>CM039673.1:283359718-285759718 GCA_022496015.1 Hordeum marinum
TTCTTCTTCTTCTTCTTCTTCTTCTTCTTCCTCAATTTCTAATTATTCTTTTTTTTCAGAACTAAACCTAAACCTAAAACTAAACTAAACTAAACGTAAACCTAAAACTAAAACTAAATCTAAACTAAGCATCAACCTAAAACTAAAAAGACAGAAAAAATAAGAGGAGGAGGAGGAGGAGCTCACCGCAGGGTAGGGGGCTGCCGGTGGAGGAGGGGGCGGTGGAGGAGGGGGAGGCCCGCCGTAGGGGAGGGGCGGCGCCGCGGCCTTCCTCACGGTGGTGCTCGGGCGGCCGCCGCAGGGGAGGGGCGTCGTGGTCGGGGTCGTGGGGTGACATTGTCGAGGCGGCGGGGGCACAGTGAGGGTCGGGAGTAGGGCGGCGGGGGCACGGTGGGGGTCGGGAGCAGGGCGGCGGGGGGCAGGGGCAGCAGGGGCGCGAGAGGGTACGGGTGTGGGGTGGCGGGGGCACGGTGGGGGTCGGGGGTGGGGCGGTGGGGGGCTCGATGGGGGCCGGGTGTGGGGTGACGGGGACGCGATGGGGGTCGGGGGTGGGGTGGCGGGGGGTTAGCGGCGGCGGGGGCACAGTGGGGGGCGGGGGCTGGGCGGTGGTCGGCGGCGGAGGGCGTGCGGTTGGGTCGGGGGATCGAAGGAGAGAGAGAAGAGAGAGAGAGGCATGGGGGTGTGCCGTTAGTAGCGGTTAGGTATTGACCTCTTTGCCGTCTGCTAGCGGACGGCAAACATTCTTTGCCATCATCTAGCAAATGGCAAAGAGGTGGGGGTGGTGGGCCTTTATAGTAGTGTCGTCCACTAGACCCCACCCAGCTCTTTGTCGTCCGCTAGCAGACGGCAAAGAATCTATGTCGTTAGCTAGCAGACGGCAAAGAGCTGGCTGATGGCAAACAATATCTTTGCCATTAGCCGGTTCTTTGTTGTCTGCTTTTTGTAAGCAGATGGCAAAGAAGGTCTTTCCCATCAGCTAGAAGACGGCAAAGAAGTGGCTGATGGCAAATTCTCTGATTCCAGTAGTGGCTTGCTATTTAGAGTCACTTGAGTACGAAGATCGTCAGCAAGGCAAGTCACATCGATCATGTTTTTACCCATGTTTTTATTGCATTAGTTCTACAATCTCCACCCAATTGCATGCAAAGTAGGTACTTGGAAACTTGGTTACTTGAGTAGTATCATGTGGTAGGCCCCCCTCAAATCCTTATCACCTTGGCCTCGGGAAACGTTGATTTATTTTTGCTATGCTATTAGTAGACGGGGTTGGTTGTGTGATTCATGAGAGTTGTGAGATAAATTATTACAAGACCTACATGATGATCAAGACTTCAAGATTTCAAGTTTTCAACATACCTCTGGGTGGATTGGACATGCATCTGGCAGCCTGATATCTATCATGGTTATGCCCGGGAATCCTGGTATCTACCTGTGATCATCCCAACGGAATGCCACCTAGGCTCAAAGAGATGGATGGATACTTCAAGGCCGGTAAGCTTACGTGTGAAACTGCAAGTCAATATGGGCTCTGGCTTGGTTGACCCTAGTGGTGACTTCGGTTGGTCAGTTGCTACGAGATGTAGAAGAATGGTAGGATTTGGATGGGCACTAACTTTCTATCGGAGGATCGCTATGGAAGACCATGTTTCGATCATCCTGTTCTCAAACACCAGGAAGTGCGAGGACATAATGGGAGGGATCGATTCTTGCGGGTAAAGTGTACAAGACTCTACAGAGTAACAAATCTAATGGATTAGCCGTGTCCCCGGTTATGGACAACATGAGCACCGGAGATGATACTATCAACCAGTCTCAACACAAATAGATTAATGAAGTGGGTTTTATTGATAACTGGGGTATGAGAAATGGTTGGTGGAACCATCTCATTAATCAACCAACATTGTAGTAATAATTTCTGCTTTGCCCCTCTCTTGTTGTAGAAAAAATTGGCTTTACGCTAAACTTACCACCCCACCTGCCATATATGCATATAGAATAGATGATTATTTTCACCCCTCTCTTTTGTGACTTGCCAGCATATTCAATATGCTGACCTACACGCTGCAACGTATCATGTTGCAGAGTACTTTTCCGACCAGGAGTGAGGATACGCTCTACGCTTGGTGAGATGCCCTTGGAGTCAGATGGACTCAGCTACCTTTGAAGCTTCCGCAAGATTTTTGGATTAGTTTATCTCATGAGTTGGCCTTCAGCCACTTTATTGTAATCCTTATTGTAATAAAGGACTCGATATGAGATGTCTATTAATAAAGTAGTGTGATTTTCCCTTTGATATATACATTGATGTACCATGTGTGTATTAGGATCTTGGGATGGTACGGAAACACCGGAGATTCGACCGTTTCAGGTCGGGTCGCTACATTTGATGGCATGGAGATCGTCTCCTCGCGCCATGTGGATATGGAGGAGGAAGTCCTCAATCCATACGGTTGGGTCAGTAGTCCCATCATACTGTTCTATATTCAAAGGTTTAAACCCCTCGGGGAACTGGTGCCGCATTACCTCATCTGTGAAGCATAGTGGGTGAGCGGCGCCTGTAACACGTGCTATGTCGCGCCTGTATTCGGCGTCTGTGTGGGCCCAGTTGCGTTCCTCGACTCTGTTGTTTTGTTCGAACCATGGTTTGTACCCGCCCCGTCTATCGGGTGAGTACTCTTTGGATCCGTAGATGGATCTTGTATGGCCTGCTCTATGATCCAAGTCATCTCGCAGGTCGAACCTGTCATTGGGCTCTAATGGATCCTTACCCCGTCTTCAGGGCATTGCTGGTATACAACTGGTGTAGTCAGCCATCCTGTCCCACCCGCGAGGGGGGCGGTCCGGCTTGTCATATGGAGTACGGTTGGGAGATGGAGTATCTGTGAGTTTGTCATCAAATTGCAGCAACAGCCTCCTCTATGGGTAGCTTTTAGGGTGGCTCGATAGACCAGTGCCGTATACTTCCTCCCCTGAGAGGACTTCTTTCCATCCTTCATTGAGGTCGTCTTGTTTGGCTTTGAGTTGTCGTTGTTTATCTTTCAAGCTGCGGGCAGTTGTTATGAGCCGCTGCCTGATTTCTTCCTGATCTTTGAGGTTATCAGGGATGTACAAGTCATCGGTCTCCGGTATATATTCCTCCTCGACTGGGGGAAGGTAATTACCGTCTTCGGATTCTTTGACGTTATCGGGGTTGTTCTAGTCCTCAGGCCCTTCCGGTCCTTCTAATGGGTGTTCGGGGATATCAAGATTGCCATGGTCAGCAGGGGTATTATCATCCCCGTTGCTAATAATATCTTTCCTTCCCTTATTGCCTTTGGACCGCTTATGCGGTTTCCGGCGCCTTGACGGCACGTCGACCGATTTGTCGCCATCGTTGTTAGGCGTATTGTCGCCATTAGTGGCAGGAGTATCTACCATGTATAAATCGTACATGGAAGTGGCGGCCCACCTCCCGATGTTAACGGGGGTGGGAGGACGGTCCTCTTCATCCATGTATTCTGCCTCCTCGGAGGCATAGTCCAGCATGTCGGTTAAATCTTTGACAGTGCCTATCAAGTGGGTGGTGGGTGGGTCGAAACATTCACCCTGACCCACACCGTAACTGAACTGAGCAAAGATTGGGGCTAGATCATTGGTGATCTTCATCAACGAGATCCGATCTAGGGCCTCGTCAACCGTTGAGGGCTCGATCGGATCCAGCTGTTCTGAACTTGCGGAGTTGACCACCAAGGCGTCCGGGCATGGGGAGTGTTCGGCCAGAACACGTGTCCGGTCATCTAGCTCAATGGACAGACCATGATAAGAGTTCGGTCCATCACAATGGGTGACCCCATTGGCGTGTCCGAATAAGGGGCGCGGGGTTAAAGCTTTAGAGTCCTCGGGTGCTACAGGTGAAGCTGCAAGCCCGGTTAACGACAAGTCACCCCGAAAGTCTACGGAGAAGTCTAAGTTTCCGAATCTGACCTCTCGACCAGGGGTGAAGCTCTCAACACGGCCTAGATGGCCAGTGGGATCAGCATGCAGTACAATGCTACCGAAGGCGAAGATCTATCCGGGGATGAAAGCATCCATGTTGCGGACCTCTTCGTTGATGACAAGGCAAGACATTGATTCTATGCTGCTCATAGAGGAACTCTCAATGAAATCACCAATGCCGGTGTCAAAACCAGCGGATCTTGGGTAGGGGATCCCGAACTGTGAGACTAGAATCAACAGTAACGGGAGACAAAGGGGACACAGATATAACCAGGTTCGGGGCCTCCTATGGAGGTAATACCCTACGTCCTGCTTGGTTGTATTGATGATGTAGGGGTTATAGAGTTGATCTACCTCGAGATCGAATAGCTAACCCTAGATGAGTTGTTCTGTATCTATGCCCTAAACTCTCCGGCTTATATAGACATCGAGGATGCCTAGGGTTTACGCATGGTCGATTACATGCTGAAGAGATAAACATGCCTATTTTCTACATCAAACGTGGGGTGCAAGCCGTGCTTTCCGAAGCTTCCATCTTGGAGACTGGGCCTTCAAATCTTCTAGTGTTCAGTAAGTAGCCCGTATAGTCCGGCCCATAAGAATGGTCCGGCTTCCCGAGGACCCCTTAATCCAGGAGTCCCTCAACTACTACATATAATGACCAAAGTACAAGACGGGAAGGCACCAAATTACAACACAAATGCTCAAGGCACCCTCCAATTCCGAGATTGTCTATGTGTGCGGAGTCATGAGGAGCTCATGCAGTGGATTCTTAAACAAGCTTGTGAATCTTCGTATTCCATTCATTCCGGAGGCACCAAAATGTACCTGGTCCTCAAGTAGACATTCTGGTGGAAGGGTATGAAACATGATATCGTGTATTACGTCGCTTGATGCGATATATGCAACAAAGTGAAAGTTGAGCATCAGAAACCTGCTGACTTACTTCAAGCTTTACCAGTTGCACAATGGAAATGGGATGACATATCTATGTACTTCATATGGGATTACCCAAAACACCATGAGGGAATGATGCTATATGGGTCATGATCGACATGGTTACAAAGGTGGCCCACTTTATTCCCATAAAGACCACCTGTCGTGCCAACCATCTGTCTCAGCTCTACATCTCTAGAATTGTTAGTCTACATGGAGTACCCCAAGACTATCACTTTAGACCAAGGATCATTGTGTACCTTGGCATTCTGGTAGCAACTTCACAAAGCCTTGGGGTCCACTTTGAAGCACAACACAACATATCACCCGCAGATGGATGGATAAATAGAGAGGGTCAACCAACTATTGAAATATATGTTGCGAGCCTGCGTACTAGTCTATGGAGCTAAATGGGAAGATGGTCTACTGTAAGCTGAAGTTTCCTACAACAATGGCAACTAAACAAGTCTCAAGATGTCACCTTTTGAGGCACTATATGGGCGAAAGTGTCGTACCCCGCTAAACTGGTCTCAAACCGGAGACAGCTGAATTTTTGGAAGTGACTTGATGCTAGAAGGACAATGCCAAGTAAGGGAAATTTAGGACACACTGCAAGCATCCATACCCCGTTAGAGAAGTTACTATGATCAAAAGCATAGGGAGGTCAGTTTTGAACCTGGTGAATACGCTTACCTCTGAGTCACCCCAATGAAAGGAGTTAGGAGATTCACAATTGAGGTAAGCTAGCACCACGGTACATAGGCCTGTCTCCAATTATGAGAAGAGTTGGACACGTGGCACATTAGTTGGAACTACCCTCGGAACTATCCGAGGTGCTTGATGTCTTTCATGTGTCGCAGCTATGGAAATGCATCGCAACCCTGGCAAAACAGATAGACATGACAGGGCTATAACGCACTAAAGATTTCACGTATGAGGAGAGGCCCTAAAGTATCTTGGACAAAATTGATAGGGTCACTCGTAGCAAGGTTATCAAGTTTTACAAAGTACAATGGGAACGTCACACCGAGGATGAAGCCATATGGGTAAGAGAGGATTACCTAAGAACATCATATCCATATTTGTTTTCTGAGCAACCAAATGTCGATGGCGATTGTCATACTAAGGGGGGAGGTTTGTGGCACTCTTGTTTTCATTTTTCATTTTTTCTGATTTATTAAAATATTTGATTTGGAAATTGGTTATTCTATCAACTCTTTTGGACTTGTCACTTGGTCTTAATCTTGGTTTTCTTCCAAGTGAACCCTAGGCTCTTGCAAATCTTCCTAAACCTCATCTCTCTCATATCTTGCCATAGTATATGTTTCATTATAGGAAAATATTTATTTTCCCTTTGAAATGAACATTTTCACTTTATGCTATGAAGAAACCTTCATTTATCCTGAACAGAAAATAACAAATAAATTCCCTAACACTATTTGGATCATGCCTCGTCTTCCCATGAAATTTTTACCACATGGCTACCTTCCTAGCAGAAGCTTAATCTCAATTTTCACCATCTAACTCCTCGTAATTTCCCCCTAGCTTGATTAACAAGTTTTTGTCCAAGAGCTTTCTCCCATGCTCATGTCTTGTCCATTGAGCTTCCTATCATTCTGAGAGCACCCAACAGAGTGGCTTTGGAGGGACAACACACTGGACATAGGCTGGCATTGCAAAAAGTCTCGCGTATGGTAGATCATACGGTGACCACACGGTGGCAAGGTGTTCTACATGCAATGGCACAGCCTGGGCACCGGGACCCTCTGCCTTGTCCATTCTCTCCCCTCGCGGCACTGTAGCATGCGTGTGCCACTCAGCACCCTCCCCTACTTCCACCTATGTTGGCGTTTGTCAGTGCACTAGAGTTTTGGGCTCTCCAGTGCCCCTTACTCGTGCACGGGTAGTAGTAGCCACCCTGGCAACAAGGCCCGACAAGGATCTGCTAGATACAAGTACATCAGAGCCAAGACCCCCGGCAAGACCTTGCCGGGATGGCCATCAAACCCTCAGGCAAGGCAGAGCCCCGACAAGACCCGGCAAGGCAAAGACCCGGCAAGGCGAAGCCCCGGCAAGGCCTTGCCAGTGCATAGGCTAGGTGTCACCCCGCCTGGGCACATGTCATGGCGCTGGCGATGGAGGGGCTAAGCGGTGCCAATGGTACGAGCTCGTGTCCCGTCCCGTGGACAGTCAGAGATGCCTGACGGTGCATTAAATACGCCTATCCTACTTCGTCAGTGTTAGGTTTGATAGCACTATAGCTCTGTACACCCCATGTATGCACTGTACGCCACTGTTGGGATCCCCTTCAGAGTATAAAAGGAGGCCCAGGGCGATACGGTAGAAGAATTTTTGGCTTTTCAACTTTGGACCTTCTAGCTCATACGCGTAGCAGCTCATAGCGCTCCTGTAGCTAGAACTCAGAACACCCACAATACAACCAAGCAGGACTAGGGTTTTATGCATCTTTGCGGCCCAAACCTGGGTAAAATCCCTACGTGTTGTTCATCACACCTGCTCTTTGTGCGAGCCTTGTACCCCGCCGAACTGAAAGGGGTCCCTCTGATCCCATAGGTGTTCAATCCCCACGACATCTTTGGCATGCCAGGTAGGGGGGATTAGGTCGCGTGAACCTGTTCTGGTGATCAGCGCACCGGTTCCTTCATACTCATCATTGCCATGGCCCCCAAGAAGAAGGGCCTGATGGTAGTTGGCCCATCCGTGTCCGCCGTCCTTGTAGTTGCACAGACAGGCGACGGTGTAGACGCTTGTGTAGGAGGAGGCGGAGGTTCAAAACTTCCGCGACGCTCCGGTGATCAAGACCAAGCAAGCGGCGACGCCCATCGCGGAGACACCCATGGCGGCGGCGGGAACCCCCGCGTCGTGGGGTCTCAGGGCAGAGCTGTACAGCCTGCAGGTGGTACAGTGAACTTCGGGGAAGGAAGGGTACCTTCTAGGACGCCCATGACGGTGCCTACACCACGACCTTCCCAAGACGCGCGCGAAGAGCAGCGCCATGACACCCACTGTTCCCAACATCCCCATAGAAAAGCTCCTGCGCATCACTCCCAAGGTGCACGGGACTAGCATGCTCACCAACATGCTAGCGGGAGTGGCATGCCATCACGAGACCGTGGCGGAGCTCCTTCTAACACCATTAGAAGTCAGAGCACCTCGCGTTCTTCATGCCGTTCGCTGCCGACCACGTCGGAAGAAGCAATGGCGCGAGCTCAGCTACTCCTAAACTTCCCTCCTGCTGCGGAGAAGCTCGACGAATGGAGGGCCACCATTCAAAGCCTTCTCACCATCGCAGATAAGTTTTGGTCCACCGATCAAGCTCACGCAAGCGGTGAGAAGGCCAGAGGCGGTGCGACCATGGTGCACTCTTCTCCACAGCAACAACGCCGGTCACCGACTCGACAGACCGACGCTTACGATGGTTACTCGATGATGTCGTCCGATCCACAGACTCGCCGCGACCAGTGTCAAGTTCTTCGGGAACAAAGCAAGGAAAATCCTCAGATTACAATCGAGCGACGGCGGGAAGCATGCCATCAATCTGATAAGCGTGGGGGCCCACTATAGACAAGCCCGTGCCAGGGTATCCTGCCAGCCTACCTTACGAGGTGGGTTGTCCAGCGTTTATCCGTGAGCTGCGGCAAGTCCAGTGGCCCAATTACCGCACGTTCAAGCCAGAGGTCCCAGAGAAGTATGATGGCAAGACTCACCCGCCAGAGTTCTTGAGCATCTACACCATTGCGGTGCAGGCTGCTGGGGCTCGCAACGACAAGATCCTCGCCAATGACTTCCCGTTGGTGCTCAAGCCCAACGTCAGGTCATGGTTGATGCACCTGCTGGAAGGATCCATCGTTTCCTGGGCAGACCTGTGCCATGAGTTTGTTGGCGCCTTTATCGGAGGCCACCAAGCTCCTAGTCAAGAAAGCGATTTGCACATCATCCCTTAGAAGGAGGACGATTCTTTGCGCAAGTACGTCTAAAGGTTCAGCCGCGTGCACCACAACATACCAGATGTTCATCATGCTGCTGTTATCAGCGTGTTCCATCAGAACGTGTGCAACCGCAGGATGTGGGAAGAGATGATGATGAATAAGGTTAGAGATGTTGTCGAGCTTTATGCTCTGGCAGAGAAATGTGCCCGGGCTAAAGAAGGGAGGAGGCTCCCCAGCGAAGACGTTGGCGCAAGGGTCGACTTTGAGGATGAGGACAATGCCACCCCGGCAAGGAAGGACCGACGGCGTAACAAGAAGCCCAAGGGCAAGGCCGTGCTTGTCGTCGAAGGATCCAGCAAACCCGGTACCACCAAGAAGGGCAAGTTTGATGACCCTAGCAAGGATGTTGCCGGATGCGTTTCTTGCCAGGCGATGGCAGACGCCGACAAACCGGAAGGCTCCGCCAAGCAGTATTGCAAGATCCATCACACCAAGGGCCATGATCTCCAGGACTGCCGGCAAGTTGAGCAGCTTTCCGAGAAAAAAAAAGCCAAATACGAGAGGTGAGACAAGGAGAAGGGCCAGGATGGTGCGGAGGGGTCTGGCAAGAAGCGCGTTGGCCGAGGAGGTCGCCGCGGCAAGCCCAAACAACAAAAAAGACCGGCCCGCTTGCGACCGCGACAAGCAAGAAGGTGATGATGATGACATCGAAGAGGATGACGAGTCCAACGAGCATGAGTTCCAGAAGGCTACAAAGATGATGTGCATCGAGAGAGGTGCCTAGTTGCATTCCTCTCGCCTCCAACTTAAAAGTGGGCGCGCGACGTTAACGCGGCGGAGCCCTCTATCGGTGCCGAGAGACCACTGAAGCGGTCCAATACTGCTATCATTTTTGACGCCGAGGACCACCCTGATCGCACGACTGCGGTCGGGTGCCTGCCATTGTTGGTTTCGCCAACAAGTAGCAACCTCAAGGTGACAAAGATGCTAGTCGACAATGGGGCCAGCTGAACCTGATCTCGCCTGAGGTCATCCAGAGGCTGCAAATTCCTGATGAAGATCTCGAGCGAATAGGAGCTTTCCAAGGGGTCAATTCAGGGAGAACTCAACCAAAGTGTAAGATCACGCTGTCGGCGATGTTTGGCAGCGATATAAATTTCAGGACAGAGAAAATCGTTTTTGACGTAGCCAAGATCTCGTTGCTGTAATATGACATCCTTGGTCACACAGCGCTGGCCAAGTTCATGGCGGCCACCCACTTCGCTTACAATGTGCTGAAGATGCCCGAGACAATGAGCGTCATCAAGATCAACTCCAACAAGAAAAGCGCACTTATCTGCGACGACCACCTCTACCGGGAGGCAGTTGCAGCACCTGCCGCCAAGGCACTTGTTCCTGCCGCTGAAGCTCCTGAGGGAAGAAGACCGGCAAGGCCTTTGGCGCACATTCTGGCAAGCGCGCCTCCTCGAGGTGCTATGCTGCTGATGATGTGCCAGAGAGCTCCACCGGTAAGAGCAAAAAGTCCAAGGCAGCTCCACCAGAGACCAAGAAGGTGCCTGTTAAGGAGGATGGTATGGGAGGAACTTTCACCATAAGTGCCGCCCTTGACGACAAATAGGAAAGCGTGCTCATTGCTTTCCTGCAGGCGAATGTTGATTTGTTTGCATGGCAACCATTTGATATCCCCGGTATTCCTAAGAAGGTGATTGGGCACGACCTTGCCGTCTGTCCGCAAGCGCGGCCTGTCAAGTAGAAGGTCCGGAAGGAGGCTTTGGAGCGGCAACTGTTCATTGCCGAATAGATCAAGAAATTGGAAGCGGCTGGCTTGATCAGAGGAGTACTTCGTCCAACGTAGTTGGCCAATCCGGTGGTAGTGCGCAAGGCGAATGGAAAATGGCGGATGTGTATTGACCTCACAGACATTAACAAAGCCTGCCCCAAAGATCCTTTTCCCTTGCCGCGCATCGACCAAATAGTGGACTGTACCGCCGGCTGCGACTTGTTGTATTTCCTTGACGCCTATTCAGGCTATCGTTAGCCAAGGAAGACGAGGAGAAAACCGCATTTATCACCCCATGTGGTACACATTGCCTTTTGCATTTGCCTTTCGTGTTGAAAAGTGCTGGTTGTACATTTGCAAGAGCGGTCCATATTGGTTTTGAGCCCTAGCTACATAAAAATATGGAGGCTTATATGGATGACATAGTGGTCAAAACCAAGGACAAGGCTATGCTCATATCAGACCTAGAAGAAACATTTGCTAATCTGTGCAAGATCAACATGAAGCTCAACCCTGAGAAGTGTGTGTTCAGCGTCCCATCCGGCAAGCTTCTCCGGTTCTTTGTATCTCAACGTGGAATTAAAGCAAATCCCAACAAAATCAAAGCAATTGAGCAAATTGAAGCACCAAGATGTGTCAAGGATGTGCGTCGTCTTGTCGGCTGTGTTGCTGCTCTGAGTAGGTTCATCTCAAAATCTGCTGAGCGTGCCCTGCCTTTTTTTCAAAATCTTGAAGAAGGCACGTCAAATGAAATGGACTCTGGAAGCGGAGGCAGCGCTGCAGGATTTGAAGAAGTACCTCTCCTCTTCGCCAGTCCTAGTCGCACCAAAACCATGAGAGTCGTTGCTGTTATATCTAGCGGTAACAAATCAATTGGTGAGTGTTGCACCAGTGGCTGAAAGAGAAGTTGATGAAGAAGCAGCGGCAGCGGGAGGACCGCCAAGCGACAAGCAAGGACAGTCCCCGGCAGAGTCTGGTACCGGGAAGGAAGTATTTGCGCAGTTGAAGGAGATAATTCAGAAGAAGAAGGTGGTGCAACGCCCAGTCTATTTTGTCATCTCCCTTTTGCAAGGGCTAGGTCAAGATATTCTGGCATGGAAAAGTTGCTCTTGGGCCTCCTTATGTCCTTGAAGAAGCTACACCATTACTTCCAAGCACATGAGATCACCGTCGTCATACGCTTCCCGCTGCAGCGGATCTTGCGGAACCGAGAAGCTACCGGTAGGATTGTAGAGTGGGCTTTGGAACTCTCAAGCTTTGGTCTCAACTTTGAAAGCACTTTGACCATCTAGAGCAGAGCCTTGGCGGAGTTCATTGCATAATGGACCCCAACACGAGATGAAGAAGTTCCAAAGTCAACCCTCCCCGGCAAGGAACCGATCAAGAGTGGATCATGTATTTTGATGGGGCTTTCTCGCTGCAAGGCACTGGCGCCGGAGTGCTGCTTATTGCACCCACCGGAGAGCACCTCAAATATGTGATTCAGATGCATTTTCCCTAGGAGAGATCAATGAACAATACTGCTGAGTACGAAGGACCGCTTGCCGGTCTCAGGATTGCAGCAGACCTTCGGATCAAGAGACTTATTGTCATGGGTGATTCTCAGCTTGTCGTTAGGCAAGTGAATAAGGATTGTTAGAGTCTATTGATGGAAGCTTATGTAGATGAAGTGTGGAAGTTGGAAGAACATTTTGACCACCTGCAAATGGAGCATGTTTCACGTGCACAGAACAGCGTTGCTGATGGCCTGTGAAAGTGTGCTGCCCTTAAGTTGCTTGTGGAACCAGGAACTTTCGTGCTCCGACCGACTCGACCCTCCGTGACGCCATCGACTGGACAAGAGAAAAGAAGAAAGTTGAGTTCCGACAAGTATTTCTCGGAATATCTCCCGAAAGCCGCCAGCGAGGAGGTTGCCGAGGACAACGTGAGGCTTGCCGGTGAGCGTCGTGCTCCAGCGGAGCCTGGGACTCTTGTCGTGGAAGCACACGCTCCCTTTAGGCTTGACGGGAGGCAGCAAGCTCCGGTAGGGCCTCAAGCCCTTGCCGTTGATACAAATGCTTCCCCGATAGAGGATATGCCTTTAGTCCTTGTAGTCGAGCCCTAGGGTCCAGCACGGGCACAACACATCGTCTGTTTCCTTCAAACAGGAGAACTCCCTGAGGAACAAGAGGAAGCAGAGAAAGTAGCTCGCCGGTCTAATATGTACCAGTTCGTAGAGAACGCCCTATGCAAAAACAGACTGAATGTCATGAAACTCAAGTGCATTTCTCGGGAGGATGGACTGGAGCTGTTGGCAGAGATACATGGAGGCATATGTGGCTCCCACATAGGATCAAGAGCACTTGCCGGTAAGGCATTCCAGTAAGGTTTCCTTTGGCCCACTACCCTCCAGGATGCAACTGCGTTAGTAACCAAGTGTGAAGCATGCCAGTTTCATTTGAAGAAATTACATCAACCAGCTCAAGCCCTTCAGACAATCCCTCTCTCCTGGCTATTTTTGGTCTGGAGGCTAACATCTTGGTCCCATTTCCCCGTGTTGCTAAGGGGTTTGAGTACTTGTATGTTGCAATCCACAAGTTCACAAAGTGGCCAGAAGTGGAAGAAGTGAGAAAGGTGACAGCACAGTCAGCCGTCAAATTCTTCGAGGGACTAGTCTACCGCTTTGGTGTTCCCAACAGGATCATCACTAAGAATGGCACACAGTTCACGAGCCACACCTTCATGCAGTAGGTCCAAGACCTTGGCGGAAAAATCTCTTTTGCTTCTGTTGCCCACCCGAGGAGCAACAACCAAGTGGAAAGGGCTAATGCTGAAGTGTTACGAGGCCTCAAGATAAGAATGTTCGATAAGCTACACAAGTGCGGAAGGCACTAGATTGATGAGTTGCTGGTGGTTTTTTGGTCAATCAGGACGACACCAAATCGAGCTACCGACCAAACACCATTCTCGCTCGTATATGGGGTGGAAGAAGTTCTCCCCACGGAACTCATATACGGGTCACCTTGAGTACTCGCTTACGATGAGCTTGAGCAAGAGCAGTTGCGGCAAGATGACGCGATGCTCCTTGAGGAAGACTGTCTTGAGGATGCTGTGAGAGCTGCACGCTACCAGCAAGCTTTGCGCTGCTGTCATAGCCGCAAACTTAATGCCCTGAAGTCTTGAGGAAGGCTACCTTGTTCTTCAGCAAGTTTAGTCTGCCAACAATTCAGACAAGTTGACGCCGAAGTGGGAAGGCCCTTATCGGGTAGTACGAGTCACCAGGCCTGGGGCAGTCCGCCTGGAGACCGAAGATGGCATCCAGTGAGCAACTTCTGGAATATCAAACATCTTCATAAGTTCTACCCATGAGGCGCGGTTGTCGGGTCTCCCGGCAACCACCTTTTGTACAAGTCCTGCCGCCAAAGCATGTAATCCTTGGTACAAAGCCAGGCGGAGACCCTATGCATAGTTGAATAAAGCTAAGTGTTCCTCAAATCTTATTGATTCTCATCTTTACTTATCTGCATGTTTGTCTGAGATATTGGATTAAACTTACTCCCGGCAAGAGCTAACAGACCGCCAAGGTTCCAGATCCATATTTTTTCTTCTTTCTTTTTCTCCAAGGACAGAAGGTTACCTCGCATGCAGCTTTGCCGGGGCGGAATGGTTGTATGGATACCTACCGGCGATGTTCAAAAAAAAATTCTTGCCGGAAGGAGTACCGCAACGAAAAGATAAGTTGCAAAACCCCAAGTGAATTCTTGCGGTGAAATTATTTTCCTTGGATGGTTTCGACTTCTGTATGGAAAACCTGCACACACGAGAACCTTGCCGTGATTGGCTGCGCCCTTACTCTATTTCGAGTCCGCTCAACAGCTTAACTAGCTGCGCTCACACTCTTGTTTCATTTCGAGTCCGCTCAACGACTCAAGGGGCTGCGCTCGTGCCCCTATTCTGTTTCAAGCATGATCAACAGCTTAGGCGACTGCGCCAAGAACACTCAGGTATCTTGCCGGTAGTGGCACCCAAGCAGGCTGCTAAGGACCCATTCCTCAAAGCGATCGCAGTAGGGCTACATACGCCGGCAAGATTCTTCCGAGAGGGCGTAGGGAAAGTTCCATGCGAAGAAACAGTCTAACAATGAAGATAATATACAGTTATTCAAAATAGGGTGAAATTTACATGAGATGTCGCCTTTTCCTAAGTACATCTTTATTTGACTTTTCCCCTAGGGGAGATTACAAGAATAAAAAGATGAAAAGGGGAGGCAAGCTACAAGAAGAAAAAGATGGCGAGAGGCCCCCAACAGAAGCCTAGCCTGACCCCTCTGGACCAGGACTGCGCGGCTGGGCAGGGCTTCCAGAGGGGAAGGCGAGAGCCTGGCCCCTCCTGGACCAGCATTATATAGAGGAGAGGGCCAGCGCGGGCAAAAACGAGGATGGACCCCAGGGGCCGAAGTCCACGGGCCTGCCAGAAGATCCAGCTAGAAGATGAGGCATCGCCCGGGACAAAGGCCCCAGCAAGATCGTCCTGTCGGGAGGGGGAGAGGCGTGAGGCTGGTGGTGGTAGTGCGGCCGACGGTCAGTCAGAGCTCGAGTTGTCGGGCTCCAACTTGACAGCCCGAAGACCAGACTCATCGTCGTCGTCTTTGCCGCTATCCTCCTCATCACTCTCGCTCGAGGAGGAGCTTTCGGGGCCGCTCGAGCTCTCTTTGCAGCAGCGGAGACGGATGCTTGAGCACCCATAAATCTTGACGGAGAGCAGATTAGCCTCCGTCATTTTAAAACAAAGGACGTGCCCTTCCTGGAGGTTGTGGGCGCGTGCGAAGGTCTTCTAGCCGCGCCTAAGGAACATGGTGCGACTCACTGGGTACTCGACGTCCACCCATGTCGCGCCACTACAACAACCATGCACGCGTAACCACAGGACGGGCGACTCGTCGGCCTCCATTGCCCTGGCAAAAGGGCGAGGGAGGCACAGATGGCTCCGAACGGGACCGGCCAGTTCGAGGATGAACTCCACCAGTGTCCCCTCGGCATGGGTCTCCTGAAGGAAGAGGCCCGGCGTCATCGGAGGAAGTGGGGCAACGCTCCACCTCCCCCGACCTTGGCATCCACGACGGCGATGACCCCTCCCTTCTCTTCCACCACGCGCGCTCGATCCGCCCTCCGCCTCTGTGGCTGAAGCGATGGCATGATCCCAATGAGGACTCCTCCATGGAGCAGAGGACAGTGGCCGCCCTCGCCCCCTGTTCATGGCTAAGGGCGAGCACCACTCAAAGGTTGGGAAGACGTGGAGGGGCAAGCGATGGATGTTCACACTCGGAGGAGGTAGGAATGATGGATGAGCACCACCCTCGCCACCCCTCAATTTATAGGGGGAAGCACGGGGGCTGGCTCTCCCCCGCTCCAAGGGTCGCCGCCCACCTCCTCCAATAGAGGCACCCTTGATAACAGAGCGAACAACAACCGCCCCGTTGCTCCAATCCATGGCGCTGCAGTTACTGCCTTTCCCAGGACTTTAAGTCACGGGCATCCGTTGCTGGCTTCCCGCCATGCATGCGGCGCGCATGGTGGAAATGAGCTGACACAGTAATTGAAAATTTGACGGCTGCGCCGTGCACGTATCCCACGTCCGCATTCAGTGGGCATCGTGGGGTGGCATAGTAAACGCAATGATCACAACTGCAAGGCCCCACCACGCATGCCCGTGCACTGTTTGGGCCTAGCCCAACAACGCCTCGCACCGTGTGTGGCCCAGGCCCGGGGGATCCTGTCGGTGCACTAGAGTTTTGGGCTCTCGAGTACCCCTTACTCGTGCACGGGCAGTAGTAGCCACCCTAGCAACAAGGCCCGGCAAGGATCTTCTAGTTACAAGTAAAAGAGAGCCTAGACCCTCGACAAGACCTTGCCAGGATGGCCATCAAACCCTCAGGCAAGGCAAAGCCCCGGCAATACTTGGCAAGGTGATGACCCGACAAGGCGAAGCCCTGGCAAGTCCCCGCCAGTGCACAGGCCAGGTGTCACCCCGCCTGCGCACGTGTCGCGGTGCTGGCGATGGAGGGGATAAGCGGTGCCGATGGGACGGGTTCATGTCCGGTCCCGTGGACTGTCAGAGATTCATGACAATGCATTAAATGCGCCCATCCTACTCCGTTAGTGTTAGGTATGATAGCACTGTAGCTCTGTACACCCCGTGTACGCAATGTACGCCACTGTTGGGATCCCCTTCGGAGTATAAAAGGGGGCCCAAGGCGTTACAGTACATGACTTTTTGGCTTTTCGACTTTGGACCTTCTAGCTCATACGCGTAGCAGCTCATAATGCTCCTGTAGCTAGAACCCTAAGAACACCCACAATACAACCAAGCATGATTAGGGTTTTGTGCATCTTTGTGGCCCGAACCTGGGTAAAATCCTCGTGTCTTGTTCATCAGACCTTCTCTTTGTGCGAGCCTTATCCCCCGCCAAACCTAAAGGGGTCCCTCTAATCACATAGGTGTTCGTTCCCAATGATAGCGTTTTGGGAACGGGGGTACCCAGACTTGCCTGCTTGCGGCCCAGGGCGTGGCCCACTTCGACAACCAAGTATGGCCCAACACGGCCCCACTCAAGACAAGTCCCTTGCGAGGGCCTCGAGTTCGCGAGGGAAGCAGTGCCAAGACCCGCGGGGAATAGGCCTCCCCAGGCCCCCTCCTGAGCGGTGGAGACCTCTATGCAATGCTTGGACTTGGGAGGCCAAGGGAGACGCAGGGCGGGCCAGGCAGGCACCAGCGCACCAGACGGGACGGTTTCCCCTTTGGTGCAAAGGGGGCAAGGACATACGCAAGTTCCCAAAGCACCCCCAAAGGTTTCCATTCCGATGCAACAAGACCAAGACCATGAGCCCAGCAGGATGGATGTCATAATCAAGCCCACAACTGCATCACCAACAGCTACTTTGTGGGCGAAGACCACCTTTCATGAGGATAAGGATATACCCCTTGCCCCCCTTTGAATTTGGCCGTTGTGGGATCCCTTCCTTCCATAGCGATAAGGGAAGAGGACTCAGGCCATGATAAATAGAGGCTAGGCTACTCCATAGAGAGGGGCAACCAGAGAAGAAGAGAGACCACCAGAGCGCCCGACAAGGCAACTCGCCACTTTACTAGTTCATCCACAAACCTCCTCATGAGGCAATCCACAAAAGCAGGAGTACGGTTTTATGCTTCGCAGTGGCCCGAACCTGGTAAATCCTCGTGCGCCATCTTCTCCCTCGTCATCGTAGGAGTTCATCGAACTAGGCTATCGGGTTGTGAGCTAGGAGGGGTGAATCTTATGGCGATCTTCGCACATGCCCCTTTGTTCAAACTCTCTTGGGTTTTGCGGAGCCCGAAATCCGACAACCTAGATCCTACCTGACCTCCTTCGTTGCTGGCAGGCCGCACGCCAGACGCGGTCGAAGCTCTACCGGACGGAACAGTGCGCACACACGTGTCTCCTGCTTCTCCTAGTGTGCTACATCCTTCCCCACATTCTCGCACCGTTTTAGATATCATCCTCGTCGTCCCCAAGTCGTGCTTGAACCCTTTCTCCCGTTCCTTCCTCCTCCATCTCACCTCCGATAGAGCCTGAGCTCTGTATCCCTCTCCCCAATAAATAGAACTTCTCCTGAGACCTTCCACCCATCCCCCATTCCTCATCTGGCCTCAAATCGACCTTCATAGCTCGAGGCAAGGCTGGGAGGGCCTCCAGCCTAAAGAACTCATCGGAGTTGGTCGTGGATCCCCCACGTCCACCCACCCACTTCGATGCTGTCCATCATAGCCCTCCTATTCAGTCAAGCTCCTGTTGATCTCCAGAGCGCGATCGTGCTACCGGCTCCTCGGGTTGGTGCCTCCTTCTCCAACTCTGGCGAGTCCCGCCGCCGCCCATCTCTAGAGATCTCCATTCGTATGCCGTCGGCCATTGCAACCAAGATTTCGGGTATGTGCATGACCACCATGATGCGCTAGAGCCATTCCCTTCCTCTCCGGTGATCGCGGTGGCCTCCTCGCGAGAGAACCACCGGCGACAGAGCCACCACGCTCTGTTCCCTCTCTCTCCCTTCAATCCTAATAGTGGGACCCCACTGTTAGTCTATCTCTCGCCGAAGTGGTATAAGTGGAAGCACCCAACCAAAATACGCCTTCGGTGCGGTCTTCCCTGTGAATTTCTGATATTTTGTTAAAGTTAAATATTTTGACTCAACTTTGATCATATCAATAAGTCCAATTGAGTTGATTCTTTTTGCAATATCTTTGAATTGAGCTCATCTTTCTGCCTATAAAATTTGAGAATTTTCTTCGCCGTCTAGAATTTCTTGTGAACGAAAATGCTTTATGTGACATTTTTTGCTATTATATTGCTTTTCAGAAGAAAATAACTGCCTCGAAGAGGACCAAGAGTATTGTGACACTCCTCTAAACTAAGGCAAGCCAAAATATTTATTTGCAAGCACTACTAAAGAATGGTCCAAACACGACACATCAATCAGAGACCCTTCGACGAAATTGTGTGCGATGTATGAATTGCAAACGGTATAGTGCAAGCTATGTTGCTAATGGCACAAACTGTGTGCAAAGGTGGATCCATCAAATACGATTCAGAAAGTAGTTGTGTGTGCAATCTACGACAGACAGTTTGTTCTTATGAACCGTTTGTGATTAGAGAAGATAACATAAATGGTTACCAAAACTACATTCATGTGCGAAGTATGACATACAGTTTACTCGGATAAACTGTGTGCGCTGATACAGCAGAACACAAACAACTCAGCATAACACGATGTGTGTGATATACAGAAATTAGGTGAGTAATGAGAATCATGTGCGAACACCAGAAATAACACAGACGATTCATACTAACAAGCTATGTGTGTTGTGGGCAGACGGTTGCTGCCATATAATTGTCAGTGATGGATGAAATCACTATAGACGCTATGTTGGGAAGTGTCGTTTGCCTGTATTAATATTCTAGACATTTTATAATTTTGACACTGTGCCTCCGCATCAGTCCATCCTCCTCTCTCACATCTTGTCACCGCGTTGCCACCCGAGTATTCCAGTGCACGCTTCGGCACCGCTTTTGGGTTTTGGCCATGCACCCGCTCAATGATCCCGTTCCCGCTCAGAACCGCACATGTTCCTGCGCGCGAAAGTGTCATATGGCTCTAGCTTCCTGTCATGCCATGGGAAATCCCCATTGCTTGCTGGCCAGCTATATAAACCCTCACGGACGGGGACTCCATACTTCCTTCATCCGCCTCTCCCCGTAGCTCTTCTAGTTTGCTTCTCCCCCAATCAGCAATGGCATCGGACGTTCGACGTTGCCCAGCCACTCATCTAGAGGACAACACCAGCTGGGCGGCTTCACCGCATCGGCGCAACAATCCTCTGAAACGTGTAGTGTACGTGGCATCCCTGGTGGGTGTATTGCCGGTGGACGCCATGGCCGCCATCGCGTCGGCCACCGATGGGGCCGCCACCCCACCGTCGTCCGTCTTTGCTACGATCCCGCCGTTGGGCTGTGGGCTCATAACCCGCACCACCACCAAGGCCCGAATGCTGGAGGTGGACTCCACCAAAGGCCCGCCGCCGGGCTTCTACGTCGCAACCCTTGCGTGCTACATCTAGTTCCTAGATATGGAGGTGGAGCACCAGGTCCCGCACACGAAGAAGCTCACCGAAATTGTGACCGGAGGAGAAGCCACAGCGGTGGTGTGGAATGCAAAGATCTACGTAGAGTCCCGTCGCTTTGAGGTGGGGCATCTTGAGCGTCCGAGGGCAGCACTATCAGCCCACAGAAACATCTCTGCCAACTCGTCGGCAGGTTCCTCCTCCACTTGCTCTTACTTAGCGTGCTCGATTCTGCTGGAAGTAGTACAAAGCCCCTCCGTAGTACTAGTATTTAAGGGCTATTTTGTTTAGTTCATCTAACTATAGATTTGGTTGAACTGTACAATATACTTGAATTAGCTAATATATAGTTGAACTAGCTAATTCAGTACGTGGTTGGCAACAATTGGGGAACAGTTTGTTCGGTTCAACTGTCGAGTTGAACTGTATTGTATAAAGACCAGTGCTTAATGTATGAATGAAATCCATGTTTAAAGTGAATTTTAGTTGCAAAATTACACTCTAACTGTGATTTTGTTTCTACAATACTTGAAAAATGCTAGTGCTACAATGTTGACAAATGCCAGTGTTACTAGATCAACAGATGTCAATGTTTCCGATTTGACACAAGGAAATTTACCTAGTACGATAGATGCAAATCTTCCCGGATTGTATGTACTAGGCACACGGATCATATTCGAGAAACATTTGCGATGACGCATTGGGCCAGTCCTTCATGCCAATATTTTGACTTCTCTTATGGGCGAAATAAAGATAGTTGTCTATCTTCAAACGGGTATTCAACCAGAATCGTTTGTGATGTGTGTTCATTCAGATAAAACTATGACGGTTTTTTGTTTGCTACGTGAATTCAGAGATAAATACTTAGTTAATCAAACCATAGATTTCATTTAGTCAGCTCTCACTTTACATTCATACAATCGAGATACAATATAAAGAAAACTAGTTGAGGTGGCGGCGGCAGGCTCCTACGGCGGTGTCTCGTGCTCTAGGGCGCAGTTGTACAGTTCTTCAATCGAGACCAATATCTTATGGACTTCACAATCAAAGAATCGGTCGTTGTGTGATCGACGGGCATGGGGCCAAGGGGGCAGGGGGACAACGACTAGCGGTGTTGCGAGAAAGCTGTCGACGGCGGCAGACCGATCTGCTTAGGGGGCCGTGACGGGTGTAGGCGTGCGCATGGGCACGAGCGCGGTGGGTGCAGGTGCATGCAAGGCATCGGGTGCCGTCAGTGTGGGCACGTGCACTGGGACCGACGTACCTTGTGCAAGGGCGCACATAAGCACAGGGGCAGGAGGAGGCACTGGCGCTTGCACGTACACGAGCTGACGCGGGTCAGTAGTGACCTACCTGACGCCCATGGTTCCAACGCTGCGATGATGCTAGGTGACCAGCCTGTTAATGCCACGGGGATGGTTGCTGGCGCGGGCATGGTGATGGTTGATGGCGAGTGCATCGGGGCAGCATCCGTTGCGGCATGCAACTCTTCCAAGCCCATGTCCATGGCGTCCCATTCATCTTTATGTTCTATATCTTCCTACTTGGTGTCAACTTCACCAAACTGGAAGACTAGTGGCATACGATCCTTCTGCACCATGGCGTAGGTCGCCGTGGAGGTCTAATATGGAGGGCAATGTGAGGCAAAGATATATGGATGATTGTGAGTGAGTGGGCCGTAAACCCGCCTATCAAACAACGGCTCGGGCGCCACTAACGGACATGTTGGAAGTGAGGAGGGTGGATACAGAGGTCAAAGGGCTCGATTCTTGGTGTCTTCGGCATACTGCCCGCACACCTTCCGACGAGCCTGCGTGGTGGATGCCCGCTGACACGCCTCGTCTCAACTCAAGCAGCTGCTCGCACGACACTCCTGAGACATAGCCAATAAAAGAATGTGACACTTGGCAGCACGTAAAGGGCAGTAGAATGCCAACGGTTTGAAAATAATGCAACCGTTTGCATGGAAACGTGACAGTTCTTTGTTCCAAAAAGGTTTTGTTTGCTATTAATGACTTGAAAAATACCACAACATATTTGTGCTATATAATGACGCCATGCCAAATTTCATGAAATTTGTGTGAGTTCTACATTTGCTATAATTTAACTAATATTCTCAGTGTTGTCTCTAAAAGAAAATATTTATGAAAGAACGAGTTTCAGACATGCAAAGAAAATGCTATGATGCCTTTATGTGCCATGTTCATGAAACCATGCCAAGTTTCATGAATCTTCTGATGAGTTTTTGATTTACATGATTTAAAACCCTAGTTAAGCAATGATTCTGTGGCCGAGCCAAGACCCCGAGATGGTTGAAATTCATTCATATGTCTTTCATGGGACGTAAAGATGCATGCACACTAATATGGTTTTCAACCCATTTTGAGGACCAGACATTCTGATTGTAGTTCGGGTTTGAATTATGCACGTTAAACAATGCATATAAAAGTCAATTATTGTATAAAAAGGCCAAACGAACCATGCATATTTTCATAATTTGGCATGACACTCTCATTTTGGTATATGTTGCCTATAGAAATAGTCCAAGACGAGAAGAGGGAGCATATGTCGATTCGCCCAGATAAGGTGATACATTCCATATCGAAACAACAAATCTTCACATGATAATTAATCTTCGGTAATGATAAACCCCGAATGTTCAAATTTTAATATTTCCTTCCGATTTGCCAACTTTGGTTACCACGAGGTGGCAAGTTTAGCTGACAGGAGGTGGCAACTTTGGTGTCAAACAGGGTAATTTTCTGAACTCGGACAAAGTTGCCATATCATAACAACTAAAGTTGCCACCTCGCATCAACTGAAGTTGCGATCAAAAACGTTCGGGACGAAATGCTAAAATCCGAACATTCAGGACTTATTGGATCTCTTAATATTTAGTTTTTGCGGGGCTTGTGCCAAAACTTGTCCCAAATTGGATGTTATTTTACGAGGGCACATATGGCCATGCATGTTATGACACCATGCCAAGTTTCATGAATTTTCTGACTAGTTTGGGTTTAAACATGATTTAAAACCTGAGTTTCTCAATGTTTCTGTGTCCACAAGATGTTTGAAATTCATTCCCGTATATTGCATGGGATTCTAAAGATGAATGTACACTTATACGGTTTTCAACCCATTTAGATGCGCCGGACCTTTTGATTGTAGTTCAAATTTGAATTATGCATGTTAAATAATGCATATAAAAGTTGATCAATGTATAAAAAGGCCAAGCGAACCATGTATAATTTCATATTTTGGCACGATACTCTCATTTTTGTATATGTTTCCTATAAAAATAGTTCAAGACGAGAAGAGACATCGGATGTCGATTCGCCCACATAAGGTGACACATTCCATATCGAAGCAACCAAGCTGCACCTGATAATTAATCTTTGGTTTTTGCGGGATTTGTGCCAAAACTTGTCCCAAATTGGACATTATTTTGCTAGGGCACATATGAGCCATGCATGTTATGACACCATACCAAGTTTCATTAATTTTGTGACTAATTTCTAATTTACACATGATTTAAAATCCGTGTTTCATAGTGTTTGTATGGTCGAGCCAGGACCGAGAGATGTTTGAAATTCATTCGCATATATTGCATGGGATCCTAAAGATGCATGTACACTTATACGGTTTTCAACCCATTTTGATGCACCATACCTTGTGAATGTAGTTCAAATTTGAATTATGCACATTAAATAATGCATATAAAAGTCAATTAATGTATAAAAAGCTCAAATGAACAATGTGTAATTTCATATTTTGGAACAACACTCATTATGGTATATGTTGCTTCTAGAAATAAATAGTTCAAGATGAGAAGAGGCAGCGGATGTCGATTCGCCCACATAAGATGACGTGTACCTTATCGAAACCACCAAATCTAGCTTCCCTTGAGTAGCTGAGGTTTGTAAGTGCTTGTGCCAAAACTTGTCCCAAATCGGACAATTTGTCATGAGGACACATATGAGCCATGCCATGACACCATGCCAAGTTTCCTGATTTTCTAACGAGTTTTTGATTTATACATGGATCTAAAACCAAGTTTCTAAATGTATGTGGCCGAGTCAAACCCCGAGATGTTTTAAATCCATTCCCATATCTTGCATGGGGCCCAAAGTAGCCATGGACACTTATATGATTTTTCAACCCATGTTGATGCACCGGACCTTGTGATTTTAGTTCCAATTTTAATTATCCACATTGTATGGCTAGAGAACTCACTTAACGTATGAAAATGAGAAAAGAACCTATTCCATATTTTAGCAAGACACTCTTATTGGTGCGAGTTGCCTCTAACAAAACTTCATGGCGCGAACATGATCGGATGTCATTTTGCCTATGTAAGGTGACGTTTTGCTTATTGGGACCTCGAAGATTGAAGTGAGAAGCTCTGCTTTGTAAGGGACTTGTGGCTAAAATTGTCCCATATTGGACAATTTTTTACCATGGCACATATGTGCCATGTCATGACAACATTCCAAGTTTTTAGAATTTCTAACGTGTTTTGGATTTACAGTAATTTATAAACCAAGTTTCTCAATGTTTGTGCCCGAGCCAAGATGCCGAGATGTTTGAAGTTCATTCCCTTTTATTGCCCGTGACCTAAAGGTGAAGCCATGGATACTAATATGATTTTTCATCCCATTTTGATGCACGGACATTGGGATGATAGCTCAAATTTGAATCATGCACATTAAATTTCTAGAAAACTCAACTAATTTATAAAAATGCCAAACACAACCTGAATAATTCCATATTTTAGCACGACATCGTTATTGGTCAGTGTTCACTACACATAATCTTATTGCAATCCAAACACCATCCTTTATCTAATTAACCTAATTTTTTGTTTTAAAAACATTTTGAAAATTAAGTCTTTCACAAACAATTGACGTTCATGAATCGTGTGTGATGCAGTACAAAATATCTTGCGCCAATCCTTATAATGCATGGTGTCGGTGTCAAAATCGGCGGATCTCGGGTAGGGGGTCCCGAACTATGAGACTAGGATCAACTGTAACAGGGGATGAAGGGGACTCAAGTTTACCCAAGTTCGGGCCCTCCAATGGAGGTAATACCCTATGTCCTGCTTGATTGTATTGATGGTGTATGGGAATACAGAGTTGATCTACCTCGAGATCGTATGTCTAACCCTAGATGAGTTATCCTGCCTCTATACCCTAAAACCTTCCGGCTTATATAGATGCTGAGGAGGACTAGGGTTTACACATGGTTGGTTACGTGCCGAAGAGATAAACATGCCTATTACTACATCAATCATTGAGCGCAAGCTGTGTTCCTCAAAGCTTGCATCCTAGAAACTGGGTCTTCTAACCATCCAGTGTTCGGTGAGTAGCCCATATAGTCCGGCATGTAGACAACAGGTCAGATATCCGAGGACCCCCTAACCTAGGACTCCCTCAGTAGCCCCCGAACTTCCCTCCAACACCAAGGGTCTTCAGCTCCAATTAGTTCACGAACAGAGTCTTTGGCTTGCGAGGTGAGTTCTTTTCTGCCGAACCATAGTTCGGCCTCCGATGATAAGTAGTTTTCCGCATAGTAACACGTCCGAATCCAATGAGATAAGTTGGTTTTGAAGGCCAAGCGTCAGGAAAAATTTATAATGTTTCCAGACGACCTCTGTGATGAAAGGTCACAACCCACCATGACCGATAGGCTAGTTACAAGCACTCGATAAGCAGTTCGAGCTCATTCCATCCACATGATAAATAAATGTGTCAATCGTGCCCCATTTCATACGGGATATACTTAATCACGCGCCCACAATGTCTCACGCCTCTTGGGAAGTGGAGGGATTCACGACCGGGCAAGGGGAGCCCAAATCAAAAGACTTCATAAAAGGGGAAAGAAAACCTCGAAGGCTCCTCACGCTCTCCATTCGACTTCTCTGCCTCCTATTTCCCTGCGCCTCCAAAGCACAGATCTATGTTTCTCCACTCCCACTTCCGAGGTCAATAATGGAGGGCTCCAACGGCCAGTGGGAAATCTCCATGGTCAACAACCAGGACATAACCGACCTCAAGAAGGCCGGTTATCTTCCCATCGACATCCCTCATCACGCGGTGGAGAAGGGAGAAGCAATCCCCACCCCAAGCTAGGCGAGCGGCTGGTGTTCATCCCCCACTTCATCAGGGGCTTGAGCTTTCCGCTCCACCCCTTCGTCAGGTGTTTAATGTTCTTTTATGGCCTCGATTTCCATGAGCTCCTGCCGAACTCCATCATGCACCTCTCCGCCTTCATCCTCTTCTGCGAGGCATTCCTGCACATTGAGCCACACTTCAGGCTCTAGCTACAGGTTTTCAACATCAAACTGAAATGCGTCGATGGCAAGCATGCCGACTGTGGTGGTGCCGTCATCGGCAAACTCACGCGCATAGAGTGGCCGGCGGTCACCCTCATCGACGCCATCAAGGGGTGGTGGAAAGAGTAGTTCTACATCTCCGAACCATAGGAACAAGGTCTGCACCCTGTTACCGCATTCAGATCTGGTCCTCTGACCAGACTAGCTTCATGGATCAAAAAGGGGCTCGTCTGGGGGTCGAGCAAGGAGGTGGCCGATCTACAAAAGCAAATCCGCTCCTTGGTCGAGAATGGCACCAAGCTAGCCGATGTAGTCCAGGTAATGTTCCAAAGATGCATCCTCCCCTGCCAGCGCCGAGACACTCCCCTGTGGTCTTGGAAACTCGACACCGAGCCCATAGTCCAAAAACTCTTCCGCACTACGCAGGAGAAGCTATGGAAGGCGTTCTTCAAATCAATGAAGAGATGGCCAGCTGAGGAGGAGGACAAGGGCCTTCACACCGCAAAGCTGGACTCCGAGGTATGACTAGTCCTAGCCTGGTTGGCTCTATACATAGAAGGTCTGTAACCCTGTGTCCGATATGTTTATATAGAGATGGCTGAAGAAAGCCATCAACATCTGCAGTCTGGCTCCTCAGCTCGAAGATGAGAGGACTGGGCTGTTAGCCAAGATGCTTGTGGAGAAGCCCTATGAGGCTCCCACAAAGAAGGAGAAGAAGAAGAAACTAGGTGAGGTTGGCCTTCGTATTAAAGATCAGCCTGATGCTGCTTCTAAAAACACACCCGCCTCCTCGAATCAAGAGGAGGCCGAAGAGGAGGAAGAATAGGAGGAGGAGGTCGAGAGCGAGGGGGGAGACGATCTCCCTCGCCCTAAGAAGAGAGCGGTGACTTCAGACACCCCGGGGCAGGTAGTCTCTCCTGCCCCGAAGAGGGAGTGACAAGTGCGGATGATCCGATGACAGCTCGGACTCGAGCTTCACATCCAAAGATTCCGACGAGGTTCCCCAAAGGAGCCTCAGGGTCAAGGCCCTCCATCCGGGTTAGGATCCGAATACCCTCCTTCCTATAACCAGTAAATTCAGAGTTTGCTAACATGCAGGCTATTGGTCCTACAGCCCCGCGTGCGTCATTCCCATCGAGGTGGTATCAGATGGGGAGACCCCGCCCGCCGAACTAGCAGAGAGCGGGGATGCCTCGCACCCCCACTACAAGCGCTACGAAGGACGTTGTGGAGGTGTCGTCCCAGCCTACTCCAATGGAGGCGGATGCAGGGGTGAGGGAGATATTCCCGTGGCCGAGGCTAACACTTCGGCCACCGAAGACCAGGGGACAATCCCTTGTCCGGACACCAAGGAGGTCGGATGGACGGGCCATCAGTCCCCTGCAAGGACATCCCCGGAGCGCACTATGCCTCCGGAGGCTCTGGTCCAATCCCCGGTAGGTGATCGGGAAATCCGATCATCCCCGGCACCGCCGACCATCGGGGGGTCGGCCATGGGGGAGGCTCTATCAAGTGCCTCCATCTCAGAGGAGCACAGCATCCTTATGGGTGCGGTACTACAGAGTGTCCAGTCCATTGATAACTGACTGAAGAAGGCCTTCAAAGGTCTCCTTGCGGGCTTTCAAGTAAGTCACCTGAAATTTTGCTAAGTATTTTTATTTATCCGTACTGTAGACATGGCAGCCCTCGAGCCCTAGGTGACATGAACAAGCTCACCTTGGGGTCATAACTTTAATTTTGGGAAGTGAGTGTTGATGTGATGTATGAATTGTGTAATGTAGGCTTCATCATCAGCGACGGCCGAAAATGGTGCCGAGCTGGAGGAGCTACACCGGAAGCTCAAAGGTTCTGAGGATGAGGTGGCAACCCTCAACAAGAGGTTGGACGAGGCGCGGGGTAAGTCCGAACTACATTTGGATGCTTTCTCCCGAATAATGTCAATGCAGATTCCTAACGAAGTCGCATCGAGATGTAGCTTCATCCAAAGAGATTAAAAACTCAAGTCCGAGCTTCAACGTGCCAAAGATGAAGCGGTCGTGGAGAAGGCGGAGGCCAAGGAAGCGACCATCACACTCTCCGCCCTACGAGCCACCAGTGATAAGCACCAGGCTCGTGTGGCGGATATACAGGATGAGCTCAAGGTTTCGAACAATAGACGCGAGTCCTTGGAGCAAAAGAATACGGCAATCTCGGCCGAACTGTCCAACATGAAGGCCGATTTATAAAAGGAGCGGGTGGACAGACGGTTCTTCATGGAACAAGTTTGCCAAGCCAAGGAGATAGCCGATGGTAAGCCATACTCCCTAAAGTGCGTGTTCGGAGATAGCAAATTCGAATTGCTGACCCAGGTGTGGCGATCCTCAGCCACGACCGCCGATCTCCAGAAGAGCGTGGTGGACGCCAATCAGCTGCTTGCCTCGCGGGGAGAGGAAGACGAAGCTCAGATGTTTTGGGCACTATTCGGAGCCCCAAGCATCCTCCTCTTCTGGTGGAGCAACTGAAACAACTGATGCAGATGCACCGGATGGAGAGTTGGCCATCAAGGACCTCTGCATCCGCATATGGCCCGGCGAGCCGCTCCCAGGCAGCTACTTCGGCCTGGTTTAATGACTGATTGATGCGACGCCTTGCCTCAACACCTTCAAGCATTCCTCCTACATCGAAGGGGTCCGGATGGCCCTTGCCAAGGCCAAAGTGCACTGGCCGGGGCTCAATCCAATGAAGGTCGCCACCGATCCGCCGCCGCCCGAAAAGGAGCACCGACGCCTCGAGCTCTACTTCGATGGTGTAATGGAGAGTGCGTAGGTGATAGCGTCGTAGTGTTCGGGAAAAAAATATATTTGAATAAGATTGTAATATATCCGGAGACTTGTTTAGAATTTTCAGTGATATTAATATCCACACTTATATTGTTTTTTCCTTCCTTTATTACTCGTGTATGGTTGTTTGATATTGAAAGATGCGAGTCGTCGGCTTGAGCCCCCACGTAGATACTACATGGGGTGTCTATGCCAATGCACTACCTTCCTTAGCCAAATTATAGGAACCCGAAGGCGATTTAGCGTGGCAGACTAGGCAATCAGACTATTATGCTTTATTTCTCTCACTCAACCGAAGGGGCGTGAAAAGGACCGCGGGAAGCGTACGATTAGCCACCGGAGTTGTTTGTGATGTTCGGACAAGCCGAGGCCGAAGCCGACATCATAGTGTTTACACAAAGGGAATTCCTCGTATAACACGAAATAACCGTTTACAAAGATCGAAGTGCAATACTTCTAACTTGGGGTTCATAGATCGGGTCGCACATACTATGACAGTCCATTTTCGACTTTCTCCCCTGAGGCGCTTGACCAGACTATCCAGAAGCACAATCGCATGGGGTGCTCCCTTTGCCGTTTTAGCCAAACGAGCGGAACATAAAGGGGCAAGCATAGGAGCCGGGCAACCCAACTTAATGACCAAATACATAGTTCGGAACCGATGCATATAAAGCGAATGCCAAGACTCCGAACACACAATGGTTAAGGCGATTTGTGTTTCAAATCAAGCCCCCGGTCTATTAGCCGGTGACCTTGAGTCATACAGAACAGGTTCACGAGAAGAGGGAGGGAAAAAAGTATATGCCGAAAACAGGACAAATGAGGCGTACGTGTGCCATGCAATTTGGCATTTCCTCAACAACTCTTAAACTCGGATTGCTGAAGCAACTGTTTACAAGTATGAGATAAGAAATAAAGTCCTGCAGGAGCTGTTGTACCAGGGGTCTTCAATTGGTGACCAACCGCCTTTGATATGTCATGTTTCTAGTTGACTCCTGCTTTGGATTTACCTTGATGGGTGTTGGTGCGGGCGGACTTTGCGAACAAAATCTTGAAAGGCCACTGTGTTAAAGGTGAGCTTTACGCCATGGGCACACTGTTTTAGGAGCCCCTACAGTTTGTCCGAAGACGTGTTGATGGTAACAGTTCAGAACAAGCGAACGCCTATCGTAAGTTCCCCACCGCTACCCATGAAATCTTAAGTGCAAAGTTGTGCATCCGTGACACATACTTTGCTGGTCCTGAGGCTGTGCGATGGGGGGCGAGTCCCTATTGAGGGGAGGAAGGAGGGTCGGAGTGTTCGTCTTGAGTCCGAACTCGCTTCCCGGCCTTCCGTGCCTTTATGGCGAATGCCAAAGCTTGTCGCTCGTCTTCATAGCTGAATTCGACCGCCAGTGCTAGTGCATGTTCCTCCGTTCTAAGGGACCGCTCCGTATTGCTGTTGACAGTGATGACCCCCTTGGGGCCCGGAATCTTGAGCTTGAGGTATGCGTAATGCGGGACCGCATTGAACAAAGCAAACGCTGTTCGGCCGAGCAGCGGTTGATTGCCACTGCGAAAGTGCACAATGTCGAAGACCAAGTCCTCGCTGTGGAAGTTATCGGGCGAGCCGAAGACAACCTCCAGGGTTATAGAGCCCGTACATCGGGCCTCAACACCTAGTATCACTCCCTTGAAGGTAGTGCTGCTGGGTTTGATCCTTGACGAATCTATACCCATCTTCTTCACTTTGTCTGAGTAAATTAGATTGAGTCTACTTTCTCCGTCCATTAGGACTTCACTGAGGTGATACCCATCTATAATGGGATCTTGGACAAGGGCAGCCGATCCCCCATGTCGGATACTGGTCGGATGGTCGCGCCGGTCGAAGGTGACCAGGTATGCTGACCATGGGTTGTACTTCAGAGCTACAGGCTCAACGGCATAGACCTATCGAAGGGCCCACTTTCTCTCTTTCTTAGGTATGTGTGTGGCGTATATCATATTCACCGTTTTGACTTCGGGAGGGAATTTCTTCTGACCGCCACCTATTGGACCCGAGGCTCTTCTTCGTCCTCACTGCGCGAGCTCTTGCCCTGGTCTTCAGGTTGTATTTTGCCGGCCTGTTTAAACACCCAACAGTTGCGGTGTGTGTGATCGGCTGCCTTCTTTGAAGTTCCATGAATTTGGCAAGTCATGTCCATGATCTTCTCGAGCTGAGTGGGTCCGTCACGATTGCCTTTAGGGGGCTTCTTTCGCTGCTAGGGCCGGGAGTTGTGGAATCCGGCATTAAACGTTGTGTCATTAGCGTCGTTGCTGTTGTGTTGGAGTTTGTTATTATTGCACTTCAGCTTTGAGTTGCCATCCTGGGCTTCAGGTGCCACAGGATCTTCAGAATTGTGGCTACATCTTGCTAGCCAGTTATCTATGCCTACACAGAAGCGGGTCATAAGGGAGGTAAGGGCAGACATAGTCCAAGGCTTGTCCTGGCCTAGCTGGCATGCGAGCCATTCATCTCAGATATTGTGCCAGAAGGAGGCAATGGCCTCGGCGTCCGTACAATTGACAATTTGGTTCTTCTTAGTTAAGAATCGATTCCAGAATTGTCGGCAGACTCACCGGGCTTCTGGACGATGTTACTGAGGTCGGAAGAATCCGGCAGGCGGACATAAGTCCCCTGCAAGTTAGAGCGAAACGCATCTTCCAAGTCTTCTGTCACGCCCAAGATGCGGTCCTATCCTTATTTTGGCACGAGGGCCTCGACGGGGATAGAAGCGCATCTCGATGCGTTCACAAGAATGGATATCATTACAAGTACATGTACAGAAGAGATGAGTATATGGAATTGGCGTACACTCGCCACAAGCTACATCAGAGTCACGTCAATGCAATACATACTCAAACATCATACAGAAGAGCAGGGTCCGACTACGAACGAAATCAAACGATAAAATGACATCGACCCTTGCTATCCCAGGCTGCCACCTGGAACCCATCCAAGATTGATGATGAAGAAGAAGAAGAACTCCAAATCAAATCAAGGAACGCGCTCATGTTACATCATCACATTACCTCTACCTACAACTGTTGTTGTAGTAATCTGTGAGCCACAGGGACTCAGCAGTCTCATTCCAAGGGTATCAAGACTATTAAAGCTTGATAGGTAAGGTATGGTTAAGTGGTGAGGCTGCAGCGAGTGACTAAACATTTATATGAGTGGCTAACTTACGAGTACATAAATTAAAGTATGATGGTCTACGCATAACAGACGTGAACTAGAAATGATCACTAATTGATCCTGAACACCTACTTACGTCAAACATGACCCCACCGTGTTCTCTCCCGGATAAGGACTCACAAGAAGAGACAGTCACGGTTACACACACAGTTGGTGTATTTTATTAGAGTTTACTTCAAGTTTGCTATGACGGGTGTTAATCAAAGTATCCAAGTTTGCCACATAACTGCGGGCATGGCTTCTCGAAAAGATTTAACCCTGCAGGGGTGCTCCAACTCATCCATCATAAATTAACCACACGCGACAGGAATAGCCTCAACCACGGATCTTGTGATCATCCTAAGCAATTCGAAAGGAAATCCGACACCTCGAGATAGCCCGAAGAATAATTGGAATTCCTCACTCAAGACGTTCGAGAAAGGTAAAACAAATCCAGCAAGGCCTCCCAACGTGTCGACGATCCCAATAGGAGCCGCGTATCTCATTCTCAGGACACGGCGGATAAGCAAAGCGTACGGTGGCCTGATAGAAATCTCCCGAGTTGCCCCGGGTTGGCAATGCACGGTGCTCTAGTTTGGACCAACACTCATGAGGATCACTGGCCCGAGTTGTTGATTAATTATCCATCGGGTCCGGAAAATCCCCTATGCAAGTTCATTAATTATTAGGCAAATGTAGTACCAATGTTGGGCCTTGCCAGACAAGTTTTATTCTCACCCGAAAATCAAGGGGGTCCCCATAACAACCCTGAGCACGTTAGGAGCACTCATTTATGGAACATAACACCGGTTCACAAGTAACTAGGAGCGGCAAGAGTGGAACAAAACACCGAGCAAAAGGCCAAGCCTTACACCTTTACCAAGTATATATGTGCATTAAATTAAATAGCAGCAATATTGTGATATAACAAGGAAATTCCATGTTGACACATGGAAGCAATTGCACCTGCAACTAGAAACACTATAAGAAGGGCTGAGCAAGCGGTAACATAGCCAAACAAAGGTTTGCTGGGATGTGGAGGGGTTAGAGGTTTTTCATGGCAATGTTGGGAGGCTTATCAAACAAGTGGTATGTAGCGCGACAAAGCGATATAAAGATGGGACAACTAGCATGGCAATGATAGTAATGGTATCCAAGGAAATGAGTCATCTTGCCTGAGATCCTGCTCGGAAGAAGATCGAGTCCATGAAGAAGACGAACCAACGAAGTCAAACGAATCCTCACACTCCGAACGCTTTTGGAACTCTATCGAGAAGGAACAATCCAAAAATAACAATCAACACAAGATACACCACAACATATGCAAAACACGATGCACAAACTAATATGATGCATGTCCGATTTAATATGCAATGCATGACAATTCAGAACAATCAAATACTACCCATTAAGTGAAGCTCAATATGCAACGAGTTGCATATTGATTAAACTCCATGTTCGAATTATTTAGTTCACTCCTGTTAGGTACACGACAATATTAAATGTTATAAGGCATGGCAAGAGGTGAAGCATAAGTAAACTATCTATCTAGGCATCTTAAATGAGGTCGGAAACAACTTATAATATTTCTGAAATGACCTGATATGTTAATTTCGAAATTGGTCCAGATCTGAACTAATCATCTTTTATATTTGTTAAACAATATAATAAAGCATACCATGTTATTCTACACGTCGTTCTAGTCGATTTACATATATATAACACCTCAAACGGAGCTACGGTCCAAAAGATATGAGCAACACAAGATGCACATGTCATGAATGCAAATGCATGGAAAATACCATCACAAACAATTCAATTCATGAATGCAACAAGTTATTATGATACTACATGAGATTCTAAGCAAGTTCATATATGGAATGTCCGAAACGGAGCTACAGTTCAACCACAATCAACAAAACAAGTTTTAGTTGAAATCTGCCAAAAACAGCAACATGGCATTTTGCACTCATGAAAACAACAGGTTACACTATTCTAAAATGCACAAACTAAGCATGGGGCAGTAGTATGCAAAATCCACTTCATTTCATCTTCACAAATCATATTCAAAACATGCATGGATCACATGGTAGGAAGCTCACAAGAAGGCTACTTGATAACAGTTTCAGACTTAGTGAAAATAGCAATTTTCGACAGTGCAGTTTTTATCACGAAGGCATACTGACATCTGTGAAACTATATGCTACAAGTCATATTATGGCATGAAACTTAACAGCGTACTAAAGGACAATGTCAACAACAAATAACTCCATTACACCTACCACAAAAGAGTTCTAGATCACTAGAAAATCACATGGCAAGACAGCAATAAAATATAACAGATTCCAGATTTAGAAATATTTTAGCATCTCAAAATAGCAGAATTTTATAGCAAGTTGACAACAATGAAACAACACCTACACATGTATTTCTATGACAAGCAAAATGTCCAGGGGCTAGGACACATATCAAAGAGCATTTCTCATGTTGAAAATAATTTCATATCATGCACGGATTAAATCCCACGAAAATGACAAAAGGGCATCACAGCATAAATGACATGCACACAAAATGCTCAAATGACAAAACTAAATACATAGATAAATCACATGGATTTTTCTACCCCGTAAACATATATAATATGCATATGTTCATGTGGAAAATTAATCACAGTTAAATATGCGGGTATTAGGCCTATTCACGTGATAGCAATCCATTAGTGCAAAGTTGAATGCAACCAACATACCAACATTTTTCTCATGCATGAAAATGCGGTGTGAATGAGATGGACATTTTTAATTTGAGATGCACAGTTTATTAATTTCGATGCAGAGTTTATTAATTATGAAAATGCAATATTATGACATATATGCGAATGGCAGGAAAATGACATGTTAATTATTTAGGCATGGGTGAAAATGACATTTTATTAGTCTACGTATTATTCTAAGCATTTTACATGTTGAAAGTATTTCGAAACGGTGCACGGTTTATTTTATAATGCATTAACAAATATGCAATGGCTAAAATGAAAAAAAAAACAAAAAAACAGAAGGGGGGAGCTGGGCTCACCCTGGCCCATGGGCCGATGGTGGCAGCTGGCTGCGCTGGAGGCTGCTGGGTGGGCCGAGTGGGGGCGCAGGCCGGCCCACGACGGAGGGATCGAGCGGGGTCAATGCTCGGGAGCTGCTCGACCTCCTGCTCCTCCCGAGCGGGAGCCATGGCGGCCACTGGCGGCGGGAGGCAACAAAGGGAGGCCGGGGACGGGGAGATCTGGCAGCGGGGTGGCAGATCCGGCCGAAGGGGATGGTTCCCGACGGCGAGGCGGTCGGAGGCGGCCTGCGGCAGCGAGGGCCTGTGGGTAGGAGAGGGAGAGGTGAGCGAGGGAGGAGGAAGGCAGGGGAAGAAGGAGAGAAGAGGGGAGCAGCCGGCCAGGTCTAGTGGGCGGCGCTCTGACCAGGGGCTCGGGCGACCCAGCGGCTCGGGCGACCGGTGGTGGAGCTGCGTCCATGGCATGGGAGGAGCTCGCCATGGGAGGCTCGGGGAGCTCCGGGAGAGCTCGGGGACGAGCCGATTCGGGCCCGGATGGGCTCGAATGGGCCTAGATGGGCTCGGGTGGGCTGGAGGCTAGAGGAGGGAGAAGGTGGGGGGTGCTAGGTTTTGCACATGGAACGACGTGGAGCTAGGGGCTATAAATAGGAAATGAGGGCTAGGGTTATCTGACGCTGTCCGTTTCCGGACTGTCGGGTGTCGACTCGACGGACCGGAAGCGGAGAGGGCGGTACGGATAGGCTATGCAGAGGGGCTAGGGGGAGATGAGAGGGAAGTGTGACCCGTGACACGAAGTTGAAAACACCAAGAAACGTCCGACGATAACCGATGACCGCACTGCTACGGACGACCGACGGGGCATCAAACGAACTCGGATCGCGATGAAAATCCACAGGCGGTCTACCTATGCTATAACAAGACCGCACGACAAGTTTCAACTCGCCGAAAATAGTTTTGCGCGCACTTAAAAACGGTTTTATTTAACTGATGCCGCGGGCGCGGGCGTGTGTGGTTGGTCTCGAGACGGGCAACCTCAAAACGGAGAGAACCGGAAACTACGAACGGATGCAAGTTTTCGAAAACAGGAGCTGGTGCAATGCAGATGATGCGAATGATGCGATGATGAATGCGATAACCAGACGAACACATGGCGAGAACGGAAATAAAAGGGGAATCTTCTGAAATCTTCTGGAACATCGGTCCCGGGCTGTCACAACTCTCCTCCACTACACGAGGATCTCGTCCTGAGATCTAGAATGAGAAGGGGAAGAGAAAGAGCAAAAGGTAAAACTTAGTTGCTTTTCTGAGAAATGAGTGAAACCAATGAAACATGAAGGTTTCAATGGAAAGACGAATGACATGAGGAACAAGCAAGAATTCACAAGAAATTTCGGCAGCACTTCGGTAGGAAAGAGAGGCAAAATTTGATACGATGGGACAAATTTAAAGGAAGGCACTAAAGTTTGGTTGGAATATAATCAGACTTTCATAAGATGGAAGGAACATGAAAAAAAGTTGACAGCACTCCTGAGCAAAAGAATAGAAGCTATATCTTTGAAGAGAAGAGAACTGAGAAGAAAATGACAACTTCCAGCACAAATGGATTTGAAAGCATATTTAGGAAGAAGAGATTGAACGGAGTTGATGAAGAATCAACAATGAAAACAACAAGATGATTGTGGACTTATGGAAAACATCTCAAAATTATGAGGTGAGAACCTACCACAACAAAAAGAATTGATTGATTGAGAGAAACAAGATATGCAAAACTTCTTTCACCAAGAGGAGGAGTAGAAAGCTTGAATCATTTATAACACCATGATAGCAACAATCCTGAGGAAATGCTTCAGGTGGAATTGAACCCAAGATAACTCCGAGAAAACAAGATGGGCTTACTTATCTTATACTTGACAATATTCCTTCGAGACTTCTCATATCAAGAATTTAATAACACCATCTCACAAGAAAATGAAGAAGGAATTGAATTAGAAATCCAAGAAAGAACACTTGAGCACCTCTAACAAGAACCTTGATAACACTTGAAATGAAAGAAATCTTGATGAACCAACATGAAGAACCTCCGGAAGAACTCTGAAATGAAAGGATGATAGAAAAGGATTGAAGGTTGCAAAGAGCAAGATTGAGGCCTTGCTATGAATTAGATGAAGCTTCGGAACAAGACAATTGAGAAAAGACTAGGAACTTCGGAAAAGAAAGATGACCACTTGGGATAAGGAATTTGATATCATGAACAACTCCGGAAGAGAGATTGAGATCACTTGAATGAATAAGAATAAGAATTATGATATGCTTATCCTTCATCAAGTTAAATTGATGACAAGCAACAGATTTCACACATCACTTATTCTTCTTGAAAAAGAATGAAGAGAGTGATAGAGCACAATCTTGAAGAAATCTTGCACGAGTACACCGGTTAGAATGAAACGAATGAATGATATAGCACGAGAACGTAGAGAGCATGATCCACCTAATAGAAAGCTTCAACGAGCACCAGAAAGAATTAGAAACTAAAGAGGACACACGAGAATGAAGAGATCAAGATTTTCCTAATAGAATCTAAAGAAGGCACTGGAATAACTGAGATACGAACGAAGGGACAACAATTGAGAAGAATTTGAGAACGAAAGCTGAAAGCTGAGAACAAAGAAATCTTCTGAAATGATGGCCTTGGGAGGATCGAGAAGTGAAAACAATTCAAAATGCACCAGATAGATATGGGAGGAATAGCTCATGATCAAAAGAATTTGATATGATAACAACAAGCTGAAACCATGAATATCTAGGAGAATGGATTAAGATTTACGAGAACTCTCCTTCGGTATTCGAGCACAGAATGATAACGAGAAACACACCATGAATTACTAAGATACTCCGGAATAATGAATAAAGAAAAGGTTGAGCCAACTACGAAAGTGATTCGAAGCGATCTTCATGAAGGCATATGACAGATGAAATTCATTCTTACGTCATATTTGAAGAGAACTTGAGGACATCTCCGAAAAGTTTAGAAGAGTCAGGTATGATCCTGGGGAAAACACCTGTGGGTTATGGGCCCACTGAAAGAAACCACCGTTGAAACAATTGATTATAGAGAGATTGCGTCGGTACAAATTAAGAACTTGATGATATGAGACCCTTGAAATAATTTAAGAGGACAAGAATGAAAATGCATGTCTTCTGAGATATCTTCAACACTACGGATAGAACAGAGAGCGATGAATAAACAAGAGAGGCTTAGATAAGAATTTCGAACATGGGAGAGCAAATAGAGAATGAAAATTATATGATGAACACCAAGAAATAGAATTGAATCCACCGGAAAAGGAAACAACGATGAATACTAATACATGATAACTTGAGCACTGAGCATCTTCATAAAGAATCACCGGAGAAGAATAACAACAAGAACAAAGAATATGAGGATAGATCTTGAAATGAAACTCTTGAGAATATTAACAAAGAATCACTGGAAACAAGATAGAAGAAAACATAGCGAAAGCATTACATGAATAGAAAGACACTGGAATGAGAATTTAATCATTGAAGAAAAAGGGTGGGAGGGTGGAAAAAAAAAGAAAACTAGAAATAGATGAGGCAAACTCCGGAACGAAATATGAGGATTGATCTTGCAATATTGGAGATGATAGAATTATCTTGAAGAGAAGCACATCGGTAGGAAAAGAATTGACATGATAACTTGATTGGCAAAAGAATTATCAATCCCATAGAAATATGAGAACACTACTTAGCCAGATATGAATTCACCACTTGACATCGAAGCAACTCGAATTACCATATTCAAAACAAAATGAGGATGAGGCTTATGAAACAAGCCAGAACAAATACGTACCCACTATGCACTTGTTGGAAAGATAATTCTAGGTAAGTACTTGAATTCCCACCTAAGAACTTTTGAAAACTTTCTTATTTATGCAATTCGGGTTGCGGAATCAGGAACCTGCCCTAGGCAATCAGCTGCAACTGCGTCCGCAACATTGCACACCATAATTCAAGAAATTTCGCAAACTCGTCTAATCTTGAATCCTCGAACTCACAACGATACTAAACCATGGTGGTACCCCTGACGCCTCCCTAGTACTGGGTGACTCTGACCTTATCTCACCACGACAAGTATTGAAGCAGTTTTGAACATCCTCCGTCCTGAGATACTAAGAAAACTGAATGATAACGATGTGTCAAGAATCCCTCGGAGCTCAACTCCCCGGAAGAAATCAAGTCAGACAGGAGGCACCAAGACAGAACTCCGTCACATCGGCATCATATAGTTTCCAAAATACCCGCGTGATCCAAAAAAAATTTTTGAGCGAGAAGAGGAGTAGAATCAAAATTCCTAAGTTGAGTACCTCACCAGAGCATAGAAGAGGAGTAAAAAGAAACCTACTCTCCGATAAAACTAGACTCAAAACAGTTTTTTCACTAGACTCGACTCGTCCAAGTTAGATCAATCAAGGGGGCTCCTAGGTCGGTACAGGCTCTGATACCAACTTGTCACTCCCAAGATGTGGTCCTATCCTTATTTTGGCATGAGGGCCTCGACGGGGATACAAGCACATCTCGATGCGTTCACAAGAATGGATATCATTACAAGTACATGTATAGAAGAGATGAGTATATGGAATTGTCTTACACTCGCCACAAGCTACATCAGAGTCACATCAATGCAATACATACTCAAACATCATACAGAAGAGCAAGGTCCAACTACGGACGAAATCAAATGATAAAATGACATCCACCCATGCTATCCCAGGCTGCCTCCTGGAACCCATCCAAAATTGATGAAGAAGAAGAAGAACTCCAAATCAAATCAAGCAACGCGCTCACGTCAAATCATCGCATTACCTATACCTACAACTGTTGTTGTAGTAATCTGTGAGCCACAGGGACTTAACAATCTCATTTCCAAGGGTATCAAGACTATTAAAGCTTGATAGGTAAGGTATGGTTAAGTGGTGGGGCTGCAGCAAGCGACTAAGCATTTATATGAGTGGCTAACTTATGAGTACAGAAATTAAAGTATGGTGGTCTATGCATAACGGACGTGAACTAGAAATGATCACTAACTGATCCTGAACACCTACATACGTCAAACATAACCCCACCGTGGCTCTCCCGGATAAGGACTCACGAGAAGAGACAATCACGGTTACACACACAGTTGGTGTATTTTATTAGAGTTTACTTCAAGTTTGCTATGACCGGGTGTTAAACAAAGTATCCAAGTTTGCCAGATAACCGCTGGCACGGCTTCTCGAAAAGATTTAACCCTGCAGGGGAGCTTCAACTCATCCATCATAAATTAACCACACGCAGCGGGAATAATCTCAACCACGGATCTCGTAATCATCCTAGGAAATTCCAAAGGAAATCCAACACATCAGATAGCCCAAAGAATAATCGGAATTCCTCACTCAAGAAGTTCGAGAAAGGTAAAACAAATCCAGCAAGGCCTCCCGACGTGTCGACGATCCCGATAGGAGCCACGTATCTCATTCTCACGACACGACGGATAAGCGAAGCATACGGTGGCCTGATAGAAATCTCCCGAGTTGCCCCGGGTTGGCCCCGCATGGTGCTCTAGCTTGGACCAACACTCATGAGGAGCACTGGCCCAGGTTGTTGATTAATTATCCACGGGGTCCGGAAAATCCCCGATGCAAGTTCATTAATTATTAGTGTTGGGCCTTGCCAGGCAAGTTTTATTCTCACCCGAAAATCAAGGGGGTCCCCATAACAACCCCTAGCATGTTAGGAGCGCTCATTTAGGGAACATAACACCGGTTCACAAGTAGCTAGGAGCGGCAAGAGTGGAATAAAACACCGAGCAAAAGGCCAAGCCTTCCAGCTTTACCAAGTATATATGTGCATTAAGTTAAATAGAAGCAATATTGTGATATAACAAGGAAATTCCATGTTGACACATGGAAGCAATTGCACCTGCAACTAGAAACGCTATAAGAAGGGTTGAGCAAGCGGTAACATAGCCAAACAAAGGTTTGCTGGGATGTGGAGGGGTTAGAGGCTTTTCATGGAAATGTTGGGAGGCTTATCAAACAAGTGGTAGGTAGCACGACATAGCTATATAAAGACGAGACAACTAGCATGGCAATGATAGTAATGGTATCCAAGGAAATGAGTCATCTTGCCTGAGATCCCGCTCGGAAGAAGATCGAGTCCATGAAGAAGACGAACCAACGAAGTCGAACGAATCCTCACACTCCGAACGTTTTCGGAACTCTATCGAGAAGGAACAATCCGAAAACAACAATCAACACAAGATACACCACAACATATGCAAAACACGATTCACAAACAAATATGATGCACGTCCGATTTAATATGCAATGCATGACAATTCACAACAATCAAATACTACACATTAAGTGAAGCTCAATATGCAACTCGTTGCATATTGATGAAATTCCACATTCGAATTATCTAGTTCACTCTTGTTAGGTACACGACAATATTAAATGTTGTTAGGCATGGCAAGAGGTGAAGCATAAGTAAACTATCTATCTAGGCATCTTAAATGAGGTCGGAAACAACTTATAGTATTTCCGAAATGACCTCATATGTTAATTTCGAAATTGGTCCAGATCTGAACTAATTATCTTTTATATTTGTTAAACAACAGAATAAAGCATACCATGTTATTCTACATGTTGTTCAAGTCGATTTACATATATAGAACACCTCAAACGGAGCTACGGTCCAAAAGATATGAGCAACACAAGATGCACATGTCATGAACGCAAATGCATGGAAAATACCATCACAAACAATTCATTTCATGAATGCAGCAAGTTATTATGATACTGCATGAGATTCTAAGCAAGTTCATATATGGAATGTCCGAAACGGAGCTACGGTTCAACCACTATCAACAAAACAAGTTTTAGTTGAAATCTGCCAAAAACAGCAACATGGCATTTTGCACTCATGAAAACAACAGGTTACACTATTCTAAAATGCACAAACTAAGCATAGGGCAGTAGTATGAAACATCCACTTCATTTCATCTTCACAAATCATATTCAAAACATGCATGGATCACATGGGAGGAAGCTCACAAGAGGCTACTTGATAACAGTTTCAGACTTAGTGAAAATAGCAGTTTTTCACAGTGCAGTTTTTATCACGAAGGCATATTGACAGTAGTGAAACTATATCCTACAAATCATATTATGGCATGAAACTTAACAACATACTAAAGGACAATATCAGCAACAAATAACTCCATTACACCTACCACAAAAGAGTCCTAGATCACTAGCAAATCACATGGCAAGACAGCAACAAAATATAACAGATTCCAGAATTAGAAATATTTTGGCATCTCAAAACAGCAGAATTTTATAGCAAGTTGACAACAACGAAACAACACCTACACATGCATTTCTATGACAAGCAAAATGTCCAGGGGCTAGGACACATATCAAAGAGCATTTCTCATGTTGAAAATAATTTCATATCATGCACGGATTAAATCCCACGAAAATGACAAAAGGGCATCATGGCATAAATGACATGCACACAAAATGCTCAAATGACAAAACTAAATGCACAGATAAATCACATGGATTTTCTACCCCGGAAACATATATAATGCATATGTTCAGGTCGAAAATTAATCACAATTAAATATGCGGGTATTAGACCTATTCACGTGATAGCAATCCATTAATGCAAAATTGAATGCAACCAACATACCAACATTTTTATGATGGATAAAAATGTGGTGCGAATGAGATGAACATTTTTAATTTGAGATTCTATTAACTTTGATGCACGGTTTATTAATTATGAAAATTCAATATTATGACATATATGCAAATGGCTGGAAAATGACATGTTAATTATTTAGGCATGGGTGAAAATAACATTTTATTAGTCTACGTATTATTCTAAGCATTTTACATGTTGAAAGTATTTCAAAACGGTGCACGGTTTATTTTATAATGCATTAACAAATATGCAATGGCTAAAATGAAAAAAATGAAAAAAATGAAGGGGGGAGCTGGGCTCACCCTGGCCCATGGGCCAGTGGAGGCTGCTGGGTGGGCCGAGTGGGGGCGCAGACCGGCCCACAACGGAGGGATCGAGCGGGGTCAACGCTCGGGAGCTGCTCGACCTCCTGCTCCTCCCGAGCGGGAGCCATGGCGGCGACTGGCGACAGGAGGCGACGAAGGGAGGCCGGGGACGGGGAGATCCGGCGGCGGGGCGGCAGATCTGGCCGGATGGGACGGTACCTGGCGGCGAGGCGACCGGAGGCGGCCGGCGGCAAGCGAGGGCCTGCGTGTAGGAGAGGGAGAGGTGAGCGGGGGAGGAGGAAGGCAGGGGAAGGAGGAGAGAAGAGGTGAGCGGCCGGCCAAGTCTGGTGGGCGGCGCTCCGACCAGGGGTTCCGGCGACCCAGCGGCTCCGGTGACCGGTGGTGGAGCTGCGTCCATGGCACGGGAGGAGCTCGCCATGGGAGGCTCGGGAAGCTCCGGGAGAGCTCGGGGACGAGCCAATTCGGGACCGGATAGGCTCAAATGGGCCCAGATGGGCTCGAGCGGGCTGGAGTCTAGAGGAGGGAGAAGGTGGGGGTTGCTAGGGTTTGCACGCGGAACGTGGTGGTGCTAGGGGCTATAAATAGGAAATGGGGGCTAGGGTTATCTGATGCTGTCCGTTTGCGGACTGTCGGGTGTCGACTCGACGGACCGGAAGCGGAGAGGGGGTTACAGATAGGCTGTGTAGAGGGGCTAGGGGGATATGAGAGGGAAGTACGACCCGTGACACGAAGTTGAAAACACCGAGAAACGTGTGACGATAACCGATGACCGCACTGCTACGGACGACCGACGGGGCATCAAACGAACTCGGATCGCGACGAAAATCAACAAGCGGTCTACCTACGGTATAACAAGACCGCACGACAAGTTTCAACTCGATCCGAGAATACTTTTGCGCGCACTTAAAAACGGTTTTATTTAACTGATTTCGCGGGTGCGGGCGTGTGTGGTTGGTCTCAAGACGGACAACGGCAAAATGGAGAGAACCGGCAACTACGAACGGATGCAAGTTTTCAAAAACGGGAGCTGGTGCAATGCAGATGATGCGAATGATGCGATGATGAATGCGACAACCAGAAGAACACGTAACGAGAACGGGAATAAAACGGGAATCTTCTGAAATCTTCTGGAACATCGGTCCTGGGCTGTCACATCTTCCCAGCATCGTATGGAGTTTTCGGGGAGGCTGTTTAACCAGTACCAAGCTGGCCCCTTAAGCATAAGAGGTAAGTATTTGATGGTATTGAGATCATCTCTTCGTGCCATACGGATATGGAGGAGGAATTCCTCGATCCATACAGTAGGGTCAGTGGTCCCATCATACTTTTCTAAATTTACGGTTTTAAACCCTTTGGGGAACTAATGCCGCATTACTTCATCTGTGAAGCACAGTGGGTGAGCAGCGCCTGTAACCCAAGCTATGTCCTGCATGTACTCCGCTTTTGTATGGGACCGGTTGCGTTCCTGGCCTCTATTATTTTGGTCCAACCATGGTCTATATTCTCCCCGTCTATCCGGTGAGTAATCTCTAGATCCATAGATGGATCTTTTACGTCCTGCTCTATGATTTAAGTTGTCGTGTAGGTCAAACCGGTAATTGGGCTCGAATGGCTCCTTACCCTGTCTTCGAGGCATCGCCGCTGCATAACCGGTGTCTTTAGCCGCTCTGTCACGCCCACGAGGAGGGCGGTCCAGCTTGTCATAATTGGTATGATGCGGAGATTAAGTGTCAGTGAGCTCATCGTCGAATTGTTCCAGCAGCCTCCTCTGAGGGTAGCTTTTGGGCTGGTTTGATAGAACAACGTCGTATACTTCCTCGGCTGAGAGGACTTTCGTCCATCAATCAGTGAGGTCGGCCTGTTCGGCTCTAAGTTTCCGCTCTTTTTCCTTCAGGCTACGAGCCGTTGCTATGAGCCGCTGCCTGATTTCTTCCTGATCCTCGAGGTTTTCAAGGATGTACAAGTCATTGACTTCTGGTAGGTATTCCTCCTCGACGGGGGAAAGGTAATCGTCGCCTTCAAGGTTCTTGACGGTATTAGGGTAGTTTTGGTCTGCAGGTACGTCCGGACCCTCAAATGGGTGCTCGGGCACATCGGGATGCTCGTGATCGGCCGGGGTGTTGCCATCCTTGCTGTTGATAATAGTTCTTCCCTTTTTTCTTTTAGACCGCTTATGCGATTTCTGATGCCATGATGGCACGTCGCCCGATTTTTCGCCCTTGCTGTGAGGCATGTTGTCGTCGTTCGTGGCGGGAGTATCTACAATGTTGACGTCATATGTAGAAGTCGCGGTCCAATTCCCGGTGTTAACGGGGGTGGGAGCACGGTCCTCTTCATCCATGTATTCTGTCTCCTCGGAGGCATAGTCTAACACGTCAGTTAAGTCTTCGACGGTGGCTATCAAGTGGGCGGTGCGTGGGTCGGAAAATCTGTCCCTGTCCGAACAGTAATCGGGCTAGGCATAGATCGGGGCTGGATCATCGGTTATCTTCATCGACGAGAACTGCTCCAAGGCCTCATCGACCACCGAGGGCCCGATCGGATCCAGCTATTCAGAACTCGTGGATTTAACCTCCATGAAGTCCACCCAAGGGGAGTGTTCAGTAGGAACACATGTCCAGTCATATGGCTTGATTGCTAGACAGGGATTAGAGATCAGACTGCCGCCATGGGTGACCCCATTGGCATGTCCAACAAAGGGGCTCAAGGTTAAGGCCTCAGAGTCCTTGGGGGTTATGGGCGAAGCCATGAGACCGACTAGTGACAAGTTGCCTCGAGAGTCGACAGAAAACTCCAGGTTTCCGAATCTAACTTCCAGATCGGGGGCGAAGTTCTCCACATGGCCTAGATGGCCGGTGGAATCAGCATGCAACACCACGCTACCGAAGGCGAAGATCTGCCCGGGGATGAAAACGTCAATGTTGCGGACCTCTTCGTTGATGACCAAGCGAGGCATCAATTCCATGTCGCTCATAGAGGAACTCTCAATGAAAGCACCAATGTCGGTGTCAAAACCGGCGGATCTCGGGTAGGGTGTCCCTAACTATGAGACTAGGATCGACGGTAACAGGAGATGAAGGGGACACAAGTTTACCAAGGTTCGGGCCCTCCAATGGAGGTAATACCCTACGTCTTGCTTGATTGTATTGATGGTGTGGGGGAATACAGAGTTGATCTACCTCGAGATCGTATGTCTAACCCTAGATGAGTTATCCTGCCTCTTTACCATAAAACCCTCCGACTTATATAGATGCCGAGGAGGCCTAGGGTTTACACATGGTCGGTTACATGACGAAGAGATAAACATGCCTATTACTACATCAATCGTGGAGCGCAAGCCGTGTTCCTCTAAGCTTCAATCCTAGAAACTAGGCCTTCGAACCATCCAGTGTTCGGTGAGTAGCCCATATAGTTCGGCCTGTAGACAATAGGTCAGATATCCGAGGACACCCTAATCCAGGACTCCCTCACATGGCTTAGGCCAAAAGCTTCGTCGGTTGCAGTACACTGCCCGGCAGTTTACCGCAGTGACTCCTTAGACCATTTTACTTTTCAATCGTTGCTGGTGAAACATGGGGACATGGATCCCCATTGTGAGGGCAACTTCGACAACTGACTGGAGCCCGAGAGCGACCACATCAGCCATAGGCGCACTCTCAACATGCTTGAATGCGGCCACTACCTCCGACAGAGTGGCTGCAGCAACCGAAAGGGTAGTAGCTATTGCTAAGAGGGTGGCATCAACAACTACGATAGGGATAACAAATGGCGAGAACGACACATCAGCTATCAGTTCCTCGGCGGTCGCCGTAGCCCTCATGGCAAACGCCCAGTCCCAACTCAAGTCCGCCCACGCCCATCTCGTGTCGGTCGCTTCACAAATCACATCTGCCTTCTCCGGCACCAGTTAACAACCCACCTATGTTGAGTTGGTAATCATTGACTGTTCGCTAGTAGGCGTCCGTTTGTCGGCAGCCTCGCTAGCCAAGATTATGGCCGTCCATGCCCAGAGCAAGGCCACCCAAGCCCTCTCATGGAAGCCTTATACAAAGAGATAGTGACTGTGAGATGCTGGAATATGTGGCGATGGATCTACTTTCCTCGGAGTTCATCGAGCGGGAGCTGGTTATCGAAGAGGCGTCGGAGATCGACGAATGCTAGGCGGAATATTAGTCTCTATCTAGAGCGATGATGTTTTGTTAGAGTTATGTTTAAGTCAATTAACTAATGTTTATTAGTTGCTTGATTAAGTAAGTGCAGGCAGTGCTGTAGGATCTTTTATGAAACCAAGCAATGACCAATGTAACGAGGGAAATTTTGACCAAAATTTGCCGCCATATCCCCATTTTCTCTTCAGAATTAACATGAAATGCAAGTACCGTGTGCAATGTAGTATCCGATATCTTACGTTAGAAGCTTGGAGACCAAAATTTCCATGTTCAATCTCATCACACACAGGATAAACTATATGATATATTTGTGTTGTTGAATATCGCACACAATTATTGTAAAGGTATTGTGTCCCATGTGACTGTGCGCCCTACTTTTTTGCCGCACCGAACGAAATTTTGGGCTGCCGTGCAAATATCTACCTCCCCACCCCTCGTACCAACCAAAAGCCAAATTTCCCATTCCCTATCAAATCCCTAGCTAGATGTTATAGGACAGCATAGGTGTTGCATCATGTTTCATTTTTGCATCAACATGAAATGGGGATTAAAAGAAACCCCAAGCTCACATTGAATCAAAATAATTCAAGTTGGTGAAAATTCAAAAAATCCAAAATGCCCTACCAAAATGTTCCCTATGTCTCACAAATATGGACATTATTATAACAGGGGCCATTTTAAATATTTGAACAACTAAAGCAATTTAAAAATAAATGATAAAGCTTCTAGAAATATCAAATAAAGCATTATCATTATTTTAGTTTCCAAAATATCCTGAAATTTTTTAGATAAGTTTGAAATATTCAAACTTCAATATATAAAATATTTGGGATATTTTAAATTAGCATATGTACCTGAAAATAAAATAAAACAAATGTCAGAAATAGGAAAACAGAAAAAAAATGAAGAAAATAAAGCACAAAGAAAAAGGGAGGATGAACCTGGGTCGGCCCAGCTGGCCCAGCTCCATCGTCGTCCTCCTGGCAGCCAGGAGGACGGGCGTGTGGCCGGAGCGCGCGCGCGGGCGTGCCTCCACGCCGGCAGCTGCCTGCCTGCTTCGCCTGGCCAACGCAATGGGGATAAGCTTTGAGAGCCGTCCCCATCGCCCTCTCCCTCTCGCCCTCGCACGCCTCTCTACTCTCCTCCTCCTCTGCTCCGCCATGGCCGCCGGTGCCTTAGCTTCGCTGCCGTAGTTCTAGCCACTCCCCCTCACTTTCGAGCCCTCCAATTGCTCTGCCTCGTTGCCTTCTCCCTCCTCGCTGAGCCGCGCATCGCCAGGAGCCCCGAAGTGCCGTCCCCGAGCTCGTCTTCCTCCTCGGACCCGAAGCTTCGCCGCCGTTGATCGTCGTCTCTGACCCCTTCCTGAGCAAGCTCTCGACGGCTTCGAATCTGCTGTGAGCTCCCGCCTCTTCCCCTCTCCTTTCCGGCCTTTTCCCCCTCTGTAGGCCCCGATTTCGCCAGGCTCCAAAATGACCTGCCGCACGAGCTTGTCGCCGGCGATGCTCCGGTGACCAGTTGGTCCATCAGAGGCCACCATCAAGCCCGTGGGGCCATGTAGTGCTTGTAGGTGCCTAGTTCCGGCTGTGTCTCATTCTGGTTCGATGAGCCCGTGCTCGTCCGAGCTTCGGCAGCCGTTGTGCTCATCGCCGGCGCCGACTCCGGCCATCCCAGCCCCTGGGAAGTGTCAGGCTGGACGCGCGTGATCAAGCAAAGCAGTTTGGTGCCCTCCACCGTCCATTTGGTCATCGGAGGAGGAAACCTAACCCCATCTGCCATCCCTGATGTCACCGGTGGCTCAATGCTGGCGAGTCAACCAGTTTGACCTCCAGGGGTTTGACCCCTGGGTCACTGGCAAGTGGGGCCGGCCCTGTTAGTCAAATTTAGGTTAATAACTTAATTAACCAAATTAATTAACCTAATTAGTAACTAACTAGTGGGCCCAGTGTTGATTAAGTAATTAGCATTAGTTTTAGTTCTCTAATTAAGTGACTGGGTCACTGACCAGTGGGTTCCACCGTGTCAGGTTTGACCTCGCCTGGTCAGCCGACCAGCTGACGTCGTGGTGATATCAGGCTGACACCATTAACCCTTTTCCAGTTTAAAAATAATTCCAAAAATTATTTAAAATTTTAAAAATTCATATAAATTAATCTGTAAATTAGATGAAAATAATTTATATATGAAAATTTATCAGAAAAATCCAATGAATCCAATGGTGTTATTATCATGCATGTTAGAGCGACCTATGTAGAAGAACATAGACATTTTCTAATACATTAAAATATGGAAATTGAAATGAAGAACGATTTTGAACATATATTCAAACTCACTTCAATTAACTTGGACACTAGTTGCATTAGCTCATCCATACATGCTACCATGTCATGATCATGCATCATATTGTTGCACTTGCGTGTATTGATTGTTATTTGTCTGCATTGCGGTAGGCCCTACTTCTGAGGATACCCTCGAGTATTCCAACGAAGGAAAGAACCTTCCCGCTACCCAGCAAGGCAGGCAACCCCTTGATCATTCCGATAACATCCCACTGTCTTGCTCCTGCTCTTGTTTATTGCATTAGGACAAACGTTCACTTGTCTATCATACACGGTAGATGAACCTATTCTGATCCATGACATGTGATTGTCATAGTAAATAGCTAAACCTTGGAACCTAGCATACCTGGTAGATGCTTGTGCCATGATGTTCTTAGATTACTTTGGCTACTATGCTTGTTATGCTTAGAGTTGTGTCAGGTCTGATTCATCTGGGTGATGGACTGGAGTGAAACATTGTTGTTCCGATGTGATAAGCTTATGATGAACCCGATTTGGTAAAGGTAGCAATGAGAGGCTATGTAGGAGTACATAGCGGGTTGTCTCATTGGGACCGTTCTTAGGAACTGAGTTCCGTGTTTGTGATCCAAGACTAGTTACTACCACACGTTGGGATACTTAATTGACCCTCTCGACTTATCAGTCGCTTATTCCTTTGTCAAGGAGTTGCAAGTAGTTTCTGGTGTCTATAGCATGCTAGAGGCCGTGCGTAGCCCTGACCATAGGGGTGGGTTACAAAGCGGTAGGCAGTGGCACGGTGTACCAAGGGTCACCCGAGTGGTGGGCTTGGGAACCCTACGCACATCGTTTGGGACCGTAGCGGAAACTTCGGCCAGACTTCCATGCGGGTTCAGTCTCAAATAGGCAATAGCCTGGACTAGAGGTCTTATGTGATTGACAGTCGTGGCCGACTCCCTTGCTGGGCTTCTGCTTGAAGGTTGTCGAGGTGCCTAGTTTTATGAGCACACAGCGATAAGTGGCGAGAGAGTGTGTGAAGAAGTACACCCCTGTAGGGTATGAAACTATTCAAATAGCCGTGTCCTCGGATATGGACTACTTGGATAACTTATGTTGTTCATAGATAATCAAATGGATACCCGTAAAAATATCAAGACAAGTGTGAGTATCGTGGATGGCACTCTCCCAGGAGAGGGAAGTGAATCCATGGTGGTGTATTGTCATGGAGTTAGTGGACTCGTGTGCGATATCTAAGATTTAAACAAAGAGTTAAAATTGTGTAGTATAGGTTAGCCATGAGTCAAAGCTGGCATTGTTGCATAAACTCCACCACTCCCCTTGTTGATACATGAGCATGAATAGACTAGGTCTGCTTTAAAGACTTGCTGAGTACGTTTGTACTCATGTTTGCTTAATAAATGTTGCAGATGAGACCCAGGACCCATCAGGTGGGTTCTTTATAGATGTCGACGATGCTGAATAGCTGGTGTCCCAGCTACGACCTATGCCCTGTGGCGGGCTGTAGATAGTCAGGCCATGTGCCCTTTTACCCTTTCATATGTCTGTACTCACACAGCTTATGCTTCCACTTGGTTTGTATGAACTTGTTTGTAAGACTTCATTGTCGAGTCATGTGACCCCTATCTGTAAGAACATATTGTGCAAGGCTCGTCTGAGCCTCTTAAATAAAAGTTGTTGTATGGTTATGTTGTGATGCCATGGTTGTATCTATGCATATCGGGCATGTCGTGCATACGTATGATGTGCAACGGTATGTATGGGATCTGACACCTAGTTGTGTGCCTTTAGTAGTACTCTTTACGGGAAACTACCTCTTTGTGCTTCCACCGAGCCATGGTAGCTTGCTACTGCTCCGGACACATTGATTGACCGGCATGTATTCTTCTTTGCTGCTGTGTCTGACCCTTCAAGGAAATGTCTCGCAGTGTAATGGAGTCCTTGTAGCTTGCTACAACTCGTCTACATGCAGTGATGGCATTTATGTCTCACGATGTAATGGAGTCCTTGTAGCTTGCTATGACTCGTCTACACACGCTTGAGGCCGACACCTGCATTGTTGGGTTACGTCTGCCTGTTTCCGTACGGATGTGCCACTTGGGTTCTATGACTAGTCATGTTGGCCCAGGTTCTGTGTCGTTTGGTTGCCAGCGACATGTTCACATACGTGAGCCAAAAGACGCAAACGGTCCCGGCTAAGGTAAGGCCACAGTCGTGGAACTTACCGTGCATGAGGCCGCAAAGTGATGTGATATGTTACAGTCTGGATTCATATGACTTAGGATCGGGGTCCTGACATTCCCCCTTCTCCCCCCTTCATTTCCTAAGTTCAAACCTTCATTGCTTTCTTGTAGCGCCGCCTCCTCACCGACGACGGTCCTTCCTGCTGCTTAGCCTCATCAGTTTAGTCATAGTCAGGTAATCCAAACCTTCCCCATACCCCCTCCACCTCCACCCCTCCTCCTCCATTCCACATGGCCTGACCACCGACGCGACACATTCCACTAAAATCACCGGCCCACCCCCACATAATCGCCGCAAAAAATACATGGTGCACGTAGTATAACAATCATCTCAAGGAGCACCTTGCAGCGGAGAAGCAAATCGCGATCACATGCGCGTATGAGGCTGCGATGGCTGCCATGTGTGCTGACCCCTAGATCTTGGAGCTGCATCTAGAAGTCGAGGCCACAGTCAGCGCCTCGCGCACGGACCCAGGCACGCGGTTGGCTTCTTTGAACAACATGTTGTTCGATTTTCTCCAACGCTCTATTGTTTCGTTCAACGACGACTTTGGGTTGTTTTCTCAGCATGCCCGTGCTTTCCTCAACTCCATAGTAGGCAGGTTGGTTCTTGGACAGGCTGAGGCAACTTACCACTATGAGGAGGGCACCCATGATGTGGAGGCCTCGCCCTCGTCCAAGCCCAGCATTATTGATATCTCCAACGATGAGGAATATCTTGTTTTTGAATCTTGATTACTAATGACCTGTGTTTGTTTTACCTGGTACATGTGCTGCTCCTGCCTTTCCTTAAGAAACTCTAGTGAAATATGCAATGTGATGCTACTATGCAATTTGACCTTCCACTACTATGTTGTATTGTGCAATGTGATGCTCAGTTAACTGTTTGGTTCAGTTGTTTTGGTGATCATGTGCAATGTGGTGTTCAATTATTGTTGGTACAATTTTGTTTTGTTATGCACATGAAACCTACAATTGCTATATTTCATAGTTCTTAGCACGCTTGGCTTTTCCATGTGGCTTGAATTCATATGTTGGATATGCAATGCTTTTATCTTTCATTCAGAGATTTTACTGATCAATATCTATTCTTAAACATGTTACAAGGGGAATAATGGGAGATGCTGAGGTTTACCATCAAGGTTTGCACTTTCATGATCCTTTGGCTAATAGCACATTATTGTGCAATTGTAGGAACCATTCTAATATTTAGGTTTCTAACAATAATTTGGTCTTGCACATGTAGATCCCGCCGTAAGAGGATTAGACCCAATGTTCGACCCATTTTGCATGTGAGGAAATGATGTCTTCATGAATATCAGTCAAATCAAGAAATTCAAAAAGATTGTTTAGATAAAGAAACTTGCGACGAAAAACAACAAGCTGTTTATCTACACAATGAAGAAGACATCGGTGAACTATAGGATGGTACTATCTCTTTTACCTTGTCTTTTTTCCCTTTGTTACATTTCAATTTTTAGAAACAAAATTTACGCATATCTTTGTTTCCAGTCCTTTCTAAAGAAGTTCATCGATGAGTACGTCTCAAACCACCTGTGTGGTCAAGAGGCGAGAAAGGTATTCATAGAGAACCCACGGTATAATCTTGAAGTCTTCCTTAAGAGGATGAAGGATGGACGGGCAACCATCCACATGCATTGGCATAAAGTTACAAGAACCTTTGACATCAGTGAAGGCTCAATATTTGCATTCCTCTTCAACAGTTTTCTAGACGAGATTCATCTGTCTATTTACCGTATATGATGTTATTTTCCAAAGGTTTTAGATGTTGCATGTAAAACTCGCTCTTGTCGTGTAATTTGGTAGCTAGGCAGTATATGCCTCTATGATGTTGTACTCTGATGTATTTTAATTATGAAATCCTGGTTGTCATAATACGACATAAAATATATTGTGTGCTTGATATGAAGTATCAATTTGTTTACTAGCTAGATTATAAATAATAGAGCAATTAGCCTAATTATTGGGGTTTCATATTGCAGACGGTTTGTCATAGAACACTGTCAGCGATGACCTCAACAATCCCATACGCCTGTTGGAAAATTGACGTGTTGGATCAATGAACAATCACACACGATTTCTGGGCGCAAACTGTGTGTGTTAGAAAACCCATTCACAAACATTTTCACATAAAACGTGTGTATGATGGATAGCCCTATGCCAAACAGCTTCTTCTAGGCACCGTGATGGCCACCTCAAACACAAACGATCTTAAGCAGAAAATTACATGTGATGTACAATATAAACGGAAATGTATGTTGGGATTCATTGTGTGTGATGGTATGCACACATGATTTCTCCTAAATACCTGTGTGTGATAGTCCTTCCAATCGCACACGACATAAGTTTGCCTGTCGTGTGTGACTGTGCGATAGCCCTCCCTATCGCCTAGAAATGCAAGGCGACGAGTTGAGACTACGTCACGGAAAGGGGTTAAAAACTGTTTGTATAGTAGGCGCCTACACTAGTGAAGGATGGAATTGCAATGGAAATAGTTTATTTAAATTAAAGATCATTTCCTTAGCATAAATATTAAATAACTCATTTTATTATGATAGATATGTTTCATTCATTTCATGCCACATTATTTTGTTAGTTGTGAATCATTCTTGATCCATGCTATGACTACTTTGATGAACTATTGGTTATGTTCATTTTGTCATGATGCTCATATCATTACCTTTTCATCATGACCTGTGCACCTCACTTCATGTTATGGCTCGAATCATTTTTCTTTCAAGTTAAGCATGATGTTAATTCAACTTGTACATTCCCTTGATAGCATCATGGTGCCACCAAACCGGGCTCACTAGTGAAACCACACATGCCTGGATGGGAAGCCCTAATGCAGTCTATTGTCATGCCTCTCGTTGGTGCCTCCAATGAGGGAATGTTATGTGCGTGCGCCACCCTGGCCCGGTAGGCAGACATAATCTTGTGTACCCGTAGTTGTATGGTATCAATGTCTCCGTTTGGGAGGAGTTTGTTTTGCCACGACGGAGGCGGCTACAAAGGCAACGGATGTCGTGAGTTGACATCGGGGTCACCCATGACATAGCCCAAAGGGGAGTTTGTCAGAGTGGTCGGGAGAGTGTCATGCAATAGATTGGTTTTGTCGGTACATCGTTGGTCCACACGAATGGGAGCACGAGGCCATGAGTTTCATGGCGTGGGTATAGTGTAGTGACCTCTGGAGATCGATACCTACACCGTCGATCATGGACATAGTTCGTAGTAGGTCACACAATGGGCCAACAGTAATAAATAAACTAGCACACTTAAAGTTCATGAGATGGCACAAGGTGATCATTAAGGATCACAATGGGAAGTTATCGTCGTTGGTTACATGGTAGCCCTGAGATGGTAAGATGGCCCGAGGGACCGAGATTCAGTTCATGTTCATGTTCATGCATTAACCCGTTGAACATCTTGTTCTTGTTTGTCATATTTGCTTTGTTTGTTGTGAGCTTGCGAGTTGTGTGTTCCCAGAAGACTTGATCTCTGGACTGGCAACACAAGGTAAACCAGTTGCTCTGAGCCAGGGTGCCACATAGTGAGGCTAGTCCTTTGTGGATGTAATCCATAATGGCATCAACAAGGTTGCTTCTTCTTGGATCCTTTGTGGCTGGAACCCTTCATGGACTTGTGCATCTGTTACCCTCTTTGGGTTGAAGTCTCGATCAACGTGGATGTACGATAGAGCCACCTATCAGAACCATGCCAAAAGTCACCGTGTCTTCATTGCATTTGATTTTCCTTGAACCATCCTTTATGTTGATATGCAGAGTCTTTACTTTCCATTGCCACTATATTAGACTTGCATGTGTAGGCTATTACTAGAATTACTTGAACTAAAATTAGGAAAACACTAGGTTTTTATTATTCAAAGAGTCTAATCACACCCCTCTAGACCTACTTATGATCCTGCAAGTGGTGGTAGAGTTTTAGTCTCCATGGATTTGGTTTAAACACTATGGAGATTATGTGAAAGCACATAGTCTCCCTTGGTGGTTTTGATAAATCATGACAACATACATAGCCTCTTGGACTAACAACTCTACCTAACTTATTTCATATTTAGTCCACAAAGAGGATTGGCTAAGGATTGTGAGGAGAATTCCCAAGAAGAAGGAGAAGGGAAGTAATAGGATTGTCCAATCTCCAAGCTTCAAGCTACAAGACTCTACATTTTATATTTTGTGAGAAATCACTTTTTAGTCCATACAAAAGCCAATACTATTAAAAGGGGATGAGGAAGTATGATGATAAGGTTCTCAATTGCTTAGAGATTAGCCACCAAAAATACTCACCCATTCTCCCACAAATATTCTCTATCCAAAGCCTAAAATCCAAAATCGGCGACACCAACAATTCCCATCCGGTCCCACCGAGCTTTGCCTTAGACATTACCTATGCCAAACCCTATCATCTCGGTGACACCAAGTATTCCATTCCGTGCAACCAAAACCAATGACCAATCTTCTATTATCCTATTTCTAAAAATCGAAAATTCTGAGTTTTAGGAATACGTGACACTGAGTCTTGGTAACTACCTAGGTCACCCATATCGGTACCACCGAGATTAATATATCTGTCTCACCGAAAAGGCCAAAGTTGCCACATTTTGCACTAGTCGGTGCGACTGGGTTTTCACTTCGGTTTCACAAGCAATAATGTTATAACAGTTGGATTTTTGGAGACTAGTTGAGCCGTTGTGCCAAATAGCCTATAGGCACACTAAAAACATGTACGCGATGAAAAGAATTTCCATGGTTTGATTACAAATCAACACCATCTAACAAAATAGGGAACTAAGTGATGAAAGTGTGAAATGTTAGTTACAAATATGTAGGTTTTGGGGGATCGTTATGTTTTTTCTATGTTTTGGAATTCCAATATACTGGTATGTTTTCCTGATTACTGATTACATACATCGCTAATATGAAGCAAGAAATCAACACCATCTAAAAAAATAGGGAAACTATAAACCACATTCTTTGGTCTACACCAATATGACATGTTGAATTCTTCTTTGATGTTGTATGAAAAGATAGCTTTCTGTAATATAATTATCCATTTCCTCTTTTGGCTCTCTTAAATAGCTTGTACATATATGTTATAGTGAAATAGCAACAAAAAAAATCAACCAAGCACATCTAAGAATCTACCATATTTCTCTCATGAAGGCTTAGCTGGGTTAGGCCCAATTAGAAGAGAACATAATAGGCCAGAATACATAAAGATTGTCTTTCTCTTTGTTTTCTCCTTTCTCGGTAGCTCTGCTCGGTGAAGCAATGGACTGGTTTTGCTTCAGCCAACTTGACTTCACCCATTCTTGTTAAATCTCCCTCACTCCCCTTCCCGTGGTTTATCCACGGATTTAACTTCCGCTTGTACTTATAAAATACCCCCTCATACCTTCTAGTCTGATTTTTATCAAGGAAATGAACTCAATTGGAGATTATCTTAGCATCAAAAGAGATATTCCATTTTATTTGTTAAAACATCCAGAGCGGAAAGGATATCATATTATTTGCAACCTGTAGCATATATATCTATAAAGACAACAGAATGAGCAATCTCACATAAGTGGAGACCACAAACAAAATATTCAAAAACTACCAATTAGTATTTTACAACTATAACATACGAAAACAAAACAATCAGATTCTAAGTACTCAAATATTAGACCGCTAAAGAATCTTGATGGAATTGAACCACCCTTCATTCAGGATCTTAACATACAATCAGTTGCAGAGAGAATCTCTCCAAGCATAGAATAACAGGATTCAACATGTCCCGTGTGCGACCAAACAAGGAGCATTAGTTTGGTAATTTGAAAAGAAGGTCAAGAATATTTCATATGCATCCAATATTCATCATCTTTTTGGAAGTTTAGTATATGACGAACCTGCATAACATACAGGACTCCAGTCATGACTAACTTTATATACCTATACGGCTGACTTCTCTACTACTTATTGGAGTATAAGATTCTGCAAATTGCTTGAGCTAAATAATCCAAACAGGTGAAGTATGTGTGGCACAATGGATCAAAACACCCGTACATTACATCTATATATATACTGGTCCTGAACAAAATCAGACTAATGGATCTCATTGTCACAAAACTCATGATTCACAATAACAGACCACAATATTCATTTCTATAGTAACATAATATAGCATATACCGTCAAATTTCCACCATAATATAAGCTCAACCCATGGTCTAGACCGGCGCTCTGATACATCCATTTTTCATCATGTTTTCCTACTGTTATTTACAATATTTTTATGCATAATAATGCTTTGGGGAGTAATTCTAATGCCTTTTCTCTCATAATTTGCAAGGTCGCAGATGGAACTCGGGACCGGAGAAAAGCATGTTAGAGATACCTATTGTGCACATCCCCAATGGAGATGAAACTTTATGAAATTTTGTTATGGAATAAATGAAAAATACTGCAGCTGAAAACTACCAAAGGGGGGCCACCTGGAGAGGAACATACACCAGGGCATGCCAGGCCCTCCAAGCGCGCCCTGGTGGGTGGTGCTCACCCTGGCCCATCTCTAGCGCTCATCTTCTAGTATAAATTCTATAAAGACCTAGAAAAAGTAAGGAGATAACTTTTAGGATGAAGCGCCGCCGTCTCGAGGCAGAACATGGGAAGGAGCACTTTTGCCCTCTGGCGGAGCGATTCCGACGGGGGATCTTCCCTCTCGGAGTGCAAAATCGAAGCCATCGTCATCACCAACAGCCCTCTCATCTTGGGGAGGCCATTATTCATCAACATCTTCAACATCACCATCTCCTCTCAAACCCTAGTTTATCTCTTGTGTTCAATGTTTGTACCGAAAGCTCAGATTGGTACCCGTGGGTGACTGGTAGTGTTGATTACCTTGTGTACTTGATTTCCATATGGTTTATTTGGTGGAAGATTATATGTTCAGATCCATTATGCTATTCAATACACCTCTGATCTTGAGCATGAGTATTATTTGTGAGTACTTACCTTTGTTCTTGAGGTCATGCGAGAACTCATGTTGCAAGTAATTGTGTAAATTTGATATGTGTTCGATATTTTGATTATATTTATGTTGTGATTCTCCTAGTGGTGTGATGTGAATGTCGACTACATGACACTTCACCATCCTTGGTCCTAAGGGAATGCATTGTGGAGTAGTTATTAGATGATGGGTTGCTAGAGTGACAGAAGCTTAAATCCTAGTTTATGCACTAGTTCGTAAGGGGCTGATTTTGGTTCACATGTTTAATGCTATGGTTAGACTTTGTTTTAATACTTTTCTCATAGTTGTGGATGCTTGCGAGGGGGTTAATCAGAAGTAGGTTGTTAGTTCAAGTAAGAATAGCACACTAGCACCGGGCCACCCACATATCAAATTATCAAAGTAGCGAACACGAGTCAAACCAACATGACGAAGGTGACTAGATGAAGTTCCCGTGCACCCTCAAGAACACTTTGCTTATCATAAGAGATAGTTTTGTCCAATTATTTTCCACAAAAGGATTGGGATACCTTGCTGCATCTTACCTATTGTTATCGTTACTTTCTCATTGTAAATTATGTTGCTATCATACTACTTGCTACTTACAATTTCAGTTCTTGCATAAATTACCTTGTTGAAAACCGCTTATCATTTCCTTCTGCTCCTCGTTGGGTTCAACACTCTTACTTATCAAAAGGACTACGATTGATCCCCTATACTTGTGGGTCATCAAGACTCTTTTTTGGCGCCATTGCCGCGGAGTGAAGTGATCTTGGTAAGTGGAAATCAGTAAGAAAGAACTTATACTACATGCTGAAAGTTCCTGTCACTTGTTACTATGGAAAGTAATCCTTTGAGGGATTTTTTCGGGGTATCTTCACCTCGACTGGAATCACAATTAGTTACCCCTCAACCTATAGCACCTATAGAAAATATTGGTTATGAAATTCCTTTGGGTAAGTTAGAATAGCTACTAGCTAATCCTTATGCAGGAGATGGAACTGAACATCCTGATATGCACCTAATACATGTGGATGAAATTTGTGGGTTATTTAAGCTTGTAGGTTTATCTGGAGATGAAGTTAAGAAGAAGGTTTTCCCTTTGTATTTGAAGGGAAAGGCATTGACATTGTATAGGCTATGTGATGATATTGGATAATGGAACTGGAATCCATTGAAATTGGAATTCCACCAAAACTTTTATTCTATGCATCTAGTTCATCGTGATCAGAATATATAATTTTGGCCTCGTGAAGGAGAAAGCATCGCTCTAGCTTGGGGGAGGCTTAAGTCAATATTATATTCAGGCCCCAATCATGATATCCCGAGAGAAGTTATTATTCAAAAAATTTATGCTCGACTTTCTCATAATGATCAATCCATGCTCAATATTTCTGGTACTGATTCTTTTATGAAGAAGACTATTGAATTCAAGTGGGATCTCTTGGAATGAATTAAACACAACTCTGAATATTGGTAACTCGTCGAAGGTAATGAGTCAAGTATTAAGCTTGAGTTTGATTGTGTTAAATCTTTTATGTATACCGATGATTTTAACAAGTTTAGCACTAAATATGGACTTGACTCTAAGATAGTAGCCTCTTTTGTGAATCATTTGCTACTCATGTTGATATCTCTAAGGAGAAGTGGTTGAAGTATCATCCCCCTATTAAAAAATAAATTAAATACTGGTCATAGCTAAAGAAAAAACTATCATTTACAATGTTGATCCAATTGTGCCTACTGCTTATATTGAAAAGCTACCTTTCCCTATTAGAGTAATATTACAGTACATAAGCCCTCTGAACAAATTAAAGTAGAACCTAGTGTTGCTATGGTTAAAGATCTCTTGGTAGAAAATATTTATGGGCATGTCATTTACTTGTGTGATGAAACTGCTAGAATTGCCAAACCCGATGTAAAAGAGAAACATAGACCCGTAGTTGGCTTTCTTGTTGTCTTAGTTAAATTAGGAGATCGTTGTTATCATGGCTTATGTGATTTGGGTGCTTGTGTGAGTGCTATTACTTTTAACTTATACCAAGAAATTATGAATGACATAGCACCTACTGAAATAGAAGATATTGATGTTACTATTAAACTTAGTAATAGAGACACCATCACATCACTTGTGATTGTTAGAGATTTTGAAGTCTTGTGTGGGAAAAAAATATCCTACTAATTTTCTAGTTCTTGGTTCCCCACAAGATGACTTTTGTCCCATTATCTTAGGTAGGCCTTTCTTGAACACTATTAATGCTAACATAGATTGTCAAAAGGAAACCATCTGAGTTAAGTTTGCTGATGTGTCTCATGATTTTATTTTTTCCAAGTTTAGTTGATAACCTAGTGATAAATAATTATCTAGTAAGGATGAAATAATCGGTCTTTCTTCTATTGCCGTTCCTCCTACCGATCCACTTGAACAATATTTGCTAGACCATGAAAATGATATGAACTTGCGTGAAAGAAATGAAATATATAAAATTTTCTTTGAACAAAAACCTCTACTAAAAAGAATTTGCCTATTGAAACTTTGGGAGGTCCTCCTCCACCTAAAGGTGATCCTATGGTTGAATTGAAACAATTGCCTCGCACTCTCAAGTATGCTTATCTTCATGAGCAAAAGATATATACAGTTATTATTAGTGCTAATCTTTCAGAACATGAAGAATAAATATTATTGAAAATTCTGAGGAAGTACCAGGATGCTATTGGATATACTCTTGATGATCTTAAGGGCATTAGTTCGACTCTATGTCAGCACAAGATCAATATGGAACCTGATGCTAAACCCATTGTTGATCATCAACGATGATTAAATCACAAGATGAAAGAAGTGGTAAGAAGTGGCATATTAAAGCTTCTCGAAGCAGGTATAATCTATCCCATAGCTGATAGTAGATGGCTAAGTAACGTTCGTTGTGTCCCTAAGAAAGGAGGTATCACTCTTGTTCCTAATGATAAAAATAACCAATCCGATAGAGAATTGTTACTGACTATATAATGGTAATTGATTTTAGATAACTAAATAAATCTACTAGAAAATATCATTACCGTCTAACATTCATGGATCAAATGCTTGAAATATTATCCAAGCACACACACTTCTGTTTCCTAGATGGATATTCTGGTTTCTCTCAAATAGCTGTGTCACAATCTAATCAAGATAAAACCACCTTTACTTGCCCTTTTGCAACCTATGCTTACACACGTATGCCTTTTGGTTTATGCAATGCACCTGCTACCTTTCAAAGATGTATGACTATTATATTCTCTGATTTTTGTGAAAAGATTGTGGAGGTTTTCATGGATGATTTTTCCATTACGGAACTTCTTTTGATGATTTCTTAAGCAACCTTGATCGAGTTCTCCGGAGATGTGAACAAAATAATCTTGTCTTGAATTGGGAGAAGTGACACTTCATGGTTAATGAAGGTATTGTCTTGGGGAATAAAATCTCCGAATGAGGTATTGAGGTGGATCAAGCTAAACTTGATGCAATTGAGATAATGCCATGTCCTAAAGATATCAAAGGTATTCGAAGTTTCCTTGGTCACGATGGTTTCTATAGGAGGTTTATTAAAGACTTCTCAAAAAAAATCTAGGCCTCCTACTAATATTTTACAAAAGGATATTCCGTTTGTTTTTTATGATGATTGTGTGGAAGGCTTTGAAACACTTAAGAAAGCCTTCACCACTTAATCTATTGTTCAACCACCTGATTGGAATTTGCCTTTTGAAATTATGTGTGATGCTAGTGATTATGTTGTTGGTGCTGTTCTAGGACAAATAGTTGATAAGAAATTAAATTTTATCCATTATGCTAGCAAAACTCTAGATAGTGCCCAAAGAAATTATGCCACTACTGAAAAAGAATTTTTTTGCAGTTGTGTTTGCTTGTTATAAATTTAGATCTTATATTGTTGACTCCAAGGTTATTGTTCACACTGATCATGCTACTATAAAATATCTTATGGAAAAGAAAGATTCTAAATCTAGATTCATTAGGTGGGTTCTCTTACTTCAAAAATTTTATTTACATATCGCTGATAGGAAAGGACCTGAGAACCCCGTAGCTGATAACTTGTCTAGGTTAGAAAATATTCTTGATGACCTACTACCTATTTATGATAGTTTTTGTGATGAACAATTAGCTGCAATAAATGTGTCTCAAAACACTCCTTGGCATGCTGATTATGCTAATTACATTGTTGCTAAATATATACCACTTATCTTCACATACCAACAAAAGAAAAAATGCTTCTATGATTTAAGACATTACTTTTGGGATGACCCACATATTTATAAAGAAGGAGTAGATGGTACTATTAGACGTTGTGTACCTGATCTGAATAGGAGCAAATCCTACGGAAATGTCATTCTGAAGCTTATGGAGGACATCATGCGGAGATAGGACTCCTCATAAGGTATTGCTATCTGTTTTTTTCTGGCCTACTCTCTTCAAGGATGCCCGTAAGTTTGTCTTGTTTTGTGATGAATGTCAAAGAATTGGTAATATCAATAAGCATCAAGAAATACCTATGAATTATTCACTTGTCATTGAACCGTTTGATGTTTGGGGTTTTGATTATATGAGACCTTTTCCTTCCTCTAATGAGTATATTCATATCTTTGTTGCTATTGATTATGTCACTAAGTAGGTAGAAGTTATTCCAACTAGTAGTGCTGATCATAACACTTCCATTAAAATGCTTAAAGAAGTTATTTTCCCATGTTTGGAGTCCCTATATATCTAATGACTGATGGTGGTTCACATTTTATTCATGGTGCTTTCCGTAAAATGCTTGGTAAATATGATGTTAAACATAGAATTGCGTCACCCTGTCATCCTCAATCTAGTGGTGAAGCTGAACTTAGCAATAGAGAAATAAATTGATATTACAAAAGACTATTAATAGGTCTTGAAAGAATTGGTCTAAGAAATTAGATGATGCACTCTGGGCTTATAGAATAGCTTATAAAATCCTATGGGTATGTCTCCATACAAAATAGTATATGGCAAAGCTAGTCATTTGCCTCTAGAGTTAGAACATAAAGCATTTTGGGCAATTAAAGAACTCAATTATGACTTCAAACTTGCCGGTGAAAAGAGGTTATTTGATATTAGCTCATCAAATGAATGGAGAACCCAAACTTATGAATACGCCAAGTTATTTACACAAAAAGTTAAAATATGGCATGAAAAAAGAATCCAAGATAGAGAATTAAAGGTTGGAGAATAGGTTCTTTTGTACAATTCTCATTTTAGATTTTTTCTAGGAATACTCTCACCAAATGGGAAGGACCATATATTATCAAAGAATTTTATCACTCTGGAGCTATCAAGATTAATAATGCCTAAGGTACTAACCCGAAGGTAGTCAATGGGCAAATAATTAAACACTATATCTTAGGTACACCGATTAATGTTGAAAGCAGTGTTATCCAAACAATGACACCGGAGGAACACAATAGCGAAACCTTTTGTAACACTCCAGAATTGTGAAAAATAAGAGGTATGTGATATGATAAGTAAACGTACTCCGAAAAATCCGCAAAAATATTTTTTTATCAGTTTTGGAATATTTTATTATTTTTGGAATTAAGAAATAAACTGGAAGGCAACCGAGGTGAGCATGATACACCAGGGCACGCTTGCCCTCCCTGGCGCGCCCTAGTGGATGGTTCCTGATACGTCTCCAACGTATCTATAATTTATGAAGTATTCATGTCATGTTTACAATAATTCTATATGAATTTGGTATGATTTTATTAAAACTAACCTGGACTGATGTTGTTCTCAGTAGAACTACCATGGTGTCGTTTTTTGTGGAGAAATAAAAGTTTTCGGAACAGGCTAAAAATTTTGTATGATTTTTTCGGCCCAAAAGAGACCCCCAAAGCCATGGATTTGGGCCAGAAGAGCCTTGAGGAGGTCACAAGCCTGCCAGGCATGGCCACCCCCCTAGTCGTGCCTAGCAGGCTTGTCACCGCCTCGTGGTACCCCTTGACGTGATTCCAATGCCAAAAATTGCTATAAATATAGAAACCTCCGGAAAGAAACCTAGATCGGGATTCCGCCGCCGCAAACCTCCAGAGCCACGAAAAACCAATTGGGAGCCCGTTCCGGCACCTTGTCGAAGGGGGAAACCATCACGAGAGGTCATCTTCATCATCCCGACGCTCTCCATGATGATGAGGGAGTAGTTCACCCCCGGGGCTGAGGGTATGTACCAGTAGCTATGTGTTTGATCTCTCTCTCGTGTTCTTGAGATGACATGATCTTGATGAACCGCGAGCTTTATTGATATAGATGAATCATATGGAGTTTTCCCCTCTCTCTTTTGTTGTGATGAATTGAGTTTTCCCTTTGAAGTTTTCTTATCGGATTGAGTCTGTAAGGATTTGAGAACACTTGATGTATGTCTTGCGATGGGATATCCGTGGTGACAATGGGATGTTCTATTCATCCACTTGATGTATGTTTTGGTGATCAACTTGCGGGTTCCGTGACCTTGGGAATCTATGCATAAGGGTTGGTACATGTTTTTGTCTTGACTTTCCGGTAGAAACTTTGGGGCACTCTTTGAAGTTCTTTGTATGGGATTGAACATGATGAATTTGAAATTATGTGATGCATATCGTATAATCAAGCCCATGGGTACTTGTGGTGACATTGGAGTATCTAGGTGACATTAGGATTTTGGTTGATGTGTATCTTAAGGTGTTTTCTTAGTACGAACTCTAGGGCTGTTTGTGACACTTATAGGGATAGCTCATAAGCTTGATCGGAAAAGATAAATTTGAGGTGATTTCGTACCCTACAATAATTTATTCGTTAGTTCTCTTCTATTTCTGACTTCGGAGTGAACTCTTTGTCGCACGAGAGGTATTTACATATGATTCAACTATTTTATTAATATTGAGAGAAATTGCACTAGTGAAAGTATGGACCCTAGGCCTTGTTTCCAAGCATTTATACAATGTTTTGCTCACTGTTTACTATTTGTTACCTTGCTATTTTTATATTTTTATATTACAAAAATCTATATCTACCATCCATATTACACTTGTATCACTGATGGTGTCCTGGACTTGGGGGTACTCACCACGTCATCTCCCGATCAGTGGGTCGGCCGAGGACCCCCAGGGCGTTTCACTAACGGGCCAGTTCAGAGAGCCCATGATGCATACAAGGGAGATTCCACAAGACTTGGCGCACAAGACAAGGAGTCCTCAAAACCCTAGTCCTAAAGTGCATATATAAACCGAGGCCAGGCTAATCAATAGATGGATATATTCATTACTACAATCTCGTATTAGATACCTGTACTATGTACTATCCCCATATCAATACAATCAAAAGCAGGACGTAGGGTATGATCTCCTTGAGAGAGCCCGAACCTGGGTAAAATCATGTGTTCATGTTACCACCGCTTCAAGACGCCTCGCTTAGGACCCCTACTACGAGATATGCCGGTTTTGACATCGACATTGGTGCTTTAATTGAGAGCCTGCTGGGTAATCGCCATAGTGCGATGGGAATTCAGATTGGCTCCAACACGATCTACACGTCGGAGCCGAGCTGCAACGTCAAACATCGGCATCCTCGTCGCCGGCTTGACTGGTCACCTCGGCTATGCTGAAGACTGTGCTCCATGTCGGATCATATAGATCAGACAGGGGTCTTCGTCAACATCAACTCCATGATACACATCCCAAGATCATAATGGTACACACACGGTACATCAGTGTATATATCAAATGGAAAATCACACTGCTTTATTAATTGAAATCTCATATCGAGTCATTTATTACAATAAGTATTACAATAAAGTGGCTGAAGGCGAACTCATGAGATAAAACTAATGCAAAACTTGCGGAAGCTTCAAAGGTAGTGGAGTCCATCTGACTCCAAGGGCATCTCACCGAGCATTGGGCATATCCTCACTCCTGGTCGGAAAAGTACTCTTGAACATGATACGTTGCAGCCATGTGGGTCATCATATTGAATATGCCGACAAGTCACAAAAGAGAGGGTGTAAATAATCATCTATACTATATGCATATATGGCAGGTCAGGCTATAAGCTAAAGTTTAGCGTAAAGCCAAAAAAATTCCTACAACAAGAGAGGGGGCAAACCAAAATTATTACTACAATGTTGGTTGATTAATGAGAAGGTTCCACCAACCTTTTCTCATACCCAAGTTATCAATAAAAACCATATCATTAAATTATTTGTGTTGAGACTTCCTGATAGTTTCAGTTCCTTTGGCTCAAGTTGTCCATGACTATGGACATGGCTAATCGATTAGGTTTGAGTACTCTACAGAGTTTTCCACATGTTCCCCACAAGATTTGATCGCCTCCATTGAAGTCCTCGCACTTCAAGGTGTTTGAGAACCGGATGATCAAAACAGGGGCTTCCAAAGGGTTCCTCTGAGCCACTATCGGCGGCCATCCATTCCTACCATTCTTCTACCTCTCGTAGCACCGCCCATCCAGAGTCGCCACGATGTCCAACCCAGCCAAAGCCCATAATGGCTTGTGGGTGTGCAGATAAGCCTCGGGTCTTGAAGTATCCATTCATCTCTTCGTGCCTCGGTGGACCTTCGTGCGTGAATACTGGCGCTTCTCCAGCATAACCTAGGCTACCACTGGTTCCTCCCAGGTGCCGTTCTACCATCATCCACCCAAAGGTGTATTGCATCGTGAGGTCTTGAAAATTTCTTGAAGTCTTGGAGGTCTTAGTAATAAATTAATTCCTCCCATATTTCATGATAAACACTCAACCAAACCCCGTCTACTAAAAGCATAGCAAAATAAAATAGCATTTCACTGGGCCAAAGTAACAAGGGTTTATGGGTGCCTACCACATGATACTACTCAGTAGCCAAAATTTACAAGTACCTACTTTGCATGCAATGGTGAAGAAGGTAGAACTAATGCAATAAAAAAATAGGTAAAACATGATCAATGTGAACTTGCCTTGCTGACGATCTTCGTACTCAAGTGACTCTAGATAACAAGCCTCGCACTCCGGATGATCTAGCGAGACAAACAAGTTCACACTATAAGCATAACCATATCACAACAATACATAACAACAAATAAAGTAATAATACTAAGGCAATCACTAACACAAAAGAAGAAGGAAACAAAGGCAACCAAAGAAATCATCAAAACTTAATTGCAAAGTTTTACTAAAGAAGACAACCAATAAATAGTTTTCTGCAACTAATAAATTTTTTAATAGATAGAAAATTGAAGTTTTATTATAAAAACAGAAATAAAATTTACTACAACTTTCAATGCAAAAAGAATCAATTAAAAAGGTTTTCTAAAACAAAAGTTATGACCTAATTAAAAATAGATCTTGAATCTGTCTAGACCGAAAAAATTTACGAACAAAAAATTATTTTTATTTTTACTGTGGAAAGATACAACATATAGAAATCAGTAAAAAAAGAAACACTCGAAAACCAATTTTTAAATAAAACTTATGCCTAATTTAATGATTAATACAAATATGTTTAAACTCGTAATGTAAAAGGTCTAAACATATTTTTTGTTGATTTCTCTAAAAATATGGCATTTTTTGAATCTGTAGCAAAAAGAATCACTAAAAACGGAGTTGTAAAACTAATGATACAAAAAACACACATCTAATCTTAAAAACGAGAATTTTTTGAAAAGTGCTATATAGTGATCGTTCGCTACTAGGGCAACATGTGGCCGGATGGTATTGGTTGGTCATGTTCGCTATGGAGATTAAGAAGTGAATGATCTTTACTTAACCTTTTGGGAAGTGACAGCTAATAGAAAACGCAAACCGGTATGATCTAAACCGAAACAACCAAACCGATCTAACAGGAGAACCTAACGCGTCAGTCGAAGGAAAGAAAAAAAAACTAGCGACACAAGCTATCATTCTTACAGAGGGAAGCCGAGCATGGTTAGGGAGGAGAGATCGGTGGGGACGGCGGCTTCGGTGGTCTTGGTCGACGATGGCGGTGTCCAATAGGTGCGTGAGGTCAAGGGTGTCCGATTTTCGTTGGTGGTAAAACGATGACGTGACGAGGTAGTGCAGGGCAAGCTTGCCAAGCTTCGGTGCTCCGCGGTGCTCCGGTGATGTCGGGCGAGGTTCCGATGTGATGTGGGCAAAACAAAGATGTCAAATGGATTCGCGGCAAAGAAAGAAACCCTCTAACGAAAGAAGAGAGGTCGACGCGGTCTTACGACATCGGAAGCGTCCGTGCACCGGCTCGCACACGACGAGATCCAAACGAAGATGGCGAGAGGTGGAGGTGGTTTTGGCATGGGGTTTTTGGGGGGATCGGTCGAGGTGGTCAAGGGCTATTTATAGGACATGAAACATGGGCATAGGGTAGCCTCGGGCTAGGGTTCCCGAAGATCGTGGACACGGGGTGGCATAAAATCTTCTGATAGAGCAGTTTTGTGAGGAGGAAGAAGACCGGATGGGTCCCGTCTGTCAGGGAGTGCAGGAGAGTAAGAGAGAGAGAGAGAAAAAAGATCGAGATAGAGGATGTTGGCAACGCTGGGAGGATTCTCCCGTGCGTGCAAGCCATGCTAGGGCTGCGGCCCTCGTCCGTTCCAGCGCTGGTGGGCTGGCTGGCTGGGAGCGTTGGGTGGCCTTTTTTCGTTTTTTTACAGAAGAACGAACAAGAACCAAAGTATTAAATAATAACAAACATATAGGGTATTATATATCAAAACGATAGGAAAAATAAATCCTATAACGTGAACATTTGTTTAGAGTCAAAATAAAAACTATATATATTTTTTTGAAAATTCAAATAAAACCAAAATTTACTTTCAAATAAATTTGCAATATTTTCCTCTAACTTTCGTGGTGTCATGTTACCTCCTCTTATACTCTTTGCACAACGTATTCTATCAGGAATTTGTAAATAAAAATCAAATGCCATTTGAAACGAAATCAAATTCACAAATAAAAATTCCATTGCCACATTTATTTCAATCAAAATTCATAGACGTTTAACTATAATTGTAAAACATTCCAAATTGAAAATTTGGGATGTTATAAATAAGCACGATGCTACTATGTCCATATTTTGTTTTTATCGACACCTCTCTCTATAATCATGTGGACATGTTCTTCAATATCAGCTTTCGCTTGAGGACAAGCAAGGTCTAAGCTTAGGGGAGTTGATACGTCCATTTTGCATCATGTTTTCATACTGTTATTTATATTGTTTTTATGATAATAATGCATTGGGGAGCAATTCTAATGCCTTTTCTCTCATAATTTGGAAGATTTACACAAAGAGGGAGAAAACCGGCAGCTGGAATTCGGGACGTGAAAAAAGCATGTCAGAGATACCTATTCTTCACATCCCCAATGGAGCTGAAACTTTACGAAGAATTTTTATGGAATAAATGAAAAATACTAGAGCAGAAAACTACCGAACAGGGGCCACTTGGTGAGGAACACACACCAGGTTGCGCCAGGCACCCCCCAGGCACGCCCTGGTGGGTAGTTCTCACCCTGTCCCACCTTCGGAGCCCATATTCTGGTATAAATTCTTGAAAAACCAAGGAAAAAATAAGGATATGACTTTCAGGACGAAGCGCCGCCGTCTCGAGGTGGAACTTGGGCAGGAGCACTTTTGCCCTCCGGTGAAGTGATTCCGCCGGGGGAACTTCCCTCCCGGAGGGGGAAATTGAAGCCATCGTCATCACCAACAACCATCTCATCTTGGGGAGGCCATTATTCATCTACATCTTCAACCCCACCATCTCCTCTCAAACCCTACTTCATCTTTTGTGTTCAATCTTTGTACTAGAACCTCAGATTGGTACCTATGGGTGACTAGTAGTGTTGATTACCTTGTATAGTTGATTTATATATGGTTTATTTGGTGGAAGATTATATGTTCAGATCCATTATGCTATTCAATACACCTATGATCTTGAGCATGAGTATTATTTGTGAGTAGTTACCTTTGTTCTTGAGGTCACAGGAGAAGTCATGTTACAAGTAAACATGTGAATTTGATATGTGTTCGATATTTTGATGATATGTATGTTGTGATTCCCTTAGTGGTGTCATGTGAACGTCAACTACATGACACTTCACCATACTTGGGCCTAAGGGAATGCATTGTGGAGTAGTTATTAGATGATGGGTTGCTAGAGTGACAAAAGCTTAAACCCTAGTTTATGCGCTACTTCGTAAGGGGCTGATTTCGGTTCACATGTTTAATTCTATGGTTAAACTTTTTTTAATCCTTTTTCTCGTAGTTGCAGATGCTTGCGAGGGGGTTAATCATAAGTAGGTTGTTATTTCAAGTAAGAACACCACCTTAGCACCGGTCCACCCACATATCATATTATCAAAGCACCGAACACGAATCAAACCAACATGATGAAAGTGACTAGATGTAATTCCTGTGCACCCTCAAGAACACTTTGCTTATCATAAGAGACAGTTTTGGCATGTCCTTTGCCACATTAGGATTGGGATACCTTGCTGGACCTTACCTATTGTTACCGTTAGTTGCTCGTTACAATTATGTTTCTATGAAACTACTTGCTACTTACAATTTCAGTGCTTGCAGAAATTACCTTGCTGAAAACCGCTTATCATTTCCTTTTGCTCCTCGTTGGGTTCGACACTCTTACTTATCGAAAGGACTATGATTGATCCCCTATAGTTGTGGGTCATCATGCTCCTGCTGCCTGTACAGTCCACTACAGGGTAGAAGACATGCCCTGGCCTCCTCACAAGTCCCAATCCAGGAGCAGATCGAGCTGCCACCAACCACAAGGCCTCGCTTGACCGGTGACCCTCTCCCATTGGACCTAGATTCTTGGAAACTTTGCATAAAAACTAAACCCATTGGGCTTATAATCAGTAAAGGTAACACATGTCTTTTCTTAGATAACAGAACATTATACATACATCTCACGCTACAGGAATAAACATATTGTACACAAGTGTTGAACCCAACGAGGAGCTAAAGGAAGAACAAATATTCCCTCAAGTTCTATCGACCACCGATACAACTCTACGCACGCTTAACATTCACTTTACCTAGAACAAGTATGAAACTAGAAGTACTTTGTAGGTGTAATGGGATAGGTTTGCAAGATAATAAAGAACATGTAAAGAAAAACTACTAAAGATCATTAAGGTAAAACACAACCGTAGCATGATAAGGTATCAAGTCCTCTTTATTCCCATACGCAAACAACCTACTTACTCTGGTCTGTGCTTCTGTCACTCACGCCACCCACCATAAGTGAATCATAAACATCTTGAAAACCCCAAAACGGGGATCCCTCACGCTTGTGCGACATGGAGAGCACCATAGGACATCACCAATAATAAAACATGCAACTCAAACCAATCATGATCATCAATCAACCCATAGGACAAAACGGATCTACTCAAACATCATAGGATAGCCATATATCATTGGGAAATAATATATAGCATTGAGCACCATGTTTAAGTAGAGATTACAGCGGGGAGAAGAGGTATTGAACCACTGCATAGAGGGGGAGAGAGAGTTGGTGATGACGGCGGCGAAGTTGTTGGTGTAGATCGCCGTCACGATGATGGCCCCAGCGGCGTTCCGCTGCCACCAGGAGAGAGGGGGAGAGAGTCCCATCCTTCTTCTTATTCCTTGACCTGCCCCCTAGATGGGAGGAGGGTTTCCCCTCTGGTCCTTGACCTCCATGGCGGCGGAGGGGCAAGAGCCCCTCCAAGATTGGATTTCTCTCTCTTTTTCCTTCTGTTTTCGCGTTCTCAGATTCTGGCCTTTCACCATTTCTTAAATTCCTGGAGATCTATAACTACAATTGGGATGAAATTTGAACACGATATTTATCCGGATATTAGGTTTCTTGCGGAAAAATAAGGGCACCAACCACCTTAAGGGGTGACCACAAGTTACCATGGCGCGCCCACGGGGTAGGCCACGCCCCTTGGCTTGGTGTGTGCAGTGCAAAAACAGAAACTTTGGCTGTAGTGCATGAATTTGCATTTTTACTAGAATGTCAAAAGTTTCTGACAATTTTACACAGTACTTCTATGCAAATTTTTTAATTCTTCCTAATTTTTCAGAATGTTTTAAGTTACAGAAGTATATGAAGTTTCCAGATTGCTACAAATTGTCCTGTTTTTGACAGATTCTGTTTTCTATGTGTTGTTCTCTTATTTTAATGAATCTATGGGTTGTATCGGGGGTATGAACCATGGTGAAGTTGGACTACAGTAGATATGCTAATATGAATTTGGAATGATTTCAAAACAATACTTAAAGTACTATTTTGCTTTATTATACTAACGGATCTCATGAGGGTTTGGTTAAGATTTGTGTGAATAAAGTGGTCGAAGATCGAGGAGGTATCCATATAAGAAGAATACGGAGACAAAAGAGTTCAAGCTTGGGGATGCCCAAGGCACCCCAAGTAAATATTTCAAGGTGACTCAAGAATCTAAGCTTGGGGATGCCCCGGAAGGCATCCCATCTTTATCCTTCAACAATTATCGGTATACCTCGGTTTTTGTTTTGTTCACATGATATGCGTCGTTAGTGTTTTTCTTTTCCTTTATGCACCCTTCTAGTATGATATAGTCCTTCATTTATTTGTAGAATGCTTCATGCGCTTCACTTAAATCTTTTGAGTATGGCTTTGTAGAATGCTCTTTGTGGTTCACTTAAATCTTTTGAGTATGGCTTTATATCATGCTTCGTGTGCTTCACTTATATACTTTGATCTTGGATATTGGTTAATATATATTAATTGCAAAATGATCTATGAAATTCACTTATATACTTTAGAGTATGAATAAAATTATCATCAAAATTATGCTGTGAAGAGTATCATTAAAATGTCATGCCTAGCTAAAAAGACATTAAAGAAAAGCGCTTGTTGGGAGACAACCCAACACTTTTACTTTCTGTTTTTGTGTGTTCACATTATTAAGATACTGTAGTAATCATGTTTTGTGCCTTTTATTTCAATAAAGTTCCAAGTAAATCCTTTGGGATGACTCACAAGATGAGTAGAATTAATGCTGAACCATAACAAAAAGTTTGGACTCTAGTACAGGATTTTTCATTTTTTACTGAAAGTGATAATGATCTCGAATTTTTACACAGTCTTAATATACAAATTATTCAAGTTTTCCTAATGTTTCAGAATCTTTCGAGTTAGGTAAGTATGGTTACACTACAAATGTTCACAAACTGTTTTGTTTTTGAGAAATTCTGTTTTGCATGCATAGTTTGCTTGTTTTAGTGTTTCCATAGCTTATATTTGGTGGTATATATTATGGTAATGATCAAATAAAGTAGGTATAATGTGGTAACAATTATGAATCTTGTCTTGACGGTACCTAAGTGAATTATTTATCTTTATTACACTAACCCTTCTCACGAAGTTCCGTTAAGTTTTATGTGATTGAAGTTTTCAAGTTTTGGGTAAGACATCAATATGAGGAGAACATGGGGTCACAAGAACCTAAGATTGGGTATTCCCAAGGCACCCTAAAGGTAATATCCATGGAATACTCAAGCTCCTAAGCTTGGGGATTCCCCGGAAGGCATCCCCTCTTTCCTCTTCAACATTATCGGTATATCTTACTTAGAGCTATATTTTTATTCGTCACATAATATGTGCTTTTCTTGGATCTTCCTTATATTTTGTAATTTTCTGTTAGGTGTTATACATAATCTAGTTTTCCAATAAAAGTTCTAAGAATTGCCTTAGGATGCTGGCATTGCGTGTTTTGATATGTGCTGGGTAAAAACAAAAACTTCTTTTGTAGTGTTTGAATTTTCATATTTTACTAGAAAGTTGAAAGTTTCTGAACTTTTTACACAGTATTTTCGTATAAATTATTTAGCATGTACTCAATTTTAATAATTTTTGGAGTTACATAAATACACTGGTTTAATAAATTGCTATAGACTATTCTGTTTAGACAGATTGTTGTCATAGTTTTGTTATGTACTTATCCTATAGTTTCCATAGCCTATATTGGTAGATATGAATTGTGGAAATGATAGTATACAGTAAATAATGTTTGAAAATTATTGTGAATTTTCTTGGCAGTACATGAAGTGTTGATTTGTTGTTATGGGTACTAACCTATCTCACGAGTTCTTTTTAAGATTTGTGTGGATGAAGTTTTTGAGAATAGGTGAAACCGGGATATGAGAGGATTGAAGAAGATACAAAAGCTCAAGCTTGGGGGTGCCCAAGGCACCCGAGGTAAATATTTCAAGATGTCTCAAGTATCTAATCTTGGGGATGCTATGCAGCCCACCTCTCTCCATCAACAATTATAAGTTAGCATATGTTGAGCCTAAATTTTTATTCATTCAGATGATGTGTGCTATCCTTGGAATGCCATTTTATTTTGTTTGCCATTTCAATAAAATCATTGGATCTGAAATTTTGAATCAGAGAGTCCTCACATGGTTATTTAACTAATTGACTACGCATTGTCTTCACTTATATCTTTTTGGAGTAGTTTGTCATGCTCTCTCGTGCTTCACTTGTATCCTATGAGTAAATGGTTGAATGAATTGAATATCATAAATTTGAAATTAAATATGATTCATATAATTATCCCAATGGGAGTAATGACTTCACATATAATAAGTATATGTTTAAAATTTATTGGAAGTTAGCAAACACCGCATTGGTCACTTGAACAATTCATGAAAGAATATTGAAGGAAGAGAGATTCCACATATAAATATACTATCTTGGACATCTTCTATGATTGTGAGCTAATTAATTATTTTCAAACTCAAGAAAATTAGTTGAAATTGGACAAGGAAGACAACTTAATGACTTATGTTTGGGTATATTTGTGTAGAAGTTATATTATTAACCAACATGTGGTGCTTGCTTCCACCTCATACTAGACAAAACTCCCGCACCAAGTAGAAATACTACTTGTGCTTCCAAACATCCTTAAACCAGTTTTGCCATGAGAGTCCACTATACCTACCTATGGATTGAGTAAGATCCTTCAATTAAGTTGTCATCGGTGCAAAATGCAATAAAATTGCTCCTAAATATGTATGATCTTTTATTGTAAGGGAAAATAAGCATTGTACGAACTTGTGATGGTAAAGAAATAAAAGAGACAGACTGCATAATAAAGGTTTCTATCACAAAGTGCAACACAATGTGGTGTTCCTTTGCATTAAGGGTTTGCACATCCAAAAACAGAAAGCACATGAGAACCTCTGCTTCCCTCGTGAAGGGCCTATCTTTTACTTTCTAGTACTTACCTTTACGCAAGAGTCATGGTGGTCTTCACCACTTCCTATATTTCGCCTTTTCCTCTTTGCAAGCATCATGTGTTGGGGAGTGATCTAGGTATATATGGCCATTCAAATATATTTCATCACTAATTATTATTGTTGACAATTATCTAGATGATAAATAAGTTGGGAGGTAGAACTTTAAGCCCCTATCTTTCTCTGTGTTCGACGGATGCCCTTTGCTCTAAAAATATGCTTTGAGTGTTAGAAATCATGGAAGACTATATGATAGTTGAGTATGTGGAATTTGATAAATCAAAGCTCTTACATAGACCCTTCCTAAAAATAATATGAATTGCAATTGTTTGGTGATTGAAAGCATAGTTTGTTAGTTTTCAAGACACTTTATGGTCTATACTTTAACATGTGAATAGCTTGTTACTTCATCATGAGAAACTTTATGAGATGAGCTACTGTTTATGATATTTAATGATGCTAGAAACCGTGTTTGGAACTATCATTGATCAAACTTGTCCACTTGCTAGCATTCACACTTCATAAATTATGTCTTTTATCATTTACCTACTCGAGGACGAGCAGGAATTAAGCTTGCGGATGCTGATACGTCTCCAACGTATCTATATTTTATGAAGTATTCATGCCATGTTTACAATAATTCTATATGATTTTGGTATGATTTTATTATAACTAACCAGCACTGTTGATGTTTTCAGCAGAAGTACCATGGTGTCGTTTTTTGTGCAGAAATAAAAGTTCTCGGAATGGGATGAAAACTTACGGTGATTTTTATGTACCAAAAGAGTCCACTAAAGCACAAGAGCTAGGCCACGAAGTGGATGAGGAGGCCACAAGCTAGCTGGGCGTCCCCTAGGCCGCGCCCCTTTGGCTTGTGGACTCCTCGAGCACCCCCTTGACGTGAGACCAACGCCAAAAAAACCTAGATCAGAAGTTCAACCGCTGCAAGTCTCTGTAGCCATGAAAAACCAATCTTGGCCCTCTCCGGCACCCTGCAGGAGGGGGTCACCATCACCGGAGGCCATCTTCATCATCCTAGAGGGGCCATCATCACCATGGAGGCCAAGGACCAGAGGGAGAACCTCTCCCCACCTAGGGGGAGACCATGGAGGAGGAAGCATAAAGGGGATACCCTCTCCCCCTCTCTCGGTAGCGCCGGAGTGCCATTGGGGGAACCATCGCCACGGTGATCGTCTTCATCAACATCACCTTCTTCATCAGCGTCATCATATCTTTTTCAACGGTCCACTCTCCCTCCTGCTGTAGTCCCCTATTTGAACATGGTGCTTTATGCCACATATTATGATCCAATGATGTTTTCAGTAGATTTCTTTTGTCTTATGGGTTGATTGATGATCTAGCTTAGTTTGAGTTGTATGTTTATTTTGGTGCTGTCCTATGGTGCCTTCCGTGCCGCACACACGTGAAGGATTTCCGCTATAGGGTGTTGTAATACATTCATGATTCGCTTATAGTGGGTTGCTAGAACGAAAGAAGCTTAAACCCGGGTAAGGGGTTGTTGCTTATGGGATAAAGGAGACTTGATGCTTTAAGAAAAAAGTCTTGATAACCGACAAGTATAGGGGATCGCAAACAGTTTTCGAGGGTAGAGTATTCTACCCAAATTTATTGATTCCACACAAGGGGAGCCAAAGAATATTCTAGAGTATTAGCAGTTGAGTTTTCAATTTAACCACACCTGAAAGACTTAATATCTGCAGCAAAATATTTACTAGCAAAGTAGTATGGAAGCAGTGGTAACGATGGCAAAAGTGACAATAGCACTTTTGTGGTGATTGTAACAATAGAAACGGAAAAGTAACTTAGCAAGGATCAATGTGTGAAAAGTTTATAGGCAATGGATCAATGATCGATAATTATGTTGGATGGCATTCATCATGCAACAGTTATAACATAGGGTGACACAGAACTAGCTCCAATTCATCAATGTAATATAGGCATGTATTCCATATATAGTCATACGTGCTTATGGAAAAGAATTTGCATGACATCTTTTGTCCTACGCTCCCGTGGCAGCGGGGTCCAAATGGAAACTATGGGATATTAAGGCCTCCTTTTGATAGAGAACCGTCCCAAAGCATTAGCACTTAGTAAATACATGAACTCGTCAAACTACGGTAATCGCCAAAAAGAATCCTAGTTATTGTCACCCTGGGGGATGTGGATCATAAATCATAATAGGTGTCTACAACTTGCAAGATAGGATCAAGAATACATATATATTCATAAAAACATAATAGGTTCAGACCTGAAATTATGGTACTCGGGCCCTAGTGACAGGCATTAAGCATAGAAAAGTCATAGCAACATCAATCTAGGAACATAGTGGATACTAGGGATCAAACCCTAACGAAACTAACTTGATTACATGGTAAATCTCACCCAACCCATCAACGTCCAGCAAACCTATGATGGAATTACTCACGAACGGCGGAAAGCATCATGTAATTGGTGATGAAGTATGGTTGGTGATGACGATGGAGTCGATTTCCCCTCTCCGGAGCCCAAAACGGACTCCAGATCTGGCCTCCCGAGGAAGAACAGGAGGTGGCGGCGGCTCCGTATCGTGAAACAGATGAACTCTTCTCTTTGATATTTTCTCCGTAGATGTGAATACATGGAGTTGGAATTGAGGTCGTTGGAGCTCCAGGGGGCCCACAAGCCTACTAGGCAGGGCTAGGGGGTTGGTCGTGCACCTGGATTGTGGTCAATGGGTGGCCCCCCTCCGGTTGATTTTTTCACCAATATTTTTTTTAATTCCAAAAATAATCTCAGTAAATTTTCAGGTCAATCCGAGAAGTTTTATTTCTACACAAAAATAACATCAAGACAATTTTGCTGAAAACAGTGCCAGTCCGGGTTAGTTCCATTCAAATCGTGCAAATTAGAGTCCAAACCAAGGGCGAAAGAGTTTGGAAAAGTGGATACGATGGAGACGTATCAACTCCCCCAAGTTAACCCATTTCTTGTGCTCAAGAAATTCAGTTGTTAAACTGAAAGTGATAAAGACAAACTTTTGCAAACTCTGTTTGATCTTGTTGTTGTAAATATGTCTAGCTGATGTTCAGATTTTCAGCAAAGATTATAGACTAACCATGTTCACCATAACATTTAGGTCTCAGATTTACTCATACCAATGGAATAATCAACTAGCGAGCAATAATAATAACTCTCGGATGACAACACTTTTATCAAGACAATCATGATACAATATGATATAATGATATCTTGCTAGCCCTTTCTGAGACCACAAAGCATAAATGCAGAGCACCCCTGAAGAACAAGGACTGACTGGACATTGTAATTCATGGTAAAAGAGATCCAGTCACACTCATACTCAATATCAATTAATAGAAGGTCATACAAATGACGTGGCACTCTCTAACTGGTGCTTTTTATATGAGGAGGATGACTTAACAGTAAAGTAAAATAGATAAGCTCTTCGTAGAGGGAATCATTGATTTGTAGATGTGTCAGAGCTCGAGCCTTCTGAAACATGGATGAATTACAATTTTGAGTAGTATGCTTTCATTGTCATCATAACGACTAAGAGATTTCACCATCTTCCATGCTAGATACATTATAGGTGGTTCCCAAAAAGAATGATAAAGTTTTCACCCCTCCCCTTCACTAATCAAACACACTCGACGGCTAGCCGAATCCACGGGTACCGTCCATAAAAACATAGTCCTGGGGGAGTTTTGTTTTGTTATATTTTGTTTTGATTTTGAGCATGGAACTGGGCCTACCGAATACCAGTCACTTTCTCGAGAATGATAGTGAATCAACACATATGGTGAGAATAACCTACCTAGCATGGAAGATACAGACGCCCCCACATGCTACATGAGCAATTCAGGCATGTAAAACAGAAAATTATTTGAAGGTTTAGAGTTTGGCACATGAAAATTTACTTGGAACGACAGGTGAATACCACATATAGGTAGGTATGGTGGAATCAGATGGAATAACTTTGGGTTAAAGGAAGTGGATGCGCAAGCAGTATTCCCTCTTGGTACAAGTGAAGGCTTGCAAAAGACTGGGGACCGAGAAACTAGAGAGCGACAACAGCCATCAACATGCTTTGCGATTAACCAACATTAAATGCAAGCATGAGTAGGATATAAAACACCATGAACATAAATATCGTGGAGGCTATGTTGCTTTTGTTCCAACTACATGCGTGAACATGTGCCAAGTCAAGCCACTTGAATCATTCAAAGGAGGATACCATCCTATCATACTACATCAGAACCATTTTAATATGTATATGGGCTTTCAATACAAACCATTATCCACTCTTAGCTAATTAAGCATGGCATGAGTAACAATAATCTCTAATTGTCATTGCAATTATGTTTCACCCATAATGAGCTGAATTCAGAATGATGAGCTAATCATATTTACAACAGCAAAATAGGTCGAGTTCATACCAGCTTTCTCCATCTCAATCGTTTCATCTTATATCGTCATTATTACCTTTCACTTGCATAATTGAACGGTGTGAATAATAATAAGAGTGCACGTGCATTGGACTAAGATGGAATCTGCAAACAATAACTCAAAGGAGAAGGCAAGGTAATATGGGCTCTCTGATAGATAAACAATAAATCATATGAGAGCCACTCAACATTGTCATTGTGGTCTTCTCCTTACGACCCAAAGAAAGAAATTTCAAACAAGAACGAGAAAAACTATTTACACGGGAAAGCTCCCAACAAGAAAAAGAAGAACAAGAAATCTTTTTGGGTTTTGTTTTAATGCTACAACTAAACAGACCAGAAGGTAAAGCTACAACTATTTTTTTCTCTAGGTCAATTAAGCAAACAAGAAGAAAGCGGGAAGAAGAAATAAACTATCGAGGAAGGTACAATGAAAAAGTATGAACACCGGCTACTAAGATGACTGTGTAAACATGAATGTAATGTCAGTGAGAAATATGTACTCCTCCAAGCTTAGGCTTTTGTCCTAAGTTGGTCTAGGGCCATGGCGGGTTTGGATAGTATCCAAAGTCATAGTTGGGGTTGTACTAGGCTACGACGGCTACCGGCTGAACGGCTGCAGCGTGGAGGCGAGCGGCCTCCACCTTTATCTCGTACTCGTTTGCCTCCTCTATGGTTATAAAATGTCTTCGTTTTTCCTGAAAGTTAAAGAAGGCAGGAGCAGGAGGGGTAATATGGACAACACACTGTCTATCAAAAATTAGTCTGTATAGGAGGGACTGTTCACTCCTCTCAAGTAAAGTTGGTGGTAATTCAATATCATTCCCCGTTATGGGTACCCCAAGATAATTAGCTACACAAGTGTCATAAATCCCGCCAAAGAAATCTCCATTCTTAGCATTATTACGCAACCTCCTAGTGATAATAGCCCCCAAGTTATATCGTCTATCACCCATCACCGCACTCTTAAGAATACTAAGATCAGGTACACAAAGGTGGCTATGATCAGTTTTACCGTTAATACATCTACCTATGAAGAGAGCAAATTAATGTATAGCAGGAAAGTGAATGCTCCCCAAGGCAGCCTGTGTAATATTTCTAGTTTCTACCATAGTGATGCTAGCAAGAAAATCATTATATTCAGTTTTGTGAGGATCACTATGGCTACCCCATTGTGTAATTTTGCATGCACGATTAAAATCATCTAGGTCCATAGTATAAGATTCACCCTAAAGATTTAATAAAAAAGAATGCTTATTATGCCTGGAAAAAAATTCAAACCTCTGCACGAAAGAACTAGTGAGTTGATAATATTGCTTGCATTGGTCTAAAACGAATTCTTCAAGGCCGGCATTTCATGTGTACGCGTAAAATTCTTCCTTCAAACCGGCATCAACCATGAATTGATTCGATGGCCATTCACAAGGCTGCACTTGTGCTTCGCTCGGTGGTTCAAGGTCGGGCCCATGTATCGCGAGTCTCGGGGCTTTCTAACTCGAGGAACCCCCTCGGTATATTCGCCTCAACATTTTTCTTGCTCTGAAATTTTTTGGAAATTTTTAGCGAATCAAATTAAAGATGAAAAAAACTCAACAAAAACTTATAGCAACTACTCCCACAAGTGCCTAGAGGCTATATCTTGCATCAACACTACTTGGGACCATAAAAATTTGACATGCAAGCTCAAGAACAAGGTCACCACAGCAACAAAAACTTGCAATAAATAAAGCACTAGAACAAAAACTAATTGGACCATTGGAGGAGTCACATAGCAAAGATCAACCCCCTAATACAGTTTTGCAATTGGAGCTTTGCACAAGGAGATAAAAAATGGCAGAAAAATGAGCTAGAACACGGGTTTGGGCAATGGTGGGATTTTTTCTGGAGGAAAACGAAGTGGATGGGTGCTGGAATAAGTGAAGGGGGCCTACGTGGTACCCACAAGCCACCTGGGCGCGACCAGGGGTGGCCGCGCCCTATGGGGTTGTGACCCACTCGTGCAGCCCCTGGTATGTACTTAGTGGCAGATATTATTAAATATTCTAGAAAAAATCATACTACACTTTCACGGCATTTGGAGAACTTTTATTTTTATGTGATCTGTTTATTGCACAAAAAACTGAGAAAATAGAAAAATAATAACATTTTTACTTTATTCACTCTAACTAATAGAAATAAAGCTTAGGTGCAGAAAATTGTGCTTTCTAAATTCATCCATCTCATGCTCATTAAAAGGAATTCATTAACAAGGTTGATCAAGTCTTATTAACAACTTCTTTCGAGTAACATGAAACCGGAGAATTTTCGAATAACACTAAGTTACCTCAATGGGGATATGCATATCCCCAACAATAAGTATATCATATTCTTCCTTACAGTAGGGACAGGGAATTCCAAATCTCCAATAATAATAGTTGAATTTTTTTCAATGGAGTTGATACTATGAACTTGAGGTTGTTTCTTTGGAAAGTGTATAGTATGCTCATTACCATTAACATGAAAAGTCACATTGCCCTTGTTGCAATCAATAACATCTCCTGAAGTATTCAAGAAAGGTCTACCATGGATGATTGACATACTGTCGTCCTCGGGAATATCAAGAATAACAAAGTCTGTTAGGGTAGTAACATTTGCAACTACGATAGGTACATCCTCACAAATACCAATTGGTAAAGTAGTTGATTCATCAGCCATTTGCAAAGAGATTCCAATAGGTCTCATCTTATTCAAATCAAGTCTATGATATAAAGAGAAAGGCATAACACGAACACCAGCTCCAAGATCACATAAAGCAGTTTTAACATAGTTTCTCTTAATGGAGCATGGTATAGTTGGTATTCGTGGATATCCTAATTTCTTTGGTATTCCACCCTTAAAGGTATAATTAGCAAGCATGGTGCAAATATCAGCTTCCGGTATCTTTCGTTTATTTGTCACAATATCTTTCATATACTTAGCATAAGGAGACATTTTCAGAATATTAGTCAAGCGCATACGCGAAAAAACAGGTCTAAGCATTTCAACAAAATGCTCAAAGTCCTCATCATCTTTTTGCTTGGATGGTTTAGGAGGAAAGGGCATGGGTTTTTGAACCCATGGTTCTCTTTCTTTACCATGCTTCCTAGCAACAAAGTCTCTTTTGTCATATCTTCTATTCTTAGGTTGTGGGTTATCAAGATCAACAGCAGTTTCAATGTCCACATCATTATCATTACTAGGTTGAGCATAAACATGAACATCATCATTAATATTATCACTAGGCTCATGTTCATCACCCGATTGTGTCTCACCATTAGAAACAGAAATATCATTTGGGTTTTCAGGTGTATCTATAACAGCTTCACTAGGAGCATGCAAGGTTCTATCATCATTCTTTTTCCTCTTATTACGGGAACGACTAGGTGCATCGGTATTAATTCCCTGAGAATCTTGCTCAATTTTGTTAGGATGGCCCTCGGGATACAAAGGTTCCTGAGCATTTTACCACCTCTAGTCACAAATCTAACAGAATGATCATTGTTCTTACCATTCATCTCATTAAGCAAATCATTTTGTGCCTTAAGTACTTGTTCTACTTGAGTAGTTAACATGGAAGCATGTTTACTAATAAGCTTAAGATCATTAATAGTTCTACTCATATAATCACCTAAGTGATCAAGCATGTAAGCATTATGTGTCAATTGTCTTATAGCATAAGCATTGAAATTTTCTTGCTTAACAACAAAGTTATCAAACTCATCCAAGCATTGGCTAGAAGACTTATTATAAGGAATATCACCTTCATCGAATCTACAAGGAGAAATTACCTATACTACCTATCTCGGGTTATCAAGACTATGTATTTCCTCAATAGGTGGTAGATTCTTAACATCTTTAGCTTTACTACCTTTTTCTTTCATAGATGTCTTTGCCTCTTGAATATCTTCAAGACTGATAAATACAATACCTCTTTTCTTCGGAGTGGGCTTTGGAGGTGGTTCGGGAATAGTCCAATCATTATCATTTCTCAATATATTATTCAATAGTAGTTCAAATTGTTCAACAGTTCGTTCCCTGAAAACACAACCAATACAACTATCTAGGTGGTCCCTAGAAGCATCGGTTAGTCCATTGTAAAAGATATCAAGTATTTCGTTTTTCTTGAGGGGATGACCAGTCAAAGCATTAAGTAATTTTTGAATCCTCCCCAAAGCTTGTGGGAGACTCTCTTCTTCAATTTGCACCAAGTTAAATATTTCCTACAAGCCAGCTTGTTTCTTATGGGCAGGAAAATATTTTTCAGAGAAGTAATATATCATATCCTGGGGACTATGCACACAACCAGGAGCAAGAGAATGAAACAATATCTTAGAATCAACCTTTAATGAGAAAGGAAACAAGTTAAGAATATGATAATAATTGTTTTCCTCATGAGTATATAGGGTGGCTATATCATTCAAGTTAGTAAGATGTGCCACAACAATTTCAGATTCATACCCATGGAAAGAATCAGATTCAACCAAAGTAATTAAATCAGGATCGACAAAGAATTCATAATCCTTATTAGTAACAAAGATAGGTGAAGTAGAAAACTTAGGATCATATTGCATTCTAGCATTCAAAGATTTTCCTTCCACTTGCATAGCAATTTCTTAAGATCATATCTATCCTTACAAGCAAGAAACTCCCTAGCTACCTCTCCTTCCATAACATAACCCTTAGGTGTATTAGGCAATTCATATCTAGGAGATCTAGGTCTAGCAGGTGTCTCATAGCGTTTAGTTTCAATAATTTCATCAGTTTCAGCATTGAATTTAGCAATTTGTTCATCAAGAAATTCACCTAGTGGGACAGTATTATTAAGCAAAGTACTATCATAACCATCATGCATAGCAGAAGTGGCATCATCAATTACTTGCAACATATCATGATCAATAGAAGGTGGTGGTGTCGCAAATTTACTCACAACAGAAGGTGAATCAAGTGCATAGCTAGATGTCAGTTCCTTACCTTCCCCCGTAGTAGAGGGATAGATCTTGTTTTTTTGGTCTTCTAGATTCTTCATAGTTATCAACAGATATAAATTCCAAGTGACTCAAAGTATGGAGCTATGCTCCCCGGCAACAGCGCCAAAAAAAGGTCTTGATAACCCAGAAGTATAGGGGATCGCAACGGTTTTCGAGGGTAGAGTATTCAACCCAAATTTATCGATTTGACACAAGGGGAGCCAAAGCATATTCTCGAGTATTAGCAGCTGAGTTGACAATTCAACCACACCTGAAAGACTTAATATCTGTAGCAAAGTAGTATGGAAGTAGTGGTAACGATGACAAAAGTGACAGTAGCAATTTTGTGGTGATTGTAATAGTAGCAACGGAAAAGTAACTTAGACAGGATCAATATGTGAAAATCTCGTAGGAAATGGATAAGTGATGGATAATTATGTCAGATGGCATTCATCATGCAATAATTATAACATAGGGTGACACGGAACTAGCTCCAATTCCTCAATGTAATGTATGCATGTATTCCATATATAGTCATACGTGATTATGGAAAAGAACTTGCGTGACATCTTTTGTCCTACCCTCCTGTGGCAGCGGGGCCCTAATGGAAACAAAGGGATATTAAGGCCTCCTTTTAATAGAGAACCGGACCAAAGCATTAGGACTTAGTGAATACATGAACTCCTCAAACTACGGTAATCGCCAGAAAGAATCCCACTTATTGTCACCCTAGGGGATGCGGATCATAACTCATAATAGGTGTCTACAACTTGAAAGATAGGATCAAGAAAACATATATATTCATGAAAACATAATAGCTTCATATCTGAAATCATGGCACTCGGGCCCTAGTGACAAGCATTAAGCATAGCAAAGTCATGGCAACATCAATCTGAGAACATAGTGGATACTAGGGAGCAAACCGTACCAAAACTAACTCGATTACATGGTAAATCTCATCCAACCCATCACCGTCCAAAAAGCCTAGGATGGAATTACTCACGAACGGTGGAGAGTATCATGGAATTGGTGATGAAGGATGGTTGGTGATGATGATGGCGTCAATTTCCCCTCTCCGAACCTCAAAACGGACTCGAGATCTGGCCTCCCGAGGAAGAATAGGAGGTGGTGGCGGCTCCATATCGTGAAACACGATGAACTATTCTCTCTGATTTTTGTCTCTGCGAGTATGAATATATGTAGTTGTAACTGAGGTCGGTGGAGCTCCAAGGGGCCCACAAGCCTGCTAGGCGCCGCTAGGGGGTGGTTGCGCCCCTGGCTTGTGGCCAATGGGTGCCCTCCTCCGGTTGATTCTTTCGGCAGTATTTTTTATTAATTCCAAAAATAATCTCCATAATTTTTCAGGTCAATCTGACAACTTTTATTTCTGCACAAAAATAACACCAAGGCAATTCTGTTGAAAACAACGCCAGTCTGGGTTAGTTCCATTCAAATCATGGAAATTAGAGTCCAAAACAAGGGCAATAGAGTTTGGAGATGTGGATACGTTAGATACATATCAACGACCAGATTAGAAAGTCCAGCATCCCGAAAAATCATTTAACACCCATTTAAATATGGATTTGGGTTCATAGCTACACAAGCACCGTAATTATTGTGAAGCTAGAAGAAGAATGTTCCTCCTATCATAAATATATGCCCACAATAACACCATCTAGTTTGAGCACGAAAATAGGAAAGGAGAAGGCATATGTATCTATTCATGGACCTATGTCTGAACCTCAATTTGCATATGTAGAGCTTCTGCCAAGTTCCTAAGAAAAGAAAAGGGAACATGTGTAAATTTGTAAGGTCATATTATTTATTATGCATGCATTCTCGCGTAGTAATTCACAAATATCACTTGTTTTAATTAGATCACTTCCATCGCTACCTCATTGTACTTTCTTAATATCCGAGGAGGTCTACAAATAGTATGCATGAAAATTCAATATAAAAAGGTTCATATAGTGGAAAGATCATTGTTTTCACTTGGAACGACATGTTCTAGTGTAGTCACCAAACGAAGTGGTAATCAAGGCAACATCAACCGAACAAATTAAACTATTGTTGGCCGGTGATGTTTTAGTCCTTATGGTTTAGTAATTCAGAGGAACCGTAACAAAAATTGGTTTATGGTCAATAGCATCTAGTGATTCTTTGAACTCGAAATTAACAAAGAATGCCATAACTCAAAAATCAGAACAACATGCGACATCACAATGCTATGCAAATGGTTAAATATTATTGCTATGTGCTTTACCTGATCTTCTATCATAATCATATACTATGAATACGGAAAGCACACTGCTAACATGATCCACCATGCAAACGGTCATCATAATTTATAAATACTTTTGAAATTCGTTTTCTGACCATACCAACAAAAACTGAATATCAAGATGATCAGGGCAAACCGATTACTAACAAAACCATGCATGCTTATGAACTAATTCAGACATGTTTGTACAAAGATTGATGAAGATAATTTGCTCACAAAATCATATATGCTTATGCAACAAATGAACCATCAAAATTAAATAGCCACTGAAAAAACATTTATGTAGAATAGATTAGAGAAAGTAATTTCCTCGTAGAATCATGTATGCATGTATGTGCAACTAGTTAAATATCTCTATAAGTAGTTACAGAAAAAATGGCCAGAAAGATCATCAACAATGGAGCACACAAGAGAGAGATTAGTTGAAAACAAAACTTTGTTTCTCGAGATTGATTGAATAAAAAATATAACCAAGACCATTAACTCGTCGATGAATTCTAAGAAAAGAATAAGCTCACTCTGTATGCACATCAGTTCATAAGAATAAAAAAGGAAATAATACACACACATAAACAAAGAATTGGTCAATGCTGAGATAAAAAAAAAGGCAGAAGTAGAACAAGGAAAGAGATTGTGGAAAACCTCATGCTGCTTGCACTCCTCCCTAGGCTGCTCCTTCACCCAGTGGTTGGCCTCCTCACCCTCCCCTGCATCTCCCCCCATCACAACCAAGAGCCATCTGGATCTCTAACCCCACTGCTCTTAGGCCACCCTGCTAAGTGGTTGTATCATTCAAATTAAGCAATGCTCGAGGAACTCCACCAAAAAATGCAGTTCACTCTAAACAACATCCTCACGGCCCCTATCATATTATATCCCATAATTTCATAGGAAAGAAGTCGTTGGGGCACAAAAATTTCAATAGTAAGAGATAAGGAATGGAAAGTCTATTCACCCGAGCTTGAAATGCAAGACCGACGAGAAAATCAGGCAAGATCTACGAGAGGAGTAAGATTTAGTAGTAGGAAGAACAAACTAAATAATAAGAATTCATTATGCCACAAGCATTTCACCGAATAGCTTATATGCAAATATGGGAAGAGCCATTTCACCCTAGCATTGATTGCAAGAACTCGTGGAAAGGGGATTGCAGCGGGGAAAACCACTCTGGAAGGTCGAAGGTGAGCAAGGCCATGGCGGTAGAAATGACGCGAGGAAACAATAGTGTGGGGAGAGGAGGAGACAGTGTTGTTGCATCCTCTACTTGGGAGGCGACTTGTCTCTCAGGATGGGCTCGCTCTCCTACCATCATATTTTGCCCCCTGCATCGACCTCCTCTGCTTTAGCCTGCCTGCAGGACCAACCCCCGTGCGGCTGTGCTCCTCCGACGACCCCCACATCCGGTTCACGTTGTGCCTCCTTGATGACCCACAAGTATAGGGGGTCAATCGTTGTCCTTTCGATAAGAGTGTCGAACCCAACAAGGAGCAGAAGGAAATAATAAGCGCTTTTCACCAAGGTAATTTTTGCAAGCACTGAAATTGTAAGTAGCAAGTGGCTTGATAGCAAGGTAATTTGTAACGAGCAAGTAACGGTAACAATAGGTAAGGTGCAGAAAGGTAGCCCAATCCTTTTGTGGAAAAGGACATGCAAAAACTATCTCTTATGATAAGCCAAGTGTTCTTGAGGGTACACGAGAATTTCATCTAGTCACTTTCATCATGTTGGTTTGATTCGTGTTGGCTACTTTGATAATTTGATATGTGGGTAGACTGATGCTAAGGTGCTATTATTACTTGAACTAACAACCTACTTATGATTAACCCCCTCGCAAGCATCCACAACTACGAGAAAAGTATTAAGATAAAGTCCATACATAGCATTAAACATGTGAACCCAAATCAGCCCCTTACGAAGCAATGCATAAACTAGGGTTTAAGCTTCTATCACTCTAGCAACCCATCATTAATAACTACTAGACAATGCATTCCCTTAGGCCCAAGGATGGTGAAGTTTCATGTAGTCAACTTTCACATGACACCACTAAGGGAATCACAACATACATATCATCAAAATATCGAACACATATCAAGTTCACATGATTACTTGCAACGTGATTTCTCCCATGACCTCAAGAACGAAAGTAACTACTCACAAATAATATGCATGCTCAAGATCACAGGTGTATTGAATATCATAATGGATCAAAACATATAATCTTCCACCAAATAAACTATGTAGAAATCAACTACACAAGGTAATCAACACTACTAGTTATCCACATGTACCAATGTGTGGTTTCGGTACAAAGATTGAACACAAGAGATGAACTACGGTTTGAGAGGAGATGGTGCTGTTGAAGATGTTGATGAAGAATGGCCTCCCCAAGATGAGAGGGTTGTTGGTGATAACGATGGCTTCGATTTCCACCTCCGAGAGGGAAGTTCCCCCGATAGAATCGCTCCACCGGAGGGCAAAACTACTCCTCCCAAAGTTCCGCCTCGACGCGGTGGCGCTTCGCCCCGAAAATCCTCACCTTATTTTTTTGGGTTTTTTGGGAATATATACCAGAAGATGGGCTCCGGAGGTAGGCCAGGATGAGCATGCTCCACCAGGGCACTGTTAGGGGGCCTAGCGCGCCCTGGTGGAGGGTGGCCACCTGGTGATCCCCTCCGGTAGTTTTCAGCTCCATTATTTCTTATTTATTGTATAAAAATCTCCGTAAATTTTCATCTTTACTAGGGATGTGCAGAATAGGTATCTCTGACATGCTTTTTTTAGGTACTGAATTCCAGTTGACGTCATTCTCCCTCTTAGTGTAAACCTTGCAAATTGTAAGAGAAAAGGCATTAGAATTACTCCCAAAGCATTATTATGCATTTTTTTTAAATAACAATAGTAAAACATGATGGAAAATGGACGCATCAACTCCCCCAAGCTTAGACCTCGCTTTTCCTCAAGCGAAAGCCGATATGGAAGAACATGTCCACATGGTTTGAGAGAGAGGTGTTGATAAAAACAAAATACGGACATAGTAACATCATGCTTATTATTATAACAGCAACAAAAATTAACATAAACTTTTCCAGAAAACTTTTATTTCATAACAACATCATATAACTTCTTATGAGCAAGCAACAATTAATCACAACATGGAAGTATCAAGCATAAACCTTATTGAAAACCAACAAACTATGTTCTCAGTCAACTTTGCAACTACAACTCATCATATTTTCAGGAAGAATCTCAGGTAGGAGCCTTTTGCAGGTCCACATACTCAATCATCATTTAGTCTTCTATGATTGCTAACATACACAACATATCCATGGACAAAAAGTTTCAAGCGGACACATAGAAAGATAAGGGCTTATAATTTGCCTTCCAATGTATTCAGCTCAAGGGTGATGTCAACAATAATAACTCATGCTCAGTCATATCCAACTAGATATATGTGCCTAGATCTTTCATCACCAGATGATGCTTGCCAAAATAGAAAAATAAAAAGGAATAGGTAAGAAAACTTTGAATCTTGCATGAAAGTAAATACATAAAAGTAAAAGATAGGTCCTTCGCAGAGGGAAGCAGAGCTTGTCATGCACTTTTTTATTTTGTATGCCAAATCCCTTAGCACAAAAAAGCATCACTATGAATTGCCCCTTGTAATAGCAACCTTTATTATGCAATCTGTCACTTTAATTACTTTGCCATCACAAGTTAATGCAATGCTCAATTTTCTCTTACACTAATTGATCCAACACTTTTAGGAGTAATATTTATTGCGTTCCGATGACAACTTACTTGAAGGACCTTATTCAATCCATAGGTAGGTATGGTGGACTCTCAAACATGAGTTTGGGTTTTGGGTTTTTTGGATGCACAAGTTGTATCTCTACTTAGTGCAGAGTTTTTGGCTAGCAAAGATGTTGGGCAAGCACCACATGTTGAAAGATCTATGACAATATAACTTCTATGTGAATATGAACAATCATAAATCATTACGTTGTCTTCCTTGTCCAATGTCAATAATTTTGGCATATAATATTTAGTGGGGGCTCACAATCATAAAATATGTCCATGATAGTATATTTTCATGTGAATCTTCTCTTCCCTAATTTATTCTTTCTTGAATTGCATGACTGAATAATGCTATGTTTGCCAATCTCCAATAAATTTTACCACTATACTTTTCTTAATTGTGATGTCATTACTCACCATAAGTTTACCATATGATATTTTCTCATTGATTTTCTTTTATTGTGATTGCAACAAGAAAGTAAAGGGGCAAAAGCTCAAACTAAATTTATTATATAACTATCACTCAATTACATAGATAGATAGATCACGAAACTAGCACTCGAAAATAGATCATACTAAAGTTTTTATTCAAGTAAATCTTGAAAATGCTAAGGATCAAAATCAAAATCAAAGGTAGAAAGTGATGGTGATACGATACCAGGGCACCTCCCCCAAGCTTGGCTCAAGCCAAGGGGAGTGCCCATACCCGTGTACTCAAGTCTCCTTTGGTGATGAAGATGATGAATGTGGTGGTGATGAGGCATCACACTTCAGCTCCAATAAATACTTCAATTTTCAAATGACGCTCCTGAGGGTGGTGATGTGATCCTCTATCAAAATATTTTCATGAGTGAGAAATTTATTCTGAACATGAACCGCTTCGAAAGCCGTGAAAGCTTGAATTTCAAGAGGGTTGAGATGAGGGTAGTATGGATGAAGGATATCTTCTTCTTACTCTTCCACCATGCCCGTGGTTCGCCCTCCTTCTTGAGCTTGCTTCTGCATAGCCTCCTTGCCCTTGTTCTCCTTATTGGCTTCTTTTGGCTCTTCTCTTTTCAGCTCCATCTTCATCAGCCAAGCATCTTCTTCTATGTTATTGGGAGAGGAGGAAGACATGATGTTGGTCTTGATAGATTTGTTAGGAAAACAACAAAAAACAAGAACAGAGGAAAATCTCGAGATGCGGTGGTCAAAACAATAGAGGATATATATAGATAATTTTTTATTCTTGGAAATCAAGCAAACAGAAGGAAAACGTAATCGAGAAGGTTCCCGAGGGATAGCAACCGAGCCCTGGTAGACCGTGCGCTCCCCAGTTGCCTTCCGGTTTATATTTTCCCTAAAATTCTTAAATATTCCCAAACTGATAAGAAATATTTTTGCGGATTTTTTGGAGTTCGTTTACTTACCTTGTCACGTACCTCTTAATTTTCATGATTCTAGAGTGTTTTGAAAGGTTTTTTTATGTGTTCCTCCGTTGTCATGGTTTGGATAGCATTGATTTCAACATTAATAGGCATACATGAGATATAGTGTTTAATTCTTTGTCCATTGACCACCTTTGGGTTGGTACCTTTGGCATTATTAATCTTAATAGATCCAGAGCGATAAACCTCTACTATAACATAGGGTCCTTCCGATTTGGAGAGAAGTTTTCCTGCAAAAATTCTAAAACGAGAATTCTACAAAACAACATATTCTCCAACTATGAATTCTCGCTTTTGGATTCTTTTGTCATGCACTTTTTATTTGTATAACTTGGCATTTTCATCAGCTTGGGTTCTCCATTCATCTAATGATCTAATATTAAATAACCTCTTTTCACCAGCAAGTTTGAAGTCATAATTTAGTTCTTTAATTTCCCAAAATGCTTTATGTTCTAACTCTAGAGGCAAATGACAAGATTTACCATATACCATCTTGTATGAATACATACCCATAGGAATTTTAGATGTTGTTCTATAGGCCCAAAGTGCATCATCTAATTTGTTAGACCGATTCTCTCGAGTCCTATTGGCAGTTTTTTGTAATATCAATTTTATTTCTCTATTGATAAGTTCAACTTGACCACTAGATTGAGAGTGATACGGTGATGCAATTCTATGGTTAACATCATATTTAGCAAGCATTTTACAGAAACTGTCGTGAATAAAGTGTGAACCACCATCATTCATTACATATCTAGGGTCTTCAAACCTTGGAAAATACTTCTTTAAGCATTTTAATGGAAGTATGATGGTCAACACTACTAGTTGGAATAGCTTATACCCACTTAGAGACATAATCAACATCAACCAAAATATGAGTGTACCCGTTAGAGGAACGAAGAGGTTCAACAACAAGCGAATAATTTATAGGCATTTCTTGACGCTTATCAATATTACGAATTCTTTGACATTCGTCACAAGACTAGACAAACTTATGGTCATCCTTCAAGAGAGTAGGCCAATAAAAACCAGATTGTAATACCTTATGAGGAGTTCTATCTCCAGCATGATGTCCTCCATAAGGTTAGGAATGGCATTTCCGTAGGATTTGTTCCTTTTCATGCTAAGGTACACATCGTCTAATAATACCATATACTCCTTCTTTATAAAGATGTGGGTCATCCCCAAAGTAATGTTTGAAATCAAAGAAGAATTTTTTCTTTTGTTGGTTCATACGTCCATTTTGCATCATGCTTTTATATTGATATTGATTGCATTATGGGCTGTTATTACATGTTATGGTACAATTCTTATGCCTTTTCTCTCTTATTTTACAAGGTTTACATGAAGAGGGAGAATGTCGGTAGCTGGAATTTTGGACTGGAAAAGGAGCAAATATAAGAGACCTATTCTGCACAACTCCAAAAGTCCTCAAAAGTTACGGTGAATTATTTTGGAATACATAAAAAATATTGGGCAAAACAAATACCAGAGGGGACCCACCAAGAGGTCACCAAGCCTGTTGGGCGCGGCCTACTCCATGGACGCGCCCTTTTCGCTTCTGGGCCGCCTGGTAGGCCTCCAGTGCCCATCTTCTTCTATATTAATGGTTTTGACTTGGAAAAAATCATAAGAGAGATTTTGGGACGAAGCGCCGCCATCTCAAGGCGGAACTTGAGAAGAACCGATCTAGAGCCCTGGCGGAGCTATTCTGCTGGGGAAACTTCCCTCCCGTAGGGAGAAATCGAAGACATCATCATCACCAATGATCCTCTCATAGAAAGGGGGTCAATATCCATCAACATCTTCACCAGCACCATCTCCTCTCCAAACCCTAGTTCATCTCTTGTATCCGATCTTTGTCTCAAACCTCAGATTGGTACCTGTGGGTTGCTAGTAGTGTTGATTACTCCTTGTAGTTGATGCTATTTGGTTTACTTGGTGGAAGATCATATGTTCAGATCCTTTATGATAATTAATACTCCTCTGATTATGAACATGAACATTCTTTGGGAGTAGTTACGTTTGTTCCTGAGGACATGGGATAAGTCTTGTTATTAGTAATCATGTGAATTTGGTATTCGTTCAATATTTTGATGAGATGTATGTTGTCTATCCTCTAGTGGTATCATGTGAACATTGGCTACATGACACTTCACCATTATTTAGGCCTAGGGGAAGGCATTGGGAGGTAATAAGTAGATGATGGGTTGCTAGATGAAGCTTAAACTCTAGTTTATGTGTTGCTTAGTAGGGGCTGATTTGGATCCATATGTTTCATACCATGGTTAGATTTATCTTAATTCTTATTTCTTAGTTGAGGATCCTTGCAAGAGAGGTTAATCACAAGTGGGAGGTTTTTCCAAGTAAGGGTAGCACCCAAGCACCTGTCCACCCACATATCAAATTATCAAAGTAACGAACGTGGATCAAATGAGCATGATGAGAACTAGCTTGGCAGAAATTCCCATGTGTTCTCGGGAGCGCTTCACTTTATATAAGTGTTTTTCCAGGCTTTTCCTTTTCTACAAAAAGGATTGGGCCACCTTGATGCACCTTTGCTACATTTGTTACTTTCTACCCATTACGAATTACCTTGTAACCAAACTATGTATTTCCAATCATTTCAGTGCTTGCCCGAGAATACCTTACTGAAAACCTCTTGTCATCTCCTTCTGCTCCTTGTTGGGTTCGACACTCTTACGTATCGAAAGGACTATGATAGATACCCTATACTTGTGAGTCATCAAGACTCTTTTTTGGCGCCATTGCAGGGGTGTGAAGCACCTTTGGTAAGTGGAATATGGTAAGGAAACAAAATTTATATAGTGTGTGGAAATTTACTATCACTTGTTACTATGAAAAAAATACTTTGAGGGGCTTGTAAGGGGTATCTTCACCTTGACCGGAAGAACAAAGAGTTGCTCCTCAACCTACTGAACCTACTGAAAATATTTATTATGAAATTCCTTCGGGTATGATGGAGAAACTGCTAGCTAATCCTTATGCAGGAGATGGAACATTACATCCTGATTTGCATCTAATCTATGTGGTGGAAGTTTGTGGATTATTTAAGCTTGTACGTTTTCCCGAGGATGATGTCAATAAGAAGTTCTTTCCTTTATCTTTCAAGGAGAAGGCATTGACATGGTATAGGCTATGTGATGATATTGGATCATGGAACTACAACCAATTGAAATTTCAATTTCATCAGAAGTTTTATCCTATGCATCTGGTTCATCGTGATCGGAATTATATCTATAATTTTTGTCCTCGTGAAGGAGAAAGAATCGCTCAAGCTTGGGGGAGGCTTAAGTCAATGTTAGATTCATGCCCAAATCATGAGCTCTCAAGAGAAATTATTATTCAGAATTTTTATGCTCGGCTTTCTCGTAATGATCAATCCATGCTCGGTACTTCCTGTACTGGTTCCTATATGAAGAAACACATTGACTTCAAATGGTATTTATTGGAAAGAATTAAACGCAACTCTGAAGATTGGGAACTCGGCGAAGGTAAGGAGTTAGGTATAAACCTTAAGTTTGTTTGTGTTAAATCCTTTCTAGACACCGATGCTTTTCGTGAATTTAGCACTAAATATGGACTTGACTCTGTGATAGTAGCTTCTTTCTGTGAATCTTTTGCTTCTCATGTTGATCTCCCTAAGGAGAATTTGCTTAAATATCATTCTCCCATTGAAGTGAAAGTAGTTGAACCTATTAAAGTTGATGAATAACTTATAATATTGATCCTATTATTCTTGCTACTTATATTGAGAAACCACCTTTCCCTGTTAGAATAAACGAACATGCTAAAGCTTCAACTATTGTTCATAAGAGCTATGTTAGAACACCTACACCTCCTGAACAAATTAAAGTTGAATATAGTATTGCTATGGTTAAAGATATCTTGGTTGATAATATTCATGGCTATGTTATTCATTTTTGTAAAGAAGTTGCTAGAATTGCTAGACCTGATGCTAAAGATAAACATAGACCTATTGTTGGCATGCATGTTGTTTGTGTTAAAATAGGAGATCATTGTTATCATGGCCTATGTGATGTGGGTGCTAGCATGAGTGCAATTCCCATTACCTTATTTAAAGAAATTATGAATGATATTGCACTAATTGAATTTGAAGAAATTGATATTACCATTAAGCTTGCTAATAGAGACACTATAGCACTAGTTGGGATTATTAGAGATGTTGAAGTATTGTGTGGGAAAATAAAATATCCTATTGATTTTCTTGTTCTTGGTTCCCCGCAAGATGATTTTGGTCCCATTATATTTGGTAGGCCTTTCTTGAATACTGTTAATGCCAAGATAGACTGTGAGAAAGGAATTGTTACTGTAAGTTTTGGGGATGTGTCTCATGTGTTTAATTTCTCCAAATTTTATAGACAACCCCATGATAAAAAACTGCCTAGTAAGGATGAAATTATTGGTCTTGCTTCTATTGTTGTGCCTCCTACTAATCCTTTAGAACAATATTTGTTAGACCATGAAAACGATATGCACATGAATGACAGGAATGAAATAGATAGGATTTTCTGTGATCAGCATCCTATTTTGGAACACAATTTGCCTGTTGAAATACTTGGGGATCCTCCTCCACCCAAGGGTGATCCCATGTTTGAGCTTAAACAATTACCGGACACTCTAAAATATGCTTATCTTGATGAAAAGAAGATATATCCTATTATTATTAGTGCTAACCTTTCAGAGCATACAGAAATGAGATTATTGAAAACTCTGAAGAAGCACTGTGCTGCTATTGGATATACTCTTGATGATCTTAAGGGCATTAGTCCCACTCTATGTCAGCATAAAGTTAATATGGAACCTGATGTTAAACCAGTTGTTGATCACCAATGATGGTTAAATCCTAAAATGAAAGAAGTGGTAATAAATGAAATATTAAAGCTTCTTGAGGCAGGTATAATTTATCCTATTGCTAATAGTAGATGGGTTAGTCCCGTTCATTGTGTCCCTAAGATGGGAGATATTGTTGTTGTTCCTAATGATAAAAATGAATTGATCTCGCGAAGAATTTTTTCAGGATATTGAATGGTAATTGATTTTATGAAATTAAATAAAGCTACTAGGAAAGATCATTACCCTCTAGCCTTTATTGATCAAATGCTTGAAAGATTATCTAAACACACACACTTATGCTTTCTAGATGGTTATTTTGGTTCTCTCAAATACTTGTGTCAAAAGAGGATCAAGAAAAGACAACTTTTACTTGCCCTTTCGGTACCTTTGCTTATAGACGTATGCCTTTTGGTTTATGCAACACACCTGCTACCTTTCAAAGATGTATGGATACTATATTCTCTGACTTTTGTGAAAAGATTGTTGAAGTCTTCATGGATGACTTCTTCGTTTACGAAACTTCTTTTGATGATTGCTTGAGCAACCTTGATCGAGTTTTGCAGAGATGTGAAGAAACTAATCTTGTCTTGAATTGAGAGAAGCGCCACTTTATGGCTAATAAGGGCATTGTCTTGGGACACCAAATCTCCAAAATAGGTATTGAGGTGGATAAAGCTAAAGTAGATGCTATTGAAAAAATATCGTGTCCCACGGATATCAGATGTATAAGAAGTTTCCTTGGTCATGTTGGTTTCTATAGGAGATTTATTAAAGACTTCTCTAAAATTTCTTGACCTTTCACTAGTCTCTTGAAAAAAGATGTTCCTTTTGTTTTTGATGATGATTGTGTAGAAGCATTTGAAATCCTTAAGAATGCCTTGATTTCTACACCTGTTGTTCAACAACCTGATTGGAATATACCATTTGAAATTATGTGTGATGCTAGTGATTATGTTGTTGGTGATGTTCTCCGACAAAGATTTGATAAGAAATTAAATTTTCTCCATTATGCTAGTAAAACTCTACAAAATGCTCAAAGAAACTATGTTGACACTGAAAAGGAATTTTTAGCAGTTGTGTTTGCTTGTGACAAGTTTAGACCTTATATTTTTGATGCCAAAGTAACTGTTCACACTGATCATGCTATTATTAAGTATCGTATGGAAAAGAAAGATGCTAAACCAAGACTTATTAGATGGGTTCTTCTGCTACAAGAATTTGATTTGCATATTACTGATAGAAAGGGTGTTGAGAACCCCATAGCAGATAACTTGTCTAGGTTAGAGAATGTTCTTGATGACCCACTATCTATTGATGATAGATTTCCTGATGAACAATTAGATGTCATAAATGTTTCGTACAATGCTCCATGGTATGCTGATTTTGCTAATTACATTGTTGCTAAATTTATACCTCCTAGTTTCACATACCAACAAAAGAAAAAGTTCTTCTATGATTTGAGACATTACTTTTGGTATGACCCACAACTTTATAAAGAAGGGGTAGATGATGTTATTAGACGTTGTGTACCTGATCATGAACAGGAACAGATCCTACACAAGTGTTCTTCCGAGGCCTACGGAGGACACCATGCTGGAGATAGAACTGCACACAAGGTATTACAATCTGGTTTTCATTGGCCTACTCTCTTCAAAGATGCTCGTAAGTTTGTCTTGTCTTGTGATGAATGTCAAAGAATTGGTAATATTATTAGACGTCGGGAAATGCCTACGAATTACTCACTTCTTATTGAACCATTTGATGTTTGTGGTTTTGATTATATGGGACCATTACCTGTAGTGACCCGACTCAAAATGAGTCAAGCCTCTGTGTTTTCTTTGCCATCCCTGGATCAGTATGCTGGCACACACAGTACATCAATGTATATCTCAAAGTGCAATCACATTTAATTAACGTAAAACTGATATATACCTTAAAATCTCAGCGGAAATAGTCAACGGGAGTGGAGTCCCAATAAACACCAACGGTAGGTTGAGTGTAGACCATAACCCTGAATCGTACTCTTACTCGTCGAAGAGCTTATCTGCAACATAAGACGTTGCAGCTGTGTAGGTCAGCATTTTGAATATGCCGGCAAGTCACAAAAGAGGGGGTGTAAAGTAATCATCTATTCTTTATGCATATATGGCAAGTGGGGTAGTAGGTTTTGCATAAAGCCAAACTTTTCCTACAACAAGAGAGGGAAAAAGCATAATTAATACAAATGTTGGTTGATTAATGAGATGGTTCCACCAACCAATTCTCATACCCAAGTTGACATTAATACCCACATCAATGTAATTAATGGTGTTGAGAGTTCCAGATAGTTTCAGTTCCTTTGGCTCAAACTGTCCATGACCGTGGACACGGCTAATTGATTAGGTTTTAGTACTCTGCAGAGTTTTGCACACGTTCCCCACAAGATTTGATCGCCTCCGTTGGATTTCTCGCACTTCAGGGTGTTTGAGAGACGGATGACCAAAATATGGTCTTCTAAAGGGTTTCCCCGAGACTCTGTCGGTGCCCATCCTTTCCTACCGTTCTTCTACATCTCATAGCACTGCCTCTCCAGGGTCACCACGATATCCAACCAAGCCAGAGCCCATAATGACTTGTGCCTATGCAGGTAAGCCTTGGGTCTTGAAGCATCCATCCATCTCTTTGTGCCTGGGTGGACCTTTCCGCGTGAATACTAGCACTTCCCCAGCAACACCTAGGCTAACCACTGGTTTCCCTAGGGCGCCGTTCAACCATCATCCACCCAGAGGTATGTTGAAAAACTCGGAGTCTTGAAGTCTTGATCATAATGCAAGTCTTGAAAATTATTAACTCACAACTCTCATGAATCACACAACCCACCCCGTCTAATAATAGCATAGCAAAATTAAATCAACGTTTCCCGGCGCCAATGTGTCAAAGGGTTGAGGGGTGCCCACCACATGATACTACATCAAGTAACCAAGTTTCCAAATTACCTACTTTGCATGCAATTGGGGAGATGGTAGAACTAATGCAATAAAACATAGGTATACATGGTCAAAGTGACTTGCTTGTACTGTTGATGAAGAATAATATCGCTCTTAGAGATAACTTATAGACTATTCGTCACTCTCCGATGAAAATCTATATAAACAAACTTTGCATTCTGATAAGCAATCATACTAGCAGTCAATACTAACAATCAAAAGGGCAACACAAAACCAAATGCAACATGGTGGTGGTGAAAGGAAATACTTAAGACAAAACTCAAATGACAAAACTACATCAACACAACCAAGGGTTGGTTTTCTCTACAAATACATCCAAATTTTCAAAAGTAACAAACACATACAAAGTAAAATATAATAAAAGTATTTTTTAAATATTTTACTATCAAGAAGAATTACTTTTTAAGAACAACTAAGAATTTTGAAAAACAACACTCTAAACAACATAGGTTTTAGCCTAATAAAATTAACAACAAGAAAACAAATAAAACAATTAAAATATCAAAATGACAGAAAACAAAATATTTTCAAATAAGAAATCAAATAGCAATACTAGAGCAATACAACAAAGAAAAGAAAACAAAGTATACTCACAAATAGTTTAGTAAATATTTTACTTAGCAAAAGAATTACTTTTGAAGAACAACTAGGAACTAAAGAAAACAATACTCTAGCAACTTAAGTTTTTAACTACTAGAACATATAGTCAAGCAAAACACTAAGTTAATAAAATGAAAACAATTTTTTTTAAAACAAATAATTAATAGAAAGTATTTTCTCATAAATCTTTATTTTGCAAAAAAAACTAATTGAAAAGCTTTTATAGAGGTTCTTATTTTGATATAAAACGAGGTCATCCTTGGATTAAACCACAAAGAATCTCAACTATAATACAAATTGTATCTGGTCTAAACTTAGATTAACAGAAAATAAAACTGAGAAAACAATTTGTGGAACTATTTTCAAATAGAAGATCAACATAGCAATGAAAACCCAATTGCAAGTTATAGTTGAACTAGAATTGATTTTCATGCAACCAACTAATAAAATATTATTTGTTTTGAAGGGCTACAATTATCTGACAGAAAACTTTATAGAAGTCTATCACTAATATAAAAGATTTTTTTAATAATTTAAAACAAAAGGGAATATAAATAGACCTAATAGAACTAAACAGAATCTTTTTTGCTTGAAAAGACCACTATAAAATATTTCTAAAAATTTCCAAACTCTAGCTACTAATTATTAAGGTCACTTGTGACAAGTAGCAAAAAGAATCAACTCAAAATATATTTTTAAACTCAAGATATTCAGAAAATAAGTTTTGAATCAAATCTATTTGAAATCAATTTTAAATTATTCAAATTTGGTCAAACTTGATATCTGCAGAAATTAGAACAAATTTGTGAACTAATGCAAAAAGATCAAATTTAAAACACTTAAAAACATAAAAGATATAACAAAAATAAAAACAGAACCTATTCTATTTTCTAAAACAAAGAAAAAAAGAAAAAAAACTTAGCTAACCGACACGGGCTACGTGGCAGTTTGTGGTTGGCCGAGGCCATGTGCGTGCGGGGTTTTGCGAGCGGTTGACCGAAGCCTAGCGCGTACCGGTTCGGGATTTAAATTGTTCTAATATAGATCGTTGGTTTTAGATCCGACGGCTACAGAGGGGGCGTGGGGCTTACAGAGGAGGGAGGTCGGAGCTCCGGCGATGTCGACGGTGGTCGGAGGTCGGAGATGCTCGGAGACGGTGCTCCGGTAGTAGGGGATGGCTTCCAAGTGGTCCAATCGATGGCGACGAACCTCCGGCGTCCGATGGTGGTGACGGCGAGGCGGGGGAGCGTCGGGGCGAGTGCGTGGAGCTCAGGAAAGTCCGGTTGGGGTGAGAACTCTGGCGAGGTGTGGGGGTGGCGTTCTGGCGAGGAAAAGAGGGGGTTTCGGGGTGGACGAAGAGCAGAGAGGACCGGGTCTTATATAGGCCAGGTGCAGGGGTCGGGAGAGGGAAGGAGGAGCGAGATCCGGGGCGATGAACTCGTCGGCGATGTTAGGGGCGCGATGGAGGGGACGAGCGCGAGGACGGCTCGGTCGGTCGGTGGGGCCGAGGCGTCAGAGAGAGAGAGAGAGAGGGAGAGAGCACGGTCAGCGGTGACCGTTGCGGAGAGGTTTCGGGGAGGAATCAGGGGCAGGTGGGCCGACTCGTTTAATACACGTGTTTAATTATTTCCTTTATTAATATACAGGGCATTAAAAACAACAATAAGACATTCAAAACCAGTCCAAAAAATAAAGTCTTATATATAAAAATGATCAAGGAAATAAATTCCATTTAATGAACATTTTTCCACGGTCAAAATAAATACTTTCAAAAAATTTATTTTCAGAAAATGCCTAAATGGCTTTATTTATTTCTGCAAATATTTTTCAAATAACCCCTTGGGTTTTATGGTTCAAATACTTCACAAAAATACCCCTGGTTTGGAGTGTCATATTACTCCTCTCAGAAACTTATCAAGGGGTTTGAATGCTTACAAATTTCAAATAGGAAAATCAAATATGAAAGTGATCTCCATATCAGAAAAAATTTCAAATAGTTTTTCAAAATTCATTTTTCAAATCCTTTTTATAATGAAGAAGTCATGTCATCTTATCTCACTGATTTTAATGTAGGAATTTGAATTCGAACACAAAGGGGAAAGTCATTTTACTCCCTCTCATTCAAAAGTTTTCAGAAGTTTCAAATTTTCACTCAATTTCAATCACTCAAGCAAACAAGCATTCCTATATTTATTATAACATTCCAAGGTTTGGGATGTTACATTACCAAATTCCAATGGGTGTACTCATATTCTAGTTGTTGATTATGTCACTAAATGGTGCAAGCTATTACAACTAGAAGTGTTGATCATAACACTTCTATTAACATGCTTAAAGAAGTTATTATCCCTAGATTTGGAGTCCCTAGATATTTAATGACTGGTGGTGGTTCACACTTTATTCATGGTGATTTTCATAAATTGGTTGTTAAGTATGATGTTAATCATCGAATTGCATATCCATATCATGCTCAGTCTAGTGGTCAAGTAGAATTAACAATAGAGAAACTAAATTGATCTTACAAAAGACTGTTAACAGATCTAGAAAGAATTGGTCTAAGAAACTTGATGGTGCATTATGGGCTTATAGAACTGCTTACAAAAACTCTATGGGTATGTCTCCGTATAAAAAGGTTTATGGTAATGCATGTCACTTATCTCTTGAACTAGAACATAAAGCTTATTGGGAAATTAAAGAGCTCAACTATGTTTTCAAACTTGTTGGTGAGAAGAGGTTATTTCACATTGGCTCTCTTGATGAATGGAGAACCCAGGCCTATGAGAATGCCAAGTTGTTTAAAGAAAATGTTAAGAGATGGCATGATAAAAGGATAAAAAATCGTGAATTCAGGTGATAATGTCGTGCTATACAATTCTCGTTTAAGAGTTTTCGCAGGAAAACTTCTCTCTGAATGGGAAGGGCCTTACATTGTCGAGGAAGTATATTGTTCTGGTGCCATCAAGATCAACAAATCCGAAGGCACTAACCCGAAGGTGGTAAACGGGAAAAGAATCAACCATTATATCTCAAGTACTCCCATAAATGTTGAAACCAATAAAATCAATACTATAACTCCGGAGGAGTACATTAGGGAGACCTACCAGAACGTTTTAGACTCCGAAAAGGAATAGGTATGTGGTACGGTAAGCAAGCCAACTCCAAAACTTTTCCAATAGCAATTTTTCTCCATTTTGGAATATTTAATAAATTAGGAAAAATTAAAGTAGTTTGAAAAGTGCGCGTGGAGGCGACAAGCCTGCACGGCGTGACCTACCCCCTAGTCGCGCCCCTATGGCTTGTGGTCACCCCGTGCACCCTCTAGACTCCGTTTTATTGTGCTACACTCCTTTAGGTCGGTAAAAAATCATTATATAATCTCCCAAAGGTTTCGACCTTCATATCATGACAGTACCTCTTGTTTTTGTTTTGAGCTGTTTCTGCAGCAGAGTAAGAGCAAGATTTCTTCACAAGATTCGCTCCGGGAGAGTTATGTCTCTCAACCAACACCGGGGCCCGGAGCATATAGCGAAGCCAACCAGTTTGGGAAGGCCATGGAGGAATAAAGCTCAAATGAAGAGATCCTTTGCCTCAACTAGGAGATATGCACATGGAGTTCAAGAAATCAAGCCTCCCAAACACAAGGAGAAAACCCAAGGTTCTATTTGTACCTTCTCGTTTTCTGCAGGAGAGCAAGCAATAATTGTGTCAAAGGATATTGAAGCTCGAGCAAGAAGTTGACGATCTTATGGGGACCCCGACTCATAAGTCGTGGTCACCGAATGCACGTGTATAGTGATCCCAGAGATCAATGCTCACTGAACACACATAAGCTGAATAACAAGAGTCTTACATCCACATTTAACATCTTACACAAATAAAGACCATGAAGGTCTAGTCTTACATGGATAGGGCCACAAGGGCCATACACTTAAACAAACCAAACAACGGAAATCTTGCTCGAAAGCGCGAACCCATGCCATCTGCCTTAAACCTACATGCATTCTGACTGGGAAGCGTCCTTGTTTGCATGTTCGTCACCAACAAACTCTTCACCGTACTCTTGTTTTTCCATGCCTGACCTATTAAATAACCAGTGGCAAGCCAATGAGTACTTTGAATGTACTCGCAAGCAACCCCAGTTGTGGAACAAGGTAATAATGATGCATTATGTAGCACTAAGTAGGTAATTTGCGGAAAGCTAATTTTGAATGCAATTACATGATCAAGTAACTAGGTAGCATGCATCAAAAGTTGGAAGATATCCATATGAACAAGTTACATATATCATCATAAGTAGGGGTTGAACATCTCACATTCATCACCATGCTAAGTCATCGGACTTAGCTCAATCATGGTGCCAAGTCATTGGACCTAGCTCACGTACCATCTTTGACACCAACACACTCACACGCCAGTTGTGAAAACATTTGGACGTAGCACAAGAGCGAGCATCCATCTATCCTTGAACGTGGACACGGCTATTCAAATAGTATTACACTCCGCAGAGGTTGCACACTTTACCCACAAAACTCGAGGAACTTCCGTGTCATCCACGACTCGCGGTACATCACATAACCGAGGTAAGTACCCGAACAATGCCTTTCCCATGGTGATACTAAACAAAGAGTCCACTCATTGGTGTCCTCCCTCATCATATACATCACACGTATCATCCATGAGGGCACGCAACGGTGTGCCCGGTGCCTGTAAAGACATCACATGGCCTTCCACTTCCGGGATGACCCCGTCTCAAGAGTGACCACTTCACACTCGCCACTAGTAATGCAGGCTCCCTGCTAGCACCAACCATAGTAATCAACAAAACCTCGTCCCATAAGGGGTATCGTGGTCGTGCATGTAAGGTTGGAATAACGACCGCAACTTACACCAATCCGTTTTCGAAAACCACACATACTCACTTTCTCCTATACACCACTTATTTATCAAGTGGTCACATACTCATCATCGTCTCCCTCGGGCATTAGTGGCACCTGACGGGTTTTTCGAAAAGTCTTCGAAATCATCTATTCCTTTCCATCACTATGCATAAATCCCAACCCACTTGCATAGCATCTATTAGCATCGTACCTACACCCACCTGCATAACCCTCATAAGGTGGTAGAGTCATCACCATGCTATGTTTGTAGTTTGGGTCTTGTCCATCACATCATTCTCCTAATGATGTGATCCCGTTATCAAATGACATCACATGCCAATGGCTAGGAAACCTTGACCATGTTTGATCAACGTGCTAGTTCACTATAGGCATACTAGGGACAAAGTGGTTGTCTATTTACCCACACATGTAATGTGTTTCCAATCAATACAATTATAGCATGGATAATAAACGATTATCATGAACAAGGAAATATAATAATAAACACTTTATTTATTACCTCTAGGGCATATTTCCAACACTATCTGCACCCACCCACATAACCCTCATAAGGTGGTAGGGTCATGCACGATGCAAGTGTCAACGGTAAAAGTGTCGGAAGCAACCCACCAAAGTGGTCACTACTCCACATGATCAAGTATAACAAAAGTAAAGTGCTATATGACATGCAATGAAAATGGGTTCTTAATATGGTCAAAAGGTTGCTTGTCTGGCTCAACAAAGTCTTCGGGGTCTTCAAAGTCTTCGGGTCCAACTCCCTCGTCAATAGCACAATCTATCGTCGTGGTAAATAGCGATAAAAATAAACATCACACAAAAATAGAACACACAAAGCTAATATTAAAAATGCTACCCTACTCTGATAAATATGAAAAACTATAGTGAAAATATTTGTTTAATATTTTGTTATTAAAATCATTTTTGAAAACTATTTAACAGAGGCAAAAGATGCCTAAAATAGGTTTTAAAATAAAACAGTGCATGAAAGATTTTCGAAAATTTATGAAAAAAGGCACTATTAAATTCTATGGAATATTCTAAGATTTTAGGTGGAAAAATTATTGTCATTGGGTTTATTTCTGGTTTCGGGGATTTTTGGAAAGCAGGGAGGAAAAGGAAAAACAAAAATGGCACTGTGCCTTTTTGGGCCGAAAACGTCGAAGCCGAGCCGGCCCAAAGGTTTACTTTTAAACCTGCCTGCGGGCCCAACCTGGCAGCGAGAGAGGGGGTGAGGGTATGACAGGTGGGCCCCACCTGTCATCCCTCACCTCGCGTCAGGGAGCAGAGAGGAGCTCATCGGTGGGGGCCCAGGCCACGGCGGCTCAAGCGGAGGGCACTGACGTGCTCAGGGTCGTCCCGCACATCAGGGGGAGGCTGAGGGGGTCACCGGCGTCGAGGGAGTCGCCGGCAAGGAGGAACCCACACGACGGTGAGGGTTTCGGCTCAGATTCAAGCTCCCGACCATGGAAACGAGGGGGCTGGCCACGGGAGAGCGACTGAGAGGAGGAGGGACCGAGAGGAGAGCAGGGGAAGCACGGGGGAGGGCGTTTTATAGCCGAGTGCTAGTGCACCGTGGGCGCGGTTGTCGGGGCTAGCTGGAATGGGCGCGGGGGGCCATGGGGGGAGGCCTGGGTATGTCTTCGGCCATCCTGGGCAGGTCCACGAGCCGGGGAAGGAGAGAGGGAGAGGGGGACGTGCACGCGTGCGAGCCCCATGGTAGGATGACTCGAGCGGCCGCGGCGCGTGTGAGGGGAGCCAATGGAGGGAGAGAGAGGAGGGGGGACAAGGGCGGCATGTTTCGGATGCCGAGGTCCCCCGGCAAGCGTGCTGGGGAGGCCCGAGGTGGTTGGGAGGCACCACGCAGGGGCGACTATAGTGCTCTGGTGCAATGTAGCATGCTCCAGAGTGCCCATTTGGTGTGCCATAAACAAAATCCCTACCGGCGTGTCCTCTATTGTCTTGGGGGTTCTGGAGAGGCCCATGGGCTAGGAGGAGCTAGGGGATAGGAAAGGGTGAAGAAATGGAGTAGGGGAGAGGTAGAAATGTTGATGCCATTGCTGTCGAAGGGTGAAAATGGGGGATTTTACCCCATCTATTATTCAGCTGAGAGTGTAGGATTCTTACTGGAGGTGTAAGAGGTGAGTGGGTAACTATGGTAAAAAATTTAGAACAAGAGGAATAGTAAAAATAGTGACAACAATAACTTTACCATTTCACTAGAAGGTGTTTGATGGATGTTTGGGCAACATAAATTTACCCACTTACTATGATATTTAAGATGATCAAATGGTGCGTAAAAATGAGATGGATCACCAGATTTGAGCTCAAATGAGCAAAGTTGACAATAGAAACTTTGTGAACCCTGGAAACTAACAGAATCAGGTTTCTGTAGATCCAGTCATGCTAAGATAATCCCCTTGATGAACCACTTAGTGTAGCATCATTATTTGGTGATTAGAACATTCCAACAAAGTTTGGGGTCAAGGGGAGAATCTTCACAATATAAAGTTGTTCAAATTTGAATCTGGACAGGGAGGGTTTTGGGATGGTTTGATGAACCAAATTAACTTGGATTGAGATGAAACTTTGCAATATCACCAAGTATGACAATTGTGACTTGTTGGAATTTTCTTGGAATTTTTTGGGAATATTTCTTATAAAAATATTCCAAAATCTTGATTTGGACAAAAAGGGTTTTGAGGGGTTTTGCCCATGAATTTGAACATGACCATGTGTTGAAACTCATATATATGGAAAATATATGTCCATTGAGTTTCCCTAAATTTTCTCAAATATTTTGAAAGCATTTAAATAATTTTTCCCTATGAAAAACCATTTCTGGTCTTATGAAAAAGCCTTTAACTAAAATATAAAAATAAACTTTACAATTAATATTTGGTGGTTTTGCCAAGTAAAATATAGTAGGGTTTAAGTAAAGCCTTTGGGGAGAAGAATCCACCCAATTTGAGGACTTGCAGTGCAAATCTCAGCTCAGGGGTTTCTGAAAACCTAGATTGAATAAATCCTTTTTGGTCAAAATAAAATTTGATAAAAATAGTTTTGGGCACTACTCACATGGCATGATCACTGGGCAAGAGGTTTGGGTCAAGGAAGGTGATTATGGAGAGGAAAAGAACTTCAGAGTGCCATACACAACAACCAACAAGCAAGCATGCAATAAATCAAACAAGCACAAGAACTAAAAAAGTTTTAATTGGTTCCAAATTTTGTAAATCCAAGCATAACAAGGTGATACAAACACAGGGTGTGATAGACCTACCCCCCTTACAAGAATCTCGTCCCTGAGATTCCTAGGCTAAGTGCTTAATAAGATAAGGGAACTTAGATCTAAGATAGTCTTCACGCTCCCAGGTTGCTTCGTCTTCAGAGTGGTTGTTCCATTGGACTTTGAAGTACACGATATGTGAGGTCTGGCTGAAGATCGATGGCTTGATGGTCGATGTCCTTGTAGAGGTTGGGGTGGTTGGGAACTTGGAGACACTTCCGGAGTTGTGACACATGAAAGACATTGTGCACACCCGATACCTCAGAAGGTAGATCTAGTTGATAGGCAACTTCTCCTCGGCTGTCGGTGATCTTGAAGGAGCCGATGAACCTTGGTGCAAGTTTTCCCTTGACGTGGAATCGCTTGGTTCCTTTGAGAGGCATGACACGGAGGTAAACATGGACTCCAACACGAATACTCATGTCCCGACGGTGAGAGTCGGTGTAGCTCTTCTGCCTAGTCTTGGCGGTCTCGAGTCACTCTCGGATGAGTTGAACTTTCTCTTCTGCTTCGCGGAGGATATCTGGGCTAAAGACTAGCCCTTCTCCGGTTTCTGACCAGTTGAGGGGAGTACGACACTTGCATCCATACAACACCTCAAATGGTGCCATCTGAAGACTCGTCTGGTAGCTTTTGTAGTAGGAGAACTCGGCAAATGGCAGGCAATCTTCCCACTTGGCTCCATAAGCCAGGACACAAGCGCAGAGAATATCTTTGAGTATCTGATTTACTCATTCTGTTTGCCCACCGGTCTGGGGGTGAAAAGCAGTGTTGAAAGAGAGCTTAGTTCCCAAGGCTTCTTGGAACCTATTCCAGAACCTTGAGGTGAAGTAGGTGCCTCGGTCCGATACAATCTCCTTAGGAACTTCGTGGAGGCTCACAATCCGGTTGATGTAGAGGTTGGCCAATTGGTTCCCATTGTAGGTTGTCTTAACGGGAATGAAGTGGGCTACTTTGGTCAGGTGATCGACAATGACCCAAACGGAATCATGTCCTTTAGTTGACCTTGGTAAACCGGTGATGAAATCCATCCCGACTTTGTCCCACTTCCATTCAGTCACTTTGAGAGGTTGCAATAGTGCAGTGGGCCGCTGGTACTCAGCTTTGACTCTTTGGCATATATCACACTTGGCAACAAAGGTGCCTATCTCCCGTTTCATGCCATGCCACCAGAATCTTGCCTTGAGGTCTTGATACATCTTGGTTCCTCTAGGGTGGATGGAGTATGGAGTGTCATGAGCTTCTTGCAAGATCAATCTCTTGAGCTCCTCTTTGTTGGGTACGCAGATGTGATTCCCAAACCATACAACACCTTGTTCATCTACTGAGAATCCTGGGGCCTTGCCTGCCTTGATCTTACTCTTGATGCCTTCAATCCTCTCGTGTCCCTTCTAAGCTTCTTTGATATCATCCATCAAGGTAGGCTTTGCCTCGAGGTTGGCGAGGAATCCTAGTGCAACTAGTTCCAAGCCAAAGCTTTCAAGCTCTTCATACAGGGCGTGTAGCCTTTCCTTAATCATGGCATTCAAGGAACAAGCGTTTCTGCTTAAGGCGTCTGCTACCACGTTGGCCTTTCCGGAGTGGATTGAGCACTGAGGTCATAGTCCTTGATCAACTCCAGCCATCTTCGCTGCCTCATGTTCAATTCCCTTTGGGTGAAAATATACTTCAAACTCTTGTGGTTTGTGTATATCTCACATCGCTTCCCCAGAAGGTAATGTCGCCATGTCTTCAAGGCATGAACCACGGCTGCCAACTCGAGATCATAAGTAGCATAGTTCTCTTCATGAGGTCGTAGCTATCTGGATAGATATGCTAAAACTCTGCCTTCTTGCATCAAAACACCTCCAAGCCCGGTTCTCGATGCATCACAATATATCACAAACTCCTTGTGAATATTGGGGGTGGCCAAAAACTGGGGTTGTGGTAAATCTCTTCTTGAGCTCCTGGAAGCTTTCTTCGCACTTAGCTGTCCATTCGAACTTCTTGTCCTTTTTCAAAAGCTAGGTCATGGGTCGGGCAATGCTTGAGAACCCTTCCACGAACTTGGGGTAATATCTCGCGAGTCCGAGGATGCTCCTGACTTCCTTCACGGTGGTTGGGGATTGCCATTCAGTCACGGCTTCAATCTTGGCAGGATCCACTGATAATTCTTCTGTAGTCAACACATGACCCAAGAACCGAACTTCATGTAGCCAGAATTCACACGTGCTGAACTTGGCATAAAGCTGGTGCTCTTGAAGCTTATCTAGGACCAATCTCAAGTGTTTCTCATGCTCTTCTTCTGACTTGGAGAAGACGAGTATGTCATCAATGAAGACGACAACGAACTTGTCCAAGTGCTCCATGAAGACTTTATTCATGAGGTACATGAAGTTGGTAGGGGCATCGGTTAACCCAAATGACATGACCGTGTATTCATACAAGCCACACCGGGTTACAAATGATGTCTTCAGAATGTCTTGGGGTCTAATCTTCAGCTGGTAGTACCCAGACCTGAGGTCGATCTTGGAGAACACCATGGCTCCATTCAACTGATCAAACATGTCTTCAATCTTGGGGAGTGGGTACCTGTTATTTATTGTGACTTCATTGAGAGAACGGTGATCCCCAAGGAGAGGCACTCGGGCGAATGGATCCTTTTCTGAGCTGTTCTGCCAATTGCTTCTTCAATTCAGCTAACTCTTCGGATCCAATCCTGTAGGGCTTCTTATAGATGGGCCTTGATCCGGGCATAAGCTCAATGATGAACTCAATGTCGCGGTTAGGAGGCATCCTGGGCAACTCATCAGGAAATACATCCGGGTATTCACATACCATCGGCACTTGATCCAACTCAATTCCCGATAGATAGTTAGCTAGAGGGGTTTGAGTGGAGGAAGGGTTGGAAACATACTTGACTTCCACTCCTTGACTATTGGTCATGGTAACAATCCTCTTGGCATAGTCTAACAAGCCTTGGTGCTTGGTCAGCCAATTCATGCCAAGGATGATGTCCAAGCTTGGTGAATCCAGAACTATAAGGTCTGCTAGGAAGTCTACCCATGTTAATCTCCACTCCTTTAGAAACTATCCCAGACTTCATAACTGATCCCGAGGTTTGCATCAACATACGACTACCCAGGGGTGCTGGTTTCATGTCCTTCTCTAATGCAAACTTTTGGGTGACAAAAGAATGCGAAGCTCCACAATCAAACAGTATTGTTGCTAGGGTTGAGTTGACGAGGAATGTACCCAGTATGATTTCCGGGTCTTCCTGGACTTCCTCTGTAGTGACGTGATTCACACGACCCTTTCCATTGTTCGGCTGGTTGCGGGGAGCGGGGTTCCTTGGTGGTTCTCCATGGCCTTGACCTTGAGTTGGCGCATTGGGGCGCGGGGCATCTGTCTTCTTGTTGGGGCATAGCTTAGAGATGTGTCCAGACTGACCACATCTCAAACAGATAACTTGCCTAGGGTTTTTGTTGTAGTTTCCGCCTCCATTGTTGTTATTGGGGTTGTTGTAAGCTGGCCTGGGATTGGCATACTGCTGAGGCTGGTAGCTCGGACGAGGCGCAGGAGGTCTAGCCTGCTGTGGCAGATAGGTTCGCTTGGCTGGGGCTGGCTGCCAGGGGTGAGGCATCTGGTTGCTGGGGCTACCCTTGCTGATCATCTTGCACTTGCATGTGTCGTCTATGGCATGATGCTTGTCTTCCAGCATGAGGGCCTTGTTCACTAGGTCGAAGAAGGTACGACAGTTGCAGACGATGAGCTGATACCGTATTGTCTATTGAAGTCCCTCCATGGAGCATTCCTTCTTGGCAGCCTCCGTGTTGACATCCTCAGGTGCATACCTTGAAAGCTGGTTGAACTTCTGCAGGTACTCCTTGATAGAGCCATTTCCTTGCTTCAGCAATCGGAATTCTCTCTTCTTGATAGCGATGATCCCAGAAGGAATGTGGGCGGTGCGGAATCCTTCCTTGAAGTCATTCCAAGTGATCAACGCTCACCTTGCATGACCTTGAATCCATCCCACCAAGCTCGGGCGGTACCTCTGAGGCAGTGAGAGGCATAAAGCACCTTCTCATGGTCCTCATTGCAATTGACCAGTGCAAGGAGGTCCTCAATGGTGCGGATCCAGTCGTCAGCATCCAGGGGTTCAGCGGTATCAGTGAAGGTCGGGGGTGAGTTTCTCATGAACTCGGACGGAGTGGAGCGGCCATTGCCGTTCCAGCCTTGCTGCTGGTTGTTCACAAGGGCCTGAGCCATCTACTGAAGGTCAGCATTGTTCGCGTGGCATTCCTCCCGGAGAACTTGGAGAAACTAAGGTATGGTCATGTTCTCCGGTGGAGGTGGTGTCGGGGAATGTCGGCTTGTGGCTGCTCCTGGTGTCCTCCAGCGTGAGCAGTCCCGCCAGCTCCCTGTTGCTGGCTTGAGTTGCCCGCTTCAGGGTTGGTGAAGGAGCTGTTGCGGGTAGCAGTCACCATCCTGTTTGGAGCAGCCAAGTCAAACAACTGGGATAGACGAGAGGAAAAGCAACAATGGAAAAGCGTGCCTAAGGGGGTTGGTCGAGTGCAAGTGTGGTAAAACAAAGGTCAAAGGACCAACACATACATTAAGATAAGATAGACGATGGAGTTTCTTACATGTGGCCTAAGGCAAAAGCGTGACTTGCATCGAAACACAAACATCAAAACAATCAACAAGAACACATGGTTTCATATGAACCATTACATGGACTCGACTTCACATGAGGGGTACATGACTGATCCTACCCTAGGGGTTCTCAGACTCAGGTGGTGGAGTGCTCGGTCTCGTAGTCATGCTCCTCTGGGTCTTCCTCCTGTTCATCATCTGAACGGCATCATTCCCGGTCGAAGGGGTAGGGGAACGAGGAGGTCCATCCCGACGACACTTCGTCGGCGGGTCGGTGAAGAGCTCACGGTACTCCTTCGCACTCATGCGATGACGACGTGTAGATGCGTCTCTAGCTGGGGGGTACTCCTCCTCGATAAGCAACAGCTGGTCGTCCCTCAAGGGCTCCATCCTTCTTGATTTTGTCTAGCTTCGTCTTGGCTTGACGAAGTAGGTCTTGTGTGTGGTGATGTTCCTCGCGGAGCTTCACGGACTCCTTAATCAAGTTGTGAACCAGACTATCAGCGGAGGGACTGAAGTAGGTCTGGAACCTGAGCGGTGTGCCATCCTCCTTGGATGGAATCAACATCCAACTCTCGCCAAGATCATCCATTCTGAAGGTCAGGTAGCAAGTAGCTGGCTCTTCAGCCATCTCTAGAATGATATCCCGAAGGTGCAGAAGTGCCTTGCGTGCAGCTGCTCAACTGCAAGTGCCATGGTCTCCATCCGTGGTTCTTCAAAGAACCAACTAGTCGGGGAGTTATTTGCCTTCACGACCACATCCACGTGGTACTCCTTCGTGGCGCCGTAAACCCAGTGCTTGTGGTAGAGGAAAAAGGGCGGTTGTCAAAACTGGCACTTCTCCAGGCTATCCCCAAGGAGTAAGGGAAATCTGGATGTCAGGAAGGCTTCGAGTACGATGGCCATCTATGAAGGTTTGAAGGGAGGAGAGTCAGTAGAGTGTTGTGTGAAGAATAGAAGAGGTAAATAGTACATAATTCCTAAGTATAGGTGCTAGGTGTAGTTATGAAAACGGTTTTGTCCTGACTAACATCCGTGCTAACTAAGGTCTTCCTACAGTCAGGATGGCTCTGATGCCAGCTCTGTGGGGACCCCGACTCATAAGTCATGGTCACCGAATGCACGTGTATACTGATCCCAGAGATTAATGCTCACTGACCACACAGAAGTTGTATAACAAGAGTCTTACATCCACATTTAACATGTTACACAAATAAAGACCATGAAGGTCTAGTCTTACATAGATAGGTCCACAAGGGCCATACACTTAAGCAGAACAAGTAGCGGAAATCTTGATCAAAAGCGTGAACCCATGCCATCTGCCATAAACCTACATGCATTCTGACTGGGAAGCGTCCTGGTTCGCATGTTCGTCACCAATGAACTCTTCACCGTACTCCTGTTCTTCCATGCCTGGCCAATTAAATAACCAGTGGCAAGCCAATGAGTACTTTGAATGTACTCGCAAGCAACCCAAGTTGTGGAACAAGGTAATAATGATGCATGATGTAGAACTAAGTAGGTAATTTGCGGAAAGCTAATTTTGAATGCAATGACATGATCAAGTAACTAGGTAAGCATGCATCAATAGTTGGCAGATATCCATATGAACAAGTTACATATATCATCATAGGCAGGGGTTGAATATCTCATGTTCATCACCATGCTAAGTCATCAGACTTTGTTCATTCGCCGTGCCAAGTCATCGGACCTAGCTCAAGTACCATCTTTGACACCAACACACTCACACGCTAGTTGTGAAAACATTTGGACGTAGCATAAGAGCGGTCATCCAAATGTCCTTGACCGTGGACATGGCTATTCGAATAGTTTTACACTCTGCAGAGGTTGCACACTTTACCCACAAAATTCGGGGAACTTCCGTGTCATCCACGACTCGCGGTACATCACATACCCGAGGTAAGCACCCGAACAATGCCTTTCCCATGGTGATACTAAACAAAGAGTCCACTCGTTGGTGCCATCCCTCATGATATACATCACACATATGATCCATGAGGGCACGCAACAGTGTGCCCGGTGCCTGTAAAGACAACGCATGGCCTTCCACTTCCGGGATTACCGTGTCTCAAGAGTGACCACTTCACTCTCACCACTAGTAATGTGGGCTCCCTGCTAGCACCAACCATAGTAGTCAACAAAGTCCTGTCCCATAAGGGGTATAGTGCTCGTGCATGTAAGGTTGGAATAACGGTCACAACTTACACCAATCCGTTTTCAAAAACCACACATACTCACTTGCTTCGGTACACCACTACTTTCTCAAGTGGTCACCCAACTCATCATCATCTCAATTGGGAATTAGTGGCACGCGACGGGGTTTTCGAAAAGTCATTGAAATCATCTATTCCTTTCCATCACTATCCATAAATACCAACCCACTTGCATAGCATCTACTAGCATCCTATCTGTTGGGGAACGTTGCATGGGAAACAAAAAATTTCCTACGTTCACGCAAGACCTATCCATGGTGATGAGCATCTACGAGAGGGAGAGTGGATCTACATACCCTTGTAGATCGCTAAGCGGGAAGCGTTAAGAAACGCGGTTGGTGTAGTCGAACGTCTTCATGATCCAAATCGCTGAGCGTCCCATGATCCAATAATGATCCATCCCACGATCCAATCACGATCCGTCCCGTGAACTTGATCACGATCCATCCCTCGAACTCGATCACGATCCGTCCCTCGAGCTCGCGCCGAATGGACGGCACCTCCGCATTCAGCACACGTATGGCTTGATGACGATCTCCGCCGTCTTGATCCAGCAAGAGGGAGCAGAGAGGAATAAGAGTTCTCCGGCATCATGACGGTGCTACGGCAATGGTGGTGGAGCTATTCCGGCAGGGCTTCGCCTAAGCACTACAGAAATCCGATCTAGAGGAGAAACTATGCACTGGAGGAACGGGCAGCAGGTGGCTAAAAATTCTGTGCAAAAACCCTAAAACCTCCAGTATATATAAGAGGTATGGAGGAGAGGACTTGGCGCACGGGCCAAGCCTCCTTGGTTCGGCCGAAGTGGGGAGGAGAGGAGGACTCCTCCTCCAATCCTAGTAGGACTAGGATTCCTCCTTTTTGGCCTTTTTCCACCTTTTTCCCTTTGGGCTTTTCTTCACTAGGCGCATGGGCCTTGTGTGGGACTTCCACAAGCCCACAAAAAGCTGGTATTTATTCTCCCACAGCCCATGAAGCATCTTGGGTCGAAATACACCTCCCGGTGGTCTCCCGGTACACTATCGGCACACCCGGTACACTACCGATTTGCCGAAACTTTTCCAGCGACCAAAAGAGGACTTCCTATATATGAATCTTTACCTCCAGACCATTCTGGAGCTCCTCGTGATGTCCGGGATCTCACCTGGGACTTCTAACAACCTTCGGTCACCACCATACATAACTCTATACTACCAAAACGTCACCATACCTTAAGTGTGCAGACCCTACGGGTTCGAGAACTATGTAGACATGACCGAGACACCTCTACGGTCAATAACAAAGAGCAGGACCTAGATGCCCATATTGGTTCCTACATATTCTACGAAGATCTTTATCGGTCGAACCTCTATGTAAAGGATTCAATTAATCCCGTTTGATGTTCCCTTTGTTCTTCGGTATGTTACTTGCCCGAGATTCGATCGTCGGTATCTCCATACCTAGTTCAACCTCATTACCGGCAAGTCTATTTACTCGTTCTGTAATACAAAATCCCGTGACTAACACTTAGTCACATTGCTTGCAAAGCTTATTGTGATGTTGTATTACCGAGTGGGCCTTGAGATACCTCTCTGTCATACGGAGTAACTAATACCAGTCTTGATCCATGCCAACTCAACAGACACCCTTGGATATACCTATAGAGCACCTTTATAGTCACCTAGTTATGTTGCGACATTTGATACACACAAGGCACTCCTCCGGTGTCCGTGAGTTACATGATCTCAGGGTCATAGGAACATAGACTTGACATGTAGAAAACAGTAGCAATAAACTGACACCATCATATGCTACGTTTGTAGTTTGGGTCTTGTCCATCACATCATTCTCCTAATGATGTGATCCCGTTATCAAATGATGTCACATGCCAATGGCTAGGAAACCTTGACCATCTTTGATCAACGAGCTAGTTGACTAGAGGCATACTAGGGACAAAGTGTTTGTCTATTTACCCACACATGTAATGTGTTTCCAATCAATACAATTATAGCATGGATAATAAATGATTATCATGAACAAGGAAATATAATAATAAACAATTTATTTATTTCCTCTAGGGCATATTTCCAACAGTCTCCCACTTGCACTAGAGTCAATAATCTAGTTCACATCACTATGTGATTTACATTGTAATGAATCGAACACCCATGTAGTTCTGGTGTTGATCATGTTTAGCCCTTGGAAGAGTTTTAGTTAACGGGTCTGCAACACTCAAATCCATGTGCACTTTGCAAGTATTTATGTCCTGCTCCAAAATCTGTCATGAACTGCTTCATCCAGACACCTTCCTTTGCCACCTCCGAGGCTGCGATGTACTCCGTTTCGCATGTAGAATCGGCTACCATGCTTTGCTTGGAACTGCACCAGCTTACTACTCCCCCGTTAAGAATAAATACGTATCCGGTTTGTGACTTAGAGTCATCCGGATCAGTGTCAAAGCTTGCATCGACGTAACCCTTTACGACGAGCTCTTCATCACCTCCATATACGAGAAACATTTCCTTAGTCCTTTTCAGGTACTTAAGGATATTCTTGTCCGCTACCCAGTGTTCCATTCCAGGATCACTTTGAAACTTTCCGGCCATACTTATGGCAAGGCTGACATCCGGTGTTGTGCATAGCATTGCATACATGATAGAGCCTATGGCTGAAGCATAGGGGATGACACTCATCTTTTCTCTATCTTCTGCAATCACTGGGCATTGAGTCTTACTCAACTTCACACCTTGTAACACAGGCAAGAACCCCTTCTCGGAATGATCCATGTTGAACTTCTTCAAAACTTTATCAAGGTATGTGCTCTACAAAAGTGCTATTAAGCGTGTGGATCTATCTCTATAGATCTTAATGCCTAATATGAAAGCAACTTATCCTAGGTCCTTCATTGAAAAACTCTTTTTCAAATATTCCTTCACGCTTTCCAGCATTTCTATATTGTTTCCAATCAGCAATATGTCATCCATATATAATATTAGAAACACTATAGAACTCCCACTCACTTTCTTGTAAATACATGCTTCTCCATAAACTTGTATAAACTCAAACGCTTTGATTACTTCATCAAAGCGCTTATTCCAACTCCGAGATGCTTGCACCAGCCCATAAATGGATCGCTAGAGTTTGCAAACTTTGTCAGCATTCTTTGGATCGACAAAACCTTCTGGTTGCATCATATACAACTCTTCCTCAAGGAAACCATTGAGGAACGCCATTTTGACATTCATCTGCCAAATTTCAAAATCGAAATAAGCAGTTGTTGCCAACATGATTCTGATAGACTTATGCATCGCTACGGGTGAGAATGTCTCATCGTAGTCAACTCCTTGAACTTGTGAAAAACCCTTTGTCACAAGTCGAGCTTTATAGACGGTGACATTACCATCCGCGCCTGTCTTCCTCTTAAAGATCCATTTGTTCTGAATGGCCTTTCGCCCTTCAGGTAATACTTCCAAAGTCCATACTTTGTTTTCATACATGGATCCCATCTCGGATTTCATGGCCTATAACCATTTCTCGGAATCTGGGCCACCACTGCTCCTCCATAGCTCGTTGTTGTCCAACAACATGACCACCAAGACATGGTTGTCGTACCACTCAGGACTAGTACGCGCCCTTGTCGACCTACGAGGTTCAATAGTAGCTGGATCTGAATCTTCATGATCATCATCATTAACTTCCTCTTCTACCGTTGTAGGTTCCACAAAAACATCTTTCTGCGTTGCGCTACTTTTTGGTTGAAGTTAAGGTTCAATAACCTCATCAAGCTCTATTTTCCTCCCACTCAATTCTTTAGAGAGAAACTCTTTCTCAAGAAATGTTCCGTTCTTAGCGACAAACACTTTGCCTTCGGATCTGAGATGGAAGGTATACCCGACTGTCTCCTTCGGGTATCCTATGAAGACGCATTTCTCCGCTTTGGGTTCCAGCTTTTCAGGCTGAAGCTTTTTGACATAAGCATCACATCCCCAAACTTTAAAAACGACAATTTTGGCCTCTTGCCAAACCATAGTTCATATGGCGTCGTCTCAACGGATTTTGATGGTGCCCTATTTAAAGTGAATGCAGCTGTCTCTAATGCATAACCCCAAAACGATAGTCGCAAATCAGCAAGAGACATCATAGAACGCACCATATCTAATATGGTTCGATTACGACGTTCGGACACACCATTATGTTGTGGTGTTCCAAGCGATGTCAACTGTGAAACAATTCCACACTGTCTTAAGTGACTGCCAAACTCATAACTCAGATATTCACCACCTCGATCAGATCGCAGGAATTTAATCTTCTTGTTACGATGATTCTCAACTTCACTCTGAAATTGCTTGAACTTTTCAAACGTTTCAGACTTGTGTTTCATTAAGTAAATATACCCATATCTACTTAAGTCGTCAGTGAAGGTGAGAAAATAACGTTATCCACCACGTGCTATAACATTCATTGGACCGCACACATCAGTATATATGATTTCCCATAAGTCACTCGCCCGTTCCATTGTTCCAGAGAACGGTGTTTTAGTCATCTTGCCCATGAGGCATGGTTCACATGTGTCAAGTGATTCAAAATAAAGTGACTCCAAAAGTCCATCAACATGGAGCTTCCTCATGCGTTTTACACCAATATGACCTAAACGGCAGTGCCACCAGAAAGTGGTACTATCATTATCAACTCTACATCTTTTGGCATCAATGTTATGAACATGTGTGTCATCACTATCAGGATTCAATATGAATAAACCCCTCACACTGGGTGCATGACCATAAAAGATATTACTCATATAAATAGAACAACCTTTATTCTCTGATTTAAATGGTTAACCGTCTCGAAATAAACAAGATCCAGATATAATGTTCATGCTTAACGCAGGCACTAAATAACAATTATTTAGGTTCAGCACTAATCCCGATGGTAATCGAAGAGAGAGCATGCCGACGGAGATCACATCAACCTTGAAACCATTTCCCACGTGCATCGTCACTTCATCCTTTGCCAGCCTTCATCTATTCTGTAGTTCATGTTTTGAGTTTCAAATGTGAGCAACCGAACCGGTATCAAATACCCAGGCACTACAATGAGAGCTAGTAAGGTAAACATCAATAACATATATATCCTATATACCTTGTTTGTCGTTGGCTGCCTTCTTGTCAGCCAGGTACTTGGGGCAGTTCCACTTCCAGTGACCAGTTCCCTTGCAATGAAAGCACTCAGTTTCTGGCTTAGGTCCATGCTTGGGCTTCTTTACAGGAGTAGCAACTGCTTTGCCATCCTTCTTGGTTTTACCCTTCTTGCACTTGCCCTTGCCATTCTTCTTGAAACTAGTGGTTTTATTGACCATCAACACTTGATGTTCTTTCTGGATTTCAGACTCAGCGACTTTTAGCATTGCAAACAGCTCGGTGACTAACTTGTTCATCCCATGCATGTTATAGTTCATCACAAAGCTCTTGTAACTAGGTGGCAGTGATTGAAGAACTCTGTAAGTGATCGCCTCTCGCGGAAGGGCTATTCCCAACTCCGCTAGAGGATTCGAATACCTAGACATTCTGAGTATATGTTCATTGATAGAACCGTTCTCCTCCATCTTGCAAGCATAGAACTTATCATAGGTCTCATACCTCTCGATTCGGGCATTCTTCTGAAAGATAAACTTCAACTCCTGGAACATCTCATATGCTCCATGATGTTCAAAACGTCTGTCAAGTCCCGGTTCTAATCCATACAATATTGCACACTGAACTATTGAGTAATCTCCAGAATGTGCCTCCCAAGCGTTCTTAACGTCTTCGGAGGTCATGTCTTCTTGTTGGTCACCAAGCGGTGCATCAAGAACATATGATTTCTGGGAAGCCATGAGGATAATCCTCAGATTACGGGCCCAGTTAACAAAGTTACTTCCATCATCTTTCAACTCAGCTTTCTCTAGGAACGCACTAAATTCAAGGGTGCTACTGCGTGAGCCATTGATCTACAACATAAGTATGGAAAGGTTACTTAGACTATTGTTTAGGATAATGCGTTTAGTTAATCAAATTACTAAAGCTCCCACTCAAATTGACATCCCTCAGGTCATCTGAGCATCACATGATCCAAATTCACCAACTCAAGTCCGATCAGCACATGAGTTGAGGTGGTTTCAATGGTGAACATCATTATGTTGATCATATCTACTATATGACTCATGTTCGACCTTTCGGTCTCTTGTGTTCCGAGGCGATGTCTGTACATGCTAGGCTTGTCAAGTTTAACCCAAGTGTTCTACATGTGCAACACTGGCTTGCACCCGTTGTATGTGAAAGTAGAGTCTATCACACCCGATCATCACGTGGTGTCTCGACACGACAAACTTTCGCAACGGTGCACAGTCGGGGACAACACAATTCATCTTGAAATTTAAGTCAGCGATCACCTTATAATGCTACCATTGTCCTAAGAAAAACAAGGTGCATAAAAGGATTAACATCACATGCAAATCATAAGTGACATGATATGGCCATGAACTTGTGCTTTTGATCTCCATCTAGAAAGCACCGGCATGATCTCCATCGGCACCGGCATGATACACTATTTCCTTTTCAACCTTCTCAAGAACCGCCTTTGCCAAATCAGATCCAACTAAAGTGAGACAAACTGGAACCCACAAGCCATCTATGCAACAAGTTGCGGTTGAGGGAACCGGTCTCTCGTAAGCGTATGAGTAATATTGGTCCAGGCCACTTCGTCTCACAATATCGCTGAACCAAAACATGGCCAAGGGAGGAAGCTATCTAAGTATCAATGCCCACAAACTCTTTGTCTTCTACTTGAGATCTCATCTACACATAGACCTAGCTCATGATGCCACTATTGGGGAACGTTGCATGGGAAACAAAAAAATTCCTACGTTCACGCCAGACCTATCCACGGTGATGAGCATCTACGAGAGGGAGAGTGGATCTACATACCCTTGTAGATCGCTAAGGGGGAAGCGTTAAGAAACACGGTTGGTGTAGTCGAACGTCTTCGCGATCCAAATCGCCGAGCGTCCCGCGATCCAATCATGATCCGTCCCGCGATCCAATCATGATCCATCCCGCGAACTTGATCATGATCCATCCCACGAACTCGATCACGGTCCTTTCGATCTAGCGCTGAACGGACGGCACCTCCACGTTTAGCACATGTACGGCTTGATGACGATCTCCACCATCTTGATCCAGAAATAGGGAGTAGAGAGGAAGAAGGTTTCTCCAGCAGCGTGATGGCGCTCCGGTGATGGTGGTGGAGCTATTCCGGCAGGGCTTCGCCTAAGCACTGCAGAAATCGGATATAGAGGAGAAACTATGCACTGGAGGAACAGGCAGCACATGGCTAAAAATTCTACGCAAAAACTCTAAAACCTCTAGTATATATAAGAGGGAGGGAGGAGAGGACTTGTCACAAGGGCCAAGCCTCCTTGGTTCGGCCGAAGTGGGAGGAGAGGAGGACTCCTCCAATCCTAGTAGGACTAAGATTCCTCCTTTTTGGCTTTTTCCCACCTTTTTCCCTTTGAGATTTTATTCCCTAGCCGCATGGGCCTTGTGTGGGACTTCCACCAGCCCACAAAAGGCTGGTATTTATTATCCCATAGACCATGCAGCCTCTTGGGTCGAAATACCCCTCCCGATGGTCTCCCGGTACACTACCGACACTCTCGGTACACTACCGATTAGCCCGAAACTTTTCTGACGACCAAAACAGGACTTCCTATATATGACTCTTTACCTCTAGACCGTTCCAAAGCTCCTCGTGACATCCAGGATCTCATCCGGGACTATGAACAACCTTCGTTCACCACCATACATAACTCTATACTACCGAAACGTCACCAAACCTGAAGTGTGCAGACCCTGTGGGTTCGAGAACTATGTAGACATGACCGAGACACCTCTACGGTCAATAACCAATAGCGGGACCTGGATGCCCATATTGGTTCCTACATATTCTACAAAGATCTTTATCGGTCGAACCTCTATGTAAAGGATTCAGTTAATCCCATATGATGTTCCCTTTGTTCTTCGGTATGTTACTTGCCCGCGATTCGATCGTCGGTATCTCCATACCTAGTTCAACCTCGTTACCGGCAAGTCTATTTACTCGTTCCATAATACAAAATCCCATGACTAACACTTGGTCACATTGCTTGCAAGGCTTATTGTGATGTTGTATTACCGAGTGGGCCCTGAGATACCTCTCCGTCACACGGAGTAATAAATCCCAGTCTTGATCCATGCCAACTCAACAGACACCCTCGGAGATATCGGTAGAGCACCTTTATAGTCACCCAGTTACGTTGTGACGTTTGATACACACAAGGCACTCCTCCGGTGTCCCTGAGTTACATGATCTCATGGTCATAGGAGCATATACTTGACATGCAAAAAACAATAGCAATAAACTGACACAATCATATGCTATGTTTGTCGTTTGGGTCTTGTCCATCACATCATTACCCTAATGATGTGATCCCGTTATCAAATGACATCACATGCCAATGGCTAGGAAACCTTGACCATGTTTGATCAACGAGCTAGTTAACTAGAGGCATACTAGGGACAAAGTGTTTGTCTATTTACCCACACATGTAATGTGTTTCCAATCAATACAATTATAGCATGGATAATAAACGATTATCGTGAACAAGTAAATATAATAATAAACACTTTATTTATTGCCTCTAGGGCATATTTCCAACACTATCTACACCCACCCGCATAACCCTCATAATGTGGTAGGGTCATGCACGATGCAGGTGTCAACGGTAAAAGTGTTGGAAGCAACCCACCGAAGTGGTCACTACTCCACATGATCAAGTATAACGAAAGTAAAGTGCTATATGACATACAATGAAAATGGTTTCTTAATATGGTCAAAGGGTTGCTTGTCTGGCTCAACAAAGTCTTCGGGGTCTTCAAAGTCTTCGGGTCCAACTCCCTCGTCAATAGCGCAATCTATCGTCGCGGTAAATAGCGATAAAAATAAGCATCACACAAAAACAGAACACATAAAGCTAATATTAAAAATGCTATCCTACTCTGATAAATACTAAAAGCTATACTAAAAATATTTGTTTAATATTTTGTTATGATTTTTTTTTAAAACTATTTAACAGAGGCAAAAGATGCCTAAAATAGGTTTTAAAATAACACAATGCATGAAAGATTTTCAAAAATTTATACAAAAGGCACTACTAAATTCTATGGACTATTCTAAGATTTTAGGGGGGAAATTATTGTCATTGGGTTTATTTCTGGTCTGGGGGATTTTTGGAAAGTAGGGAGAAAAGGGAAAACAAAAATGGCATTGTGCCTTTTTGGACCGAAAATATCGTAGCCGAGCCGACCTAAAGGGTAACTGGCCCAGGGCAAAGTGGTGCGCGTCGTAGGTTTATTTTTAAACCTGCTCGCAGGCCCAACCTGGCAGCGAGAGAGGGGGTTAAGGGTATGACAGGTGGGCTCCACCTGTCATCCCTCACCTCGCGACAGGGACCAGAGAGGAGCTCACCGGCGGGGGCCTAGGCCACGACGTCTCAAGTGGAGGGCATCGGCATGCTCAGGGTCGTCTTGCGCATCGGTGGGTGGCTGAGGGTGTCACCAGCGTCGAGGGAATCGCCGGTGAGGAGTAACCCGCATGGCGGTGAGGTTTTCGGCTCGGATTCGAGCTTTTGACCACGGAAACAAGGGGGCTGGGCACGAGAGAGTGACTGAGGGGAGGAGGGAGCAAGAGGACAGTAGGGGAAGCTCAGGGGAGGGCATTTTATAGCCGGGCGCCGATGCACCATGGTTGCGGTCGACGGGGCTGACTGGAATCGGCATGGGGGGCATAGGAGGAGGTCTGGGTGTATCTGCCACCTTCCTATGGCAGGTCCACGAGCCGGGGAAGGAGAGAGGAAGCGGGGGACGCGCACGCGTGTGAGCCCCATGGTTGGCCGACTCGGGCGGCCACGGCGCGTGTGAGGGGAGCCGATGGAGGGAGAGAGAGGAGGGGGACAAGGGTAACGTGTTGCGGATGCCGAGGTCCCCCGACAGGCATGCTAGATAGGCCCGAGGTGGTCGGGAGGCACCGGGCAGGGGCGGCTAGAGTGCTCTGGTGCATTGTAGCACACTCCAGAGCGCCCATTTGGCATGCCATGGCATAAAAAAATGCCTACCAGTGCGTCCTCTAGTGTCTTGGGGGTTCAGGAAGTTGGGTTCTACAGTACGTGCATCGCATGCAAATTAAAATTTTCCTACGCACAGAACATCCAAGAACATGCTACGGAGATGGATCACAGCTTGTTACCACTAGTGGCGCAGTGCCGTGCAACAGAAGTAGAGTTGGGGCAGCGCGTTCGTGTGGTCCATCTCCTCCTCGTCTGATCTCCCTCGAACAGTCATTATGATCTCCCTCGAATAGCTGGTCGCCGGATCTCACATACAGGTTTTCCGGAGCGACGCAAGTGCACCGCCTCTAATGGTATCCGCACGTGCAGGAGGAACACTCGTGCGGCGGATTGCTAGGTCTGATCACACGGTCAGCAGCATTGAGTGGAGGTGGCTAGTTGCAACTCATGCAAAGCCCTAATGACAATGCCAAAGCGATTAACCGGATGGGTGTGCCGCACCTCCACTATATATAGGCATCCGGCTCGGGCTCAACTCTTGGGCCTCGCACGGATCCTAAAGCCCACATGTTCCTTCCTTTAAGCTCGGGACCCTTTAGGTTCTCGTCCACTTGCTCGCGAGTCAGATCACATCCTACTCGACCAGTCGGTAGAGGCCTCTAGCAAGACGTGCCGACTCCAAGTGTCCAATGAAGCTGGTTAGGCAAACCTGTACTTGACACTTCTGTTCCCTTTGGCACACGATATATGTTGTCATGCACAAGGAGACATGGTCATCCTTGTTGCAGCCCGACCTCTTTCTCGTTCTGGTGAATTCGACAAACACTTCGGATTATCTCATAATCCTCATTGCATAGCCATGCTTATCCAGGTCGGATCACCCGATGGGGTCCAGAGTATATCTCTCCTGGTAGGAGGGGCAAATCCCATCATGCTTGACCATGCCTCGCGGCATGGGTCTGGACAAGCCCAAAACCTACCTTTGTAACTACCCAATCATGGAGTAGTGTTTGGTCGGCCAAAAGCAAGTCTGTCACCATCCCGAGTACAAGCGCCAGCTCAGGTCTTAGGACATAGAACGTATGTGGTACTAATGACTCAAAGATGACCTATCGTTGCTTCTCATAGTTGGGCCTGTCCAACTCAGACCTTATCTCGATTCGGATCCGACTATGTCGAATCCGACTAGACCTTTATGAGTCCATGTTATCCGGTTAGCATCTAATTATACATGGTCAGTGAGACCGGTGAATCCACCGTGTCATATGCTCGTCTAACTGGCTGCGTGTCCACACAACCCTTTCAACTAGGGACCATTTAGGATAGTCATCATACAATGCATAGTCTCACAAACAAGTCACATACTTGTTAATACACATCAATGATATTCTCCAAGGACTATATTTATTCATAAACACATAGAAAACATCATCATACATGCTTTCCTCTAGGGCATATCTCCAACACTGGAGATGCCCATGGGCGAGGAAGAGCTAGGGGATAGGCAAGGGTGAAGAAATGGAGTAGGGGAGAGGTAGAAATTTTGCGGCCATTGATTTACAAGGGTGAAAATGGGGGTTTTACCCCATCTTTTATTGAGCTGAGAGTGTAGGATTTTTACTAGAGGTGTAAGAGGTTAGTGAGTAACTGTGGTAAAAAATTTAGAGCAAGAGGAATAGTAAAAAATGGTGAAAACAATAACTTTACCATTTCACCAGAAGGTGTTTGATGGATGTTTGGGAAAGATAAATTTACCCACTTACTGTGATATTTAACAGGATCAAATGGTGGGTAAAAATGAGATGGATCACCAGACTCGAGCTCAAATGAGCAAAGTTGACAATAGAAACTTTGTGAACCCTATAAACTAACAGAATCAGGTTTCTGTAGATCCATTCATGCTAAGCTAATCCCCTTGATGCACCACTTAGTGTAGCATCATTATTTGGTGATTATAACATGCCCACAAAGTTTGGGGGTCAAGGGAAGAATCTTCACAATGTAAATTTGTTCAAATTTGAATCTGGACAGGGAGGGTTTTGGGATGGTTTGATGAACCAAATTAACTTGGATTGAGATGAAACTTTCCAAGATCACCAAGTATGACAATTGTGACTTGTTGCAATTTTCTTGTAATTTATTGAGAATATTTCTTACAAAAATATTCCAAAAGCTTGATTTGGACAGAAAGGGTTTTGAGGGGTTTTACCCATGAATTTGAACATGACCATGTGTTGAAACTCATATATATGCAAAATATATGTCAAGTGAGTTTCCCTAAATTTTCTCAAATATTTTGAAAGCATTTAAATCATATTTCCCTATGAAAATCCATTTGTGATCTTAATAAAAAGCCTTTAACTAAAATATATAAATAATTTTTTGTGGTTTTGGGAAGTAATGTATATAGTAGCGTTGAAGTAAAGCCTTTGGGGAGAAAGAATCCACCCAATTTGAGGACTTGCAGTGCAAATCTCAACTCAGGGATTTTTGAAAACCTAGTTTGAATAAATCCTTTTTGGTCAAAATAACATTTGATAAAAATATTTTTTGGCACTAATCACATGGTATGATCAATGGGCAAGAGGTTTTGGTCAAGGAAGGTGATTATGGAGAGGAAAAGAATCTGAGAGTGCCATACACAACAACCAACAAGCAAGCATGCAATAAATCAAACAAGCACAAGCATTGAAAGAGTTTTAATTGGTTCCAAATTTTGTAAATCCAAGCATAACAAGGTGATACAAACACGGGTGTGACAAATATGAGGGAATATAATTTTATGATTAACAGGAAACTAAACAAGCTTGAAAATCCTTCTCCGCCACCATCACCTCCAAAGCAAGACAACTAAACACATGGGTATGGGCACTCCCCTTGTCTTGTGACGAACTTGGGGGAGGTTCCCTGGTATCGTATCACCATCACATCTTTTAATTTTATTGTTTTCCTATTTTGATCCTTGTACTTATATCTTGATCTAGTAGAATAAAGTTTTAGTATGATCTACCTTTGAGTTTTGCTTTATGTTCCCCTTATGTAAGCAAGTCTGAGAGTTATATAATAAAAAGTAGTTTTGATGTGAGGGCTTTGCTTGTTGCTATGATCTTGAGAAAAAAGAAATAAAAGAAGAATAGAATAAAAGCAAAGAGTATATATGATGATCTCATGGGGAGTGATGACTTCACATATAAGAAGTATGTCGACTGAAATTTGTTTGGAGTTGACAAACATTGCGATTGGTCATTGGTGAAATTAAAAGGAAGTAATAAAGAAAGAGAGATTCACATATAAATATATTATCTTGGTCATCTTCTATGATTGTGAGCACTCATTAAAATATTATACGCTAAGAAGTTGATTTTGGACAAGGAAGACAACATAATGGGTTATGTTTGCTTATTTCCGAATAAACGTTATATGGTTATAGATCCTCCAACATGTAGTGCTTGCTTCCACCTCATACTAGCCAATACTTCCGCTCCAAGTAGAGATACTACTTTTGCATCCAAACACCCTAACCTAGTTTTGCCATGAGAGTCCACCATACCTACCTATCGATTGAGTAAGACCCTTCAAGTAAGTTGTCATCGGTGCAAAAAGAAATAAGAATTTCTTCTAAATATGTATGATCTTTTATTGTAAGGTAAATTAAGCATTATACGAACTTGTGATGGCGAAGAAACAAAAGCGACGCACTGCATAATAAAGGTTTCTATCACGAAGGGCAATACAACGCGGCATTCCTTTGCATTAAGGGTTTGCACATACAAAAACAAAAAGTGCATGACAACCTCTACTTCCCTCTGCGACGGGAATATCTATTACTTTTACTTTATAAGTACTTACCTTTATGCAAGAGTCATGGTGATCTTCACCACTTCCTATATTTCGCCTTTCTCTCTTGGCAAGCATTATGTGTTGAGGAATGATCTAGACACATATATCCACTCGTAGTGGGTGATCATGAGTTATTTCTTTTGACATTACCCTGGAGGTAAATAGTTACGAGGAAAAACTATAAGCCTCTATCTTTCTCTATGTCCAATTGAGGCTTTGACCTCATGAGTACCACGTGAGTGTTAGCAACTATGAAATACTAAAAGATGATTGAGTATGTGGATTTGCTTTACAAGCTCTGATATTGACTCTTTCCGATGTTATGATAAATTGCAAATCGCTTCAATGACTGAGAGCATAGTTTGTTGGTTCTCAATAGAGTTCTTGGTTCATACTTTATCTTGTGAATGAATTGTTACTCTAGTATACTAAATTATATATCATTAAGTATTGTCGTTCTAAAGATGATCATGATGCCCTCATGTCTGTATTTTAATTTATCGACACATTATCGATCTTGGCTTTCGCTTGAGGAAAAGCGAGGTCAAAGCTTGGGGGAGTTGATACGTCCATTTTGCATCATGCTTTTCTATTGATATTTATTCCATTATGGGTTGTTATTACATGTTATGGTACAATACTTATGCCTTTTCTCTCTTATTTCACAAGGTTTACATGAAGAGGGAGAATGCCGACAGCTGGAATTCTAGACTGGAAAAGGAGTTAATATGAGAGACCTATTCTGCATAACTCCAAAAGTCCTGAAAAGTTGCGGAGAATTATTTCAGAATATATAAAAAATATGGGGCAAAACAAATACTAGAGGGGACCCACCAGGAGGTCACAAGCCTGCTAGGCACGACCTACCCACTGGCCACGCCCTTGTGGCCTGTGGGCTTCTTGGCAGGCCTCCAGTGCCCATCTTCTGCTCTATGAAGGGTTTTGACCTGGAAAAAAATCATAAGAGAGCTTTCGAGATGAAGCGCCACCATCTCGAGGCGGAAATTGGGCAGAACCAATCTAGAGCTCTCATGGTGCTGTTCTGCCGGGGAAACTTCCCTCCCTAAGGAGGAAATCGAAGCCATCGTCATCACCAAGGATCCTCTCATCCAGAGGGGGTCCATCTCCATCAACATCTTCACCAGCAACATCTCCTCTCCAAACCCTAGTTCATCTCTTGTATCCAATCTTTGTCTCAAACCTCAAATTCGTACATGTGGGTTGCTAGTGGTGTTGATTACTCCTTGTAGTTGATGCTATTTGGTTTACTTGGTGGAAGATCATATGTTCAGATCCTTTATGATAATTAATACTCCTATGATTATGAACATGAACATGCTTTGTGAGTAGTTACGTTTGTTCCTGAGGACACGGGATAAGTCTTGTTATAAGTATTCATCTGAATTTGGTATTCGTTCGATATTTTGATGAGATGTACGTTGTCTATCCTCTAGTGGTGTCATGAGAACGTTGACTACATGACACTTCACCATTATTTGGTCCTAGGGGAAGGCATTGGTAAGTAATAAGTAGATGATGGTTTGCTAGAGTGATAGAAGCTTAAACCCTAGTTTATGCGCTGCTTCATAAGGGGCTGATTTGGATCCATATGTTTCATGCTATGGTCAGATTTATCTTAATTCTTCTTTCGTAGCTGCGGATGCTTGTGCAAGAGGTTAAACATAAGTGCGAGGTTTGTCCAAGTAAGGGCAGCATCCAAGCACCGGTCCAGCCACATATCAAATTATCAAAGTAATGAACGTGAATCAAATGAGCATGATGAAAACTAACTTGACAGAAATTCCCATGTGTCCTCGGGAGCGCTTCACTTTATATAATAGTTTGTCCAGGCTTGTCCTTTGCTACAAAAAGGATTGGGCCACCTTGCTGCACCTTTGCTAAATTTATTATTTGCTACCCGTTACGAATTACCTTATCACAAATCTATCTGTTATCGATAACTTCAATGCTTCGAGAGAATACCTTACTAAAAACCGCTTGTCATTTCCTTCTGCTCCTTGTTGGGGTTGACACTCTTACCTATAGAAAGGACTACCATAGACCCCCTATACTTGTGGGTCATCATTGGTGTCGTGTGAACGAACACCTATGGGACCATCGGGGGCCCTTTCGGATCGGCGGGGGGCGAACTGGCACAACGAGCCGGTCTGGTGAGCCACACGCTGGGAGTTTTTACCCAGCTTCGGGCCGTACGGATGCGTAAAACACTACTCCTGCTTGGTTATATTGATCATGTTCTAGGGTTCGAGATACAAGAGCGCCATGAACGGCTGCTACGTGAGCTTGGGAACCTCCCGTTCTCTAATTGTCGGGCTGTTCGGTTGTTTAACTCCCTCACTTTCCGAAAGCCCAAAAGCCAAAAGTCCCTTTATGTAACGCCTTGGGCCTCCTTTTATACTTAAGGGAATCCCAATAGTGGCGTACAGTGTGCACAAGGGATGCATAGTGCGTCTACAGTGCTATCGTACCTAACCCTGATGGAGTAGGACAAGAGCATTGAATGCACTGTCAGGGGCCTTAGTACGTTAGTGGGACGGGACGGGGGTCGTCCCATTGGTGCCGCTTAGCTCCCTCCAATGTCGACGTCACAACACGCGTCCAGGTGAATCGACACCTGGCCTGTGCGTTGGCGGTCCTTGCCGGGGCCTTGCCTTTCCAGGACCATGCCTTGCCGGGGGCCTGGAGGCACTACAGCCCTCCCTGCAAGGTCTTGCCGGTAGTATTGAGTCTTTTGTGCTGGTGCTTGATGAGTCTTCACGGGGCCTTGCCACCAGGGCGCCTACTACTACATGTGCACGATTAAAGGGGCACTAGATGGCCCAAAAACTCTAGTGCACCGAGAGGAGGCCCCGGGCCTGGGCCATACACATCGCGAGGCATTGTTGGGCTAGGCCCAACCAGTGCACGAGCACGCGTGGCAGGGCCTCACAGTTGTGATCAGTGCGCTTGTTATGCTTCCCCATGATGCCCATTGAATGCGGGTCGTGGGATACGTGCGCGGCGCGGCCGTTGAGTTTTTAAGTACCGCGTCAGGTCCTTTCTACCACGTATGCCGCATGCATAGCGGGGAGCTTGCAATGGGCGCCCGTGACTTAAAGTCCCTGAGAAAAGGTAGTAACTGTGGCGCCACGGATTGGGGCGACGGGGCAGTTGTTGTTCGCCCCGTGATCGAGGGCACCGCTATTGGAGGATATGGGTGGTGTCCTTTGGAGTGGGGGAGAGCCATCCCCCGCGCTTCCTCCTATAAATTGGGGACGGTGGGGGCAGAGCTCATCCATCCTTCTTCCGCCCTTCGAGTGCAAGACTTCGCAGTCCACCTCCTCCCTCGTCTTTTCAATCTTCCGGTAGCGCCCTCCCTTTGCCATGACCAGGGGCAAGGGTGACCGCCTTCCTCGGCTGCGAGGAGGAGCTCTCGTCTAGATCATGCCGCCACTTCGGCTGTGGAGGCGGCAGGAGGCTTGAGTTCACGTGGTGGAGGAGGCGCGAGGGGTCGTGGCCACCGTGGAGGTCAAGGTTGGGGGAGGCAGAGCACTGCTCCACCCCCTTCTCCAACGCCAAGCATCTCCATCGGAGAGGCCCACGCCGTCGGAACGGTGTTGGACTTCGTCCTCGGGCTGGGAGGTCCCATCCGGAGCCACCAGCGCCTCCCATGCCCCTTCGATTGGGCGATGGAGGATGACTGGTCGCCCTTCCTGTGGTTGCAGGTGGCAGGGTGCTGCAATGGCACGACGCAGGTGGATGTTGAGTACCTAGCACACCGCATCATGTTCCTCAAGCACGGTTGGAATACCTTCACCCATGCCCACAGCATCCAGGTGGGCCACATTCTTCCTTTTAAAATGGCAGCGTCCAATATGCTCTCGATCAAGATTTATGGGAGCTACAGCATCCGCCTCAGGTGCTGCGAAGAGAGTGCGAACAGTGCCAAAAGCCTGTCCTCCGGCAAGAGTGACGAGGAGGACATCAGCGAAGACAACAGCGATGAGTCCGGTCCTCGGGCGGTCAAGTCAGAGCTCAAAGGTTCAAGCTCGGACTGACTACCAGCCACACCATCTCGCCAGCGTCATGCCTCTCCCCCTCCCGGCAAGATGTCCTTGTCGGGTGCTTCAGTACCGGGCACTTCCTCATTTTCCAGCTCCAGCAGGCCCGTGGATTTCGGCTTCAAGGGTCCATCCTCCTTTTCGCCCGCTCTGGCCTTCTCCTCCGCACAATGCTGGTCCAGGAGGGACCAGCTCTTGCCTGCCCATCTGGCAGCCCTACTCGTCCGCGCAGTGCTGGTCTAGAGGGGTCAGGCCGGGCTTCTGCCGGGGGCCTCTCGCCATATTTTCTTCTTGTATCCCGCCTCTCCTTTCCATCCTTTTCTTCTAGGGGAGAAAGTCAAATAAAGATGTAGTTAGAAAAAAGTGGTAATTATGTAAATTTCACCCCATTTTGAACGAATGCGTATTATCTTCCTTGTTAGACAGATTCTGTATATGGAACTTTCCCTACACCCTTTCTGGAAGAATCTTGCCGGCGTGTGCAGTCCTACCGTAAGCGCTTTGAGGAATGGCTCCTTAGCAGCCTGCTGGCGGTGCCACTGCCGGCAAGAAACCTTGGCATCCATGGCGCGGCCGTTCAAGGCGTCGGCCTTACATGAAAATAGGATAAGGGAACGAGCACTGTCACTTGGATCATTGAGCGGACTCGAAACGGAACAAGGAGCGCGGGCGAGGCCACTTAAGCCATTGAGCGGCCCCGAACGCACCGAGGGCGCATCCAATCGTGGCAAGGTTCCCGTGCATGTAGGTTTTCCATACAGAAGTCCAAATCTCTCAAGGAAAATAACCTTACGATAAGGATTCACATGGGGTTTTCACAACTTATTATTTTGTTGCCTTTCTCATTTCGACAAGTTTTATTATTTTGGAACGTCGCTCCTAGGTATCCGTACCATCATCCCCCCCCGACAAAGCTGCACACGGGGGATCCTTCTGCCCTTTTGATAAAGAAAGAAGAGAAAATATGGATATAGAACCTTGGCGGCTCATTAGTTCTTGCCGGAATTAAGCGCAATGCAACACTCCAGATAAACATGCACATAAGTAAACATGAGAATCGAACAGGATTGCAGAACACTTATCTTTATTTATCTACGCATAGCGTCCGAGCCTGGCTTTGTACCAAGGATTAAATGCTTCAGCGGCAAGACTTTTACAAAAGTGGTTGCCGGGGCTGGCCTGGCAACCGCGCCTCAAGGGTAGAACTTTCGTAGATGCTCGATATTCCAGGAGGTGCTCACCGGAACGCCATCCTCGGTCTCGAGGTGGACTACACCGGGCCTAGTGACTCGTACTACCCGATAAGGGCCTTCCCACTTCGACGTCAACTTGTTTGGATTCTTGGCGGACTGAACTCGCCGAAGAACAAGGTCTCCTTCCTCAAGAGTTCTGGCATTGACCTTGCAGCTATGGTAGCGACGCAGGGCTTGCTGGTAGCATGCAGCTCTCATAGCAGCCTAAACACGGTCTTCCTCTAGGAGCATCGCATCGTCTTGCCGCAACTACTCTTGCTCGAGCTCATCATAAGCGCGCACTCGAGGTGACCCGTATATGAGTTCCATGGGGAGAACTGCCTCCGCCTTCAGATACATTTCTCCATTGGTTACTAACACAGTTGCATCCTGGAGGGCGTTGGGCCGAAAGAAACCTTGCCGGAATGCCTTTCCGTCAAGTCCTCTTGATCCTATGTGGGAGCCACATATACCTCTATGTATCCCTGCCAACAGCCCCACTCCATTCTCCCGAGAAATGCAATTGAGTTTCATGTCGTTCGGTCTCTTTCTGTATAGGATGGTGTCCACGAACTAGTACATATGAGACCAGGAAGCTACTTTCTCTGCTTCCTCTTGTTCCTCGGGGAGTTCTCTTGTCTGAAGGAATTGGATGATGTGTTGTGCCCATGCTAGAGCCTGGGGCTCGACAACAAGGACTAAAGGCTTATCCTCTATCAGGGGAGCATTTGCCTCGACGGCAAGTGCCTGAGGGCCTGTCGGAGTCTGCTGTGCCCCGAGAAGCCTAGTGGGAGCGTATGCTTCTACGGTAAGAGACACGGGCCCTGCCGGAGCATAGTACTCTGTGACGAGCCTACCTTTCCCTCTGGCAATCTTCTCACTGGCGGCTTCGGGAAGCTCTGTTGGAAAATACTTGCTGGAACTTAACTTTCTTCTCTTCTCTTGTCTAGTTGATGGTGTCACGGAGGGTTGAGTTAGTTGGAGCACAAAAGTTCGTGGTTCCATAGGTAACTTAAGGGCAGCACATTTTGATAGGCCATCAGCAACGTTGTTCTCTGCACGCGGAACGTGCTCCATTGGCAGGCCATCAAAATGTTTTTCCAACTTCCTAACTTCATCTACATAAGCTTCCATCAATGGACTCTGGTAATCTTTGTTCACCCCTGACAATAAGTTTCTTGATCCCAAGGTATGCTGTGATCCTGAGACCAGCAAGCAACCCTTTGTACTCAGCAATGTCATTCGTGGATCTTTCCTGGGGAAAGTGCATTTGGACCACATATCTGAGGTGCTCTCCGATGGGTGCAACAAGCAGCACTCCAGCACCAGCACCCTGCAGCGAGGAGGCCCCATCAAAACACATGATCCATTCTCGATCAGTCTCCTTGCTGGGGAGAGCTGACTCTGGAATCTCTTCATTGGGAATTGGGGTCCATTCTGCAATGAACTCCGCCAAGGCCCTCCTCTAAATGGTCGACGTGCTTTCAAACTTAAGACCAAAGCTTGATAGTTCCACAACCCACTCCACAATCCTACCGGTAGCTTCTGGGTTCCTCAATATTCGTTGTAGTGGGAAGCGGGTGACACAGGTGATCTCATGTGCTTGGAAGTAGTGGCATAGCTTCCTCAAGGCCATAAGAAGGTCGAACAACAATTTTTGCACGCCAGAATACCTTGATCTGCCCCCCTGCAACAAGGAGCTGACAAAATAGACTGATCGCTGCACCACTTTCTTCTTCTGAACTATCTCTTTCAACTGCGTAGATCCTTCCTTGCCGGCACGAGACCCTGCCAGAGACTGTCCTGGCTCATCGCTTGGCGTCCCTGCTGTTGCAGCTGCTTCTTCATCAACCTCCCTTTCAGCCACTAGTGCATCACTCACCACTTGATTCGTTGCCGCCAAGTACAGCAACAACGACTCTTGTGGTTTTGGCGCGACTAGGACCGGTGCAGAGGAAAGGTACTTCTTCAAATCCTGCAGCGCCGCCTCTGCTTCCGGAGTCCATTTCATTGGACTTGCCTTGTTCAAGATTTTGAAAAAGGGCAGGGCGCGCTCAACAGACTTTGAGATGAACCTACTCAGAGTAGCAATAGAGCCGGTGAGGCGTCGCACGTCCTTGACTCATCTTGGTGCCTCAATCTGCTCAATTGCTTTCATCTTGTCGGGATTTGCTTCGATTCCTCGTTGAGACACAAAGAACCCGATCATCTTGCCGGATGGGACGCCGAATACACATTTCTCGGGGTTGAGCTTCATGTCGATCTTGCGCAGATTGGCGATTGTTTCTTCTATGTTTGATATGAGCGTAGCCTTGCCCTTGGTTTTGACCACTATGTCATCCATATAAGCCTCCATATTTCTATGTAGCTGGGGTTCAAAACCAATCTGGACTGCTCTTAAAAAGGTAGAACCAGCACTTTTCAACCCGAAAGGCATAAGCAAAAAGCAGTACGTACCACATGGGGTGATAAACGCGGTCTTCTCTTCATCTTTCTTGGCCATAAAAATATGATGATAACCGGAATAGGCACCAAGGAAATACAATAAGTCATTGACGACAGTGGAGTCCACAATCTGGTCGATGCGTGACAGGGGAAAAGGATCCTTGGGGAAGGCCTTGTTGATGTCTGTGAAATCAATGCATAGCCTCCACTTCCCATTCGCCTTGCGCACTATGACTGGATTGGCCAACCACGTAAGGATCCTCTGATCAGACCAGCTGCCTCTAACTTATTGATTTTTTCAGCAATAAATTGTTGACGCTCTAGAGCTTGCTTCCGAACCTTCTGCTTAACGGGCCGCGCGTGTGGGCAAACGGCAAGGTGGTGCTCAATCATCTTCCTAGGAACACCGGGGATATCAGATGGTTGCCATGCAAACACATCGACATTCTCCCGCAGGAAGGCAACGGGCACACTTTCCTATTTGTCGTCAAGGGTGGAACTTATGGTGAAGGTTCCCCCCATGCCATCCTCCTTGGCGGGCACCTTCTTGCTCTCTGGCGGGGCAGCCTTGGCTTTTTGCTCTTGTTGGTGGAGCTCTCTAGCACATTGTCAACAGTAGCGCTACACTCCGAAGAGGCGCACTTGCCGGAATGTGTGCCAGAGGCCTTGCCGGTCTTCTTCCCCCCGGGAGCTTCAACGGCAGGAGCAAGTGCCTTGGCAACAGGTGTTGCGACTGCACCCTAGTAGAGTTGGTTGGCGCAGATAAGCGCGCTCTTCTTGTCGGAGTTGATAGTATGACGCTCATCGGTCCGGGCATTTTCAGCATGTTGTAAGCGAAGTGGGTGGCCGCCATGAACTTGGCCAGTGCTGGATGCCCAACAATGCCATTGTATGGCAATGAGATCTCAGCAATGTCAAAGATGATCTTCTTCGTTCTGAAGTTGATATCGCTCCTGAACATCACCGGTAGCATGACCTTGCCTTTCGGCTGAGTCCTTCCCAAATTGACCCCTTGGAAAGCGCCTGTCAGCTCGAGATCTTCATCGGGAATCTGCAGCCTCCAAATGACATCAGGCGAGATCAGGTTCAGGATTGCCCCACTATCCACTAACATCTTCGTCACCTTGAGGTTGCGGATTGTTGGTGAGACCAACAATGGCAGGCACCCGACCATAGTTATGCGATCAGGGTGATCCTCGGCGTCGAAGATGATAGGAGTGTTGGACCATTTCAGAGGTTTTTGTGCGCTGATAGAAGGCTCTGCCGCATTAACCTCAGGCGCTCATTATTTAAGTTGTCAGTGAGAGGGATGCGACGAGGCTCCTCCTTCTATGCACATTGCATCCGTAGCCTTCTGAAACTCATTCTCAGTAGACTCGTCATCCTGTTCAACATCATCATCATCTCCCTCTTGCTTGTTGAGGCCGCGGTGAGCCGATCCTTCTATTGCTTGGGCATGCCGCGACGACCTCCTCGGCCAACACACTTCTTGTCGGACCCCTCAGCACCATCCTGACCCTTCCCCTTGTCGCGCCTTTCATATTCGGCCCTCTGTTTATCGGCAAGCTACTCAACTTGCCGACAGTCTTGGAGGTCGTGGCCTTTGGTGCGATGGATCTTGCAATACTGCTTGCCGAAGTCTTCTGGCTTGCCGGCGGCCGCCAGGGCGTGGCAGGAGGCGCACCCGGAAACATCATTGCCGGGGTCATCGACCTTGCCTTTCTTGGTGGCGTCGGGGTTGCCGGATCCTTCGATTGCTAGCACGGTCTTGCCCTTGCACTTCTTGTTCCGCCACCGACTCTTCTTTGCCGGGGCAGCAGTGTCTTCGTCCTCAGAGTCGACCTCCGCGCCAGCATGTTCGCCGGGGAGTCTTCTCCCTTCTTCAGCCCGAGCGCACTTGTCTGCCAAAGCATAAAGCTCGGTGATGTCCCTGACTCTGTTCATCGCCAGCTCTTCCCGCATCCTACCGTTGTGCACGTTCTGATGGAACACGCTGATAATAGCGACAGGGTGAACGTCTCGGATGCTGTGGTGCACGCGGCTGAACTTCTAGATGTACTTGCACAGAGTTTCGCCATCCTTCTGGGGGATGATGTGCAGGTCGCTCTCCTGGCCAGGAGCTTGATGACCCCCGGTGAAGGCACCAACCAACTCGTGACACAGGTCCGCCCAGGAGGCGATGGATCTCTCCAGCAAGTGCATCGACCATGACCTGACATTGGGCTTAAGCACCAACGAGAAGCAGTTGGCCAATATCTTATCGTTGCGGCCCCCGGCAGCCTGCACCGCAATGGTGTAGACGCTCAGGAATTCTGATGGATGGGTCTTGCCGTCGTACTTCTCTGGGACTTTCGGTTTGAACGTGCGGGTGTTGGGACACTAGACTTGTCGTAGCTGAGGGGTAAACACTGGATAGCCCACCTCATAAGGTAGGCTGACAGGGTACCCTCGCACAGACTTGTCTACAATGGGCCCCGCGTGCCTGTCTGACTAGAGGCGCGCTTCCTGTCGTCGCTCGATCGCGATTCGGGCATCTTCCTTGCCACGTTCCCGAAGAACATGACACTGATCACGTCGCGTCCGTGGGTCAGATGATGACATCGAGTAACCGTCGTAGGCGTCGGTCCACCAGGTCGGCGACTAGTGATGCCGACCGGAGGAGAGTGTGCTGAGGTCTCGCCAACTATGGGCGCTTCGCCACTGGCCTGAGGCGGCCCTATGGGCTGAAGCTTATCTGCAAGGCTAAGGAGGCTCTGAATGGTGGCTCTCCATTCGTTGAGCTTCTCCGTAGCTGGAGGGAAGTTCAGGAGTAGCTGCACTCGCACCATCGCTTGCTCCGCTGTGGTTGGCATCGAGCGGCGCGAGGAACGCGAGGTGCTCTGACTCCTAACTGTGTTAGAAGGAGCACCTCTGCGGTCCCGCTTCGGCATGCCACTTCTGCTTTCATGCTGGTCTCGCGCATGTTGGGAATGATGTGCAGGAGGTTTTCCGTGGGGATGCTGAGAATTGCGGGCGCCATGGAGCGGCTCTCCACGTGCGTCCTGAGAAGGTCGTGGCATAGGCCCCAGCGTGGGCGCCCTAGAAGACACACTTCTGCCCCCGGCGTTCGTCATACGACCTACGGCGGTACTGCTCCGTCCTGAGACCTAGGGGCGTGGGGGTTCCCACCGCCACCATGAGCGTCTTCGTGGTGAGCGTTGCCACCTGCTTTGCCTTGGTCACCGGAGCATCGCGGAAGTTCGGAACCTCCGCCTCCTCCTCCTCCACCCGCGTCTATGCCGTCCCCCATCCGCGGAGATACAGGGACGACGGATGTGGATGGACCAAATGCTGTCAGGCCCTTCTTCTTGGGGGCCATGGCGATGATGAAGCTAGGGCGCATATCACCAGAACGGGTTTGCACCAATCATCGGCCCCTACTTGGCGTACCAAATATGTCATGGGAACGAACACCTATGGGAACGCGGGGGCCCCTTTCGGTTCGGCGGGGGGTGAGTTGGCACAAAGAGCCAGTCTGGTGAGCTGCACGTGGGTAGTTTTTACCCAGGTCGGGACGCACGGATGCGTAAAACCGTACTCCTGCTTGGTTATATTGATCCTGTTCTAGGGTTCGAGCTACAGGGGTGCCATGAACGGCTTCTGCGTGAGCTTGGGAACCTCCCGTTCTCTGACTGTCGGGCTGTCCGGTTGTTTAACTGCCTCATTGTCTGAAAGCCCAAAAGCCAACAGTCCCTTTCCGTAATGCCCTGGGCCTCCTTTTATACTTCATGGAATCCCAACACTGGCATAGAGTGTGCACACGGGATGCACAATGCAGCTATAGTGCTATCGTACCTAACCCTAACGGAGTAGGACAAGAGCTTTAATGCACCGTCAGGGGCCTCAGTCCGTTAGTGGGACGGGACATGGGCCATCCCATCGGTGCCGCTTAGCTCCCTCCAAGGTCGACGCCACGACATGCGTCCAGGTGAATCAACACCTGGCATGTGCACTGGCAGTCTTTGCCGGGGCCTTGGCTTCCCGGGACCTTCCCTTGTCGGGGGCCTGGAGGCTCTACAGCCCTCCCGGCAAGGTCTTGCTAGTAGTCTTGAGTCTTCTGTGCTGGTGCTTGATGAGTCTTTGTTGGGCCTTGCCACCAGGGCGGCTACTACTGCCTGTGCACGAGTAGAGGGGCACTAGATGGCCCAAAAACTCTAGTGCACGGACAATTGGTATGTGAAACTAGGTGGAATATATTTAGCAACAATGTAATTAGCATAATCAACATACCATGGAGTGTTTTGATAAACGTTTATTGGAGCTATTAGTTCATCAGGAAAACTATCATCAATAAGTAGTGGGTCATCAAGAATATTTTCTAACCTAGAAAAGTTATCAGCTACAGGGATCTCAGCTCCCTTCCTATAAGTAATATGTAAATCAAATCCCTAAGGCAAGAGAACCCACCTAATGAGTCTAGGTTTAGCATCTTTCTTTTCCATAAGATATTTTAGAGCAGCATGATCAGTGTGAACAATAACTTTGGAATCAACAATGTAAGATCTGAATTTATCACAAGCAAACATGACTAATAAAAATTCTTTTTTAGTAGTAGCATAATTTCTTTGGGCACTGTCTAGAGTTTCGCTAGCATAATGGACAACATTTAATTTCTTATCAACCCTTTGTCCTAGAACAGCACCAACAATAATAATCACTAGAATCACACATAATTTCAAAAGGCAAGTTCCAATTAGGTGGTTGAACAATAGGTGAAGTGGTTAAGGCTTTCTCAAGTGTTTCAAAGGCTTCCACATAATCATCATTAAAACCAAAGGGGATATACTTTTGTAAAAGATTAGTAAGAGGCCTAGAATTTTGTTAGAAGTCTTTAATAAACCTACTTTAAAAACCAGCGTGACGAAGGAAACTTTGAATACCTTTAATATCTTTAGGACATGGAATTTTCTCAATTGCATCAACTTTAGCTTGATCCACATAAATACCTCATTCGGAGATTTTATGCCCCAAGACAATACCTTCATTAACCATAAAGTAGCACTTCGCCCAATTCAAGACAAGACTAGATTGTCCACATATCTGCAAAACTCGATCAAGGTTGCTTAAGCAATCATCAAAAGAAGTTCCACAAACGGGGAAATCATCCATGAAAACTTCCACAATCTTTTCACAAAAGTCGTAGAATATAGAAGTCATACATCTTTGAAAGGTAGCACGTGCATTGAATAAACCAAAAGGCATATGACTATAAGCATAGGTTCCAAAAGGACAGGTAAAAGTGGTTTTCTCTTGACGAGATTGCGACACAGGTATTTGAGAGAAACCAAAATATTCTTCCAAGAAACAAAAGTGTGTGTGCTTAGATAATCTTTCAAGCATTTGATTAATAAAAGGCTAGGGGTAATGATCTTTCCTAGTAGCTTTGTTTAATTTTCCAAAATCAATTACCATCCTATAGCCAGTAAGAATTCTCTATGGGATAAGCTCATTACTATCATTAGGAACAATAGTAATACCTCCTTTCTTAGGGACACAATGAACAAGAGTCACCCATCTACTATTATCTATAGGATTGATTATACCTGCTTCCAGAAGCTTTAAAATTTCAGTCCTTACCACTTCTTTCATCTTAGGATTCAATCGCCGTTGGTGATGAACAACGGGTTTAGCATCAGGTTCCATATTAATCTTGTGCTGACATAGAGTGGGATTAATGCGCTTAAGATCATCAAGAGTATATCCAATAGCAGCCCAATGCTTCCTAAGAATTTTCAATAATCTTTCTTCTTCATGTTCTAAAAGGTTAGTGGTAATATTAACAGGATATATATTTTTCTTATCGAGATAAGAATACTTCAAAGTGTCAGGCAATTGTTTAAGTTGAAACATAGGATCACCTTTAGAGGGAGGAGGACCTCTAAGAGTTTCAATAGGAAAATTGTGTTTCAATAGAGGTTGTTGATCAAAGAAAATTTCATCTATTTCATTTCTTTCATGCAAGTGCATATCATTTTCATGGTTTAGCAAATATTGTTCTGGTGGATCGGTGGGAGGAACGACAATGGAAGCAAGACCAATTATTCGTACATACTAGGTAATTGTCTATCACGAGGTTGTCTACTAAACTTGGAAAAATTAGACTCATGAGACACATCACCAAACTCAACACGGACGGTTTCTTTTTGGCAATCTATCTTATCATTAACAGTGTTCAAGAAAGGTCTACCAAATATAATTGGACAAAATTCATCTTGTGGGGAACCAAGAACTAGAAAATTAGTAGGATATTTTACTTTCCCACACAAGACTTCAGAATCTCTAACAATCACAAGTGGTGTGATGGTGTCTCTATTAGCAGGTTTAATAGTAACATCAATATCTTCTTTTTCAGCAGGTGCTATATTATTCATAATTTCTTGATATAAGGTAAAAGTAATAGCACTCACACTAGCACCCAAAACACATAATCCATGATAACAATGATCTCCAATTTTTACTGAGACAACATGCAAGCCAACTACGGGTCTATGTTTGTCTTTTTCATCGAGTCTATTAATCCTAGTAGCTTCATCACAGAAGTAAAAGACATGCCCATCAATATTTTCTACCAAGAGATCTTTAACCATAGCAATACTAGGTTCTACCTTAATTTGTTCAGAGGGATTAGGTGCTCTAATATTACTTTTGCAAACCATATTTGATACCTTAGCATGTTCCTTTATCCTATAAGCAGCAGGCACAGCTGGATCAACATTGTAAACAATAGTTTCATCTTTAACTATAACCATTTGTTTAATTTCCTTTTAAATAGGTGTATGGTGTTTAAACCACTTCTCTTTAGGGAGGTCTACATGAGAAGAAAATGATTCACAAAAAGAGGCCACTATCTCAGAGTCGAGTCCATATTAGGGCTAAACTTGTGAAAAGCATCGGTATTCATAAAAGAATTGACACAATCAAATTCAAGCTTAATACCTGACTCATTACCTTCATCGAGTTCCCAATCTTCAGAGTTGAGTTTAATTCTTTCCAAAAGATCCCACTTGAATTCAATAGTCTTCTTCATAAAAGAACCAATACAAGAAGTATCGAGCATGGTTTGTTCATTATGAGAAAGCCGAGCATAAAAATTCCGAATAATAACTTCTCTCGAGATATCATGATTGGGGCATGAATATAACATTGACTTAAGCCTCCCCCAAGCTAGAGAGATACTTTCTCCGTAACGAGGCCAAAATTATATATATAATTCCGATCATGATGAACTAGATGCATAGGATAAAACATTTGGTGGAATTCCAATTTCAAACGATTCCGGTTCCATGATCCAACATCATCACATAGCCTATACCATGTCAATGCTTTTCCCCTAAAAGATAAAGGGAAAAATTCTTCTTAACTTCATCTCCGGATAAACCTGCAAGCTTAAAATAGTCCACAAATTTCTTCCACATGCATTAGGTGCATATCAGGATGTTCAGTTCCATTCCTGCATAAGGACTAGGTAGCAGTTGTTCTAACATACCTGAAGGAATTTGATATCCAATATTTTCAGTAGGTGTTGTAGGTTGAGGGGCAACTAATTGTGGTTCTGGACGAGGTTAAGATACCCCGAACAAACCCCTCAAAGGATTGCTTTCCATAGTAACAAGTGATAGTAAATTTCAGCACATAGTATGAATTTTTCCTTACCGATTTTTACTTACCAAGAGCGCTTCACTCCCCGGCAATGGTACCAAAAAAGAGCCTTGATGACCCACAAGTATATAGGATAAATCCTAGTCCTTTTGATAAGTAAGAGTGTCGAACCCGACGAGGATCAGAAGGAAATGAGAAGCGGTTTTCAGGAAGGTAATTTCTGCAAGCAATGAAATTGCAAGTAGCACGTAGTTTGAGAGCAAGATAATTTGTAACGAGCAAGTAACGGTAACAATTGGTAAGGTGCATCAAGGTAGCTCAATCCTTTTGTGGCAAAGGATATGCCAAAACTATCTCTTATGATAAGCAAAGTGTTCTTGAGGGTACACGAGAATTTCATCTAGTCACTTTCATCATGTTGGTTTGATTCGTGTTCTCTACTTTGATAATATGATATGTGGTTGGACCGGTGCTAAGGCGTTGTGCTTACTTGAAATAACAACCCACTTATGATTAACCCCTACGCAAGCATCATCAACTGTGAGAATAGTATTAGGAAAAAGTCCAACCATATCATTAAACATGTGAACCCAAATCAGCCCCTTACAAAGTAGCGCATAAACTAGGGTTTAATCTTCTATCACTCTAGCAACCCATCATGTAATAACTAATCAACAATGCATTCCCTTAGGCTCAAGTATGGTGAAGTGTCATGTAGTCGGCGTTCACATGACACCACTAATGGAACCACAACATACGTATCATAAAAACATCAAACACATATCAAGTTCACATGATTACTTGCGACGTGATTTCCCCTGCGACCTCAAGAACAAAAGTAACTACTCACCAATAATATGCATGCTCAAGATAAGAGGTGTATTTAATAGCATAATGGATCTGAATATATAATATTCCACCAAATAAACCATATAGCAATCAACTACATAAGGTAATCAACACTGCTAGTCACCCAAAGGTACCAACCTAAGGTTCCTGCACAAAGATTGAACACAGGAGATGAACAAGGGTTTGAGAAAAGATGGTGTAGTTGAAGATATTGATGAAGAATGCCCCCCTGAAGATGAGAGGGTTGTTGGTGATGACGATGGCTTCCATTTCCCCTTCGAGAGGGAAGTTCCCCCAATGGAATCGCTCCACCGGAGGGCAAAAATGCTCTTGCCCAAGTTCTGCCTCGAGGCGGTGGTGCTTTGTCACAAAAGTCCTCTCCTTAATTATTTAGGTTCTTTGGCAATTTACACCAGAAGATGGGCTCTGGAGGTGGGCCAGGACGGACACGCTCCACCAGGGTTAGGGGGCCTGGCGCGCCCTAGTGGAGGGTGGCCAGCTGGTGAGCCGCCTCCAGTAGTTTTCACCTTGAGAATTTCTTATTTATTGTATATAAAATCTCGGTAAAGTTTCAGGGTCATTAGGGATTTACAGAAAGGTATCTCTGACATGCTTTTTCAGGTACTAAATTCCAGCTGTCGGCATTCTCCCTCTTGGTGTAAACCTTGCAAATTGTGAGACAAAAGGCATTAGAATTACTCCCCCAAAGAATTATTATGCGTAAAAACATTATAAATAACAGTAGTAGAACAAGATGCAAAATGGACGTATCACTCCTCACCCCCTAGACCAACTCCATCCTCTGCTCCCACGGGTATCCTCCCATCACCGGTGGTCAAGAAAACAGAGGCAGCAAAGCAGCACCACAAGTGACGGGTCGAGGCCTCGAGGGGGTCCGTTACTCACCATGGAACCACATCAGTAAGCTCGTCGCATCTAGGCGTGGCCGCTGCTCCTGTATTCACCATTGCCGTTGACGACAAGGAGGAAGAAGCTGGTGGATCTCATGGATGATGGGGCAGGGAGGATGGGGAGACCGGTGTGGCGGCGATGGGGATTGGGGGAGAGCAGAGCAGCAAGACACAGGAAGGAGAGAGTTCGGGTGAACCAATCTCCACCCATGTGCGCAGACGCAGCAGGCATGTCTCGCGCGGCCCGAGACATACACATTCTCCCAAAGTGCTCTCACACTTCCCTAGGATGGCCCAACTAATAGGTCACCCACTAACATATGGGACCAGCGGTCAATCTGGCTCACCCATCATCACGATAGTCCAAAAGCAGGCACAGAAGCTAGGTGCACAAGCACCGATAGACCCCTCTGCAACCACTCCCCCACAACGCGCAAAGCATGCAGGGCGTGTGGAGCGACCCGCCAGAATCGGTTGATCGAGAAAACTCTAATTTATATCAAGGAACATGCAGCCAAGGCACCCGACGAGTGGGACCAGGGTTAGCTCCGGTACATCCGTCATACGCCGAGGACATGGGCGGATTTAGAAACTGAGTGCATACGGTCCGACCAACCCATCCGCGGCATTCCCACAACGAACGACATAGTATGCAGGAGTGGATACACGCAATATAGCATGATGAATGGTTGACATAAGAAAATTTAACCCAACCGATACAAAGCCTAGTCGAGCCCACCAGTCATGGCCCAGCACGAAACAACATTCAGTCAAAAAGCACGGCTGATAGAGCATGGTTGACCCGACCAGGGATGGTCGAGCAGCCACAACGGAAACAAAATCGAGGGAGCCTCAGAAGAGCAGATCGCCCAGCCACCTTATAAGTTAGAATGCCTATATATATCCCTCTAGCACCTATCACTTGTAGAGGAAGCACTCAGAACATACAAGCACTTTCCCTATCCATTTTTCTGAGAGAGAGCCACCTACTGATGTGTTGAGATCAAGATCAATCACTCCAACCATATGGATCTTGATTTCCAGCCTCCCCAAGTTACTTTCCACCCAATCAATCTCTTTTATCCATGCCAAATCTGTGAGAGTGATTGAGTGTTGAGGAGACTATATTTTTAAGCACAAGAGAAAGGAGTTCATCATAGTTACCTCATATATTACCTTTTGGAGGGTGGTGCCTCCTAGATTGATTAGGTGTCGCTTGGGAGCCTCCTACTTCATGTTGTGTGATACTTGTGATCTGCGTTGGGTTTTCCGTCAAGAGGAATGGGTTATCGCAACACAATGTGGGTAAGTATTTCCCTCAGTTATGAAACTAAGGTTCATCGAAGCAATAGGAATACCAATCCTCAACCATCTTCAGCGGCTCCACGCAAAAGAACAAACAACTTGCACCCAATGCCGACAAGAGGGTTGTCAATCCACTTTATCCCGTTATTTGTAAGCAAGTGAGTTGTGTAGATAATTGTAAATTGGAAAATAATATAAAAGCAAATAAATAACAGCAAGGTAATATCTATAAGTGAATAGACCCAGGGGCCATAGTGTTCTCTAGTGGCATCTCTCACAGAAATAGCATACGATGTGTAAAGAAGTTACTGTTGGGGAATTGATAGAAAAGCGAATAGTTATGCAATTTTCACAGCAATGATCATGTGTACATAGGCATCACGTCCATAAGAAAATAGGCCGACTCCTTCTTGCACCTATTACTATTACTCCACCCATCGACCGCTATACAACATGCATCTAGAGTATTAAGGAAAATAGAGTAATGCTTGGAGAATGATGACATGATGTAGACAAATTAAACTCAATCAATATGAATTAACCCCATTGTTTTATCCTTAGTAGCAACAACACAAAGACATATCTTGTCCCCTACTTTCTCACTAGGATATAGAAACTCGTCAGGTTGAACCTACCACAATGCACAACTCCCACTGAAGAAATATCAATCTAGTTGGCCTAACTATCTCAATAGATCGGAGAGCATTACGAAGCTATAATGATCATGCAAATAAGAATCTTAGTATAGAGGTTTGACTCAAATACTTTTCATGAATAATCTGAACATAAACTCACAATTCATCGGATCCCAACGAACACACCATACAAAGGGATTACATCAGATAGATCAAGGCAAAGATGCGATGAACATTGTATTGAAGGTCAAGAGAGAGAGAGAGAGATTGTCATCTAGGTACTACATATGGACTCATAGGTATATGGTGAACTACAAACACATCATCATGAGGATAGAAAGGTTGATGAAGAGGCCCTCCGTGATTGATCCCCCCTCTGTCAGTGTGCCAGAACAGAGCTCTAGATGGGCTCTTGTCGGAACAGATACTTGCGGCGGCGCAAAAACTGTTTTGGGATCTCCCTTCGGGTTTATGGGATATTACAGAATTTATAGGCTAGAGAGGGACGCCGCGAGATGCATGAGGGGCCCACAACATATCAGGGCGCACCCTAATGTGTGTTGGGCCCCTCGTGTGCCTCCCGGCCTCCTCCCGAAGCTTCCATGTCTTCTTTTGGTCCATAAAAAATCATCAAAAAGTTGTGTGGCAACTGGACTTCATTTGGTACTGTAAACCAGAAAAGTCAAAATCATGTAGAAAACATCAACTAGCATTCGACATTGGGTCAATAGGTTAGTGCTTAAAAAATATAAATCGGTAAATAAATACCCAAAAGGTATCCTAGAATGATAATATATTGGCATGGAACAATAATAAATTATGGATATGTTGGAGACGTATCGTTGTGGAATTGAACCAAGAAGTTTGTGAGGGCATGGAGATCGCCTACTTTGTGAAGATCTACCCCAAGTAAAGGCTAGTCCTCCATGGACGAAGGCCATCATGTAATAGACAAGGTCTATTCTCCATGGACCTTTTGTCTATGGATCCCTTCATGGACTCTCTCGGCCTCTACCTTCCATGGGTTGAAGTCTCCATCAACATGGACGTACGATAGCACCACCTATCGAAACCATGCCTAAAATCTTTGTGTCAACTTTGCGTTTGATCTTCCTATTTCAAATCTCTTACATATGCTTGTCTTTACTTTCCGCTGTCATACTTGTTGACTAGCATGTGTATGGTGCATTAGACTTGTTAGAATTGCTAAAATCTGTCAACCAACTAATTTGAGAAAAAGCTTAGGTTTTTAATTTGTCAAGTAGTGTATTCACCCCCCTCTAGACGCCTCTTCTAGTGATCCCACAATTGGTATCAGAGCTTCAGTGTCCATAGCCTTGGTTTAGTCACCATTGTAAGAATATGGATGTGTCTAGTTTGGGGAGTCTTAATTGTAGAGTGCCCATTATCGATGTGGAGTACTATAGTCAATGAAAATATGAAATGCTTGAGTTATTTAGTAAATTCCATTTGAGCTATGTTAAGAGCCCCTACGTGCCTCCATTGATCCCTTACATGCTTCACACGAAGAACAAATTGATATGCTTCGTAATCTTAGAATTGTTAATCTTATCATTAGAGGATTGCCAAAAGTTGTGTTTCATCAAATGAGAAATTTTGAGTGTGCTTATACTTTATAGAATGATATAGATAAAATACATCCTAACTACTCTTTGAAAAATCTTGATGTCATTCTACATAAAACTATTGCCTTTTACCAAATGAAGCCTAGTGATCAAAACTTTGATGAATACTTGCTTGAGCTTCATGATATCATGCGTGCTAAATGAGATGTCATAACTATCAATAACATCATTATTGAAGCCATCCAGATTCATAATTTTGAAAATTGTCATGATCACAACACTTATGAATCTCTCGTCTCTTGTGACAAGGATATCCAAATTGATGACAACAATTTGGAACATGGCTATTATGATGAAGATGAGTTGTTCGACATCGAGTGTGAGAAGACTATGAAGAGTCTAACTCTCATGGCTAGATTCAAACACTACATGTCCATAGGTAAAGAATAGATTCTCGATAGTGGATGCACCGATCACATGACCGGATATAGAGACATGTTTCAAGAGATCATATCAAACCATGGAACGCGAAGGTATGTGACTTTTGGAGACAACTCCAAGGGTAAGGTACTCGGTCTTGGTGAGGTGGCCATATCTCGTCATAGTTTTATTCAACATGTCATGCTTGTTGAATCCCTTGGCTAGTTTCTTATTTTCGTATCTAGACTTGCCAACTTCGATTTCACTGTGCTATTTACCAAAGTAGATTGCCAAATGTTTCACCAAGACAACCATAGCATTGTATGTACCGGTTTCTCTAGAGGTGATACATACATTTTTGATTTCACTAAAAGATCCAAACCGCGCACTTGTCTCATTCCAAAATCTTCTAAAGGTTGGCTTTGGCATAAACGTCTAGGACATGTTGGTATGCCTAATCTAACAAAGCTCATCAAAGGTGATCATATACTTGGTATTAAAGATGTTATCTTTGACAAAGATAGACTTTGTAGTGCTTGTCAAGCTCGCAAAGAAGTGGGCGCAAGTCATCCCGTAAAGAATATAATGACTACTAGGAGACCACTCGAGTTGCTTCATATTGATCTCCTTGCTCCCAATGCTGACAAGAGCCTCGATGGAAATTCCTTTGGTCTAGTTATAGTTGATGATTTTTCCAGATTTACATGGGTATTCTTTCTTGATGACAAGTCACAGGTACAAAAGATCTTCAAGTACTTCGCTCGCAAAGTGCACAATCAATTTGAAGTGATCATCAAGAAAGTACGGAGCGACAACGGATCGGAATTAAAGAACACAAATGTGGACACCTTTCTTGAAGAAGAAGGTATCTCACATGAGTTCTCGGCGGCATAGACTCCTCTAAAAAATGGAGTTGTTGAGAGGAAGAACCAAACTCTCATAGAGATGGCAAGAATGATGCTATACGAATGGAAGAAGCCAAGACACTTTTAAGAAGAAGCCGTGGAAACAGCTTGTCATGCAACAAACCGACTCAGTCTACACAAGCTTGTTTGTAAACCGACCTATGAACTACTCACCGGTAACAACCCCCAAGTTGGATACTTTTGAGTATTCGGCTCCAAGTGTTATGTTCTTGATAAGAATCGTCATTATAAACTTGCTCCTAAAATGCATGAAGGTTTCCTACTCGGTTAAGGGTCAAAATCACACACTTACCATATCTATCGGCGTTTTGGGAACAGGGGTACCCAACCCTGCCTACCTGTGGCCCAGTACATGGACCACAACATCAGCCAGACGTAGCCTGGCGTGGCTCCGCTCAAGATAAGGCCCTTGCGGGGCCTATGCGCCCGCGAAGAGCAACGACACCAAGACCAGCAAGGATGGGCCTCCTCAGGCCCCCTCCGGAGTAGCAGGGATCTCTATGCATAACCCAGCACCAGGAGTCAAAGATGAAACAGGGAAGGACAGGCCAGCACCGGCGTGCCAGGCGGTGCATTTTCCCCATTTGGTGCAAAGGGAGCAAGGGCATACGCGGTTTCCCAAAGCGCTGCCCAAAGGTTTCAATTCCAGTGCAACAAGACCACAACCACGAGCCACGCAGGGCGGATATCATCACCGAGCCCACCAATGCACCATCGACAGCCACTTTGGAGGCTAAGACCACCTTTGTATAGGGCGCGGGTGTATTCCTTCCCCCCTTGAAATTAGGCCATTGTGGGATCCCTTTCCGTCATCACGATAAGGGAAGAGGACCCGGGTCGCTGCTATATATAGAGGGGAGGAGATCCACGACTTAGCCACTCAAACCACAAGACAAGGAGAGAGCCAAGAACACCACTTGAGCACCCTCGCAAGGCTCGAGCTCACTTTACTAATTCATCCACCACACCTCCCTGAGAGGCAATCCACCAAAGAAGGAGTAGGGTATTACGCTTCACAGCGGCCCGAACCTGGGTAAACTGCCGTGTTCATCTTCTTCCTCGTCATCATGCGAGTTTGTCGTAGTATTCATCGAGTAGTGAGCTAGGTGGGGTGAGGCTGCAGGGGATCTTCGCACAAGCCCCTGTGTTTGAACCTTGAGGGTTTTGTGGAGCCCGAAATCCGACAGTATCTACAACAACTTCACTCGAAAAGTTGAAGAGACGGTAGATGTGAAGTATGATGAATCTAATGGTTCACAAGTTGAACAATTGCCAAATGATGTAGGAGATAAGGAACCTTCGGAAGCCATTCAAGACTTGTCCATCAACAAGATTCGTCCCATGGAGTTTAAGGAAAGTACTTCATCAACACAAGTGGAAGCTCCTTCTTCGTGTCAAGGTGAACCTCACACGACATGGAGGGATCCACAAGCGGTACACTACAGGATGAAGAGAAGGAAGAAGTACATCATGATTATCCACCTGAACCTCCTTCACCACCACCTCAAGGAGATGACACCTTAACGAACAACAATGAAGAAGAATATGTTGAGGAGGAAGATCCACCGTCTAACAAGGAATATCTACCTCGAGTTCGAGCAAGAGCGAACAAGAGTCATCCCTTAGATAAAATCTTTGGTGACATTAAAACCAGGAAAATCACTTGCTATAAAACTCAATTATATAATTTTTGTGAGCATTACCATTCATATCTAGTATTCAGCATATGAAGGTGGAAGAAGCACTCGAAGACCCGGATTGGGTGAATGCTATGCATGAAGAGTTACACATCTTCGACAGGAATGAAGTGTGGACACTAGTGGAGAATCCCAAAGATGAGAAAAACATAATTGGTCCAAAATGGGTGTTACGGAACAAGGAAGACGAAGACGGTCAAGTCATACACAACAAGGCGAGTCCCATTGCTCAAGGCTAGAGGCAAGTTGAAGGTATGGACTATGGTGAGACCTATGCCCCAATTGCTAGACTTGAAGCTATTCGTACAATACTTGCTTATGCCAATCACCATGACAATACACTTTACCAAATGGACATTAAAAGTGCATTTCTAAATCGGCAGATTGAGGAAGAAGTCTATGTTAAGGAACCCCTCGGTTTTGTGAACACTAAAACCCTAATCATGTTTACAAGCTTTGTAAAGCTCTTTATGTACTTAAGCAAGGCCCATGAGCTTGGTAGAAATGTCTAACGGAGTTTCTACTTGAAAAGGCTTTTGAAATTGGTAAAATTGACACAACCTAATTCACTAAGAGAGTTAACAGTGAATTATTTGTGTGCCAGTTTTATGTGGATGATATTATCTTTGGATTACCTATAATTCTGTGAGAATTTTGGAAGGTTGATGTCACAGAAATATGATATGTCCTTGATGTGCGAGCTGAAATTTTTCCTTGATTTGCAAATCAAGCAAACGAGAGAAGGAACTTTCATCTGTCAAAATAAGTACACCAAGGACTTGCTCAAGAAGTTTAACATGCAAGAGTGTAAAGGTATGAAAGCTCCTATGCCTACTAGTGGACATGTTGACCTTACTAAGGAGGACAAACCAATTGATAAAAAGGTTTATCGATCAATGATCGGTTCATTGTTACATCTATGTGCTTCCCGTCCCGATATCATGCTTAGTGTGTGCATGTGTGCTAGATATCAAGCTGCTCCTAAAGAGTATCATCTTAAGGCCGTGAAAACAATTGTGAGATGCATACACCAAACTTTGGCATATGGTATCCCAAGGGATCTTATTTTAACCTCATTGACTATTTCGACTCGAACTATGTCGAAGACAAGGTTGATAGAAAATTTACCTCGGGTACTTGCTAATTCCTTGGTAGATCTCTTGTGTATTGGTCATCCAAGAAACAAAACTGGGTATCTCTATCTACCGTCGAAGCGGAATACATTGCCATCGGATCATGTTGTGCACAATTGCTATGGATGACTCAAACTCTTAAGGATTAGGGCATACATGTGAAACATGTGCCATTGTTATGTGACAATAAAACTGTAATCAAGATTTGTCACAATCCCGTGCAACACTCTTGAACAAAGCATATTCAAGTTCGACACCATTCCATTCATGAGTGTGTTGCCAAAGGAGATATCAATCTCAAGCATATTTGTACTAACAAACAATTGGCGTATCTCTTTACTAAGCCACTTGATGAGAAAGTGTTTTGCCACTTGACAAGTGAGTTGAACATCATTGATGCTTCAAACTTGAGGTAGACACACTCGGATGCATGCAAGGGCATGAGATTACATGACTATTCCATGATACACTTGATATGACATTATCATATACCTTGGAAATATATGCTCCCTTGTATATATTACATCTAACCTTTTGTAGGTACTTGGAATAACTACACTCCACAAGCTTGCCATCAACTCATATCCCAAGCAATCTTTTCATGGCCAAGTATACACAACACTTCTTAGATGATGCAGGATGAAGACAACACAAACCATATCCTTGACAACCATTTGATAAACAAACTTCATTCTTGTCATTTGGATATATCTTATTGTTCCTTGCCTAACCAGCCCATGTAGGTAAAAATTGAACCAAAACGATCAAGGATAGCTCCCAAGTAAAGATAATATTCATCAACATTAGGCATCCACAACAAGTTCTCCTACATGCTACGTCATCTACATTATTCAAAGGCATGTGATCATATCCTTGAAAACCTTTACTCCAAGAAATGAGATAAAGCAATTCCAAGTGATATGAGAAAACATTAAAATGCTAAATTAAAAATGGTAACCCCATTTTGAGCTTAACGATGAGTTCGACCAATGATCTAGTATTCTTGCTCTAATATAGGTAACCTAGTCAATATACTCTAATATAGGTAACCTAGTCACCGACCATCATTTAGATGGAGTATCTTGTTTGGTTCATATTCTTATTGCAAGTTTTCTTGGAACCACTCAACCTCAATCTAGTTAAAAATTCATTGCAAATCTTTATGAAAATTCATTGCAAATTCCCTTGAAAATTCATTGGATTTTTTCATGAATGCTTGAGACCCTCTAACATCTATGACATATTACACCTCTGCAAAGTTTCTGTTAAACTTTTTGTTCCCTCCGACCCAAGTAACTCAGTGTCACCACTACTGTAAATAGGATACATAGCCACACTTCGGTTCCTCCGACTCACTTTGCCTCAGAGCCTCCGATTTCGCTATCTTCAGTGTACTTTGTCAAAACTCATTTCTTGAAGGATCCCTTTGTCAAAGGGGGAGAAATCTTAAAGCTTTTATATAATAGAAGGGGGAGAAATTGTACTCAAGGATCCCTGAGTCTCAAGTGCTCTCTATGATCCTTACTTTCTATGACCCTTATTCTCAAGGATCCCTTACCCTCTAACCCTTTTCGGAAATTAATTCCAATGGGGGAGAATATCAAAGCTTATGCTTGTAAATTGGGGGAGAACATCAAGAGCTTATGCTTATCCAAAGGGGGAGAAAACATCAAAGGGGAGAAATACCATGATCACCCAAAGTGGAGAAACACTACTTAAGGGGGAGAGAGCAGACTAAATTTGTTTTATCATTTAAGTAATCAAAACTCTTATATTTTAGACTTTTCTCACCCTACCTACTCCCAATATCTACATGATAAGATTCAGGGGGAGAGGAAGAACTACCATTTCATACTTAGTGAAGAAAGTTCTAAATGCTTTTGGAGACATATCAATCTTAAGAAACTTTATCTTCTATATGTCTTCCATATATTGGTTCATTTGAATTCTTTTGCATTTGGATGAGAAGAATACTCTTGTGTTTTATAACATTGTTTTCTCAATTGTGTTTCTACTACTAGAATGCTCAAGAAATTCAAGGTAAGTATATGCATCATATCGTTGATCAAGATGATCTCTTGCTTCTTGCACATATTATGTGCAAGAGTGAAGTCTTGAACATGGAAACACCTCATTCACATATATTTGATGCATACAGCCAAGATACACATGACTCATCATGTCCCTTCTACTAAGTGTGTGTCCATGCATTCCAAAGCAACTATCCTTTCATAGGATTGTAGCCATTTAGGGGGAGCTTGCATTAGTCATGTATCCTTCAAAGCTATCACATATTTGCATATCTTAATTTGAAGCTTTGATTGTATGTTGTCATCAATTACCAAAAAGGGAGAGCTTGAAAGGACATATGCTCTTGCCGGTTTTGATAATTCATGACAACATACATTGCCTCTTGGACTAACAGCTCTACCTAGCTTATTTCACGTTTAGTCCATAGAGAGGATTGGCTAAGGATTGTGAGGAGAATTAACAAGATGAGAGATAAGGGAAGGAATAGTATTGGCCATGCTCCATTCTTAAAGCTACATGACTCTATATTTTATATTTTGTGAGAAATCTCTTTTGAGTCCATAGGAAAGCAAATACTATTAAAAGGGGATGGGGAATTATGATGATCTGGTTGCTCGAGTGCTTAGGGATTAGCCACCAAAAATACTAACCCATTCTCCCACAAATATTCTCTCTCTAAAGCCTAAAATCCAAGATTAGTGACACCAACAATTCCCATTCTGTCACACCTTGTTTTGCCTTAGACAGAACCTATGCCAAACCTTAGAATCTCGGTGATACCAAGTTTTCCATTCGGTGTAACCAAAACTAGTGACCAACCTTCTGTTGTCCTATTTCTAAAAATCAGAAGTTTTTAGTTTTAAGAATTGGTGACACCGAGTCTTGGTAACTGCCTAGGTCACCCATATCGGTAAAATCGAGATCCATATATCGGTCTTACCGAAAAGGCCAAAGTTGCCACATTTTGCACTAGTCGATGCAACCAATTTTTCACTTTGGTTTCACCGAGTTGGGCAATAACTTTGTAATAGTTGAATTTTTGGAGATGCCTATATATACCCCTCTAGGACCTCTCACTCGTAGAGGAAGCACCCAGAACATACAAACACTTGCCCTATCCATTTTCTGAGGGAGAGCCACCTACTCATGTGTTGAGATCAAGATCAACCACTCCAACCATATGGATCTTGATTTCTAGACCCCCAAAATTATTTCCACCTAATAAATCTCTTCTATCCTTGCCAAATGTGTCCGAGAGTGATTGAGTGTTGAGGAGACTAACTTTTGAAGCATAAGATCAAGGAATTCATCATAGTTACCACATCTATTACCTTTTGGAGGGTCGTTCCTCCTAGATTGGTTAGGTGTAGCTTGGGAGCCTCCTACTTCGTGTTGTGGAGTTGAACCAAGATTTTTGAGGGCAAGGAGATCACCTACTTCATGAAGATCTACCCTGAGTACGGCTAGTCCTCCATGGACGACGGCCATGATGGCATAGACAAGGTTGCTTTTTCATGGAACCTTTGTGGATGGAGGTCTTCGTGGACTCTCACGGACACTACGCTTCATGGGTTGAAGTCTTCATCAACGTGGATGTATGGTAGCACCACCTATCGGGACCACACCAAAATTCTCTATGTCAACTATGTGTTTGATCTTCCTATCTCAACTCTCTTACATATGCTTGTCTGTACTTTCCGCTACCATACTTGTTGACTAGCATGTGTAGGGTGCATTAGACTTGTTATAATTGCTAAAATCTGCGAACCAATTAATTTGGGAAAAGTTTAGGTTTTTAATTTTTCAAGTAGTCTATTGACCCCCCCCCACTAGACGCCTCTTCTAGTGAACCCACAACATGACATCTTGTGAGGGATATCCATGTAGAGGTCCGTATTTTGATGATACAAACTTTTCTAGGTGGAAGCATAAGATAAAAAATGCATATACGTGGTCATAACCCCCCACCCCGCGTTTGGTCTGTTGTTCATGTTGGCTTGGAAGATGACTATTTCAAATATGGAAAAGAACCGGACCGTAAACCGATAGTGGAAGAGTTGAAGATGTTGCAATACAGTGCTCAAGCATGTGGCATACTCTTCAATAGTTTGTTTCCGGAGGAGTTCAACAAGATTAGCTTCCTTGAGAATGCAAAGGAAATTTGGGATAATTTGGTTGATATGAACGAAGGTACCGAGTCCATCAAGGAATCCAAGTTGGATGTGCTCCAAAGTTAACTTAACAAGTTTAAGATGAAGGATAGTGAAGGAGTTGGGGAAATGTACTCTAGATTAGTTCTCCTCACAAATCAGATTATTGGCTCAGGAAGCAAAGATATAACCAAGAAATTCATCATCAAGAATATCCTTAGAGCCTTCGATGAAAAGTATGACACCGTGTGCACATTAATCCAAATGATGTCACATTACAAACATCTAAAGCCCACAGACGTCACTACAAGGATTGTTGCTCATGAAATGTCCCTCAAGGACAAAGAGATCTCAACAAGAAGTATAGTGGTCCTTACAAGGCTTCAAGTGATCCTCAATAGCTTCAAGTGGTAAGCTTGTGTCCTATGCAGACATTAGCCTTATTGTGAAGAACTTTAACAAATTCGACAAGAATAGACATAAAGAGAGAAGCTCCAATTCAAGATACAATGAGAATCACTATTCAAGTTGTGACCAATTTTTTTACAATTGTGGGAGACCTGGACACTTCTCATTGAGTGTATGACACCTCCGAAGAAATCATATGAGTCGCCAACAAGGAAGAGTGGAAGAGATGAATCACCACGAAGAGAGAGGAGTAGAGAATATAGATATGAACGATGAGCTTCCCAGAGAAGCAAGGATTTGAAGAGAATAGACAAATTCACAAAGATTTATTCAAGAAGAACACCCCAAGCCCATGTTTGCCAATGGATATCCATATACGACTCTAACAACCAATCCTAGAGAAGCTATTAGTCCAATTCTCATTATAGTCAAGATGAAGGTGTTGCCAAACTATCTCTCGTATCCTCCAAGTCCTATGATTTATTTGATTTACCAGATGAAGGAATTGGAAGATGCTTCATGGAAAAGTCCCCAAGGTAAATCGCACCAAATTCATTGACTTTAATAGTGATGAGGATGACTTCCTAGGTGATTATGACTTGCTTAATGATAAAACTAGTGATGTTAGCTTTCATGAACTTGCTAGTAAACATGATAGTCAATGTGAGACAGATATCAATGCAATGAGGGAGATTGAGCATTTTACTCAAGAATTAAACACTTTTACTTTAGCTCATGAAACCCAAGAAAAAGATCATAGAGAGCTCCTAAGAACTCAGGAGAAGCTATCAATGATGATCTTTGAAATAAGAGTTAATCTTACATTGCTAGATGACTTCTCTTGTGTACTTTTATGCCTCAAGTAAAATCTAAGTAATCCCATATCAAGATCAATAAATGTTTTACTTCTAGTGGTAACAACAACAATGCTAAATCGCATGATGTTGCTTCTAGTAGTCCTATTGATCCACTAATGATTCTCTTAGGAAAGTAAAACTTGAGCAAGAAAATAATCTTTTAAAGGAATTATAAAGCATAGTGTCTAAAAAAGTCTTGTCGAGAGTAAGCAATTTTAGGAAATTGTACGCAAGCAAGGATGTCATGGTAAGAACCAAGGTATTGGTTTTGAACGAAAGTTCAATGCTAATGGAGTAGAGCGGGAAGAATATTAATACCCCCAGGACGAAGTTTGTTCACCAAAAGGAGAAGTATGGTCCTACTTCCTTGAAGGGAGCAAATGCTCAAGATGATCTTCCACCACAAGACTACAAGCTAAAAGGCAAGGTGAAGATACAAGATGAGATAGACTCACATGGCAAACCACCTTAAGCTTTGGTTAAGTGTGTTCCCAAGACTAACTCAAGTTCTACTTCATGAAGTGATACTACAACTCCAAGGATTCCCATCAAGTTGATGTGGGTCCCAAAGAAGAAGAACTATAGAGTTCCTGAGTGTGACTCCACCAACAAACTTCACTCACATTTTTTCATGGCAAGGAGTTAAGTGCAATTTCTTTCCACATCATGCACTAGCACATGGATTCACAAAGCTTCTTGTCGGTAAGTCAAGGAACAAGGTAATCAATGCATTCATGAACATCATCATATGTGTACTTCATTGCATGTATACGGATATCCTTGTTGTTCCGTGTGGGACTAACCCATTTAGGTTAAAAGTGCTAAAAATCCCATGGAAAGCTCCCAACTCTTTATGACCATCATCAACAATGAGCTTCCACAACTACAGCTACAACCACATGAAGTCTTCAAAGACAAAGCTCGACATTAGTCCATCCCTTATAGGGGTATCTCACATCTAGGGGGCACTTTGCTCTAAAGAATTGAGCTAAAGCCACTCTTGTGATGTGAATACATCAAAGTTTATGTAAAAATAGTAACCCCATTTGTGCTTAAACGATGAATATGAACTATGATCAAATGTTATCATTTGGCTTATAAGTCAAGATACTCATATACAGGTGACATGCCATCGATAATTGTCTTGATAGTAGTTATGATGGTTGTGCACGCTTGCCATATTTCGGTTGCAATTTTCTTGTGTGAGCAAATTGATATGCATATTTTATCATTTGAGGACATCCAATTGTTGTTTGGTTGATTTGGATCTTTTGACCAATTGGATGGACAAGAATGCCTACGCACCTTCTCTAGATCTCTATATCAACTTGTCTCAAATTCATTCTTGCTGATCACAAAATTTGAACAATTTTTATTCAGTCCCTTTGAATGAGGTGCATTGAGAGCCTCTGATCAGAATAGCTATGGGCCAAAACCTTATTTGTGCACTTTGGTTTGACTGATTCATCTTCTTTCGGACCAAACAAGACACATATATCAATCTCTTACTTTTCCCTCATACATCCCGATTGAAACCATTTGGTCTCATGAAGCACTCTTCATAGAGCAGTTACACGTTCCGTCCCACCAAACGATTTCATTGAGTATGATCGACAATGCGTGAGGCATCTATACGACAATTGATTGAAAATTATTCAAATTGTTCACCCCGCACCTCACCTTTGCCACTTTTGGATCGCCTGTCAATAGATTCTGTCGTCTTTGACATTGTTCTAGCCCGACACCATTCCCATTGAGATCCGTCACTAAGCTAGGGTACGGTTTGACCCCTCATGTTTTCTGAACTCTGATGCTATAGCACAGGATCATGCGCATTAGCTTTCCCCAATTGCACAACGTCTATCCACCGAAAGAAATCTGAGATTTTAGGTTCGAGTGAAGAGGTGTTGTTGGTTTTGCTATTTGCACTTTGGACTGGCCAACTGGAGTAGTTTGGTGCCACCAACTTGGCCTTGGCCATTGCACATAAGTGTTTTTCGCTTTGACTGAAATACACATGCTCGGCGTGACTAAAACATTGATTTGAATTTCCATGTTTACTTCAAAGAGACTGGGTCATACAGTTAGTGACAATGAAATGTGTTGGGACGATCTCCGTTGTTGCCTTGAATATTTCAAATCAGTCCACTCGATGAGACCAAAATGCAAACAAATAAAATCTAAAGTTTACTTTTAAACTTTTGCATTTTGTGATCCTCATCTTGTCTATTCACACCTACTCTATTCATAGGGTTAGCTTGCAAGATGTTAGGGTCAGAGGATAGTCAAAACAAAGCTGAGGAAGACATTGAGTTGTGTGAACGTGCTAATCCAAAGAGTACTTCAGATTATGATCAAGGTATTCCCAGTAGCCAAGGACTTCCACCTAATGCAGAATATGCCTGGAGAACGAACAAATCAGATGAGGAGGATAGTGCTTTCATGCCCAAAGATGTCACCTCAAAGACATCTATTGTGAGCAAAGAGTATGTAGCTTCAGAAAAAGTAAAAAGTCTTTCTAGGACACAAGTTGAGAGCAGCTCAGCTCCAAGGCAATCTAATCCCAAGAAGCAAGCAAAGAAGATAATTGTTCATGTTCCTTCTAGGAGGGCCGCCATGTTTGTGGAACCTCATGCAAATCTACTCCTAGCAAGGAGGAGATAGAGGAGGAAGTGACAGTGTCCAAGCCCCCTCCAAAGAAGAAGAAGATGATCGCATATGCTATGCCTAGATCACCACCTGCTACATCCAAGCCAACCCCAAGGTCAAAGGGAAGATGTATTTGCTATCACAATTGTAAAGAATAATAGGAATGCCCGAGGGCATGTAGAGGAATAAGAGGAAACCCCAACTCATCTTAAGAAGCTCAAACCATTTCTGCCCTCCACACAATGATGCACATCCCGAGGCAGAAGATATGAAGAGTAAGGATAAGGGTCTCAAAAGATAGAGAGCCATTGACCCATATCCATCTAGATCCAGGAAGACTTTTGTGGATTACAGATTCCAAACCAGAGAGCAACAAGATTTCTATGATACAGTGTTGTATGACAAGAACCCATATGTCAGTGATATGAGATGTGTCCATTGGGATTACATTGATGAGCATCCCGACAACTTCCACCATTCATGAGAGTTTCAAGACTCTTGAGACAACATATTTTGTGAGCTTCGTTAGGTCTAACTGGTGTGAAGAAATTATTATGGGGTTCTATTCCACTTCTCATTTCAACCCCAATGGAGAGATGAGGTGGATGACTAAATTTGTGCTATATGAGTACTCAGTTGATGAGTGGATAGAGTTACTTGGTTTGCCACCAAAGAATGAGAGTTTCATTGATGTTTATGTTGATTCTAATATTAATCACAACATCATGGCAACCATGTACTAGCATCCTAGCTTCACCAGTTGCAAAACATAAGCTTGGGTCTGTGTACTATCTTCTCCTTGGACTTGCCACTATATATACCATCCTCAGTTAAACTTTGATGCCCAAGTCCGAAGCTGACAGGATGATCATAGGCTATTTCATATATATGTTGCACCGCATGGATGAACTCACAGGCTTCAGTGTCATGTTCGTTATGCTTTTGTGTGCAAAGAGGAATTATTTTCATTCAAGAACATGCCTCCCCCTTTGCCTCCTTTGTCACTAACATTTTGCAGGAGTTCGCTGACGTGTTTCCACAAGACGTGCCACCGGGATTACCACCTATTCGAGGGATTGAGCATGAGATTGACTTAATTCCCAGTGCATCACGGCCCAACCATGCACCATACCATACCAATCCACAAGAGACAAAGGAGATTATGCGTTAAGTGCATGAACTTCTCGACAAAGGTTATATGCATGAATACCTTAGTCCTTGTGTTGTTCTTGTTCCTATTTTTCTATTACCGAAAAAGGATCGTAAAATGCCTAGATGCTTTGATTGTCGAGCCCTTATTAATATTACCATTCGTTATCATCATCCTATTCCGAGGCTAGATGAGATGATCGATGAATTAAGTGGCTCTACCATTTTGTTCAAAGTCGATTTCCATAGTGGATACCAACAGATTCGTATGTAATTGGGACATGATGAGTAGAAATCAAGATATAAACTAAGTTTGGATTATATGAGTGGTTAGTCATGCCTTTTAGGTGAACTAACGCACCTGGCACTTTCATGATATTAATGAACTAAGTTTGACGTGCTTTCATTGGATAACTTGTGGTAGTCTATTTTGAAGACATACTACTTTATAGCTGATCTCTAGAGGAACATTTTGTACATATATGTGTTGTTTATTGCTCTATGATACGTCTCCAATGTATCTATAATTTTTTATTGTTCCATGCTATTATATATTATCTGTTTTGGATGTTTTAGATGCATTAATATGTTATTTTATATTATTTTTGGGACTAACCTATGAATCTAGAGCCTAGTGCCAGTTTATGTTTTTTCCTTGTTTTTGAGTTTCGTAGATAAGGAATATTAAACGGAGTCCAAACGGAATAAAACCTCTAGAAAGATTTTTTCTGGAAAATATGGAAGCCACGAGACTTGAGAACCAAGGCAGAGGAGCTACCATGGGGCCACAAGCCCGCTTGCCGCAAGCAGGGGGTACCCCGCGCCAGGCAGGCTTGTGCGCCCCTAGGAACTCCCCTAACTCTAATATTCGTCCTATAAATACCCAAATATTCCATCATTATCAGAACGAGCCATGAAAACACTTTTCCGCCGCCAGAAGCCTCTGTTCCCGAGAGATCCAATCTTGGAGTCTTTTTCGGTAATCTGTCGGAGGGGGATTCAATCACGGAGGGCATCTACATCAACTCCATTGCCCCTCCGATGATGCGTGAGTAGTTCACCATAGACCTACGGGTCCATAACTAGTATCTAGATGGCTTCTTCTCTCTATTTGCTTCTCAATACCATGTTCTTCATGATCTTCATGGAGATCTATCCGATGTAATACTCTTGCGGTGTGTTTGTCGAGATCCAATGAATTCTGGGTTTATGTTCAGATTATCCATGAATATTATTTGAGTCTTTCCTGAAGTATTATATGCATGATTTCATATCTTTGCAAGTATCTTTGAATTATTGGGTTGGTTTGGTCAACTAGATTGGTAATTCTGGCAATAGGAGAAGTGCTTTGTTTTGGGTTGAATCTTGCGGTGTCCTGACCCAGTGACATAGTAGGGGTAGCGAGGCATGTATTGTATTGTTGCCATCAAGGGAGAAAAGATGGGGGTTTTCATCATATTGCTGGACCTTATCCCTCTACATCATGTTATCTTACCTAATGTGTTACTCTGTTCTTCATGAACTTAATACTCTAGATGCAGGCAGGAGTTGGTCGATGTGTGGAGTTATAGTAGTAGATGCAAAATCATTTCGGTCTACTTGTCACGGACGTGATGCCTATATGCATCATCATTGCCTTGGATATGTTCATAACTATTCGCTTTTCTATCAATTGCTCGACAGTCATTTGTTCACCCACTATAATACTTGCCATGATGAGAGAAGCCATCTAGTGAAACCTATGGCCCCCGGGTTTATTTTCCATATTAGATTTTCAGATATAAAACCAAAAACACCAAAAAGATTTGCTGCATTATTTTTACTTTTAGTTTTACTTTGCGTTCAAGCATCCTATTATATCTATCTCTACTAGATCTCATCCTTGGAAATAAACCTGAAGGGATTGACAACCCCTTTATAGCGTTGGGTGCAAGAGTTTGATTCCTTGTGTAGGTATATCTATTGGTGGCTCTCTTGTATCTCCTACTGGATTGATACCTTGGTTCTCAAAAACTATGGGAAATACTTATCTACTTTGCTGCATCAAACCGTTCCACTTCACGGGAAACCAACACATGATCGAGAAGTAGAACTCTACTTGATGCATGTTTGTTTGGTATCCTTGGGAAGTGCACCTTTTGCATCGACCGAGTATCTTTAATTGTCTATGTTGTTACTCCATGGGGAATTGAAGTTGATAAAACCAAGATTGAAGCTATTGAGAATTGGCTGCAACCCAAAATGTTTACACAAGTGAAGAGTTTTCTTAGATTCGTTGGTTTCTATAGACGTTATTTGAGAGACTTGAGCACCATTGTTGCACCTTTGAATGAGTTACAAAGAAGGATGTGCCTTTTTCTTGGGGTACTGCACTGGAAGAATCCTTCACGGTGTTGAAAGATAAGTTAGCACATGCTCCTTTACTACAGCTTCCTAATTTTAATAAGACTTTTGAGCTTGAATGTGATGCTAGTGGAATTGGATTAGGAGGAGTGTTATTACAAGATGGTAAACATGTTCCATACTTAATTGAAAAATTGAGTGGTGAAAGCACAACTACTCCCTTGGTGGTTTTGGTAATTAATTGCAACATATAGCTCATTGAACTAATTAACAATCAAGTATATTTCAAAAAAGTTTAATGATTGGAATGGCTAGGATATGTGATGAGTAACCCCTAAGATGCAAAGGAAACATATTGGAGAAAGCTTCAACACTCTATTTTTTTTACTTTAAGTGATTTCATCACATTGAGTCCATAGGAAAGCCAATACTATTAAGGGATTTCTATTTTCGTGCCCTGTCTTCCTAAGTTCTACTCAGTTTTACCCCACCCATCTTATTGTACTCACTTACCCCTTCTCCACTCATCCACACCTCGCAGGAGAATAAATAGTGCCTTGTCATCGGGTCAAAGCCTTTGACTACCACTACGCCAGTGCTCACGCGTGGGACCAACTCGTAAGGCCGCATGCATTCACATCACCGATGCTGACGCATTGGACTGATGTGTAAGGTCGCATGCACTCGCATCACCAGTGTTGATGGATGGGACCGATGTGTAAGCTGCATGCAATCACATTTCCAGTGCATACAGTCGTGTGGGACTGACATTTGGCCATATGCATTATCGATTACGCATGGCCGATTGATCCTACACAGTATCGGCTGACGTGTGGGACCCATGGGCATGTAAAACGGAATCAACATCACGTGTTGTTTCCACATTGGCACTACTTATGTTTTCCTATAATCCTACATCTACATAAAGATTTACTCAATCTTACATAACCTTCTTAATATACTTCTCTCTCACCCCGATTTTTGGAGTGGTGGGGCTAGGGCAGTTTTCTTTTCCAAACATATCATGCCAAGTCAGCTTTCACATTAGATTACGTTAGGCTATTACGTAGATGTAGCAAAGACCTGAGTTTTCACACACGGATAGTTGTGCCGCCACGCTAATTGGTGATATAAATTCAAGTAATATACAATCACGTTAATATAAATTCAAGTTCGATTAATATTTTGGAACACGAACATTACATACATAGATATTTCACTAGATATTAATATTTGGGCTTATAGTAGCGCCCTTACAAATAACCTAGCCCACGAACACCACCCGGTCACTCATTCACTCATCGTCCTTAGAGTTGTAGGGGAGAGTGTGCATGCCGCATGTAGAGGGGAAGATGTTGTCAAAGTGGGTGAAGATGTTGTGGGTAGTGAAGGCGATGAACTCCCAACCACACCAGAAGACTTTGCCGAGGAGGAAGTAGGTACCGAGGCAGTTGGTGAAGGGAGCGGTGAGGCCCATCACGAGCCATTGATACGAACTTCCTCTACATAGAACATCACCGAAGAGGTGGGTGGGAGGTGGCGGCAACCGGTAGTGAGGAATAAATTCACTAGCTCCGTCGAGCCCCTCCACCTTGAGATGGCCCACATGAGAAGGGTGTCCTCCATGATGACCCTGGCAGGGTACCGCATCTCCGGAATGATGGCCGACAAGCGGTAGGTTGGGCTATAGAACTGCATATTGTCTTGGGCCGGATGTGGCTTTGCTTTAGATTTTGACAAGGAAGAAGATGAATGCGAGTTGAGACGAAGATGTAGATGAGAGGAGTTTCAATAGCCACGACACGACACACCCATTTGAATGCGTTCATCGGAGCACCCACTAATAATTACCCATCGGAGCCCTATGCGTGTGAATGTTTGGCGTTTGAATGCATCTTTTCACATTCAACTGAGATGTGTCGATCGGTAAAGCTGCGTCTCTAGGGTGCACTAATTCCCCTGGTGCAATGTAGATGCATCCCGAGGGTGCACTAATTGCCATGATGCGACGTAGCTATGTCGGGTGGCTGGACGTATGTGCAATCTCCGTCGGGTGGTTGCACACATGCATGGCAGGCTGAGTTGTTGGATGGCCCATCGGTCCAACGAGCATCCCGCCCCGATTGAATGCATCAGGAACACAGCCCACAGTTGCTATCACATGTCCCTGCTCCCCTGCTGCCATGTGGGACATCATGTTGCAGCCACGAAACACCCCGCCCATATCCAACCAATCGGGGCTCATCTCGCGGATCGGCAAACCCTGGGGCCTGACCTAAACCATTGCCGAACAACGATCCAACGACCCTGATAGTGTGGGTTTTGAGAGGGGTTTGAGTGGTTTTGAGAGCGGGTTGAGGGGTTTTGATAGCTAGGGTTGATCACAACTAAATTAAAAAATCAAAAAATAGGAAACTTGTGCACACCATCGTTTTATGTTACTAAGTTACTATGGGGACCCCGACTCATAAGTCGTGATCACCGAATGCATGTGTACAATGATCCCAGAGATCAATGCTCACTGAACACACAGAAGCTGAATAACGTGAGTCTTACATCCACATTTAACGTCTTACACAAATAAAGACCATGAAGGTCTAGTCTTACATAGGTAGGGCCACGAGGGCTAAACACTTAAATAGAACAAGCAGCGGAAATCTTGATCGAAAGCATGAACCCTTGTCATCTACCTTAACCTACAGGCATTCTGACTGGCCAGCGTCCTAGTTTGCATGTTCATCTCCAATGAACTCTTCAACATACTCCTATTCTTCCATGCCTGGCCAATTAAATAACCAGTTGCAGGCCAATGAGTACTTTGAATGTACTCGCAAGCAACCCAAGTTGTGTAACAAGGTAATAATGATGCATGATGTAGCACTAAGTAGGTAGTTTGTGGATAGCTAATTTTTGAATGCAATGACATGATCAAATAACTAGGTAAGCATGCGTCAACAGTTGGCATATATCCATTTGAACAAGTTACAAATATCCTCATAAGCAGGGGTGGAACAACTCATGACCCATCATTATGCTAAGTCATCGGGCTTAGTAAATCGTCAAGCTAAGTCATCGAACATAGGTCAGGTAACCTCTTTCTCACCAACACACACACTCATGCCAAGTTTGCGAAAACATCTGGACGTAGTTTAAGAAGGACCTCCAACTGTCCTTGACCGCGGACGCAGATATTCGAATAGTTTTTCACTCTACAAAGATTGCACACTTTACCCACAAGACTCGGGGAATTTCCGTGTGATCCACGACTCACGGTACATCACATACCCGAGGTAAGCACCCGAACAATGCCTTTCCCCTAGCGATACTAAACAAAGAGTCCACTCGATTGGTACCCAGTCCTCACGATGCACATCACATGACCCTCACTCCAGATCATACCATCCATGAGGGGACCAACAGTGTGCCCGGTGCCTGTAAAGACAATGCATTATCGTCCATTCCGGTATGGCCGCGTATCAAGAGTGACCATGCCACTCCTGCCACTAGTAATGTGGGCTCCTTGCCAGTACCCACCAAAGTAATCAATAGAGCCCCTTCCCATATAGGGGTAGGGTGGTTGTGCATATAAGGTTGGGGTAACGATCGCAACTTACACCAATCCATTTTTGAGACCACACACACTCACTTGCTCCGGTACACCACTTCTTTCTCACGTGGTTACCCAACTCAACATCACCCCCCTCGGGCATTGGTGGCACCTGACGGGATTTTCGAAAGGTCTTTGAAAACACTATGTTTCCATCACCATGCATATTCCTGAACCCACTTGCATAGCACCTACTAGCATCCTATCTACACCCACCTACATAACCCTCATAAGGTGGTAGGGTCATGCATGAGGCAAGTGTCAACGGCAAAGTATCGAAGCAACCCACTGAAGTGGTCACTACTCCACACGATAAAATATAACTAAAGTAAAGTGCTACCTGACATGCAATAAAAATGGTTTCTTAACATGGTCAAAGGGCTGCTTGCCTGGCTCAACAAAGTCTTCAGGGTCCTCAAAGTCTCTAGGTCCAACTCCCTCGTCAATAGCGCAATCTATCATCGCGAATAAAAGTGATAAAAATAAGGATCACACAAAAATAGATCACACAAGATATTATTAAAAAATCTACCCTACTCTGATAAATGCTAGAAGCTATACTAAAAATATTTGTCTAGGGTTTCGAAGTTCAAAAGGTTTTCAAATCTATTTTTCTCAATGCTAAAAATGTTGGAAATATGCCCTAGAGGCAATAATAAATTAATTATTATCATATTTCCTTGTTCATGATAATCATTTACTATCGATGCTATAATTGTATTGATCGGAAACTTAGATACACGTGTGGATACATAGACAACACCATGTCCCTAGTATGCCTCTAATAGACTAGCTCGTTGATCAAAGATGGCTAAGGTTTCCTATCCATTGACATGAGATGTCATTTGATAACGGGGTCACATCATTAGGAGAATCATGGGATGGACAAGACCCAAACTACAAACGTAGCATATGATCGTGTCAGTTTATTGCTACTGTTTTTTGCATGTCAAGTATCTGTTCCTATGACCATGAGATCATGCAACTCACTGACACCGGAGGAGTGCCTCGTGTTTATCAAACGTCGCAACGTAAATGGGTGACTATAAAGGTACTCTACAGGTATCTCCAAGGGTGTCTGTTGGGTTGGCATGGATCAAGACAGGGATTTGTTACTCCGTGTGACGGAGATTTATCTCTGGGCCCACTCGGTAATACAACATCACAACAAGCCTTGCAAGCAATGTGACTAAGTGTTATTCATGGGATCGTGTATTACAGAACGAGTAAAGAGACTTGCCGGTAACAAGGTTGAACTAGGTATGGAGATACCGACGATCAAACCTCGGGCAAATAACATACCGAAGAACAAAAGGAACATCATACGGGATTAACTGAATCCTTGACATAGATGTTCAACCGATAAAGATCTTTGTAGAATATGTAGGAACCAATATGGGCATCCAGGCCCTGCTATTGGTTATTGACTGTAGAGGTGTCTCAGTCATGTCTACATAGTTCTCGAACCCGGAGGGTCTGCACACTTCAGGTTTGGTGACGTTTCGGCAGTATAGAGTTATGTATGGTGCTTACCGAAGGTTGTTCGGAGTCCCGGATGAGATCCTGGAGGTCACGAGGAGCTCCAGAATGGTCCTTAGGTAAAGATTGATATATAGGAAGTCCTATTTTGGTCGCCGGAAAAGTTTCGGCCTCATCGGTAGTGTACCGGGAGTGCCGGTAGTGTATCGGGAGACCATCGGGAGGGGTATTTCGACCCAAGAGGCTACATGGGATGTGGGAGAGTAAATACCAGCCCTTACTAGTCTGGTGGAAGTCCCACACAAGGCCCATGCAGCTGGGGAGAAAAGCCCAAAGAGAAAAGGTGGAAAAAGGCAAAAAAGGCAAAAAAGAAAGGAGTCCTAGTGCTACTAGGATTGGAGGACGATTCCTCCTCTCCTCCTTGGTTCGGCCGAAGCCTAGGGATGGACCCTTGAGGGCCAAGCCTCCTCCTCTCTTCCTCTTATATATACTATAGGTTTTAAGTTTTTTGCACTAGATTTTTTGCCACATGCTCCCCTCTCCTCTAGTGTATAGTTTCTCCTCTAGATCGGTTTTCTACAGTGCTTAGGCGAAGCCCTGCGGAATAGCTCCACCACCATCGCCACAGCACCGTCGCGCTGCCGGAGAACTCTTCTACCTCTCCGCTCCCTCTTGCTGGATCAAGAAGGCAGAGATCATCATCGAGTTGTATGTGTGCTGAATGCGGAGGTGCCGTTCGTTCGGCGCTAGATCGGAAGGACTATGATCAAGATTGCGAGACGGATCGTGATGAGTTTGTGAGATGGATCGTGATGAGTTCACGGGACAGATCGTGATTGGATCACGGGATAGATCGTGATGAGATTGCGGGACGCTCAGTGATTTGGATCGCGAAGACGTTCGACTACACCAACCGTGTTTCTCAACGCTTCCCGCTTAGCGATCTACAAGGTTATGTAGATGCACTCTCCCTCTCGTAGATGCTCATCACCATGGATAGATCTTGCGTGTGCATAGGAATTCTTTTGTTTCCCATGCAACGTTACCCTACAGTGGTATCAGAGCTAGGTCTATGTGTAGATGAGATCTCGAGTAGAACACAAAGAGTTTGTGGGAGTTGATGCTTAGATTGCTTCCTCCCTTGGTCGTGTTTTGGTTCAGCGGTATTGTGAGATGAAGCGACCCAGACCAACTTTACTCGTACACTTACGAGAGACCGGTTCCATCGACTGACGTGTGACCTCGTTTCACAAATATGGCTTGCGGGTGTCTGTTTCTCCTACTTTAGTTGGATCGGATTCGACAAAGGGGGTCCTTGAGAAGGTTGAAAAGCAACTTATGTATCACCGTTGTGGTTTTTTCGTAGGTGAGAATTGTTCTTGCTAGATACCCATAGCAGCCACGTAAAACATGCAACAACAATTAGAGGACGTCTAACTTGTTTTTGCAGGGTATGTTGTGATGTGATATGGCCAATTACATGAGGAGATATATGTGATGTATGAGATGATCATGTTTTGTATAGAATATCACAACTTGCATGTAGATGAGTACGGCAACCGGAAGGAGCCATAGGGTTGTCTTTAATTATTGTATGACCTGCGTGTCAATCATTAAGCGCTATGTAATGCTTTACTTTATCGCTAAACGATAGCAATAGTAGTAGAAGCATGGTGGGCGCGACAACCCCGATGGCGACACATTGATGGAGATCAAGATGATGGAGATCATGGTGTCATGCCGGTGACGATGGAGATCATGCCGATGCTTTCTAGATGGAGATCAAAAGCACAAGTTCATGGCCATATCATGTCACTTATGATTTTCATGTGATGTTAATCCTTTTATGCACCTTGTTTTGCTTAGGACGATGGTAGCATTATATGGTGTTCCCTCACTTAATTTCAAGATGAATTGTGTTCTCCCCAAGTGTGCACCGTTGCGAAAGTTCGTCGTGTCGGGACACCACGTGATGATCCGGTGTGATAGACTCTACGTTCACATATAACGGGTACAATCTAGTGTTGCACATGCAGAACACTCGGGTTAAACTTGACGAGCCTATCATGTACAGACATGGCCTCGGAACACAAGAGACCGAAAGGTCGAACATGAGTCATATAGTAGATATGATCAACATGATGATGTTCACCATTGAAATCACATCAACTCACGTGATAATCGGACTTGAGTTAGTGAATTTGGATCATGTATCACTCGAATGACCAGAGGGATGCCAATTTGAGTGGGAGTTCTTCAGTAACATGATTAATTGAACTCATTATCATGAACATAGTCAGTAGTGTCTTTGCAAATTATGTTGTAGATTACTTGCTCGCGCTGTAGCTCCCTTGAATTTTTATATGTTCCTAGAGAAATAGAGTCGAAAGATGATGGTAGCAATATTGCGGACTGGGTCCGTGATATGAGGATTGTCCTCATTGCTGCACAGAAGGCTTATGTCCTAAATGAACCGCTCGGTGCGCCAATCCCTCTAGCGTCGTCTATAGATGTTGTGAACATCTGACAGGCACGTTCTGATGACTACTTGATAGTTTAGTGCGTCATGCATTACGGCTTAGAATTGAGGCTCTAAAATGTTTTGCACATCACGGAACATATGAGATGTTCTAAGAGCTGAAATTAGGATCTCAGGCTTGTGCACGTGTTGCGAGATATGAGATCTCCAACAAGATTCTTTGCCTGCAAGATGAAAGAGAATATCTCAATCATTGAGCATGTGCTCAGATTGTCTGGGTGCTACAATCGCTTCAATCGAGTGGGAGTTGATCTTCGAGATAAGATAGTGATTGATATAGTTCTCCAAGTCATTGTCGCTAAGCTACTAGAACTTGGTGATGATCTATAAAATGCCAGGGATAGAAATAATGATCCCTGAGCTATTCATGATGTTTGACACTACGAAGGTAGAAATCAAGAAGGAGCATCAAGTGTTGATGGTTAGTCAAACCACTAGTTTCGAGAAGGGCAAGAGCAAGGAGGGAAACTTCATGGATAGCAAGTCAGTTGTTGCTCCAGTGAAGCAACCCAAAGTTGAACCCAAACCCGAGACTAAGTGCTTAGATTATGAGGAGAGCAGACGCTGAAGTGGAATAACCCTAGATACTTGGTAGATAAGAAGGCTGGAAACGTCGATGGAAGTATATTTCATATACGTGTTAATGATGTGTACCTTGCGAGTAATCCTAGTAGCACCTGGGTATTGGATACCGGTTCGGTTGCTAAATGTTAGTAACTCGAAATAAAAGGTACGGAATAAACGGAGAACTAGCTAAGGGTGAGGTGATCATGTGTGTTGGAAATGTTTCCAAGGTGGATGTGATCAACATCGCACGCTCTCTCTATCTTCGGTATTAGTGACGAACCTAAACAAATGTTATTTGGTGTTTTGCGTTGAGCATGAATGTGATTAGATCGTGTTTATTGCAACACAGTTATTCATTTAAGTTAGAAAATAATGGTTATTCTATTTATATGAATGATATCTTCAATGGTCATGCACCCAGTGAGAATGGTTTATTGAATCTTGATCGTAGTAATACACATGTTCATAACATTGATGCCAAAAGATACAAAGTTAATAATGACAGTACCACATACTTGTCGCATTGCCGCTAAATGTCATATTGGTATAAAGGGCATGAAGAAACTCCATGCTTATGGATCTTTGGACTCATTCGATTTCGAATCGGTTGAGACATGTGAACCATGCCTCTTGGGCAAGATGACTAAGGACCCCATTTTCCAGATGGATGGAGTGGGCAAGTGATTTATTGGAAATGATACATGTTGATGTATGCAATCCAATGAGTCCTGTAGCGTGCGGTGGATATCGTTATTTTCTTACCTTCACTAATGATTTGAGTAGATATAGTGTATATTTACTTCATGAAACACAAGTCTGAATCGTTCGAAAGGTTCAAGCAAATTCAGAGTGAAGTTTAAAGATCATCGTGACAAGAAGATAAAAATTTCTGTGATATGATCGTGGAGATGAATATCTCAGTTACGAGTTTGGCATACAACTTAAGACAATGTGAAAGTTGTTTCACAACTCACGCCACCTGGAACACCATAGTGTGCTGGTGTGTCCGAACATCATAGTCGTGCTCTATTGGATATGGTGTGTGCTATGATGTCTCTTATAGTTTTGCTACTATAATTTTGGGGTTATGCATTAGAAACAACTACATTCACTTTAAATAGGGCGCCATCTAAACCCGTTGAGATGACACCACGTGGTTTGATAGAAACCTAAGCTATCATTTCTTAATGTTTGGGGCTGCAACACTTACGTGAAAAAGGTTTTCACCTAATGAGCTCGAACCCAAAGCGAACAAATGCATCTTCATAGAATACCCTAAGAATAGTTGGGTAAACCTTCTATCTCAAATCCAAGCATAAAGTGTTTGTTGCTAAAACTGGGTCCTTTCTCGAGAAAGAGTTTCTCTCAAAAGAATTGAGTGGGAGGAAGATAGAACTTGATGAGGTTGTTGAACCTTTGTTTCAACGAGACAATAGCGCATCGCGGGAAGATGTTTCTGTGAAGCCTACGTTAGTTAAGAGGAAGTTAATGATGATGATCATGAAGCTTCAGATCAAGTTACTATCGAACCTCGTAGGTCGACAAGGACGTGTACTGCTGTTGAGTGGTACGGCAACCCTGTCTTAGAGGTCATGTTGTTGGACAACGATGAACCTATGAACAATGGAGAAGCGATGATGGGACCGGATTCCGACAAATGGTTAGAGGCCATGAAATACGAGATGGTCTCCATGTATGAAAACCAAGTATAGACTTTGGTAGACTTGCTCGTTGGACGGCAGGTCGTCGAGTACAAATGGACCTTTGAGATGAAGACAGACACTGATGGTAAATGTTACCATTTATAAAGCTCAACTTGTCACAAAGAAGTTTTCGACAAGTTCAAAGAGTTGACTGCGATGAGACTTTCTCACTCGTATCGATGCTAAAGTCTATTGGAATTATGTTAGTAGTTGCTGCATTTTTCAATTATGAAATCTGGCAGACGGATGACAAAACATTGTTTCCTTAACAGTTTACTTGAGGAAAGTTTGTATGTGATACAACCAGAGGGTTTTGTCAGTCCTAAGGATGCTAAAAGGTGTGAGACCTCTAGCAATCCATCTAAGGGCTGGAGCAAGCATCTCAGAGTTGGAATATATACTTTGATGAGGTGATCAAAGTTTTGTAGTTTATACAAAGTTTACGAGAAACTTGTATTTACAATAAAGTGAGTGGGAGCACTATAGAATTTCTGATAAGTATATGTGGATGACATATTGATGATCGAAAAATAATGTAGAATTTCTGGAAAGCTTGAACGGTTGTTTGAAAAGAGTTTTTCAAAGGAAGACCTGGATAAAGCTACCTAATTGTTGAGCATCAAGACCTATAGAGATAGATCAAGATGCTTGATGAGACTTTCAATGAGTACATACCTTGACAAGATTTTGAAAGAGTTCAAAATGGATCAGTCAGAGAAAGAGTTCTTGCCTGATTTGTAAGGTGTGAAGTTGAGCGAGACTCAAAGCTCGACAATGGAAGAAGAAAGGGAAAGGACGAATGTTGTCCCCTATGCCTTAGCCATAGGCTCTGTATAGTATGCCATGTTGTGTACCGCACCTGTGTGCGCCTTGCCATGAGTCCGTCAAGGGGTACAAGAGTGATCCAGGAGTGGATCGTTGGACAGCGGCCAATATGATTCTTAGTGACTAAAAGACTAAGGAAATTTTTCTCGATTATGGAGGTGATAAAGGGTTCGTCGGAAAGAGTTACATTGATTCAACCTTTAACACTAATAGAGATGACTCTTAGTAGCAATTCGGATATGTATAGTCGAGCAGCCATTTGGAATAGTACCAAGTGGAGTGTGGTAGCAGTGTTTATAGTTTGACATAGAGATTTGCAAAGTACAAACGAATCGGAATGTTGTAGAACCATTGACTATAAGACCTCTCTCACATGCAAAGCATGATCGAGCCCCAGAACTCATTGGGTGTTAGATTCATAACAATGCGACTCACATGGTGATGTGAAGTAGATTATTGACTCTAGTGCAAGTGGGAGACTGTTGGAAATATGCCCTAGAGGCAATAATAAATTAGTTATTATCATATTTCCTTGTTCATGATAATCGTTTATTATCCATGCTATAATTGTATTGATCAGAAACTCAGGTACATGTGTGGATACATAGACAACACCATGTCCCTAGTATGCCTCTAATAGACTAGCTCGTTGATCAAAGATGGCTAAGGTTTCCTAGCCATTGACATGAGATGTCATTTGATAACGGGATCACATCATTAGGAGAATGATGGGATGGACAAGACCCAAACTACAAATGTAGCATATGATCGTGTCAGTTTATTGCTACTAGTTTCTGCATGTCAAGTATCTGTTCCTATGACCATGATATCATGCAACTCACTGACACCGAAGGAGTGCCTTTGTAGCGACCCGACACAAAACGAGTCAAGCCTCTGTGTGTTCTGTGCCATACCTGGATCAGTATGCTAGCACACACAGTACATCAATGTATATATCAAAATGCAATCACATGTAATTAACGTAAAGTTGATATATACCTTAAAATCTCAGTGGAAACAGTCAACGGGAGTGGAGTCCCAATAAACACCAACGGCAGGTTGAGTGTAGACTGTAACCTTGAATCATACTCTTACTCATCGTAGAGCTTATCTGCAACATAAGACGTTGCAGCCGTGTAGGTCAGTACATTGAATGTACCGGCAAGATCACCATAGCAGAAACAGAAGATAAAGTACTATGCTATATGCAATAAGGCTTTGTGGCTCTGTGTCTGAGTTTTTGCATAAAAGCTGATTTTATTTCTTTTCCTACAACAAAGGAATATCAGGAATTTTCACTACAAAGTTACCTAACATGACATGGTTCCGCCAACCGATGTCTAAATGCCCACAAGTATCATAAGTTGCCCACAATTAATTATCAGTCTAGTGTTGAGAGTTCAGAGATAGATCCAAGTCCAGAGGCTCAAATTGTCCATAAAAAGGGACACGGCTAATCGATTAGGTTTAACTCTATAGAGTGTTGTGTACTTTACCCACAAGATTCGTTCCCTCCTGGTAAGTCCTCACACTGTCGGTTGTTTGAGAACAAGATGAACGAAACATGGTCTTTCAGAGTGTTTCCCTGACTACTGTCAGTGCCCATCCAATCCTAACGTCAACTACATCTCGTAGCACTGCCCAGCCAGAGTCACAACAAAGATCAACCAAGCCAGAGCCCATAATGCCGTCTCTTTGAGTCTGGGTGAAGCTTTCCGCAAGATGTCATGGCGCTTCTCCATGCATCCCGGCCATCCACTGGTTACTCCACGGATGCCCAATCAACCATCCTTCACCCAGTAGTGTGTATTGAAAATTGTTTCTCGAGACTTGAAGTCTTGAGGACTTGAAGATGCAGGACTTGAAGATGCCTTCCTGAAGTTGTCGACTTGACGTAGAGTCCTCCTTCTCACACCACTCACGAACACTCATACCAAACCCCGTCTACTTTAGCATAGCATAAAATTAACTAATGTTCCCGGGGCTTTAGTAACAAGTGGTGGGTTCCTACCTCATGTGTTCTACTCAACTACAAGAATTTCAATAACACTACTAGAGGGATTTGTTGAATGATGTCACTACATGCAATAAAACATGGGTATGAACAAAATGGTCAAAGTGAACTTGCCTGTACTATTGATGCAGAATAATATCGCTCTCAGAAATAACTTGATAGACTATACGTCACTCTCCGAGGGAAATCTATATAACCAAACATTGCATTCATATAAGCAATCATACTAGCAATCAATTCTAACACACAAGGATAACACAAGAGTAAACACTAAGGGTTTGTGATGAAGGAAATACTTAAGACAAAACTCAAAACAACAAAGTTTCTATCAACACAACTAAGGTTGGTTTTATCTACAAATAAAAAATATTTTCAAAAGTAAAAACATAAAACAAAGTAAAATATAATCAAAAGTAGTTTAGTAAATATTTTACTTAGTAAAAAGAATTACTTTTGAAGAACAACTAAGAACTAAGAAAACAATACTCTAGCAACATAGGTTTTTAACCACTAGAACATATCAGCAAGAAAACACAAAGCTAATAAAAGAAAAACAAATTTTAAAGCAAATAATTAACAGAAAGTATTTTCTCATAAATTTGTGTTTTGCAAAAAGAACTAATTGTAAAGCTTTTATAAAGATTCTTCTTTTGATATAAAACAAGGTCATCCTTGGTTTAAACCACAAACAATCTCAACTATAATACAAATTGTTTCTAGTCTAAACTTAGATTAACATAAAATCAATCTTACAAAACACTTTGTGGAAACTATTTTCAAATAGTAGATCAAACTAGCAATGAAAATCAAATTGCAAGTTATAATTGAACTAGAATTGATTTTCATGCAATCAACTAATAAAATAATATTTGTTTGAAGGGCTACTATTATCTAACAAAAAACTTTATAAATCTATCACTAATATAAAAGAAAATAATTAAAACAATTTAAAACAAAAGGAATATAAATAAACATAAAAAGATCTAAAATAGAATATGTTTTGTTAACAAATGCTAATTTAAAATTTTCTAAAAATTCTAAAGTTTTACCTACTGATAACTAAGGTCACTAGTGACAAGTAGCAAAAAGAATCAACTCAAAATAATTTTTTAAACTCAAAATATTCCGAAAATAACATTTAAATCAAATCTGTTTGAATCAATTTTAAATTATTCAAATCTTGTCAAACTTAATATCTGCAGAAACTACATAAAATTTGTTACACAATGCAAAAAGAACCAAATTAAAACAATTAAAAACATAAAAGATATGAAGAAAACAAAATGAGAAACTATTCTGTTTTTAAAACAAAAAGAAAAAAGAAAAAAAATGTCTCTAACGGACAGGGGGTACACGTGGCAAGCTGTGATTGGTGGGAGTGTGTGCGTGCTCTATCGATTCTAGCGGACGGCCGATAACTCAAAGAAAATGGTTCGTCTATTAAAATAAAAATATGCGATCTAATCCTGACCGTTGGAATGAGATCGAACGGAGGAGGAGGAAAGGACAAGTTCACCGCGGTGGGGGTGGTCTCCGGTGAAGCGCTGACGATGTCCGACGGCGGCGAGGTCGATGGAGACGGCGTTCCGGTGGTCCTCCGGCGTTGGTGATGGCACCACCCGATGCAGGCGAGGACGGCGAGCACGACGGTGGTCCTGGCATCGTCGCGGGTGGTCGAAGGCGTCGGCGACGAGCTCTGGGGCGGCGATGGCGTTCGGTTGGTCGACGGGGAGGTCGCTCCGGCGGCGTTGGAGCACGGGAGAGTGCACGGGGAGGTATGCACGAGCGAGGCAGAGCGGATGGGGGTGGTAGCGGTGTCTCGGGAGGTCGGGAGCGAGCAGGGTGGGGCAATGGCGAGGCGGCGGCACTCGGGCTCCGGTGAGCGATTTGGGGCGGTGAGAGGCGTCGGGCAGAGGGGGAAATGGGGGAAACGGTTTGAGGGGAGGGGCGGGGTTTTATGGGTGGCCTCGGAGCGTCGGGGAATGGCAGGAGGAGGGAGATCCGGCGCGGTGGTCGCCGGCGAGGTGAGGGAGCAGGAGGGGGAGGTGATGACCGCCGTGATGGCGCGAGCGGTCGGTGGGGCCGGGGCATCAGAGAGAGAGAGGGAGAGGGTGCGACATCGGTGGCCGGTGCAGAGGGATTTCGGGAGGGGGTTATGGGCAGGTGGGCCGGTGGACTTTAATACTAAACATTTTTTTTTAATATCGAGCGCATTGAAATCTCATTTATGTCCATTAATATATTTCCAACAAATAAAGATATATATATCAAATTGATCATGGAAATAAGTTATATTTAATGAACATTTTTCCTCTATCAAAATGAATACTTTAAAAAAATTATTTTCAGAAAATGCCTAAATTGGTTTAAATTCTTTTGCAATAAATTTTCAAATAACCCCCTGGGTTTTATGGTTCAAATACTTCACAAGATAACCCCTGGTTTGGAGTGTCACATTACTCCTCTCAATTTTTTTTGTCAAGGGATTTGAATTCTTTCAAACTTCAAATCAAATATGAAAAAGAACTCCATATCAGAAAGTTTCAAATGCTTTCAAATTCACTCTTCGAATCTTTTTATATTGAAGAAGTCATGTCATCTTCTCTCACTGATTTGAAAAGTAATAATTTGAAATCAAACACAAAGGGGAAAGTCATTTTATTCCCTCTCATTCAAATTTTTTTCAAAAGTTTCAAATTTCACTCAATTTCAATCACTCAAGCAAACAAACATTTCATTCTAATATTTATTATAACATTCCAAAATTTGGGATGTTACACACTATAAAGGTACTCTACAGGTATCTCCGAGGGTGTCTGTTGGGTTGGCATGGATCAAGATTGGGATTTGTTACTCCGTGTGATGGAGAGGTATCTCATGGCCCACTCGGTAATACAACATCACAACAAGCCTTGCAAGCAATGTGACTAAGTGTTAGTCACGGGATCTTGTATTATAGAACGAGTAAAGAGACTTGCCGATAATGAGGTTGAACAAGGTATGGAGATACCAACGACGAAACTCGGGCAAGTAACATACCGAAGAACAAAAGGAACATAATACGGGATTAACTGAATCCTTGACATAGAGGTTCGTCCGATAAAGATCTTCGTATAATATGTAGGGACCAATAGGGGCATCCAGGTCCTGCTATTGGTTATTGACCGTAGACGTGTCTCGGTCATGTCTACATAGTTCTCAAACCCGCAGGGTCTGCACACTTAAGGTTCAGTGACGTTTCGGTAGTATAGATTTATGTATGGTGGTCACCGAAGGTTATTCAGAGTCCCGGATGAGATCCAGGACGTCACGAGGAGCTCTGGAATGTTCCAGAGGTAAAGATTTATATACAGGAAGTCCTATTTTGGTCGCTAGAAAAGTTTCGGGCTCATCGGTAGTGTACCGGGAGTGCCAGTAGTGTACCCGGAGACCATCGGGAGGGGTATTTCGACCCAAGAGGCTAGATGGGCTGTGGGAGAGTGAATACCAGCCCTTAGTGGTCTGGTGGAAGTCCCACACAAGGCCCATGCGGCTGGGAGAGAAAAGCCCAAAGAGAAAAGGTGGAAAAAGGCAAAAAAAAGGCAAAAAAGAAAGGAGTCCTAGTCTTACTAGGATTGAAGGAGGATTCCTCCTCTCCTCGGTTCGGCCGAAGCCTAGGGCTGGACCCTTGAGGTCCAAGCCTCCTCCTCTCTTCCTCTTATATATATTAGAGGTGTTAGGGTTTTTGCACTAGATTTTCTGCCACGTGCTACCCTCTCCTCTAGTGCATAGTTTCTCCTCTAGATCGGTTTTTTGCAGTCCTTAGGCGAAGCCCTGCCGAAATAGCTCCACCACCATCGCCGCAACGCCATCGCACTGCCGAAGAACTCTTCTACATCTCCGCTCCCTCTTGCTGGATCAAGAACGCAGACATCGTCATCGAGCTGTACTTGTGCTAAACGCGGAGGTGTCGGCCGTTCGGCGCTAGATCGGAAGGACCGTGATCAAGATCGCGAGACGGATCATGATGAGTTCGCGGTACGGGTCATGACGAGTTCGCGGGACGGATCGTGATTGGATCGTGGGAAAGATCGTGATGAGATCACGAGACGCTCGGCGATTTGGATCGCGAAGACGTTCGACTACACCAACCACGTTTCTTAACGCTTCCCGCTTAGCGATCTACAAGGGTATGTTGATCCACTCTGCCTCTCGTAGAAGCTCATCACCAAGGATAGATCTTGCGTGTGCGTAGGATTTTTTTGTTTCCCATGCAACGTTACCCTACAAAAAATACCAAAAGGTGGTTCTGCAATAAAACTATACATAAAGTGCTTTCAAACATTTTTACTAGTGGCACTAAGAAATTCTATGGAATATTCTAGGAATTTAGGTGGAAGAATATTTGGAATTTGATTAAAATTGGGCTTTGTGAGATTTTTGCAAAATACCACAGAAAAGAAAAAGGAATTGGGCGCAGGACCTTGGGCTAGAGCTAGCTTGCAATTGGGCCGGCCCAGCGGCCAACCATCCCAGGCGAACCAGCACGTGCATGCACCCGCGTTCAAACCTGACGGCTGGAGCCCAAAGGCGGGCGATAGAGAGGGGAGGAGGGAGGTGAGGATGATAGGCGGGCCCCACCTGTCATCTCCAACCTCATGGCAGGGAGGCCGATGAGCTCACCGAAAACGACGCAAGGCACGACGAGGCTAGCTAGAGGCGGGAATGTGCTCGGCGTCGACCCGCCATTCCTCTGGAGGTTGAAGAAGTGCCGAAGGCATCCGAGTCGCCAGCGGCGAGCACCCGCGGCGGAGGACCTTTCAGGAGGGATCGCCGAGGCCTCTTCGAGCTGCAAACAGGACGGGTCAAGAGAGCAAGGGAGACCAACGGGAAGAAAATGGGTATCGGAGGGGGCACAGTGGGGATACTAGGAGTGGAGAGAGAGGCCGGAGGGGAGAGAAAGCTCAGGGTTGGCCTTAAGTAAGCGGACCTCGGTCCACCAAGCTCAGGTGTGCCCGCGAGCTCATGGCCGGGGCCAGAGGCCGCGGGAGAGGCAGGGAGCGAGTCTAGGGTGCATGTGGGATTGGTCTAGGCCGAGGGGGCGAGAGGAGAGAGGTGGGGGAGAGCACGCATGTGAGCTCCACGGTTGGCCCGCTCGCGCGGCCACGGCGCGTGCGAGGAGGGCCAAAGGAGAGAGAGAGGAGGGGTGACAAGGCGCAGCGTGCTGTGGCCGACCATCTAGTGAGAGGGGGGCGCCCGAGGTTGTTGGGGCCATGTAGTGGGAAACGGTACAGTGCCTGTCGACAATGTAGCATGCTCCAGAGCGCGCGTTTGGCATGCCACGGCATGCCAATGGCATCTTGTGCATGACCAAGGGTTTCTAGCGGGATCTAGGGGTGCCTAGGCTAGGGGAGAATACATTGCATGCCCTCGGAGAGAGATAGAATAAGAGGAGAGAGGAGAGAGAGCTCCTGCCAGGGCTGTCCAGAGGTGGAAATGGGGGATTTACCCCATCTTCCTGTGGCTATGGACTTGGGATTCTTACTGGAGGGGTAAGAGGTGATGGAGCAAGTGTGGTACAAATTTGGAGGCAAAGGGAAAAGTAAAAGATGCTCAAAACATGATTTTTCCAAACCTATAAAAGGTGTTTGATGGGGATTAGGGCAAGAAAATGGACTTTTCTTGCCATGAGATTTGACAGGATCAAATGGTGGTTGAAAATAGGTTCGATCACTAAGTTTGAGCTCAAGTGGGCAAGGTTCGCAACAGAAACTTTGTGAACCCTAGAAACTAGCAGAATCAGGTTTCTGTAGATCTAGTTATTCCAAGCATTTACCCTTGATGCACCACTTAGTGTAGCATCATTATTTGGTGATTAGAGCATGTCCACAAAGTTTGGGGTCAAGGGGAGAAACTTCACAATGTAAAGTTGTTCAAATTTGAATCTGGACAGGAGGGGGTTTGGAATAGTTTGATGAACCAAATCAACTTGGATTGGGATGAAACTTTGCAAGATCATCACCCATGCTAGTGTTGACTTGCTAGAATTTTCCTGGAATTTATTGAGAATATTTCTTATAGAAATATTTCAAAAGCCTTATTTGAACAAAAAGGGTTTTAATTTTTTTTTCCTGATGAAAAACCATTTCTGGTCTTAAGAAAAAGCCTTTAAATAAAATATAAGAATAGTCTTTAAAATTAATATTTGGTGATTTTGGGAAGTCATATACATAGTAGGTTTGAAGTGAAGCTTTTGGGGAAGAAGGGTACCCCCAATTTGAGGACTTGCAGTGCAAACCTCATTTCAGGGGGTTTTGAAAACCTAATTTCAATATATCATCTTTGGTCAAAACAAAATTTGATAAAAATAGTTTTGGGCACTATTCACATGGCATGATCATTTGGCAAGATGTTTGGGACAAGGAAGGTGAATATGAAGAGGGATAGAATCCAAGAGTGCCATACACAACAATCAAGAAGCCAGCAAGCAACAATTCATACAAGCACAAGCACTGAAAAAGTTTTAATTGGTTCCAAATTCTATAAATCCAAACATGAGAAGGTGATACAAACACATGGTGTGATAGACCTACCCCCCTTACAAGAATCTCGTCCCCGAGATTCCTAGGCTAAGCGCTAAAAAGATATGGGAACTCTGATCTAAGATAGTCTTCACGCTCCCAGGTTGCTTCAACTTCGGTGTGGTTGCTCCACTGGACCTTGAAGTACTTGATGGTGTGGCTTCGGGTGCACCACTCTGCCTCATCTAGAATGCGAGCTGGCCTTTCACGATAAGTGAGGTCTGGCTGAAGATCGATGGCTTCATGGTCGATGTCCTTGTCGAGGTCGGGGCTGTTGGGAACTTGAAGACACTTCCGGAGCTGTGACACATGAAAGACGTTGTGCACATCTGACAGCTCGGAAGGTAGATCTAGTTGATACGCAACTTCTCCGTGCGTAGAGGTGATCTTGAAGGGGCCGATGTATCTTGGTGCAAGCTTCCCTTTGACATGGAAACGCTTGGTTCCCTTGAGAGGCGTGACTCAGAGGTAGACATGGTCACCAACACAGAAGCTCACTTCTCGGTGGTGGGACTAGGCGCAGCTCTTCTATCTTGACATGGCGGTCTCAAGGCGCTCTCGGACGAGTTGAACTTGCTCTTCGGCTTCGCAGAGGATGTCCGGTCCCAAAATTAATCCTTCTCCGGTCTCTGACAAGTTGAGGGGAGTATGACATTTGCCTCCATAAAACACCACAAATGGTGCCATCTGAAGACTCGACTGATAGCTGTTGTTGTAGGAGAACTTGGCGAACAGTGGGCAATCTTCCCACTTGGCTCCATATGCCCAAACACAAGCGCGGAGCATATCTTCGAGTATCTGATTTACTCGCTCTGTTTGCCCACCGGTCTGGGGGTGAAAAGCACTGTTGAAGGAGAGCTTGGCGCCCATGGCTCCTTGAAACATCTTCCAGAATCTCGAGGTGAATTGGGTGCCTCGGTCCGATACAATCTCCTTAGGAACTCCGTGAAAACACACGATACGCTCGATGTAGAGGCTAGCTAGCTTGTTACCGTCATAGGTGGTCTTGATGGGAATGAAATGGGCTACCTTGGTCAGGTGGTCGACTATGACCCATATAGAATCATGTCGTTTACTTGACCTTGGTAAACCGGTGATGAAATCCATCCCTACTTTGTCCCACTTCCATTCAGGCACTTTGAGAGGTTGCAATAGCCCCGCGGGTCATTGGTGCTCAGCCTTGACTCTTTGGCATATGTCGCACTTAGCAATGAACATGCCTATCTCCCGTTTCATTCCATGTCACCAGAATCTTGCCTTGAGGTCTTGGTACATCTTGGTGTTGGGAGACGTAGTAGTAAATCAAAACATTTCCTACGATCACCAAGATCTGTCCATGGAGAAACCAGCAACGAGTGGGGAGAGATTGCATCTTCATACCTTTGAAGATCGCTAAGCGGAAGCGTTACAAGAACGCGGTTGATGGAGTCGTACTCGCAGCGATTCAGATCGCGGTAGATCCGATCAAGTGCCGAACGAACGACACCTCCGCGTTCAACACACGTGCATCCCGGCGACATATCCTATGCCTTGATCCAGACAGGAGGAAGGAGAGGTTGGGGAAGGGCTCCAACAGCAGCACGACGGCGTGGTGGGGGTGGAGTAGCAAGGTATTCCGACAGGGCTTCGCCTAAGCGCTGCGGAGGAGGAAGAAGAGAGGTAGGTCTTGGCCGTGAGAGAGAGAGATCAAATCTTGTCTCAAAACAGCCAAAACCTCAAGTATATATAGGAGGAGGGACGTGGAGGGATGGCTTGGCCTCTACTCCAAAGAGGAGAGGTTCGGCCGATTTAAAGGGAGAGTCCACCTCCCACAAGGGAGGTGGATCTCCTCCTTTTAAATCGTTTTTGGCCCTATCACTTATCCCTAGCCGCATGGGCCTTTAGAAAAAGTCTTGCCCAGCCCAATAAGGGCTGGCACACTTTATCTAACAGCCCATGTGGTCCTTTGGTCGTCACACCCCTCCCGGGGGTCCTCCGGCACCCTCCCGGCACTCCCGGTACACTACCGATGAGCCCGAAAACTTTCCGGTGACCAAAATTGGACTTCCTATATATCAATATTTACCTACGAACCATTCCGGAGCTCCTCGTGACGTCTGGGATCTCATCCGGGACTCTTAACAACCTACGGTAATCACGTATACCATTTCCCTATAACCCTAGCGTCATCGAACCTTAAGTGTGTAGACCCTACGGGTTCGGGAGACACGTAGACATGACCGAGACACCTCTCTGGTCAATAACCAACAGCGGGATCTGGATACCCATGTTGGCTCCCACGTACTCCACGATGATCTCATCGGATGAACCACGATGTCAGGGATTCATTCAATCCCGTATGCAATTCCCTTTGTCTACCGGTATGATACTTGCCCAAGATTCGATCGTCCGAATCCCTATACCTTGTTCAACCTCGTTTCTGGCAAGTCTCTTTACTTGTTCTGTCATACATCATCCCGTGACTAACTCCTTAGTCACTTTGCGCTCATTATGATGATGTCTTACCAAGTGAGCCCAGAGATACCTCTCCGTCTCACGGAGTGACAAATCCCAGTCTCGATTCGTGCCAACCCAACAGACACTTTTGGAGATACCCGTAGTGCACCTTTATAGCCACCCAGTTACATTGTGACGTTTGGCACACCCAAAGCATTCCTACGGTATTCGGGAGTTGCACAATCTCATGGTCTAAGGAAATGATACTTGACATTGAAAAGCTTTAGCAAACAAACTACATGATCTTGTGCGATGCTTAGGATTAGGTCTTGTCCATCACAACATTCTCCTAATGATGTGATCACGTTATCAACAACATCCAATGTCCATGGCCATGAAAGCATGACCATCTATCGATCAACGAGCTAGTCAACTAGAGGCTCACTAGGGACATGTTGTGGTCTATGTATTCACACATGTATTATGGTTTCCGCTTAACACAATTATAGAATGAACAATAGACAATTATCATGAATAAGGAAATACAATAATAACTATTTTATCATTGCCTCTAGGGCATATTTCCAATAGTCTCCCACTTGCACTAGAGTCAATAATCTAGTTCACATCACCATGTGATTAACACTTACATCACCATGTGATCATATCATCATGTGATTAACACCCAATTAGTTCTGGGGTTTGATCATGTTTTGCTCGTGAAGGAGGTTTTAGTCTACGGGTCTGCGACATACAGATCCGTGTGTACCTTGCAAACTTTCTATGTCATATTTGTAGATATTGCTCCCACGCTCCACTTGGAGCTATTCCAAATGGCTGCTCCACTATACGTAGCCGGATTTCTACTAAGAGTCATCCGGATTGGTTTTAAAGCTTGCATCATCGTAACCCTTTACGATGAACTCTTTATCACCTCCATAATCGAGAAATATTTCCTTAGTTCTCAAGTTACTAAGGATAACTTTCACCGCTGTCCAGTGATCCACTCTTGGATTACTCTTGTACCCCTTGACAGACTCATGGCAAGGCACACACAGGTGCGGTACACAGCATGGCATACTATATAGAGCCTATGGCTAAAGCATAGGGGATGACACTCACCTTTTCTTTATCTTCCGCCGTGGTCGGGTATTGAGTCTTACTCAATTTCACACCTTACAAATACAGTCAAGAACTCGTTCTTTGACCCATGTATTTTGAACTCCTTCAAAAACTTGTCAAGGTATGTCTTCGTCGAAAAAACTTATCAAGCGAATTGATATATTGTTGGAAATATGCCCTAGAGGCAATAATAAATTAGTTATTATCATATTTCCTTGTTCATGATAATCGTTTATTATCCATGCTATAATTGTATTGATCGGAGACTTAAATGCATGTGTGGATACATAGACAAAACCATGTCCCTAGTATGCCTCTAATGGACTAGCTCGTTGATCAAAGGATGGTTAAGGTTTCCTAGCCATGGACATGAGATGTCATTTGATAGCGGGATCACATCATTAGGAGAATGATGTGATGGATAAGACCCAAACTACAAACATAGCATATGATCGTGTCAGTTTATTGCTACTCTTTTCTGCATGTCAAGTATATGTTCCTATGACCATGAGATCATGCAACTCATGGATATCGGAGGAGTGCCTTGTGTGTATCAAACATCGCAACGTAACTGGGTGACTATAAAGGTGCTCTACAGGTATCTTCGATGGTGTCTCTTGAGTTGGCATGGATGGATACTGGGATTTGTTACTCCGTGTGACGGAGAGGTATCTCAGGGCCCACTCGGTAATACAACATCACAACAAGCCTTGCAAGCAATGTGGCTAAGTGTTAGTCACGGGATCTTGTATTACAGAACGAGTAAAGAGACTTGCCAGTAACGAGGTTGAACTAGGTATGGAGATACCGACGATCGAATCTCGGGCAAGTAACATACCGAAGAACAAAGGGAACGTTATACGGGATTAACTGAATCCTTGACATAGAGGTTCGACCGATAAAGATCTTCGTAGAATATGTAGGAACCAATGTGGAAGTCCAGGTCCCGCCATTGGTTATTGACCGTAGAGGTGTCTCGGTCATGTCTACATAGTTCTCGAACCCGCAAGGTCTGCACACTTAAGGTTCGGTGACGTTTCGGTAGTGTAGAGTTATGTATGGTGGTGACCGAAGTTTGTTAGGAGTCCCGGATGAGATCCCGGAAGTCACGAGGAGCTCCGGAATGGTCCGGAGGTAAAGATGCATATATAGGAAGTCCCAGTTTGGTTTCCGGAAAAGTTTCGAGCTCATCGGTAGTGTACCGGGAGTACCGATAGTGTACCCGGAGTGCCGGTAGTGTACCGGGAGGCCTCCGGGAGGGGTATTCCGACCCCAAGAGGTCCGTGTGCTGTGGGAGAATAATAACCATCCCTTAGTGGGCTGGGAAAACAGCCACAAAGGCCCATGGCGCAGGAGAGAAAGTCCTAAAGCAAAAAGTGGAAAATCAGCCAATAGGAGGCAATCCTACTCCAACTAGGATTAGAGGTGAAGTAGGATTGCTCCCACCTCCTATTTCGGCCTACCCAAAGGCCTTGGCTTCCTCTCCTCTCCTCTCCTCCTATATATACTAGTGGATTGGGTGGTTTTTGGACAGAATTTTCGGCCACGTGCTACCAGTTTCACCGGTGCACAGTTTCTCCTCTAGATCGGTTTTTCACAGCGCTTAGGCAAAGCCCTGCCAGAATCACTCCACCACCATCACCGGAGCGCCGTCACGCTGCCGGTGAACTCTCTCTCCTCTCCACCTCCTCTTGCTGGATCAAGACGGTGGAGATCATCATCAAGCTGCATGTGTGCTGAACGCGGAGGTGTTGTCCGTTTGGCGCTAGATCGGAAGGACCGTGATCGAGATCGCGAGATGGTTCGTGATGAGATCGCGGAACGGATCGTGATGAGTTCGTGGGATAGATCGTGATCAAGATCGTGAGACGGATCGTGATGAGATCGCGAGATGGATTGTGATGAGTTCACGGGACGGATCGTGATTGGATCGCGGGACGGATCGTGATGAGATCGCGGGACGCTCGGCGATTTGGATCGTGAAGATGTTCGACTACACCAACCGCGTTTCTTAACGCTTCCCGCTTAGCGATCTACAAGGGTATGTAGATCCACTCTCCCTCTCGTAGATTCTCATCACCATGGATAGGTTTGCTTGTGCGTAGGAAATTTTTTGTTTCCCATGCGACGTTCCCCAACATCTATCCCTATAGATCTTGATGCTCAATAAAAGAGTAGCTTTATCTGGTTCTTCCTTTGAAAAACTCTTTTCAAACAACCCTTCATGCTCTTCCATAAATTCTACATCATTTCCGATCAATAATATGTCAACTACATATTCTTATAAGAAAATCTATAGTGCTCCCACTCACTTTCTTGTAAATACAAGTTTCTCATAAACTTTGTATAAACTTAAACACTTTGATCACCCATCAAAGCATATATTCCAAGTTCGAGATGCTTGCTCCAGTCCATAGAAGGATCGCTGGAGTTTGCATACTTTTTAGCATCCTTAGGATTGGCAAAACCTTCTGGTTGTATCACATACAACTCTTCCTCACAGAAACCATTATGGAAACTTTGTTTTGTCATCCATCTGCCAGATTTCATAATCGAAAAATGCAGCAACTGCTAACATAATTTTAATAGACTTTTAGCATCGCTACAGATGAGACAATCTCATCGCTGTCAACTCCTTGAACTTGGCAGAAACTTATTTGCGACAAGTCGAGCTTTATAAACGGTGAAATTTCACCATTAGCATCTATGTTTATCTCAAAGGTCCATTTGTAGTCAACGACCTGCCATTCAACAGGCAAGTCTACCAAAGTCCATACTTGGTTTTCATACATGGATCCTTTCTCGGATTTCATGGCTCCTAGCCATTTGTTGGAATCCGGCCCCACCATCGCTTCTCCATAGTTCGTAGGTTCATCGTTGTCCAACAACATGATTTCCAAGACATGGTTGTCGTACTACTCAGGAGCAGTACGCGTCCTTGTCAACCTACGAGGTTCGATAGTGACTTGATCCGAAGCTTCATGATCATCATCATTAACTTCCTTTTCAACTGACGTAGGCTCTACAGAAACATCTTTCTGTGATGCGCTACTCTCTGGTTGAAACAAAAGTTCAACAACCTTATCAAGTTCTATCTTCCTCCCACTCAATTCTTTCGATAGAAACTCTTTCTCGAGAAAGGACCCGTTCTTAGCCACAAACACTTTTGCGCTTGAATCTGAGATAGAAGGTATACCTAGTGTCTCCTTAGGGTATTCTATGAAGATGCATTCGTATGCTTTGGGTTCGAGCTCATTAGGTGAAAACCCTTTTCACATAAGCGTCACTGCCCCAAACATTAAGAAATGACAGCTTAGGCTTCTATCAAACCATAATTCTCACGGTGTCATCTCAACAGACTTAGATGGTGCCCTATTAAAGTGAATGGATTTGTCTTTAATGCATAACCCCATAACGATAGTTTCAAAACGATAAGAGACATCATAGTACTCACTATATCCAATAGAGCACGACTACGACGTTCGAACACACCATCACACTATGGTGTTCTAGGAGGCGTGAGCTGTGAAACAATTTCCACATTGTCTAAAATTGCATACCAAACTCGTAACTTAGATATTCACCTCCACGATCATATCATAGACATTTTATATTCTTGTCACGATGATCTTTAACTTCACTCTGAAACTCCTTGAACCTTTCAAACATTTCAGATTCGTGTTTCATTAAGTAAATATCCCCATATTTACTCAAATCATTAGTGAAGGTAAAGAAAAACAACGATATCCACTGTGTGTTTCAACACTCATTGGACCACATACATCAACATGTATTAATTCCAATAAGCCACTAGCCCGCTCCATCAAACCGGAAGACGGGGTCTTAGTCATCTTGCCCAACAGGCATGGCTCGCATGTCTCAACTGATTCGAAATCAAGTGAGTCAAAAGATCCATAAGCATGGAGTTTCTTCATGCGATTTATACCAACATGACATTTAGCGGCAGTGGCACAGGCATGTGGTGCTATCATTATTAACTTCGTATCTTTTGGTACCAATGTTATGACCATGTGTACTACTACGATCAAGATTCAATAAACCATTCCCAGTGGGTGTATGACCATTAAAGGCATTATTCATGTAAACAGAATAACCAATTATTCTCTAACTTATATGAATAACCGTATTTCACTAAACATGATCTAATCATGTTCATGCTCAACGCAAACACCAAATAACATTTATTTAGGTTTATCACAAATCCCGAAGGTAGAGAGAGCGTGCGATGGTGATCACATCAACCTTGTAAACACTTCCAATACACATCGTCACCTTTCACTTAGCTAGCCTCCCTTTATTCCGTAGCTTTTATTTCGAGTTACTAACACTTAGCAACCGAACTGGTATCCAATACCCAGGTGCTACTAGGAGTACCAGCAAGGTACACATCACTAACATGTATATCAAATATACTTCTATCGACATTACCAGCCTTCTTATCTACCAAGCATCTAGGGTTGTTCCGCTTCAGTGAACAGTCTCCTCATAATAGAAGCACTTAGTCTCGGGTTCGGGCTCAACCTTGGGTTTATTTACTAGAGCGATAGCTGGCTTGCCATTCCTGAAGTTTTTCCCTTCTTGCCCTTGCCCTTCTTGAAACTAGTGGTATTCACTTAACCATCAACACTTGATGCTCCTTCTTGATTTCTACCTTCGTGGTGTCAAACATCACGAACAACTAAGGGATCATCTTATCCATCCCTGGCATGTTATAGTTCATCACGAAGCTCTAGTAGCTTGGTGGAAGTGACTTGGACAACTGCATTAATCACTATCTCATCTGGAAGATTAACTCCCACTTGGTTCAAGTGATTGTAGCACCCAGACAATCTGAGCCCACGCTCACCGATTGAGCTATTATCCTTTATCTTGCAGGCAAAGAATCTTATTGGAGGTCTCATACCTCTCAACATAGGCCCGAGCCTGAAATTCCAATTTCAGCTCTTAGAACATCTCTTATGTTCCGTGACGTTCAAAATGTTTTGGAGCCTAAATTCTAAGCCTTAATGCATGACGCACTGAACTATTACGTACTCATCAAAAAGTGCCTGTCATATGTTCACAACATCTACAGACAACACTTGAGGGAGTGGTGCACTTAGCGATGCATCAAAGACATAAGCTTTCTGTGCAGCAATGAGGACAATCCTCAGATCACGGACCTAGTCCGTATTATTGCTACCATCAACTTTCAACTTATTTTTCTCTAGGACCGTATCAATAAAACTGGGGAGATACAGCACGAGCTATCTATGACATAATTTGCAAGGACATTTTTAGACTAAGTTCATGATAATTAAGTTCATCTAATCAAATTATTAATGAACTCCCACTTAGATAGACATCTCTCTAGTCTTCCAAGTGATACATGATCCATGTCAACTAGCCCGTGTCCGATCATCACGTGAGACAGACTAGTCATCCATGGTGAACATCTCTATGTTGATCGTATCTTCCATACGACTCATGTTCGACCTTTTGGTCTTCCGTGTTCCAAGGCCATGTCTGTACATGCTAGGCTCGTCAAGTCAACCTAAGTGTTTCGCATGTGTAAATCTGGCTTACACCCGTTGTATGCAAACGTTAGAACCTATCACACCCGATCATCACGTGGTGCTTCGGAACGATGATCCTTAGCAACAGTGCACAGTTAGGGTGAACACCTTTCTTGAAATTTTATTGAGAGATCATCTTATTTACTACCGTCATTCTAAGCAAATAAGATGTAAACATGATAAACATCACATGCAATCAATATAGTGACATGATATGGCCAATATCATCTTGCTCCTTTTATCTCCATCTTCGGGGCACCATGATCATCACTGTCACCGGCACGACACCATGATCTCCATCATTGTGTCTTCATGAAGTCGTCTCGCCAACTATTACTTATACTACTATGGCTAACACTTAGCAATAAAGTAACATAATTACATGGTATTTATGATTGACACGCAGGTCATACAATAAAATAAGACAACTCCTATGGCTCCTGCCGGTTGTCATACTCATCGACATGCAAGTCGTGAATCCTATTACAAGAACATGATCAATCTCATACATCACAATGCATCACATCACATCCTTTTTGGCCATATCACATCACAAGGCACATGCTGTAAAAAACAAGTTAGACGTCCTCTAATTTTTAGTTGCAAGTTTTACGTGGCTGCTATAGGTTACTAGCAAGAACGTTTCTTACCTACGCCAATACCACAACGTGATATGCCAATTGCTATTTACCCTTCATAAGGACCCTTTTCATCGAATCCAATCCGACTAAGGTGGGAGAGACAGACACCCGCTAGCCACCTTATGCAACAAGTGCATGTCACGCGGTGGAACTAGTCTCACGTAAGCGTACGTGTAAAGTCTGTCTGGGCCACTTCATCCCACAATACCGTCGAATCAAGATAAGACTAGTAACGGCAAGCATATTAACAAGATCGACGCCCACAACTGCTTTGTGTTCTACTCGTGCATAGATTCTACGCATAGACCTAGCTCATGATGCCACTATTGGGAGACGTAGTAGTAAATCAAAAAATTTCCTACGGTCACCAAGATCTATCCATGGAGAAACCAGCAACGAGTGGGGAGATATTGCATCTTCATACCTTTGAAGATCGCTAAGCGGAAGTGTTACAAGAACGCGGTTGATGGAGTCGTACTCGCAGCGATTCAGATCGCGGTAGATCCGATCAAGTGCCGAACGGACGACACCTCCGCGTTCAACACATGTGCAGCCCGGTGACGTCTCCTACGCCTTGATCCAGCAAAGAGGAAGGAGAGGTTGGGGAAGGGCTCCAACAGCAGCACGACGGCATGGTGGTGGTGGAGTAGCAAGGTATTCCGACAGGGCTTCGCCTAAGCGCTGCGAAGGAGGAAGAAGAGAGGCAGGGCTTCGCCGTGAGAGAGAGAGATCAAATCTTGTCTCAAAACAGCCAAAACCTCAAGTATATATAGGAGGAGGGACGTGGAGGGCTGGTTTTTCCTCTACTCCAAAGAGGAGAGGTTCGGCCGATTTAAAGGGAGAGTCCACCTCCCACAAGGGAGGTGGATCTCCTTTTAAATCCTTTTTGGCCCTATCTCTTATCCCTAGCCGCATGGGCCTTTAGAAAATGTCTTGCCCAGCCCCAATAAGGGCTGGCACACTTTATCTAACAGCCCGTGTGGTCCTTTGGTCGTCACACCCCTCCTGGGGGTCCTCCGGCACCCTCCCGGCACTCCCGGTACATTACCGATGAGCCCGAAAACTTTCCGATGACCAAAATTGGACTTCCTATATATCAATCTTTACCTCCGGACCATTCCGGAGCTCCTTGTGATGTCTGGGATCTCATCCGGGACTCCGAACAACCTTCGGTAATCACGTATACCATTTCCCTATAACCCTAGCGTCATCGAACCTTAAGTGTGTAGACCCTACGGGTTCGGGAGACACGTAGCCATGACCGAGACACCTCTCTGGTCAATAACCAACAGCGGGATCTGGATACCCATGTTGGCTCCCACGTACTCCACGATGATCTCATCGGATGAACCACGATGTCAGGGATTCAATCAATCCCGTATGCAATTCCCTTTGTCTACTGGTATGATACTTGCCCGAGATTCGATCGTACGTATCCCTATACCTTGTTCAACCTCGTTTCCGGCAAGTCTCTTTACTCGTTCCGTAATACATCATCCCGTGACTAACTCCTTAGTCACTTTGAGCTCATTATGATGATGTCTTACCGAGTGGGCCCAGAGAAACATCTCCGTCACACGGAGTGACAAATCCCAGTCTCGATTCGTGCCAACCCAACAGACACTTTCAGAGATACCCGTAGTGCACCTTTATAGCCACCCAGTTACGTTGTGACGTTTGGCTCACCCAAAGCATTCCTACGGTATCCGGGAGTTGCACAATCTCATGGTCTAAGGAAACGATACTTGACATTGAAAAGCTTTAGCAAACGAACTACACGATCTTGTGCGATGCTTAGGATTATGTCTTGTCCATCACAACATTCTCCTAATGATGTGATCCCGTTATCAACGACATCCCATGTCCATGGCCATGAAACCATGACCATCTATTGATCAACGAGCTAGTCAACTAGAGGCTCACTAGGGACATGTTGTGGTCTATGTATTCACACATGTATAATGGTTTCCGGTTAACACAATTATAGCATGAACAATAGACAATTATCATGAATAAGGAAATACAATAATAACTATTTTATCATTGCCTCTAGGGAATATTTCCAACACTTGGTTCCTCCAGGAGGGATGGAGTATGAAGTGTCATGAGCTTCTTGCAAGATCAAGTTCTTGAGCTCCTATTTGCTGGGCATGCATATGCGCTTTACAAACCGTACAACTCCTTGCCCATCCACTGAGAATCCTAGGGCCTTGCCTGCCTTGATCTTCCTCTTGATGCCTTCAATGCCCTCGTGACCCTTCGGAGCTTCTTTGATGTCATCCATCAAGGTAGGCTTTGCTTCAAGGTTGGCGAGGAATTCAGGTGCAACAAGTTCCAAGCCGAAGCTTTCAAGCTCCTCATACAGGGAGGGTAGCCTTTTCCTTAATCGTGGCATTCAAGGAATAAGCCTATCTACTTAAGGCGTCTCCTACCACGTTGGCCTTCCCGGGCTGGTATTGAATACTATGGTCATAATCCTTGATGAACTCCAACCATCTCCACTGCCTCATGTTCAATTCTCTTTGGGTGAAAATATACTTCAAACTCTTGTGGTCTGTGTATATCTCTCATCGCTTCCCCAGAAGGTAGTGTCGCCATGTCTTCAAGGCATGAACCACGGCTGCCAACTCGAGATCATGAGTTGCATAGTTCTCTTCATGAGGACGTAGCTGTCTGGATAGATATGCTATGACTCTGCCTTCTTGCATCAGAACACCTCCAAGCCCAGTTCTTGATGCATCACAATATATCACAAACTCCTTGTGAATATCAGGGGTGGCCAAACTAGGGTTGTGGTAAATATCTTCTTGAGCTCTTGGAAGCTTTCCTCGCATTCAGCTATCCATTCGAACTTCTTGTCCTTCTTCAAAAGTTGGGTCATGGGTTGGGAAATGCTCGAGAACCTTTCCACAAACTTGTGGTAATATCTCACGAGTTCGAGGAAGCTCCTGACTTCCTTCACGGTGGCTGGGGTTTGCCATTCAGTCACGGCTTCAATCTTCGCATGATCCACCGATAATCCTTCTGAAGTTAACACATGACCCAAGAATCCAACTTCATGCAGCCAGAATTCACACTTGCTGAACTTGGCATAAAGCTGGTGCTCTCGAAGCTTCTCTAGGACCAATCTCAAGTGTTCCTCATGCTCTTCTTCAGACTTGGAGAAGACGAGTATGTCATCAATGAAGACGATGACGAACTTGTCCAAGTACTCCATGAAGACTTTATTCATGAGATACATGAAGTAGGCAGGGGCATTGGTTAACCCAAATTACATGACCGTGTATTCATACATGCCATATCGGGTTACAAATGCCATCTTCGGAATGTCTTGGGGTCTGATCTTCAGCTGATAGTACCCTAACCTGAGGTTGATCTTAGAAAACACCCTGGCTCCATTCAACTGATCAAACAGGTCTTCAATCTTTGGGAGTGGGTACTTATTCTTCATTGTGACTTCATTCAGAGAACAGTAATCGACATAGAGTCTAATAGTTTCGTCCCTCTTTGAAACAAATAAAATAGGTGATCCCCAAGGAGAGGCACTAGGGCCAATGAATCCTTTTCTGAGCTGCTCTGCTAGTTGCTTCTCCAATTCGTCCAACTCTTTGGATCCGATCCTATAGGCCTTCTTATAGATTGGCCTTGATCCGGGCATAAGCTCAATGATGAACTCAATGTAGCGGCCAGGAGCTATTCCGAGCAGCTCATCTGGAAACACATCCGGGTATTCACATACCACTGGCACTTGATCCAACTCAATTCCCGATAGACAGTTAGCCTGAGGGGTTTGAGTGGAGGCAGGGTTGGGGGCATACTTGACTTCCACTGCTTGGCTATTGGTCATGGTGACAATCCTCTTGGCATAGTCTAACAAGCCTTGGTGCTTGGTTAACCAGTCCATGCCTACGATCATGTCCAAGCCTTCTGACTTTAGGATGATAAGGTCTGCTAGGAAGTCTACCCCGTTGATGTTAATCTCAACCCCCTTACAACCTATCCCAGACTTCATAACCGATCCTGGGATTGTATCAACATACGACTACCCAGGGGTGTAGGCTTCATGCCACGCTCTAGTGCAAACTTTTGGGTGACAAAAGAATGGGAAGCTCCACAATCAAACAGTACTATTGCTGGGGTTGAGTTGACGAGGAACGTACCCAGTATGACGTCCGGGTCTTCCTAGGCTTCCTCTGCGGTGACATGGTTCACACGACCCTTGCAATTGTTGGGCTGGTTGCGGGGAGCAGGGTTCCTTGGGGGTGCTCCACGACCTTGACCTTGGTTTAGTGCATTGGGGCGCGGTGCATCTGGCTTCTTGTTGGGACATAGCCTAGAGATGTGTCCTGGGTGACTACATCCAAAGAAAGCGACTTGCCTAGGGTTGTTGTTGTAGTTTCTGCCACCGTTGTTGTTATTGGTGTTGTTGTAAGCTAGCCTGGGATTGGCATACTACTGAGGCTGGTAGCTCAGATGAGGCGCATGAGGTCTAGCCTGCTGTGGCTGATAGGTTACCTTGGCTAGGGCTGGCTGCCAGGGGCGAGTCTTCTGGTTCCTGGAGCTACCCTTGCTTATCATCTTGCGCTTGCGAGTGTCGTTTATGGCACAACGCTTGTCTTCCAGCATGAGGGCCTTGTTCACCAGGTCGAAGAAGGTACGACAATCGCAGACGATGAGCTGATACTGCAGGGTCTGTTGAAGTCCTTCCATGAAGCGTTCCTTCTTAGCAGCCTCTGTTTTGACATCTTCAGGTGCATACCTTGACAGCAGGTTGAACTTATGCAAGTACTCCTTGATAGAGCCACTTCCTTGCTTCAGCGCTCGGAACTCTCTCTTCTTGATAGCCATGATCCCAGAAGGAATGTGGGCGGTGCAGAATCCTTCCTTGAAGTCATTCCAAGTGATCACACGCTCACCTTGCATGACCTTGAATCCATCCCACCAAGCTCGAGCGGTACATCCGAGGCAGTGAGAGGCATAAAGCACCTTCTCACGGTCCTCATTGCAATTGACCAGTGCAAGGGGTCCTCGATGGTGCGGATCCAGTCATCAACATCCAATGGTTCAGCAGTCTCGGTGAAGGTTGGGGGCGAATTCCTCATGAACTCAGACAGAGTGGAGCGGCCATTGTCGTTCCTGCCTTGCTGCTGGTTGTTCACAAGGGCCTGAGCCATCTGTTAGATAGTAGCATTGTTGGCTTGGCGTTCCTCTCGAAGAACTTGGAGAAACTAAGCTATGGTCATGTTCTCCGGTGGAGGTGGTGGCGAGGGAATGTCGCCTTGTGGTTGCTCCTGGTGTCCTCCAGCGTGAGCAGCCCCACCAGCTCCATGTTGTTGGCTCGAGTTGTTGGCTTCAGGTTTGGGGAAGGAGCTGTTGCGGGTAGCAGTCACCATCCTATTTGGAGCAGCCAAGTCAAACAACTGGTATAGATGAGAGGAAAAGCAACAATGGAAAAGCGCTCCTAAGGGGGTTGGTCGAGTGCAAGTGTGGTAAATCAATGGTTGAAAGACCAACATATATTAAGATAGATGATGGAGTCGCTTACATGTTGCCTAAGGAAAAAGCGCGACTTGCATCGGAACACAAACAACAAAACAAACAACAAGCACATATGGTTTCATATGAACCATTACACGGACTCGACTTTGCATGAGGGATACATGACTGATCCTACCCTAGGAGTTCTCGGACTCAGGTGGTGGAGTGCTCAGTCTCATAGTCATGCTCCTTTGGGTCTTCCTCCTGTTCATCATCTGAATGGGCATCATTCCCGGTTGAAGGGGTCAGGGAACGAGGAGGCCCATCCCGATGGCGCTTTCCTGGCGGGTCGGTGAAGAGCTCACGGTACTCCATCACACTCATGCGATGACGACGTCTAGGTGCATCCCTAGCTGGGGGTACTCCTCCTCGATAAGCGACATCTGGTCGTCCCTCAGGCGCTCCATCCTTCTTGATCTTGTTTGGCTTCATCTTGGCTTGCCGGAGTAGCTCTCGGGTGTGGTGAAGTTCCTTGCGGAGCTTCACGGACTCCTTAATCAACTGGTGAACCAGACTATCGGCGGAGAGGCTGAAGTAGGTCTGGAACCTCATTGGGGTGCCATCCTCGTGAGTCGGAACCAGTGTCCAACTCTCACCAAGATCATCCTTTCTGAAAGGAATGTAGCGAGTAGCCGGCTCATCAACCATCTCTGGAATGATGTCTCGAAGGTGCAAAAGTGTCTTGCATGCAGCTGACTCGACTACGAGTATCATGTTCTCCATCTGTGGTCCTTCAAAGAACCAACTAGTCAGGGAGTCATTTGCCTTCACGTCCACATCCACGTGGTACTCCTTCGTGAGAGCATCGACCCAGTGCTCGTGGTAGAGGAAAATGGGTGGTTGGAGAAACTGGCACTTCTCCAGGCTATCCCCAAGGAGTAAGGGAAAGCCAGATGTTAGGAAGGCTTTGGGTATGACGGCCATCCACAAAGGTTTGAAGGCAGGATAGTCAGCAAAGTGTTGTGTGAATAATAGAAGAGGTAAATAGTACAGAATTCCTAAGTATAGGGGCTATGTGTAGTCCTATAAACGGTTTTATCCTGACTAATGTCCATGCTTACTAAGGGCTTCCTACAGTCAGGATGGCTCTGATACCAGCTCTGTGGGGACCACGACTCATAAGTCGTGATCATCGAATGCACGTGTACAGTGATCCCAGAGATCAATGCTCACTAAACATACAGAAGCTGAATAACAAGAGTCTTACATCCACATTTAACGTCTTACACAAATAAGGACCATGAAGGTCTAGTCTTACGTACGTAGGGCCACGAGGGCCAAACCCCTATATAGAACAAGCAGCAGAAATCTTGATCGAAAGCGTGAAACCATGCCATATGCCTTAACGTACAGGCATTCCGACTAGGAAACATCCTAGTTCGCATGTTCATCTCCAACGACTCATCAACATACTCCCGTTCTTCGATGCCTGGCCAATTAAATAACCAGTGGCAAGCCAATGAGTACTTTGAATGTACTCGCAAGCAACCCAAGTTGTGTAACAAGGTAATAATGATGCATGATGTAGCACTAAGTAGGTAGTTTGTGGAAAGCTAATTTTTGAATGCAATGACATGATCAAATAACTAGGTAAGCATGCGTCAACAGTTGGCAGATATCCATTTGAACAAGTTATAGATATCCCATAAGCAGGGGTTGAACACCTCATGACCCATCATTATGCTAAGTCATTGGACTTAGTCAATCGTCAACCTAAGTCATCGGAGTTAGCTCAGGTAACCTGTTTATCACCAACACACACACTCACACCAAGTATGTGAAAAATTGCATACGTAGTTTAAGAAGGACCTCCAACTTTCCATGACCGCGGACGCGGCTATTCGAATATTTTTATACTCTGCAGAGGTTGCACACCTTACCCACAAGACTCGAGGAACTTCCATGTCATCCACGACTCGTGGTACATCACATACCTGAGGTAAGCACCCGAACAATGCCTTTACCCTAGCGATACTAAACAAAGGGTTCACTCGATTGGTACCCAGCCCTCACAATCAACATCACACGAGCCTTGCTCCAGATCATACCATCCATGAGGGGACAAATAGTGTGCCCGATGCGTGTAAAGACATCGCATGATCGTCCATTCCGGTACGACCCCGTATCAAGTGTGACCACGCCACTCCCGCCACTAGTAATGCGGTCTCCTTGCCAGTACCCACCAAAGTAATCAACAGAGCCCCTTCCCATATAGGGGTAGACTGGTTGTGCATGTAAGGTTGGAGTAATGGTCGCAACTTGCACCAATCCGTTTTTGAGACCACACACACTCACTTGCTTCGGTACACCACTTCTTTCTCAAGTGGTTACCCAACTCAACATCATCCCCCTCGGGCATTGGTGGCACCCGACGGGGTTTTCGAAAGGTCTTTGAAAACACTATGTTTCCATCACCATGCATATTCCCGAACCCACTTGCGTAGAGGCTACTAGCATCCTATCTACACCCACCCGCGTAACCCTCATAAGGTGGTAGGGTCATGCATGATGCAAGTCTCAACGACAAAGTATGGGAAGCAACCCACCAAAGTGGTCACTACTCCACATGATCAAATATAACAAAAGTAAAGTGCTATCTGAAATGCAATAAAAATGGTTTCTTAACATGGTCAAAGGGTTGCTTTCCTGGCTCAACAAAGTCTTCGGGGTCTTCAAAGTCTTCAGGTCCAACTCCCTCATCAATAGCGCAATCTATCGTCGCGAATAAAAGTGATAAAAATAAGCATCACACAAAAACAGAGCACACAAGCTATTATAAAAAAGCTACCCTACTCTCATAAATACTGGAAGCTATACTAAAAATATTTTTCTAGGGTTTTGAAGTTAAAAAGGTTTTCAAATCTATTTTTATCAGTGGCTGAAAATGCCTAAAAGGGGTTTTGTAATAAAACTGTACATAGAATGCTTTCAAACATTTTTACAAGTGGCACTAATAAATTATATGGAATATTCTAGGAATTTAGGTGGAAGAATATTCGGAATTTGATAAAAATTGGGCTTTGTGGGATTTTTGGCAAAACCCACAGAAAATAAAAAGGAAAAGGGCACAGGACCCTGGGCCAGAGCCAGCCTGCAACTGGGCCGGCCCAGAGGCCAACCAGCCAAGGCAAACCGGCGCGCGCGCACCCGCGTTCAAACCTGACGACTGGGGACCGAAGGCCAGCGCTAGAGAGGGGAGGTGGAGTGTCACGCCCAAGATGCACGCCTCTCCGTTTAAGGCACGAGGGCCTCGCAAGGGATAGAGGCGCATCTTGCCATTAGAAAGAATAGTATCATCACAACATACATTACTGAATGAGAAGAGTATACAAGTTAGCTTACACTCGCCACATGATAACTTACAATGACACTCAAATCATAGCATCAAGTTGAACACAGGGTCCGACTACGGACGAAATCAAACGATAAAAGAAGTTGCAAATGATACTATCAAGCTATCCCAAAGATCACGACTAGGTCCTCTACTCATCCGCATACGTCACGTACATTCTGCCTCTCTCCTCATCATACTTCCACTAGAGCTGAGTAAGATCATCCTGCACGAACTCATCTGAACCTGTAACTGGATTATTGTAGTAAACTGTGAGCCACAGAGGACTCAGCTATCATGTGCCCGGGTACCAAGACTATTTAAGCTTGATGAAGGTAGGGTGATGTTTTGTTTGCAGCAGCACTAAGCACTTTATGGTGGCTAGCTTAAGCAACATGAAATAAATATGAGTGGCCTACGAGGACTATCGAATCTAGTCTGATCTCCAAGAGATCATGAACACTTACTTATGTCAATCATAACCCCACCGTGTTCTCTCTCGATTAGTGTTCACGGGCAGAGACGATCACGGTTACTCACACAGTTGGTGTATTTTAATTAGAGTTTACTTCAAGTTTTCTATAACCGGGTGTCAAACAAATATCCAAGTTGCCACATAACCGCGGGCACGGCTTTCCGAAAGAGTTAACCCTACAGGGGTGCTCCGTGAGAATAACCACGAACGCGTCCATCACAAATAACCACACTCCGTGAGAATAGCCTCGAACGCGGTTCTCGCGATCATCATAGACAATTCCAAAGGAGCCCAACACCTCGAGTAAACCCGAAGAAAGTCAGACTTCACACGCAAGGCATTCGATAAAGGTAAAACAAATCCAGCAAGACCACCCGACGTGTCGACGAACCCGATAAGAGCCGCGTATCTCGTTCTCAGGACACGACAGATGGGACTAGCTACTGGGGAAAATCGAATCCTCAAGTTGCCTCGAGGCAGCCCCGCAGGCAGCCGATTTTGGACCAACACTCATGAGGAGCACTGGCTCGGGGGTTGATTAAATTATCCACAGGTTTGCAAGACCCTAAGCAATTAAATAGGTTGTTAAGAAAATGTAGTACCAATGTTGGGTCTTGCCAGACAAGTTTTAAACTCAACCGAATAACAAGGGGGTCCCCATAATAACCCCGAGCATGTTAGGAGCGTAAAGTATGGAAAACATAACACCGGTAACAAGGAACTAATGGCGGTAGTAGCGGAGCAAAACACTCAGCAAAAGGATAAGCCTTCCACCAATACCAGGTATATATGTGCATTAATTAAATAACAGAATTAATGTGATATCCAATCCATGTTGTCACATGGAACAACCTGCACCTGCAACTAAGAATGCTATAAGAGGGGCTGAGCAGCGGTAACTTAGCCAATCAACGGTTTGCTGGGATGTGGCGGTTAGAGGCTGTCATGGAAACATGGGGGCTGATATCATGTGGTAGGTAGCGCAATTGTAATGATAAGAACGAGAAACTAGCAAGCAAAGATAGTATTGGGATCCGGGTACGATCATCTTGCCTGTTGGCTCTTCGGCGGAACAAGTAGCGGGATCCTCGTAGTGGTACTCTCTTGGGTCCTCGTACTCAGTATGAACACTCGCGTCTACCCAAGGGAAACAGCAACAATAAACATCCAACCAAGGTGCAATGCACAATCAAAATGATGCATGATCATTTATGTAGAATTATAACATGGCAATCCAAAACTAGTCATGTTTCACATGCAAAGTTGTTTATTAATGGATCTGGACAGAAACTCATGTTAAGTTATTTAGACATGCATGAACATGGTAAATGTGGATGCAGCATGCAAAAACGATGAAAATGCATACAAGGATCGCAAGAAACGGAGCTACGGTTCTCGAGATACGCTCACGACAAGGTTCGGAGGCAAAACACAAGATCATCAAATACCTGGGCTAATTCTTGGCATTCCAAGGTGGCCACTAGATAGATGATGAAAAATAAATTACAATAGACTCAAGAATCATTCAATTCCATGGAGTATAACTCCGACAACTCGCAAACCAAAAACACCAGATCTGTCACAAACAACAACATAGCATTTTGAAAAGATCACAACAAGAGCTACAGGACTCCTACAACCACAAACAAGATATGGACATAATCTACTCAACACCCACATCAATTTATCCAACTATGCAATCAGCAAAATAGGCACACATCAATATGCATGGAGCAATCAAGTAGGCATGATGAATCAGGTATTTAGGGACTTAGTGAAAATTCCAGCTTTCTGGAATCTGGGTTAACAAAGTAGCAAGTTGACAACAATGGTTAAATATGCTAGAGAACTCCAAATGGCATGAAAATTTACACGATGGTATATGACAATATCTACTACAAATACCTAGCACTGAGCATGACCAAAAACCCACCACAACACTTGCTACAATCCACTCTTCATGGAAAAACAATAACAGTAGAATCTCCAGACAACCATTTCTATGCAGGATGAACAGTAACAGAAAGCAGCCAACTAAACAGCATGGTTCCCACTGATCTGGGAACTTATCATAAATAACAAAAATACTGGGACATTACCACCAACTTTGACTAACAAACTCATGTTGGCAAGAACTTAAAATCATGCATGGATCAATTCATAAGAAAAAGACATAAGGGCATCACAGCTTAAAAATGCAGTTTTGTCAAGTTGCCCCAAAGTCAAATCTGACTTCACAGGTGCATACACGGGTTGATTCTACCCCAAATGCATTACTCATACCCCTATACTTGTGTGGAGCTAGGGGGAGGAAGGCTAGGTCGAAATTTGACCCTATCCCCCATAGATGAGTTATGGCGGTTAAGTGACATGATGAAAATGCACAAAAATGGCATGGGCTCTATGCTTACAAGTTGGAAATGAATAAATAGCAACCTAGGAACATGATATCATGGCATAGCATCATTTACAAAGATGAAACTAGCTAAAAGAGAAACTATGCTAATATGAGAGAAACCTACACATGGAGCTAAGCATGCACTTACACCCACACATCCACATACATAGGCACACATGCATTTACCAAGCAAGTGTATGTGAAAAAGCACTCCACACACCACAACACATGAACCGCACATGTGTATATGCCATAGGCATATACGCACACCACATACCTATGCATAAGTGCATGAACACATGCACCTACCCTACTCACACACAAGGGTGTATGCATAGCTTCCACACACTACACACTACACACACTAACCAACTCATCCACATGTTAACATGCACGTGCAAATGCATACACATGTACATACCACATACACAAGGGTGTGTATGAGGAACATACACACACACATGTAAACATCGCACTACCACCACACACACACATACTTGTGCAAAACACATGCACAACACATACATATATATGCATATATACACTAGGTATATATATATGCACACACACATATAACACATACACTCATGCACACACATGTGTGTATATGCAAGTAGCACATACACACACATACACCAACTAACACACACACCACATATATATATGTCATACATACACATATGTATCACACATACACATATATATGGCTGAAAAAAACAAAAAAAACAACCTGAATAATGCTACACACACGTACATACATGCACCTAAGTGCACCACACACACAAACACACACACACTCACACACATCTGCACACACACAGCCGCTAGGATCTGGCCACAACCGCACCAGATCCAACCCAACTCCCACACACGCGCATGGGATCCGATCCACACACACCGGATCCGCACACACAACACCTACACTAGCCAACCAAAAAAATAAATGAAAAAAGGGGGGGAAGCGGGCTCGAACCCGCGACCTTGCGGTCTTTCCCCGAGCCGGCCACCACTGCGCTACGCGATCGGTTCGTACTAGTATAGGGACCTTGCTCCTCTTATACACACCACACGACTACTGACTGACGAAACTGAAAAGCCAAGGCCACCGGTGGCGACGCGAGGAACTACAGCAGGGCGAGAAGGGGCGGCGACTGAGCTCACCTAGGGGAAACGACGAAGGCTCGGCACACGAGGCGAGGAGGAAGGAGTCGGAGCCGAAGGGGAGGAAGAAGACGCCACGAAGAGGAAGAAGACAAGCTAGGGGTAGAAGCTTCCGCACCAGAGGAAGAAGACGAAGATGGCATCGATGCAGCGGGCCTTCCGCATCCCTAGCGCCGGGAATGGGATGCGGGCACACCCAGCTTGGCCTTGGACCTGACGACGGGGCCACGGCGACGACGAGGAGGCACCGACGACGAGCCCCTCTGCTCTGCTCACACCTAGTGACTGCTGCACCTTACCTGGACCCCTTCTCTGCAGGGAAGAAGAAGGAGGAAGAATATGGGGGAGGAGCGGCAGCACGAGGGAGGAAGGAGGAGGAACGGGAAGTCGGATGTTGGGGCTAGGGCTAGGCGCTCCTTATGGCCATGGGGACGCGTTGGAGGCCGTCAAATCGTGGCACCTTTTGGCGTGGACAGCACCGATGTGCTGCTGTACTGACAGAGAAGAAAGGAGGGGAAAGGAGGAGATGGGCTATCATGGAGATTTGGGATGCGCAAGAAGGAAAAGGCCCACTCGCTGGCTCTCTCACTCACACAGGCAGAAGGTTTTTTCTTCTTAATAAAACAGCCACACCAATTTTAAAAACCCAGGGCAATAAAAGGATTTTTAAAGTAAAACAAAAAATAGTTTTGAGAAGGGAAAATTAAGCCTTGTTTTATAAAAATCCCAACTGAAATTATTTAGCAAGTTAAATTTAATATAATAATGAAACAGCCCCTGTTTTGAATAGGTTTCAAAAACCAAACATCTCCAAATACCCAAAGTTTCACTCCCAATATTAATAGCAACATTGGGGTCACCTCATAGACATTTTTAAAAGATTTTTAAAACAACTAAATACTGCCAAGAAATCATATTGGAATAAAAGGCAATGAGAGGGGGTTTTGAGAATGAAGAAAAGGAGAGGTAGAAGAGGGAGAGGTTGCACACATGGAGACCACCACTCTCAAGGCCAAAACCACACAAGGCACATCACATACATGATCCAATACAAGACACACAACACAAGCAAGCATGATGAATGGCATGATGATGAAATGATAGATGACATGATGCATGAATGCAAAAACACCATGAAGACAAAGGTGCAATCATCTCATAGCTCATGACACAAGGTTCCTACATATGGTTACATGCCAAATAAGGTAGGGACATCACTTGGGATGTCACAACTCTCCCACACTACAAGAGGATCTCGACCCGAGATCTAGGAACGGAAGAAGTCTGGAAATTTGGAACGGAGCAGGTCCTCATGTTCCCAAGTAGCTTCTTTGTCGGAATGATGGGACCACTTCACCTTGAGGAACTTGATAGACTTGTTGCGAGTCTTACGCTCAGTTTCTTCAAGAATTGCAACTGGATGCTCACGATAAGAAAGATCATCTTGAAGATCTATGTCTTGGAGGTCAATGGTTCGCTCGAGAGACTTGAAGCATTTCCGGAGCTGAGAAACATGGAAGACATCGTGCACGTTCATGAAATTTGGTGGAAGCTCAAGTTGATATGCAAGACCACCTCTCTTGTCAACAACTTTGAAAGGACCAACAAAACAAGGAGCCAACTTTCCTTTGATTCCAAATTGCTGTGTGCCTCTCATGGGAGAAACCTTGAGATAGACAAAATCATCCACTTGGAAAGAAACATCCCGGTGCCTTCTATCATAATAGCTCTTCTGACGGGACTGAGCTGCTTTGAGGTTCTCACGAATGACATGGCACATTTCTTCTGCTTCAGTGATCATGTCATTGCCCAATATCTGATGCTCACCGGTTTCAGACCAGTTAAGCGGGGTACGACACTTTCTGCCATAGAGAATCTCGAACGGGACCTTGCCTGAACTAGCTTGAAAGTTGTTGTTGTATGAGAATTCAGCATATGGAAGATAGTCTTCCCACTTCATGTCAAACAATATCACACAAGCTCTGAGCATATCTTCAAGAATCTGATTGACCCTCTCAACTTGACCACTTGTCTGTGGATGGAACAACGTGATGAAACGGATCTTAGTACCCATAGCAGTCTGGAAGGACTCCCAAAACTTGGAAGTGAAGAGACTTCCAAGGTCAGAAGAGATGAGCTGAGGAATACCATGCAAAGAGACTATCCTTGACGTATACAACTCTGCAAGCTGAGCTGCCAAGATAGATTCTTTGACTAGCAGGAAATCAGCAACTTTTGACAGCTTGTCGATAACCACAAAGATGGCATCGTTGCCTCTCTTGGACTTGGGGAACCCAGTTACGAAATCCATCTCCACTTGATCGAATTTCCATTCTGGGATAGGCAAAGGCTGAAGAAGACCTGCTGGACGTTAATGCTCTGCTTTCACCGTGTGACAAACATCACACTCGTTCACGAACTGAGCAATTTCACGTTTCATGCGAGTCCACAAGAAGGTTTGCTTGAGATCCTGATACATCTTGGAACTGCCAGGATGAATGGATAGCAGAGAATTGTGTGCTTCGTCCATGATAACCTTTCCGAGATCACCTTTTGGAACCACAAGACTGTCCTCAAAGAACAAGGTATCTTTGTCATCGACACGAAAGCACTTATACTTCGGAATGCTCTTGGCCACACCTTTCTTCACCTTCTTCACCATAGCGTCTAGCAGCTGCGCTTGGCGAACCTGATCTTCCAGAGTCAGAGAGACTTGAAGATTGGCAAGAAATCCTTGCGGAATTATTTGAAGGTTGAGCTTGCGGAAGGCTTCACAAAGCTCGGGCTGAAGAGGCTTCAAGATCAGACTATTGCAGTACGCCTTACGGCTGAGCGCGTCTGCAATGACATTCGCTTTCCCAGGAGTATACTCAATGCTTCGGTTGAAGTCTTCAAGCATTTCCACCCAATGAGACTGCCGAAGATTGAGATTGGGTTGACTGAAAATGTACTTCAGGCTCTTGTGATCAGTGTACACCTCAACTGGTCTACCCAACAACAAATGCCTCCAAGTCATTAGAGCATGCACAACTGCCGCCAACTCAACATCATGAGTGGGGTAGTTCTTCTCGGCAGGCTTCAACTGACGTGAGGTATAAGCAACAATCTTCTTGTCTTGCATGAGAACACCACCAAGACCTTGGAGAGAAGCATCACAGAAAACTTGGAAAGGCTTAGACTGCTCAGGAGGAACAAGAACTGGGGCTGAAGTCAGTCTCTGCTTGAGCGTATGGAACGCCACATCACACTCAGGAGACCAAACATACTTGACGCTCTTCTAGAGGAGATTGGACAGCGGCTTAGCAATTTGAGAGAAATTCCCCACGAATCTTCTGCAATAACTAACAAGCCCGAGGAAGCTCTGAAGCTGCTTCACATTCTAAGGAGGTTCCCACTTCAAGATTGCCTCGACTTTCTCAGGGTGCACTTTAATTCCCTCGGCAGAGATGACATGCCCGAGGTACACCACTTGATTGAGCCAAAACTCACACTTGGAAAACTTGGCATAGAACCGATGTTCCCTTAGCTTGTCAAGCACAAGGCAGAGATGCTCTGCATGATCTTCTTCTGTCTCCGAGAACACAAGGATATCATCTAGATAGACCAAGATGAACTCATTCTTGAAAGGAGAGAAGATGAAATTCATCATTCTTGAGAAGGTTGGAGGAGCATTCGCAAGACCAAATGACATAACGGTGTACTCATAAGAGCCAAAAATCATCCTGAAAGCGGTCTTGGGAATGTATTCTTCGCGAATGCGAATTTGATGATAACCCATGCGAAGATCAAGCTTCAAGAAAACCTTGGCACCTTTCACTTGCTCAAACAAGTCATTGATGTTGGGAAGTGGGTACTTGTTTCTGATTGTCTTCTTGTTCAATGGCCGATAGTCCACACAAAGACGATCCATGCCATCCTTCTTCTTGACAAACAAAACTCCACAACCCCATGGAGAAGAGCTTGGTCTGATCAGACCTAGATGTTCTTGCTCATCTAGATGCTTCTTCAACTCTTTCAGCTCTTTGGGGCCAAGTTTATACGGGCACTTGCAGACCGGTTCAGTTCCGGGCTCGAGATCAATCATGAACTCAACTGGCCAGTGTGGAGGCATTCCTGGCAACTCTTCTGGAAAGACATCTTCATACTCACAAACCATCGGAATTTGAGAAATCACCGAGATTTCACCCTTCTCGTTGAGAGCAAAGAGACGGATTGTGTCATCGCGAGCTGCGAAAATAATCACGTCTTCTGAAGGATGAGTCAGCTTGACTTCTTTTGCTTTGCAATCAATATGAGCCTTATTCATAGCCAGGAAGTCCATGCCTAGTATGTGATCAATATCGAAATTCCCAAGAACAATTGGAGAAGCCAAAAAAGAATAATTGACCATCTTGATAGAAGCATCCCGAACCACCATCTTTGAACCGAGACGCTTCCTGGGAGACACAACTTGCAATGCATTTGGCAAAAACTCCGTGGAAAAACCATGTTTTGCCGCAAAAGGATAACACATGAAACAATGCGATGCACTAGAATCAAATAACACTTTTGCAGGAAAAGAATTGACTGATAGATTACCCATTATCACATCATTGGACTGCTCTGCTTCAGCTGCATTCACCATATTCACTCTTGCGGACTTGGGATTATGCTTCACCATAGCATTTCTTGGAGGCTTGATGGGAGGAGGCGGAAGACGCCGCTGGTTGCACTTATTTGCATAGTGGCCCTTTTGACCACACTTGTGACAAGTCACCTCAGAAAGCGGACGAACATTGCCTGGAGGAGGAACAAGAACTGCCTTGGACGCCTGGTTCTTCTGCTGGAAAGCTGGGTTGGGTGGGTGGGAAGAACCACGACCACCGAATTGCTTCTGCTACTGAGGAGGACGAAACAGAAGAGGATTTGGCACCCAATACTTCTGCTGCTTAGGAACCATCTGAGAGCTGGAAGAACAATATGAATCCGTTGAACACTTCTTGGAGTTCTCCAACTTGAGCTGAGCTGCTTCAATCTTTAAAGCCATGTTGTAGAACTGATCAAACTCACGAGGCTCTTGAAGAAAAAGGCCTGGTAGAAGCTCATCCTTCAGACCACCTCTGAACTGATAGATCATAGCCTTATCATCTGGAACATCTTGCTTGGCATAACGAGCTAGATTCTGGAACTCGATGTTGTACTAGTAGACAGCCTTGGTTCCCTGCTTCAGGTGCCTGAACTTCTCACGCATGGCCTCGACAAAGCTTGTCGGAATGTAATGAGCCCTGAAGTCACGACGGAAATCATCCCAAGTAACAACACGATCGCCCCTGGAATCCTTGTACTATTGCCACCAATCAGCTGCTTGACCCTTTAGCTGGAACGATGCAAATCTGACGAAGTCCTCTGGCCTGACATTGCTGCACTCAAAATGTTTGCTCATATCACGAAGCCAATCATCAGCATCTAGAGGCTGATCACAACAGGTGAAAGTCTTGGGCTGGTTGGCAAGGAACTGATTGAGTGTCGCAAACTGAAGCTGATTCGGAAAATTGCCTTGAAAACCTTGCTGATCCTGCTCCCTTTGTTGCAATGGCTTGAGCAACATCTGGGTGTTTGCATTGGTCGCGGCCATCACAGCTTGCCAAGCTTCTGGAGGAGGAGGCAGAGGAGGCAGTGGCGTGGATGGTGGTGGAACATCAGTCTGCTCCTCACCACAACCCAGATTATTGCGAGTTGGTGGAGCCATCCTGAAGATGGACAAAACGCATTAGCCTCATAGATAAGATGAAACAAAGCTGAATCAAATGCTTGGAAGAATTGAACAAAACAACATAGCCTTCCTACTGAAAAATTAGTAAGAATGCTTCTTCGGATCATGATAACATCATTAGACATAAGAAGCCACTTGCAATAACACAACAAGTATTGAGCTAAGCGCTCGGAACAAATGTACATACCCAATACATCTAGGGAAGATGATCCTAGATGACTACAAGCTTTCCCACCTATGAACTTCCGAAAACTTTCTTGTTTATGCGATTCGGGTTGCGGAATCAGGAACCTGCCCTAGGCAATTAGCTGCAACTGCATCCGCAACCTTCCACACCATAATTCAAGACATTTCGCAAACTCGACTAATCTCGAATCCTCAAACTCACAACGATACTTAACCATGGTGGTACCCCGGACACCTCTCCAGTACTGGGTGACTCCGACCTTATCTCAGCACGATAAGTATTGAGGTAATTTTGAACATTCTCCGTCCTGAGATATCAAGGAAGCTGAATGATAACGATGTGCCAACATTCCATGGAGCTCGACTCCCTGGAAGAAATCAAGTCAGACAGGAGGCACCAAGACAGAACCCTGTCACATTGGTATCATATAGACTCCAAAATACCCGCGTGATCCTAAAAAAATTTGGAGCGAGAAGAGGAGTAGAATCAAAATTTCCTAAGTCGTATACCTCGCCAGAGCATAGAAGACGAGTAAAAAGAATCCTACTCTCCGACATAACTAGACTCAAAATAGTTTTACTAGACACAACTCGGCCAAGTTCGAACAAGTAAAGGCTCCTATGGTCGTATGGCTCTCATACCAACTTGTCACACCCAAGATGCGCGCCTATCCGTTTAAGGCACGAGGGCCTCGCAAGGGATAGAGGCGCATCTTGCCATTAGCAAGAATAGTATCATCACAACATACATTACTGAATGAGAAGAGTATACAAGTTGGCTTACACTCGCCACATGCTATCTTACAACGACACTCATATCATAGCACGAAGTTGAACACAGGGTCCGACTACGGACGAAATCAAACGATAAAAGAAGTTGCAAATGATACTATCAAGCTATCCCAAAGATCACGACCAGGTCCTCTACTCATCTGGATACGTCACGTACATCCTACCTCTCTCCTCATCATACTCCCACTGGAGCTAAGTAAGATCATCCTGCACGAACTCATCTGAACCTGTACCTGGATTATTGTAGTAAACTGTGAGCCACAGAGGACTCAGCTATCATGTGCCCGGGTACCAAGACTATTTAAGCTTGATGAAGGAAGGGTGATGTTTAGTTTGCAGCAGCACTAAGCACTTCATGGTGGATAGCTTACGCAACATGAAATAAATATGAGTGGCCTACGACGACGATCGACTCTAGTCTGATCTCTAAGAGATCCTGAACACTTACTTACGTCAATCATAACCCCACCGTGTTCTCTCTCAGTTCATGTTCACGAGCAGAGATGATCACGGTTACTCACACAGTTGGTGTATTTTAATTAGAGTTTACTTCAAGTTTTCTATAATCGAGTGTCAAACAAATATCCAAGTTGCCACATAACTGTGGGCACGGCTTTCCGAAAGATTTAACCCTGCAGAGGTGCTCCAACTAGTCCATCACAAATAACCACACTCCATGAGAATAGCCTCGAACGCGGTTCTCACGATCATCATAGACAATTCCAAAGGAGCCCAACACCTCAAGTAAACCTGAAGAAAGTCAGACTTCACATGCAAGGCATTCGATAAAGGTAAAACAAATCTAGCAAGACCACCTGACATGTCGACGAACCCGATAAGAGATGCGTATCTCGTTCTCAAGACACGACAGATGGGACTAGCTATGGGGAAAAATCCAATCCTCAAGTTGCCTCGAGGCGGCCCCGCAGGCAGCCCCTTTTGGACCAACACTCATGAGGAGCACTGGCCCGGGGGTTGATTAAATTATCCACGGGTTTGCAAGACCCTATGCAATTAAATAGGTTGTTAAGCAAATGTAGTACCAATGTTGGGTCTTGCCAGACAAGTTTTAAACTCAACCGAATAACGAGGGGGTCGCCATAACAACCCCGAGCATGTTAGGAGCGCAAAGTATGGAAAACATAACACCGGTAACGAGGAACTATGGCGGTAGAAGTAGAACAAAACACTCAGAAAAAGGCCAAGCCTTCCACCAATACCAGATATATATTTGCATTAATTAAATAGAAGAATTAATGTGATATCCAATCCATGTTGTCATATGGAACAACCTGCACCTGCAAGTAAGAATGCTATAAGAGGGGCTGAGCAGCGGTAACTTAGCCAATCAACGGTTTGCTGGGATGTGGCGGTTAGAGGCTGTCATGGAAACATGGGGGCTGATATCATGTGGTAGGTAGCGCAATTGTAATGATAAGAACGAGAAACTAGCAAGCAAAGATAGTATTGGGATCCGGGTACGATCATCTTGCCTGTTGGCTCTTCAGCGGAACAAGTAGCGGGATCCTCATAGTGGTACTCTCTTGGGTCCTCGTACTCAGTATGAACACTCGCGTCTACCCAAGGGAAACAGCAACAATAAACATCCAACCAAGGTGCAATGCACAATCAAAATGATGCATGATCAATTATGAAGAATTATAACATGGCAATCCAAAACTAGTCATGTTTCACATGCAAAGTTGTTTATTAATGGATCTGGACAGAACCTCATGTTAAGTTATTTAGACATGCATGAACATGGTAAATGTGGATGCAGCATGCAAAAACGATGAAAATGCATATAAGGATCGCAAGAAACGGAGCTATGGTTCTCGAGATACGCTCACGACAAGGTTCGGAGGCAAAACACAAGATCACCAAATACCTGGGCTAATTCTTGGCATTCCAAGGTGGCCAATGGATATATGATGAAAAATAAATCACAATAGACTCAAGAATCATTCAATTCCATGGAGTATAACTCCCACAACTCGCAAAACAAAAATACCAAATCTGTCACAAACAACAACATAGCAATTTGAAAAGATCACAACAAGAGCTACAGGACTCCTACAGCCACAAACAAGATAGGGACATCATCTACTCAACACCCACATCAATTTATCCAACTATGCAATCAGCAAAATAGGCACACATCAATATGCATGGAGCAATCAAGTAGGCATGATGAATCAGGTATTTAGGGACTTAGTGAAAATTCCAGCTTTCTGGAATCTGGGTTAACAAAGTAGCAAGTTGACAACAATGGTTAAATATGCTAGAGAACTCCAAATGGAATGAAAATTTACACGATGGTATATGACAATATCTACTACAAATACCTAGCACTGAGCATGACCAAAAACCCACCACAGCACTTGCTACAATCCACTCTTCATGGAAAAGCAATAACAGCAGAATCTCCAGACAGCCATTTCTAAGAAGGATGAACAGTAACATAAAGCAGCCAACTAAACAGCTTGGTTCCCACTGATCTGGGAAGTTATCATAAATAACAAAAATACTGGGACATTACCAGCAACTTTTGCTAACAAACTCATGTTGGCAAGAACTTAAAATCATGCATGGATCAATTCATAAGAAAAAGACAAAAGGGCAACACAGCTTAAAAATGCAGTTTTGTCAAGTTGCCCCAAAGTCAAATCTGACTTCACAGGTGCATACATGGGTTGATTCTACCCCAAATGCATTACTCATACCCCTATATTTGTGTGGAGCAAGGGGGAGCAAGGCTAGGTCAAAATTTGACCCTATCCCCCATGGATGACTTATGGCAGTTAAGTGACATGATGAAAATGCACAAAAATGGCATGGGCTCTATGCTTACAAGTTGGAAATGAATAAATAGCAACCTAGGAACATGATATGATGGCATAGCATCATTTACAAGGAGGAAACTAGCTAGAAGAGAAACTATGCTAATATGAGAGAAACCTACACATGGAGCTAAGCATGCACTTACACCCACACATCCACATACATAGGCACACATACATTTACCAAGCAATTGTATGTGCAAAATCACTCCACACACCACAACACATGAACCACACATGTGTATATGCCTTAGGCATATACACACAGCACATACCTATGCATAAGTTCATGAACACATGCACCTACCCTACTCACATACAAGGGTGTATGCATAGCTTCCACACACTACACACTACACACACTAACCAACTCATCCACACGTTAACATGCACATGCAAATGCGTACACATGTACATACCACATACACAAGGGTGTGTATGAGGAACATACACACACACATGCAAACATTGCACTACCACCACACACACACATACTTGTGCAAAACACATGCACAACACATACATATATATGCATATATACACTAGGTATATATATGCACACACACATATAACACATACACTCATGCACACACATGTGTGTATATGCAAGTAGCACATACACACACATACACCCACTAACACACACACCACATATATATATATGTCATGCAAACACATATGTATCACACATACACATATATATGGATGAAAAAAACAAAAAAAACAACAACCTGAATAATGCTACACACACGTACATACATGCACCTAAGTGCAGCACACACACAAACACACGCACTCACACACGTCTGCACACACACAGCCGCTTGGATCTGGCCACAACCGCACCACACACACCGGATCCACACACACAACACCTACACTAGCCAACCACAAAAAGAAAAGCAAAAGGGGGAAGCGGGCTCGAACCCGCGTCCTTGCGGTCTTTCCCCGAGCCGGCCACCACTGCGCTACGCGACCGGTTCGTACTAGTATAGGGACCTCGCTCCTCTTATACACACCACACGACTACTGACTGACGAAACTGAAAAGAAAAGGCCACCAATGGCGATGCGAGGAACTACGGCAGGACGAGAGGGGGCGGCGACTGAGCTCACCTAGGGGAAACGACGAAGGCTCGACACACGAGGCGAGGAGGAAGGAGTCGGAGCCAAAGGGGAGGAAGAAGATGCCGTGAAGAGGAAGAAGACGAGCTCGGGGCCGAAGCTTACGCACTGGAGGAAGAAGACTAAGATGGCCTCGATGTAGCGGGCCTTCCGCATTCCTAGCACCGGGAACGGGACGCGGGCACACCCAGCTTGGCCTTGGACCCGAGGTGGTCGGGGCCATTCAGTGGGCAACGGTGTCGGCACTATAGCATGCTCCAGAGCGCGCGTTTGGCATGCCACGACATGCCGACGGTGTTTTAGCATGGCCAAGGGTGTCTAGGGGGATCTTGGGGTGCCTAGGCTAGGGAAAAATACATTGGATGCCCTGGGAGAGAGATGGAATAAGAGGAGAGGGGAGAGAGAGCTCCTGCAAGGGCTGTCCAGAGGTGGAAATGGGGGATTTACCCCATCTTCCTATGGCCTATGGACTTGGGATTCTTACTGGAGGGGTAAGAGGTGAGGGAGCAAGTGTGGTAGAAATTTGGAGGCAAGGGGAAAAGTAAAAGATGGTCAAAAGATGATTTTTCCAAACCTACAGAAGGCGTTTGATGGGGATTAGGTCAAGCAAATGGACTTTTCTTGTGATATTTGACAAGATCAAATGGTGGTTGAAAATAGGCTGGATCACCAAGTTTGAGCTCAAGTGGGCAAGGTTGGCAATGGAAACTTTGTGAACCCTAGAAACTAACAGAATTGGGTTTTTGTAGATCTAATTATGCTAAGCTTTTACCAGTGATGCACCACTTAGTGTAGCATCATTATTGGTGATTACAGCATGTCCACAAAGTTTGGGGTCAAGGGTAGAAACTTCACAATGTAAAGTTGTTCAAATTTGAATCTGGACAGGAGGGGGTTTGGAATAGTTTGATGAACCAAATCAACTTGGATTGGGATGAAACTTTGCAAGATCATCACCCATGCTAGTGTTGACTTGCTAGAATTTTCCTAGAATTTATTGAGAATATTTCTTATAGAAATATTTCAAAAGCCTTATTTGAACAAAAAGGGTTTTGAGGGGATTTGCCCATGTGTTGAAACTCATATATATGGGAAATATATGTCCAATGAGTTTCCCTAAATTTTCTCAAATATTTTGAAAGCATTTAAATAATTTTTCCTTATGAAAAATCATTTCTGGTCTTAAGAAAAAGCCTTTAAATAAAATGTAAGAATTATCTTTAAAATTATTATTTGGTGGTTTTGGGAAGTCATATACATAGTAGGTTTGAACTGAAGCTTTTGGGGAAGAAGGATCAGCCCAATTCGAGGACTTGTAGTGCAAACCTCATTTCAGGGGTTTTTGAAAACCTAATTTGAATAAATCATCTTTGGTCAAAACAAAATTTGATAAAAATAATTTTGGGCACTATTCACATGGCATGATCATTGGCAAGAGGTTTGGGACAAGGAAGATGAATATGAAGAGGGATAGAATCCAAGAGTGCCATACACAACAATCAACAAGCAAGAAAGCAACAATTCAAACAAGCACAAGCACTAAAACAGTTTAATTGGTTTCGAATTTTATAAATACAAACATGACAAGGTGAAAAAAACACAGGGTGTGACAGTTACTAGGAAAAATAAGAAACCACGAGTACGAATATTTTCATGAAATTCCCTTCGCATAACTTGGCTACCACGAACAAGGTTGGATGGTTTTCAAGGGGAATGAGATAGGGTTTAGGGTTAACCATGGAATAGTTTGTCCAAATGACCCCATGTTGGGCACAGACCCTATATTTGCACACTAAACAATCATCGCCGAAAAAGTACGGCATACTCACATTGTTGAATTTTCAAAGGATAAATGTGTAACATTTCTCCTCCTGTTGAGCACCTGTTGTACCACTACATGAATCTTGAATCTAGGATCTAAATGCAAGGCATGCTCAACTCCAAGGATACTAATTTTTTGATGTGGGAAGACATTTTATGTTCTTCTCCTACCTACTAGTGTGCTGATCATTGGTGGGTTTTATTTGTGTGGAATTTTTTTAGGGTAGGCTAGAGCCTGTTGAACCCTGTTGAGTAGAATCACCATTGCCTGTAGACAATCACCAATATTTGGTGTCCACCGCGGCCCCACATGTCTGTCAACCAATTACTAGATGTGGTCATATTCAACATGGCCACATACGGCGGACCCACGCATCAGCGACTGGAAGCAACGATCGCCCATCCTTTTTCAATCCATGCGTGCAGGGGGGCTGACATCATGCACTTCCATTGCCCGTCCACATAACGGCCTCACCCCCTCCCGCGTGCTCCCTCGCTGACGACCAAAAAATCCTAGCCAAGGGTTTCCTTAGTGGATCCCGCAAGGGTAAGGGGAAGTTCACCTCCGGTGTATCCTCCTCAGGTGCACATCCTCCTCTGCCGCCACCGGCACCTGCCCTCATGTGCGGCAGAGCCTTCACATTCCGATGCACAAGGCACACTACCACTGGGTGTACATGCAACTGTTGATGTAGCAGGATGTCACGCTGCCGCACGACTAGCATCTGGATCCGTGGCGGATCCCGATGACGGTTGTGTCGGGTCGTAGCGGGGGCATGCTGAGGAGGTGCAGAGGCGACGGGATCTCCTTACACTGGAGAAAAGGTCAGATGGAGGTGTACACTCTAGACTCTCCCAACTGGTGAGGTGGTTCGCCCTCGAGCACGAGGAGCAATGACGCCTCAATGTCCAGGAGCAGCGCACCAACCCTCTGTCGGTCCCCGTTGTTAGGCCAGAGGAGGAGGTGTACTAGGCGACTTCCATGGAAACCTCCATCGAGGAGGAGAGACACATGGCGGAGGCGGAGGAGGTGGACTACCGGGTGAGGCTTGCGGAGGCCCTCGCCCTATCTGTTGTCTCTGATTTCATTGCCCCCCTCCCCCCCCCCCGCATCGCCAAGGCTCCCGGTGCTCAAGGCCGAGCCTTTCTGGAAGGAGACGTATGTGTGGGAGTGTCACATGCGCAAGTGGGTCACCGCGCCTCGTGTGTGGCTTGGGGTTACGCCAGCATAGGAGGCAGCATACCTCGATCACTGGAGGCATAGCCACCTGGTGGCGGAGCGCGAGGAGGCCGAGCGCCTCATGCAGGCGGAGTGAGAGGAGGAGGAGTGTTGTTCCTGCTGGGCATGGGAGGAGGAGGAGCACCTGGTGGAGAAGGTGGAGCGCAGTGCTCGCGGAGAATGAGGCCCATCAGCGGCGTAGCCGGTGCAGGACACAACCCGTGCATCGGAGTCTACCTTTCCATGGTCAGGCCATGTGTCAGAGCTGGTGGACCTAACCAGTGGTCCTATCTTGGACAACAAGGATGCCTAGGGCATCGCAAAGACGGCTACCGCTTAATTAAGTTTTTCTATGTTTTCATTAATGTAAATGTGAAATTTTGTGATAGTTTCCTGCCATTTTAATGTATAATTAGTATTAAGTTTGAATTTTCCATGTTTTTTTATTTACGTGGCATGCACAAAGGAAATGGGCCGACCAAGGGTTGGGTGCATTCTTGACCGACCCAAACGCGTTGACCCACCTATCAGGATATTAGGTTGGCCCACTAGTTAGGAGGTAACAGTTAAAGGGTTTGACTAGACTGTGGTGCTCCATTTGGCCTTTTATAAGCAGGTGATGGAGGGGGGAGGGAAAAGGTGAGCAAAGTTTGTTGGTTTGGGCAAAATTGAGCAGAACTAAGGAATGAGGGGCATGAAAATAGAAATCCCTACTATCAAGATGGGATGAGGTACTAATGTGATGTGGTTGCTCAAGTGCTTAATTATTTACCACGAAAACCCATCGAATACATCTTCACAATCACTCTAATATTTCCTTGCCAAGTTTCCTAGTTTGGTGCCACGGAGTCAACCATAGACAAAACCCTAAGTGAACCCTAACTTCACGGTGCAACCAAGATTGCGTTCGGTCGAACCAAAAAGTAGTGGCCAACTTTCCGTGGTCAAGATATTTCTTTTTCAGAATCTCTGAGATGAAGTACTCGGAACCTAAGAAGTGTGGATATGCCTAGGATAGGCCGAATCAGTCTCATCGAGATGTTTCCTTTGGTCTCACTAAAAAGCCAAAAGTTCAAAACCTTTTGCCATAGTCAGTACCATTGAGATATATCTTTGGTGTCATCGAGTTGAGCAATAATGTTGTTATGGTTGTATTTTTGGTGAAGGCTATATATACCCCTCCACCACCTCTTTCTCCCTAAGATAGCCATTAGAATGAAACTACACTTCCACCATTAATTTCCTGAGAGAGAACCACCTACACAAGTTTTGAGATCAAGGGACTCCACTCCAACCAATAGATCCTTGATTTCTAGCCTCCCCAAGTTCCTCTCCACCCAATCATCCTCTTCTACCAAGAAAAATTCTTTGAGAGGGTGATTGAGTGTTGAGGAAACTATCTTTTGAAGCATAAGAGCAATGAGTTCATCAGCAAAACAACGTCTATTACCTCTTGGAGAGTGGTGTCTCCTAGATTGGTTAGGTGTCGCTTGGGAGCCTCCAAATCATGTGGAGTTCAATGAAGAAGTTTGTAAGGGCAAGGAGATTGCCTACTTTGTCAAGATCTACACTGAGTGAGGCTAGTCCTTCATTGACATAAGCCATGCTGGAATAGACAAGGTTGCTTGTTCACGGACCCTTCATGGGTGGATCCCTTCATCGAGTCGTGTAACCATCAACCTCCGTGGGTTGAAGTCTTCTTCAACATGGACACACGATAGCACCTCCCATTATGTTTATTCATTGGGTTTGATATTTATATCCCTCCCTTTACATTCACTTGAAATGTCTTTACTTTTCGCTGCGCAAATAGTAGACTTGCATGTGTAGGGTGTAGTAGACTCAGTAAAATCGCTAAAAAAATTCGAACGATAAAGTTGAGAAAAGGTTAAGTTCTAAGTCGGACAAGTAGTATAATCACCCACTCTAGACATAGTTTTGATCCTAAAAGTGGTATCAACGCTTTGGTCTCCATTGCATTGGTTTCACAACCTAGGAGAGTATGGTGTCTAGTGAGGGAAATACCACCATAGAAGTCCATATTTCGATGCCACAAAATTTTCTAGTTGGAAGCATACAATGAAAATGCATATTTTTGGTCATAACCCTGCCATTTGAGCTCTTTTTCGTGTTGGCTTGCAAGGTGAATTATTTGAAGATGGAAAATAACCATATTGTGAAGGAACTACGGATGAATTGAAGATATTGCAATACAACACTCAAGCATGAGACACATTATTTAGTGGTTTGTGTCCCGAGGAGTTCAACAAGATAAGTCGCCTTGAAAATGCCAAGGAAATTTGGGATAATTTGGTTGATATGCATGAAGGAACCGAATACACCAAGGAATCTAAGTTGGATGTGCTTCAAAGTAAACTCGACAAGTTCAACATGAGATGATGAAGGAGTTGCAGAAATGTACTCTAGGCTTGCTCTCATCACAAATGAGTATGCCATCTTAGGAAGTGAAGAGATGATCAATGAATTCATCATCAAGAAGATCCTTGGAGACTTGGATGGAAAGTTGACACCATGTGCACATTGATCCAAATGATCCCCAATTACAAAGATATCAAGCCCACAGAAGTCACTCGAAGGATAGTCGCTCATGAAATGTCAAGTCAACCAATTCTTACAAAGCTACAAGTGATGATCCTACTACTTCAAGTGAGAATCTAGTTTCCAATGAAGATATGGGTCTCATGTCAAGAATTTCAACAAATTCTATAAGAGTAGAGGCAAAGAAAGAAGCTCCAACTCAAGATACAAAAAGAACAATTCTTCTAGCATGGCCGGAATTGTTACAATTGTGGAAGACCAGGACACTTGTCAGATGAGTAAACAATATCTCCCAAGAAGAGATAAGAGTGACCTAGAAGAAGGAGTAGAAGAGATGAGTCACCTTGGAGAGATAGAAGGACTAGAGAAGGTCGATATGAACGAAGACCCTCCCGGAGTAGCAAGGATTCGAAGAGAAAGGGCAAGTTCACCAGAAGATAGACAAGAACAAGACATCAAGCTCATGTTGGTGAATGGGTTTCTAGCTCTAACTCCGACAACCAATCAGAGAGAATTTACCACTCCAACTCCGACTATAGTGAAGTTGAAGGTGCTGCCGGACCAACTCTCGTATCTTCCAAATCCTATGACCTATTTGATTCACCAAATGAGGGAATTGGAAGATACTTCATGGCTAAAGGCCCCAAATTAATTGACATCAATAGTGATGATGATGACTTATTTAGTGATGATGACTTCCTCATTGACAAAACTAGCGATGTTAGCTCTAATGAACTTGCTAGTAATCACGATAGTCAAGATGAATTGTTTGTCGATGTTAAGAAGGAGATTGAGCGCTTAACTAAAAACTAAAAACTCTTAACTTAGCTCATGAACCTACTCAAGAATATCATAGGGAGATTCTAAGAAATCATGAGAAGCTACACATTGATAAGCTAAATTTAGAACAAGAGCATGAGTTTCTAAAATCTATCAATGAAGATCTTCGAAAGAAGAGTTCTTCTTATCTTGCCAAATGACTCATCTTGTCTACTTTTATGTCTCAAGTTAAAACTAGGAAAACAAAAAACAAGGGAAAGAAAGGTTCTATATCTAGCAACAACAACAAAAAGGTTAAAACCAATGATGGTGTTCCTAGTACCTCTATTGATGCCACTAATGATTCTCTTGGCCAAGTTACACTTGAAAAAGAAGACAATTTATTGAAAGGAATTATAGATAAAGGTTTCTACAAAAGTATTGTCAGGAGTAAGCAATTTGAAGAGATCATACACAAGCAAGGATGTCATCGGAAGAATCAAGGTGTTAGTTTTGAACGAGAGTTCAATGGCAATGGACACCACTAGGAAACAGATTATAGGTGAACCCCCATTAGTGGCAGGCACAGTTAGCACCCTCCATAGCTAATCAGAAAAATGAACAGTGGCGGGCGACAAAATCCGGCCGCCACTGATGTTGCCGCACTAGTGGAAAGCATGTATTCATAGCCACTAGTGGTAAGAGGTTTCCAGTTTTCCCATGCGACCAATGTTTAATGTGGCAAGCACGTGTTGGTGCCTGTCACAGTTATTTGGGTTCTTGTGGCGAGCAGCAGTACTCACCTGCCAGTGTTATTTTTGGTCTCGTGGCAATTTTTTTCCTAAAAGTAGCAGTGACAGGCGAGTAGTTAGTTGCTGAAATGGCAGTAATGGGCTTTTATTTGGACCCGCCATAGGCTACCACAATCCTCCTTTAACCGCACCCGTACCAGCCACCGCCCCGATTCTATCATCTCCCTGTCCCTCGATCTCGTACCCACCTCTGCCTTGATTCTATAGCCTCTATCAGAATCGGGGCTCCGCAAAACGCAACAAGGTTCGAACACTGGGCGTATGCGAGGATCTTAATCGGCTCAGAGTCTCAAGCTTGTCTACCTGCGGCCTAACTTTGTTGAGTAAGTGCAAGCGGGGAAGAAGGTGGACTCGGAGATTTACCCAGGTTCCGGCCACTTTGTGGTGTAAAATCCTACTCCTTCTTTGTGGTGGATTGGCCTCACGAGGTGGCTAAGGATGAACTAGTATAGTGGTGGTGTGGCCTCACGAGGGCCCTTGGTAGTGATGAACTAGCCCTACTCAACCTACCCTCTACGATGGGAGCTGGCTACTATTTATAGGGGGGCATGGTCATCTTCCATTATCGCACAGGCAGGAAGGGATCCATAATGGCCAAATTTTAAAGGGGACAAGGGGTACATCCTATCTTGACTAAAGGTGGTCTTCGCCTGCAAAGCTTCAGGGTGTGACGCGGTGGTCGGCTCGGTGATGACATCCGTCCTGCCGAGCTCGTGGTCTCGGTCGTGTCGCACTCGGAAGGAAACCTTTGGGGATTCCTTGGGAACTCGTGTGTGTCATCTCAGGGGCATCACAGGATCGAACTATCTTGGCGGCATCATTTAGCGCCATGGGCTAGTAGAAACCACTGCGGAACGCCTTTCCAATGAGGGTGCATGACGAGGAATAGTGTCCGCAGTCACCTCCGTGGATATTGGCTAGTAGCTCGTGCCCTTGTTCCTCAGATATGCACCGCGACGACATGTTGTTTGGGTGCCTACGGTACAATTTGTTGTCCTTCAGGCAGTGGGCGGTGGCCCGGCGGACCACGCGTTCAGCGTCCTCCTCCTTCTATTGTAGGGCACCACGGAGCAGGTACGCCTTGAACTCCTCGGTCCAATCATCGGCCTAGGGTTCCAGCACCAGGAGTAAGCGTGCTACTATGTCCTGTCCGCAGGCCGAGGCTCCTGAGGGCGGGGCCGTTGGTAGTTCCTCCCAAAACGATGCCGGGCCTGCGGCCAGGGGCGCCATCGCTGGTTTGAAGAGACTCTCCTCGAAGACGCCAGGCTCATGTGGCTCGCCACATGACACCCTCTTGGCGATGTTGTCCGCCTCTTTATTCACGTCGCGCGAGACGTGCGGTAATTCCAAGCCCTGGAAGCGCTTTTCAATCTTATGTACCTCCTCCAAGTATGCCTCCATGTGCTCATCCTTCAGCTTGTAGTCTTTATTGGAGAAGTTGATGAGGAGTTGGGAGTATCCCTTGACGGTGAGGTGCTTGAGCCCTAGGGCGGTCGCGGCCCTGAGGCCTGCGATCAAGCCCTTGTACTCCGCTATGTTGTTGGAGACGTTCTTGCCATGCTAGAAACAAAGCTGCATGGCATAGTAGAGCTTGTCCTGGGTCGGTGAGATGAGCATGACTCTAGACCCCGTGCCCTGTCGTGCAAAGGCGTCATCAAAGTGAATGACCCAGTCGTCAAGCGCTTAGTCATCACGTGCAAGGGACTGGCCCTCATCAAGACCCCGGTCGGGAGCATCCGTCCACTCCACCACGAAGTCAGCGAGGGCCGCGCCCTTGATGATTCTGGTTGTGCTGAGCTCCAGATGGAAGGCCTGCAACTTGATGTTCCACTCCGCAACCCTTCTAGCAGCATTGGGGTTGCGCAGCACATTCCCCAGCGGGTACGCAGAATATCGTTCATGGGCTTGCCTTGGAAGTATTTGTCGGTGTCAACACCGGCGGATCTCGGGCAGGGGATCCCGAACTATGAGACTAGAATCGATGGTAACAGGAGATGAAGGGACACCGATTTACCCAGGTGCGGGCCCTCCTATGGAGGTAATACCCTATGTCCTGCTTGGTTGTATTGATGGTGTGGGGGGTTACAGAGTTGATCTACCACGAGATTAGCTAACCCTAGATGAGTTTTCTCTATCTCTATAACCTAAAACCCTCCGGCTTATATAGACGCCGAGGGTGTCAATGGTTTTTACATGGTCGGTTACATGCTGAAGAAATAAACATGCCTATCTAGGATTGACTACTTGGAGGATACGTCACGTCTCCTCGAGGCTTCCATCCTGGCGACGATGACCCTGATCATCCAATGCCCACCTTGCGGCCCATATAGTTCGGCCCATATGTTATAGGTCGTCTATCCAAGGACTCCCTAATCAAGGACACCCTCAGTAGCCACCGGACTAGCCTTCAATGCCGATATATATCCGGTCAATCTCCTCGTGACCTCATCTTCGGCTTGCGAGGCAAGTCCCTCACTCCTCCTTGTTCGGTGATCGATCAGTCTTCGGCAAGATGCCAAGCGTTGGGAGCATAGGTCCATTATAATAACCGCCTGTGTTCCTCAATTTCCGCGCGTCATGGGGAGGCGAGTGGTAAGTGATTTTTCCAATCTTACCCCTCTGCAATGGAGGCATCACCCATTTAATCAAACAACATCATGGTTGAGACCATATCCTCTTCCTCCCCATCGGAAAAAGCTCCAAGCGGAAAACCCATGAAAGACATGGCTAACCCCCCTAGCTCCTCTACACGCCCCTACGGATCACGTCCGGGGGACTAGACTAGCTGCTCCGTAGCACTCCTGCGTCTCCGTGATCTAGAGACCCAAGGGTATCTCCCTCCTTCACATCTGGCGTTCACCCGCGTAGGCTTGATTTCCTGCAACAACGAAGCTTTCGCTAAGTGTCTCCCCAATCCTCACAGGGGGAACATGTATGCTGCATCCCCTTTCTTCTGCAGGTCCTCGGGTTTCCCATCCACCCGTTCCTAAGGGGGTTGCTGAAATTCTATGGGATCAAGCTTCACCACCGTACCCCGGCTCCATCTTGCACATCTCAGGATTCGTTACCCTCTGCAACATGTTCTTAGGATGCGAGGCGCATTTTGAATTGTGGATAAAACATTTCTGTCTCATCGCCCAAACTCGGGACAAGACAATTTTGGAGGTCGACGGAACCGAAATGTGTCGTATAGCGGGGACGAGGTATCCAGTGGGTACTCCGAAGGAATCCGAAGAGTGTACTTCGGAATGGTTTTATACTGAAGACGTCCCCATGTTCGAGCCAGTTCAGACCGGTCTACCCGAATACTCTGACGCCCCTTGAAGAAAAGATACAACTGGCGGCCGAGGAGTCCATGCCAGGAGGAAAGCCTCGAAGTGCAATGCCTGGCGGCACAGGTGCGTATGCTTGTCCACCATCAACTGACCATGATCGTTGTCATGGCCGCTGCCATGTCCCGGTGCATGCAATCCCTCCAACAGAGGGTGCACCCCTTGTGGCACTATAACAGGACAAGCGACACCACGCGTTCGTCGGGCGACCAAGGAAGAATACTCAACCCACAATCTTGTTGAATGGTAAGCCCTTTCCCTCTACAAACATAGTTCTCAGTTTCCATTCCATGCTTCACTTGACCGATGTCTTGCATGAATAGGAGTGGAGGAGGTTCATCGAGACAGTCGACTGTCCGGCTCCGCAACCCAAAAGCTATGCACACGATGATGACCCAGGTTTCCATGAGGACCTGGATCTTCCAATTGATTTTGAAGATGGAGTCTATTATCAGGTTAGCATTGACCAATCCCTGGTGGCTATGATAGTCGATTACCCCAAGTTGTTTTCCATCCCTGCCATGGACAACAACAAGAAGAGCTCGTCCCGCAAGAGCCAAGCAACCAACAACACCCCGAAAGCGTCGGCTCCAACTCTTCAGCGTCGTCGATCCGCACGCCATGCGCCGACAACCGAGATTATTGACGAATTGCAAGCCCATAGGGATCCTACCAAAGGGTCGGCCGCAAGGATGAATCAGCCTGCCCACTCAACCCAAAGGTACATTGTTCGGTTATCCTCTTATTATCATAGTAAATAGAGCCTTACGGCAATTTATTTCATTGAAATACTTAGGAGAAATTCCCAGTCTTCTCCCGTCTTAGAGGTCGCCAGGGCTTTTGACGAACCCCAAAATTCCAGAGCCACAGCTCATGCCGATCCTGCTATAGGAGCCCCCATAGCCAATCCAACACCTGTCGATTCTGGTGATGGCGTATCCGTTACCAAATCGGAAGTGGGAAGTGCCATGAATCATCAGAGATGATGGGAGGCCATGCGGCACCCAATATTCTCTGAACAAGAGTTCGGCGCCCTTCACTCGGCGGACGCAAACATTGGTGTTGCCTGAGCCTGGTTCAGCGAAGCTATGAAGTTGATACCGGCCAACATGCAGGCAAGTAATCGGTTTTTTACACAGTCCGAACACTCATGTAAACCCAGTAGCCCCCAAGCCTTAAATTGGTTCAGAACAACCGAATTAAGGGTCTTTAACATTGTTGTGCTGCGAATCCAGACTGCGAAGCAACAAAATGTGTAACTAGCCAAGGAGCTAAAGGAGAGCCAATCAGAGGTTCAACCTGTGAAGGCGGAGCTAGAGAAAGTGAAGAGCTTCACCCGGGAGGCCCATGGTGAGTATACCGGTGCTATTAATTTCTCGTAAATGTCCATCTTGACGCAAGGATTCTATTTAGCAGCTGAATCCATAGGGCATATGCAAAGAGAGTTGGATGAGGCCTGAGAAGCTCAGTGGTACGCTGAGTCCGAGCACGAGGCTCGGTGTGGTGTTATGAACTGTATCCAAGTGGAGAAGAAAAAACAGGCCAAAGAAATTGAGAATTTAAAGGCTGAATTGGCCGAGGCCCAAGAATAAAATCCGAAAATTCAGAGGGGCATGTTCGGTATTTATGATCCGACCATTAGTAAGTGCTTCGTATAAAGGAAGTATGATAAGAATGTCTTTCCTTCATGTATAGGACTTCTGTGTGAGCAACCTGAAGAAGAGTTTGGATCCTACTAGGGGAATGTTCTAAAGGAGCTGTCCACCCTCCATGAGCGTGCTCGGGAAGCAATGACAGGCATGGTAAAAGCATTATGGCCTGCCGAACAGCCACCGGAAGGTATGTCCGAACTGACCAATAGATTCAAGGGAGCTCGAAGCAGGTTCGGGCTATGGAAGACATCCGCTTGCCGGGAGGGAGCACAGGAGGCGTGGGCAATGATCAAGACCTGCCACACTGGACTTTACCTCGAGCGGATGGCTCGGGTTGGTCCCATGGGATCGGATAGTCAAGAAGTGCCCCTCCACCTGGTGTATGACCAAGTGATGCCTGTCGCCCGCCTTTCATAGGAAGACTGCTCCCTAGATGCCATAATCGATAACTTAGATCGGCAGCCGAATGTGTAATTTTATATACTTTTGTACGAACAATTTTTGTTGTAAACTTTGTCTTAACCGTCCATCGGCTTCTCCCTCCCATGTGAAGAGCGCGGTTGTGTCCCTCACAATTTGTTATTCCAAAAGAGCGAATTGTGTTTGGGGAACCAGGCAATCCGGCCATGCGGTATGAATGAACAGAAAGCACACAGAGAGATATGTTATATTACTGCTTAGCATAAGAAACATCTTCCGAGGAAAATAGTATCTCTATCGATACCTTTATTCAGGACCCTACGAAGATCGTAGGTAAAGGTCTGCATACTGCTAGTATGCGGCTAAGATGTTTTTAGGAAAAAACGAACCCAAACAATGGCAATAACGCCCATCGCCGTATTAAGTGCTTCCATCATGGGCGACCAATTGTCTACATAAGATAGCTAGCATTCGGCTTCACCCATCTGAGGTACGTATCCATATGACCCAGTCATAACAATCGCAGAGGTGCTCCCTTTACCCTCTAGACGAACAATCAGGAACGTAGAGGGTAAACACAGGAGCGAGGCAATCCAGCTTGGCAAAGTGTTAGTTCGAATTGATGCATATGATGGCTTGAGCGTGACAAAGGACACGTGTGTACATGATAAGTGTGATTAAATACTTATAATATAAAAACGATGGCTTCGAGAAGAAGCCCCCAGGTGTTGTGTTCAGATCTAACACTTTATAGTGTATACCGATAGACTTAGTACAAGATCGGTTTGTCCGAGCATAGAAAAAGAAATCAATACTATCGAGCAGCAAAGTGGGAAGGGAAGAAAAAGGGAAAAGTGAAGACGAGAAAAAAGAAACAAATTGGAGAATTGGACGACACCGGTTTATCCGTATAAGCGTCGAAGACGAGTTGCGTTCCATGGGTTTGTTTCAAGGCAGTTGTCCGACAAGCTCCAAAGACGATAGGCTCCTCCCGTGAGTACTTTGTTGATGCTGAAGGGGCCCTCCCATTTGGGGTTGAGTTTATGCTTCTACTTCTCTGGGAGCCATAGGACGAGTTCGCCTATGTTGCATGCTTTTGCCCTGACCTCCCTACTTTGGTAGCGTCGTGCTTGTTGCTGGTAAAACGTAGAGCGAGCCCGAGCTATGTCGCACTCTCCCTCTAAGGAGTGTAGGTCATCCTGCTGATCCCACTTGGCCGCCTTTTCCATGTACATGCGCACTCTTGGTGCGTCGTGAATAATGTCGCACGGGAGGACTGCCTCTGCCCCATAGATCGTGAAGAACGATGTGTAACCCATTGATCTTTTCTGGGTGGTGCACTGGCCCCATAAAACGGAGTCGAGCTCCTCCACCCAATGGCAGTTGGACTCATGAAGAGATCGGACCAAACGTGGCTTAATGCCGCTCATAATGAGACCGTTTGCTCGTTCGACTTGTCCATTGGGCTGCGGATGATAGACTGATGCTTAATCGAGCTTAATGCCCATTTTTGTGCACCAATCCTTGACCTCTTGGTCCGTGAAATTGTATCCATTATCCGCTATTATACTGTGCGGGACACCATATTGGTGTACCACGCTGGAGATAAAGTCGATCACTGGCCCGGACTTGGCCGATTTTACGGGCTTTACCTGTATCCATTTAGTTAACTTGTCGACCATGACCAGTAGGTATTTGTTCTTCTTGGTCTCCCCTTTAAGGGGTCCGACCATGTCCAGCCCCCAGACCGCAACAGTCCAAGAGATGGGAATAGTCTGAAGAGTTGTTTGGGGCATGTGACTTTGATTTGCAAAGAGTTGACACCCTACGCAATGTTTGACAAGTGACGGGGCGCCTGTCCGAGGTGTAGGCCAATAGAAACCGGCTCGGAAGGCCTTGCTAACTAAGGCTCTTGGCGCGTCGTGGTGGCCGCCCGTGCCTGCATGAACTTTGGCTAGGACCTCCCATCCTTCTTCCTCGGATATGCATCGCTACAATATTCCGGTGGTGCTTTTCTTGTATAACTCACCCTCATGTACTTTGTAGGCTTTGGATCGCTGAACTATGTGCCATGCCTCTGTCTGGTCTTCGGGGAGTTCCTTGTGGAGAAGGTTAGCGAGGAAGGGCTCTATCCATGCACAATTTGTGCCATTACCACATGAGCCGAAGGCGTTTTTTCCATGACGGAGCCACCGATGATTTGATCGTCGGGTTCGTTTATAGGGGCACAACCTTGCTCGCCGTATTTAGACCGAAGCCCTTGTCCTTATCATGCCACACCATAGATGAATTGAAGAGCCGCTCCAGAAAGGTGTTTCTCAGGACAGGGTCGCGTTTGGATCCCATACGAGCCAATACGTCGGCAGCTTGGTTGTTGTCGCGAGCAACATGGAGAAATTCCAACCCTTTAAACCGAGCAGATATTTTCAGGACGACATTTCGGTACGCTGCCATCTTCGGGTTTTTGGCATCGAATTCGCCATTAATTTGGGAGATGGTCAAGTTGGAGTCTCCCTGTACCTCCAGCCGTTGTATGTCCATTGATACTGACATCCAAAAACCATGAAGGAGAGCTTCGTATTCAGTTGCATCGTTGGAGTCGGCATACATGATTTGCAGCATGTATCACACGTTGTCACCTATGGGGGATGTGAGGATACCTCCAGCCCCCCAGTCCGGTCAAGGTTTTGGATCCATCGAAGAACATTGTCCAATGGGAGTGCATGCTCTATTCCTTGGGGAGCTTGGCCTCTGTCCATTCAGCCAGGAAATCTGCCAATACTTGAGATTTTATGGCATGGTGTGGCTTATAGGTTATTTCAAAGGGAAGGAGCTCAATGGCCCACTTGGATATGTAGTCGGTGGCATCCCTGTTCTTGATTATATCATTCAGGGGGACTTTGGATGCCACTGTTATCGCACACTCTTGCAAGCAGTGTTTGGGTTTCCTTGATGCCATAAACACTGTGTAGTCTATCTTTTGTTAGTGCGGATATCTGGACTTGCACCGCGTTAGCACTTCTGACACGTAATAGACCGGTTTCTGAGTCCGGAATTTGTGTCCTTCCTCATCTAGTTCAACAACGAGCACCGTGCTGACCACTTGATTGGTGGCTGATATGTATAACAACATGGGCTCACCGGCGCCTGGTGCTGTCAGTATGGGATTGGTTGCCAGTAGTGTTTTAATTTCTTCTAGCACAGCTGCTGCTTCATTGGTCCACTCAAAGTTGTTGGTCTGCTTGATCAGCTTATAGAGTGGTAAAGCTTTCTATACGAGGCGGGAGATAAAGCGGCTTAACGCAGCTACACACCTAGCTAGCCTCTAGACATGCTTCAGCTCTGTAGGAATTGCAAGTTTTGTTAGGGCGCGGATCTTAGCTAGATTTGCTTCTATTCCTCTATGGGAGACAATGAATCCAAGAAACTTACCAGGAGGAACTCCGAATACACATTTTTCTGGATTGAGTCGTATGTCATACTCGCGTAGGCTGGCAAAGGTTTGTCGTAGGTCGTTGATCAGCTCGCTGACATGTTTGGTCTTAACTACCACGTCGTCCACGTATGCCTCGAATGTCTTACCGACCTGAGTTGTGAGACACATCTGGATCATGCGCTGGTATGCGGCCCTAGTGTTTATTAGCCCGAAAGGCATCGTGTTGAAGAATAATGAGCCGTAGGGGGTGATGAATGCGGTTGCCGCTTGATCGGATTCCATCATTTTAATCTGATGGTATCCGGAGTAAGCGTCGAGGAAACACAACGAATCATGTCCGGTTGTGGCGTCAATGATCTGGTCTATGCATGGTAAGGGGAAAGGGCTTTAGGGCAGGCTTTATTCAGGTCTTTGAAATCGACACACAACCTCCAAGACTTGTCTTTCTTTGGTACCATCACCAGGTTTGCCAACCATTCGGGGTGCTTGATCTCCCGAAAAAACCCGACCTCTAGTAGTTTAGCTAATTCTTCCCCCATAGCTTATCGTTTGGGTTCGGAGAAGTGACATAGAGTCTGTTTAAGGGGCTTAAAGCCTGCGATGATGTTTAGACTGTGTTCAGCAAGCCGTCCTGGGATTCAGGGCATATCAGAAGGATCCCAGGCAAAAATGTCCGAATTTTCTCAAAGAAAATTCCGCGGTGCCTCATCCACAAGGGGATCGAGCTAGGCTCCGATGGATGCTGTCTTATTGGGGACCGTCGGATGTACTTGAGATTTGACGATTTCCTCTGCGGGTTTGAAGGACGTGGAATTGGGCCTTTTGCTAAGGATCACATCATCCTTGTTAACTATTGACCGTACTACGGTCAGTTCTTCTACAACGAAAGTTTCAGCTAATGCCTCGAGGGCGAGTGCTGCCTTTTTTCGGCCTGAAGGGCTATGTTCGGATCACTGGAGATCGTGATCACTACATTTCGTCCTGGCATTTTAAGTTTCAAGTACCTATAATGGGGTATAGCCTGGAACTTTGTGAAGGCGTCACGTCCCAATAGGGCGTGATAGCAGCTTGGGAAGGGTACGTTGTGGAAAAGAAGTTCTTCCGATCGGTAGTTAACAGGCATGTCGAACACTACATCCAGGACGATACGTCCAGAACAGCGTGCCTCTTTCCCTGGAATGATTCCCCAGAAGGTTGTATTGCTATGTTTGAGTCAAGATCGGTCAAATTTCATTTTTTCCAAGGTGCCTTCATATATTAGGTTTAAACCACAACTGTCGTCCATTAGCATCTTGTTTAGCCTATATCCATCAATAATGGGGTTCAAGACTAGTTCGGCCGGCGAGTAACCGGGAAGAATGGGCAGTTTGTCAGTATCTCCGAAGGTCATCGGTATGTCTGCTCATGCGCTAGTTTCTGCAACATGGTAGACGTCTTCGAGCGCTCTAAGAGCCGTTTTCGTCTTGTTCCTTGAGGGGAACGTTTCATAGACCGTTAGGACTCCTACATTGTATTCGGGCGATGATGGGGATTACCCATTCGACGAAGGTGTTTCAAGGATAGCATCACTGCTCTTTGCCACTTGCTTGACGACCTACCAAGCTCTAAGGCTGTGAGTGTGGCTTGTGTTTAGCAACACAGAATGTATAGTTGTTCTATCTCTATAACCTAAAATGCTCCAGCTTATATACACGCAGAGGGTGTCAAGGATTTTTACATGGTCGGTTACATGCAGAAGAGATAAACATGCATATCTACGATCGATGACTTGGAGGATACGTCATGGCTCCTCGAGGCTTCCATCCTGGCGATGATGACCCGGATCATCCAATGCCCACCTTGCGGCCCATACAGTTTGGCCCATAAGAAATAGGTCGTCTATACGAGGACCCCCTAATCTAGGACTCCCTCGGTAGTGGCGCAGCTACCTTGAGGTGACGAGGAGCGCGATCAAGAGCTTCTCCTGCATGGGGTAGCACACGCGCATCTCGCAGCACAATGGTCAGGTAGTACAATGGATACTTCACGAGGCATGAGGCATCAGCGCCGCCATGCCCCTTAGGGAGCGTGAAGGACTCAGGTGCCTCATGAGTTGGTGAGGGGGCGAGGGCCTCGGGAGCGCCGTCCTGAGGTGGCGAGTGTTGTGCAGCTCCTTGCGAACCACCTCCCTTCGCTCCCGTGTTGGCGCGCTCCTCCCGGATCGCCATGAGCGCTATGCTGGCCGAATGGGGGCGGGGGCGGGGGTTGCCACCAAGTAGAGCACCAAAGGCTTGCGAGCGTGGGGCGCGACCATGATGGGAGGGTTTGTGAGGTACTTCTTGAGTTGTTGAAAAGCTGCTTCTGCTTCTGGGTCCACTCGAAAGGGCCCTTCATCTTCATGAGCTTGAAGAAGGGGATGGCGTGCTCACCTAGCTTGGAGATGAAGCATCCCATGGCGGTCACATATCCCGCGAGCTTCTCCATTTCCTTGAGGGTGTAAGGTGGGTGCATATTTTCAATTGCCTTGACCTGGTCAGGGTTTGCCTCGATCCCTCGGTGCCCTGCCAAGAAATAGAGCAGTTTGCTGGAGGGGACCCCGAAAACACACTTCTCTGGGTTGAGCCTCTGGTTCACCCGACGCATGCTGCCGAACGTCTCCTCTAGGTCCTCGATCAAAGTCCTCACCTTCCAGGACTTGACCACGATATCATCGACGTAAGCCTTGGCATTCCTCACAAACTATGGTCCCAAGGTGATGTGCATCTCCCGCTGGAAGGTCGTTCCAGTGTTCTGAAACCCGAAAGGCATGGACGTGTAGCAATACACACCACATGGGGATAAGAATGTCGTCTTCTCGACGTCCTCCACCAGCATCTTGATTTGGTGTTAACCTGAGAAGGCATCTAAGAAGCACAATAGATCGCACTCGGCGGTGGAGTCTATGATCTGGTCAATGCTTGGGAGCAGGAAGGGATCCCGCGGACAGGCCTTGTTGACACTCGTGAAGTCGACGCACATGTGCTCCTTCCCACACTTCTTGGGGACAATAACGAGGTTGGCCAGCCAATTGGGGTACTGTACCTCCTGAATAATGTCAGCTTCCTGTAGCTTGCGGACCTCCTTGATGATGAAAGCTTGTTTTTTCTTGTGCCTATCATCTTCCCTTCTGCTTCACCGGGCGCGCGTGAGGGCACACCATCAGGTGGTGTTCGATCATGCCCCTAGGGACGCCCACCAAGTCAGATGGCTCCCACGTGAACACGTCCTTGTGCGCACGGAGGAAGTCGACCAACGCCCTCTCTTGCTCCGGGGGAGGGTCCATGCCGATGATGAAGGTGGGGCATGAGCTTCCGCCGTCAACAAACATCTGCTTCATCTCAGCTCGGTCCAGAGAGAACATCTACTTTTTTTCGTGGGCGCGACATGCAGATCCTGCACCGCTCCCTTGGCAACGATGCTTAGGGCCGTTGTAGCCTCAAGAGCGGACGTGCAACCCGCATCGTCCATACGCGGGGCCATTGCAGCTCCTGGGGCATGCGCTATGCTCTCGGTGCTTGGGCATGTGGCTGCCGCTGCCTTGTAGGCGAGCGTGAGGCCTCGAACCGCGTCCTTGGTGTCCCCGGGCACTGAGATGATGCCGCTGGACCCCGGCATCTTGATGACATTGTAGCCTGGGTGCGTCGCCGCCATGAACTTGCGGAGGGCCGGGTACCCCAACATGGCATTGTAGGGAGGCCGATGTGGGCTAGGTCGAAGTCGATCATCTCGCTTTGGTAGTTGTCCCGAGTGCCGAAGGTCATCAGGATGCGCACCTGCACCAAAGGGGCGGTGAAGCCTTGGGCCACCCCCGAGAAGGGCCTCGCAGGCACAAGATGGTCATAGGGCACCTAGAGTACGTGGAAGGTCTCCACGAAGAGGACGTTGACGCTGGCGCCACCGTCGATGAGTTACTTGGTAACCACGACGTTGCTGATGCTGGGGTGCATAGCATGGTGACTACACCAGCGGCGATCGTAGTCCTGGAATGGTCCCCGCAGTTGAAGGTGATGTCGGTTGTTGGCCTTGTCTCACCCCGCGGGGCCCCGGTCCGTGGCTGTATTGTGCCCGCCTAGCGGAGGAGATGCTTGACATGACAAGCGGAAGCAGGTGCCTGCGACCCGCAGAGGATGCAAGCAACCGTGTGAGGCTCGGGGGAAGTGAGACGCGATATGGGACAACCGCAAGGCTTTTTATGCACCTTGAGAAGCGCAGCCTGCGTGCTTGCCGGCCTGGGGCGAGTGCGGGGGGTCGACACCATGGCGGAAGCAGGGGTCGAGGAACCGGAGCATCCGCCATGTTATACGGAGGGTGGCAGGGACAGGTCCTGCTGCTCTCGAGCATCGAGATCGGTAGCATCATTGTCCACCGGAGAGATGGAGCGAGCAAACGCTGCTGCCCATGGGCGCCGCTCGACGCTCAGCACAAACTCGGTGGGCATCGGCCATGTGAGCGACGAAGCGGAGATGGGGTTGAACCGGAGAAAGATTTTGTCGGAACCGGGGCTCCACAAAACCCAACAAGGTTAAACAGTGGGGGGTGTGCGAGGATCTTAACCGGCTCAGAGTCTAAAGCTTGTCTCCCTACGACCTAACTGTGTCGAGTCACTCCAAGCGGGGAAGAAGGTGGACTGGGAGATTTACCCATGTTCAGGCCACCTTGCGGTGTAAAACCCTACTCCTGCTTTGTGGTGGATTGGCCTCGGGAGGAGGCTAAGGATGAACTAGCACAGTGGTGGGGTGGACTCACGAGGGCCCTTGGTAGTGATTAACTAGCTCTACTCAACCTTCCCTCTACAATGGGAGATGGTTGCTATTTATAGGGGCCACAGTTTGGGGAGTCCTGGATTAGGGGGTCCTCGGATAGCCGACCTATTGTTATGGGCCAGACTATGAGGGTTGCTTACCGAACATCAGAAGATTTGAAGGCCTAGTCTCCAGGCTGGAAGCTTCAGGAAGCACGGCTTGCGCTCCACATTTGATGTAGTAAATATTCATGTTTATCTCTTCGGCATGTAACCGACCATATGTAAACCCTAGGCAACCTCGGCACCTATATAAGCCGGAGGGTTTTAGGGTATAGGCGGATAACACCTCAACTAGGGTTAGCTATTCGATCTTGAGGTAGATCAACTCTGTAAACCCCATATAATGAATACAACCAAGCAGGACGTAGGGTATTACGTCCATAGGAGGGCCTGTAGGATTGAGAGAGGTGTGTCTAGAGGGGGCGGGGTGAATAGACTACTAGCAGGAACTCAAAACCTATCCTTTTCCAAGGTTAATTTGTTGGCAGATTTTAACTATTTTAGCAAGTCTAGCAAGTCTAACAGCCCTACACATGCATGTCTACAAATGTGCCAGCGTAAAGTAAAGACATTGCACATGTAAGTAAAGAGATGGAATAGGAAGATCAAATGCAATAGGAGACTCGAGGATTTTTTCCACGGTTCCGATAGGTGGTGCTATCGTACATCCACGTTCATGGAGTCTTCAACCCACGGAGGGTAACGGTCGCGAGAGTCCATGGAGGGCTCTACCCACGGAGGGTTCCATGGAGAAGCAACCTTGACTATTCCATGCGGCTTGCATCCATGAAGAACTAGCCTCACTATGGGTAGATCTTCACGAAGTAGGTGATCTCCTTGCCCTTACATACTTCTTGGTTCACTCCACAACATGAAGTAGGAGGCTCCCAAGCGACACCTAACCAATCTAGGAGGCACCACCCTATAGGCTCGGTAATGACGATGAACACCGTGCTCCTGTGCTTCAAGATGATAGACTCCTCAACACACAATCACTCTCTCACAGATTTGTCCTGGTAGAAGAGATGCGATTGGTGGAAAGCAACTTGGGGAGGCTAGAGATCAAGATCAATATGGTTGGAGTGGAAGATCTTGACCTCAACACAAGGGTAGGTGGTTCTATCTCAGAAAACTGAGCAGGATAGGTATGGAATAGTTCTGAGTGCTTCTCTTTCGAGTGGGTGGTGTTGAAGGGGTATATATATGCATCCCCAAAAATCCAACCGTTACACACAATAAATCAGACTCGGTGACACCGATGTGTAAATCTCGGTGGTACTGAAGTGACCAAAAGTGGCAACTTTTGAATCTTAGAGGGACCGATATACAATTCTCGGTTGCACCGACAACTTGACCAACAGTCAGATTTACCAATGTCGGTGACGCCGATTCACCATTTTCTATTGGACCAAAAATGAGAATTTGTGTAACAGAATCTTGGCAACCCAAATCGGTGGCACCAAGTGCAGTGTCGGTTGCACCGAAGTGTTAGCTTTTGGCTGATTCCGTCTAGTGTTTAGAATCGGTGGCACCGGGATAGAAAAGTTGGTTGCACCGATTTTGCATATTTGTCTTAGGACAGACTTTGGTGTTAGAGTTTGTGGATGTTTTTGTGACTGTCACTTGTGCATGTTTGAGCATATTGTTCACCATCAAAACTTTACCCCCTTTTAATAGTATTGGCTTTCCTATGGACATAAAGTGATTTCTCACAAATGTAAAATGTAGAGTCCTCTTGCTTGAAGCTTCGCCAACCTATTTCCTTGAATCTTAGGGTAATTCCACAATCTCCTTAATCCTTTTGCCAACTCAACTCTCCATGGACTATTATCTGAAATACACTGGATAGAAGTGTTAGTCCAAGAGACAATGTATGTTGTCATGAATTATCAAAAGCACCAAGGGATCATGTTGTGCTTTCAATCTCCCCCTTTTTGGCAATTGATGACAACATACAATCAAAGATTCAATTAAAGATACGCATGGATGCAATGAAGACTTTGAGAAACACATGACTTAGATTTGCTCCCCCTAAATGTGTGTTGTCCTTTAAAGGATAGTTGCTTTGAATTGCATGGACACACATATGAATGAAAGGGACATAGGAATCATGTGTATCTTGGATATATGCATCAATATATGTGAATGAAATGTATATCCTTGATCAAGACTTCACTCTTGCAAACAATATGTGCAAGAAGCAAGAGATCAAGTTGATCAAAGATATGATGCATATACTTACCTTGAGTTCTTGAGCATTCTAGTAGTAGAGACACACTTGAGAAAACAATGTTAGGAAACACAAGAATATTCTACCAATCTAATGCAATAGAACTCAATGAATACCAAGATGTGGAGAACATATAAAATATGATAATCCTTAAGATTCATATGTATCCATATTTAGCATAAAACTATTATATCTTTTCTACCCTTTGATATGAAAATGGTAGTACATCCTCTCCCCATGAATCTCAGCATGTAGATATTGGGATTGGATAGGGTGAGAAAAGTAATCCTATGTTCACTTGAGACTCATCTCCAAAAGCAATTTTCTCCCCCCTACATTGTTGTTCCTCTCCTTGATTATGTAAGTGTGAACTTTTGATATTTTCCTCTCCCCCTAAATCATATTTGCCCCTTTGCATAAGCATGTAACTCTCCCTTTAGAATGAAACTTTGATATTCTCCCCTTTGGCATAAAGTACCAAAAAGGTCAAGGGTCATTGAAAGTTGGGTCCATTAAAATACAAGGGTCATTGAAACTTTGATATTCTCCCCCTTTGGGATCAATTACAAGGAAGGGATCCTGGAGGTCAAGGGTCACTGAAAGTTGGGTCCATTAAAATACAAAGGGAATCATTGAATGTAACTTCTATCCCTTTGAAAATTAGATTTTTCTTCTCCTTGGAGCTAGGGATCCTTGAATAAAGAATTTCTCCCACAAAGTGTTGTTTTTTCTTGTCCCCTTAAATTTTTTTTGAGAACGGGTGATCGAAGGAACAAGAGTAAATCAAGAACAGAAGCAAATAAACAATATCAAAGAAACTCATATTTTGAAAGAAAAAAAAATTCGTTTACTCCGGGATAAATAAATCTATGGTACCGAGATTGTGTGTTGCATCTTATCTCTAAGTTCGGTAGGATCGAGTTATCTATATCGATGATGCCGAAAGATAAACCAAGTTTCTATTTCAGAGAGACAAACGAAACAGTTTGAAAAGAAAATGTGAAAGATTTACAAAGGACATCAAGTAGATAAGATTTGATTGGTTATGGAAAATCATACCAAGAGAGAGCAAACCATGCAAGATTCTTAACTAAATGATGGGCGATGACTGGGTCACCTATATTTGAGTATATTGACTTAGGAGTCAAGCAAGAATGCTTGATCATAGGTCATACTCATCGTTTAAGCTCGAAATGGGGTTACCATTCTTCGATTAAGCATTTTGATGTCTTCATATCACTCGAGTTGCTTTAGCCCATGTCTTGGAGTAAAGCCATTTCAAGGATATGAGTACATACCTTTGAGTGATGTTGATGACGTTACCCGTAGGTGAACTTGTTGAGGATGCTCGAGGTTGATGAAGATCATCTTGAATTTGGAGCAATCCTTCTCGTTCTAGTATACCCATCACCTACAAAGGTTAGTCATGCAAGGAAGAGCAATGGATATATCCTTTTGACATGATACCACTTATAGATTTTGCAACTAAGATCAAGTATATGTCAAGTATATGTTTTTGTTGTCTTCTTCCTTCCATCATCAAGAGGGGTTGTGGATTCTTGGTAATGACAAGATTGCTTATGATTGGAGTTGGTGGCAATCTTGTTGAATGAAGTTCTTTCAAGTACCTACACAAGGTTAGATGCAATACAAGGGAACATATATAGTATTCCGTGGCATATGACAACGAGTAACGAGATCATGGAGATAATAGGAAAGCTCATGCCCATGCTTGCAACCAAGTGAGTCTAGCTCAAGGTTTAAGCATCAATGATGTTCAACTCACTCCTCAAATGAAAAAATGTTTTCTCATCAAGTGGCTTGGTGAAGATATTGGCCAATTGCTTGTTAGTACAAACATTCTTAAGATCGATATCTCCTTTGGCAACATCATCACGAATGAAATGATGTCGAACTTGAATATGCTTGGTTCGAGAATGTTGTATATGATTATGTCCAATTTGAATAGCACTTTCATTGTCACAAAGTAGTGGAACATTTTTAACACGAATACCATAATCCTTAAGCGTTTGTGTCATCCATAGTAATTGGGCACAACAAGATCCAGCAGCAATATATTCAGCTTCGGCAGTAGATAGAGATACCGAGTTTTGTTTCCTACAGGACCAAGACACAAGAGAACTACTTAAAAATTGACAAGTACTCGTAGTGGATTTTCTATCAACCTTGTCACCGGCATAGTCCGAATCAGAATAGCCAACAAGATAAAAATAAGATCCCTTGGGATACCAAATGCCAAAGTTTGGTGTTTGTATCAAGTATCTCACAATACGTTTCACAGCCAAAAGATGACACTCTTTAGGTGCAGCTTGATATCTAGCACACATGCACACACTAAGCATAATATCTGGACGAGATGAACATAGATATAGCAATGAACCAATCATAGATAAACCTTTTGATCAAGTGGTTCATCCTCCCTGGTAAGGTCAACATGTCCACTAGTGGGCATAGGAGTTTTCATACCTTTGCAATCCTGCATGTTGAACTTCTTGATCAAGTCTTTGGTATACTTAGTTTGAGAGATGAAAGTTCCTTCTCTTGATTTCTTGATTTTCAATCCAAGAAAGAATTTCAGCTTAGACGTCATAGACATCGCATACTTCTCGGACATCGACCTTCCAAATCTTTCACTAAATTAAGGGTTAGTGGAACCAAAGATAATATCATCCACATAGATTTGGCATACAAATAGTTCTCCATTAACTCTCTTAGTGAACAAGGTTGCATCAATTTTACCAATTGCAAAACCTTTTTCGAGGAGAAACTTTGTTAAGCATTTATACAAAGCACGAGGGGCTTGCTTAAGACCATAAAGAGCTTTGCGAAGCTTGTAAACATGATTAGGTTTCTTTGGATTCACAAAACCAGGTGGTTACTTAACATAAACTTCTTCCTCAATTTCACCATTTAAAAAATGCACTTTTGATGTCCATTTGATAAAGTGTGATATCATGGTGATTAGCATAAGCAAGAAGAATACGAATAGCTTCAATTCTAGCAACAGGGGCATAGGTCTCACCATAGTCCATACCTTCGACTTGCATATATCCTTGAGCTATGAGACGATCCTTGTTGCGTATGACTTGACCATCTTCGTCTTGTCTGTTCCAAAACACCCATTTGGTTCCGATGATGTTGTGCTCATCTTCGGGCTTCTCCACGAGTGTCCACACTTCGTTCCTCTTGAAGTTGTGTAGCTGTTCATGCATTGCATTCACCCAATCCGCATCTTCAAGATCTTGTTCTACCTTTAAAGGCTCAATGCTAGAGATAAAAGAATAATGCTCACAAAAGTTAGCTAGACGGGTTTTAGAGCGAGTGATTCTCCTTGTTTGTATATCACCAAAGATTTTGTTTAGGGGATGGTTCTTGGTCACTTGAGCTCAAACTCAGGTCATCTTCCGATTGTTAGATGGTGGAGCTTCTTCTTCATCATCACCTCTTTCATCTTCATTGTTGTTGAAAGTGTCATTCCCTTGAGGTGGTGGTGAAGGTGTTTGTGGTGGATCTTCATGATGCACTTCCTCCTCTTCATCATCTTGTTGTGTACCACTTGTGGATGCCTCCATGTCGTGTTGAGGTTCACCTTGACGTGAGGTAGGGGCTTCCACTAGAGTTGATGAAGTACTTTCCTTCACCTCCATGGGACGAATCTTGCCAATGGATAGATCTAGTATGTCTTCCAAAGGATCCTTATCACCTACATCATTTGTCAATTGTTTGACTTGCGAACCATTATATTCATTAAAGTTCACATCTAGTGTCTCTTAAATTTTTTGAGTGAAGTTGTTGTAGACACGGTAAGTGTGAGAGTTTGATCCGTAACCAATTAGGAATCCTTCATGAGATTTAGGAGCAAATTTAGTACGACGATGCCTGTCAAGAATGTAGCACTTTGAGCCAAATACCTAAAAGTATCCGACTTAGGGTTTGTTACCGGTGAGTAGCTCATATGCCATTTTATCGAGAAGCTTGTGTAAGTAAAGTCGGTTTGTGGCATGACATGCTATTTCAACGGCTTCTGCCCAAAAGTGTCTTGGTGTCTTGTATTCGTCAAGCATCATTCTTGCCATCTCAATGAGCATCCGGTTCTTCCTCTCAACAACTCCATTTTGTTGAGGTGTGTACGTAGCCAAGAACTCATGTGAGACACCTTCCTCATCAATAAAGGTATCCACATGGGTGTTCTTGAACTCCGATCCGTTATCACTCCGAACTTTCTTGATCTTCACTTCAAACTGATTTTGGGCTTTGCGAGCGAAGTTCTTGAAGATCTTTTGAACCTGCGACTTATCATAAAGAAAGAATACCCACGTAAATCTGAAAAATCATCAAGTATAACTAGACCATAGGAATTTCCATAGTGACTCTTGTAAGCATTGGGACCAAAATGATCCATGTGAAGTAACTCGAGTGATCTCCTAGTAGTCATGGTATTCTTAACGGGATGACTTCCACCTACTTGCTTTCCTTCTTGACAAGCACTTCAAAGTCTATCTTTGTCAAAGATAACATCTTTAACTGCAAGTATATGATGACCTTTGATTAGCTTATCTAGATTGTGCATGCCTACATGTCCAAGTCTTCTATGCCAAAGCCAACCTTTAGAAGATTTTGTAATGAAACAGGTGTGAGGCTTGGATCTTTTAGTGAAATCAACAATGTATAGATCACCTCTATGGAAACCGGTAAAGACCATTTTATGATTATCTTGCCAAAACACTTGTCAATCTTCTTTCATAAATAGAACATTGAATCCGGAGTTGGCAAGGCTAGATACGAAAAGAAGATTGTAACCAAGGGATTCAACAAGCATAATATTTTGAATAGAGCTATCATGGGATATGGCCACCTTACGAAGGCCAAGTACCTTACCCTTGGAGTTGTCTCCAAAGGTCATGTACCCTTGAGGAACTTGATTAGGCGAGATCTCTTGGAACATGTCTTTATCACTAGTCATACGATCCGTACATCCGCTGTCAAGAATCCACTCTTTTCCTCCGAATATGTAATCCTTAAAGTTCGCCATAAGACTCAGATTCTTCATGATCTACTCATACTCGATGTTGAATAACTCATCTTCTTCATAGTAGCCATGTTCCACATTGTCATCATCAAGTGGGAAATCCTCGTCATAAAGAACAAGAGATTCGTTAGAATAGTGATCATGACAATGTTCAAGTTTATGTATGTGAATGGCTTCAAAGATAATGTTGTTGATAGTTGTGACATCTCCTTTAGCACGCATAAGATCACGGAGCTCAAATAGGCATTTATCAAAGTTTGGATCACTAGGCTTCATTTTGTGAAAAGCAATGGTTTTATGAAGAATTTTATCAAGATTTCCTAAGGAAAGATTTGGATATCGTTTCTCCAAATCAGTCCATAAGGTATCGGCACATCCAAAGCTCTTCATTTGAGAAAGCACGAATCTTTGTAAACCTCTAATAATAAGATTGACAGTCCTTAGGTTACCAAGCATGTTAATTTCCTCTTCATGTGTGGGATGCAATTCATCGCTAGGGAGCACATAGGGGTTTTCAATATATTTAGTCAAATGGAATCTATTAAATAGATCAATCATGGCATTCTTCCATTGACTATAGTACTCTCCATCAAGAATGGGTACTCTACAACTAAAACTCTCCATTCTACACACATCCATCTTCCTCCACGGTGATTAAACCGAAGTAATGGAGACCAAAGCTCTGATACCACTTGTAGGATCGAGAGAGGTGTGTCTAGAGGGGGGAATACACTACTAGCAGGAATTAAAAACCTAACCTTTTCCCAAGTTAATTGGTTGGCGGATTTTAACTATTTTAGCAAGTCTAGCAAGTCTAATAGCCCTACACATGCATGTCTACAAATATGGCAGCGGAAAGTAAAAACATTGCACATGTAAGTAAACAGATGGGATAGGAAGATCAAACACAATAGGAGACTCGAGGATTTTTTTTTCCGTGGTTCCGATAGGTGGTGCTATCGTACATCCACGTTCATGGAGTCTTCAACCCACGGAGGGTAACGGTCGCAAGAGTCCACGGAGGGCTCTACCCATGGAGGGTTCCGCGGAGAAGCAACCTTGACTATTCCATGCGGCTTTCGTCCACGAAGGACTAGCCTCACTATGGGTAGATCTTCAATAAGTAGGTAATCTCCTTGCCCTTACAAACTTCTTGGTTAACTCCACAACACGAAGTAGGAGGCTTCGAAGAGACACCTAACCAATCTAGGAGGCACCACCGTCCAAGAGGTAATAGGCTCGCTAATGACGATGAACTCCTTTCTCTTGTGCTTCAAGATGATAGACTCCTCAACACACAATCACTCTCTCATAGATTTGTCTTGGTATAAGAGATGGGATTGGTGGAAAGCAACTTGGGGAGGCTAGATATCAAGATCCCTATGGTTGGAGTGGAAGATCTTGACCTCAACACACGGGTAGGTGGTTCTCTCTCAGAAATCTAAGTAGGATAGGTATGGAATAGTTATGAGTGCTTCTCTTTGGAGTGGGTGGTGGTGAAGGGGTATATATAGGCACCCCGAAAAATCCAACCGTTACACACTATAAGTCAGACTCGGTGACACCAATGTGTAAATCTCGGTGGTACCAAAGTGACCAAAAGTGGCAACTTTTGAATCTCGGAGGGACCGATATACAATTCTCGGTTGCACCGACAAGGTGACCAACGGTCAGAATTACCAATCACGGTGACGCCAATTCACGATTTTGGTCAGACCGAAAATGAGAATTTGCGTAACAGAATCTTGGCAACCCAACTCGGTGGCACCGAGCGTAGTGTTGGCTGCACCAAAGTGTTAGGGTTTGGCTGAGTCTGTCTAGGGTTTAGTATCGGTGGCACCGGGATAGAAAAGTTGGTTGCACCGATTTTGCATATTTTTCTTAGGACAGACTTTGGTGGGAGAGTTTGTGGATGTTTGGTGACTGTCACTTGTGCACATTTGAGCATATTGTTCACCATCAAAACTTTACTCCCTTTTAATAGTATTGGCTTTCCTATGGACTCAAAGTGATTTCTCAAAAATGTAAAATGTAGAGTCCTCTTGCTTGAAGCTTGGCCAATCTATTTCCTTAAATCTTGGGGTAATTAATTCCACAATGTCCTTAATCCTTTTGCTAACTCAGCTCTCCATGGACTATTATCTGAAATACACTAGATAGAAGTGTTGGTCCATGAGAAAATGTGTGTTTTCATGAATTATCAAAACCACCAAGGGAGCATGTTGTGCTTTCAGGGCCTGAACCTGCATATATCCTTGTCTCCTTCGTCTCCTGTTACCGTCGATTCTTGTCTCATAGTTCGGGACCGCCTACCCGAGATCCACCGGGTTTGACACCGACATTGGTGCTTTCATTGAGAGTTCCTCTATGAGCAAGATGGAATCGATGCCTCGCGTTGTCATCAACGAAGAGGTCCGCAACATGGACGTTTTTGTCCCCTGACAGATCTTCGCCTTCGACAACATTGTGCTGCACGCTGATTCCGTTGGCCATCTAGGCCGCATTGAGAACTTCGCCCTTGATCGAGAGGTCAGATTTGGAAACTTAGATTTCTCCGTCGACTCTTGGGGTGAATCGTCATTAATCGGGCTCGCAGCTTCGCTTGTAGCCCCCGAGTACTCTGAGGCTGTAACCTCGAGCCCCTTCTTCGGACATGCCCATGGGGTCACCCATGGCGATGAGCCGATCTCTTATCCCAGTCCAGCCATTAAGCCATATGACCGAACATGTGTTGTTGCCGAACACTTCCAATGTCTGGACGTTGTGAAGGTTAACTCTATGAGTTCTGAACAACTGGATATGATCGGGCCCTCAACGGTCGACAAGGCCCTGGATCGATCCTCATCGATGAAGATCACCAACAATCCATCCCCGATCTACGCCCGGTTCAGTTATGGTGTGGGACAGGACGATTTTTTTGACCCAACCACCACCCACTTGATAGCCACTATCGAGGATTTAACTGACATGTTGGACTATGCCTCCGAGCAAGCAAAATACATGGATGAAGAGGACTGTGCTCCCACGCCCATTAACATTGGGAGTTGGACCGCCACTTCTACATACGACGTCTACATGGTAGATACTCCTGCCACCAATGGCGACAACACGCCTCACAAAAACAGCAACAAATCGGGCGATACGCCATCAAGGCGCCGGAAATCACGTAAGCGGTCCAAAAGAAAAAAAAGGAAGAAAAACTATTATCAGCAATGGGGACAGTAATACCCCCGCCGATCGTGGCAATCCCGATATCCCTGAACACCCGTTAGAGGGTCCGGAAGGGCCTAAGGACCAGACCAACCCTAATAACATCAATGACTCCGAAGGCGATGATTACCTTCCCCCTGTCGAGGAGAAAGATATACTGGAAGCCAATGACTTGTACATCCCTGATAACCTTGAAGATCAGGAAGAAATCAGGTAACGACTCATAGCAATAGCCTGCAGCCTCAAGGCTAAAGAGTGATAGCTCAAAGCCAAACTAGATGACCTGAATGATCGATGGACGAAAGTCCTCTCAGCCGAGGAAGCATACGACACCCAAAAGCTACCCTCGGAGAAAGCTGCTGCTGTAGTTTGGTGATGAACTCATTGATACTCCATCTCCAAACCGTACTCCATACGACAAGCCGGACTGCCCCCCTCGTGGTCGGGACAGGATGGCTGACGACACCGATTATATACCGGCAGTGCCCCAGAGACGGGGTAAGGAGCCGTTAGAGCCCAATGACAGGTTCGACCTGTGAGATTACCTTGATCACAAGGAAGGCCACACAAGATCCATCTATGGATCCAGAGAGCACTCGCTCGGTAGACAGGCCAGATATAGACCATGCTTCGACCAAAACAACAAAGTCCGAGAACGCAACCAACCCCATATAGACGCCGAATATAGGAGCGACATAGCACGGGTCAGAGGTGACCCTCACCCACTATGCTTCACAGAGGAGGTGATGCGGCATTAGTTCCCCGAAGGGTTTAAACCCGTGAATATAGAACAATATGATGGGACCACTCACTCAACCATATGGATCGAGGACTTCCACCTCCATATCCACATGGCGCGAGGAGACGATCTCCATGCCATCAAATACCTCCCTCTTAAACTTAAGGGGCCAACTCAGCACTGGTTAAACAACCTCCTCGAAAACTCCATTGGATGTTGGGAAGTGCTAGAGCATGCGTTCTACTTTAACTTCCAGGGAACCTACATCCGCCCACCGGACTCTTCCGATCATAGCAACCTCGTACAGAAGCCCGACGAGTCTGCTCGGCAATACTGGAATCGGTTCTTGACTAAGAAGAACCAAATTGTCGACTGTCCGGATGCTGAGGCCATACCGTCCTTCCGGCACAATATTCGGGACGAATGGCTGGCCCGCTAGCTATGCCAGGACAAGCCTCAGACCACTGGCGTGGGTGAAGACAACTGGCTGGCAAGATCCCGTAGCACCTGAAGCCCGGGATGGCAACTTAAAACCAAATCGCAATAAGAATAAGCACCGACACAATAATAGTGATGCCAATGATACAGCTATAAACGACAGATTCTGCACCTCCCGACCTAGGCAGCGGAAGAAGCCTCCTAAAGGCAATCACGAAGGACCCACTCAGCTTGAGAAGATCATGGAAAGGCCTTGCCAAATCCATGGGACTTCGGAAAAGCCTGCCAACCACACACACCACAACTGCTAGGTGTTTAAACAGGCCGGCAAGATACCACCTGAAGACCAAGGCAAAAGCTCTCGCAGCGAGGACGAGGAAGAACCTTGGGGTCCAATTGGTGGCGGACAGAAGAAATTCTCTCCCGAAGTCAAAACGATGAACATGATATGCGCCACCCATATACCAAAGAAGGAGAGTAAGCGCGCCCTTCGGGAGGTCTACGTTGTGGAACTCGTAGCCCCAAAGTACAACCCATGGTCGACATACCCGATCACCTTTGATCGGCATGATCATCCGACCAGTATCCACCATGGGGGTTCGGTGGTCCTCGTCCTAGACCCCATTCTAGATGGGTATCACCTCACAAAAGTCCAAATGGACAGAGGAAGTAGCCTCAACCTGATTTACTAAGATACGGTGAAAAACATGGGCATAGATCCATCAAGGATCAAACCTAGCAGCACTACCTTCAAAGGAGTGATCCCAGGTGTTGAGGCCCAATATACGGGCTCCGTAACTCTAGAATTTGTGTTCGGCTCGCCCAATAACTTTCGCAGTGAAGATTTGATCTTTAACATTGTGCCCTTCCGCAACGGCTATCACGCACTACTCGGTGAGATAGCGTTCGCTCGTTTCAACGCGGTTCCACACTACACATAGCTCAAGCTCAATATGTTGGGCCCCAAGGGGGTCATTAGTGTCAACGGCAATACAGAGCGCTCCCTTAGAACTGAGGAACATGCACTGGCCCTAGCGGCCGGATTTAGCTAAAAATAAGATTGGCAAGTTCCGACATTCACCCTAAAGGCACACAAGGCTGGGAAGCGAGTTCGGCTTCAGACCGAAAACTCAGATCCTTCCTCCTCCCCTCTATAAGGATTCGCCCCCACCGCACAACCCCAGGACCAGCAAAGTATGTGCCGAGGAGGCACAACTTCGCACTTAAGATTCCATGGGTCGCGGTGGGGAAATAAAGATGGGTGTTTGGCCGGCCCGATCTACTACCATCAACACGTCTTTGGACAATATGTAGGCGCTCCTAAAAGAGCATGACTATGGTGTAAAGCTCACCTACAATTCGGCGCCTCTCAAGATTTTGTTGGCAAAATCCGCCCGCCGAACACTAACACCCATCACGGTGCATCTAAGAGCATGAGTCAACTAGCAAGGGGGCATATCGAGGACGTCAGGTTACCAATCAAAGACCCCTAGTACAACAACTCCTGTATATTTTTATTTTTTGTCTCACATACCTGTAAATAGTTGCTTCGGCAATCCGAGTTATAAGAGTTGTTGAGAAAATGCAAAATTGTGTGGCGCAATTCCGCCTCATTTGTCCTTTTTTTGGCGCATATTTTCCCTCTCTCCCTCTCCTCGTGAACCTGTTCGGTATGACGTGAGGCAACCGACTAATAGACCGGGGCCTCAATTTCAAACACAAATCGCCTGATCTATCATGTGTTCGACGTCTTGGCGTTCACTTTATATGCATCGGTTCTGAACTATGTCTTTGGTCAATAAGTTGGGTTGCCAGGCTCCTGTGCTTGCCCCTTTATGTTCCACTCGTTCGGCTAAAAGGGCGAAGGGAGCACCCCTGCGATTGTGCTTCCGGATTGTCTGGTCAAGCACCTTGGGGGAGGAAGCCGAAAACGGACTGTCATAGTATGCGCGATCCGATCTATGAACCCCAAGCTGGAAGTGTTATACTTCAATCCTCGTAAGTGGTTATTCCGTGTTATACCAGGAACTTGCCCTTTGTGCAGACATTGTGATACCGGCTTCAGCCACGGTTCGTCCGAACATCACAACACTTTGGTGGCCAATCGTACACTTCATGTATTCCTTTTCGTGCCCCTATGACAAAGTGAAAGAAATATAGCACTATAGTCCGATTGCCTAGTCTGCCGCACTGTACCGCCTTCGGGTGCTGATAATACGGCTAAGGGACATAGTGCATTGGCATAGACACCCCATGTAGTATCTACGTGGGCGCTGAAGCCGATGACTCGCATCTTTCAGTATTAAACAACCACATAAGAGTTATAAAGGAATGAAAAACCATATGAGAACAAATACTAATATCATTAAAAGTTTGGGCTAGTCTTCGGACGCATTACAGCTCATTCCAACATTTCATCACCCGAACATTGTGACGCTATCACCCGAGCACTCTTCATCACTCCATCAAAGTATAGCTCGAGGTGTCGATGCTCCTTTCCGGGTGGCGGTGGGTCGGTGGCTACCTTCATCGGATTTAGCCCCGGCCAGTGCACTTTGGCCTTGGCAAGGGCCATCCGGACTCCTTCGATTTAGGAGGAGCGCTTGACGGTGTCGAGGCGGGGCATAGCAGCGATCAACCTCTGCACCAGGACAAAGTAGCCACCTGGTAGCGGCTCACCGGGACATAAGAGGATGCAAAGGTCCTTCATGGCTGGCTCCACCATCTGGTGCAGCTCCATCAGTTGTTTCAGCTGCTCCACCAGAAGAGGAGGGCGGTCTGGGGCTCCGAACTATGCCCAGAACAGCCAAGCTTCATCTCCTTCTCCCCGCGAGGCGAACCGCTGATTGGCGTCCGCCACGCTCTTCTGGAGATCGGAGGATGTGCCTGAGGATCGCCACACCCAGGTAAGCAATGTGAATCTGCTATCCCCGAATACTCACTTTAGTGAGTATGGCTTACCATCTGCTATTTCCTTAGCCTGGCGCACTTGCTCCTTGTAGAACCATTTGTTCATCCGCTCCTTTTGGAGTTCGGTTTTCATAGTGGACAGTTCGGCCAAGCATGCCTTATTCTTCTGCTCCAAGGCCTCACATCTTTCGCTAGCATCCTTGAGCTCCAGCTAGACCTCTGCCATGCGAGCTTCATGCTTGCCACTAGTGTCCGGCATGGTGGAAATGCCGATAACCGTTTCCTTAGCAGCTGCCCTCTCGGCGGCCGTCTTGTCCTTCGCGCGCTAGGGTTCGGCCTTGAGCCTCTCCACGTCCTTCGCCGAGGCTGTGCGTGCATTATACAATGTGAAGAAGCTGCATTGACTGTATTTGTACTATAGAGCTCAGACAAAGGCATTCGGATTCTATTTTGACATACCTTAAGCCTCGTCAAGCCTTCGTTTAAGGGCCTCAGCTTTGTCTTCAGAGCGCTGTAGCTTCCGATTTAGCTCTTCCATCTTGGCGCCATTTATGACTGCCGCCGATGATGAAGCCTACATTATACACACAGTTAATACATTACATGGCTCTCAATTCCCGAATTATAGACAATTCGATAATATGTCGAGTTATTCTCACATGCCGAACACTTAAAGTGCATCTAGTTCCGCATAGGATTCATATGTGACCCCTAGGTGAGATTTTTCACCTCACCTAGGGCTCGGGGCCTGCCATGTATGTAATGCAAATAAATAAAATCTTTTGCAAAATAAACACATCGGATGACTTACTTGAAAACCCGCAAGGAGACCTTTCAAGGCCTCCTTTAGTCCGTTGTCAACAGACTGGACGCTTTGTAGTACCGCACACATAAGGGTGGTGATCCTCGGGGATGGAGGCGCTCGATAGAGCCTCCTCCATGACCGACCACCTATTGGTCATTGGTGCCACTGATGATCGGATTCCCCAATAACCCATCGGGGATTGTACCGGTGCCTCCGGAGGCATAGTGCGCTCTGGAGATGTTCTCGGCGGGGACTGAGCGCCCGCTCGTCCAGCCTACTCGGTATCCGGGCGGGGTGTTGCCCCCAGTTTCAGTGGCTGAGGCATTAGCCTCGACCATGGTGCCATCTCCCTCGCCACCGGTCTTGGCCTCCATAGAAGTGGGCTGGGACGACACCTCCACGGCGTCCTTCGTGGCACCTGGAGTGATGGGATGTGAGGCATCCCCGCTCTCCGCTAGTTCAGCGGGCGGGGTCTCCCCGTCTGATATCACCTCGGTGGGGATAAGGCACGGGGGTCTGCAAGGCCAATAACTTGTGTGTTAGGAAACTCTAAATCTATTCATAATGAATAGGAGGGTCTTCGGATCCTAACCTTGATGGGCGGGCCTTAACATGTACGCTCCTTCATGGAACCTCCTCCAGGTCTTCGGACGCGGTGCCTGAGTCCGAACTATCGTCGGACAAAACCACCCGCATCTACCGTGCCCTCTTGTGGGGAGGAGATGGGACCTGCTCCAGGGCGTCCGGGGACGCTTCTCTCTTCCTCGCATGGGGGGAATTACCTCCCCTTGCCCTCGACCTCAGCCTCCTCCTCCTCCTCTTCTTCTTCCTCTTCCTCTTCCTCAGCCTCCTCCCGATTTGAGGAGGTGGGGGTATCCTCAGATATGGCATCAGGATGGCACCTGATGTGGATGCCAGCCTAGCCTGGTTTCTTCTTCTTCTGTTTCTTTGTGGGAGCCTCGGAAGGCTTTACCACGAGCATTTTTGCTAACATCCCGGTCCTCTCGTCTTCAGGCTGAGGCGCCAGACTATAAATGTTGACGGCTTTCTTTAGCCATCTCTACAAAGACAGATCGGACAAGGGGTTATGACTCTTCTATGTAATAAAGCCGACCAAGCAAGGGTGTATTGTACCTCGGAATCAGGCTTGGCGGCGTGCAGCCCCTTGTCCTCCTCCTCGGATGGCCAGGTCTTCTATAATTTGAAGAGAGCCTTCCATAACTTCTCCCGCATAGTGCGGAAGAGATTTTGGACTGTGGGCTCGGCGTCTAGTTTACGAGCCCATAGGGGGGTGTCCCGGCGCTGGCAGGGGAGGATGCGTCTTTGGAGCATCACCTGGACCACATCGGTGAACTTGGTGCCCTCCTCGACCATGGAGTGGATGCGCTTCTGGAGGTTGCTCACCTCCTTGCCGGATCCCCAAACGAGGCCCTTTTCGAGCCATGAAGACAGTCGGGTGGGGGACCGGATCTGAATGCGGCAGCCGGATGCTGACCTTCTTCTTGTGGTTCGGTAACGTAGAACCACTCCTTTTGCCACCCCTTGATGGTGTCGATGAGTGTGCCCGACGGCCACCCGACGCGGGTGAGATTGCCAATAATGGCCCCGCTGCAATCTGCATGCTTGCCGCCGACACACTTGGGCTTGATGTTGAACACCTGCAGCCAGAGCCCGAAGTGTGGCTCGATGCGCAGGAAGGCCTCATAGACAAGGATGAATGCCGAGATGTGCATGGAGTTCAGCGGGAGGTCATGGAAGTTGAGGCCGTAGAAGAACATCAGCCCCCTGACAAAGGGGTGGAGAGGAAAGCTCAGCCCCCGGATGAAGTGGGGGATGAACACCACCCTTTCTCCTGGCTTGGGGGTGGGGTTCACTTGGCCATCCTCCACTGCGCGGTGAGGGATGTTGGTGGGGAGGTAGCCGGCCTTCTTGAGGTCGAGAATGTCCTGGTTGGTGACCATGGAAGCTTCCCATTAGCTGTTGGAGCCCGCCATTGATGAGATCGGAGGGGGCTCGAAGAGACCTAGATGTGTGCTTCCGAGGCACAAGGGAATGGGAGGCGGAGAAGTCGAATGGAGAGCATGAAAAGCCTTTGGGGTTTCCCTCCTCTTTTTATGAGGCCTATCGATTTTGAGTCCCCTTGTTGCATCGTGAATCCCTCCACTTCGTGAGACGTGTGAGCCATTCCATGCGCATTACTAAGTATATCCCGTGTAAAAGGGGACACGATCAGTATATTGATAGATCATGATGATTAACACGGCCTCGAACCACGAATCGAGTCTATGCAACTAACCTAGCAGTCGCGGTGGGTCGTAGCCTTTCGTAGAGAGGTCGTCAGAGGAGCATTGTTTCCTCCCTGACGTTTGGACTTCAAAGCCAATTAATTTGCAATATTCATACATGCCACTATGCGGAAAACTGCTTGTCATCGGAGGCTAAACTATGGTTCGGTAGGAAGGAAATCACCTCTCAAGCCAAAGACTCTGTTCATGATGCAATTAGAGTAGAAGACCCTTCGCATTGGAGGCAAGTTCGGGGGATACTAAGGGTGTCCTAGATTAGGGGGTCCTCGGATAGCCGACCTATTGCTATGGTCCGGACTATGAGGGTTGCTTACCGAACACTAGAAGATTTGAAGGCCCAGTCTCCAGGATGGAAGCTTCGAGAAGCATAGCTTGCACTCCACCTTTGATGTAGTAAATAGGCATGTTTATCTCTTCGGCATGTAACCGACCATGTGTAATCCCTAGGCATCCTCGTCACCTATATAAGACGGAGGGTATTAGGGTATAGGCAGAGAACAACTCATCTAGGGTTAACTATTCGATCTCGAGGTAGATCAACTTTGTAACCCCAAATATCATCAATACAACCAAACAGGATGTAGGGTATTACCTCCATAGGATGGCCCGAACCTGGGTAAATCCTTATCTCCTTCATCTCCTGTTACCATCGATTCTAGTCTCATAGTTCAGGACCCCCTACGCGAGAACCACCGGTTTTGACACCGACAATGGTCGTCTTTCCTTATCGCACAGGCAGGAAGGGATCCGCAATGGCCAAATTTGAAAGGGACAGGGGGTACATCCAATCCTTACTAAAGGAGGTCTTCGCATACAAAGCTTCAGGGTGTGACGCGGTGGTGGGCTTGCTGATGACATCTGTCCTGCCGAGCTCGTGGTCTCGGTGCTGTCGCATTGGGAAGGAAACCTTTGGGGGATTCCTTGGGAACCCACATATGTCCTTGTCTCCTAAGCACAAAAGAGGAAACTGTCCTACCTCTACACCCGCTAGCTACCTCCTGGCTTTGCCGTCAGAACCCACGTCACCCGGGCCTCGGGGGCAGGGCACTTGCATAGGAATCTCCGCTCCTCGGGAGGCGGCCTGGGGGCACGCTACTTCTTCAGATGTCTTGGTGTTGTTCTCCTTGCGAGGCAGGCCCACCCACAAGGGCCTTCCCTTGAGGGCCTTCTTGCTGGGCCGTACCAGGCCTTCGTGGTGGGACACGTACGGGGCCACACACAGGCAAGTCTGGGTACCCCCAGTCCCAAAATGTTGAAAACCTCCCTCTCCCTCAATCCCCACCGCTCTACATCGACCCATCGATCGCCGCCACGGCACGCAAACTCGCGAGGTGATCTCTGACGTTCCCTATCTCCGATGCTCGCTCACACAACTAGCCATGCCTAGGGTTTCGATTGAGGCTTTCTGTCTGTCGGCAGCGCATCTCCGACGGGTCTTCTCTGCCACACACAACAATCGATGCATCACCTACAAAACTCCAAGGCGAGCAATCGTAAGTCATAGATCCAGTTACCTTATCCTCATAGCGACACCGTGTCTCAACGTCCTTTTGACCTTGTTCACTCTTTTGTTTGTGGTCCAGCTCCCTTTGGCTTCAAAGGAGGTCATCACTACTATCTTATCTTTATAGATAATTTCTCTCGATACACCTAGATATACTTTATGTCTTCTCGTAGTGAGGTGTTATCTATGTATATGCGTTTTGCTACCATAGTTCACACTTAGCTCTCTACGCCTATTCGTTTGTTCTGTGCTGACTCTGCTAGAGATTATATCTCGAAGATGTTGTGTGGAGTCCTTGCTGAGCAGGGTAGTCTTGCTCAATTCTCATGTCCTGGTGCTCATGCTCATGCTCGGAATGGCGTGGCTGAGCGCAGGCATCGTCACCTTCTTGAGACGTCTCATGCATTGATGATCGCTACCTCTCACCCCATTCACTTTTGAGTTGAGGCTGTCTCCACTTCCACCTATCTCATGAATCTTCAGCCATCCACTGCTTTGCAGGGTGGCGTCCCTTACGAGCGTCTTTTAGATTGTTTTCCCTATTATTTGGCGCTTCGTTTGTTTGGTTGTGTTCGTTATATTCTTCTTGCCCCTTGTGAACGCACCAAATTGTCATCTCAGCCTGTTGAGTGTGTCTTCTTAGGTTATCGTTGTTGGGATCCTGCTAGTCATTGGATGTGTAATTCTCGGGATGTGACTTTTGATGTGTCTTGTCCCTACTACCCGCGTCCATTTTCCTTGACCTTTTCAGTTGAGGATATATCTTTCCTCGTTGTTCTTGACACATCTATTACTCCTGCAGAGCCCTTGTCCATCCATCCTATTGCCCCTGCATCTCCTACTATTGCAGATCCAACGCCTCCATCTCCCATGATTTCCTCACCTCACTTATCACAGGATTCCGCACCTTCATCCCTAGTGTCTTCTCCGTCACCCTCGCCTATCTTGGTGATTCCTCCTCATATTCTTCCATCTTTTCCTCAATATTATACTCGTCGTCTGCGTAATGTGGATGTGTCTACTGATGTGCCATCTTCCTTATCTCAGCCTACTTATGGCTTGCATCCTCATCCGCTTCATACTGTTGATCAACTTGGTTTTCCATGCGATGGCCCTCCTATTCTTGAGCCAACTTCTTATTATGAAGCTGTTGTTCATCCCGAATGGAAGTTTGCGATGTCATAGGAGCTTGCTCCTCTTGAGCACACTAGCACGTAGGATCTTGTTTCTCTCCCTCCCCATGTTCGCCCCATCACTTGTAAGTGGGTCTACAAGGTTAAGACTTGCTCTGATGCTTCTCCTTAGTGTTACAAAGCTTGTCTTGTGGCTCGTAGTTTTGAGCAGGAGCATGGTCGTGATTACGATGAGACTTTTGCTCCTGTGTCCCATATGACCACTATTCGTACACTTCTTATGTTGGCCACTGTTCTCCATTGGTATGTGTCTCAGCTTGATGTTAAGAATGCCTTTATTAATGGTGAGCTGCGTGAGGAGGTTTACATGCAGCCAACATGTGGGTATTCCGTTCCTGATGCCATGGTATGCCGTCTTTGTCGCTCTCTCTATGGCCTTAAGCAAGCCCCTCGTGCATGGTTTCAGCGTTTTGCCTCTATGGTGACTGCTGCTGGATTTTCAACGAGTGCTTTATCCAACATTGTTTGTCCATCTTTCTGCTCGTGGTTGGACTCTTCTTCGTCTATATGTTGATGACATGATTATCAGTCGCGACGACCCCGAGTATATTTCCTTTGTGAAGGCTTGTATTAATGAGCAGTTTATTATGTCTAATCTTGGCCCTCTTTGCTACTTTCTTGGGATTGAGGTCTCTCCTAGCTCCGATGGCTTTCCAATTTCCCAGGAAAAGTATATCCAGGATCTTCTTGCAAGTGCTGCTCTTACTGATGAACGCACTATTGAGACTCCCATGGAGCACAATGTTCACCTCTGTGATACTGATGGTGAGCCCTTGCCTGATATGACATGTTATCGTCATCTTATCGTGAGTCCTGTCTATCTAGTTGTGACTCGTCCGGATATCTCCTAACTGGTCCATATTCGGAGTCAGTTTGTCTCCGCTCCCACCTTCGGTTCACTATAGTCACCTCCCTAGTGTTCTTCGATATCTTCGAGGCACAATCTTTCACCGCCCGTTCTTTCCTTGATCCGTTTACTTACAACTTCAGGCTTACTTCGATGCTACGTGGGATGTGATCCCTCGTATCGTCGTTCACTGTCTGCTTACTGTGTCTTTCTTGTTGGTTATCTAATTGCCTGGAATACGAAGAAGAAGACTATAGTTTCACGTTGGAGTGCACAGGCTGAGTTGCGAGCTATGGCTCTTTTGACGCCTGGGGTGGCTTGGTTACGGTTGTTACTTCAGGACTTTGGTATTTTCGTCACTACACCTACTATGCTCTTGTCCGACAATACAGATGCTATTAGCATTGCGCATGATCCTATGAAGCATGAGCTCACTAAGAATATTTGTGTTGATGCTTTCTATGTGCGCTCTGGTGTGCAGGATCAGGTTATTGCTCTTTAGTATGTGCCTTCCGTGTTACAGTTGGCAAATTTCTTCACGAAGGCCCAGACTAGAGCGCAACATGGCTTCTATCTCTCAAATCTCACTGTTGTTCATCCACAATGAGTTTAAGGGGGAGTGTTAGAGTACTATTTATAGCTGTATAGCCTTTTGTATTTAACCCAGTGTATAAGGGGCTTTCTGCATATTTCTTGCACTTGTACATGTATATATACTGACCTATGGGCCCATGAGAATACAAGTTGCATATTACTAACAACCACTACTATCATTGCTATGCTAGTTGTCTAGTTTCAATCACTATGTCTCGATGCCTACCACTTGTCTGTCAAGCCTCTCAACATGTCATGATCAGCCTCTAACCCCCACCTTCCCGGCAAACCGTTGTTTGGCTACGTTACTGCTTGATGAGCCCTTCTTATAGCGTTGCTAGTTTCGGGGGCAGGTTGTTTGCATGTGAAAACATGGATATCTTGGGATATCCCATTATTCTTGATATTTAAATTTAATGCACTTATACACTTGATAAAGGGTGGAAGGCTCGGCTTTTCCCACCTTTGTCGCCCTAGTTTCCGTTTACCCATGTTATGTTTCATACTGAGCGCTCCTAACATGCTTGGGGTTGTTATGGGGACCCCCTTGATAATTCGTCTTTCATTAAAACTTGGCAAGGCCCAACTTTGGTTTTACCATTCACCAACCTAATAAACCTTGCATATGCACTTTCCGAACCCCGTGGAAAATTAATCAACAACCCAAGCCAGTCTTTTAATGAGTGTTGGTCTAACCTTTCAACTGCTGGTGTTCGCTAGGGACAACTCTATGATTGGCCTACTTGAAGTTTGGACAATCTGGTCATGTCCTGAGAAGGAGATACTCGGCTTGTATCAGGATCGTCGACACATCGGGCGACCTTGCTGGATTTGTTTTATGATTGACGAAATATCTTGTGCACTGAGACTCTGAGGATACTTTGGGCTATCTCGAGTTCGAGGTTTTCCATCGCACCTTGTGGATAGTTTGTGATGGATGAGTTGGAGCACCCCTATAGGGTTAAATCTTTCTGAGAGTCGTGTCTGTGGTTATGTGGCAACTAGGAAATTTTTTAACACCCGGTTATTGCAAACTTGAAGTCAACTCAATTAGAATACACCAACCGTGTGTGTAATCATGATCGTCTCTTCTTGCGAGGTGCAAACAAAGAATGGAACACAGTGGGATTATGTTTGACTCGTAAGTAGGTGTTCAGGATCAGTTCTTGATTATTGCTAGTTCACTTCCGTTTATGCGTAGTTCATTCTTCCCATTAGTGTACTCATAAGTTAGACAGTAAAATAAATAGTTATTGCTTGTTGCGGCCTCACCACTTAACCATTCCTCACCCTTGGAAATGAGATTATTGAGTCCCCGTGGCTGACAGATTACTACAACAATAGTTGTAGGTACAGGTTATGTGTTTCTTTGACGTGAGAGCGATGTTTGTCCTATTTGGAGTTCTTCTTCTTCTTCTTCTTCTTCTTCTTCATCGTCGTCGATCATAGGATGGGGTCCAGGTCGGCAGCCATGGATAGCAAGATGGATGTCACCTTTATCGTTTGATTTCATCTATAGTCAGACCCTCTTTTTTGTATGATGTTTGCTTTGGATGTTTGTATTAAGATGATCTTGACTTAGCTTGTGGCGAGTGTAAGTCAATTCCATATAATCATCTTCTCTTTACATGTACTTGTAACGATAACCATTCTTGTGAAACGACTAGATGCGCTTCTATCCCTCAAGGCACTAGAGCGCGAATGAGGATAGTAGCGCATCTGGGTGTTACACCAACTCTTGTGGAATCTTCCTGGTATATGTCAGGGGCTGCCCGAAGTTCCCTAATAGTGAATCACCATGGGCGTTCTCGGCGGGATCCACTGGTCGGGAGAAGACGTTGTGAGTACCCCCTAGTCCAGGACACCGTCACTAGCCCCCTGATTCGGTCTTCAATTTGGGGACGCTCATCAGTTCTTCCGATTTGTCCTTGGTCTTCAAACGTCGGTCTTGAAAATGGGTTCAACTAATATTCCTACCTTTGACCTTGAGGATCGCCAAGGTGTATCCGAAGAGTTCACATGTCAGGTATCCGAGGATCCCATTTAAGTTCTTGGCCTTTATTAATGCCTTGTAATTTTTACGCCAAACCTCAGGATCGAAGTTTCCCAAGCGGTGGTGTCCTCTTGCATCCGAGCACCAATGCCAGAGTGCATATGAGGTGTCCTTTTGTAGCCAAACTCCAACACCGATCTGCATCCGAGGTGTCATAAATTACCTCACTATTGAAAACGTTTGAAGGATTTCAACCGAGCTTAGTGACGGGAATGTCCTCTATGGAACCGGCCACTCGCATCCAAGATTTGTGATGGACTGCTTGTTTATGGAATGTTTTCGATTGGTGCAATTTAGTCTCTGCCAAGATGTATAGCCAGTAGCCCCCGATACCTAGGTTGGCCAACATGGCCGACCCAGGATCGTATCTACTTGGGAACTAGTTCAACTATTGTGTACGTTTTGACAACACTGAGGAGCACCTCAACACGAAAGATGTTGAATTATGGGTCGGAACAGATTTTCCGAGTAGATTCACCACATAGAAAATCATGAACAAGAGGATGTCCTGCCTCCTGAAAGGAAAATATAAAATAGGTTAAAGGTGCCCTAATCTCCACAATACAGAAAAACGTTAGCAAAAACTTTATACCCCAACAAAATCAAGTTTCTTGGTGCTAATCCAAAAATTGTCTTAAATTAATATGTGTATTGGTCATGCTTTAACATGATACATCTGATCTCCAAACTCCAAGCGGGTCATCCTTTGGCTTTGACCTCCATATCCAAAAGGCGGAGTGCTTCTCCAAGGTCTTTTTAGTGAACTAAACTCGAGCGGCTCTAGAGAAAAACCAGGCTACCCGGCTATTGACCAGACACTCGTGCCAGAAAAAGGAGTACTAGATAAATACTTTGCGATGGCCAGGAAAAAAACATATATATATTATAAAATGGCTCATGTAAATTTAATAACCCCCAGGTAACATGGGAAAAGAGGATTTTTTTGAACAAACAACATTTTTAACAATCATCGTTTGTAACTAACAAAGTTTTTTGACAAACACCTTTTTGTTTTTAAGACAAAACATAATGCTTGGTATGAACCAAGCAAAAAAAAGGTTTGAGTATGAAAGCGACTTAGCTGGTTAATATGCTCGGTGTTGATGACATAGGCCAAGCCTGAGGCGGGTCGAGGTCCCAGCCCCAGACCGGCCTCGAGGTGAACGAGTGAGGAGCTCGATTTGATGAAGTGGCGATGCAACACAATTGATGTGGTGAAGCAAAGTTCCTAGTATAGCTAATATGAATAAGTTGGTCGGCTTGGTGATGCTGAAGTCCTCAAAGCAAGTTGATGAAGAGATGGTGAAGCCCCCGATCTAGCCGAGGTGACGGAGCAGGTCGATAAGGTGAAGCTGGACCACCCTGCCAGCCGATGTGTCAAAGCAGGTCGGCGTGATGGATGTCAGCTAGATGAAGCGACGACACGGCAATGACGACACGAGTCGGAATTCATGACACGGTCAATGTTGTCTCGATGAAGTGACCGTGTGGCAACACCGGGATGCCCGACCCATGCAATCCATGGGGTGGTGAGGTTCTCTTGAAACTATTTGGCTCTCACGATACCAAACTCTTGGTAGGCTCGCCGAGGTGATGATCCATTAAGATTGACCATGGCTCAATGATGCGATGATCTGTCTAGTGTAGGTTGGCACACGTGGAGCAATGTTGTTGGGCTGGTTTGACACCAAAGTGACGGCAAAGATTACCTTGGAGAAGTCTTTTAAAATTCATCGGCATGTGCTTGTTAACTAAATCTGCATTATATCGACTAGAGGAGGGTGATTAGGTCATTTTGACAAATTCGTCACTTGAGGAATTTCAACATGAGGAATTTGAAATGTGGTGACTAACTAGCAGCGGATTAAGTACTCAAGTGCATGGGAAACATAGCATCAACATAGTCATCATGATGAATTGAAACATGCACAAATTACAAGTAGTGTGATACATGATAAGCAGGTGAGGAACAAGGTAACTTGAAGAATTTGAGGTGAGGAAATTGTGGAAGTCTTCAGTCAAATTCTTCAAACAGCAACGATCAATTTCATCAAGAAGTATACGAGGAATAAAGGGTTTGAGGAAATAGAACCAGGTAGCTCAATGAAGACAATGGTTCGATGACCCAGTTCCAACTGCTGTGACAGTCGTACATCTAGTTTGGAGCGGCTTGGTATTTAAACCAAAGCACACACAGTCCCAGGACACACAGTCCTTACCGTATTCTCCTTGAGCTAAGGTCACACAGTCCTCGCCCAACACTCGTGGTAAGTCCTCAGGGTAGACTTCGAAAACTCTCACAAACTGGTCACCCGACGATCCACAATTTATTGTTGGATGCTCTAGACCAAGGTCACTTCGTGATCCCCAATTGACTGCAGGATACACTAGACCATGATGCCTAACCGTTTGGAGGATGCTCAGTCCTCAAAGGTAACAAGCGTCGGTTCCACACAGGAATTTCTTTAGTGATGCTCAATCACTTTGGGTTTGTTGGTTTGGGTTTTTCCTCACTGATGATTTTCTCTCAAAGTCCTCGGAGGATGGGTTGCTCTCAAATGACTAGTGTTAGTTCTCTCTCGGAGCAGCCAACCAACTAGTGGTTGTGCGGGCTGGCTATTAATAGCCAGGGTGCAACCTAACATGATAAGACATAAATGCCCCCAATGATATGACTGTTATGTGGATATTTGTGATTGGGGACAACTGGCGCTAAGCATAGCAACGGTCGGAATTTCGAACTATGAAAGTCCTCACACAAATCATGTTCCTCACTTGTAGGCAATTCGCACTGGCGAAATCCTAATTCCTCAGTTAGATCAATTTCCTCAGAGACTAGAAGAACTTCGTCTCTGTCACTGAAGAACTTGACTGAACCGCAAGAGATTTCCAAAGGCTTCACTTGAAGTATTGAATTTGAGCATCAGTTGGAAATTTTCCTTAGTATTACCTCGGCCCCCATTAACAATACGATGTTACCTATGACTCAAAGAAAGGAAATGAAACTACGAAAACAAAAGTCTTCGCACTTCATAGTCCTCGTTCATATCTTGAAGGTCACACCAACCTCTTCAGTTTCAATGTGTTCAGGGAATACCAAAGTCTTCAGCAAAGTGTTCACAAAGTCATCACCAAAGTCTTCAGTTGAAGACATACATTTTTAGGGGTGGTTAATCTCCAAATATGTCAAACTCCTCATCGACTTATAGAGCATGTGCACACTCACAAACACATTAGTTCTTTAACCTATAAGTCTTCAATACACCAAAATAACTAAGGGCACTAGATGCACTTATAATCTCCCCCTTTTTGGTGATTGATGACAAATAGGTTAAGTTTTCAATGGGGATAAACATACGAAGTGTAAATACTGAGTTTGAGGAATTTCATTGCAAGATATAGAAGAACTCCCCCTGAAGATGTGCATATTTGAGGAATTTGCTTTGGACTGCAAATGCACATGGCAGGTTAGAACATGGAGAACTCCCCCTATATCTTTTAATTCATGCACGTATTTAACATATGATATGAAGAATTTGAAATGCATGATGAAAATTGTGTCTGACGAAATTCAGCATGCATGCATTAAGGTGCTTGAGGAAATAAGCATGTGGAAAGCAGTTCAAAAGAGCCAGACCACCATCGGACATAAGTTTACAACTCAAATGACACAAGCTTCAGAAGAGCGAGAGTTGTAACTTAAAGAAAAATTAAGCCCATATATAGAGACCCGCTTGAAGACTAACTCTAATTTTCTCCCCCTTTGTCATCTAAGACCAAAAGGGACGAAAAAGTGAGGACTAATGCCCTTGAAGAATTTCATCTTGTTGGTGAAGAAGGAGCGCCAGCGTTGTAGGGGTTGTTTGTCGATGCAGGGCCCGCCGTAGTGTCTTCAATGTCCTCAGCTTCATACGTCTCACACGATGAAGAATATGAACTTCTGGCCATCAGAGGAACTTGAACCTTCTTGAATTTCTTCTGAGAAGGATGACACCAGTCAAAGTTTTGCTGAAAGTCCATGTGCTTGAGTTCCTTAGGGGTCTTGAGGTGTGCGAGAATGTCCCATGCGTGATCGAAGATTTCATGCACATAGTAGTGATTTTTTCTCACCGAGTTCTGCATCACTGTCATGTTCTGAACAATGGAAGCCAACTAACGCTTGACCCACTTGTGATTGCAATCGACCTTCTGATGAAGACTTATGACAAGCTCACGATCAGTCATCACATGAGGGGCAGACTCTCGAGGTTTTTGCACTGAGGCCTTTGCTTCAGAATCCTGGGTTGCAGTGTCATCATTGGTGGAGAACGATGCAACTTTGTGAAACTGACCATCCAATGGACAAGTGCCTTCATCAATGAGAGCCTTGCCTTTTTCTTCAACTAAGGCAATTGTGCTCTTGAGGACTTCAATCGGGGGCAAGGAGCCAAAGTGATTCTGGAAGTCTGCCTTGAAGGGAACTGAAGACCTCCTTGATCTCATGAACTTCATGATCTAGGGAGCATAAGGCTTCAGTTCAAATGGGGCTAGAGCAGCATTCGCTAATGTCCTCATGAAGAAATCATGGAAGTTGATGGCAATCCCATGAGTGATGTTGAACATCGTATTCTTCATGACTCCCTCCACTTATTCTTTAGAGTTGTGGCCCTTCTGAGGAAATAGGGTATTGGTGAGAATGTGGTAGACCGTCCTGGGCACATAGAGCAAATCCTTCACAAGGAAGGTTGTCCGTTGAGGTTTTCCAGGAGCCAAAGGCTTCATCAGCACTTGCATCAGTTGGTGGGGCAGAGCAGGTTCATCAAACAAGCATCCTGATTCTTTTAAAGGAATTGGGACAGGGATGGACCGAAGAAATTCAGATGCTGGAGCTATGAGGTGAGCAGATCCGGTCATCCAGTCCAAGACCCAAGAGTTGTTGTCAAAGTCAACAATCTGCTCTTTCGAGGCAACAGAATGATCTTCTTCATCTTCAACATCTGGCATGACATAGTCAACGCCAAATGGAATTATCTCATAGGCTGGTGCTAAGGAGATTGGAGTGGCATCTAATGGTCCAGTTGAAGATTTTGGCAGAGTCTTCTACTTCTTCACAGCTGAGGAGTCTAAAGTTGAAGCTTTTCTATTTAGAGCCTTCTTCTCAGCAGCCTTAGTTTTCTTAACTTCTGATGTAGAAGGAAGGTTGATTGTCTTCATATTTGAAGATTTTGGGGTTTCAAAGCACGGTGAGGTGTCAGGAGTGGTGATCTTAGGGTTTAGGGTCTAGCCTTCTCATACTTCCATTTCTCTTTAGTGATGAAGGCAGTGAGGTCATGATCTAGACTAGGAGGCAGCTTCTAGTCATCGATAGGCGTTTTGGGATCCTTGTGCCAGATGTCAATGAAGTTCAGCACAATTTTTGATCAAGCAAAATAGGAATTTGAGATCCCTTTTCTTCAACCACTCGTTGTTGCTTGTTTCTGATGATTTCTTCCAGTTCCACATCATCAGCTTCATCTGAGGAATGTGATGGTATTGTGAACGCTAACTTATTTGGTTGAGGACTTGGTTGAATGCCTCGTCCAGAAGTTGCTTTCATTTTCCTTAGAGAAGCTCTACTTAAGGAATGTGCTTGGGCTGAAGAACTTTTTGATGCCCCAGAAGCAATTGAGAATCCCTTAGTCCTTTGACATGATGCAAGATGCACAGGAGTTGAGGACTTTGTAGCAGCATCCAAAGACTGAGCATCTATTGATCTAGCAGCTGAGGCCTTTGAGGGCTGATCTTGAGGAATTTGTTGTGATGACTTTGATGATGAAGGATTTGGCTTCACAGCCGATTTCTCCATCATCCTTTTCTTTGGAGCACTTGCAAAGGCTCCGGCAGTGGCAACAGCAGTAGAGTCTTCATTGAATTTCTTCTCTATAGTTTGGCAGTCCTCTAAAGTTTGAGTTGATGCTTTGCCCGTTCAGCGGGGAAGTCTTCACCGCAAGCAACACTTGTGGGATCCACCTCTCGATCATCAGTAGGAGGAGCCCTATTGCGAGGGGATTTGAGTGCGAATTTCTTTATACATCTGGGAGTGACATACCGATATTCTTTCCATTCCCTCACCCACCTACGTTCAAACCTCTGAATTATGATTTTCCTCTGTTCTTTTGTCTCTTTGCCGTGTATGGACTCATCTGGTGTAAAGTAACCATCATACAAATGTTCCGGTATCTCAAAAGCAATATTCTATTCAGCTTTCTTTCCACCTTTCTATGGCTTCTTCCCGTCATTCATTTTCTTCAGCTGAGGATTTTGAACTCTTGAAGATTCTGAAGAAGTGCATAGTTTTTCCTCAAGAAACGCCGCAAATGAGTTAAGTTGATGAGAACCTAGTGATTCATCAGTAGACATGTTTGTACCTCTAAACAGAGTATAGGTGCGAGGAATTTGAAGAGGTCATATGCGTTCTCAGAAAATTTTCAAGAAAATCAGGTGTGAGGGATTTAACCATGGGTGTCTTGAGGAATTTCACTAAGTGTTCTTTGTCTTAGGTTCCAGAGTTGTGCAAATTTTGAGGATTCAGACAATTGAGGAATCTTGAAGAAAATCATAACTTAGGGAAAGTCATCAAGTGTATGAACACGTAAGGTGTTTTAGAAGGAGATTCTTGAAGAATAAACACCTTTGTGAAGATTTAGGAAAACTTGAAGATCAAACAAGGGTAGTAAAAATAGATATTATTTACCCTGGTGAAGAACACGACGAACTGAGAGATGAGATTGAGGAAGTTTGTCAGTCCAGATCTCCCACGCCTTAGCTCGGTAGAGGGAGACAACTACATCAACGGGTTGATGAAGACTTCCGCGACCGATGCGAGTACGACGACGAAGATGTCGAGGCAGTGAAGCTCTTCCACACCGGCGGCGGTGATTTTAGCAGTGATGCTAGGTCGGAGCTTGGGAGAGGGTAGGAGTGAGGAGTAACCGAGCACAGTGAAAGGGGAGGGGTATTTATAGTGGAGGTGAAAACCAATCCGTCTGAAGATTTTGGACCAGATTGCCCCTGACCCTTGCTCTCCACACGACATGTGTCACCCACGTTCTGAGTAGTGGCGATAGTGGGGGATCGTGGGTTATCCAGTCATGGGAATCAGAACCGATTGAGCGGGAAACGCCGAAAATTTTGATAGTGATAATTTTAAAGTTTCTGATCGCAAATGCTTCAGCTATCAAGGACAGAGTGAAGACTTTGAACGAGTTTCAAAGTAGAACGCATATGAAGAATTTGTGAATAGACTGGGTTGACTTTAGCATAGAGGGAAAAGTGTCCGATCACATTCACTTAGATGAAAATCAACTTGAAGAATTAGCAATAAGTGAATGCTGTTGAGGACATTGAAAACTCAAATATATATATATATAGTCAATGAAGAACATGATCAAAGATTTCATGCACATAGTAGTGATTTTTTCTCACCGAGTTCTGCGTCACTGTCATGTTATGAACAATGGAAGCCAACTAACGCTTGACCCACTTGTGATTGCAATCGACCTTCTGATGAAGACTTATGACAGGCTCACAATCAGTCATCACACGAGGGGCAGACTCTTGAGGTTTTTGCACTGAGGCCTTTGCTTCAGAATCCTGGGTTGCAGTGTCATCATTGGTGGAGAACGATGCAGCTTTGCGAAACTGACCATCCAATGGACGTGTGCCTTCATCAATGACATCCTTGCCTTTTCCTTTAACTAAGGAAATTGTGCTCTTGAGGACTTCAATTGGGGGCAAGGAGCCAAAGTGATTCTGGAAGTCTGCCTTAAAGGGAACTGAAGACCTCCTTGATCTGATGAACTTCATGATCTAGGGAGCATAAGGCTTCAGTTCAAATGGGGCTAGAGCAGCATTCGCTAATGTCCTCATGAAGAAATCATGGAAGTTGATGGCAATCCCATGAGTGATGTTGAACATCATATTCTTCATGACTCCCTCCACTTCTTCTTTAGAGTTGTGGGCCTTCTGAGGACATAGGGTATTGGTGAGAATCCGGTAGACCGTCGTGGGCTCATAGAGCAAATCCTTCACAACGAAGGTTGTCCGTTGAGGTTTTCCAGGAGCCAAAGACTTCATCAGCACTTGCATCGGTTGGTGGGGTAGAGCAGGTTCATCAAACAAGCATCCTGATTCTTTTAAAGGAATTGGGACAGGGACGGACCGAAGCAATTCAGATGCTGGAGCTATGAGGTGAGCAGATCCGGTCATCCAGTCAAAGACCCAAGAGTTGATGTCAGAATCAACAATCTGCTCTATCGAAGCAACATAATGATCTTCTTCATCTTCAACATCTGGGATGACATAGTCAACGCCAAATGGAATTATCTCATAGGCCGGTGCTGAGGAGATTGGAGTGGCATCTAATGGTTCAGCTGAAGATTTTGGCAAAGTCTTCTACTTCTTCACAACTGAGGAGTCTAAAGCTGAAGCTTGTCTATTTAGAGCCTTCTTCTCAGCAGCCTTAGTTTTCTTCACTTCTGATGCAGAAGGAAGGTTGATTGTATTCATATTTGAAGATTTTGGGGTTTCAAAGGACGGTGAGGTGGCAGCAGTGGTGATCTTAGGGTTTAGAGTCTAGCCTTCTCACACTTCCATTTCTCTTCAGTGATGAAGGCAGTGAGGACATGATCTGGACCAGGAGGCAGCTTCAAGTCATCGATAGGCGTTTTGGGATCCTTGTGCCAGATGTCAATGAAGTTCAGCACAATTTTTGATCAAGCAAAAGAGAAATTTGAGATCCCTTTTCTTCAGCCACTCGTTGTTGCTTGTTTCTGATGATTGCTTCCAGTTCCTCATCATCAACTTCATCTGAGGAATCTGATGGTATTGTGAATGCTGGTTGTTGATTTTTCAACAACCCCGTTCAATATCTTCATGTAAGATGCTTTTAAGGTTCAATGGTGGTAGAAGTTGCTACTTTTCTATCGGGACCCTGATCCTAAGCCATAAGAATCCAGCATGTAACACATCACATCACTTTGCGGCCTCACGCGCGGTTAACTCCACGGCTGCCACCTTACCTGGGCCGGGACCGTTCGCGTCTTTTGGCTCACATATGCAATATGTCGCTAGCATTCAAACATCAAAGAACCCGGGTCGACATGACTAGTCGTAGAACCCAAGTGGCACATCCGTACAGGAACAGGCATACGTAATCCAGCAATGCAGGTGTCGGCCTCCAACGTGTGTAGACGAGTCATAGCAAGCTACAAGGACTCCATTACGCCATGGGACATAAATGTCATCACTGCACATAGACTAGTCGTAGCAGGCTACAGGGACTCCATTACACTGCGGGACATTTCCCCAAAAGGACAGACACAGCAGCACGGAAGAATACATGCCGGTCAATCAATGTGTTCGGAGCAGTAGCAAGCTACCAAGGCTCGATGGAAGCACATAGAGGTAGTTCCTTGTAAAGAGTACTACTAAAGACATGCAACTAGGTGTTGAATCCCATACATATCGTTGCACGTCATACGTACGCACGACATGCCCGATATGCATAGATACAACTATGATATCACAACATAACCATACAACATCACAACATTTATTTAGGAGGCTCATAAGAGCTATCATAGCGTGATATTACAAGCAGGGGTCACATGACCCAACACACGAATCATAGAAGCAACAAGTGGAAGCTTAACATGTCTGGGTAAAGACATCAAGAAAATAAGAAGGCTGAGGAAGCCTGTCTATCTACAAGGCCCTCCACAGGAACTAGACCTCTGGTTGGGATCCCCAAGCTAAATGACCAACATCAATCTTATCATAGAAACCAATAGCAAGACTGGAGTCTCCTCTGCAAAAACATAATTAAGCAACAGTGAGTACTGAGTACTTAGCAAGACTTACATTAGAACTAACTACATATGCATCGGTATCAACAAGGAGGTTGTGGGGTTTAATGCAGCAAGATAGCTTTGACTCGGTGGCTATCCTGTACTACGACTTTCATAACTTTGAAAAGTTTTGTGAAGCGTACACGAGTTCACTAACACCACAAAAATACACCACCATGGATCCGCTCCCATCTTCCTACGAGAGTGCCATCCATGGTACTCACACTTGTCTTGAAGCTTTTTATGAGTAACCTTTTAAATTCTCTATGAACCATATAAGTATCCAAGTAGTCCATATCCGCAGACGGGCTATTCGAATAGATTGGTTACCCTGCAGGGGTGTACTTCATCACACAAGCTCTCGCCACTTACCGCCATGTGCTCGTAAAAAGGCACCTCGGCAACCTTCAAGCGGAAGCCCAGCGAGGGAGTCGGCCACGACCTGACTAACCACACAAGACTCTAGTCCAGGTTTATCGCCTATTTGAGACTGAACCCGCAAGGAAGTCCGGTCGAAGATTCCTCAATGGCCCCAAATGATGTGTACAGGGTTCCCAAGCCCACCTCGACAGATGGTACTACGCTTGGTACACCGGGCCACAATGCCTAGTTTGTCCCACGCCCACCTGTACGGGGTGCCACTCGCTAGACTACTAGCATATCCTACAAACACCAGAAACTAGTTGCAACTCCTATATAGAGATCAGGTCGGTTAATAAGTCGACAGAGTCAATTAAGGATGCCAATGTGCGGTAGTAGCTAGTCTTGGACAACATACACAGGACTCAGTTCTTAAGGATTGTCCCAATGAGATAACCCGCCATGTACTACTATATTGCCTCTCATCGCTACCTTTACCTAATCGTGTTCACAACTTGACTCTCATCATCAGAACAAGTTCAGTTCACTCCGGTTCATCACCCAGATAAATCAGACCTGACACAACTCTAAGCATAGCAAGCATAGCAGGTTAAAGGCACAACAAGGCTCAAGCATCTACCAGGTATGCTAGGTTGCATGGTTCAGCTATTTACTATGACAATGACAGGTCATGTAGAGGAATGGGTTCAACTACCGGAACATGTAAAAGTTGAAACATTTTGTTCTAATGCAACAAGTGAGAGCAAGAGCGAGAGAGTGGGATTGTATCGGATATGTTCAAGGGGGTTGCTTGCCTGATAAGACGATTACACGTTACTACTCCTCAAATGGATACTCGATCGTATCCTCCAGAACTATGCCTAACACGAAGAACAACCATCGAAGGGGAACAAATAAATACACATCAAATACAACAATATGATGCATGAATATGACATGAAAATATGATGTCTTTGAGCTAATTCATCTAGCAACAGATTTTATTGCAGTAGGTTTGAACTCAAGGTTCAAATTCAACTCCATATATGGAGTTCCATAATGTATTTGAACTAAAATGTATAAGTTCACCTATTAAGGTTGCTCTAACATGCATGAAAATGGTACATATGGATTCATTGGATTTTTCTGATCAATTTTCAGATATAAATTATTTTCATTTGATTTACAGATTAATTTATATGAATTTTATAAGTTTTTAGTATTTTCTGGAATTTATTCAAATCAAAATTGCAATAATGCATTAGCATGACGTCACAGTGACGTCAACAGGTCAAAGGCGCCAGCCCAGGTCAAACCTAGCGGCTGGGCCCCACCTGTCAGGGTTTTTAATTATTCTAACTAATAATTAACAGGGTCGGGCCCACATGTCGGTGACTCGGGGGTTAACTAAACCGATGATTAGCCTTAAGCTAATCACCTGACGAGGGGATCCCACCGGCAGGTGGCTCAGGCGACGGGGCTCGTCGCTCGCGACCTCTAGTCACGGCGGCATCCGCGCTACTGGCCACGAGAGCGGTGGCTCGGGGCACTAGGGCGAAGCCCTCACTCGCGCGCACCCGAGGAGGCTTGCTAGGGCCGTAGGGGTTGCCGGTGACGGCGACTGTGACGTCGGAAACTGCGGCCGGAGCTCGTCCAAGGCCACGCGCACTAGTAGGGGAAAATGGCGGCGGGGCTAGGGGGATAAGGACCGGGGTCTCTAGCGCCGGTGGCGTGGTCGGGGATGCGCGGCGATGGTGGATCGCGACGGCGACGGCTTCGGTCCGGACGGGAGAGAGTAGAGGAGAGGGGGGAGAGCGAGAGAGAGTGGCAGGGAGAGAGGAAGGGGAAGAAGGTCATGGCGACGAGGGGGTGCGTTGGCGGCCCCAGAGGCCTCCAGGGTAGGCAGCCAAGTAGGTCGCGACCGTGGCGTGTGCCCACACACGGCAAACGCGTGCCCCTGTCCTCCAGGCGAGAGGACAGGGATGACTGGCATGGGCCAGTTGGGCCGGCTCCTGCTAGGCCTCCTTTTTTTTACTCTGTCTATTATTTCATTTATTTTATGTTAGGCACTAAAATATTTTATAAAAATATGGAACTTTTTCTGGGCACTAGAGGAATTATTCCAAAGGCCCTGACCAAGTTTCAAATTTGTTGGAGCTTTAAAAATATTTATAGCATTTAAAAACCCCAATCTGAATATTTATTGATTTAATTCAATACCCAAAATGACATTTTTAAAATATGCACCACCCTTGGTTTAGGTTGCCACATTATTGCAGAGAAGATGAACATTTTTCAAGGTCACTTTGGATCATTGGAAAAAAAAATTTGGTTGAGCCTACTTGAATTCAAATGGTGCTAGGGTTTTGAACATCCCCATTTCAAGTTTAAAAGAATTTAAACATGAAGCAATCACAACATGGATCCTAATGCATGCAAAAGCTAGGGATGTGACAACTCACCCCCACTTAAAAGAATCGCGACCCAAGATTCTGGAGTCGACGGAAAAAGAGCCGGATACTCAAATCAAAGGTGATCTTCACACTCCCAGGTAGCTTCATTCTCAAAATTATGCCACCACTGAACCTTCAGAAACTTGATATTCTGACGCCGGGTTACACGCTCAGCTTGATCGAGAATGCGAACAGGATATTCTCGATATGAAAGATCAAGCATTTCGTGGTCCACTTCATGGATAGGATCCTTGAAGCAACGCCTGAGTTGAGAGACGTGGAAGACATCATGAACTCAGGAAAGATGAGAGGGCAGTTCCAATTGGTAGGCAACCTCTCCTCATTTAGAAAAATGCAAAAAGGACCAACATAATGAGGAGCCAATTTGCCCTTGATACCGAAACGATGGGTACCCTTCAGAGGAGTAACCCGAAGGTAAGCCTTTTCGTCCACCTCATAAGTTACTTCCTTATGATGGCAATCATACTGACATTTCTGACGAGACTGAGTTGTCTTGAGATTTTCGCGAATAACGCGAACTTGCTCTTCTTCTTCCTGGATCATATCTGGCCCAAAGAATTTACCGTTCCCCAGTCTCTGACCAGTTCAAAGGTGTTCGGCATCTTCGTCCATAAAGAACTTCAAAGGGAGCTTTGCCCAGACTGGATTGGTAGCTGTTGTTATATGCAAACTCGGCAAATGGAAGACACTTCTCCCAATTCATTCGGAATGAGATGACACAAGCTCTGAGCATGTCTTCAAGAATCTGATTGACTCTTTCAACCTGACCACTTGACTGAGGGTGAAAAGCAGTGCTAAAGGAGAGATGGGTTCCCATAGCATTCTAGAAACTTTCCCAAAATCAAGAGGTGAAAGACTTCCACAGTCTGAATTGATTTCCAATGGAACACCATGCAGGGACACTATTCGAGAGATATACAAGTCCGCCCACTGAATAGCGGTGGTACTCTCTCGGACAAGAAGGAAATGAGCCACTTTGGAAAGGCGATCAATAACAACGAAGATTGCATTATTTCCTTTCTTTGTCTTGGGAAATTCGGTGATGAAATACATTTCAACTTTATCCCATTTCCTTTCAGGAATGGATAAAGACTGAAGGGTGCCAGCAGGTCTCTGATGCTCTACCTTCATGCGATGAAAAACATCATAGATAGTAATGAATTGAGCGATTTCCCTCTTCATTCTAGTCCACCATAACCTTTGGCATAGGTCCTGATACATCTCTGTGCTGCCGGTGAATGGTGAGAGGAGATTCATGAGCCTCCTTAAGGATCAACTCTCGAAGCTGTTGCTTTTTAGGAACTACCAACCGGTTCCCAAAATATACTGCACCTCTATCATCAATGGAGAAACTACCAGCAATTCCCTTTTCAACATTATCCTTGATCCGGGTAATACCCGCATCATACTGTTGGCTTGTTATCATCTGATCCTCCAGAGTAGGTTTTGCAACCAATGTTGAAAGGGATCCGCGAGGAACAATGTGGAGGTTCAGGTTGCAAAATTCCTCATGAAGAAGGGGTTGACCTTCTTGTAGCATAAGATTGTTGCAATGGGGTTTACGACTTAACGCATCCGCCATGACATTTGCCTTGCCTGGGGTGTAAGTAATTCCTTAGTCGTAATACGTAATCGGCTCTAACCGTTGTCTTTGTCTAAGATTCAGATCTGGTTGAGTGAATATATACTTCAGGATTTGGTGATCTGTGTAAATCTCGCAACGATTACCAAGAAGGTAATGTTGCCATACGTTGAGTGCATGGACTACTGCTGCAAGCTCCAAATCATGTGTTGGATAATTTTCCTCATGTGGGTGCAACTGTCGGGATGCGTAGGCGATCACCTGTCGGTCTTGCATAAGAACACATCCAAGTCCTTGTCTGGAAGCATCAAAATAGATGACGAAGTCCTTGGAGAAGTCAGTTGGCACAAGCACGGGAGCAGAGGTCAAACGTCTCTCCAGTTCCTGGAAACTGTGCTCACATTGTGGGGTCCACTCAAACTTCTTATCTTTCTTGAGGAGTTCCGTCAGAGGCTTGGCAACTTTGGAGAAGTTCTCAACGAAGCAACGACAATAGCTCTCTAAACCAAGGAAACTTCTAACTTGCTTAACTGTTTCAGGTGGAGTCCAGTCGAGAATGGCCTAAACTCTTTCAGGATTGACTGCAATGCCCTTTCCGGAGATCACATGACCTAGATAGGTCACTTCAGGTAAACAAAATTCACACTTTGAGAACTTGGCATAAAGACGGTGCTCGCTGAGTTTTTCTAGCACAAGTCTGAGGTGCTGTGACAGCCCAAGTGATGTCCCTACCTTATTTGGCATGTAACCCCATGTATGAACCTGGTCATGAGCTTATGAGATGTATGATTGCACCTTGTCATTCATGTGTGTTTGCATTCATGCATCATCTCATCCATCATATCATTCATTTTGCATGCTTGTTGGTTTTCATGTGTCTTGCTATGATGTGTGATGGTGAGTGTGTTTGATATGTGGTGTGGGAGGTGTTGTGTGTGGTTGGATCCATGTGTGCATCTCCTCTTCTTCTTCCCCTCTCTTTTCTCTTTCAACATCACCTCCCATCTTTCCCCCTCTCTTCATATTAATTTTATGAGCAGATTTAATTGTATCATTAAAATGTTTAAAAAATGTTCATGAGGTGGCCCCATAAGTTTTATGAATTGTGGGTATGTTAGTTTTGATGTTTGTAGTTTGTTTGCCTTGTTTTTTAAAATAACAGGGGCTGCCCTTGTATCAAATATTGAAAATTACTTGCTCTTTAAATCAAATTAATATTTTTATTAAATAGGGCTCTTTATTTCTTTCACCAAAATATTTTTGTTTTCTCTAAAAATCCTATTATTTTCCCTGGGGTTTTATTTTGAGTGGCTGTGAGTTTTTTTTCAAAAACCTGTTGTTTTTTCCTCTGTTTTGTTTGTGTGAGAGAGAATAGTGGGCCCGTGGCCCAGCCCAGGTGAGCAGGACGGCTACCTGGTCCCGTCTCCCCCTCCGTCAGTTCAGTGAGAGAGAGGCAGAGCTTCGTGTCGCCTTTCCATCACCCTCGTCGTCTGCCCCATTGCCTATATAGTTCCCTCGGCGTGCGTGCCGTTCCCCCTAGGGTTCCTCTCCCTCCTCGCATCAGCGCCCCCTGCTCTCCTTCTCTCCTGTCTCTGGCAAGCAAAAATTCAAAGGTTCCAGAGAGTGTGTGCGGCGAGGTTCAGAGGAGTGCTCGCCGCCGCGGGAGCTTCTCCAGCGAGCCATTCGAGTAGGAGGTCGTCGGGGTCGTGCCGTTGTCGCCATCTTCCTCCTCGACGTCATCTGCATCCTCGAGCCCCGCTCCGCCATCTCCTTCCCCTGCGTCGTCTCCGGCCATTTTCTTCCCCTCCGTCGGCTCCTTCATGACCGACTCATCGTTGCCTCCCCCCCGAGGTGAGCCGTCGGTCGCCATTTACCTTTTCCCTCGTGCATAGCTCGTAGTTGCTCGCTGTGGCTCCGTCGCCGCCGACCGCAAGGCGAGCTCCTGCTGCTCGCCTCCTTCCTCCTCTCCGCAAGGGGAGCAGAGGAATGGAGTCCCTGTTTGTTCCCCCACGCGTGAGTGCAATTGGGGTCGCCAGGTTCACCGTAGATTGCCGGAATTGCGTCGTCGTAGTGCTGTCGCCGGTGCCCTGTTTCACTTCAGTTTCGTCAGAGGTCTGTGTTCGCGTGCGTGTATTAGAGAGCAGAGGACCCTCCTCTGTTAAGTATCGATCGCGTAGCTTAGTGGTGTGGTGCGTGGGAGGAGACCAGGAGGTCTCGGGTTCGATCCCGAGCCCCTCCCCTTTTTTTGTGTTTTCTTTTTTTCTTTTTTTTCTTCTTTTGTTTTTTCTCTCTTTCTATGTATGTGTGCACTTATATGAGTGTGTGTGTGGTGTCTCCTTTTATTTTCTGTTGTGAGTGTGTATGTGTAGTGCATCTACATGTGTATGTGCTTGTGTGTGTATATATATACCTAAGGGTATATATATACATGTGTAGGTGTATGTGTGTTGAGTGTGTATGTGTATATACTTAAGAGTATGTATGCATGTGTATATATGTGTGTGTGTGGGTGGATTACACCATGTGGGTGTGCATATGTGTATGGTGGTGTGTGTATGTACCAAATGGTATATATACACATGTATGCATACATATGTGTGTGAGTGAGTGTAGTGTGTAGGTGTGTGTATGTGTATGTGGGCATACATGTATGAAAGTGCATGTGTGCCTATATACACCAATGCTTGAGGTGGTATGCATTGTGTTTGTGTGTGTATGTCCTACATGCACTCACTTGTGAGTGATGTGTATGGGTATGTGAGTAGGTGACCATGAGTAGATATGCATGTGTAGGTGTGTGGGGGTTTCTTCTTGCATGTTGCTGCCATGTTTAGTGTACATGAGTAAGTGAGTGGATGCTAGACCTTGTGCATGTGTAGATCTATATGCATGTGAGAGCTCTCATGTGTATATGTGCATGTATATCTCCCCTAGCTTGTTTTCTTTTCTTGTTCTTGATGCTATGCTACGCCTAAGTACCTTATTCATGCCTCTTTACCTTTTCCAGCAAGTGTCCAATAGAGGGCATGCCAATTTTGGCCTCTTACATAAGTGTGGGCAAGTTACATAAGTCATCCATGCCATTGTGGTGATCATTTCGCCCCCCCCTTATCTCCCACTTGCTCCATGCAAGTATAGGGGTATGAGTAATGCATTTGGGGTAGAATCAACCCAGGAATGCATCTGTGAAGTCAGATTTGACTTTGGGGCAACATCACAAAACTGCATTTTTATGCTGTGATGCCCTTTTGTCCATTTTATATGATTTAATCCATGTCCTTTTTATGCTGGGAAATATGTTGTTATTGTTTTTCCATGTAGAGTGGGTTGTATCTAGTGATATGTTTGGAATTTGAGCATGCTCAGTGCTAGTTATTTGTAGTAGATATTGCCTTCTACCATCCTGGTAATTTTCATGCCAATAAGAGCTCTATAGCATATTTAACCAGTGCTGTCAACTTGCTGCTTTATTAACTCAGATTCCAGAAAACTAGAATTTTCACCATGTCCTAGAAAAGTGATTCCTCATGCCAACTTGATTGCTTCTTGCTTGTTGATGTGTGGCTCCTTTGCTGGTGATGTAATTGGATGAATTGAAGTATATGTTGAGTAGATTCTGTCCATCTCTTGTTTGTGGTTGTAGGGTTCCTGTAGCTCTAGTTGTGATCTGTAGAAGTTGCTATATTGCTGTTTAGTGGCAGATTTGGTGTTTTATTGTTTTGTGAATTGTGGGAGCTATGGTCCATGGAATTGATTGATTCTTGAGTCTATTGTGATATATTTTTCATCACCTATCCAGTGGCTGCCTTGGAATGCCAAGAAGTAGCCCAGATCTTTATATGCATTACTATTGATTTTGCATGGTGCATCCATATTTGCCATGTTCATGCATGTCTAAATAACTTAACATGAGGTTCTGTCCAGTTTCATGAATAAACAACTTTGCACGTGAAACATGACTAGTTTTGGACTGCCATGTTAGAATTCTTCATAAATGAATCATGCATCATTTTGATTGTGCATTGCACCTTGGTTGGATGTTTATTGTTGCTTTTCTCTTGGGTAGACGCGAGTGTTGATACTGAGTACCAGGAACCAGGAGAGTACCACTACGAGGATCCCGCTACTTGTTCCATTGAAGAACCAATAGGCAAGATGATCGTACCCCGATCCCGATACTATTTTTGCTTGCTAGTTTCTCGCTCTTATCGTTACAATTGCGCTACCTACCATTTTATGTCAGCCCCCATGTTGCCAGGACAACCTCTAACTTCCACATCCTAGCAAACCTTTGTCTGGCTAAGTTACCGCTGCTTAGCCCCTCTTATAGCGTTCTTAGTTGCAGGTGCAGGTTGTTCCATGTGATAACATGGAGTTGAACATCAGAGTAAATTCTGTTATTTAATTTAATACGCATATATATCTTGGTATTGGTGGAAGGCTTGGCCTTTTGCTAAGTGATTTGTTCCGCTATTACCGCCATTAGTTCCTGGTTACCAGTGTTATGTTTTCCGTACTTTGCGCTCCTAACATGCTCGGGGTTGTTATGGGGACCCCATTGTTCATTCGCTTGAGATTAAAACTTGTCTGACAAGACCCAACATTGGTACTACTTTTGCTTAAAAACTTAATATAATTGCATACGGTCTTGCAAACCCGTGGATAATTTAATCAACCCCCGGGCTAGTGCTCCTCATGAGTGTTGGTCCAAACTAGAGCACTTTGCGGGGCAAACCCAGGGCAACTTGGGAGATTTCTATCAGGCCTCCGTACGCGTGGCTTATTCGTCGTGTCCTGAGAACGAGATACACGGCTCTTATCGGGTTCGTCGACACGTCGGGTGGTCTTGTTGGATTTGTTTTAACTTTATTGAGTGTCTTGCGTGTGGAGTCTGACTTTCTTCGGGTTACTCGAGGTGTTGGACTTCCTTTGGAATTACCTATGATGATCGCGAGATCCGCGGTCGAGGCATTCCCACGGAGTGTGTTTAATTTTGTAATGGATTAGTTGGAGCACCCCTGCAGGGTTAAATCTTTCAGAAAGCCGTGCCCGCGGTTATGTGGCAACTTGGATATTTGTTTAACAACCGGTTATAGTAAACGGGAAGTAAACTCTAATTAAAATACACCAACTGTGTGAGTAACCGTGATCGTCTCTGCTCGTGAACATGATCCGAGAGAGAACACGGTGGGGTTATGATTGATGTAAGTAAGTGATCCGGATCTCATAGGGATCGTGCTAGATTCGATCGTTCTTCGTAGGCCACTCATATTTATTTCATCTTGCGTAAGCTAGCCACCATATATGCTTAGTGCTGCTACAAACTAAACACTTACCCCATACCAACCTTTAAGCTTGAATAGTATCGGTACCCGGGCACATGATAGATGAGTCCTCTGTGGTTCACAGTTTACTACAACACTCCAGGTACAGGTTCAGATGAATACGTGTAGGAGGATCTTACCCAGCACCAGTGGGAGTATGGTGAGGAAAGAGGCAGGATGTATGTGACGTATTCGGATGAGTAGAGGACCTGGTCGTGATCTTTGGGGCAGGGAGATGGTTGCATTTGCATCTGTTTATCGTTTGATTTCGTCCGTATCCGGACCCTATTTTCATCTTGATGATTGAACTCTGAGCGGAATTGTAATTTAGCATGTGGCGAGTGTAAGCCAACTTGTATACTCATCTCTTCTGTAATGTATGATGCAATGTTACTATACTTGCTAACGGCAAGATGCGCCTCTATCCCTTGCGAGGCCCTCATGTCTTAAAATGGATAGACGCGCATCTTGGGCGTGACAAGTTGGTATCAGAGCCGACCCTCACGGTTCCACGGATGTTTGCCGACAGGTGCATGGTCATGTTGTTCACGAAGTTGGTGACCCGTCGTGGCACATGGAATGACACATTTATCGGACTGGAAGCACAAACGTTTGTGCAAAGAGGGAACGTTCCTGTGACCCGACGAGGACGTTGGTTCCTGTGAGTGGTGGTGTATGTGATAGCCTGGCATATTAGGGATGATAGACTACTCATATCAGTAAGGAATTCCTTCTTTTCCGGGAGCCCATTAGAACAGAACTCCCAGGTTAAGCGTGCTTGGCTTGGAGTAGTTCTTGGATGGGTGACCGATCGGGAAGTTGGTCTCGGGTGCACATGAGTGAGGACAAAGTGTACAGAAAAGACTAGTATTGATTTGTGAGGCTAGCCTAGATCCCGCCAGGAGAAATGACTACCGGCGGATGTGTCCAGGGCATTACAAGTTGGTATCAGAGCCATACGGCCATAGGAGCCTTTGCTTGTTCGAACTTGGCCGAGTTGTGTCTAGTAAAACTATTTTGAGTCTAGTTATATCAGAGAGTAGGATTCTTTTTACTCCTCTTTTATGCTCTGGTGAGGTAGGAATGTTGATTCTACTCCTCTTCTCGCTCAAAAAAAAATTTTAGGATCACGTGGGTATTTTGGAGTCTATATGATACCGATGTGATAGGGTTTTGTCTTGGTGCCTCCTGTCTGACTTGATTTCTTCCGGGGAGTCGAGCTCCAGGAAATGTTGGCACATCGTTATCATTCAGCTTCCTTGATATCTCAGGACGGAGAATGTTCGGAATTACTTCAATACTTATCATGGTGAGATAAGGTCGGAGTCACCCAGTACTGGGGAGGCGTCCGGGGTACCACCATGGTTTAGTATCGTTGTGAGTTCGAGGATTCGAGATTAGACGAGTTTGCGGAGTTTCTTGAATTATGGTCTGGAAGGTTGCGGATGCAGTTGCAGCTGATTACCTAGGGTAGGTTCCTGAGTTTGCAACCCGAATCGCATAAACAAGAAAGTTTTTCGGAAGTTCATAGGTGGGAAATCTTGTAGTTATCTAGGATCATCTTCTTCAGATGTATGTAGGCATGTACATTTGGTCCGAGTGCTTATCTCAATACTTTTGTGTTATTGCAAGTGGCTTCTAATTTGTGATGATGTTGTCATAATCGGAGAAGCATTCTTACTAATTTTTCAGTAGGAAGGCTATGTTGTTTTTTGTTCAATTTCTTTCAAGCATGTGATTCAGCTTATGATTCATCTTATCAATGAGGTGCTGATGCGTTTTGTCCATCTTCGGGATGGCTCCACCAACTCGCAACAATCTGGGTCGTGGTGAGGAGCAGACTGATGTTCCACCACCACCCCTGCCACCGCCTCCTCCGCCTCCTCCTCCAGAAGCTTGGCGAGCTGTGATGGCCGCTACCAATGTGAAGACTCAGATGTTGCTCCGACTGTTGCAAGAAAGGGAGCAGGGTCAGCAAGGTTTTCAAGGCAATTTTCAAAATCAGCTGCAGTTTGCGACACTTAATCAGTTCCTTGCAAACAAGCCCAAGACTTTCACCTGTTGTGAGCAGCCTCTTGATGCTGATGATTGGCTTCTTGATATGAGTAAGCATTTTGAGTGCAGCAATGTCAGGCCAGAGGACTTTGTCAGGTTTGCATCGTTCCAGCTAAAGGGTCAAGCAGCTGATTGGTGGTAGCAGTACAAGGATTCCAGGGGCGATCGTGTTGTTACTTGGGACGATTACCGTCGTGACTTCAGGGCTCATTACATTCCGACAAGCTTTGTCGAAGAGATGCGTGAGAAGTTCAGGCACCTGAAGCAGGGAAGCAAGCCTATCTATCAATACAACATCGAGTTCCAGAATCTAGCCCGTTATGCCAAGCAAGATGTTCCGGATGACAAAGCTATGATCTATCAGTTCAGAGGTGGTCTCAAGGATGAGCTTCTCCCAGGCCTAGTCCTTCAAGAGCCTCATGAGTTTGATTAGTTCTATAACATGGCTTTGAACATTGAAGCAGCTCAGCTCAAGTTGGAGAACTCTAAGAAGCGTTTAAGAGATTCATATTCTTCTTCTTCCGGCTCTCAGATGGTTCCAAAGAAGCAGAAGTATTGGGTGCCTAATCCTCCTCCGTTTCGTCCTCCTCAGCAGAAGAAGCAGTTCGCTGGTCATGGTTCTTCCCACCCACCCAACCCAGGATTCCAGCAGAGATCCTAGGCATCCAAGGGAGTTCTTGTTCCTCCTCCAAGCAATGTTCGTCCGCTTTCTAAGGTGACTTGTCACAAGTGTGGTCAGAAGGGCCACTATGCAAACAAGTGCAAACAGCGGCGTCTTCCGCCTCCTCCTCCTGTCAAGCCTCCAAGCAATGCTATGGTGAAGCATAATCCCAAGACCGCGAGAGTGAATATGGTGAATGCAGCTGAAGCAGAGCAGCTCAATGATGTGATTATGGGTAATCTCTTAGTTAATGATTTCCCTGCAAAAGTATTGTTTGATTCTGGTGCATCGCATTCTTTCATGTCTAAAGCATTCTTCGTCAAGCATGATTTTAATTCCGAATATTTGAGTAAGGCTTTGCGTGTTGTTTTGCCCAGCACTCTCATGAGCGCTAACAAGGTGGTTCCGGATGTTTCTATCAAGATGGGAAATTATTCTTTTTTGGCTTCTCCAATTGTTCTCGGGAATTCTGATATTGATCTCATTCTGGGTATGGACTTCTTGGCTATGAATAAGGCTCATATTGATTGCAAAGCAAAAGAAGTCAAACTGACTCATCCTTCAGAAGACGTGATTATTTTCACAGCTCGCGATGACACAATCCGTCTCTTTGCTCTTAATGAGAAGGGTGAAATCTCGACGATTTCTCAAATTCCGGTGGTTTGTGAGTATGAAGATGTCTTTCCAGTAGAATTGCCAGGAATGCCTCCACACCGGCCAGTTGAGTTTGTGATTGATCTCGAGCCTGGAATTGAACCGGTCTGCAAGCGCCCGTATAAACTTGGCCCTGAAGAGATGAAAGAGTTGAAGAAGCAGCTAGATGAGCAAGAATGTCTGGGTTTGATCAGACCAAGTTCATCTCGATGGGGTTGTGGTATTTTGTTTGTCAAGAAGAAAGATGGCACGAATCGTCTTTGTGTTGAATACCGGCCATTGAACAAGAAGACAATCAGAAACAAGTGCCCTCTTCCCAACATCAATGAGTTGTTTGAAGAACTGAAAGGTGCGAAGGTTTACTCGAAGCTTGATCTTCACATGGGTTATCATCAGATTCACATTCGCAAAGAGGACATTCCCAAGACCGTTTTCAGGACAAGTTTTGGCTCTTACGAGTACACCGTCATGTCGTTTGGTCTTGCTAATGCTCCTCCAACCTTCTCAAGAATGATGAATTTCATTTTCTCTCCTTTCAAGAATGAGTTCGTCTTGGTCTATCTAGATGATATCCTTGTGTTCTCGGAGACAGAAGAAGATCATGCAGAGCATCTCCGTCTCGTGGTTGACAAGTTAAGAGAGCATCGGTTCGATGCCAAGTTTTCCAAGTGTGAGTTTTGGCTCAATGAAGTGGTGTACCTTGGGCGTGTCATCTCTGCCGAGGGAATTAAAGTGCACCCTGAGAAAGTTGAGGCAATCTTAAAGTGGGAACCTCCTCAGAATGTGAAGCAACTTCGGAGCTTCCTCAGGCTTGCCAGTTATTGCAGAAGATTCGTGGAGAACTTCTCTCAAATTGCTAAGCCTCTGTCCAATCTCCTCCAGAAGAGTGTCAAGTATGTTTGGTCTCCTGAGTGTGATGTGGCGTTCAATACGCTCAAGTAGAGACTGACTTCAGCTCCAGTTCTTGTTCCTCCTGAACAGTCCAAGCCTTTCCAAGTTTTCTGTGATGCTTCTCTCCAAGGTCTTGGTGGCTTTCTCATGCAGGACAAGAAGATTGTTGCTTATACCTCGCATTAGTTGAAGCCTGCCGAGAAGAACTACCCCACTTATGATCTTGAGTTGGCGGCAGTTGTGCATGCTCTAATGACTTGGAGGCATTTGTTGTTGGGTAGACCAGTTCAGGTGTACACCGATCACAAGAGCTTGAAGTACATTTTCACTCAACACAATCTCAATCTTCGGCAATCTCGTTGGGTGGAAATGCTTGAAGACTTTAACCCAAGCATTGAGTATACTCCGGGGAAAGCAAATTTCATTGCAGACACGCTCAGCCGTAAGGCGTACTGCAAAAGTCTCATTCTGAAGCCTCTTTAGCCCAAGCTTTGTGAAGCATTCCACAAGCTCAACCTTCAGATGATTCCGTAGGGACTCCTTGCCAATCTTCAAGTCTCTCTGACTCTGGAAGATCAGGTTCGCCAAGCGTAGCTTCTAGACGCTATGGTGAAGAAAGTGAAGAAAGGTGTGGCCAAGAGCATTCCAAAGTATATGTGCTTTCGTATTGCTGACACAGATACCTTGTTCTTTGAGGACCGTCTTGTGGTTCCAAAAGGTGATCTCAGAAAGGATATCATGGACGGAGCACATAATTCTCTGCTATCCATTCATCCAGGCAGTTCAAAGATGTATCGGGATCTCAAGCAAACCTTCTGATGGACTCGCATGAAACGTGAAATTGCTCAGTTCGTGAACGAGTGTGATGTTTGTCGCAGAGTGAAGGCTGAACATCAACGTCCAGCTTGTCGGAAATTCGATCACGTAGAGATGGATTTTTTCACTAGGTTTCCCAAGTCCAAGAGAGGCAACGATACCATCTTTGTGGTTATCGACAAGCTGTCAAAAATTCCAGGATATTCATTCCGGGTTATATTACGACCACGGTGAAGGATTCATTCAACAAATTATGGTGAGACGTATTATTCTCACATAGTCCCGAGTCGCCGCACGCAGACGACCCGGCACTTGGGGGCTACATTATCCAAGTCCAAGTTTATATCAATTATGCAAGTCCCATGTCGCTGCAAGCATGCACCACGGCACTTGGGGGCTAATGCAAGCCGGTTTTCAAACTATTACATTTTCAGCAAGACCATATTATCTCAAGGATATGAGACGGCCCTCCTATATTTTTCTAAAGTCCCAGCCCAGTAATTCTTACTGACCCGGCACTTGGGGGCTACAGTATTCAGCTGTTCCAACAGATTAAGAGATTCAAATTGAAGACCCGGCGCATCACATTCTGATGAGCCGACCCTTGGGGGCTACACCCGCCGAAGCGTTTTGATGAGCCGGCCCTTGGGGGCTACACCCTCCGAAGCATTATGATATATAAGGCAATTATAAGTCCTAGGTTGTTGTAGGCAGGACAACCCGACACTTGGGGGCTACACAGTCCAAAATGTTATTTGCAAAGCACCAAGTTATCATGGATAATCTTGGAGCTTGGGGCTATAGGTAATATGCACATATCAAAAACTTTGAGGAGAATTTTCAAGATATTAAATATATAGTTCAGTTGTTAGACCAGGTGTCACCAACACTTATGACCCGGTGTTATCAAAAGATCATAACCCGCCAGAGTTTATATAAGCCGCCCTACTTCACAACAATGGAAGTCCAGTTCTACATCAGATGGATTTTCATCCCAATATTTATCAAGTCAGCAGGATTCTAGTTATTTAACCTGGAGTCACCAATGATAATGACCCGACATCATCAATGATTATGACCCGGCGGAGATGACCCGCCAAGAGTATTGGAAGCCGACTCAATGGCATATGGGTGTTCTATTCTCAATACTTTTCAAAAGACATTGACAAGATGATTGTCAAAATGACTCATTCATATGGAGAAAAGAGCCGGATTTCTGAGAAGCCATTTTATAAGCTAGCCAAAGGAGCAAGCCGGCCACTTAACATATTTGTTACTCTAATTTCAGGAGCTTACCATGAATTAATTCAAGCTAACCTGGGGGCCAATGACAGGGATATACCCCATGGTATGACCCGGCCTGGTGACTCACAGGAGACCCGGCCGAAGACATGACATCTTTTTAATGACCCGGCCAGGCAACTCACAGGAGATCCGTTAAAAACATGACATCTTATTTATGACCCGGCAAGCGGGTCACAGGATGACCAAGCCCAAGACCCGGCGGGTGAGCCGGCGCCAGGCGGCTCACAAGAGAAGGCCCACAGGAGAAGGCCCACAAGAGAGAAGGATTCCCTTAAAGGAAATAAGACCCGGAGTAGGATTCGTGAGAGACTAGTCCTAATCCTACTCCTAGTAGGACTCTATTTGTAAACCTACCCTCTCCACTTATATAAGGAGGGGTAGAGCACCCCTAGAGGGACAAGTTCTCAAGAGACACAAGTCTACAAGTTTAGACAACACAATAGATTAGAGGCACAAGAGATTAGAGGTAGCAATTAGCACCCTTGTAACCGAGAGATCTTCATCATCATCAATACCAGACAAGCAGGACGTAGGCTTTTACCTCCATCGGAGGGGCCGAACCTGGGTAAAACTCTGTGTCTTCTCGATTCTGATCAACCCCTTCAAGCGGCCACGTAGTTGCGTCTCGCCCCGAACCTAAGTCCGTTGACCCGTACATCTGCCGTCACAAATCCACGACAGTAGGGTTCCTATAGCTCTAGATGTGATCTGTAGAAGTTGCTATATTGCTGTTTAGTGGTAGATTAGGTGTTTTATTGTTTTGTGACTTGTGGGAGCTATGCTCCATGGAATTGATTGATTCTTGAGTCTATTGTGATTGATTTTTCATCACCTATCCAGTGGCTGCCTTGGAATGCCAAGAAGTAGCCTAAGTCTTGGTTGCCTTGTGTTTTGCTTCCGTACCTTGTCATGAGCGTATCCTGAGAACCGTTACTCCGTTTCTTGCGATCTTTATATGCATTTCTATCGATTTTGCATGCTGCATCCATATTTGCCATGTTCATGCATGTCTAAATAACTTAATATGAGGTTTTGTCAAGTTTCATGTATAAACAACTTTGCACGTGAAACATGACTAGTTTTGGACTACCTTGTTAGAATTCTTCATAAATGAATCATGCATCATTTTGATTGTGCATTGCACCTTGGTTGGATGTTTATTGTTTCTGTTTCTCTTGGGTAGACGCGAGTGTTGATACTGAGTACGAGGAACCTGGAGCGTACCACTACGAGGATCCCGCTACTTGTTCCACTGAAGAACCAACAGGCAAGATGACCGTACCCAGATCCCGATACTATTTTTGCTTGCTAGTTCTTGCTCTTATCGTTACAATTGCACTACCAACCATTTGATATCAGCCACCATGTTGACATGACAGCCTCTAACTTCCACATCCTAGCAAACCTTTGTCTGGCTAAGTTACCGCTGCTCAGCCCCTCTTATAGCGTTCTTAGTTGCAGGTGCAGGTTGTTCCATGTGATAATGTGGAGTTGAATATCACAATAAATTCTGTTATTTAATTTAATGCACATATATATCTTGGTATTGGTGGAAGGCTTGGCCTTTTGCTAAGTGATTTGTTCCGCTGTTACTGCCATTAGTTCCTAGTTACCGGTATTATGTTTTCCACACTTTGCGCTCCTAGCATGCTTGGGGTTGTTATGGGGACCCCCTTGTTCTTTCGATTGAGATTAAAACTTGTATGGCAAGACCCAACATTGGTACTAATTTTGCTTAACAACTTAATATAATTGCATAGGTTCTTGCAAACCCGTGGATAATTTAATCAACCCCCGGGCTAGTGCTCCTCATGAGTGTTGGTCCAAACTAGAGCACTGTGCGGGGCCAACCCAGGGAAACTTGGGAGATTTCTATCAGGCCTCCGTACGCGTCGCTTATCTGTCATGTCTTGAGAACGAGATACACGGCTCTTATCGGGTTCGTCGACACGTCAGGTGGTCTTGCTGGATTTGTTTTAACTTTATCGAGTGTCTTGCGTGTCGAGTCTGACTTTCTTCGGGTTACTCGAGGTGTTGTACTTCCTTTGGAATTACCTATGATGATCGCAACATCCACGGTCGAGGCATTCCCATGGAGTGTGGTTAATTTTGTAATGGATTAGTTGGAGCACCCTATAGGGTTAAATCTTTCAGAAAGCCGTGCCCGCGGTTATGTGGCAACTTGGATATTTGTTTAACACCCGGTTATAGTAAACGGGAAGTAAACTCTAATTAAAATACACCAACTGTGTGAGTAACCGTGATCGTCTCTACTCGTGAACATGATTCGAGAGAGAACACAGTGGGGTTATGATTGACGTAAGTAAGTGTTCAGGATCTCATAGGGATCATGCTAGATTCGATCGTTCTTCGTAGGCCACTCATATTTATTTCATGTTGCGTAAGCTAGCCACCATATATGCTTAGTGCTGCTGCAAACTAAACACTTACCCATCCCAACCTTTAAGCTTGAATAGTATCGGTACCCGGACACATGATAGCTGAGTCCTCTGTGGCTCACAGTTTACTACAATACTCCAGGTACAGGTTCAGATGAGTACGTGCAGGAGGATCTTACCAAGCTCTAGTGGGAGTATGATGAGGAAAGAGGCAGGATGTACGTGACGTATCCGGATGAGTAGAGGACCTGGTCGTGATCTTTGGGGCAGCGAGATAGTTTCATTTGCATATGTTTATCATTTGATTTCGTCCGTAGCCGGACCCTGTTTTCATCTTGATGATTGAACTCTGAGTGGAATTGTAATTTAGCATGTGGCGAGTGTAAGCCAGCTTTTTGTTGGGAGACGTAGTAGTAAATCAAAATTTTCCTACGTGTCACCAAGATCTATCTATGGATAAACCAGCAATGAGAGGGGAGAGATTGCATCTTCATACCTTTGAAGATCGCTAAGCGGAAGCGTTACAAGAACGCGGTTGATGGAGTCGTACTCGCAGCGATTCAGATCGCGGAAGATCCGATCAAGTGCCGAACGGACGGCACCTCCGCGTTCAACACACGTGCAGCCCGGTGACGTCTCCTACGCCTTGATCCAGCAAGGAGGAAGGAGAGGTTGGTGAAGAGCTCCAGCAGCAGCACGACGGCGTGGTGGTGGTGGAGTATCAAGGTATCCCGGCAGGGCTTCGCCAAGCGCTGCGGAGGAGGAAGAAGAGAGGTAGAGCTTTGCCGAGAGAGAGAGAGAGTTCAGATCTATTCTCAAAGGGCCAAAAACTCAAGTATATATAGGAGGAGGGAGAGGGAGGGCTGGCTTCGCCCCTCCTCCAAGGAGGAGAGGTTCGGCCGAAGTGGGGGAGGAGTCCACCTCCCACAAGGGAGGTGGATCTCCTCCTTTCAAACCCCTTTTGCCCTTATCTCTAGATCCCAGCCGCATGGGCCCTTCTAGGACGTCTTGGCTGGCCCAATATGGGCTGGCGCACCTCCTCTAAAGGCCCACTAAGTCCTCTGGTCGTCACACCCCTCCCGGGGGTCCTCCGGCACCCTCCCGGCACTCCCGGTACAATACCGATGAGCCCGAAAACTTTCCGGTGACCAAAACTGGACTTCCTATATATCAATCTTTACCTCCAGACCATTCCGGAGCTCCTCGTGACGTCCGGGATCTCATCCGGGACTCCGAACAACCTTCGGTAATCACGTATACCTTTTCCCTATAACCCTAGCGTCATCGAACCTTAAGTGTGTAGACCCTACGGGTTCGGGAGACACGTAGACATGACCGAGACACCTCTCCGGCCAATAACCAACAGCGGGATCTGGATACCCATGTTGGCTCCCACGTACTCCACGATGATCTCATCGGATGAACCACAATGTCAGGGATTCAATCAATCCCGTATACAATTCCCTTTGTCTATCGGTATGGTACTTGCCCGAGATTCGATCGTTGGTATCCCCATACCTTGTTCAATCTTGTTACCGGCAAGTCTCTTTACTCGTTCCGTAATACATCATCCCGTGACTAACTCCTTAGTCACATTGAGCTCATAATGATGATGTCTTACCGAGTGGGCCCAGAGATACCTCTCCGTCACACAGAGTGACAAATCCCAGTCTCGATTCGTGTCAACCCAACAGACACTTTCGGAGATACCCGTAGCGTACCTTTATAGCCACCCAGTTACGTTGTGACGTTTGGCACACCCAAAGCATTCCTACGGTATCCGGGAGTTACACAATCTCATGGTCTAAGGAAATGACACTTGACATTGAAAAGCTTTAGCAAATGAACTACACGATCTTGTGCTATGCTTAGGATTGAGTCTTGTCCATCACATCATTCTCCTAATGATGTGATCCCGTTATCAACGACATCCAATGTCCATGGTCATGAAACCGAGACCATCTATTGATCAACGAGCTAGCCAACTAGAGGCTCACTAGGGACACGTTGTGGTCTATGTATTCACACATGTATTACGGTTTCCGGTTAACACAATTATAGCATGAACAATAGACAATTATCATGAACCAGGAAATACAATAATAACCAATTTATTATTGCCTCTAGGGCATATTTCCAACAGTCTCCCACTTGCACTAGAGTCAATAATCTAGTTACATTGTGATGAAACGAACACCCATAGCATTCTGGTGCTGATCATGTTTTGCTCGTGAGAGAGGTTTAGTCAATGGATCTGCGACATTCAGATCCGTATGCACTTTACAAATATCTATGTCTCCCTCCTGAATGTAATCACGGATGGAGTTGAAGCGGCACTTGATGTGTCTTGTCTTCTTGTGAAACCTGGGCTCCTTCGCAAGGGCAATAGCTCCAGTGTTGTCACAGAGTAGAGTCATCGGGCCCGACGCATTCGGAATCACTCCTAGGTCGGTGATGAACTCCTTCATCCAGACTCCCTCCTTTGCTGCTGCCGAAGCAGCTATGTACTCTGCTTCACATGTAGATGCTGCCACGACGCTTTGCTTGCTGCTGCTCCAGCTCACTGCCCCTCCATTCAAAATATACACGTATCCGGTTTGCGACTTGGAGTCGTCCAGATCTGTGTCGAAGCTAGCATCGACGTAACCCTTTACGACGAGCTCTTCGGCACCTCCATAAATGAGAAACATGTCCTTTGTCCTTTTCAGGTACTTCAGGATATTCTTGACCGCTGTCCAGTGTTCCGCTCCAGGATCACTTTGGTACCTCCCTACCAAACTTATGGCAAGGTTCACATCAGGCCTGGTACACAGCATGGCATACATGATAGAGCCTATGGCTGAAGCATAGGGGATGACACTCATCTCTTCTCTATCCTTTGCCGTGGTCGGGCATTGAGTCGTACTCAATCTCACACCTTGCAACACAGGCAAGAACCCCTTCTTGGACTGATCCATATTGAACTTCTTCAATATTTTTTCAAGGTGTGTGCTTTGTGAAAGACCAATGAGGCGTTTCGATCTATCTCTATAGATCTTAATACCTAATATGTAAGCAGCTTCTCCAAGGTCCTTCATTGAAAAACACTTATTCAAGTAGGCCTTGATACTTTCCAAGAGTTCTATATTATTTCCCATTATCAGCATGTCATCCACATACAGTATAAGAAATGCTATAGAGCTCCCACTCACTTTCTTGTAAATACAGGGTTCTCCATAAACCTGTACAAACCCAAACGCTTTAATCACCTCATTAAAGCGAATGTTCCAACTCCGAGATGCTTGCACCAGCCCATAGATGGAGCGCTGGAGCTTGCATACCTTGTTAGTATCTTTAGGATCGACAAAACCTTCCGGCTGCATCATATACAGTTCTTCCTTGAGGAAGCCATTCAGGAATGCCGTTTTGACGTCCATTTGCCAGATCGCATAATCATAAAATGCGGCAACTGCTAACATGATTCGGACAGACTTTAGCATCGCTACGGGTGAGAATGTCTCATCGTAGTCAACTCCTTGAACTTGTCGATAACCCTTAGCGACAAGCCGAGCTTTATAGGCGGTCACATTACCGTCTGCGTCAGTCTTCTTCTTAAAGATCCATTTATTTTCAATGGCTCGCTTATCATCAGGCAAGTCCACCAAAGTCCATACTTTGTTCTCATACATGGATCCTATCTCGGATTTCATGGCCTCAAGCCATTTGTCAGAATCCGGGCCCGCCATCGCTTCTTCATAGTTCGAAGGTTCACCGTTGTCCAACAACATGATCTCTAGGACAGTATTGCCGTACCACTCTGGTGCGGAACGTGTCCTAGTGGACCTTCGAATAGCAACTTGATCTGAAGTTTCATGATCATCATTATTAACTTCCTCTCTAGCCGGTGTAGGCTCCACAGAAACAACTTCCTGTGCTGCGCTACTCTCCGGTTCGAGTGGAGGTACAATTACCTCATCAAGTTCTATTTTCCTCCCACTTACTTCTTTCGAGAGAAACTCTTTCTCGAGAAAGGATCCATTCTTGGCAACAAAGACTTTGCCTTCGGATCGTAGGTAGAAGGTATACCCAATAGTCTCTTTGGGATATCCTATGAAGACGCACTTTTCCGCTTTGGGTTCGAGCTTCTCAGGTTGAAGTTTATTCACATAAGCATCGCAACCCCAAACTTTTAGAAACGACAGCTTAGGTTTCTTTCCAAACCATAATTCATACGGTGTCGTCTCAACGGATTTAGACGGTGCCCTATTTAAAGTGAACGCGGCAGTCTCTAATGCATATCCCCAAAATGATAGCGGTAAGTCGGTAAGAGACATCATAGATCGCACCATATCCAATAGAGTGCGATTACGACGTTCAGACACACCATTTCGCTGAGGTGTGCCTGGCGGCGTGAGCTGTGAAACAATTCCACATTTCCTAAGGTGCGTGTCAAACTCGTGACTTAAATATTCTCCGCCACGATCAGATCGTAGGCATTTTATTTTCCTGTCACGTTGATTCTGGACCTCACTCTGAAATTCCTTGAACCTTTCAAAGGTTTCAGACTTGTGTTTCATTAAGTAGACATACCCATATCTGCTCAAGTCATCAGTGAGGGTGAGAACATAACGGTAGCCACCGCGAGCCTCGACACTCATTGGACCGCATACATTGGTATGTATTATCTCCAACAAGTCAGTTGCTCGCTCCATTGTTCCGGAGAACGGAGTTTTGGTCATCTTGCCCATGAGGCATGGTTCGCATGTGTCAAATGATTCGAAATCAAGTGACTCCAAAAGTCCATCAGCATGGAGCTTCTTCATGCGTTTGACACCAATATGGCCAAGACGGCAGTGCCACATGTAAGTGGGACTATCGTTATCAACTTTACACTTTTTGGTACTCACACTATGGACATGTGTAACATCACGTTCGAGATTCATCAAAAATAAACCATTGACCAGCGGGGCATGAGCATAGAACATTTCTCTCATATAAATAGAACAACCATTATTCTCGGATTTAAAAGAGTAGCCATCTCGTATCAAGCGAGATCCAGATACAATGTTCATGCTCAAAGCTGGTACTAAATAACAATTATTAAGGTTTAAAACTAATCCCGAAGGTAGATGTAGAGGTAGCGTGCCGACGGCGATCACATCGACCTTGGAACCATTCCCGACGCGCATCGTCACCTCGTCCTTTGCCAACCTTCGCTTATTCCGCAGCTCCTGCTTGGAGTTACAAATGTGAGCAACTGCACCGGTATCAAATACCCAGGAGCTACTACGAGCGCTGGTTAGGTACACATCAATAACAAGTATATCACATATACCTTTAACGTTGCGTCCTTCTTATCTGCTAAGTACTTGGGGCAATTCCGCTTCCAGTGACCGGTACCCTTGCAATAAAAGCACTCAGTCTCAGGCTTGGGTCAATTTTTCTTCTTCTTCCCGGCAACTTGCTTACCGGGCGCGGCAACAGCTTTGCCGTCCTTCTTGAAGTTCTTCTTACCCTTGCCTTTCTTGAAACTAGTGGTCTTATTTACCATCAACACTTGATGCTCCTTTCTGATCTCGACCTCCGCTGATTTCAGCATCGAGTACAACTCAGGAATGGACTTCTCCATCCCTTGCATGTTGTAGTTCATCACAAAGCTTTTGTAGCTAGGTGGAAGCGACTGGAGGATTCTGTCAATGACTGAGTCATCCGGGAGATTAACTCCCAGTTGAGTCAAGCGGTTGTGAAGCCCAGACATCTTGAGGATGTGCTCACTAACAGAACTGTTCTCCTCCATCTTACAGCTGAAGAACTTGTCAGAGATGTCATATCTCTCGACTCGGGCATGAGCTTGGAAAACAAGTTTCCGCTCTTGGAACATCTCATATGCTCCGTGTTGCTCAAAACGCTTTTGGAGCCCCGATTCTAAACTGTACAGCATGCCGCACTGAACAAGGGAGTAATCATCGCAGCGCGACTGCCAAGCGTTCGTAACATCTTGGTCCGCTGGGAGAATGGGTGGGTCACCTAGGGGTGCATCAAGGACATACAATCTCTTGGAAGCTATGAGGATGATCCTCAAGCCACGGACCCAGTCCGTATAGTTGCTTCCATCATCTTTCAGCTTGGTTTTCTCTAGGAACGCGTTGAAATTGAGGTTGACATTTGCGTTGGCCATTGGATCTACAATATCGATATTAAAGGCAATTTTAGACTAAGTTTATGATAATCGAGTTCACATAATCAAATTATTCAATGAACTCCCACTCAGATAGACATCTCTCTAGTCATCTAAGTGACACATGATCCATGTCAACTAGCCTGTGTCCGATCATCACGTGAGACGGACTAGTCATCCATGGTGAACATCTCCATGTTGATCGTATCTTCTATACGACTCATGTTTGACCTTTCGGTCTTCCGTGTTCCGAGGCCATGTCTGTACATGCTAGGCTCGTCAAGTCAACCTAAGTGTTTCGCATGTGTAAATCTGGCTTACACCCGTTGTATGCGAACGTTAGAACCTATCACACCCGATCATCACGTGGTGCTTCGGAACAACGATCCTTAGCAACGGTGCACAGTTAGGGTGAACACTTCACTTGAAATTTTATTGAGAGATCATCTTATTTACTACCGTCGTTTTAAGCAAATAAGATGTAAACATGATAAACATCACATGCAATCAATATAGTGACATGATATGGCCAATATCATCTTGCTCCTATGATCTCCATCTTCGGGGCACCATGATCATCATTGTCACCGGCACGACACCATGATATCCATCATCATGATCTCCATCATTGTGTCTTCATGAGGTTGTCTCGCCAACTATTACTTCTACTGCTATGGCTAACGCTTAGCAGTAAAGTAAAGTAATTACATGGCGTTTATGATTGACTCGCAGGTCATACAATAAATAAGACAACTCCTATGGCTCCTGCCGGTTGTCATAGTCATCGACATGCAAGTCGTGAACCCTATTACAAGAACATGATCAATCTCATACATCACAATGCATCACATCACATCCTTTTGTCCATATCACATCACACGGCATATGCTGCAAAAACAAGTTAGACGTCCTCTAATTTGTAGTTGCAAGTTTTTACGTGGTTGTTATAGGTTTCTAGCAAGAACGTTTCTTACCTACGTCAAAACCACAACGTGATATGCCAATTGCTATTTACCCTTCATAAGGACCCTTTTCATCGAATCCAATCCGACTATGGTGGGAGAGACAGACACCCGCTAGCCACCTTATGCAACTAGTGCATGTCAGGTGGTGGAACCGGTCTCACGTAAGCGTACGTGTAAGGTTGGTCCGGGCCGCTTCATCCCACAATACCGTTGAATCAAGATAAGACTAGTAACGGCAAGCATATTAACAAAATCGACGCCCACAACTGCTTTGTGTTCTACTCGTGCATAGATTCTACGCATAGACCTAGCTCATGATGCCATTGTTGGGAGACGTAGTAGTAAATCAAAATTTTCCTACGTGTCACCAAGATCTATCTATGGATAAACCAGCAACGAGAGGGGAGAGATTGCATCTTCATACCTTTGAAGATCGCTAAGCGGAAGCGTTACAAGAACGCGGTTGATGGAGTCGTACTCGCAGCGATTCAGATCGCGGAAGATCCGATCAAGTGCCGAACGGACGGCACCTCCGCGTTCAACACACATGCAGCTCGGTGACGTCTCCTACGCCTTGATCCAGCAAGGAGGAAGGAGAGGTTGGGGAAGAGCTCCAGCAGCAGCACGACGGCGTGGTGCTGGTGGAGTATCAAGGTATCCCGGCAGGGCTTCGCCAAGCGCTGCGGAGGAGGAAGAAGAGAGGTAGAGCTTTGCCGAGAGAGAGAGAGAGTTCAGATCTATTCTCAAAGGGCCAAAACCTCAAGTATATATAGGAGGAGGGAGAGGGAGGGCTGGCTTGGCCCCTCCTCCAAGGAGGAGAGGTTCGGCCGAAGTGGGGGAGGAGTCCACCTCCCACAAGGGAGGTGGATCTCCTCCTTTCAAACCCCTTTTGCCCTTATCTCTAGATCCCAGCCGCATGGGCCCTTCTAGGAGGTCTTGGCTGGCCCAATATGGGCTGGCACACCTCCTCTAAAGGCCCACTAAGTCCTCTGGTCGTCACACCCCTCCCGGGGGTCCTCCGGCACCCTCCCGGCACTCCCGGTACAATACCGATGAGCCCGAAAACTTTCCGGTGACCAAAACTGGACTTCCTATATATCAATCTTTACCTCCGGACCATTCCGGAGCTCCTCGTGACGTCCGGGATCTCATCCGGGACTCCGAACAACCTTCGGTAATCACGTATACCTTTTCCCTATAACCCTAGCGTCATCGAACCTTAAGTGTGTAGACCCTACGGGTTCGGGAGACACGTAGACATGACCGAGACACCTCTCCGGCCAATAACCAACAGCGGGATCTGGATACCCATGTTGGCTCCCACGTACTCCACGATGATCTCATCGGATGAACCACAATGTCAGGGATTCAATCAATCTCGTATACAATTCCCTTTGTCTATCGGTATGGTACTTGCCCGAGATTCGATCGTTGGTATCCCCATACCTTGTTCAATCTCGTTACCGGCAAGTCTCTTTACTCGTTCCGTAATACATCATCCCGTGACTAACTCCTTAGTCACATTGAGCTCATAATGATGATGTCTTACCGAGTGGGCCCAGAGATACCTCTCCGTCACACAGAGTGACAAATCCCAGTCTCGATTCGTGTCAACCCAACAGACACTTTTGGAGATACCCGTAGCGTACCTTGATAGCCACCCAGTTACGTTGTGACGTTTGGCACACCCAAAGCATTCCTACGGTATCCGGGAGTTACACAATCTCATGGTCTAAGGAAATGACACTTGACATTGAAAAGCTTTAGCAAATGAACTACACGATCTTGTGCTATGCTTAGGATTGAGTCTTGTCCATCACATCATTCTCCTAATGATGTGATCCCATTATCAACGACATCCAATGTCCATGGTCATGAAACCGAGACCATCTATTGATCAACGAGCTAGCCAACTAGAGGCTCACTAGGGACACGTTGTGGTCTATGTATTCACACATGTATTACGGTTTCCGGTTAACACAATTATAGCATGAACAATAGACAATTATCATGAACCAGGAAATACAATAATAACCAATTTATTATTGCCTCTAGGGCATATTTCCAACACTTTTATACTCATCTCTTCTGTAATGTATGATGCAATGTTACTATACTTGCTAACGGCAAGATGCGCCTCTATCCCTTGCGAGGCCCTCGTGTCTTAAAATGGATAGATGCGCATCTTGGGCATGATAGGTGGTCCGCATGTTCTTCTTCATTCTTCGAATAAATCAAGATATCATCGAGGTAAACCACGACTAACTTATCTAAGTACTCCATGAAGATTGAGTTCATCAAACGGGAAAATGTTGCTGGAGCATTGGTTACTCCAAAGGACATGACTGTGTACTCGTACTGGCCATAATGAGTGACGAACGCTGTCTTGGGAATGTCTCCATTCTTAATATTGATTTGATGGTAGCCTAACCTCAAATGCATCTTGGAGAACATTGAAGATCCAGCAAGTTGATCATACAAATCATTGATCCTGGAGAGCAGATACTTATTCTTTATTGTGACCAAATTGACGGGTCGGTAATCCACAACCATACTATCCGTTCCATCCTTCTTCTTCACAAAGAGGACGGGACAAGCCCAAGGAGAGGAGCTAGGTCGAATGAAACCCTTTTGCAAGGACTCATCAAGTTTCTTCTTGAGCTCAGCTAATTCCAAGGGTGCCATCTTATAAGGTCTTCTGGAAATTGGAACAGTTCGTGGGATGAGGTCTATCACAAACTCTACATCCCTGTCTGGCAGAATGCCTGGCAATTCTTCTGGAAATACATATGGTAAATCTCTTACTACCGGTATATCTTCAAGCTCGAGGAAGAGGGTTAGAATTGAGTGAAAAGAGCTGACGCTTTGCAACTCGTGTTGAAACATGGACTATCTTGCCAGATGGATGTGTAAGCTAAACAGACCTGGTGGAGCAATCGATCTTGGCATGGTGAGCTATCATCTAGTCCATACCCAAGATGATATTAATATCTGAAGACTTGAGAGCTATCAACGAAGCAAGGAATACAAGTCTATCAACACGGATTTCTTTTCCATGGCTTATTCTTGTGGTCTGCTAACTAGACCCTGGGGTATAATTTTCAAGAGCAGTTGGCTTATCGCAAAATGACATGTCGTGCAATCGGGCATAGCCTTCCGATATGAAGGAATGCGATGCTCCAGTATCAAATAGAACTGATGCTGGATGGCAATTGACAAGGAGCGTTCCAAGGAGAACTTCTGTATCATCATTAGCTTCTTTGGATGAGACGTGATTCACACATCCCTGTGCAGTGACGGTTGGCTTGGCATGGATCACCTTGACTACTGACTTGTTACAGTCAACAGACTTTCCAGACTAAGGTGAAACACCATTGGACTGAGTGCAATTGTGAGCAATGTGGCCTGGTTCTCCATACTTGTAGCAAATCATAGAAGTATGGCATGGAACCGCATTGACAGGCGGTCCACCAACAGGTCTAGGTGCAGCATTTGGCTGAGTTGGACGAGCTACCACATAGGATGGCCTCGATGCATATCCAGGAGGAAGCGATGAGTTCGGAACCCAAATCCGATGCTTCTGAGATCCAGAACCGAAGGTAGAAGCCAAATCACGCTTGTGCTTGCGAGATTCCTCATAGGTGAACTGAGCTATCTCTGCATTAATGGCCTTGTTCACAAGAGCTTGGAAGGTGTCACAATGATGTACGTGAAGATCACGACGCAACTTTGGGTTGAGACGCTTCCTGAACCTAGCTTGCTTCTTGGCATCCGTGGACACTTCTTCTATGGCATAACGTCCAAGGTTCCCAAATTGTAACATCCCAAAATTTCATTTTGGAATGTTCTGAAATATAGATATGCATAATCATCATATTGTTTGAATGAATATAATGGTTGAAGTGTTTCTTTTGAATTTCTGAAATGCACTTTCATCTTTCCCCTTTTCTTGTTTCACCTATTTGAAAACTTCAGGAAAAGTTCAAAGAAAAGAGGGGAGTAACATGACACTCCACATGAGGGTCATCTTGGTGATATATTTGAACAATAAGAACCAGGGGGTCTTTTGAAAAATATTTGCAAAAGGTTTTAAAACCAAATAGGCAATTTCTGAAAATAATTATTATTTTTAAGTATTCAACTGACAGAGGAAAAATGTTCATTGAATAGCATTAATTCTCCTGATCAATTTGATATATATATTTCCTATATTTGGAAATGTTTTGAATGCTTTTAAATGAGTTTTACCGCTCAGGTTATTAAAAAAGGAAACATTTTAATTCTAAACGGCCGGCCCACAACAGTTATTTCCTGAAACTGCTCCGAGCCGACCGATCGACGCGCTGACGCCACCCTCTCTCTCTCTCTCTGACGCCCTGGCCCCACCGGCCGATCCCAATGATGCCGCGGTCGCCTTCCTCCTCGCGCGCGCGCCGCCGTCGCCGGAGATCCCTCTCCCGGATCTCCCTCCTCTTTCCTTCCGCAACCACCGCTCCGGCCCTATAAGTAGCCCCGACCCTCTACTCCTCATTCCACCCCGAGCCCCCACTCTACCTTGCCAGAATGTTGCCGCACGAGCTCGCCGGAGCTCTGCCCACTCCCGAATCTCCCCACGCCACTACTCGTCGCTCCGCTCCACCTCACGCCTCTCCGACACCACCAAAGCTCGCTGGAGACCCTCCGCCATCGTTTGAAGCTCTCGGACACCGTCCCCAACCAACGAAGCGCCACCCCCAACGACCTCACCGCCTCGACCTCGCCGGAGAACTCCATCGCCGGTGACCCTTTCTCTATAAGCCACCGATACCCTCCCAGTCTGTTCGATCGAAAATCAATGCGTCAGATTAGATCGTTTTAAAACCCTAACCGGTACGTGCTAAGATTTGGTCGCCCGGTCACAAACGCCCGCGCGCACACCCTCTCGGCCAACAACGACCCGCCACGTAGCCCCTGTCCGATGAGTTTTATTTTCTCTTTTTTTATTCTGTTTTGGAAAACAGAATGTTTTCTGTTTTTGTTTTTGTTATATCTTTTAAACTATTTAGTGTTTTTAGTTGATTCTTTTTGAATTAGTTCATATATTTAATGTAGTTTATATCTGTATGGTTAGATTTCAAATTTGAGCTTTAAATTTTGAATCTAATCAAATTTGTTCAAATTACTAAAATTTGTATAACTATAGTTTAAAAATATATTTTTGAGTGAACCTTTTTGCCACTGTTTGGTATCAGTTAAACCGATCATTCTACATGATTTGAGTAATTTTTGAATAAATTTAGTTACTTTTTTTAACAAAAACAGAATCTGTTTAGTTCTTATTGTAGTTTAGTTATCTTAATTTTAATTTAGTTTGAACCTGAATTAGTTTAACTTTGTTAATAGTTTTCATTAGTTTCTGTTGTTTCAAACATTTAGGTAACATTACTTGCTAGTATTTAAAATGATTGTTTAGTTTTATACCATTTTGTTATAGGAATCTTTATATCTTTTTCATTAGGTAGTTTTATAAAACAATATAGTTTTACTTTCACAAACTAGTTAGATGATTGAGTTAGATTTCTAATAAATAATTTTAGTAAATCTATTCTGTTAAGTAATATGATGATAATAATATTAGTGTTAATAATATTATTTTTTTGGTTTCCTATTCCAAAGTTATTGTAACATTCTAGTTATATTCATTTTAGTAGTGTTTCTTTACACAAAAGTTTTAGTGAATTTGATTCTGTTTACAAAAAAATTGATTTTATTTAATAATGCTATTTCTACTAGCTATTGCTTGGTTGTTTGTCTTAAAGTAGTAGTAGTAGAAGTTTTTTACACTAAAAATACTTTTGAGTCAAAATATTTGTTTTTCTTTCTCTTGATTGATACTATTGAATGGTTTTAGTATTGTTTGTTTAACCTTGCTGAATTGTGTGATTTGTTTTGTGTTTTTGCTTATGGTGTGCTCCTGTTTGATAAGTTAGATCATCCGGAGTGCGAACTTGTTACCTAGAGTCACTTGATTACGAGGATCGTCAGCAAGGCAAGTCACTTTAACCATGTATACCTATGTTTTATTGCATTAGTTCTTCCACCACGCCAATTGCATGCAAAGTAGGTAAATTGGAAACTTGGTTACTTTTTGTAGTATCATGTGGTAGGTACACCTCAACCCTTTGACACATTGGCCCTGGGAAAACATTGTTTTACATTTTGCTATGCTATTAGTAGACGGGGTTGGTTGTGTGATTCATGAGAGTTGAGAGAGTTAATAATTTCAAGAGCTACATGCTGATCAAGTCTTTAGGACTTCAAGTTTTCAACTTACCTCTGGGTGGATGATGGTTGAATGGCGCCCTGGAGAAACCAGTGGTTAGCCTAGATGATGCTGGAGATGTGCCAGTATTCATGCGGAAAGGTCCACCCGGGCACAAAGATATGGATGGATGCTTCAAGACCCAAGGCTTACCTGCACAGCCACAAGTCATTATGGGCTCTGGCTTGGTTTGATATCGTGGTGACCCTAGACAGGCTGTTCTACAAGATGTAGAAGAACGGTAGGAAAGGATGGGCACCGACAGAGTCGCAGGGAAACCCTTTAGAAGACAATGTTTTGGTCATCCGCTTCTCAAATACCCTGAAGTGAGAGAAAATCCAACGGAGGCGACCAAATCATGTGGGGAACGTGTGCAAAACTCTGCAGAGTACCCAAACCTAATCGATTAGCCATGTCCACGGTCATGGACAACTTGAGCCAAAGGAACTGAAACTATCTGGAACTCTCAACACAATTAATTATATTGACGTGGGTTATTAATGACAACTTGGGTATGAGAATTGGTTTGTGGAACCATCTCATTAATCAACCAACATTGTAGTAATTATGCCTTTGCCCTCTCTTGTTGTAGGAAAAATTTGGCTTTATGCAAAAACTTACTACTCCACCTGCCATAATTGCATATAGACTAGATGATTACTTTTCCCCCTCTCTTGTGACCTTGCCGGCATATTCAATATGCTGACCTACACGGCTGCAACGTATCATGTTGCAGAGTACTTTTCCGACCAGGAATGAGGGTACGCTCTACGCTCGGTGAGATGCCCTTGGAGTCAGATGGACTCATCTACCTTCGATGCTTCCGCAAGTTTATGGTTTAGTTTATCTCATGAGTTGGCCTTCAGCCACTTTATTGTAATCATTATTGTAATAAAGGACTCAATATGAGATTTTTATTAATTTATGTTGTGTGATTTCCCTTTGATATATACATTGATGTACCGTGTGTGTACCAGCATGATCTTGGGATGGTACAGAAACACCGGAGATTCGACCTTTCAGGTCGGGTCGCTACAGAAATGGTATCAGAGCACACGCTGACCATAGGACGTAACCTCTAGGATTGGAAAAGCCTTAGGATTAATTTTCTCTTTTGTCTTTAAAATTCTTATACTCTCATCTACTCGTTTCTGACTTCCCTCTGATTATTTCAAAATTTATAGATGGCCACCTTCATCCCAGTTTTGATCACGGAGTTTTGCCAGCCTGACGCAACGATGCCCTTTGGCAAGGAGCTGATGAGGATCGTCAGGGACGTGAGGATTGCTTTGCCAAGCATCATTGGGACTCCTATCATGTACTTTCCACAAGATGGACGCTACAGGATTGAGGTGCACATTCCAGGGAAGACCTTTGGGAATCGGAAGGAACCCATCGACTTCAAGTTTGTGGCACCCAGCTAGATACTTGGGAGGGACATGGCCATTCATCGTGCCCTTGGACGTATTTAGGAGGAATACAGAGGTGGAACCATTTCACCAGGACTCAGCATGGTTTGTCGCAGGGATGCCCATGGAAACATCATAACCACTCCCACTGAAGACACCACCATTTCCTATATCCAAACCTTGGAGACACACGTCAGGACCTTGGAGCTTCGGGTACGTGCCGACACGAAGACGATCAAGAGGCTGATGAACCGTGAGATTGACCTCGAAGCTGACTTACGGGAAGCTGAGTACGAGCATGAGTATGAGGTGAAGGATTTCTTAGAGAGGATCGACAAGTTGAACACTCGTATCGCAACTCTGGAGGAACAGATGGACATGGGTGAAAATCTTCATCCCGAAGGAGACATGGCTCCTTTGATCAGCAATGATGATGACTATGAGGAGAGCACCACTGGAGGAGGCTCCGTCACCATGTACTTTTGAGGAAAACTTTAGTTATGCCCCAGGTATCTTCATTTTCGTCGTTAAAGCGTAGGTTGATGTTTAGTTTGAATGGAGATTTGTATCTCGATGTTTGACTATGAGTTGAATAAATGAATGAGTGTTTGGTGTGATATGTTTGTTGCATTGCATATGGGTAGTGAATTCCCCTTTTAGGTCATTGTTCTATTCTAATTCTCACCCCTCTGAAAACAGCAAGATGCCTCCGCGACATGAGCCCTACTTCACTTTCCCTCCAGAGCTCACCCAACTTCTTCAGCAGCAGAACGCCCTGATGCAACTGTTGATTAAGAATCAGACCAACAACCACAACAACCACCCTCCACCACAAGGCGACAACCTCACTCGTTTTCTGAGACTGAATCCCCCAACCTTCTCCAGCAGCACAGAGCCCATTGTGGCAAATGATTGGCTCCGCAATATGGAGAGTGAACTCACCACCGCAGGATGCACTAAGGCTGAAAAAGTGCATTTTGCCGCCCATCAACTAGAGGGCCCAGTAGCTTCATGGTGGGAGAACTACACCACCACATACCCTATTGCTGATGTGACTTGGGAGCAGTTCAAGCAAGCTTTCCGCACCGCACATGTCTCAGCTAGAGCCATGAGTCTGAAGAAGCGTGAGTTTCGCAACTTACGCCAGGGGAACTGTTTCGTGGCCCAGTACGTGGACGACTTCAGCATGTTGGCTCGTTATCCACCAGGAGATGTGGCCAATGATGCAGCCAAGTAGGAAAAGTTCTTGGAAGGACTCAATGATGAGTTGAGCGTGCAAATGATGGTGGCTACCTTCAGCAACTACCAGGAGCTGGTAGACAAGGCCCTCATCTTGGAGGGAAAGCAGCAGCAAATTGAGAACCGCAAGAGGAAGTACGCACATGGGAAGTCTACCTCTGGAGCTCATCAGAAGACCCGCTACTCCCCGTACTCGGGAAATACCGGATCAGGGACCGGTAAGTATGGAGGACACACTCATCCAGTGCACAACCATGGAGGCCAGCACCATGGAGGAAATGGGAATAATCGTCCCAATAATGGCAGCTTCAAGAATGGAAGTGGGAATGACAACCAACACCGTCCCGCTCCAGTTCAGAAGGATCTGAACCACATCACATGTTTCAAGTGTCAGAAGACAGGGCACCATGCGACTGAATGCCCTCAGAACAAGCAAGGGAATGGAAACGCAAACTCTGCATCTAAGAAGCCAAATCCGTTTCCTCGTGCTCAAGTGAACCACCTCGATGTGGAAGAAGTCTATGATCAGCCCAAGACTGTGGTTGGTAAGTTTTTATTGCATTCACGTCCAGTTATGGTACTTTTTGATTCTGGTGCAACTCATTCATTCATATCAAGGGTAGTTGTCGAAAAGTATGGTTTACCCACCAGAACCCTTAGTCAGCCCATTACAGTAAAATCCCCAGGAGGAATGATGACAACTGGAATAGGATGCCACGCCCTGAAACTTCACATAGGAAACCATGTTTTTCCTACCGACCTCATCGCCTTAGAATCCCAAGGATTGGATGTAATCCTAGGCATGGATTGGATGACCAAGTATGAAGGAAACCTTGATTTCCCTAGCAAGTCTATTTCACTCACCACTCTGGAGAACAAGAGGATTAAGTATGTATCCCGACGCACACAGATGAGTGCTTGGTTAAATTCCCTCATAGGAATTGTTCAGGAGGAAGTACCGGTTGTACGAGACTTTCCAGGTGTATTCCCAGAGGAATTATCAGGCATGCCACCAGATAGGGAGATTGAGTTTCTAATTGAGCTAATACCAGGGACAGCCCCAATTTCCAAGAGACCCTATCGGATGCCCGCAAATGATCTAGTGGAAATCAAGAAGCAAATTAAGGAGCTATTGGACAAGGGATATATTCGCCCAAGTTCATCACCTTGGGGAGCCCCAATGCTTTTGGTGGAGAAGAAAGACAAAACCTTGAGGATGGTGGTCGATTATCGAGCATTGAACGAGGTGACTATCAAGAATAAGTACCCTCTGCCGACGATTAATGACCTGTTTGATTAGCTAGTAGGCGCCAAAGTATTCTCCAAGATCGATCTTCGATCAGGGTATCATCAACTGAAGATTCGTGAACAGGATATACCCAAAACAGCTTTCACCACCAGGTATGGCTTATACAAGTATACATTCATGTCCTTTGGTTTGACTAATGCTCCTGCCTACTTCATGAATTTGATGAAAAAAGTGTTTATGGAATACTCGGACAAGTTTGTCGTGGTGTTCATCGATGACATTTTGATATTCTCCAAGAGCGAGGAAGAAAACAAGGAACACTTGTGTTTAGTTCTGGAGAAGCTTAGAGAGCATTAGTTGTATGCCAAGTTCAGTAAATCTGAATTTTGGCTGACGGAAGTCGGATTCCTTGGACATGTTATTTCCGGAGAAGGAATAGCAATAGACCCCGCTAAGGTTGACGCAGTCACTGAGTGGAAGTCACCCACCTCAGTTAAGGAGATCCGCAGTTTTCTCGGACTTGTCAGATATTACCGGAGATTCATTGAGAATTTCTCAAAGATTGCCAAGCCCATGAAAGAGCTATTGAAGAAAGAGTCTAAGTATATCTGGACTGAGGAATGTGAGGCCAGTTTCCAGGAGTTGAAGAAACGTTTGGTCACAGCCCCAGTGTTGATACTGCCAAACAATTGAAAGGACTTCCAGGTTTATTGTGACGCATCCCGTCAAGGACTTGGAGGAGTACTCATGAAGGAGGGAAAAGTTGTAGCATATGCATCCAGACAGCTACGACCCCATGAGTTGAATTATGCCATCCATGATTTGGAGCTAGCAGTCGTAGTGCACGCACTCAAGACTTGGAGACATTTCCTTATCGGAAATAGTTGTGATGTGTACACTGATCATAAGAGTCTGAAGTATATGTTCACGCAGAAGGAGTTGAACCTCGGACAGAGGAGATGGTTAGAGTTAATCAAGGACTATCACATGAGATTACATTACCATCCAGGAAAGGAAAATGTTGTGGCAGATGCTTTGAGTCGGAAGAGTTATGTGAACACACTCATAGCCGGAGGGTTACCCCAGGAGTTAACCAAAGATCTAAGAAAGCTTCGGTTGGAGATAGTTCCGCAAGGATATGTTGCCACACTAGAGATTCAGTCCACCTTGACCAAAAGAATTCGAGAAGCCCAGAAATCAGACAATGAGATAGCTGAGATAAAACAGAGAATGAAGGAAGGCATTGCTAAAGGCTTTCGTGAAGATGAACAGGGTACTCTATGGTTTGAGAACCGAATCTACGTGCCCCATGACCCAGAGCTCGGGAAGTCGATACTTCAAGAAGCCCACGATTCACCATACTCGATACACCCAGGCAACACCAAGATTTACCTGGATTTGAAGGAAAGTTACTGGTGGTCAGGTATGAAGAAAGATATTGCCGAACATGTTGCGGTATGTGATGTTTGTCAGCGAGTAAAGGCGGAACATCAGAAACCAGCAGGGTTACTCCAACCTTTGCCGATACCCGAGTGGAAATGGGATAAGCTTGGTATGGACTTTATCACAGGACTACCTAGGACCCATTCAGGATATGATTCCATTTGGGTAGTGGTCGATCGTTTGACCCAGGTGGCTCATTTCATTCCAGTGAAGACCACCTATACCAGTGCTAAGCTAGCTAAGATATATATGACTAGGATCGTATGTCTGCATGGAGTTCCGAGGAGTATCATGTCAGATAGAGGAACACAATTTACCTCAAAGTTTTGGCATTAGCTACATGAAACTTTCGGTACAAGACTGGAGTTCAATACAGCTTTTCATCCACAGACCGATGGACAGACTGAGAGAGTCAATCAGATTCTGGAGGACATGTTGAGAGCCTATGCGCTAGACTATGGGTCCAGTTGGGATGACAACTTACCTTACGCAGACTTCTCATACAACAATAGTTATTAGACCAGTCTGAAGATGGCCCCTTTCGAAGCTTTATACGGAAGAAGGTGCAGGACACCATTGACCTGGGATGGTGTTGGAGACTTACAACTTTTTGGTCCCGATCTTATAAGAGACTTTGAAGTAAGGTCAAACTGATTCGTGACAGACTCAAGATAGCTCAATCCCGGCAGAAGAGTTATGCTGACAGCAAACGCAAGGAAGTGACGTATGAAGTGGGAGACCGAGCATATCTCCGGGTGTCCCCACTTCGAGGAATCAAGACGTTTGGTGTTAAAGGAAAGTTAGCACCTAGATTCATAGGCCCCTACAAAATGCTTGAATGTAGAGGCGAAGTTGCATACAAACTGGAATTGCCGGAAGGACTGTCCGGAGTTCATGATATTTTCCATGTTTCCCAATTGAAGAAATGCCATGCTGAGATGGCTGATATTCCTTTGAGAGACACAGTGCCCCTAGAGGCCATACAACTTGACAGTGATCTGACCTACGAGGAGAAGCCTGTGAGAATCCTTGAGACTGCCAACAGAGTTACCCGTAGCAAGATCATCAAATTCTGTAAGGTTCTGTCGAGTCACCACACCGAGGAAAAAGCCACCTGGGAACGCGAAGAAGATCTTCGTAGAGACCATCCGCACCCATTGTCAAGCCAACCCGAATCAAGCGGGCGAGATTCATCTTAAGGTGGGTAGGTTTGTAACATCCCAAAATTTCGTTTTGGAATGTTATGAAATATAGCTATGCATCATCATCATATTGTTTGAATGAATATAATGGTTGAAGTGTTTCTTTTGAATTTCTGAAATGCACTTTCATCTTTTCCCTTTTCTTGTTTCACCTATTTGAAAACTTCTGGAAAAGTTCAAAGAAAAGAGGGGAGTAACATGACACTCCACACCAGGGTCATCTTGGTGATATATTTGGACAATAAGAACCAGGGGGTCTTTTGAAAAATATTTGCAAAAGGTTTTAAAACCAAATAGGCAATTTCTGAAAATAATTATTTTTTTAAATTATGCAAATGACAGAGGAAAAATGTTCATTGAATAGCATTAATTCTCCTGATCATTTTGATATATATATTTCCTATAATTGGAAAGGTTTGGAATGCTTTTAAATGAGTTTTACTGCTCTGGTTAATAAAAAGGAAACATTTTAATTCTAAACGGGCCGGCCCACAGCAGTTATTTCCCGAAACTGCTCCGAGCCGACCGACCGATGCGCTAACGCCGCCCTCTCTCTCTCTAACACCCTGGCCCCACCGTCCGATCCCGAAGACGCCGCGGTGGCCTTCCTCCTCGCGCGCGCGCCGCCGTTGCCGGAGATCCCTCTCCCGGATCTCCCTCCTCTTTCCTTCCCCGACCACTGCTCCGGCCCTATAAGTAGCCCCGACCCTCCGCTCCTCATTCCACCCTGAGCCCCCACTCTACCTCGCCAGAACGCTGCCGCACGAGCTCGCCGGAGCTCTGCCCACTCCCGAATCTCCCCACGCCACTACTCGTTGCTCTGCTCCACCTCACGCCTCTCCGACACCACCAAAGCTTGCCGGAGACCCTCCGCCGTCGCTTGAAGCTCTGGGATGTCGTCCCCAACCACCGGAGCGCCACCCACAATGACCTCGCCGCCTCGGCCTCGCCGGAGAACTCCATCGCCGGTGACCCTTTCTCTGTAAGCCACCGAAACCCTCCCTGTCCGTTCGATCGAAAATCAATGCGTCAGATTAGATCGTTTTAAAACCGGAACCAGTACGTGCTAAGCTTCGGTCGCCCGCTCGCAAATGCCTGCATGCACACCCTCTCGGCCAACCACGACCTGCCACGTAGCCCCTGTCCGATGAGTTTTATTTTCTCTTTTTTCGATTCTGTTTTAGAAAACAGAATGTTTTCTGTTTTTGTTATATGTTTTAAACTATTTAGTGTTTTTAGTTGATTCTTTTTGCATTAGTTCAGATATTTAATGTAGTTTATATCTGTATGATTAGATTTCAAATTTCAAGTTTGTTCAAATTACTAAAGTCTGTATAACTATAGTTTAAAATTTTAGTTTTGAGTGAATATTTTTGCCACTGTTTGGTATTAGTTAAACCTATCATTCTACATGATTTGAGTAATTTTTCAATAAATTTAGTTACTGTTTTTAACAAAAATAGAATCTGTTTAGTTCTTATTCTAGTTTAGTTATCTTAATTTTAATTTAGTTTGAACCTGAATTAGTTTAACTTTGTTAATAGTTTTCATTACTTTCTGTTGTTTCAAACATTTAGGTAACATTACTTGCTAGTATTTAAAATGATTGTTTAGTTTTATACCATGTTGTTATAGGAATCTTTATATCTTTTTCATTAGGTAGTTTTATAAAACAATATAGTTTTACTTTCACAAACTAGTTAGATGATTTAGTTAGATTTCTAATAAATAATTTTAGTAAATCTATTCTGTTAAGTAATATGATGATAATAATATTAGTGTTAATAATATTATTGTTTTGGTTTCCTATTCCAAAGTTATAGTAACATTCTAGTTATATTCATTTTAGTAGTGTTTCTTTACACAAAAGTTTTAGTGAATTTGATTCTGTTTACAAAATAATTGCTTTCATTTAATAATCCTATTTCTACTAGCTATTGCTTGGTGGTTTGTCTTAAAGTAGTAGTAGTAGAAGGTTTTGACACTAAAAATATTTTTGAGTCAAAATATTTTTTTTCTTTCTCTTGATTGATTCTATTGAATTGTGTGATTTGTTTTGTGTTTTTGCTTATGGTGTGCTCCTGTTTGATTCTTTAGATCATCCGGAGTGCAAAGCTTGTTACCTAGAGTCACTTGATTACGAGGATCGTCAGCAAGGCAAGTCACTTTGACCATGTATACCTATGTTTTATTGCATTAGTTCTTACATCACCCCAATTGCATGAAAAGTAGGTAAATGGGAAACTTGGTTACTTGTTGTAGTATCATGTGGTAGGTACCCCTCAACCCTTTGACACATTGGCCCCGGGAAAACGTTGTTTTACATTTTGCTATGCTATTAGTAGACGGGGTTGGTTGTGTGATTCATGAGAGTTGAGAGAGTAAATAATTTCAAGACCTACATGATTATCAAGTCTTCAGGACTTCATGTTTTCAACTTACCTCTAGGTGGATGATGGTTGAACGGCGCCCTGGAGAAACTAGTGGTTAGCCTAGATGATGCTGGAGATGTGCCAGTATTCATGCGGAAAGGTCCACCCAGGCACAAAGAGATGGATGGATGCTTCAAGACCCAAGGCTTACCTGCACAGCCACAAGTCATTATGGGCTCTGGCTTGGTTGGATATCGTGGTGACCCTGGACAGGCAGTGCTACGAGATGTAGAAGAACAGTAGGAAAGGATGGGCACCGATAGAGTCGCAGGGAAACCCTTTAGAAGACCATGTTTTGGTCATCCGTTTCTCAAACACCCTGAAGTGCGAGAAAATCAAACGGAGGCGACCAAATCTTGTGGGGAACATGTGCAAAACTCTGCAGAGTACCCAAACCTAATCGATTAGTCGTGTCCACGGTCATGGACAACTTGAGCCAAAGGAACTGAAACTATCTGGAACTCTCAACACAATTAATTATATTGACGTGGGTTATTAATGACAACTTGGGTATGAGAATTGGTTGGCGGAACCATCTCATTAATCAACCAACATTGTAGTAATTATGCCTTTGCCCTCTCTTGTTGTAGGAAAAATTTGGCTTTATGCAAAAACTTACTACTTCACCTGCCATAATTGCATATAGACTAGGTGATTACTTTCCCCCCTCTCTTGTGACCTTGCCGGCATATTCAATATGCTGACGTACATGGCTGCAATGTATCATGTTGCAGAGTACTTTTTTGACCAGGAGTGAGGATACGCTCTACGCTCGGTGAGATGCCCTTGGAGTCACATGGACTCATCTACCTTCGATGCTTCCGCAAGTTTATGGTTTAGTTTATCTCATGAGTTGGCCTTCAGCCACTTTATTGTAATCATTATTGTAATAAAGGACTCGATATGAGATTTCGATTAATTTATGCTGTGTGATTTCCCTTTGATATATACATTGATGTACCGTGTGCGTACCAGCATGATCTTGGGAAGGTACAAAAACACCGGAGATTCGATCTTGCAGGTCGGGTCGCTACACAAATACTCTTCCCTCTTTCAATCCATGAGACCCTGACGAATATGATGCTCACAGAAAACCTCTGTGCATTCTTTCGAGGTTGGAATCTGGCCAGCTGGAATTATAGTCTCATAGTTCTCCCACCATATACTAGCAGGACCCTCCAAGAAATATGTAGCATAGATGACCTTGTCAGCCTCGGCCACGTTCGCGGAACGCAGCTTGTTTGTGATGCTATGGAGCCAGTCATCTAAATCGAGTTGCTCAATGGAGTGATGGAAGGTGGGTGGGTACAGCTTGATGAAATCACGGATGGTCACTGTTCCAGCACATTGATGTGCGGTGTTTTCCTGAATACGTGCCAACAAGCGATTTGACTCTCGCTTGTCCTTCTCAATGTCAAACATGAACTGTGCCGACGAAGGTGAATCTAACAGAACTTCAGCATCTCTGGTTCCACGTCCCTGGCCGTTCTTGCAAGCAATGGCAGCTTGGGTACTACGGGACATCCTAATGATGAGAAACTAGGATTAGACACGGCAGCATACCAAAATATATGAGGGAAAGCAAAAGCATTGATCTTCAATGAAATCCTAGGGAAAATTGGACAGCCTAACGGGTGTGAATGCTCAGAAATGAGACATCCTGCAAAATATTTAGGTGCCACGACACCTTAACATGACCATCTCATGATTCTGATTGAGCTATCAAGCTACACATATAACACTCGAGGATTGGATGCAACTCAGATCAACCATTCCTATAAGTCTACAGAATAGTAACACGAGATCCTGGTAGATAGATCAGAAGCCTAGTTCTTAATCCCCGTAGAAAAGGAGAGGGTGACTCAGAATCAGAATAACATGGGGAAAGGAGTAAAAAGAGCCTTACGTTCCCTTCCACAATCAATTCCCTTATATAACTAAAGAGTTGCTCGACTCAACATCGACCAGTTTGGCTTGGTAATCCTACAGTCAGTCAGCTCTGATACCAACGCTGTCGGGATCCCGATCCTAAGTCATAAGAATCCAGGATGCAACACATCACATCACTTTGCGGCCTCACGCACGGTTAACTCCACGGCTGCCACCATACCTGGGCCGGGACCGTTTGCGTCTTTTCGCTCACGTATGCAATATGTCCCTAGCATTCAAACTCAAAGAACCCGGGTCGACATGACTAGTTGTAGACCCCAAGTGGCACATCCGTATAGGAACAGGCATACATAACCCAGCAATGCAGGCGTCGGCCTCAAGCGTGTGTAGATGAGTCATAGCAAGCTACAAGGACTCCATTACGCCATGGGACATAAATTTCATCACTGCACGTAGATGAGTCGTAGCAGGCTACAGGGACTGCATTACACTATGAGATATTTCCTCGAAAGGATAGACACAGCAGCAAGGAAGGATACATGCCGGTCAATCAATGTGTCTAGAGTAGTAGCAAGCTACCAAGTGTTGGGGAACGTTGCGTGGGAAACAAAAAATTTCCTACGCACATGCAAACCTATCCATGGTGATGAGCATCTACGAGAGGGGGAGTTGATCTACGTACCCTTGTAGATCGCTAAGCGGGAAGCGTTAAGAAACGTGGTTGGTGTAGTCAAACGTCTTCGCGATTCAAATCGCCGAGCGTCCCGCGATCCAATCACAATCTGTCCCTTGATCTCGTCACGATCCATCCCGCGATCACGTCACGAACCGTCCCGCGATCCAATCACGAACCGTCTCGTGGCCTTGATCACGCTCCTTCCGATCTAGTACCGAATGGACGGCACCTCCACGTTCAGCACGCGTGCAGCTTGATGACGATCTCCACCGTCTTGGTCTGGCAAGAAAAAGTGGAGAGGAGGAAGAGTTCGCCGGCAGCGTGATGGCGCTCCGGCGATGGTGGTGGAGCAATTCTGGCAGGGCTTCGCCTAAGCACTGCGGAAATACGATCTAGAGGAGAAACTATGCACCGGTGGAACGGGTAGCATGTGGCCGGAAAAACTAGTGCAAACAGCCCCAAGTCCACCAGTATATAAAGGAGGGAGGGAGGAGGGTTGGCTTGGCCCAAGGGCCAAGCCAATTCGTCCGCAAGAGGGAGGGAGAGAAGGACTCTCCTTCTCTAATCCTAGTTGGACTAGGATTGCTCCCTATTGGCCCTTTTTTCCACCTTTTCTTTATGCCTTTTTCCTCCTGGCACCATGGGCCTTTTGTGGCTGTTCCACCAGCCCACTAAGGGCTGGTTATTAATCTCCCACAGCCCATGGACCCTCTAGGGTCAAAGCACCCCTCCCGGAGGTCTCCCAGTACACTACCGGCACTCCTAGTACACTACCGATGAGCCCGAACCTTTTCCGGCGACCAAACCGGGACTTCCTATATATGATTCTTTACCTCCGGACCATTCCGGAGCTCCTCGTGACATCCAGGATCTCATCCGGGACTCCGAAAAAACTTCGGTCACCACCATACATAACTCTATACTACCGAAACGTCACCAAACCTTAAGTGTGCAGACCTTGCGGGTTTGAGAACTATGTAGACATGACCGAGACACCTCTACGATCAATAACCAATGGCGGGACCTGGATGTCCACATTGGTTCCTACATATTCTATGACTTTCTTTATCGGTCGAACCTCTATGTCAAGGATTCAGTTAATCCCGTATGATGTTCCCTTTGTTCTTCGGTATGTTACTTTCTCGAGATTCGATCGTCGATATCTCCATACCTAGTTCAATCTCGTTACCGACAAGTCTCTTTACTCGTTCCGTAATACAAGATCCCACAACTAACAATTAGTCACATTGCTTGCATGGCTCATTGTGATGTTGTATTACCGAGTGGGCCCGGAGATACCTCTCCGGAACACGGAGTAACAAATCCCAGTCTCGATCCATGCCAACTCAACAGACACCCTCGGAGACACCTATAGAGCACCTTTATAGTCACCCAGTTACGTTGCGACAATTGATACGCACAAGGTACTCCTCCGATATCTGTGAGTTGCATGATCTCATGGTCATAGGAACATATGCTTGACATACAGAAAACAGTAGCAATAAACTGACACGATCATAAGCTACGTCTGTAGTTTGGGTCTTGTCCATCACATCATTATCCTAACGATGTGATCCTGTTACCAAATGACATCTCATGTCCATGGATAGGAAACCTTAACCATCTTTCAATCAATGAGCTAGTTCACTAGAGGCATACTAGGGACATTGTGTTTGTCTATGTATCCACACATGTATCCATGTTTCCAATTAATACAATTATAGCATGGACAATAAACGTGTATTCCGCTTCGCACATAGAGTCAGCTACCATGCTTTGCTAGGAACTGCACCAGCTTACCGCTGCCCCGTTAAGAATAAATACGTATCCAGTTTGCGACTTAGAGTCGTCCGGATCAGTGTCAAAGCTTGCATCGACGCAACCCTTTACGACGTGCTCTTCATCACCTCCATAAACGAGAAACATTTCCTTAGTCCTTTTCAGGTACTTAGGGATATTCTTGACCGCTTGCCAGTGCTCCATTCCAGGATCACTTTGAAACCTTCCGGCCATACTTATGGCAAGGCTGACATCGGGTCTTGTGCACAGCGTTGCATACATGATAGAGCCTATGGCTGAAGCATAGGGGATGACACTCATCTTTTCTCTATCTTCTGCAGTTACTGGGCATTGAGTCTTACTCAACTTCACACCTTGTAATACAGGCAAGAACCCCTTCTTGGACTGTTCCATTTTGACCTTCTTCAAAACTTTATCAAGGTATGTGCTTTGTGAAAGTGCTATTAAGCGTCTCGATCTATCTCTATAGATCTTAATGCCTAATATGAAAGCAGCTTCTCCTAGGTCCTTCATTGAAAAACTCTTGTTCAAATATTCCTTCACGCTTTCCAGCATTTCTATATTGTTTCCAATCAGCAATATGTCATCCACATATAATACTAGAAACGCTATAGAGCTCCCACTCACTTTCTTGTAAATACAAGCTTCTCCATAAACTTGTAAAAACTCAAACGCTTTGATCACCTCATCAAAGCGCTTATTCCAACTCCCAGATGCTTGCACCATTCCATAAATGGATCGCTAGAGTTTGCAAACTTTGTCAGCATTCTCTGGAGCAACAAAACCTTCGGGTTGCATCATATACAACTGTTCCTCAAGGAAACCGTTGAGAAATGTTGTTTTTACATCCATCTGCCAAATTTCATAGTCGAAATAGTCAGCTATTGCTAACATGATTCTAACAGACTTAAGCATCGCTACGGGTGAGAAAGTCTCATCGTAGTCAACTCCTTAAACTTGTGAAAAACCCTTTGCCACAAGTCGAGCTTTATAGACGGTGACATTACCGTTCGCGTCTGTCTTCTTCTTAAAGATCCATTTGTTCTGAATGGACTTTCGCCCTTCAGGTAATACTTCCAAAGTCCATACTTTGTTTTCATACATGGATCCCATCTCGGATTTCATGGCCTGTAACCATTTCTCGGAATCCGGGCCCATCACTGCTCCTTCATAGCTCGTAGGTTCATTGTTGTCCAACAACATGACCTCCAAGACAGGGTTGCCGTACCACTCAGGGGTAGTACGCGGCCTTGTCGACCTACGAGGTTCAATAGCTGCTTGATCTGAAGCTTCATGATCATCATCATTATCTTCCTCTTCTACCGTCGTAGGTTCCACAAAAACATCTTTCTGCACTGCGCTACTTTCTGGTTGAAGTAAAGGTTCAATAACCTCATCAAGCTCTATTTTCCTCCCACTCAATTCTTTCGAGAGAAACTCTTTCTCAAGAAATGTTCCGTTTTTGGCGACAAACACTTTGCCTTCAGATCTGAGATAGAAGGTATACCCGACTGTCTCTTTCGGGTATCCTATGAAGACGCATTTCTCCGCTTTGGGTTCTAGCTTTTCAGGCTGAAGCTTTTTGACATAAGCATCACATCCCCAAATTTTAAGAAACGATAACTTTGGCTTCTTGCCAAACCACAGTTCATATGGCGTCGTCTCAACGGATTTTGATGGTGCCCTATTTAAAGTGAATGCAGCTGTCTCTCATGCATAACCCCAAAACGATAGTGGCAAATCAGCAAGAGACATCATAGAACGCACCATATCTAATAAGGTTCGATTACGACGTTCGGACACATCATTACGCTGTGGTGTTCCGGGCGGTGTCAACTGTGAAACAATTCCACATTGTCTTAAGTGACTGCCAAACTCATAACTCAGATATTCACCTCCTCGACCAGATCATAGGAACTTAATCTTCTTGTTACGATGATTCTCAACTTCACTCTTAAATTGCTTGAACTTTTCAAATGTTTCAGACTTGTGTTTCATTAAGTAAATATACCCATATCTACTTATGTCATCAGTGAAGGTGAGAAAATAACGATATCCACCACGCGCTGTAACATTCATTGGACCGCACACATCAGTGTGTATGATTTCCAATAAGTCACTCGCCCGTTCCATTGTTCCAGAGAACGGCATTTTAGTCATCTTGCCCATGAGGCATGGTTCACATGTGTCAAGTGATTCAAAATCAAGTGACTCCAAAAGTCCATCAGCATGGAGCTTCCTCATGCGTTTTATACCAATATGACCTAAACGGCAGTGCCACAAGAAAGTGGTACTATCATTATCAATTCTACATCTTTTGGCATCAATGTTATGAACATGTGTGTCATTAATATCAAGATTCAATATGAATAAACCCCTAACATTGGGTGCATGACCATAAAAGATATTACTCATATAAATAGAACAACCTTTATTCTATGATTTAAATGAGTAACCGTCTCGCAATAAACAAGATCCAGATATAATGTTCATGCTTAACGCAGGCACTAAATAACAATTATTCAGGTTCATCACTAATCCCGATGGTAAACGAAGAGAGAGCGTGCCGACGGCGATCACATCAACCTTGGAACCATTTGCCACGCGCATCATCACTTCGTCCTTTGCCAGCCTTCGTTTATTCCGTAGTTCCTGCTTTGAGTTGCAAATGTGAGCAACCGAACCAGTATCAAATACCCAGGCACTACTACGACAGCCAGTAAGCTACACATCAATAACATGTATATCATATATACCTTGTTTGTCGTTGGCCGCCTTCTTATCAGCTAGGTACTTGGGGCAGTTCCGCTTCCAGTGACCAGTTCCTTTGCAATGAAAGCACTCAGTTTCGGTCTTGGGTCCATGCTTGGGCTTCTTTGCAGGAGTAGCAACTGCTTTGCCATCCTTCTTGGTTTTACCCTTCTTGCCCTTGCCCTTGACTTTGCCATTTTTCTTGAAACTAGTGGTTTTATTGACCATCAACACTTGATGTTCTTTTTGGATTTCAAACTCAGTGACTTTTAGCATCGCAAACAGCTCGGCGACTGACTTGTTCATCCCGTGCATGTTATAGTTCATTACAAAGCTCTTGTAACTAGGTGGCAGTGATTGAAGAACTCTGTCAGTGATCACCTCTAGCGGAAGGGTAATTCCCAACTCTGCTAGATGGGTTGAATACCCAGACATTCTGAGTATATGTTCACTTATAGACCCATTCTCCTCCATCTTGAAAGCATAGAACTTATCGGAGGTTTCATACCTCTCGATCCGGGCGTTCTTCTGAAAGATAAACTTCAACTCCTGGAACATCTCATATGCTCCATGACGTTCAAAACGTCTTTGAAGTCCCGGTTCTAAGACATACAATATTGCACACTGAACTATTGAGTCATCTCCAGTACGTGCCTCCCAAGCGTTCTTAACATCTTCGGAGGTCATGTCTTCTGGTTGGTCACCAAGCGGTGCATCAAGGAGATATGATTTCTGGGAAGCCGTGAGGATAATCCTCAGATTACGGGCCCAGTCAACAAAGTTACTTCCATCATCTTTCAGTTTAGCTTTCTCTAGGAACGCATTAAAATTCAGGGGTGCTACAACGCGAGCCATTGATCTACAACATATATATGCAAAGTTCATTTGGACTATTGTTCAAGATAATGAGTTTAGTTAGTCAAATTACTAAAGCTCCCACTCAAATTGACATCCCTCAGGTCATCTGAGTGTCACATGATCCAAATCCACGAACTCAAGTCCGATCATCACGTGAGTTGAGGTGGCTGCAATGGTGAACATCATTATGTTGATCATATCTACTATATGACTCATGTTTTACCTTTTGGTCTCTTGTGTTCCGAGGCCATGTCTGTACATGCTAGGCTTGTCAAGTTTAACCCGAGTGTTCTGCGCGTGCAAAACTGGCTTGCACCCGTTGTATGTGAACGTAGAGTCTATCACACCTCATCATCACGTGGTGTCTCAACACGACGAACTTTCGCAACAGTGCACACTCGGGGAGAACACAATTTTATCTTGAAATTTAAGTGAGGGATCACCTTATAATGCTACCGCCGAACTAAGCATAACAAGGTGCATAAAAGGATTAACATCACATGCAATTCATAAGTGACATGATATGGCCATGAACTTGTGCTTTAGATCTCCATCTTGAAACACCGACATGATCTTCATCATCACCGGCACAATACCATGATCTCCATCATCTTGATCTCCATCAACGTGTCGCCATCGAGGTTGTCACGCCCTGCATGCTTCTACTACTATTGCTACTGTTTAGTGATAAAGTAAAGCATTACATAGCGCTTAATGATTGACACGCAGGTCATACAATAATTAAAGACAACGCTATGGCTCATGCCGGTTGCCGTACTCATCGACACGCAAGTCGTGAAATTCTATACATCACATGATCATCTCATACATCACAAATATCACATCATGTAATTATCCATATCGCATCACAACATACCCTGCAAAAACAAGTTAGACGTCCTCTAATTGTTGTTGCATGTTTTACGTGGCTGCTCGGGTTTCTAGCAAGAACGATTCTCACCAACGCATAAACCACAACGGTGATACATAATTTGCTTTTCAACCTTCTCAAGGACCGCCTTTGTCGAATCTGATCCAACTAAAGTGAGAGAATCTACCACCCGGGGGCCATCTAGGCAACATGTTGCGTCGAGGGAATCGGCATCTCGTAAGCGTATGAGTAATGTTGGTCTGGGCTGCTTCATCTCACAATACCGCTGAACCAAAATCCGACCAAGGAAGGAAGCAATCTAAGCATCAACGCCCACAAACCTTTTGTGTTCTATTCGAGATCTCGTCGAACCATCAACCTAGCTCATGATGCCACTGTTGGGGAACGTTGCATGGGAAACAAAAAAATTCCTACGCACATGCAAACCTATCCATGGTGCTGAGCATCTATGAGAGGGGAGTTGATCTACGTACCCTTGTTCATCGCTAAGCGGGAAGCGTTAAGAAACGCGGTTGGTCTAGTCGAACGTCTTCGCGATTCAAATCGCCGAGCGTCCCGCGATCCAATCACGATCTATCCCGCAATCTTGTCACGATCCATCCCGCAATCACGTCACAAACCGTCCCGCGATCCAATCACAAACCGTCCCGTGGCCTTGATCACGGTCCTTCCGATCTAGTACCGAACGGACGACACCTCCGCGTTCAGCACACGTGCAGCTTGATGACGATCTCCAACGTCTTTATCCAACAAGAAGAAGTGGAGAGGAGGAAGAGTTCGCCGGCAGCGTGACGGCGCTCCGACGATGGTGGTGAAGCAATTCCGGCAGGGCTTCGTCTAAGCACTGTGGACATACGATCTAGAGGAGAAACTATGTACCAGTGGAATGGGTAGCACGTGGCCGGAAAAACTAGTGCAAACAGCCCCAAATCCACCAGTATATAAAGGAGGGAGGGAGGAGGGCTGGCTTGGCACAAGGGCCAAGCCGATTTGGCCGCAAGAGGGAGGGAGAGAAGGACTCTCCTTCTCCAATCCTAGTTGGACTAGGATTGCTCCCTATTGGCCCTTTTTTCCACCTTTTCTTTAGGCCTTTTTCCTCCTGGCACCATGGGCCTTTTGTGGCTGTTCCACCAGCCCACTAAGGGCTTGTTATTAATCTCCCACAACCCATGGACCCTCTAGGGTCGAAATACCCCTCCCGGAGGTCTCCCGTTACACAACGGACACTCCCGGAACACTACCGATGAGCCCGAAACTTTTCCGATGACCAAACCGGGACTTCCTATTTATGAATCTTTACCTCCGGACCATTCCGGAGCTCCTCGTGACGTCCAGGATCTCATCCGGGACTCCCAACAAACTTCGGTCACCACCATACGTAATTCTATACTACCGAAACGTCAGCAAACCTCAAGTGTGCAGACCCAACGGGTTCGACAACTATGTAGACATGAATGAGACACCTCTACGGTCAATAACGAATGGCGGGACCTGGATGTCCACATTGGTTCCTACATATTCTATGAAGATCTTTATCGGTTGAACCTCTATGTCAAGGATTCAGTTAAACCCGTATGATGTTCCCTTTGTTCTTCGGTATGTTACTTGCCCGAGATTCGATCGTCGGTATCTCCATACCTAGTTCAATCTCATTACCGGAAAGTCTCTTTACTCATTCCGTAATACAAGATCCCGCAACTAACAATTAGTCACATTGCTTGCAAGGCTCATTGTGATGTTGTATTACCGAGTGGGCCCTGAGATACCTCTCCGTCACACGGAGTAACAAATCCCAGTCTCGATCCATGCCAACTCAACAGACACCCTCGGAGACACCTGTAGAGCACCTTTATAGTCACCCAGTTACGTTGCGACGTTTGATACACACAAGGTACTCCTCCGTATCTGTGAGTTGCATGATCTCATGGTCATAGGAACATATGCTTGACATGCAGAAAACAGTAGCAATAAACTGACACGATCATAAGCTACGTTTGTAGTTTGGGTCTTGTCCATCACATCATTCTCCTGATGATGTGATCCTGTTATCAAATGACATCTCATGTTCATGGCTAGGAAAACTTAACCATGTTTCAATCAACGAGCTAGTTCACTAGAGGCATACTAGGGACATTGTGTTTGTCTATGTATCCACACATGTATCCATGTTTCCAATTAATACAATTATAGCATGGACAATAAACGATTATCATGAACAAGGAAATACAATAATAAACACTTTATTTGTTGCCATAAATGTCATAGCAAGCTACAAGGACTCCATTACGCCATGGGACATAAATGTCATCACTGCACGTAGACGAGTAGTAGCAGGCTACAGGGACTCCATTACACTGCGAGATATTTCCCCGAAAGGACAGACACAGCAGCAAGGAAGGATACATGCCGGTCAATCAATGTGTCCGGAGCAGTAGCAAGCTATCAAGGCTCAGTGGAAGCATAGAGAGGCAGTTCCCTGTAAAGAGTACTACTAAAGGCACACAACTAGGTGTCGAATCCCATACATATCGTTGCACGTCACACATACGCACGACATGCCCGATATGCATAGATACAACTATGGCATCGCAACATAACCATACAACATTACAACATTTATTTAGGAGGCTCATATGAGCCATCATAGCGTGATATTACAAGCAGGGGTCACATGACCCAACACACAAATCATACAAGCAACAAGCGGAAGCTTAACATGTTTGGGTACAGACATCTAGAAAATAAGAAGGCTGAGGAGGCCTGTCTATCTACAAGGCCCTCCACAGGAACCAGAGCTCTGGCTGGGATCCCAAAGCTAAATGACTAACATCAATCTAATCATCGAAACCAGTAGCGAGACTAGAGTCTCCTCTGCAAAAAAATAATTAAGCAACAGTGAGTACTGAGTACTCAGCAAGACTTACATGAGAACTAACTACATATGCGTCGGTATTAACAAGGAGGTTCTGGAGTTCAATGCAGCAAGCCAACTTTGACTCGGTGCTATCCTGTACTACGACTTTCATAACTTTGAAAAGTTTTGTGAAGCGTACAGTAGTCCAGATCCGCGGACGCGGCTATTCGAATAGATTGATTACCCCGCAGGGGTGTACTTCATCACACATGCTCTCGCCACTTACCGCCATGTGCTCGTAAAAAGGCACCTCCGCAACCTTCAAGCAGAAGCCTAGCAAGGGAGTCAGCCACGACCTGACTAACCACAAAAGACTCTAGTCTAGGTTTATCACCTATTTGAGATTGAACCCGCAAGGAAGTCCGGCCGAAGTTTCCTCAACGGCCCCAAACGATGTGTACAGGGTTCCCAAGCCCACCTCGACGGATGGTACTATGCTTGGTACACCGGGCCACAATGCCTAGTGTATCCCATGCCCACCTGTACGGGGTGCCACTCGGTAGACTACTAGCATATTCTACAAACACCAGAAACTAGTTGCAACTCCTGGATAGAGATCAAGTCGGTTAATAAGTTGAGAGAGTCAATTAAGGATCCCAATGTGCGGTAGTAGCTAGTCTTGGACAACATACACAGGACTCAGTTCTTAAGAACGGTTCCAAGAGACAACCCGCCATGTACTCCTACATGGGCTCTCATCGCTACCTTTACCAAATCGTGTTCACAACTTGACTCTCATCATTAGAACAAGTTCATATCACTCCAGTTCTTCACCCAGATAAATTAGACCTGACAGAACTCTAAGCATAGCAAGCATAGCTGGTTAAAGGCACAATAGAGCTCAAGCATCTACCAATTATGCTAGGTTGCATGGTTCAGCTATTTACTGTGACAATGAGAGGTCATGTAGAGGAATGGGTTCAACTACCGGAACATGTAAAAGTTGAAACGTTTTGTTCTAATGCAATAAGTGAGAGCAAGAGTGAGAGAGTGGGATTGTATCGGATATGTTCAAGGGGGTTGCTTGCCGGATAAGATGATCACACGTTACTGCTCTTCAGATGGATAATCGATCGTATCCTCCAGAACAGTGCCTAACACGAAGAACAACCATCGGAGTGGAACAAATCAATACACTTCAAATGCAACAATATGATGCATGAATATGACATAACAACATGATGTGTTTGAGCTAATTCATCTAGCAACAAATTTAATTGAAGTAGGTTTGAACTCAAGGTTCAAATTCAACTCCATATATGGAGTTCCATAATGTGTTTAAACTAGAATGTCCAAGTTCACCTATTTAGGTTGCTCTAACATGCATGAAAATGGTACAGATGGATTCATTGGATTTTTCTAATAAATTTTCATATATAAATGAGTTTCATCTGATTTACAGATTAATTTAGATGAATTTTCTAAGTTTTTATTATTTTCTAGAATTTATTTAATCCAAAATTGCAATAATGCGTCAGCATGACGTCACAGGGATGTCATCAGGTCAAAGGCGCCAACCCAGGTCAAACCTGGCAGCTGGGCCCCACCTGTCACTGACTCAATCATCTAACAAGGTTTTAAATTAATCTAACTAATAATTAACAGGGTCGGGCCCACATGTCGGTGACTCGGGGGTTAACTAACCCGGTGATTAGCCTTAAGCTAATCACCTGACGAGGGGGTCCCACCGGCAGGTGGCTCAGGCGACGGGGCTCATACCTGGCAAACTCTGGTCGCGGCGGCATCCGCGCTATCGGCCACGGGAGCGGCGGCTGGGGGCACTAGGGCGGAACCCTCGCTCGCGTGCACCCGAGGAGGCTTTCTAGGGCCGCGGGGGTTGCCGGAGACGGCGGCAGCCAAAGCTCGGCCAAGGCGGCACACGCGCTAGCAGGGGAAAACGGTGACGGGGCTAGGGGGAGAAGGACCGGGGCCTCACCGGGGTCCTCTGGCGCTAGTGGCATGGTCGGGGACGCGCGGCGACGGCGGATCGACGACGGCGACGGCTTCGGTCTAGACAGGAGAGAGCAGAGGAGTGGGGGGAGAGCGAGAGAGAACTGCAGGGAGAGAGGGAGGGGACGAAGGGCACAGCGAGGAGGGGGCGTGCTGGCGGCCCCGGAGGCCTCCAGGGCAGGCAGCCAAGCAGGTCACGGCCATGGCGCGTTCCCGCGCGCGGTGAGCACGTGCCCTGTCCTCCTGTCGAGAGGACAGGGATGACTGGCATGGGCTAGTTGGGCCGGCTCTTGCTGGGCCTCCTCTTTTATTATTTTTTTACTATTTCTGTTATTTCATTTATTTTATTTTAGGCACTAAAATATTTTATAAAAATATGGAACTTTTTCTGGGCACTAGAGGAATTATTCCAAAGGCCTTGGCCAAGTTTCAAATTTGTCGGAGCTTTAAGAATATTTATAGCTTTTTAAAACCCCATTCTAAATATTTATTGATTTAATTCAATACCAAAAATGACATTTTTAAATTATGCACCACCCTTGGTTTAGGTTGACACATTATTCCAGAGAAGATGAACATTTTTCAAGGTCACTTTGGATCATTGGGAAAAATATTTTGGTTGAGCCTATTTGAATTCAAATGGTGCTAGGGTTTTGAACATCCCCATTTCAAGTTTAAAAGAATTTAAGCATGATGCAATCACAACATGGATCCTAATGCATGCTAAAGCTAGGGATGTGACATTTTCTTCTCCGTTCTTTCCTTCCAATGATCTAGTTTCTATTATTTTCTTCCAGAGGCGTTGTCATGCTGCTCTCTTTCAACCATCATCTAGTTTGATCAAATCATGTTCTTCCCTTGCTTATCCATTTGACCTCAGTGTTGTGTTTTCTTTTCAAGTTCTTCCATCTTATTAAATTTTGCCCCTCTCTCCTACCGAAGTGCTGCCAAAATTTCTTGTGAATTCTTGCTTGTTCCCATGTTATTCTTCATCTCTCCCAATCTTCATGTTTTTATTGGTTTCACTCGTTTGTCAAAGAAGCAACTAAGTTTTACCTATTGCACTTTCTCTTCCCCTTCTCATTCTAGATCTCAGGACGAGATCCTTGTGTAGTGGAGGAGAGATGTAACAGCCCGTGACCGACGCTCCTGAAGATTCCCCTTTTGTTTCCATTCTCGTCTTGTGTTTCGTTTGGTTGCTGCATTCATCATCGCATCATTCGCATCATCTACATAGCATCAACACTCATTTTCGAGAACTTGCATTCGTTCCTAGCTGCCGGTTCTCTCCGTTCGTGTTGTCGACCGTTTTGAGACCAACCACACACGCACGTGCCTCCGCCATCATTTTAACAAAACCGTTTTTGAAGCGCCCGAAAAATATTCTCGGATTGTGTCGAAACCTGGCGTGCTGTCTTATTGTATTGTAGGTGGACCGCCTGCCAAATTTCGTCGCATTCCGAGTTCGTTTGATACCCCAACGGTCAGTCGTAGCAGTGTGGTCATCGGTTATTAATCAGACGTTTTTTTGGTGTTTTAAAACCTCATGTCACGGGCCGCAAACCTCCCTATCATCTCCTCATACCCCATCTACACAACCCACCTAGCCCACCTAACCCAACTCCGCGACCAGAGCCGTTCGATCACGATCGGAGGGTTCGAAAACGGTGCAAAACCCCCTCCCCTAGCTCCCAAACTGCTATTTATAGACCCCTAGACAGCCATTTAGGGAAACCCTAGCCTTCCCTCGAGGTCTGCGCTGCCGCCAGCCTCTAGTCACCCCGCAGTCGCCTCCTCCCTCCTCCTCACGTGGGCCCGTAGCAGCTCCAGTCGTGGCGCCTCCTCTCTCTCTAACCTCTCCTTCTCTCTGCTCCCTCACTCTCTCTCCCGTAGGAGCTCCTGTCGCGGCGCCGCCCTAGAAGCTCAACGTCGGCCCTTTGCCCGCCGCCACCGCCTAGATCCGGCCGGGAATCGCCGGATCCAGTCTCCCCCGGCCCGATCCCGGCCGCCCCGCGCCTTCTCGTGCCTGCCGGCCGTTGCCCGTTGACCTCCGCTGCCGCCGCTTGTTGGCTCCGTTCGGGATCGAGCAAGGAGCGAGCGTCAAGCCCCATTGACTGCATCGCCCCGCATGGGCTTCGCCTCACCCATGGCCCAATCCACCTCCCGCCGGCCCAGCAACACCCTCACCGACCGGCCCACCGGGCCCAAGGTGTGTCGCCGGCTCCCTAGTGCTATCTTGCGCTTTGAGCGTTGGATAGTATGTCTTGCCGAGTTCCTGTTTAGGCCCGTAGCCAGTTTCGGCCCATGTGTATTTTTTTCCCAATGCAAATTTTCTAATTAACATGTGAATTTCAAATTTATAGAAAAACCCTTGTTTTAAAATTGTTAATAACTTTTTAACCGTGCATCGGATTAAAAAACTTTATACATGAGAAGTGCTTAGAATTTCGTGTAGATTCACAATAACCAACTCTCACATGTGATAAAATGTTTCACATTGCAATTTGCATTAATTGGCATAATTACCATGCCGATATGAATTATTTAATAACTTTTGAACCGTAGCTCCGTTGAAAATGTTTTATATATGTAAATTGACTAGAAAATCGTGTAGAATCTCATTGTGACATTTATTTTGCTGTTTAACAACTCTAAAATACGTTAGTGCAGATCTGGACCAAATTCATATTATGCTTATGGGATGCTTCGAAAATGCTATATGTTGCTTCCGGCCCCATTTAAAATGCCTAGATGATATATTTGTTCATGCTTCACCTCTTGCCATGTGTAAGAACATTTAATATTGATGAGTACCTAAACAGGAGTGAACTAAATAATCGATTGTAGAGTTTCGTCAATACGCACCTCGTTGCATATTGAACTTCACTTAATGTGTAGTACTTGTTTGTTGTTCTTGCCTTGCCATGCCTTGCATAATTAAACCGGACATGCATCATATTTGTTTGTGCATCGTGTCATGCATATGTTGTGGTGTATCTTGTGTTGATTGTTGTTTGTGGATTGCTTCTTCTCGATAGAGTTCCGAAAGCGTTCGGAGTGTGAAGATTCGTTCAACTACGTTGGCTCATCTTCTTCATGCACTTGTTCTTCTTGCAAGCGGGATCTTAGGCAAGATGACACAAATCCCCTGGATACCACTACTATCATTGCTATGCTAGGTCTCCCGCTTTTATCATTATGTCATGCTACCTACCACTAGTTTGTCAAGCCTCCCAACATGGCTATGATAAGCCTCTAACCCCTCCGCATCCTAGCAAACCTTTGTTTGGCTATGTTACCGCTTGCTCAACCCTTTTTATAGATTTTCTAGCTGCATGTGCAATTGCTTCCATGTGACAACATGGACATTCTTTTGTTATCACAATATTATTGCTATTTAATTTAATGCACTTATACACTTGGTAAAGGGTGGAAGGCTTGGCCTTTTTCTCGGTGTTTTGTTCCATTCTTGCCGCCCTAGTTACTTTTGAACCAGTGTTATGTTCCATAATTGAGCGCTCCTAACATGCTCGGGGTTGTTATGGGGACCCCCTTGATTTTCATTTTAGGATAAAGCTTGTCTATTAAGGCCCAATATTGGTACTATTTGGTTAATAACAACTAAAATTTGCGTAGGGCATGATCACCCTATGGATAATTAATCAACACCCGGGCCAGTGCTCCTCATAAGGGTTGGTCCACTTACCTAGCAGTCGGCAGTGCCACCTCGGGGCAACTCGAGGCATTTTCAGGCTCTCGTCCACTTTGCATAGACGGATGATGCCCGTGGATAGAGAGCGCATGACTCTAGCTACGGATCTGGCCCACGGGGAGGCCTTGCTAGATTTGTTTTACCTTTCTCGAATGTCTTGAGTGAGGAATTCCGATTTTTTTCGGGATATCTCGAGGTGGCGGATTTCCCATGGAATTGCCTAGGAAGATCACGAGATCCGTGGTCGAGGTTATTCACATTGTGTGTGGTTAATTTTTTATGGATGAGTTGGAGCACCCCTACAGGGTTAAATCTTTCAGAAAGCCATGCCCGCGGTTATGTGGCAAACTTGGATATTTTGTTGAACACCCGGTCATAGAAAACTTGAAGTAAACTCTAATAAAATACACCAACTGTGTGCGTAACCGTGATTGTCTCTTCTCGTGAGTCCTTATCGGAGATAGAACACGGTGGGGTTATGTTTAACGTAAGTAGGTGTTCAAGATCATTTAGTGATAATTTCTAGTTCACGTCCGTTATGCGTAGACCACCCACTTTACTTTCTGTATTCGTAAGTTAGCCACACAAATAAATGCTTAGTCACTTGCTGCAGTCTCACCACTTAACCATACCTCACCTATTAATCTTTAATAGTCTTGATACCCTTGGAAATGAGATTGCTGAGTCCCTGTGGCTCATAGATTACTACAACAAACAGTTGCAGGTACAGGTAATGTGATGATTTGACATGAGCGCGATGTTTGTTTTGATTTGGAGTGCTACTTCTTCTTCATCGATCTAGGATGGGTTCCAGGCGGCAGCCTGGGATAGCAAGGATGGATGTCATTTTGTCGTTTGTTTTCGTTCATAGTCGGACCCTGCTCTTTTGTATGTTGTTTGAATATGTTGTTGGATTGATGTGATATTGATGTAGCTTGTGGCGAGTGTAAGACAATTCCATATTGTCACCTCTTTCATGTACTTGTAATGATACCCATTCTTGCAACACGACGAGATGCGCTCCTATCCCTATCGAGGCCCTCGTGCCAAAATAAGGATAGGGTAGTATCTTGGGCATGACACTTGGCCCGTAGAGGTCTCTCTTCACAGATTGTTGGAATTCATCAGTATTGAGTCTCTCAAGAATATCAGCGGGATCAAGTGACTTGTAGTCTCCATGCTCTTTAATCATCAAAGCCTGAGTATCTAATGAGGAGTCAAGAGATCTTAGCAGTTTCTTCACCACTTCATGGTCAGTGATATTAGTGGCACCCACTCCTTGAAGCTCATTGGAGAAATCAGTGAGATGTTCAAAAGTTTGCTGAACATTTTCATGGTCGAGTCTCTTGAAGCGGTTGAAGAGAATGTGAAGAACATTGTCGACTCACATTGAGTGGAAACACCTTCGTTGACTTTGGACATCCTATCCCAGATAAGCTTAGCAATCTCCAAAGCACTCACTCTGCCATACTGAACTTTGCTCAGATGGCCACAGATTATATTCTTTGCTTGAGAATTGAGTTGCTTGAATCTGTTCACATCAGTAGCGTTGACCGTGGGAGTAATCAAGGGAACACCATTTTCCACAAGATACAAGAGATCATTGTCAATAGCTTCCAGATGCCTGCGCATCTTGTTCTTCCAGTAGGGGTAGTCCGTCCCATCGAAGGTAGGACATCCCGTGGAAACCTTGATCATACCTGGAGTTGACATAACTAGAACTCCAGGTGGTTAAACCAAAATCACACAAACAAGGGAGTACCGTGTTCTGATACCAATTGAAAATGCGTTATATGGACTAGAGGGGGGTGAATAGGAGGTTTTTACAAATTCATCACTTGACGAATTTCAACTTGGGGAATCTAAAATGTGATGAATAAGTAGTAGCGGATTAAGTACTCAAGTGCATGGGAAACATAACAACAACATAGTCATCATGGTGAATTAAAACATGCACAAATTACAAGTAGTGTGATACAGGATAAGCAGGTGAGGAACATGGTAACTTGAAGAATTTGAGGTGAGGAAATTATGAAAGTCCTCAGTCAGATTCTTCAAATAGCAAGGATCAATTTCATCAACAAGTATACGAGGAATAAAGGGGTTGAGGAAATAGAACCAGATAGCTCGATGAAGACAATGGTTTGATGACCCAGTTCCAACTGCTGTGACAGTCATATGTCTGGTTTGGAGCGGCCTGCTATTTAAACCAGAGAACACATAGTCCCAGGACACATATTCCTTACCGTATTCTCCTTGAGCTAAGGTCACACAATCCTCGCCCAACACTCGTGGTAAGTCTTTAGGGTATACTTCCAAAACCCTCACAAACTGGTCACCCGGCGATCCACAATTTACTGCTGGATGCTCTAGACCATGGTCACTTCGTGATCCCCAATTGACTACAGGATACACTAGACCATGACACCTAACCATCTGGAGGATGCACAGTCCTGAAAGGTAACAAGCGTTCGTTCCACACAGAAATTTCTTCAGTGATGCTCATTAACGTTGGGTTTAGTGGTTTGGGTTTTTCCTCACTGATGATTTTCTCTCAAAGTCCTCGGAGGATGGGTTGCTCTCAAATGACAAGTGTTAGATCTCTCTTGGAGTAGCCAACAAACTAGTAGTTGTGGCGGGTGGCTATTTATAACCAGGGTGCAACCTGACATGATAAGACATAAATGCCACCAATGATATGACCGTTATGTGGATATTTGTGATTGGGGACACACTGGCTCTAAGCACAACAAAGCTCAGAATTTCAACCCATGAAAGTCCTCAGTCATATTATGTTCCTCATTTGTAGGCAATTCGCACTGGCAAAATTCTAACTCCTCAGTCAGATAAATTTCCTCAGAGACTAGAAGAACTTCGTCTCTATCGCTGAAGAACTTGACTGAACCGCAAGAGATTTCCAAAGGCTTCACTCTAAAGATTGGATAGGTTGAGGATTTTGAGTTGAGAATCAGTTGGAAATTTTCCTTAGTATTACCTCGGCCCCCTTTAACAGTACGGTGTTTCCTATGACTCAAAGAAAGGAAATGAAACTACGAAAACAAAAGTCCTAAAGCTTCATAGTCCTCGTTCATATCTTTAAGGTCACACCAACTTCTTCATTTTCAAAGTCTTCAGGGAATACCAAAGTCTTCAGCAAAGTCTTCACAAAGTCTTCACCAAAGTCTTGAGTTGAGGACATACATTTTTAGGGGTCGGTAATCTCTGAATATGTCAAACTCCTCAATGACTTATAGAGCCTATGTACACTCATAAACACATTAGTTCCTTAACCAATAAGTCTTCAATACACCAAAATCACTAAGGGGCACTAGATGCACCGACATTAACAGAACACAATACTCAAGAGAAATTTTCTATCAAGAAGGATGTCCGGTAACCCATTCATGAAAAAGATGAACTTAGGTTGAATTCGTTTTCGTGCAGAAAACATATTCGAAATTGATGCACTCATCACGTGTTTCCCGAAGTTTGAATGGTCGGATTGAACTTAAATTTTGAGGGATGGTTGATATGAGAATTCCGCAACCGATCAACAGTAGGATCTTTCAAAGGATGGCTGAGATAACTGCTAGAGTTCTCGCCCCAAACTCGTCCGGGTTCCCGTCCAGATCTAATAGGGCTCCAATATATCGGAGATTACCGGAGATTTCTCCATCGAAACTCGACAAAATTTTAGAGGGCTGTTTTACGGTCAAGTACACATGATTCCACTGAAACAATTGTCAAAGCGACACTCCAGAAGACGGGGACGGGGAGCATGAATCTGCTGTCTAGAAAACAACTTACGTCAATCTGCACATAAGCCATCGATCCTCTATGATCACACAGCTGGCTATCAATGAAAGCAATAATATCGCTGTCAAAGCCGGCAGATCTCGGGTAGGGGTCCCAATCTGAGAAATCAAACACATGGTAATAGGAGATGAAGAACACGAGGCTCTTACCTAGATTCGGGCCCTCTTAATGGAGGTAAAACCTTACATCATGCTCTTGTTGTATTCATATTGTAGAGATTATAGAGTTTATCTACCTCGAGATTGTGGATTTGTGGTCTAAACCCTAAGGGTATGATGTTGTGTATGAATATGTGTAATAACGATCTATCGATTATCCTAGCCTTGGCTTATATAATGCACCAAATGCCTAGGATAACAAGAATCCTAGTGAGATATGTTGGTGGAGAGGAGTCCTTGTTTTGATGACCAAGCTTTGTGGAATCTTCCTTGTATATGTTATGGGCTGCCCGAAGTGGCCCAATAGTGAATCGCCATGTGGATATTTAGCCCGACCCTCTGGTCGGGATATGACGTGGTCAATACCCCCTTGTCCAGGACACTGCCATGGGGGTGGTCCCCAAGAAGCAGTCACGTAATGAAGGTCATGATATGATGGGTGCTTGTGGGGTTGAGGTGATGGAGCTGGCATCCAATAAAGAAGAGAATATCTCGCACGAAGGGGTGCAAGGGGAAGCCAGCCCTCGACTGAAAAATCGAGGTGGATCACACGTAGTCGGAGTCTAGCCTCGAGGAACCGTCCATTGATAGAGGAATCCAGTAGGACAAATGAGGAGGGAATGACTGCTCTACCTTCAACTTATGGAAATCTCCATCTGAAACAAGGGAGCGAGAACATCGGCTAACGATCACCTTGTCCACCGGTAGCATCTTGCTGACGGCAGTGGTCGCCCTTTTCCTTTTCCTCTCGGCCTCTTTGGCCACCTACACACCACAGTCGCGACCACGGGATGAAAAATTCTTTGCGGTATCGCTTTGCGCTCAGGAGAAGAACTGGCAGGTCTAAAAACCACAAATGTCACAATAGTGAAAGCGGGAGAGAAAGCGCTTGAGTTGGGTGCGAGGAAGAAGGCAGTCACAGAATGGGAAACATCCTTCTCTTCATGATTCTTATGGCCAAACGCAACGTGCGCTAGAAATGGATGCCTCTCGGCACTCCACGTGCCCCACTTTCTAGTACGGTGACCACATTGTACATGACGTGGGCGTGGGAATCCATGCAAGCTTGCCATAATGAGAACGGGCCTAATTGGTATACTTCCTACTTACACAAACGGGACCGCCATCGGACCCAGCTCTTATATAAATTAGGGGGACAACCAAGTCCCCTATGCATCAAGGGTGCCAAGGGAACTTAAGAGCCTGAGATGCAGAAACTGCGACCTACCTGATAAATAACTGTCCCCAAGGTTCCCATGAAGCGATTACCAAGCGACTCCCCTATGGTCTCTCAGAAGAAGGAGCTAGTTCAAACTGAAGATAAAAGCCCTTTTGTTGTATCGAAGACATCTCCCGTGACCTCCGTCACACTCGGGGGCTACTGACGTTGTCCTACACTGGGGTGGTTCTCTCAAGGAAGCCCGACCTCGTTGTCTACCAAGGGCCGACATGGGCCAAGGCAAAGGAGAAGCCCTAAGGAGGTGCCATAGACCTTCTTGCCCTCCAAGAAGGCAGGTGGCTCAGAAGATCGCATCTACCATAATGTAAAAGCTAGGCCTCCTTGTCTGTATAAAGGGTGTCCAGGGGACCCTCTAGGGCATCTATTCTCAAACAACAACTCTCGGTAGCAACCTCATACACCACTATAACTCCTTGCATGAGGTACCCCTCCACTGTGAATAACAAAAGCAAGCAGGATGTAGGGTATTATTCTATAGAGGTTCTAACCTAGGTAAAACCTTTGTGCAACCTCCCACCCAAGATTTCCAGTTGCGCTTGGACCCCTACCGAGGGATCTAGCGGTATTTTGCACTACCACCTGTTAATTTTATTTCGGAATCACCATAGTTTCAATCGGTCTCACTAAAGTGTGGCAAGTGATTAGGTCAACACCCATCGGTCCCACCGATCTGTTTCATTTGGTCTCACCAAAAATCCTAAAGTTCAAACTTTTGTACTAATAGGTCTCACTAAGTGGTTTCACCCGGTCCCATAGAGTAGTGTGTGATGGTGTGTAAAGGTTAGATTTTTGGTGTTTCCTATATATACCCTCACCCATTCCACTAATTATTCGAGAGCAACCAGGACAAAACAACCACTTACCATATCAAATGTCTAGGAGAAAACCACCTATCCTTATATTGAGATCAAGAGGATTCCACTCCAACCAATGATCCTTGATCTCTATCCTCAACAAGTTGCTTTCCACTCCAATCCCTCTCCTAGAACATAGCCAAATCTATGAGAGAGTGTTTGAGTGCCGAGGAAACTATCTTTTGAAGCACAAGAGCAAGGACTTCATCATCATCAACAACATCTATTACCTTTTCGAGAGTGGTGTCTCCTAGATTGGTTACATTTCACTTGGATCCTCCAAAGCTTGTGGACTTGAAACATCGAGTTTGTAAGGGCTAGGAGATTGCCTACTTTGTGAAGATCTACCACGAGTAAGACTACTCCTTGATGGAAGTAAGGCATGATGACATAGACAAGATTGCTTCCTTGTGGACCCTTTGTGGGTGGAGCCCTCCGTAGACTCGTTAAGCCATAACCCTTCATGGGTTGAAGTATCCATCAACATGGATGTACTATCGCACCATGATGACTACCACACAACTTGTTCTTGTAGACTTCTGTTGGGCCTCCAAGCGTAGAGTTTTGTAGGACAGTAAACAATTTCCTTGAAGGGGATGACCTAAGGTTTATCAATCCGTAGGAGGCATATGATGAAGATGGTCTCTCTCAAATAACCCTGTTATCAAATACAAGAAATCTCTTGTGTCCCCAACACACCCAATACAATGGCAAATTGTATAGGTCCACTAGTTCCGCAAAGAGATATACAAGTGCAATATGGAAGATAGAAATAGGTTTGTAATCTGAAAATATAAAAACAGCAAGGTAACAAGTGGTAAACAACGAGCAAAATGTTGTATAAACGATTGGAAATTAGGCCTAGGGTTTGTACTTTAGTTAGTGAAATCTCTCAACAATGCTAATATAATTGGATCACATAACCATCCCTCAACATGCAATGAAAAATCACTCCAAAGTTCTTATCTAGCGGAGAACATAAGAAGAAATTATTTGTAGGGTACGAAACCACCTTAAAGTTATCCTTTCCGGTCGATCTATCCTAGTGTTCATACTAAAATAACAGCAAGTTATCCTTTCCGATCCAGCTATCTAAGAGTTCGTACTAAAATAACACCGTATGATACGCATCAACCAACTTAAATGTCACCTAGATACTCCAATGTCACCACAAGTATCCATTAGTTAATTATACGATACGCATCAAACAATTTCAGATTCATAATACTCAATCCAACAAAAAGAACCTCAAAGAGTGCCCCAAGAGATCTATCAGAGAACATGGTATGAAAACGTGTAATCAACCCCTATGCACAGATCCCCAAGGTCACTGGAATCCGCAAGTTGACGCCATAACATATATCAAGTGAACCACTTGAATATCCCAATGTCACTACAGGTATCGGCATGCAAGACATACATCAAGTGCTCTCAAATCCATTAAAGCATTCAATCTCATAATAACGAAATCTCAATGGGGAAACTCAATTCATCACAACAAGATAGAGAGGGGAAAACACCATATGATCCAACAATATTAACAAAGCCCGCGATACATCAAGATCATGACAAATCAAGAACATGAGAGAGAGAGCGAGAGAGAGAGAGATTAAACACATAGGTATTGGTACAAACCCGCAACCTTGAGGGTGGACTACTCCCTCCTCATCATGGAGACCGTATGGCCTCCAGTGATGATTCCCCCCAGGGTGCCGGAATGGGGTCTAGATTGGTTTTTCATAGATACAGAGGCTTGCGGCAGTGGAACTTTTGATCTAGGGTTATTTCTGGGGGTTTCTACATGTATATGGTTTTTGGGCTTCGGTTTCACGTGAAGATGGGCCACGAGGAGCCCACAAGACAATGGAGCAAGCCGGAGGGGCCTAGCGCACCCTTGTGGGTTGTGCCCACCTCGTGGCTCTTATCGCCCTCCCACGAAGCTTCTAGTGCCTATTTTGTTCCAAAAAATCGTCAAAAAGTTTCATTGCATTTGGAGAACTTTTATTTTTGCACAAAGTACAACACCATGGTAGTTCTGTTGAAAACAGTGTCAGTCCCAGTTAGTTCTAAATAAATCACATAAAGTGCATCAAAACCATATAAAAGTATTGTAAACATAGGTGAATATGGCATGAATACTTCATAAATTATAGATACGTTGGAGACGTATTAGCATCCCCAAGCTTAATTCCTACTCGTCCTCGAGTAGGTAAATGATAAAAGAAATAATTTATGAAGTGTGAATGCTAGCATAGTGCATAAGTTTGATCAATGATAATTTCAACCACTTTTCCTACATCATAACAACAAATCTTTCTAATAAAACTCATCATGATAAAGTAGAAACCAATTCACATGTTATGGTTCAAACAATGAATTTTCTTGAAACTTAACAACCTATGTTCTTAGTCCCCAAACAATTACAATTAAACTTATTCTCAACAAAGTCTAAGTAAGATCTCCACATACTCAATCATCATATTGTCTTCTATGATTGCTAGTATTCAAAGCATAATTTTAGAACAAATGGCATCCATCAAACACAGAAAAAGATAGGGGCTTACTATTTCGCCTCCCAAGTCATTTATCATAGAGACAATTGTCAACAATAATAAGTAATGAAAAAATATATTTGACTGGCATATGTGCCTAGATTTTTCCCCACCACATGATGCTTGCTAACTAGAGAATAATTGAGGTTGAAATGAGAGTGCATACTATTGACTCTTGCATAAAAGTGAATATTGGAAGGTCAAAGATAGGCCCTTCCCAGAGGGAAGCAGAGGTTGTCATGCGCTTTCTGGTTTTGTATGCACAATCCCTTAATGCAAAAGAATGTCACATTATATTTCCCCTTATGATAGCAACCTTTGTTATTGAGTCTATCTCTTTTATTACTTTGCCATCACAATTTCGTACAATGCTTATTTTTCTCTTACACAACATGATCAAACACATTTAGAAGCAATTTTTATTGCCTTTTTGCAGCGATGACAACTTACTTGAAGAATCTTATTCAATCCATAGGTAGGTATGGTGGAAATTCATGGCAAGAAACTGGTATTAAGGGTTATTGGATGCACAAGTAGTATCTCTTCTTAGTACGAATTTATGAATAGCAAATGATCCTGAGCAAACACCTTATGTTGGAGGATCCATAACAATATAACTTCTATGCAAATATACACAACCAGAACTCATTACGTTGCCTTCCTTGTCCAACTTAAACTAATTTCCTCTAGGTTGGAAATAATTAATGGGTATTAAAAATCATAGAAGATTTCCAAGATAATATATTTGTATGTGAAAGTTCTCTTCCTTATACTAAACATTCACGGATTGCTTGTATGACCAATATTGTGATTGTCAAGCTTCAAAATATTTCACTTTCTAAACCATATGTGAAGCTACTACTAAGCATAAAGCACATTGATAATTTCATATATATTATATTTCATTGATTTACAATTTACTCTTAGGATATAAATGAAGCACAAGAGTAAACATCAAAACTACTCTTCAAAAGATATAAGTGAATGTCAATGAGTAGTCAAACAATAAAGTAGCTTTGTGAGGACTCTCTATCAACAAAGGTTTTCATATCTGAGTATTTTATGTAAACACCGATCAAAACAAAAATAGCACTCCAAGAATAGCACATATCACGTGGACAAATAAAAATATAGGCTCAACATAGGCTAACCGATAATTGTTGATGAAGAGAGGTGGCATGCATAGCATCCCCAAGATTAGACGATTAAGACTTTTTAAAATATTTACTTGAGGTGGCTTGGGAATCCCCAAGCTTGAGCTTTGTATCTCATTCAATCCTCTCATATCACGGTTTCACCTATTCTCAAAAACTTCATCCACACAAAACACGAAAAGAACTCGTGAGATAGGTTAGTACACATAAAAAAAATCAACACTTCATGCACTGCCAAGACAAGTTGCACAATAATTTTCAAATTTCATCTACCGTTTACTATCGCTCCACAATTTATATCTACCAATATAGGCTATGGAAACTATAGGATAAGTTGATAACAAAACTATGACAACAATCTGTCCAAACAGAACAGTCTCTAGCAATTTATGAAAACTGTGTACTTATGTAACTCAAAAAATTATGAAACTTTAGGAATTCATAAATAATTTATATGAAAACTATGTGTGAATATTTCATAAACTTTCCACATATTAGTAACATATGAAAATTGAAACACTATAGCCAAAGTTTCTGTTTTCACATGGCAGCTATCAAACATGTAACTCAAGCATCCTAGGAGGCAATTCATGGAACTTTTTATTGAAAAACAAGATTATAAATATCATCTAACAGATAACAACAAATTATAATGACACTCCAAGGAAAAAACATATTGTGTGAAGAATAAAAATATAGCTCCAAGTAAGATGTACCGATAATGTTGGAGACGAAAGAGCGGATGCCTTCCGGGGCATCCCCAAGCTTAGACACTTGAGTCTTACTTGGATATTACCTTGGGGTGCCTTGGGCATCCCCAAGGTTAGGCCCTTTCTGCTCCTTGTTCACCTCATATCAGTATCTCACCCAAAACATGAAAACTTCAACCACAAAAAACTTAATGGAATTCGTGATATAGGTTAGTATAGTAAATATAGATAATTCACTTAGGTACTGTCAAGACAAGATTCATAATTGTAGTAAATATAGATAATTCACTTTGGTACTGTCAAGACAAGATTCATAATTGTTTTCACATAGTAACTATTGTATTCTATCATCCTCATAATTTATATTACTCAATATATGTCGGATTTCGGGCTCCGCAAAACCCTCAAGGTTCGAACACAGGGGCGTGTGCGAAGATCCCGTGTAGGCTCGTCCTACCTAGCTCACTACATGATGGGCACAACGGCAAACTCGCATGATGACAAAGAAGAAGATGAACACGGTAGTTTACCTAGGTTCAGGCCGCTATGAAGCGTAATAACCTACTCCTGCTTTGGTGGATTGCCTCTTGGGGAGGTGCGGAGGATGAACTAGTATAGTGGGGGCGAGCCTCGCGAGGGAGCTCGAGCAGTGTTCTTGGCTTCCTACCCTATCTTGTGGTTTGGGTGGCTAAGTTGTGGATCAGATCAGATTGGCTCCTTCTATGGTGTGGCCTAGCCTCGCTATATAGCAGTGGCCCGGGTCCTCTTCCCTTATCACAATGGCGGGAGGGGATCCCACAACGGCCAAATTTGAAGGAGGACAGGACTACATCCGCGCCCTGTCCAAAGGAGGTCTTTGCCTGCAAAGTGGCTGTCGATGATGTCATGGTGGGCTCGGTGATGACATCCTCCCTATGGGGCTCGTGGTCGTGGTCTTGTTGCACTGTAATCGAAACCTTTGGGCGGCACTTCGAGAACATGTGTACGTCCTTGCCCCTTTACACCAAAGGGGAAACTGCACCGCCTGGCACGCTGGCCCCACCTGTCCTTCCTTGCATCATCTTTGACTCCTGAGGCTGGGTTCTGCATAGGGATCTCCGCTGCTCTAGAGGGGGGCTGAGTAGGCCCATCCTCGCTGGTCTTAGTGTCGTTCTTCCTAGCGAGCCTAGGGCCCTTGTGAGGGCCATGTATTGAGCGGCGCTGCACTAGACCGCATCTAGCTGACGAAGTGGGCCACGTCATGGGTCGCAGGCAGGTAGGGCTGGGTACCCCCATTTCCAAAATGCCGACAGTGGCCCAGGCCCAAGGCGTGCCCGAGTTGGCTTCCAAGCGAAGTTGTTGAAGGTGTCTCATAGCACCATGGGCCCCAATTGCTTGTGGGCCAGGCTATACATGTGTCGAATGCCTAAGTGGCGATGCCCTCGCTCCTCGAAGGCGTCGGGAACTACCCCAAGTCAAACTGATGTGACACCTACATGATGCGCCGACCATCATTACCATTCCTGAATGCAGTTGCCGCCTCAATCTCCACCCCTTGGGCTGTGCGGATGCGACCCTTCGAAAACAGATCACCTCCCGGGATGCGAGGGGGCGTCGGTTGGCCCTGGTAGTACATAAGCGGGCGAGGGCGAGAAAACCCTCAACACACATTCATCCTATTCGCCTCCCAACTTCCAAGCTGCCGTTCTCCCAATAAAGCTCCAGTGAGTAAGCACTCCACCAACAAGAAGGGGAAGTTCCCCGAGGAGAGCCCTGCTTCACCACTGCCCAGGAGGGGCTGCGCTCGCCCTCGAAGGTACGCTGTGACGCCGACGGTCGCTCACTATGGACGGAGCCATGCTCCTACGCAGCCCGAGAATACTGTCGATGGCCATGGTGCGTCTCCGACTAGCGCGAGTGCCTACAATAGTCGAGGAGGTGGCACCCATAGTGGGAGGATGGCGGAGGAAGCTTAGCCTCCACGCCCATGACTCCATATAGCCGATACGGCCCAGGAATTCGTGGTGTAGGCAGAGAGGCCGGAGGCCGCCTCGTTCCAACTCCCGCTCTCCTTCGCGGGGGTGCTGACGACCGGGGGGCCCGACGACCCATGGCTACAAGCCGACGACTGCTGCAGCATGGCATCGTGGGTAGAGGTCGAAGTCACCCCCAAGTGTTTTGTGTAACTAAACCGCGGGTGGCAGACATTTGCCCGTGCCCGTGGCCTAGTGGGGAGGCGCACCCTCTACTTCAAATACGAAGGGGAGGCGATGCTCTTCGTCAAGGTCTTTGGGAGAGAGGGCAAACGCCTGAGGTGCTGCCCGGAGGATGCCAGCCGCGGCAATCTTGGAGATGAGCTTGTCCTTTGCAATGTGCACCGTGTATCCAGTGGCATTGCCACCCCCTCCGAGGGGTGCCCGAGCGACGATAGTGACATCGCCGATGGCAGCGACAACAGCTACGATGTGCTGCCGCGCCGGCGCGCCCGGACCTGGGGGGAAGCCAGACGCCACGACATTGCTCCTCTACTCCTGAAGTGTCCATGCCGACGTGTCTCCATGGGCCCGTGAAGGAGGAGAAGGACACCGACTGAGCGTAGGTGCGCGGGCCCCGAAGCTCCCAATGTGGCAGCCCCCATGGGGTGCTTTTCCTTCTTCTCCTATTCATGTAATCAAAAAACCAAGGGAGGCCCTACGGGCGTGTAATGAACTTGGGCCCCTGCCTCTTCTATCCGTACTTCTGTCATGTGTCTTGGCTTTTGTGTTTTCGTTAATTGAGGTGACCTTCTGGCTGTGATTAGGGTACTTAGCTTGACATGCTCGTTGTAGCCTCCAGGGGAGGTGTGGCTATGGCGCTCGGGGAGTCCAGACGTCCTGTGAACTTCTTCCTCTTGCAGGTGAGGCAGGTTGGGAGCCCTTTCGGCACTCTGTGTCTTCATGTCCCAATCCTGCGCATTTGCCTGTCAGTGTAGTGTACGACTGGCCAAGGTCACAACCACGGGGCGAGGCCTCAACACTCTCGTTGTCGGCTAGATTACCAAGGACGGTATCGAGGGTGCCGATTGGCTATATGACTAGTAAGGCTCCTGAGGCGCGTTGCTCAGGAGCCCCCTTTGATGCTCAAGCAGCTCTATGTCGGCAGGTCCCAGTCCCGCACATTTCCCTAACATCAAAGTGTACGACCGCATCACCAAGGATGCAACTACGAAGTTGAGTCCCTGACACCCTCGATGCCGACCGGATCACCGAGGATTGCATCGAGGGTGCCGAGTGGCTATATGACCGGTAAGGCTCCTGAGGTGGATTTCTTAGGAGCTCCCTTAGACACTCAAGCGGCCCCCAAAGAAATCGTTTGTTTCCAGCCCTAGGAGGGGTGGCCTCCCGAGGCTCCGAGATGGCGTGATGGTCCGTGAATGGGGCCCCCAAGCAAGTATGAAGTGTCACACGCCTGCTAAGTCGTCCGGGAGTACCACGCGAGGATCCGGGAACCAAGGCCTTGGCAAGGTGCGAGAACCGTGCCCCCTAGCCCCTGCTCGTGGGGTGCGAGGGGGAGGGGAGCAGGCGAGTGCCCGTCTTGAAGAAAAGAAACCCAAGATGGGGAATGGCGATGAACATAAATCCTAACCCGTTTCTTGAAAACATGGTTTGGAAAAAATCCCCGAGTTTTGTACAGGAAAGTCAGCAAATTCAAAAATTAGAAGAGCAAATGAAAAGCCACGTCCGACACCTAGGCTATTTTTCATCTTCCCCCAACGCTGAGCGTAGGGCATCCACGTTGCATGGGCAAAGCCATTCATGGGCATTGTTGACTTCTCTGCCAGCATGGAGCTGTGACTGCCACATTGCGTGGGAGGAACCCCTCCGCGTCCTCGAGGGGCTCTAGGAGTATACAGCCCACTCATTATTACGTGAGAGTGTCACGGTCGTAGATAGCTGGGCAAGCCCCCGGGTGCCCGGCCTGGTAGCTCCGAACTCCGTCAAGAGCCACGTGTGCATTTCTTCTCGGTTGCGCACCTCCATGACCCAAACCTGAATGCATTTTTCCCCGTGTAGCCACGGGATTGCGCTCTCACGGCCTAAACATGAGCACAACGCATCCGGTGCAGTCGTGGAGGTGTTAGTCAATGAAGCCGTACTACAAGGTGTCGAGGCGCCGGCCAGATAGGGCCTTGGGAGCCTCCTGAGGCCTAGCCTCCTGAGGCTATGCCAGTGCTCCATTTTTTGCGGGTGGGCCGTGTTACCTATGTCTTGTTGTCTCTCCCCCAGGTCAGCACTCCTGAGGCCTTGGGGCTCGGCCTCGTGTCGCTTGCCCGTGACAACAACAGCTTGCGACGTGCCCACACGGGCCCGGGGATGTCCTCCCTCTTTCTCCTGCTCGTGTCGTCCAGACTTGGTGCTTCGTCGGGGGAAGCCCCCAAGCCCGGCTCGGGGAGGACGCTTGGGGCTTCCCCTATTCTTCCGAGGTGCTGGCGCGTGCGGCAGGCGCCTGATCCGGGCCAGTATCCCTAGGCACGATGTAGCAAGGTATGTAGGGATCCACATAGGGCCCCGGTTCTCCTCCTGAGCCATCCGGTGGGACGTTGGGCATGGTCCCTCCCGCCGGCAGCGTGGCGCCGCCCTACGCGTGCAGCCCGCAGACCCTCCTGCGTTGAGCCTTAGAGCGAAGTTGCTTACCTCTGCCCCCACCATTGGGTGGGCCGCGCGTCTCCTTACGTGGATTGTTCCCCACGTGATCCGACACGCCTTTACCGTTGTGTCTTGTTTGTCTGGACGCCTGTGCCATTTGCTCCCTACGCAGGATGGCGCGCTCTCGCCTGGTCAGTTTAGGGTGTCGAAGGTCCATTGGGTCATGGGGCCGCGTGTTGGCGCGTGCGTGTGGTGCCTCGTAGTTTCCCTCACGCGTACAGTTGTTGTGGCCGAGCGGTGTCCCGAAATCAGGCGCCGGAATTCGAAGGATCAGGAGCACAACGCGCGGCGGGCCCCACTCGGGCACGCCCAGTGCTGGAGGGGCGCGCCGTTCTGGTGGGTAGTCGAAGCAAAAGAGCCCCCAACACCTGAAGAAGGGTGAGGAGCCACGACCCTTCACGCGAGGGCGATCAGATCCATGATGTGATGGGCCCACACATCTAAGCTCCCATGCGTTGGGTGGTGACGGAGCATCTCGCTTGCCAATAGCAACGCGTCGTTCGCGTCGAGGTGTGTTGCGTCGGCCGTGCTGAAGGTGTCGTCCGCCCGCCTTGTGCTTGGGTGGCACATGGGGCGTCGATGGCGGAGGAGAGACTAGCGCTCTTATAATGTTCAGCCAGCACAATGCCGCTGGGGCGCGGGTCCCCGGCAGCAGCGGCGAAATCGACGGGAGCTGATCCGCCGCAGCTGGGGGAAGCTTGTTGGGTGCCGGTCATCGGAGCGATGGAGCAGGGGAAGAGCTTGGATTGAGGAAGACTTCGACACGCCCCCTACCCGGCGCATCAGATTTCGGGCTCCGCAAAAGCCTCAAGGTTCGAACACAGGGGGAGTGTGCAAAAAAACCTGACGAAACCCTTGGTAAACTATTGTGTTCATCTTCTTCCTCGTCATCGTGTGAGTTTGCCGTTGTCTTCGTCGTGTAGTGAGCTAGGTAGGATGAGGGCACAAAATCAAACAAGCAAGTATACACACTATCCCAAAGGCTTTACTTGGCAATTTATTGAAATAAAAGACACAAAACATGATAACTACAGTAGCTTAATCATGTGAACACACAAAAACAGAAAGTAAAAGTGTTGGGTTGTCTCCCAACAAGCGCATGTCTTTAATGCATTTTAGCTAGGCATGATGATTTCAATGATGCTCACATAAGAATAGTAATTGGCATATGCAAGAGAGCATCATGAATCACATGGAAATCACATTTAAGCCTCACCCACTTCCTATGCATAGGTATTTATGGGAGCAAGAATCAACTAGCATAGGAAGGTAAAACAAGTGCAACTTCGAAACTTTGAAAACATAGAGAGGAAACTTGATATTATTGCAATTCCTACAAGCATAAGTTCCTCCCTCATAATAGTTCTCAGTAGCATCATGAAGGAATTCAACAATATAACTATCACATACAAAATTCTTTTCATTATTCACAAGCATAAAAAATTTATTACTACCCACACAAGCAAAATTCTTCTCATTCATAGTGGTGGGATTTAAGTCAACAAAATAACTACCATGAGACACTTGATTGACATAACCACATTGAATATTAAAATCATGATGAAAAGTTTCATGGTTAATATCACTCCTTATAGCATAAATGTCATCATCATAATCATCATACTTAGGACGCATGCTATCATCATAATAGTTTGGCTCATAAAAACATGAGGGACTAAAAATATCATATTTATCAAACAGAGCATCCCCAACATTGTGGCTTTGCGTATCATTAGCTTCATGGATATTCAGAGAATTCATACTAAAAATATTGCAATGATGCTCATCATTCAAGTAATTCTCATTATGTATTTTCATAAATTCTTCCTCTACCAATTGAGCACAATTTTTTGAACCATCATTTTCACGAAAGACTTTATAAAGACGAAATGATTGATGTAATCTAAACTCCATTTTTTGTAGTTTTCCTTTATAAAACCAAACTAGTGAAAAACAAGAAGCTAAAAGATTTAATTGCCAGATCTAAAGATAAACCTTCGAGCACTCACCTCCCCAGCAACGGCGCCAGAAAAGATCTTGATGTCTACTACACAACTTGTTCTTGCAAACTCGTGTTGGGCCTCCTAGTGCAGAGTTTTGTAGGACAATAGCAAATTTCCCACAAGTGCGTGACCTAAGGTTTATCAATCCATGGTAGGCATAGGATGCAGATGGTCTCTCTCAATCAACCCCGCAATCAAATACAATAAATCTCCTGTGTCCCCAAGACAACCAACACAATGGCAAATTGTATAGAAATAGGTTTTTGTAATATGAAAATATAAAAACAGCAAGGTAAAAAGTGGTAAACAACAAGCCAAACATTGTGTAAATGCTTGGAAATAAGGCCTAGGGTCCGTACTTTCGCTAGTGCAATCTCTCAACAATGCTAATATAATTGGATCACATAACCATCCCTCAACGTGCGACGAAGAACCACTCCAAAGTTTTTATCTAGTGGAGAAAATAAGTAGAAATTATTTGTAGGGTACAAAACCACCTTAAAGTTATCTTTTCTGATTGCTCTATGCAAGAGTTGGTACTAAAATAACACCAAGTTATCCTTTTCCGATCGATCTGTCTAAGAGTTCGTACTAAAATAACACCATATGATACGCATCAACAAACTCTAATGTCACCTAGATACTCCAATGTCACCACAAGTATCCATGAGTTTATTATATGATACGCATCAAGAAATTTCAGATTCATAATACTCCAACACAAAGAACCTCAAAGAGTGCCCCAAGATTTCTATCGGAGAACATGGTATGAAAACATGCAATGAACCCCAATGCCTAGATCCCCAAGGTCACCGCATTCGCAAGTTGATGCCATAACATATTTCAAGTGAACGACTTGAATACCCCAATTCCACTACGGGTACCTGCATGCAAGACATAGATAAAGTGCTATCAAATCCATAAAAGTATTCAATCTGGTAATAACAAAATCTCAAAGGGAGAAATCAATTCATCAGAACAAGATAGAGAGGGGAAAATACCATATGATCCAACTATATTAACAAAGCCCGCGATACATCAAGATTGTGCCAAATCAAGAACACGAGAGAGAGAGATTAAACACATAGGTACTAGTACACACCCTTAGCCCCGGGGGTCGACTACTCCCTCTGAGGGAGTCCTGGACTAAGGGGTCCTCGGGTCGTCGGCCTATCTCCTAATAGGCCGGCTTGGTGGGCCGTTCTCTGATTGTCGCGGGAAGGGACGGATACATTGAGAGCCCACATTCTAGATGGAAGTCCCGAAGGTGCGTCATGCACTACAAGTCAAGATGAGGAAATTGACATCTCTATCTCCATCCTCGGAAGGATACCTACCATGTGTAAACCCTAGTACAACCCTCGGTGTCTATATAAACCGGAGGGTTTTAGATTGTAGGACCGACAAACTCATCTAGGGTTCTAGCTATTCGATCTCGAGGTAGATCAACTCTGTAACCTTCACACCATCAATATAATCGATAAGGACGTAGGGTTTTACCTCCCTATGAGGGCCCAAACCTGGATAAACATCGTCTCCCTCATCCCTTGTTACCATCGATCCTAGTCTCACAGCTCGGGAGCCCCTACCCGAGGTTCCCCAGTTTTGACACTGACATTGGTGCTTTCATTGAAAGTTCCACTGTGATCGCCAAAGGAATCGATGCCTCGCATTGTCATCAACGAAGAAGCCCGTAACATGGACTCCTTTGTCCCCGGACAAGTCTTCGCTTTCGGCAGCATTGTGCTGGATGCTGACCCGACCGGCCATCTTGGCCGAGTTGGGAGTTTAGCCCATGATCACGAGGTCAGATTCGGGAACCTCAAGTTCCCTGTAGACTCTCGGGGCGATCTTTTGCTAACCGGGCTCATGATCTCATCTTACGTGCCCGAAGACTCTGAGGCCTGAACCTTGGATTCCGCTTTCGATCCCGTCCACAGGACCAACCCTGGTGACGATCTGGCTCTTAGTACGGATCCGGTCATATCGCCTGATGCCCGGGGACCGACTCCTGCCGATCACACCCCTTGCATGGACGCATCGGAGGTTAACTCTGAAGGCTCTAAGAAGGTGACCCGATCGAGTTCTCGACACTCAACGAGGCTCTAGATCAGATCTTATCAATGAAAAATACTAACGACCTAGCCCCGATTCATGTTTAGATCAGCCTTGAGGCGGGTCAAGAGGAATGTTTTATCCCACCCGCCCCCACTTGGTAGCCATTATCGAAGACTTAACCGACATGTTGGACTATGCCTCCGATGATGCCGAAGACATGGATGAAGAGGATTGCGATCCCACCCCCGTCAACACCGGGTGATGGACTGCCACCTCCACCTATGACGTCTACATGCTGGATACTCTAGACGATAAAGGCGAACACCCCCCCGCAAACAATAGCGACAAAACGAGTGAGGCATTTTCAAGGCACCGGAAATTGCGCAAACGATTAAAGACAAAAAAGGGGAAGGGAAGTTATCGCTGGCACCGGGGATGGAGATACACCAGAAGACCTTGGCATCCCGATATCCCCAAACATCCGGTAGAGGGCCAGGAGAGGCTGGAAAAATCAGCGCAACCCCGATGATCTAAACGATTCCGAGGACGACAACTACCTCCCCCTATCGAGGAGGAGGATAGATCGGAAGCCGAAGACTTCGCCATCCCCGAAAACCTTGAAGATCAGGAACACTTCATGCAATAGCTTATAGCCACGGCCTGAATCCTGAAGGTAAAAGAATGATAGCTTAAGGCTGAATAGGACAACCACAGTTATAGATGGGCAAGGGTCCTATTAGCTGAGCAAGGATATGGTACCGGTCTATTGGACACACCCAAGATCTATCCATGCTGGCGTCTGCTGCCACAGTTTGATGACGAGCTTACAGATATGACGTCTCCAAAATGTACTCCATATGACCAGCCAGACCACCCTCCCCGAGGACAAGATAGGACAGCTGACGACACTAGTTATAGGTCGACGATACCCCATAGAAGGAGCAAAGATCCAGTAGAGCCCGATCACAGGTTTGACCTGCGATACGACCTGGACTATAGAATGGGTCATAAGAGATCCATCTATGGATCCAGATGGTACTCACCCAATAGACGGAATGGGTAACGGCCTTGGCTCGACCACAACAATAGAGGTCGGGAATGAAACCAGGCTAGAACAGACGTCGATTACCAGCGTGACATAGCTCGGGCCAGAGGCACTGCCCACCCACTGTGCTTCACCGATGAGGTGATACAGGATCAGTTCCCGGAAGGATTTAAACCCGTGAACATAGAGAAATACGATGGGACAACTGACCCAACAGTATGGATTGAGGCTTTCCTCCTCCACATCCACTTTGCACGTGGTGATGATCTCCATGCCATCAAGTATCTACCCCTAAAACTTAAGGGGCCAACTCGTCACTGGTGAAACAACCTTCCGAAAATTCAATCGGGTGTTGGGAGGATCTAGAGGATGCATTACGATCTAACTTCCAAGGCACCTATGTTTGGCTGCGAGAATCCTCCAACCTAAGCAACGTCGTCTAGAAGGAAGGAGAGTCCACTCAGCAATTCTAGAATCGGTTCTTGACCAAGAAAAACCAGCTCGTTGATTGCCTAGACGTCGAGGCAATAGTCTCCTTGATGCACAATATTCAGGATGAACGGGTGGCTCGCCACCTTAGTCGGGATAAGCCTAGGACAATGTCCGCCCTTACATCATCCATGACTCGCTTTTGCGCGGGAAAGGATAACTGGCTAGCAAGACGGAGCCACAACCCCGAAAACCCCGAAACCTCCGAAGTTCGGGACAAAAATGAGAAACCAAGAAACATAGCAATAGTGATGTTGATGACATGGACGTTAACGCCCGCTTCCGCAATTCCCAACCTGGGCAGAAGAAGAAGCCTCCTAAAGGAAATCGTGACTGACCTACCCTGCTGGATAAAATCATTGAGAGGCCTTGCCAGATCCATGGCACTCAAGAGAAGCCCGCCAACTGATACGTCTCTAATGTATCTATAATTTTTTATTGTTCCAAGCTATTATATTATCTGTTTTGGATGTTTTATATGCATTAATATGCTATTTTATATTATTTTTGGGACTAACCTATTAATCTAGAGCCTACTACCAGTTTTTGTTTTTTCCTTGTTTTTGAGAATTGCAGATAAGGAATATTAAACCGAGTCCAAACGGAATAAAACCTTGAGAATGATTTTTTCTGGAACGAAAGGAAACGAGGAGACTTGAGAACCAAGGCAGGGGAGCCACCATGGGGCCACAAGCCCTAGGGCGCGCCCAGGGAGGTAGGGCACTCCAGGAAGTCTTGTGGGCCCATGGCAGCTCTCCCAACCCTAATCTTCGGCCTATAAATTCCCAAATATTCCATCATTATCAAAACAAGCCACGAAAACACTTTTCCGCCACCAGAACCCTCCGTTCCTGAGATATCTAATCTTGGAGCCTTTTCTAGTAATCTGCCTGAGGGGGATTCAATCACGCAGGGCATCTACATCAACTCCATTGCCCCTCCGATGTTGCGTGAGTAGTTCACCACAGACCTTCGGGTCCATAGCTAGTAGCTAGATGGCTTCTTCTCTCTCTTTTCTCTTCAATACCATGTTTTTCATGATCTTCATGGAGATCTATCCGATGTAATACTCTTTTGCGGTGTGTTTGTCGAGATCCGATGAATTGTGGGTCTATGTTCAGATTATCCATGAATATTATTTTAGTCTTTCTTGGATTCTTATATGCATGATTTCATATCTTTGCAAGTCTCTTTGAGTTATTGGTTTGGTTTGGCCAACTAGATTGGTAATTCTTGCAATGGGAGAAGTGTTTAGTTTTGGGTTCAATCTTGCGGTGTCCTCACCCAGTGACAAAGTAGGGGTAGCGAGGCACGTATTGTATTGTTGCCAACAAGGATAACAAGATGAGGTTTTCATCATATTGCTTGAGTTTATCCCTCTACATCATGTCATCTTACCAAATGCATTACTCTGTTCTTCATGAACTTAATACTCTAGATGCAGGCAGGAGTCGGTCGATGTGTGTTGTAATAGTAGTACATGTAGAATCGTTTCGTTCTACTTGACACGGACGCGATGCCTATATGCATAATCATTGTCTTGGATATCCTCATAATTATTCGCTTTTCTATCAATATCTTGACAGTAATTTGTTCACCCACCGTAATACTTGCTATCATGAGAGAAGCCTCTAGTGAAACCTATGGCCCCCAGGTCTATTTTCCATCTTATACTTTTAGATCTAAAACCAAAAATACCAAATATACTTTGCTGCATTATTTTTACCTTTTGTTTTACTTTCCGTTCAAGCAATCTATCTCTATCAGATCTCATCCTTGCAAGTAACCTTACAGGGATTGACAACCCCTTTATAGCGTTGGGTGCAAGAGTTTGATTCCTTGTGTAGGTACACCTATTGGGGACTTTCTTGTATCTCCTACTGGATTGATGCCTTGGTTCTCAACAACTGAGGGAAATACTTATCTACTTTGCTGCATCACCCGTTCCTCTTCACGGAAACCAACGCATGCTTGAGAAGTAGCACCAACCACACCAACCGTAACTGTTGGGTGTTAAAACAAGCTGGCAAACTCGCAGCAGAGGATCAAGGAAAGGGCCAACGCAGCGAGGATGATGATGAGCCCCGCGGTCCGATCAATGGAGGACAGAAGCAGTTCCCTCGAGAGGTAAAAACTGTTAATAGGATATACGCCACACACATACCCAAAAAGGAGAGGAAGCGCACCCTTCAAGAGGTCTACGTCATTGAGCCTGTAGCCCCGAAGTATAACCCATGGTCGGCATTTCCGATCACCTTCGATCGATGTGACCACCCGACCAGTACCGTTATGGGGTTCAGCCGCCCTTGTTCTAGACCCCATTATAGATGGGCATCACCTCACTAAAGTCCTAATGGACGGAGGAAGTAGCCTTAATCTGATTTTCTCAGATACGGTGAAAAAGATGGGTATAGATCCGTCAAGGATCAAACCTAGCAACACTACCTTTAAAGGAGTGATCCCGGGCGTCGAAGCCCGGTGCACGGGCTTAGTGAGCCTGGAAGTAGTGTTCGGTTCGCTCGATAACTTCCGAAGCAAGGACTTGATCTTTGAGATTGTACCTTTCCGTGGCAGCCATCACCTCCTGGTAGGCTGTTGTCGGGGGTTAACCCCGGGGTAGCCTAAAGCAACCCACTGCTTCAAATTTTTGAAGCGACTGAAGGGCGAGCCACCACCCCCTACAGCCAAGATTGTGCCTGGCCGGTTATGTGACGCCGGCTGGGCCCTACCGGCTACACATGGCCGGCTCCACTGGGACTGCCGGCTGGGGGCAGGCATTCCTGGCCCCCTAGCCAACCATGCCTTGGATCCAGCAACCCAGGCATGCACGGCTAAAGTGACCCCCATCCTATCAGGGGTCAGCGCCCGTATGGCCAAAGTGGAGGCAATAGTGCCACTGACTTCGGCTGACCGTGCCGGTCTTCAAACGGTGTCGGCATGCCTCCAACCACTCCATGACCTGTGTCGACATGGCTACAGTGCAGCCGGCCGTACCGCTGACCGTGACCGGCTACCACAAGGCAATGCCCCGAAGGATGACCCATACCGTGAAGGGACCATTGCTAGGACCCTCTGGCTCTCGACGAGACCTCCCAGCCGGCGGGCCCTACCAGCGACGAGACCCTATAGCCGGGTGCCCGACGGCCGGCTACAGAGGCTACCAGCTAGGCCCCCCTGCGGCTTTCCACCCATATTGTAATCCGGGGGGTTAGCCTATAAACCCCCCCGGAGCCTCCCATGCAGAGGTAGGCCAATAGGTAGACGAAAACACACACGCACACACATATAGAGGAACACCTCGTTCCACAAACCGCCTTCGCGGGAAGGCAAGGGGAGCCGGCTGCTCCTCCTTCCACCTCTAGATATAGCTCAAGGAGCACCATTGTAACCTCTCCTCATCGATCAACTAGATAAGGCAGGACTAGGAGTATTACCTCCCATGGAGGGCCCCGAACCTGAGTACATTGTGTGTCAGTCACCGCTTGTGCCTAATCTCGCTCCCAAAGCCTGTCGGCATCCTCCGCCCCAACCACCTTCGATAAGACTATCCCTAGCATCTATCACAAAAAAACGACGACAGTTGGCGCTCACCGTGGGGTCATACGTAGTGCTGGCCGGAATCATGCTCCGGGCGGGACCCTTCGCACTCCTCGCAGCCGCCGCACGTCCCGGCGAAACCGCAGGCTCATGGGGCTTGCTCCGGTAGGCCATGCGGGCAGCTTCATTGATCTCGTGCTTGACATCGAGGCACTTACCTAGTGCTTTAGCAAGCTAAGCCTTGCTGAAGCGCCGGTCATCGACAAATACCCCAGCCAGGTGCTCGAGTGCACCGGCCCTCCCACATCGGTGGGAACACTCGCGGCGACCCAGTCTAGCGGCTCCCACGTCTGCATGGGAGTGATGGGCATAACCTCCACCACCTCTTCCGGCCGGGCGTGGGCTGAGGCCCGGAACCTCCGACCCGCTCAGCGCAGCCCTTCGAGGCCTGAGCACCCCCATTGCTCTGACGGCGAACCCCGACGTCACCACGGCCGAGCTGGAGGCGGCTCGCCACCTGCTTTTCGAGGACGCCAGTGCCCTCGTAGCTGTGCGGCACCGCATGGAGGCTTCTCAGCAGGAGTACGCCTCCGCCTACGGTCTCACCCCGGCTGGAACCGAGCCCGGCCGGCATGCCTGTCTACGACACCCCCGCGGCTAACCTACGGGCTGCCAAGGTAGCCTACGAGGAGTTGGCTACCTTGGAGGGTGAAGAGTGTGCCTCCGCGAGTGTCACATCAAAGACCTCATCGACGCCACTGATGCACACACCTGCTCGACCCTGGCGGAGTCGACTCCAAAGGCCCCCGTCCTAAGGGCGAGGGCATCGGGACTACTGGTCGTTAGCCAGCTCAGCAGTACTGTTCCCCTCGCACCTCCAGCCGTCGGGTCGAGGTGAGCAACCCACGATGCTCCCAGCTGCCAGGGAACGAGTAGCCGGTTGTGAACAACCGCAACAACAATCACCTAGCTCACGGCAACCGCCGCAACGAGTCACTGGCTGGCGGAAGCCGGAAAAGCCGCGGGCATACACCACTTCCGCGACACGAGCCGGCGTGGTCGTTCCCGCCTATCATCCGCCCTGAACTCTTGGCCTGGCTCGGACCGCGGTTCCCCCATAGCAAAAATGATTCCCGTCTCCGCATGGATCGGCTCACACAGTCGGCCCTCCTCGAGGAGGTGGGCTCGATTGGCCCGGCATGTTTCGGCCCTCGGATCCGCAACGAGCCGTTCCCGACCGGCTTCACGCTCCCTCGAGACAGGCCGAACTACAACGGAGCCGCCAAACCCGAAGACTGGCTGATCGACTACACCATCGTAGTCAGCATCGCTAGGGGGAACAAGCGTGTGGCTGTTCGCTATGCTCCCCTCATGCAGATTGGTTCGGCCCGCACCTGGCTCAACAGCCTGGTGGCCGGCAGCATCAACACCTGGACGGAATTCGAGGAATCATTTGTCCGCAACTTCACAGGCACCTACAAGCGGCCCGCTGCTCCTGTCAACTAGCCATGTGCGTTCAGGGGCTGGACGAGTTCCTCCGCGACTACCTCACCCGATGGACCGAGCTCGGCAACTCCTATGAAGGGGTGCACAAGGTGCAAGCCATACAATACTTCATCGAAGGCTGTCTTGACGACACTCCCCTCAAGCACAAGCTCTTGTGCTCTAAGCCGGCTACGCTAGCCAAGCTCATGACCAAGGTGGACAACTACGCTACGGTTGACTCCGCCATTCGGGTTAAGACAACCCCAGCTGCCAAGGCAACACCGACACCGGCAGCGTCACAACCGGCTACCGACAACCGGCAGCCGCTGAATAACAAGCGCAAGAATCACTAGCCCGACTCCCGCTACATGAGCCAGCAGGTCACCACCATCGAGGAGCAGGAGCCGGCTGCCCAGCCTTCCAGCCAGCGTCAGCGCGCTGGCAAGGCTGCCTGGCAGCCCAAGCTCATGTTCGAAAAAATGCTCGACCTCCCCTGCAAGAACCACTCTAGGGCCAAGCCCTCTATGCACACACTCCGGCAGTGCAACTTCTCACAGCAATTAGCCTGGGGAGACACCAACATGGCCAGCTATCGCTTCCTTGTCCAGCAGCTCACCGACTCCTTCGAGGGCATTGAGTTCCACCACATCCTGCGAGTGGACAATCAGGCAGCCAATACGCTGGCAAAGATCGGCTCCATTCGACAGGCCATCCCAGCCGGTGTCTCCCTCGAACGGTTGCTCAAGCCATCGATAAAGCTCTCCCTCGAATCGGAGTCTATCTTCATGTCGGCTGATGTTGTTGGCTCGTTAGCAAATCCGGTTGCCCTACCGACATCTTCGACGCCAGCTACATCAACTCCGGATGCCTTGCCGGCACCAACTCCACCGGTCCAGCCAATTGCATCCGAGGCAGCTAGCCTCAACACCATGGCGGTCATGATGACGATCGACACCCCTCCAGCCATCCCCGTCCCGTAGGCTGGCCAGCCGGTCCCGAGGGCTGGTGAGTCGGTCTCGGGGGCTCAACACCCAGACCCGACGACTCCCAAACCGGTCCCCGTCTCGGCTCCCTCATGGGCCCGACCCATCTTGGCTTTCCTCCTACAGGCGAGCTCCCGCCTGACAAGGACACGGTGAGGCGAATCCAGCGCCGAGCCCCAGCCTACAGCATTATCAACCGCGACCTCGTTCATCGTAGCACCACCGGTGTCTTTCACCAAGGGTCAGGAGATCCTCCTCGACATCCACCAAGGTGAGTGCGGGCACCATGCCGCCTCTAGTACCCAGGTGGCCAAGGCCTTCCGCCATGGTTTCTACTGGTTGACTGCCTAGAGGAGGCCAAGAAGTTGGTTGACGAGTGCGAGGGCTACCAACGCTTCAACACGCAGAGCCACCTGCTAGCTACGGCCCTCCAGACCATCCCCCTCTCATGGCCCTTCGCCGTCTGGGGGCTGGGCATGGTAGGTACCTTCAAGACCACACGAGGCAGCATGACACATCTGCTGGTGGCCATCGACAAGTTCACCAAGTGGATCAAGGCCACTCCAATCAAGAAGCTGGATGGCCCCACGGCCGTCCGGTGCATCGAAGACATCACAGTACGCTATGGAGTCCCCTACAACATCATCACCGACAATGGCACAAACTTCGCCAAGGGCGTGCTGGCGCGCTTCTGCACCAAACAAGGAATCCGGCTCGACTTGGCGTCCGTCGCGCATCCAAAGTGAAACTGCCAGGTCGAGAGGGCAAACGGCCTATTTCCTGGCCGGCTCAAGCCCCAGCTTGTAATGCCGCTGGTCAGGTCAGATGGCTGTTGGATCGAAGAGTTGCCGACTATCCTTTGGATCCTCAGGACCACACCCAACCGGTCGACCGGCTACACCCCCTTCTTTCTCATGTACGGGTCCGAGGCGATCATCCCCACTGACATAAAGTTTGACTCACCTCGGGTCACCCTGTACACGGAGAAGGACGCAAGGGAGGCAACAGAAGACGACGTCGACCAACTCGAATAAGCACACGAAATGGCTTTGAGCTGGATGGCCATCTACCAGCAGAATCTCTGGCACTACCACAGCAAGCGGATCCGGCCGCTCTCCTTCCGCGAAGAAGACCTAGTGCTCTGGCGGATCCAGCGAATAGCCGGCCAGCACAAGCTGTCCTCCCCATGGGAGGACCAATTCATCATCAGCAAAGTGCTGCACAACAACGCGTACTACCTGATTGATACCCAGAAGCTACAGAAGCGCAAGAGAGACACCTCCGGCGAGGAGACGGAGCGCCCATGGAACGCAGCGCTCCTCCGCCCATTTTACTGCTAACAACCAGTGTATGTATGTATCCTTACCTTTTGGGCTTATGAATGCAATGGGTGCCCCAAGCTGGCTCTTGGGACACGACCCTTCCCGCTTCATTTCAAAAAAACTGACTCAATCCGTCAGCTCCTGGATCTAGCTCCTAGTACAGGGGGCTCGCTGGCTAGTTCTAACACCGTCCCTCGAAGTAATCAAGTAGTGTGGGACGAGTAATTCCTCCCACCACCACCACCCAGCTATAGACCGGCTCCCGGTTGTCCGGCTAACGGAGTCCAGGGGCGGCAAAGCTTGGCACACACAAAAACCGATCGCTAGGGGGTCGACGGCTAGGTCTGGCCGGATCACTTTCTCACCTCTATCACTTACCTTACCGGAAAAGCCCTCACGGTCCCTAAACTCAAAGACAGCTCTCTCGAGGCGGATGCCCCGACCCAGCTACAGACCGGCTCCCGGCTATCGGGCTGGCGGGGCCGAAACTAAGGGGGAAAAGAATTTGAGCAGACGGAACCAAAGGGGCAAACAAAGGGATGGGCAAGCCGGCACGTATAAAAACAAGCATTGCAACAACCAGAAACTGCATAAAGCTTAAAAAGGCCCGCGGCCACGAGTTCATTACATTTACACCCCCAAGTGGGTGGATTTGAAGTTCTAACAAAAATGCAGGGATAAAAATAAAGAGCTCTAGGTGGCTGCCGCCCCGTCCACCCCATCGCCGCCCGCGGTAGCTCCCGCCTCTTGGTCCCGAACCGGCTTGGAGTCGGTGTAGTTGTTGGTACTGGAGTCGGCATCCTAACCGTCCATCTGTGTGCCGCTTCCCGCCGGGGCGTCCAGCGCGAGTGCGTACCGATCCTCCGGGACCACCGTGTCATCTGCTTGACGCCCAGGGATGTATTCGTCCCATGCGGCGAAGGACGCAAGGTTGCTCGCATGCACGGCCAGCACATTGGCCACCGCTTCCAAATCCGCGCCGGTGCCGACACGCTGGGCCGTGAGCAGGCTCAGGTCCAGCTCGGGGTACCATGACCTCGCGATGCAAAGGACCATGTCCGCACCGGCGCGTGCCATGGAGGCCCTCCAAGCGTTCACTCGCACGGTCCCGAATTCCAGCCATCCCGATAGCCGGCTCATGGAGCCTAGCTCTGCCGCCCCCGGCCAGAGGGTGCGGACCAACGCCTCGCCGGCCGCCTGGAGCCGCTTCAAGGCGTGAACCACCTCCTCCAGTCTCGCCCTGGTGGCAATCCCCACCTCGGTTAGGTTCCAAGGGACAATCGGCCCAATGACGACCCCTTGCCCCCGCTGGCCCTTGCGATGGGCTGCCACGACCGCCTCACCGACCTCCTGCGTGCTAGAGAAGAGCTCTGAGAAGAAAAGAAGAAAAAGAAGGATGAACGAAAAGGCCAACCAAAACCAGAAACAAGCACTGACTCCCATGCCCCTGCTACCGCAGCACTGACTCCCTAGTGGACCACACCTGGAGTTGGCGCTCGTGCTCGCTCCGAGCCATCTGCGCCTCATCAGCCGTGTGCGCTAACGCGGTGTCCTTGGCCACTAGCTCCTGGTGATGGGCGCGCTCCCGCTCCTTCGCCTGCTAGCGAAGGGACGCCTCGCGGTCCGATAGCTCCTGGCGGAGGCCTGCCTTGCGGTCCGTCAGCTCTTGGCAGTGGGCCGCCTCGCGCTCGGCCGACTACTTCTGCGCCCGAGCCACCTCCTGGCAGAGCCACTAGAACTCTGTGGTCAAGGAGTTCCGCCGATCGTCGAGCTCCATGACATGGCGTCAAAGGTTGTCGGGGATATACCGCGCGGTATGACCCGTCCTGGCGATTCACAGGAGACCCGGAAAGGACATGGCATTTTATTAATGACCCGACAGGCGGATCATAGGACGACCAGGCCCAAGACCCGGCGTGTAAGCCAGTGCCAGGCGGCTCACAAGAGAAGGCTCAAAGATAGAAAGACTGCTTGCCGAAGGTTACAAGTCCAGGAATAGGATTCTAGAGAGACTAGTCCTAATCCTAATCCTAGTAGGACTCTATTTGTAAACCTACCGTCTCCTCCTATATAAGGAGGGGTAGAGCACCCCTAGAGGAAGGAAATTGACAAGTCCACATGTTTAGACAGATTAGAGGCTCTCGGGATTAGAGGTAGCAAACAACACCCTTGTAACCGAGAGATCTCCTTCATCATCAATACCAGACAAGCAGGACGTAGGATTTTACCTCCATGGGAGGGGCCAAACCTGGGTAAATTACGTGTCTCTCGATTCTGATCAACCCCTTCAAGCCACCACAAAGTTGCTTCTTCTCCCCGAACCTAAGTCCGGTCACCCGGACATCTGCCGTGACAAATACACGACAGTTGGCGCCCACCGTGGGGCTCTGCGCACGGTGATGTTGTTTTCTTGAAGGGATCTCTCCAAGGGATCGAGAAACTCGATATTTCACAGTGGAAGAAAATCGGATGAAAAGGATCTTCATCAACTCGGAGTTCATCAATCAATATTGAAAGAGTTTCATTGACTACATAAACCGGATCAGAGGAAAAAGGTAATTTGAACGGCGGTGGTGCGCACGAAAACCTCTAGATCGATAGCAAGCAAATTCCGTTAAGATACAAGCAGCAATCGTCGACAGCAAAAAGTGGTGTTTCCTCAACGACTCAAGGCTGGTCCTATTATCCGCTTCGTGCGACAGTCACCATCCAACATGATCTAGGCTTCTACTATTGACGGCTCATCTGCAATTTTACAAACTCCAACGCAGTGCCCCGTACACATTGCTGAGTCTGGTTTCTTCCGATCGGAAATTATTGCTACTGGGTACGATCAACTTGGGGCGCTTCAAGTTTTGATGTGAAGGCAGTTTTTCTAGATTCTTGCTCCTTCACGTGAAGCCATGAGTTTTACAATAAAGGCTTGATAATTCGTGCCATCGTTACTAGTTTAACTCTACCTCAAAGAAAACAAGGAAGTCCACGAACAGAAGGTGAACGCGGATTCGAAGGCGGCCGGGATGCGGACACAGCTTCGCCCAAACCGGAAACAACCCGGAGACGGACTGGCAAATAGGCTCCCGCGCCGCGACCTCGCTATGCGCCTCACTCCAATGTCGCGGTTGTTTGCCCACGAGCCAACCTCATCGTGTCACCCGCCACGCTCCGCCACCACACATCCGGGTCGGCCTGCTCTGTCCTGCCACAGCTGTGTCCACGCCGCTACGGGTCGCTAGAGATGTACGGCAGCCACGACAAGCTAAGTGTGGCAGAGGCGTGCAAGGGAGACGATGCATGTGGTGCTTGCGGAGGAGATAGGACGGCCGTATTGGACAGGTTGTCAAGGACGCTGTCATAGCCGCGGAGGCCATCACTGTGACTGTCGAGTCGCACTCCCATATACTCTGTGTACTATCGTGGTGTCCGTCATAGGGCGGTGCAGCATCATGATCACCAAACTGCGGCGACTCGTAAAATCAGGTATCCCGCGGTGGCGTAATGGTTGCGTGATGGCATGCTATTTTCTCCTCTCCGCTGACCACAAAGTGTGCCCACACGCACATGGGTTGGAGGCAAGACGAGCGGGATTAACAGGGAAAGTTGTGGCATGATGGTGTGACCAGCCAGCATGGCCCCATATGCCTTGGGCAGCTACTGGCCCGATGTAAACTACCACCGTTGGCACTTTGCCACCAGTCAAACCTCACACAAAGAGCAAAGGGCTGCGCTCTACAGAATTCCCAGATCAATGGGAAGCGACCAAGATTGAGGTGCACAGGAGCAATACTGTAGTTAGCAAGTAAGCATGATCAAACTCTGACGAGGCACACACCATATTGAGAACAAAAGTTTATGGTGTTATCTTTTTTGTCTGACTATATTCGTCACCAGCATCTGCGTTCGGCGAAAATATCAGGTGCTATCCACCCTATTTATTTATTAGTATACTTTATTTTTTGAGACCAATTACTCTGGCCTACAATATTTTTTTGTGCAGGACAATTATTAACTACAAAGGTAGCATTATACCGCGAAGATGAAGCGCGCGACAGCATCACCGCGCATGCTCCACAATGATAGCATCACCGCGAAAACTCCACAATGGGGCAGCCATAGTGATCCTCACAAAACTAAATATAATGATTTTCTTGCTAGCATCATTGTGGGAGAAACTAGAAATATTACACATGCTACCTTGGGGAGCATTCACTTTCCTGCTATACATTATTTTCCTCTCTTCATAGGTAGATGTATTAACGATAAAGTTGATCATAGCCACCTTTATGTACCTGATCTTAGTATTCTTAAGAGTGCGGTAATGGGTGATAGTCGATATAACTTGGGGGTTATTATTGCTAGGAGGCTGCATAATAATGCTAAGGATGGAGATTTCTTTGGCAGGATCTATGCAACTCATGTAGCTAATTATCCTAGGGTACCCGTAAGGGGGAATGATATTGAATTACCACCTACTTTTCTTGATTATGAGGCTATGGTGCGCTACCAGTTTCTTGAGAGGAACGAAGAGTCCCTCCTGTACCGACTAATATTTGATAGACAACGTGTTGTCCATATCACCCTTCCTGCTCCTTCCTTCTTTAACTTTTAGGAAAAGCAGAGACACTTTATAACCAGAGATGAGGCAAACGAGTATGAGAGGAAGGGAGATGATGAAGGCAGCCACGGCAAGCTATGTGTGGCACAGGCGTGCAAGGGAGACGATGCATGTGGTGCTTATGGAGGAGATAGGACGGCCGTATTGCGTAGGTTGTCAAGGACGTCGTCACAGCCGCGGAGGCCATCACTGTCACTGTCGAGTCGCACTCCCATATACTCTGTGTACTGTCGTGGTGTCTGTCATGGGGCAGTGCAGCATCATGATCACCAAACTGTGGCAACTCGTAAAATCAGCTATCCCGCGGTGGCATAATGGTTGCATGTTGGCATGCTGTTTTTCTGCTCTCGGCTGACCACAAAGTGTGCCCACACGCACATGGGTTGGAGGCAAGATGAGCGGGATTAACAGGGAAAGGTGTGCCATGATGGTGTGACCAGCCAGCATGGCCCCATATGCCTAGGGCAGCTACTGGCCCGATGTAAACTACCACCGTTGGCACGTTGCCACCAGTCAAACCTCACACAAAGAGCAAAGAGTTGCGCTCTACAGAATTACCAGATCAATGGGAAGTGACCAAGATTGAGGTGCACCGGAGCAATACTGTAGTTAGCAAGTAAGAATGGTCAAACTCTCACGAGGCACGCACCATATTGAGAACAAAAGTTTATGGTGTTATCTTTTTTGTCTGACTATATTCGTCACCAGCATCTGCGTTCGGCGAAAATATCAGGTGCTATCCACCCTATTTATTTATTAGTATACTTTACTTTTTTGAGAACAATTACTCTGGCCTGCAATATTTTTTTTTTGTGCAAGACAATTATTAACTACAAAGGTAGCATTATACCGCGAAGATGAAGCGCGCGACAACATCACCGCACATGCTCCACGAAGACCGCGACAAGGCGCAAGCCACCGCTGTCGTTCCCGGGTTTACATTAAAGCATTGGTACCGCGCATGCTCACCCGTTGGTACGAGCCACCCAAAGACCGTGACAAGGCGCCGCAGCTGCGGCATGGTTTTCATCAACAACGCCGCGAGCGGCTCACCGATCGTGGCGGCTTAACAACGCCATGACGACTCGCCGTCCATGATGGTTTCCAACACCACGGGTGACTCACCGTTCGCGCCGTGTCGTGGATTTGTCACGGCAGATGTCCGGGTCACCGGACTTAGGTTCGGGGCGAGACGCAACAACGTGGCGGCTTGAAGGGGTTGATCGGAATCGAGAAGACACGGAGTTTTACCTAGGTTCGGCCCCTCCGATGGAGGTAAAAGCCTACGTCCTGCTTGTTTGGTATTGATGATGATGAAGATCTCTCGGTTACAAGGGTGCTAATTGCTACCTCTAATCATGAGAGCCTCTAATCTCTTTTGTTGTCTAAACTTGTAGACTTGTGTCTCTTGAGAACTTGTCCCTCTAGGGGTGCTCTACCCCTCCTTATATAAGTGGAGAGGGTAGGTTTACAAATAGAGTCCTACTAGGAGTAGGAGTAGGACTAGTCTCTCATGAATCCTACTCCGGGTCTTATTTCCTTTAAGGGAATGCTTCTCTCTTGTGGGCCTTCTCTTGTGAGCCGCCTGGTACAGCCTCACCCGCGGGGTCTTGGGCTTGGTCATCCTGTGAGTTGCCTGGCCGAGTCATTAATAAGATGTCATGTCTTCGTCCGGGTCTCCTATGAGTTGGCAGGACAGGTCATACCATGGGGTATATCCCCGTCATTAGCCCCTAGGTTAGCTTGAATTTATTCATGGTAAGCTCCTTAAATAAGAGTAACAAATATGTTAAGTGGCCGGCTTGCTCCTTTGGCCGGCTTATAAAATGGCTTCTCAGAAATTTGGGTCTTTTTTCCATATGAATGAGTCGTCTTGATAATCATCTTGCTTGTCAATGTCTTTTGAAAAATATTGAGAATAGAACACCCATATGCCATCGAGTCGGCTTCCAATAATCTTGGCGGGTCATCTCCGCCGGGTTATAATCATTGATGATGCCGGGTCATTATCGTTGGTGACTCCGGGTTAAATAACTGAACTCTATATTTAATATCTTGAAAATTCTCCTCAAAGTTTTTGATATGTACATATTACCTGTAGCCCCCAAGCTCCGAGATTATCCATGATAACTTGGTGCTTTGCAAATAACATTTTGGACTGTGTAGCCCCCATGTGCCGGGTTGTCCTGTCTGCGGCAACCTAGGACTTACAATTGCCGTATATCTTATAATGCTTCGGCGGGTGTAGCCCCCAAGGGCCGGCTCATCAGAACGCTTCGGCGGGTGTAGACCCCAAGGGCCGGCTCATCAAAATGTGAGGCGCCGGGTCTTCAATTTGAATCTCTTAATCTGTTGGAACAGCTGAATATTGTAGCCCCCAAGTGTCGGGTCAGTAAGAATTACTGGGCTGGGACTATAGAAAAATATAGAAGGGCCGGCTCATCTCCTTGAGATGATATGGTATTGCTGACAATGTAATGGTTTGAAAACCGGCTTGCATTACCCCCCAAGTGCCGTGGTGCATGCTTGCAGCGACATGGGACTTGCATAATTGATATAAACTTGGACTTGGATAATGTAGCCCCCAAGTGCCGGGTCGTCTGCCTGCGGCGACTCGGGACTATGTAAGAATAATACGTCTCACCATAATTTGTTGAATGAATCTTTGACCGTGGTCGTAATATAACCCGGGATGAATATCCTGGAATAATTCCTTTGTCTTTGACACGAAATTCCTGCTCATGGTTTCGGTGCAACCTGGCAAATATAAGTTTGAGAAATCCGTGAGTGTTGTAGATTACTACAGAGCACAATTAAAGAAATCCGAGAACCGGCCAATTAGATGACACGGCATTATATCTGATAGGGCGGCTCTTGAAAGATAATAATTTCTCCGAGATGGATTGAAAAAATCCCAATCATTTATTACTCGTTATGATCAACCATGAAGATCCAGCTACATTGGCTATTAAAAGATCCATTTGCTCTTGCAAAACACTTAACGGCGGCTCATCTTTTAAGAGATAGTACCTGCAAAAAAGACAGAATATATTCTGCATTGTTGTGAGGGCGGCTTCAAGAAGCTCAACCCGAAGATGTTCATACCTTTCATAACATTTCTCCTTGCTCATAATCTTGCTCTGATCCGGCTTGATAAGCCGGCGTGTTATCTGGAGGTGGGAAGCTCCCTTGTATAATCCAAGGCTGACATGTCGACCGGAGTGCCATAAAGCCGGTTGTATGAAGGGTAATGTAAGCTATACCCGAAGGTAAGAAGCCTCCTTTTAGCAGCAAATTTTGCACCTTTGTATGCGAACACCGGTTGTCGATGGGCGATGTAAGCTATACCTTGAGGCAAGAAGCCTCCATCGACAGGCGCGGCTAATGATTAGCCTGAGACATCATAAAGCCGACTGTTTAAAAGGAGATGTAAGCTATACCCGAAGGCAATAAGCCTCTTTCAACAGCTACAGTTGATAAGCAACTGAGTTTTGGCGTCAATGTCAGTTTTTAGGGTGAGATAAGCGAACCCGTCGGTAAGAAGCCCCCTTCGACAACCGCGGTTAATAAGTAACCGGAAGTGGCATAAATTCGTCCATTAGGGTGAGATAAGTGATACCCGTCGGTAAGAAGCCCCCTTCGATGGCCGCAGTTGATAAGCAACTGGAATTTGGATTACACGCTGTTGTCTTAGGGTCATGTAAGCTAGACCTAAGGTAAGAAGCCTCCATCAACAACAGCGCTTAATGTAACCAAACTATGATTCGATGCTTGAATTCATACCAATTCAGGGTCTCTAGGCGAGATTGGCCGTCAATTTCTTGAACCGGCTCAGGGTCTCTAGGCGAGATTGGCCGTCAATTTCTTGAACCGGCTCAGGGTCTCTAAGAGAGATTGGCCGTCAATTTCTTGAACCGGCTCAGGGTCTCTAAGCGAGATTGGCCGTCAATTTCTTGAACCGGCTCAGGGTCTCTAAGCGAGATTGGCCGTCAATTTCTTGAACCGGCTCTGGGTCTCTAAGCGAGATTGGTCGTCAATTTCTTGAACCGGCTCAGGATCTCTAAGCGAGATAGGCCTTCAATTTCTTGAACCGACTCAGGGTCTCTAGGAGAGATTGACTGGTAAGAGTTAAGTAGGTCACCTCAATCTTAGCCGGTTCAGGGTCTCTAGGGGAGATTGGCCGTCAATTCTTTGAAGCGGCTCAGGGTCTCTAGGCGAGATTAACCGGTAAGGTAGGCGGGTCACATAGCGGAGCAGCATCAATCTTGTAAGCCACCATCTTTTATGAAGAAACGATAGAAGCTCCAAATGTCTGTCTTGCCATGTCTTGTACCCCCGAGTCTTAAGTTGACTCGAAGAGGCGGCTTGAGAATCTCCATTGAAAGTTGAGGTTTGGCCATGGCGGGTTATAAATGATCTCGTATGAATTGCTTCAATGATCCGGTCGATGGTTTGTTCCGGCTGGTTTTTGATGTGAACCAAACTGTAGTGGTGGCGACTTGTAACGCATGTCCGTCGGGCGGCTCATACCACCGAGCACTGCATTGATAGGTTGATGTAGACGTAGAAACCAACCACGGCATTGTAAACTGGCCAGCATTGTAAGATGGTGCGGTCACGAGAGACGGTTGCTGCGTCGTAGGCCAGTGCGATCGGTGAGTCGCCCGTAATATTGAAAACCTTATCGCGAATGTGGCCGCCTGCTGCGTCCATTGGGCGGCTTTTACCAGCAGGTTGAGCACGCGTGGTATCGGTGATTTGATGTAGACCTTCCGCGGGGGCAGCGGCTCACGCGCGTCCATCGAGCAACGCAATACACTGGTGTGCGCTCCAACTCCCCGGTATCATGCCACATGAATAACTGTCCTGCGTAAAAATTTTGCAATAGAAGGAGTAATTTTGTTCTCAAGAAAATTTCAATATGTACTCATAAAATAAATAGGGAAAATAGCACCTATTTTATTTAGACGGTAGATGATCCGTAGATATCAACTATGGATAATGTCCAATAATTTCAACCACAATTTCAACCACTCTCTCCTTCTTTTGTCGAAGATCATCGATCACAGCAGAGATCGCGATGAAGGTGGTGGGTCATATTGGCGAAAGCGACTTGCGATGAAACTGCGGTTGTTTGAGGTAAGGGCGGCTCGCGGCAGGAGTGTGGCAACTTAGGGCAAAACTAAGCGAAGATGACTCAGCGCGAGATTTGCAGTAGCGACGATGGTAGCAAGGAAGTGACTTTGAAACGCGATCACACCAGGGTTAGAGCAGAACGGCTCGAAACGGACCCTCTGGGTCATTTTGACATTTTTTTAGAGCCAGCCCCCAGTTTATCCGTCGCGGGGTGACCAGGCGACCAGGCGGCCATAGCGCGGCGGGCGGACGAGGCTGGGCCGCGGCAGAGCGAGGCAATGGAGGCGGCTAGCACAGGGCCAGGGGCTGCGCGCGGGGGGGGGGGGATCGGCCTTTGCGCGGTAGAGACGGTGGCAATGCGTGGCGTGGCGGCCATAGCGCGACGGGCGGACGAGGCTGAGCCGCGACAGAGCAAAGCAGTGGAGGCGGCTGGCGCAGGTCCAGGGGCTGCGCGCAAGGGGGAATCGGCCTTTGCGCGGCAGAGACGGCGGCAACGCGCGGCATGGCGGCCATAGTGCGGCGGGCGGACGAGGCTGAGCCGCGGCATTGCAAGGCAGTGGAGGCGGCTGGCGCAGGGCCAATGGCTGCATGCATGGGGGAATTGGCCTTTGCACGGCAGAGACGGTGTCAATGCATGGCGTGGCGGCCATAGCGCGGCGGGCAGACGAGGCTAAGCTGCGGCAGAGCGACGGCAACGCGCGAAGGCTCGGCTCGGCGAGGCTATGGCGGACGCGGGGAAGGTAGGCAAGCTCGGACGCATGGCAGCGGAGTGATGCTGGCTCGGAGTAAGGCGAAGCACGTTGGAGGCGGGGCCAGCGGCGCCGAGTTCGCCTCTGAATCCTTCTCCGGGTCGTGGACTCCCCCTTTTTTTTGTTTATGAGCTGTTGTGTGTGGCTGGGGTTTCCTACCTCCAAAAAATATCCTTCATGCTTTATTGCTAGGTACCCGATCGGATTGAAAACAGTAGAGGCCGGATCAACAATTGGCCAACACGTGACAACCATGTAAAAATTCTCTGGGGTTCGATCTTGGATCCCAGCTGATGTAAATCTTTCTATATCTTTTCTTCGTCATCCAGCTGATGATGAGTTTCTCGATCCCTGAAAGGGCTCCCTCCAAGAACATAACACCATCATGCGTGGCGCCACGGTGGGCGCCAACTGTCGTGGATTTGTCATGGCAGATGTCCGGGTTAACGAACTTACGTTCGGGGCGAGACGCAACAACGTGGCGGCTTGAAGGGGTTGATCGGAATCGAGAAGACATGGAGTTTTACCCAGGTTCGGCCCCTCCGATGGAGGTAAAAGCCTACGTCCTGCTTGTCTGGTATTGATGATGATGAAGATCTGTTGGTTACAAGGGTGCTAATTGCTACCTCTAATCACGAGAGCCTCTAATCTCTTGTGTTTTCTAAACTTGTAGACTTGTGTCTCTTGAGAACTTGTCCCTCTAGGGGTGCTCTACCCCTCCTTATATAAGTGGAGAGGGTAGGTTTACAAATAGAGTCCTACTAGGAGTAGGATTAGGACTAGTCTCTCATGAATCTTACTCCGGGTCTTATTTCCTTTAAGGGAATCCTTCTCTCTTGTCGGCCTTCTCCTGTGGGCCTTCTCTTGTGAGCCGCCTGGCGCCGGCTCACCCGTCGGGTCTTGGGCTTGGTCATCCTGTGAGTTGCCTGGCCGGGTCATTAATAAGATGTCATGTCTTCGGCCAGGTCTCCTCTGAGTCGCCAGGTCATTAATAAGTTGCCTGGCCGTCTCCCACCATTTGCGCCGGCTTACAATGTCGTGGACGACTCGTGCCTCAACACCTATCTCCAATACCACTGCCGACTCGCCAACAACACCGGCTTACAATGTCATACATGGTTTCTACATCTACATCAAAATGACAGCAGCTGCATACACCAGTACAAGCCGCCCAATGGACGCACGCAAGACGCCGCCCATAGTCTGCTCTACATCAACATATCGATGCAGTGCTCGTCGATACGAGCCGCCAAACGGACAGACACACAAATCGCCGGCATTACAATTTGGTTAACTTCAACACAGCCAGAACGAACCATCGACCGGATCATTGAAACAATTCATACGGGATTATCTATAACCCGCCATGGCCAACCTCAACTTTCACTGGAGATTCTCAAGCCGCCTCTTCAAGTCAACTTAAGACTCGGGGGCTACAGACATAACAAGACTCGTTTGGTCGTTTTTAATAAGAACCCCGGGTCATGGCAAAAATTAACCCGATCCTGGAGGCTACTACATCTTTGGCGGAAGATTAAAAGTTGCCCAAGAGGACGAACCGCCGTGACGCACCATTCGAACATAGGTGTCCGGATTTATTGGATCGTCACTAGGAGCTTCTGCCGTTTCTTGATACAAGATGTCGGGTTACGAGATGGCGACTTACAAGAAGAGTTCATAAACATTCCAATTGGTATATCAACTGCGACTGCTGAGGGCAGCTTCTTACCTTCGGGTATCGCTTCTAATGCCTTATCGGTCGGCTTTATGCCAAATTTCCGGCTAACAGGATTAGCCGCAGCGGAGGGCGGCTTCTTACCTTCGGGTATCGCATCTAATGCCTTATCGGCCGGCTTTATGCCAAATCTCTGGGTAACAGGATTAGCCGCAGCAAAGGGCGGCTTCTTACCTTCGGGTATCACTTCTAATGCCTTATCGGTCGGCTTTATGCGAAATCTCCAGCTAACACGATTAGCCACGGCGGAGGGCGGCTTCTTACCTCCAGGTATCGCTTCTAATGCCTTATCGGCCGACGTTTACGCCAAATTGCTGAAGGGGGCTTCTTATCGACGGGTATCGCTTCTAACACCCTATCGTCCGGCTTTATGCCAAATCTCCTGGTAACAGGATTAGCCGCGATTGTAGGGGATTCTTACCGACGGGTGTCTAACAACCTAACAATCGACGGATGGCGGCTTCTTACCTTCGGGTATCGCTTTTAATGCCTTATCGGCCAGGCTTTATGCCATCTCCGGCTAACATGATTAGCCATGGTTGTCTAAGGGGGCTTCCCACCTCCGGGTATAGCCTATCTAACCCTAACAACCGGTTTTCACACCATATTGCTGAGGGTGGCGTCTTACCTCTGGGTATCGCTTCTAACACCTTATCGGCCGGCTTTATGCCATCACCGGCTAACACGTTTAGCCATGGTTGTCTAAAGGGGGCTTCCCACCTCCGGGTGTAGCTTATCTAACCCTAACAACCGGCGTTCACGCCAAAAAATGTTGACAAGTCAAACATTGCATCATACATTGCATCATACTTTGCATCATACATTGCATCATATTCACATGACATATCGACTTATCAAGCCAGATCAGAGCAAGATTATGAAAGAAGGAGAAATGTTATGAAAGATATAACATCTTCGAGTTGAGCTTTTGCAAGCCGCCCTCACAACAATGCAGAATATATTCTGTCTTGTTTATTTCTGGCAGGTATTATCTCTTAATATGAGCCGCTGCTAAGTGTTCTGCAAGAGCAAATGGATCTTTTAATAGCCAACATAGCTGGATATTCATGGTTTATCATAACTAGTAATAAATGATTGGGGTTTTCAAGCCAGCTTGGAGATTTTTTTGTCAAAGAGCCGCCCTCTCAGATATAATGACGTGTCATCTAATTGGCCGGTTCTCGGATTTCTTCGATCGTACTCTTTAGTAATCTACAACACTCATGGATTTCTCCAAATATATATTTGCCGGGTTGCATCGCAACAACGAGCAAGGATTTCATGTCAAAGACAAAGGAATTATTCCAGGATATTCATTCCGGGTTATATTACCACCACGGTTAAAGATTCATCCGACAAGTTGTGGTGAGTCATATTATTCTCACATAGTCCTGAGTCGCCACAGGCAGACAACCCGGCACTTGGGGGCTACATTATGCAAGTCCAGTTTATAGCAAATATGCAAGTCCCATGTCGCTGCAAGCATGCACTATGACACTTGGGGGCTAATGCAAGCCGGTTTTCAAATCATTACATTGTCAGCAAGACCACATTATCTCAAGGAGATGAGCCGGTATTTCTATATTTTTTCCCAGCTCAGTAATTCTTACTGACCCGGTACTTGGGGGCTACACCGCTCAGATCAAATTTTCTAAAAGTCTCAAGTTGCCGCAGGCATGCGACCCGGCACTTGGGGGCTACGGTATTCAGCTGTTCAAATAGATTAAGAGATTCAAATTTAAGACCCGGCCCATCACATGATGATGAGCCGACCCTTGGGGGCTACACCTACTGACGTTTCATAAAGTATAAGACAGTTATAAGTCCCAGGTTGCTGCAGGCAGGACAACCCGGCACTTGGGGCATACACAGTCCAAATATTATTGCAAAGCACCAAGTTATCATGGATAATCTCGGAGCTTGGGGGCTACAGGTAATATGCAGATATCAAAAACTTTGAGGAGAATTTTCAAGATGTTAATTATGGAGTTAAGTTGTTAGACCCGACGTCATCAACGGTAATGACCCAGCATCATCAATGATTATGACCTGGCAGAGATGACCCGGCATCATCAATGATTATGACCCGGTGGAAATGACCCGCCAAAAGTATTGTAAGCCGACTCAATGGCATATGGGTGCTCTATTCTCAATATTTTTCAAAGGACATTGACAAGCAAGGTGATTATCAAAGACGACTATTTCATATGCAGAAAAGACCCAGATTTCTTAGGAGCCATTTCATAAGCTGGCCAAAGGAGCAAGCCAGCTACTTAACATATTTATTATTCTTATTTCAGGAGCTTAGCATGAACAAATTCAAACTAATTTGGTGGCTAATGTGGGGGATATACCCCGCGGTATAACCCGGCCTGGCGACTCACAGGAGACCCGAAAAGGACATGACATTTTATTAATGACCCGGCAGGCGGATCACAGGACGACCAGGCCCAAGACCCGGCGTGTAAGCCGGCACCAGGCGGCTCACAAGAGAAGACTGAAAGAGATAAAGACTCCCTGCCGAAGGTTACAAGACCCGGAATAGGATTCTAGAGAGACTAGTCCTAATCCTACCCCTAGTAGGACTCTATTTGTAAACCTACCCTCTCCTCCTATATAAGGAGGGGTAGAGCACCCCTAGAGGAAGGAAATTGACAAGTCCACAAGTTTAGATAGATTAGAGGCTCTCGGAATTAGAGGTAGCAAACAACACCCTTGTAACCGAGAGATCTCCTTCATCATTAATACCAGACAAGCAGGACGTAGGCTTTTACCTCCATCGGAGGGGCCGAACCTGGGTAAATTCCATGTCTCTCAATTCCGATCAACCCCTTCAAGCCGCCACATAGTTGTGTCTTCTCCTCGAACCTAAGTCCGGTCACCCGGACATCTGCCGTGACAAGTCCACGACAGAGGTCGACCGCCTCGGCGTTGGTGTCTGCCCAGGATGGAAACAAACCTCAATCAGAAGACAAGAGAAGGAGAAGGGGTTTTGGCCCGCCTCCGCGGAGACTGGCCCGAATCCTGGGGGCTACGCCCCTGCCTCATTCTCTCGGTACAAGCTTAGCAAGGATTTGTTTGCAGTCACCCGACGGTCGTGCACCGCATGCGGACAACAAAAACATGACGCATCGTTAGACTCGACCGATCTATGCCATAGCCGACTCGAGTCCCCACTAGAGAAAACACCAATAAGAAAAGAAAGAAAGGAGGGAAGCTTACCACGAAGGTCCGCTCTAGCTGCACCAGCCGGTCATTAGCTGCCCGGGCGTCTTGTGCCATCTACGCACGATAAGCGGCGAACGCCTTGACTACAGCGGACACTACCGCCACGAGAGCACTCGGCGGATCCCCGACAACCGGGGGATGTCCATGGCCCAACTCTACTGCGGCCGGCCCCCGTCCGCCAGTACCCCCTTGCCTGAGGTCACCAGGGGGCCGGCGCCTCCCGACACCATCGTGCCAGTAGCCCTGGAGGAGGAGCCCGCACCGTTTGACCCCTCGGACGCCTTGGCCTCCTACCTCGATCCTCCTCCTTCGGTCCCTCCCGCCCGGTTCAGCCCGGGAGCCGGTGTTCCCATAGCCGTCTCATCTTGAGCCGGAACCTCTGGCGCCGGAGCCTCCGGTGGCGGCACCTCTGGAGCCGGCATGTCTGGAGCAGGCGCCACCGCGGTCGTCACCTCCGCATGTAGGGGACCCTCCGCCCCTGCGGCACGTCTTCTCTTCCTGCGGGATCCGTGCCGCGGTCCGCTCCTGGAGGCATGTTGCCATCCCCTGGGGGGGTCCACGCCGTGATCCTCCTCCTCCTCCTCCTCCGCCCCCGCGCCCTCCGCTGCACGCGCATCCTCCGTGGCCTTCGCGGCCGCATCCGCCTGTCGAGAGGGGTCGTGGCGATCCTTGAACCGCATCTCCAGGCCCTTGGGGAAATGCTCCCACGACTGGCCAGCCGCCACCCTGCCGGCCCCTCCTGACGGCGCCCTTTTCCTCACCGCCTCCTCCCACGGGCGGTGCCCCTCGATGCGTAGCTTCTGCGGGCTGCCACTAGGTCATGCCAAGCCTCACTCTCCCTCTACTCGGCGGTGCTCGGGGGCGGGGTTCACGTGGCGTCGCTAGACAAGGTCCTCCCCGGCGAGCATGCTTCCCTAGCCAGATGGAATAAGAGTGGTAGGGAGAAGAAAGAGCCAAGGGAACGAGATTAGGGCGAGCTGGCTTACCCGATGATGACAGGGACCGCCCTCCTTGCTGGGCCCGTCAGGACGACCCACCTCCTCTTGCCGCCGCCTCCATGGCTTCTGCCCGGCTGCTCGGTAGCAGCCCGTTTAAGTGCTGGTCCGGAGCTGGCCACCTTCTTCCCCTTGCCACCGGCCGGCATGTCGTCCCGGCCAGGTTCGTCGTCCACACGGTGAAGACGCCTCCTCGGCGGCTCCGTGGCCTCGTCCTCCGAGGCCTCGACATCCTCCGGAGCCTTTGTGTCGTGCGACTCCTTCGACTCAGCGTCGTCGTTGGTCCAATCCTGCAAATTTGGATGGGGAGGGGACTCACCAGTCAACTCGGTTGCCTCCGTCTTTGTCTCCACCCCCTGGCCTGGGATGTGCCGGGTCGATCCGAGTTGGCCGGCTCCATGTCGTCGACGTCCTCCACCTCCTAGGGGTCCGAATCCAGCAAGTCGGCGGCCGGCTCCCCGTACTCCTGCAATGAGGGAAAAACCTGCGAGCCAGGAGTCGCTTTTCCCTATCAAATCAAGGCAACACCTGCGCTAGGGAAAAGGAAGACAAGCCGGGTGCTTCACTTACCAGTGGTGCTGGATGGCTCCGGCTGTATGGGGTTTTCCCCCACTGCCAACTCCCCTCCTTTAGCTCTGCCGAGGAGATGGCGTTCACCCTCCGTGCCACATGAACCGGCTTCAGCTCCTCAGTGGAGAGCGATAGGGGTCATGTCGGCCGCCCATTTGGCAGATGAGATGCGGACGGCTCTGAAGTGGCTGCACCCGGCGCGCCACCATCGTCATCAGCAGATCGGCCGCCTTCAGGCCTTCCGCCCCGGTCATGAATAGCATCCGCTCGCAGAGTCGGTCTACTATCTCCGGGGCCTGAGACAGAGCCGTCCGCCAGTTCAGCATTGCCACCGGTGGCACGTTGACGAAGTCGGGGAGGTAGATGTAGTCCTCCTCCGGCTTCACGTTCTTCACATAGAAGAACCCCCGCTGCCAGTTCTTCACCGTCTCCTATAGCTAAAGCTTCGGGAAACCGGCTCCCTGGCGGATGTGGATTAAAGCGCCCCCATAGGCGGTCATAACAACCTTCTTCATCACCGGATCCTTCACCGTCTACCGCTTGAGGAAGAAGAGGTGGAACCAGAGGTCAAGCGTCGGCTCCACCCCCAGGTACTCCTCGCAGAGGGTGACATAGGCCGCCAACTACAGAACAGCGTTGGGCGCGAGGTGGTGCGGCTGCAGGCCGAACAGCGTCAAGAACTGCCATAACAACATGCTCGACGGCAGCCCGAGCCCACGGAGGAAGTGCTCGGCGAAGACGACAACCTCGCCGACCTACGGGGCTGGGGAGTTCTCCGGCCCGGCAATGCTCGCCTCCACGAGCACCTCCGCCGGTAGCTTGCGGCGATGGTGGAGGTCCTCGATGAAATCCTCATCGATGATGCTCCCATCCCACGCCCCTTGCTCGCCATGGCTCCTCGAGGGGCTTTAGGGCGCGGTGGCGGCCACAGGATCTCGGCTGCGGGGCGGTCTGCGGCGGCAACGGCGGGTGCACAATGAAGCGCATGGGTTTTGCTCTCTTTCTCTCATTCTTTTGGAGTGGGAGGAGGAGGGCGACAAGTGCGAAGCGACGGGGGTGAGGGGAACGAATGTGCCGTTCTGTTCCGCTCCCCCTCTCCATTTAAACACCACGCGGATGTTCGTGGGGGCGGATTCATTGCGACACGGTAGTTATTGCCCTCAGGCATGCCAACCGACAGCCCAAATCGTGGAAGATCTGCGCGTGCGAGCTGAGTCCATGGCCAGGGTGGGCCCCTCCTCCTGGTCGGGTATTGTCCGCCACCTGCCTGTCAGGATCGTGACCCGTTGCCTCCACCACGTGGCGTGGGTGTACCACCCGACGAGGCACCCAAGACGACGCTCGAAACATCGACCGGCTGCGTAGCCGGTCGACCATCGATATCTGGTTTCCGAAGCAGGCCGTAGCATTGGGGCGATGTTCAAGCCGATGAGGTCCGCCGCGGCTCAGTGGCGGGCCTCCCCTTCTTCGGGGACTACTACCGAGGGGATAACCCCGAGGTAGCCTAAAGCAACCCTGCTTCAACTTTCTGAAGTGACTGAAGGGGGAGCCGCCTCCCTTACTGCCAAGATTGTGCACCACCGGCTATGCGACGCCGGCTAGGCCCTGCCGGCTACACATGGCCGGCTCCGCTGGGACTGCCGGCTGGGGGCAGGGATTCCTGGCCCCCTAACCGGCTGCGCCTTGGATCCCACGGCCCAGGCTTGCGCGGGTATAGTGGCCCCCATCCCGTCGGGGGTTAGCCCCCGTATGGCCACAGTGGAGGCAATAGTGCTGCTGACTTCGGCTCACCGTGACCGGGCTTGCAACAGTGTAGGCACGCCTCCAACCACTCCATGACCTGCCCCGGCATGGCTACAGTGCAGCCGGCCGTACCGCTGGCCGCGGCTGGCTGCAACAAGGCGACGCCCCGAAGGCCGACCCGTGCCGTGAAGTGACTATTGTTGGGACCTACCATGTGGGACCCTCTGGTTCTCGACGAGGCTAGCGGCTATAGAGGTTGCCAGCTGGGGCCCCTCGCGGCTTTACACGCATATTGTAATCCAGGGGATTGGTCTATAAAACCCTCGGGAGCCTCTCATGCAGAGGCAGGCCAACAGGTAGACGAAAACACTCACGGACACACACACAGAGGAACACCTCGTTCCACAACCCACCTTCGTAGCAAGGGAAGGGGAGTCGGTTGCTCCTTCTTCAACATCTAGATATAGCTCAAGGAGCATCATTGTAACCTCTCCTTATCGATCAACTAGATTAGGCAGGACTAGGGGTATTACCTCCCACGGAGGGCCCCGGACCTGGGTACATCGTGTGTCAATCACCTCTTTTGCCTAATCTCGCTCCTGAGCCCGTCGGCATCCTCCAGTCCCAACCACCTTCGATAAGCCTACCCATGGCATCTGTCGTGAGAAAATGACGAAAGTTGTACAACGTTCGTTCTCTTTAACACCGTCCCACTCTACTCGTACCTCAAGCTCAAGATGCCTGGGCCCAAGGGGGTCATTACTGTCAACGGCGACACAGAGTGCTCCCTCCAAACTGAGGAACATGCAGTGCCCATGGAGGCCGATGATGATCAACAAACACCGAAATCTGTCGTAAAGGCACGTAAGGTTGACAAGCGAGCTATGTCGTCATTTTCTCACGACAGATGTCATGGGTAGGCTTATCGAAGGTGGTTGGGGCCGGAGGATACCGATGGGCTCCGGGTGTGGGATTAGGGACAAGCGGTCGTGACACGCGATGTACCCAGGTTCAAGACCCTCCGTGGGTGGTTATACCCCTAGTCCTGCTTGGTCTAGTTAATGGATGGGTATGATTACAAGGTTGCTCCTGGAGCTGTTGTCTAGAGGAGAAAGAGGGAGCAGCCAGCTCGCCTTCCTCCACTACGAAGGTGGATATGAGGGAGGTGTCCCATGGGTGTGTGTGTGAGATCTCTCATCCCCGTTGCATGGGGGGCTCGGGGGCTTTTATAGGCCAACCCCCGGCTTACAATATTCCTGAGGTACAAAGTGGGGGGGACCCGGCTGGTAGCCTCTCCGGCTGGCCAGAGGGCCCCGCCTTGCAAGCCGTCTCGTCGCCCGTAGAATTCACCGAATGTGCGGTCCCATCGCCTGGTGGGGCCCGCCAACCGGCTCCGTGATTGGCCCCTGCACACCTACTATGGCAAGGGACGCCCAGGCGTTGTCGTCTTGCGCCAGCCAGCCGAAGTCTCCAGTACGGCCGGCTGCACTGTAGCCACTACGGAGCAGGTAATCGAGTGTGAGGAGGCGTGGCGGCACTGTTACCCCACCCGGTCGCGGTCGGCCAAGGTTAGCGGTACGACCGGCCGGACTATAGCCACGCGCGCCCGTGTGTTAGCGGCCACTATGGCTACATTGTTGCCTGTCGTGGGGGTCCCATCGTTTCGCCGTACCCGTGTATAGAGGGATGTGATGGGAGCTTGTCCGTCCAAGGGTCAACGGAGGAGGCGGCTCGGAGGCAGCCTGCCGCGACCAGCGGGCTGAGGGCTGAGCCGGCTCCTCGATCAGCCGGCCTCGATCTAGCCAACAACGCACCTGCCGCCTGTGCACCAGCCAGCTGTAAGCAGCCGTGCGTATACTTTTTGTTGAAGTGGGGGAGAGAAACCCCATTGCTATGGCCTACCCAGGGGTAATAACCTTGTCAATAGTCCCCAAAGCCGGCAGGGGCCCACGTCTACAAGACGGAGGGGAGCCGGTGGCTTCCCCCCAACGGTTCCCAGCTCCGGCACGAAGCCGAACAGCCGGCCGGGTCGGAAGTTGCTCCGGACGCCTCGGGTCCCGACGCGCCGCCCCGGGACCCGGACCGGCCCGTAGCGCCACACGATGAGTAATGATGACGTGGGTCCCATGCACACGGGCAAACGGGACGTCACCCTGGGCCTAGCCCGCTAGGCCTCGGGCATAGGGGCACAGGCAGAGATCTTCTGCGCCCCGATGTAGCGGTTCCAGGATGCCCATGTGCGTGTGGAGATTTGGGGGGAGTGGGCGTAGTTAATCCCCATGTCCCCTAGTCGTGGCCTCCCACTTTAAAAGGGGAGGGCGGGCAAAGGGCGGCAGCACCCGCGCCCCATTTACCCCCTTGTCTTCCTTCCTCTCGACGTCTCCACTCCCTTGCGCGCCTCTGTTCTTCTTGTTCGCGACCTCGCTCGCACGCCCCCTACGTAGCTCCGCCATTGTGATGGCCAAAGGGCGCTCGGGAAGCTGGGCCGGTTCCATGGTCACGGAGGCTACCATCGCGGAGATACGCCGCACGCGCATGTTGCCGCTAGTGGAGCACGTGACCGCCCATGCACCGGGCGACGAGGTGGTGCCCAAGCCGCGGGAGGTGGAGTTCATTGTCTTCTCCTGGCACTTCTCCCGTGTCTCCGGGCTTCCGGTGAGCCACTTCTTCCATCTTATGATGGACACCTTCAACCTCCAACCGCATCATCTCGGCCCCAATGCCATTCTCTACATTGCGGTCTTCATGACGCTATGCGAAGGTTACTTGGGGATGCTCCCCTTCGTCGACTTCTTCAAGGCCATGTTCTATCTGAAGGTGCTGAAGAGCGTCGAGGAGCCGTTCGCTTGTGAGGGCGCGGCGGTGTGCTGCCATGGCGCGCGCTTCCCGCACTTCAGCCTTATCGACTCCGTCAAGGGCTGGCATCGGACATTCTTCTATGTGAAGAACGCCGAACCCCAGCGGGACTACATCCGGCTGCCGGAGTTCATCAACGCCCCATCCTCCGGGGTGAACTGGTCAGGAGCTTCCTCGTGCGGAACCGCCCACGTACAGCTCGGCCGGCTCCTGGAGGTGAGGAGCTCGGAGGGGCTGGTCGCCTCCGATCTGGTGGCGGCCTTCATCGCGCGCCGAGTGCTGCCTCTCCATATGAGGCCGCACTGGATCTGCGACATGTCCGGCTGCCAGGACCCCTGCCGGCTGTCGACCGTCGAACTAACGTTGGCTCATGTGGAGAACTGGGAGAATGCCATCACGACCTTCAAGATGGTGCCTGCGTCGTGGACCTTTGGCAAGGAGTCGTACGACCGACACCATCGTGTGCCCCTGGTACATTCCGTCGAGACGGCCCTTCTTGTTCGAGCCCCTCCAGCCAACATCCATCCTTACTTTCCTTTGCTGACCGCAGTTGCTCATGCGACAGAACACGCCGGATGGCCCGCACCCCTAGACCTTCGAGGCGGAGCGCGACCATTCTGACTCCAAAGACTACGGGTAAGGAGGCCCGACTGAAGAGGGGGGTGATTCCTCGGGGAAGGCCGAGGAGGCGGTCGACCCGAGAGCTGGCGGGCCCAGCGCAACCGGAGGATCTGGCGTAGCCGGACGGCCCAGCACAGCCGGTGAGTTCCCTTCCGGTCCCATGATCAGCGATTGGAATGATGATGATGATGACGATGACGATGATGACGTTCAGATCCTAAACGCGTCTCCCCGCTCAGTTTAGCAGGGCGAGTGCGGGCGAAGCCATGAGTGGCTAGCTCATGCCCCGACGGCTGGGGCCACCAACCGGGGGAAGAGGCCGGATCAGGAGGAGCCGGTGGCGTCACCGCCTGGCCGCAAGCGGGTGAAGGTGGCCGTGCCGAAGCCACCGGCACGCACTAGGCGGGTTCTGCCCATCGTTATTGGGAAAGTGACCTTCTTTTTGCGTGTGTTCCTTTCCGAGTTGTCGGTTTGCGGGTGTTTGACCCTTATACGCCTCAAGGACCCCGTCAAACTCCACAACATGGAGTCGACGGCTAACCCGATGGAAGCCGCCAGCCTGCTGGCCTACAAGCATGCAGCCACACAGCAAGAGGAGAAGAGGAGGCTCACGGAGTTGCAGGCCTCAAAGTCTGAGCCCAGGGCAGGGCCTCACACTTCGGGACCGCGAGTGACAGGAGGTGGAGGAGTTCCACGGACCACGAGCGAGCGTCCGACTCGGCGGCGGAATCGACTCACTTGTCGAGGCCCCGTCGAGCGAGGGGCGGACACGGGGCTGGCCACGCCCCCGTCCGTGGAGGACACGGCCCAAATGGGGGTGGCGGCTATGGAGCCAGTCCTTGAGGAGTGCCGACCAATGGCATCGGACGCGATGCCGCCCAAGGCCGAGAAGGCCCGGGTGGACGTATCGGAGGTTCCGGTGATGACCGCTGGACCCGGAGGTCCATACTGGACGTGATCCGGGACTAGGAGGTGCTGCCGCGTGTCCCTACCCTTCCGGCTTTGCTGGCAAGCAGCCCGGTCCCTGTGCTCGAGGAGCTGGGTAGCGTCCTTGAGCGGTGCCGCCAGGAGTTGGCCCGGTTCACGGAGGCGACAGACACCACCCTGCGGCACGCGGAGGTAACTATCGCTGGTCCTTGTTGAAATTTTCAGTGGGGTCGCGGAAGCGCACCCACTGGGTGTAGCCCCCGAGATGCGGGTTGGCTGACCAGTTGTGGGGCAGCAGGGCTGGATCTCCTTGTGTTGCTTCTGATTTTGACTTCCTGTGGCAGGCGGGGAACGCCCGGCGGCAGGAGCTGTTTGACGACGCGGTCTCCATCCACAACCGTAGCAAGCATGGCTTCTACTGGTTGGAGGAGGAGCTGGCACATGTGCAAGGTACGTTTGGTCTTGTGGGGGGTGCCTAGCCCCCAGGAGCCGGGCCGGCTGCTTGGCAGCCGGGACGAGCCTGGAATGTCTGGCTGACGCTAGTTTTGCCTTTGCAGGGGAGCTGACCACCCTCCGGGAGGGGAAGACCGGGGCGGTCGCTGAGCGGGACCGGCTAGCACAGAGTGTCCAGGCGGTCACCCAGAAGAGGTACCAGCTGGGCGCCCTGTTGGTGGATGGGCAGGCGGCCCAAGACCGTGTGAGGGCGGACGTGGCGCGGGAGGTGACAACCAAGGAGAAGGTCTTCAAGGAAGCGGCTGACGCCGCCCAATGCACCGCCACACTGCAAAACGAGGTGACCCGCCTCAAGAGGACACTCGAGGAGCATAGGGTGGCCCTCGCCGAGGCAAAGGTGGCACTAGCGTCGGAGCGGGTCTCGTCGCTCCACTTCGCCATCGAGCTGGACAACTCCATTGAGCATAAGTACCCATTTTTCTTTTTTCGGCCGGCTGCGTTCTTCTTGCCAATTCTTGTACTTGATTTTCCCTCTTCTCCTTCTTCCCTTTCTCCTTCAAAGCGCTTCCCGGAAAACCAGCACCGTGCTAAGCATGCCGTCAAGGAGAACCGGGAGTATCTCCGGCGTGCAGGCGCACCATCGAGGGGGACGCTGCTACGGATCTGACGGAGCTTGGGCTGGCCATAGAGAACCGACTGATCCACCTCAAGCGGAGCATGGAGCGGCTGAAGACGGCAGGCAAGGAGGTCATTGCGGCCTTGTGGCTGGTCCGTTTAGCTCCGAAGAGCCGCGTGGCTTTATGGTTGGAGAACGTTGTGTCCCAGCTCGAGGTCTGTAAGGCGTCGCATGCACGAGCCGGGGCGCAGATGGCACTGTGGTTCGTCACCTCGTGGTACCGCGGCATTGACTTGGACTGGCTGGCCACTATCCGGAACGAGCTAGCCGAGGAGCAGGCGGCCCGCGAGCCAGTCCTCATCTGCTGGGCCAACGAGCTCATGTCGTACGTCGACCCGGATGAGCTCCTGCCGGCCCTTGGTGAGGATGGCGAGCCGGTATCCGAGGACTCCTTCGGCAACCCCCAAGGTCCGAAGGACAAGGAAGTCACCGATGAGCGCACCGACTCCAGCACCGAGACGGCTGGGACGCGAATGCTGCCCCGAAGGCCAAGGAAGCCGACCCGAAGGCCGCGATACCTCCGGGCCGAGAGCCGAGCCAACTAGCGATGCACCGGTTGGTGACGCGCTAGTGGCCTGAGCCCCCGGGCGTTTTTGCTTTTCTTTTGTTTTTTCTGCATGTTAAACTCAAGTCCACCCACTAGGGGTGTATTGTAATGAACTGTAATGGCCGTGGGCCTTCTTTTAAATTATGAAGTTTCTGGTTGTTGCAAAGTTAGTTTTTATGCGTGCCGGCATGCCTTTCCCTTTGTTTTGTCCCTAGGTTCCGTTAGCTCAATTCCCTTTCCCCCCTTGGTTTTGACCCTGCCAGCCCAACACCCGGGAGCCGGTCTATAGCTAGGATGGGCGTCCACCTCGAGGGAGCCAGTTCTGACTTTAGGAACCGCGAGGACTCCTTCGGTAAGGCAAGTGACAGAGGCATGAATATGAACCCGCTAGACTTAGCCGGCGACCCTCAAGTGATCAGTTTTTGGTGTGAACAAAGATTTGCCCCTGCCCCCCACGAGCCGGATAGCCGAGAGCCGGTCTGAATCTGGGAGGGGTGGGACAACTTACTTAGCTCACACTACTTGATCTACCTCGAGGGAGGACGTTAAGACTAGTCGACGAGCCCCCGGGGCTATGGGCCGGATCCGGAGGCCGACGGATTGAAGTTGACAAGCTTTGAAGTGGAAAGAGGCGTGTCCCAAGAGCCGGCTTGGGGCACCCTTTGCATTCATAAGCCCAAAAGGGGGAGGATACATGCATACACTGGTTTTCTCAGCAGCAAAATGGACGGAGGAGCGTTGCGTTCCACGGGCGCTCGGTCTCCACGCCGGAGGCATCTCTGTTTTGCTTCTGCGGCGTCTAGGCGTCTATCAGGTAGTACACATTGTTGTGCAGCGCCTTGCTGATGATGAAAGGGCCCTCCCATGGGGAGGACAGCTTGTGCTGACCGGCTGTCCGCTGGATCCGCCTGAGCACCAGGTCTCCTTTGCGAAAGGAGAGTGGCCAGATCCGCTTGTTGTGGTAGTGCCGGAGCTTCTGCTGATAGATGGCCATCCTGCTCAGGGCCAGTTCGCGGGCTTCTAAGAGTAGGTCGACGCCATCCTCTCTTGCCTCCTTTGCGTCCTTCTCTTTGTATAGGGTGACCCAAGGCGAGTCGAACTCGATATCGTTGGGGATGATCGCCTCGGACCCGTACACAAGGAAGAAGGGTGTGTAGCCGGTTGACCGGTTGGGAGTGGTCCTAAGGCTCCAAAGGACGGCCGATAGCTCGTCGACCCAGCAGCCGACTGACCTCACCAGCGGTGTTACGAGCTAGGGCTTGATGCCGGACAAGATTAGGCCATTCGCCCTCTCGACCTGGCCATTTGACTATGGGTGAGCGACAGAGGCCAGGTCGAGCTGGATGCCCTACTTGGAGCAGAAACGCGTGAGCGCACCCTTGGAGAAGTTCGTGTCGTTGTTGGTGATAATGCTGTGGGGGATGCTGTGGCGAACCATGATGTTGTCGATGAACGGACGGCCGTGGGGTCGTCCAGCTTCTTGATTGGCCGGGCCTCGATCCACTTGGTGAATTTGTCGACAGCCACCAGCAGATGTTTCATGCCACCTCGTGCGGTTTTCAAGGGTCCCAACATGTCGAGCCCCCAGACGCCAAAGGGCCACGAGAGGGGGATGGGTTGGATGGCCGATGCCGATACGTGGCTCTGTGTGCTGAAGCGCTGATTGCCCTCACACTCGTCGACCAGCTTCTTGGCCGCCTCCCAAGCAGTTGGCCAGTAGAAACCGTGCGGAAGGCCTTGGCCACCATGGTCCTGGCGGCGGCATGGTGCCCGCACTCGCCCTGGTGGATGTCGAGGAGGATCTCCTGACCCTTCTCCAGCTCGACGCACCGCTGGAAGATGCCGGTGGTGTTGCGGTGAACGAGCTCGCGATTGATGATGTTGTATCACGAGGCCCGGCGCTGGATTTTTTATGCCATGTCCTCGTCCGAGGGGAGCTCCCAAGCAGAAGGAACGCCAGGATGGGCTGGCCCATGAGTGAGACGAGACGGGTGCCGGCTCGGGAGCCCCGGGCTTAGGTGATCAGTTCCCGGGACCGGCTCGCCTGCCCCCGGGGCTGGCAGGAGGGGTGTCGACTGCCATCATGACAGTCGCGGCATCGGAGCTGGCTGCTTCGGATGCAGCCGGTTTGGGCGGCTCAGGCGTTGCCAACAAGGCATCCGGGGTAGGAGGAGCCGGTGGCGAAGATGCTGAGGGGGCAGCTGGGGCCACCGATGGGCCGGGGCATCTACTGGTACGAAGATGGATTCCGACTCTAGGGAAGGGTTGATCGACGGTTTGAGCAACGGCTCGAGGGAGACGCCAGCTGAGATGGCCTGTTGGGTGGAGCCCATCTTTCCTAGTGTGTCGGCGGCCTCGTTGTCCGCTCGCGAGATGTGGTGGAACTCACAGCCCTCGAAGGAGCCGGTGAGTTGCTGCACGAGGAAGCAATAGCTGGCCATGTTGGCGTCCCTAGCGTCCCACTCTCCAGAGACCTGCTGCACCACGAGGTCGGAGTCACCAAAGCATAGGATGCGCCTGATGCCGATCTCCTTGGCGAGCCAGAGGTCGTAGATGATCGCCTCATATTCAGCCACGTTGTTGGAGGCGGCGAAGTGGATCTGGAGGGTGTACTTGAGCTACTCACCTTTTGGGGAGTAGAGGACTATGCCGGCACCCAGGTCGGTCCTCATTTTTGAGCCGTCGAAATGCATTCGCCAATGCGTGGAGTCTGGGGTGGCGGCATGAACTCAATCTTCGCCCAGTCGACGAGGAAGTCATCCAATGCTTGTGACTTGATGGCGGTATGCGGATCGTACCGGGATCTCGTGGTCAGTGAGGGTGATGACCCATTTGGCTATCCGGTCGGTGGAGTCCCGGCCACACATGATCTTGCCGAGCGGGGTCGTGCTCACCATGGTGATGGTGTGCTCCTGGAAGTATTGCTTGACCTTCTTGGCAGCGAAGTATATGCCACATCACATCTTCTGGTAGTGGGGGTAGTTTTGCTTGGAGGCGGAGAGTACCTCGCTGAGGTAGTAGACGGGACGCTAGACCGACAGGGACTTGCCTTCCTTTGGCCACTCAACCACCAAGATGACGCTGATGACGCGAGTGGTTGCCATGATGTATGCGAGAAAGGTCTCCTTCTCAGCCGGCGCGGACAGGATGGGCACGTGGGTGAGAGCCCGCTTGAGGCCGCAGAAGGCCTCGTCCGCCTTGTCAGGCCAGTCGAACATGCCCAGCCTCTTTGATTGGCCCGGCTCGACTAGAGCCATCTTGCGAAGGAGCCCGTAGAGGGGCAAGGCCTTCTCCCCCACTTGGCTGATGAACCAGCTGAGCGAGGCGAGGCAGCCAGTGAACTTCTGGACATGGGGGAGCCGGGTCGTCTTAGGCATGCGCTCGATCGCAATGATCTTCTCCGGGTTAGCTTCGATGCCACGAGCCGACACGAAGAAACCCAGGAGCTGGCCGGCCGAGACGCCGAAGACACACTTCTCCGGGTTGAGCTGGATCTTCTATTCGTGCAGGTTCGCGAAGGTCTCCCAAATATCGTCGAGGAGGGTGAAATGCTTCTTGGTCTTGACGACGATGTCGTCAACGTAGACGTGGATGTTCCTTCCTATTTGGGGCAGGAGTAACTTCTACATGCACCGTTGGAAGGTGGCGCTGGCGTTCTTCAGGACGAAGGACATGGTGATGTAGCAGTAGGCCTCGAAAGGTGTGATGAAGGAGGTCTTGAGCCGGTCCTCTGGGTCCAGCTTGATCTGGTGGTAGCCAGAGTAGGCATCCAGGAAGGACAGCAACTCGCAGTCGGCCGTGGATTTGATGACCTGATTGATCCGCTGCAGGGCGAATGGGTCCTTGGGGCACGCCTTGTTCAGGCTGGTGTAGTCGATTCACATGCGCCAGGTCTTGTTCTTCTTCAGCACCAGGACTGTGTTGGCCAGCCATTCTGGGTGGAAAACCTCCATGATGAAGCTGGCAACGAGTATCCGGGCGATCTCTTCTCCTATAGTACGCTGCTACTCCTTAGAGAAATGGCATAGGGGTTGCTTGACCGTTTTAGCGTCCGACCAGATGTGTAGTTTGTGCTCGACGAACTTCCTCGGAACACTAGGCATGTCCTTGGGGGGACCATGCAAAGATTTCCCGATTCTCAGGGAGGAAGTCGACAAGCTTGCCTTCCTATTTGCTGTCAAGGCAGGAGCCAATGGTGACACACTGAGTGGGGTTGGCCGGGTCAAGCGGGATCTGCTTGGTGTCCTTGGACGGCTGGAAGGAGGCCTCGCCGACTGACTACAAGGGAGGAGCCGCACGGCCGGCTGGCTAGCGGCAAGGTCCACGAGCCGGTCGAGCTGCCGGTTTTCCTCGGCCATCTCCAGGGCCTCGGCCAGCTGGCTTCTGTCTTGAGCACACTCGAGCGACATCTTGTAGTCACCCGTGATGGTGATGATTCCCTTGGGGCCCGGCATCTTGAGCTTGAGGTAGGCGTAGTGGGGGACCGGCATGAAATTGACGAGGGATGACCACCCAGCAGCGCGTGGTAGGGAGTCTCGAGGTCCACTACCTCGAACAACACCAGCTCGCGGTGGAAGTGTCCGTTGCCGCGAAAGAGGACGTCATTCTCGATCTTGCCGACAGGGGAGCAAGACTTTCTCGGCACGATGTCGTGGAAAACCGTCCAGCTCGCCTGAAGGTTTTGTAGTTTCAACCCTAGCTTGCGCATCGTGTCAAGGTAGAGGATGTTGATGCTGCTGCCACCATCAACCAGCACCCGTGAGAAGCGGCAGGTGCGCTTTTCGATGGCGATTGTGGGGTCGAGGACCAAGGCATAGTTGCCGGGACTCGACATCATGGCCAGATGCTCTGCCTGGCTCCAGGTGACCGGCTTCTCCGACAAGTGCATGAACTGGGGAGTTGCCGACATGGTGGCATTCACCTCACGATGGAACCGGCGTTGAGCATGTTTGCTCATCTCTTCACTGGTGAAGACGACATAGCAACCGTCCTAGTTGGGGAACTGGTCATGTAGGCGACCATCATTGTGGGACAGAGCCGGAGCCGGCGCCAGGGCGGCAACTGGTGCCGGGCTGGCACATGGGCTGGCAGCGCGGGAGGAGCCGGAAGGTCGTCCCCCTAGGCCAGTCGTTTTGAGAAGTTGCACTGCCGGAGCATGTGTGTGGAGGGCTTGGCCCCAGAGTGGTTCTTGTAGGGGAGGTCGAGCATCCGCTCGAATGTGAGCTTGGGCTCCCAGGCAACCTTGCTAGTGCACTGGCGCTGGCTGGAAGACTGGGCAGCCGACTCCTGCTCCTCGTTGGTGGCAACCTGCACGCTCCCGTAGCGGGAGTCAGGCTAGTCGTTGTTCCGCTTGTTGTTTTGCGGCTGCGGGTTGTCGGCAGCTGGTCGGGACATCACTGGTGTTGTTGTTGCCTTGGCGGGTGGAGTCGTTTTGACTCGAATGGAGGAGTTGGCCGTGGCGTACTTGTCCACCTTGGTCATGATCTTGGCCAACGTGGTCGGCTTAGATCACAAAAGCTTGTGCTTGATAGGGGTGCCATCGTGACAGCCTTCGATGAAGTACTGTATGGCTTGAACGTCGGGCACCCCCTCACAGGAGTTGCAGAGCTCTGTCCATTGGGTGAGGTAGGCGCAGAGGGACTTGTCCGGCCCCTGAACGCATATGGCTAGTTCACGGGGGCAGCCGGGCCGCTTGTAGGTGCCGGTGAAGTTGCTTAGAAAGGCTTCCTCAAAGTCCGTCCAAGTGTTGATGTTGTCGGCCGCCAGGCTATTGAGCCAGGTGCAGGCCGAGCGGATCAGAATAAGGGGAGCATTGAAAACAACTACGCACTTGTTTCCCCTGGCGATGCCGACCACAGTGGTGTAGTCGACCAACCAGTCTTCGGGTTTGGCAGCCCCGTTGTACTTCCGGGTGTCTCAGGGGAGCGTGATGCCGGTTGGGAACGGATCTTTGCCGATCCGAGGGCCGAAGCATGCCAGGCCAATTGAGCCCTCCTCCTCGAGGAGAGTCGACTTTGCGAGCCGGTCGATGTGGAGACAGGCGTCGTTCTCGCTGTGGGGGACACGTGATCCGAGCCGGGCCGAGAGCTCGGGGTGGATGACGGGCGGAACCGATTGTCGGGACCCCGATCCTAAGTCATATGAATCCAAACTGTAACATATCACATCACTTTGTGGCCTCATGCACGGTAAACTCCACGGCTATAGCCTTACCTTAGCCGGGACCATTTGCGTCTTTTGGCCCACGTATGTGAACATGTCGCTGGCAATCAAACGACAGAGAACCCGGGCCGACATGACTAGTCATAGAACCCAGGTGGCACATCCGTACGGAAACAGGCATAGTTAACCCAGCAATGCAGGTGTCGGCCTCAAGCGTGTGTAGACAAGTCATAGCAAGCTACAAGGACTCCATTACGCCATGGGACATGAATGTCATCACTGCACGCAGACGAGATGTAGCAGGCTACAGGGACTCCGTTACACTGCGAGACATTTCCCCGAAGGGACAGACACAACAACAAAGAAGGATACACGTCGGTCAATCAATGTGTCTGGAGCAGTAGCAAGCTACCAAGGCTTGATGGAAGCACAAAGAGGCAGTTTCATGTAAAGAGTACTACTAAAGGCACATGACTAGGTGTCGGATCCCATACATACCATTGCATGTCACACGTACGCACGACATGCCCGATATGCATAGATACAACTATGGCATCACAACATAACCATACATCAACACAACTTTTATTTAAGAGGCTCAGAAGAGCCTTGCATAATATGTTCTTACAGGTAGGGGTCACATGACCCGACACTCAAGTCATACAAGCAAGTTCATACAAACCAAGCGGAAGCATAAAGCTGTCTGAGTACAGACAAATGAAAGGGTAAAAAGGCACATGGCCTGACTATCTACAGCCCACCACAGGGCATAAGGTCATAGCTGGGACACCACCTATTCAGCATCGTCGACATCTAGCTAGAACCCACCTGATGGGTCCTGGGTCTCATCTGCAACATTTATTAAGAAAACGTGAGTACAAACGTCCTCAGCAAGTCTTCAAAATAGACCTAGATTATTCATGCTCAAGTGTCAACAAGGGGAGTGGTGGGGTTTATGCAGCAATGCTAGCTTTGACTCATGGCTAACCTATACTACACAATTTTAACTCTTTGTTTAGATTTTCGATATCACACACGAGTCCACTAACTCCACATCAATACACCACCATGGATTCACTTCCCGCTCCTAGGAGAGTACCATCCATGGTACTCACACTTGTATTGATATTTTTATGAGTATCCATCAAATTATCTATGAATAGCATAAGTTCTCCAAGTAGTCCATATCCGTGGACGCGGCTATTCAAATAGTTTAATACCCTGCAGGGGTGTACTTCTTCACACACACTCTTGCCACTTATCGTTGTGTGCTCGTAGAACCATGCACCCCGGCAACCTTTAAGCGGAAGCCTAGCGAGGGAGTCGGCCATGACCGTCAATCACACAAGACCTCTAGTCCAAGCTATCGCCTATTTGAGACTGAACCCGCATGGAAGTCCGGCCAAAGTTTCCGCTATGGCCCCAAACGATGTGCGCAAGGTTCCCAAGCCCACCATTCGGGTGACCCTTGGTACACCGTGCCACTGCCTACTGCGTCGTAACCCACCCCTAGGGTCAGCGCTACGCACGACCTCCAGCATGCTATAAACACCAGAAACTACTTGCAACTCTTGGACCCAGGACTAAGCGATTGATAAGTCACGCGGGGTCATATTTCAGGGCCCAGCATGTGGTAGTAACTAGTCTTGGATCACAAACACGAAACTCAGTTCCTAAGAATGGTCCCAATGAGACAACCCGTCATGTACTCCTACATAGCCTCTCATCGCTACCTTTACCAAATCGGGTTCATCATAAGCTTATCACATCAGAACAACTTTGTTGCACTCCAGTTCATCACCTAGATGAATCAGACCTGACACAACTCTAAGCGTAGCAAGCATAGCAGGCAAAGTAAGCAAAGCACATCATGGCACAAGCGGCTCGGAGGTGCCGACGCGGGCTACGGCGGTGCCGGCTTCGGCCCGCGCATGACCAGAGGAGGTGGAGGAGATGATGGCCATTGCTCCCACGCGGGCGTGGGAGGTGCCGGACTGGGTCGCAGTGAGTGGACCCATAGCCATGGGAGGATCGGTGCAGACGAGCACCTGGCTAGGGTACTCGCCAGCGACCGATGCTTCGGCGACGCTTAGTCTGCCGAAGCGCTCGGTGCGCGCGTCGATGTCAAGCATGAGGTCGACGACATTGCCCGGAAGGCCTGCCAGAGCACGCCCCACCAGCCCGCGGTTTCGCCTGGACGTGCGGCGGCCGTGAGGAATGGCGAGGGGTCCCGCCCGGAGCATGAATCCGCCCGGCGCCGCATATGGCCCTATAGTGGGCGCCAACTGTCGTCGTTTTCTCATGACAAATGCCATGCGTAGGCTTATCGAAGGTGGTTGGGGCCAGAGGACACCGACGGGCTCTGAGTGCGGGATTAGGCACAAGCGGTGGTGACACGCAATGTACCCAGGTTCAGGGCCCTCCATGGGAGGTAATACCCCTAGTCCTGCTTGGTCTAGTTGATGGATGGGTATGATTACAAGGTTGCTCCTGGAGATGTTGTCTAGAGGAGGAAGAGGGAGCAGCCGGTTTGCCTTCCTCCACTACGAAGCTGGATATGAGGGAGGTGTCCTATGGGTGTGTGTGTGAGATCTCTCGTCCCCGTTGCATGGGGGGCTCAAGGGGTTTTATAGGCCAACCCCCCAGCTTACAATATTCCTGAGGTACAAAGTGGGGAGACCCGGCTGGCAGCCTCTCCGGTTGGCCAATGGGCCCCGCCTCGCGAGCTGTCTCATCGCCCGTAGGGTCCACCGGCTATGCGGTCCCATCACCCGCTGGGGCCCGCCAGCCGGCTCCTTTATTGGCCCCTGCCCACTTGCTACGGCACGGGTCGACCGGGTGATGTCGTCTTGCGCCAGTCAGCCAAGGTCTCTGGTATGGCCACCTACATTGTAGCCATGCCGGAGCAGGTAATCGAGTGGGAGGAGGCGTACCGGCACTGTTAACCCGCCTGGTTGCAGTCGGCCAAGGTCAACGGTACGACCGGCCGGTCTGTAGCCACGCGCGCCCGTGCGTCAGCGGCCACTGTGGCTACATTGGTGCCCGTCGTGGGGGTCCCGTCGTGTCACCATACCCGCATGCAGAGGGATGGGACGGGAGCTTGTGCATCCAAGGGTTAACGAAGGAGGTGGCTCGGAGGTAGCCAGCCATGGCTAGCCGGCTGGGGGCCAAGCTGGCTCCTCGATCAGTCGGCCTCGATCCAGCCGACAATGCATCTGTCGGCTGTGCGCCAGCCGGCTGTAAGCAGCCGGCCATATAATTTTTCTTGAAGTGGGGGAGAGAAACCCCATTGGTTTGGCCTACCCGGGGGTAATAACACCGTCAAGCTCAGTTTCAGCCCGAACTCTAAGAACCTTCTTCTCCCTAGAAATAGGGATGCACTTCGCATTGCACAACCCGAATGCCAGCAGAACATGTGCCAAGAAGGCACAACTTTGCACTTAAGGTTCCATGGGCAGCAGTGTGGAAAAACTATCAAACAGTAAGTGGTTGGCTAAACTGCAATACTGCAAAGACACATCTTCGGACATACTATAGGTACCATCCAGGACCTGCTATAGCATAAATCCCATCCATACTTTGGCGTCTTCTCAAGATCTTCTTTCCAAGGTCTGCTCACCGACAACATCACCCATAAAGGAATGCAACTCCTTAGGAGGCACATGAGCGGATAGGCGACAGGGCGCATCAAGGACATTACGCCACCCATCGAAGACCCCTGGTACAACCCCTCGTGTCAGCTTTATATTTCATAAGAGTTATTGAGAAAATATAAGACCAGCAGGCATGGCTGCTTCACTGTCGTTTTGGTACATACTCTGTTTCTTCTCTCATCAATGCTTGTTGCAAAACTGTTCGGTACACATTACGACGCAACCAGCTAATAGACCCGGGGCTCGAATTTAAAATATCGCCTTAAGCACAACCGATCATGTGTTCGGCGTCTCGAATTTCGCTTTATATGCATTGGTTCCGAACTATATCTTGGGCTAATAGTTGGGTTGCCAGGCTCCTGTGCTTTCCCCTTTATGTTTCGATCGTTCGGCTACAAGGGCAAAGGGAGAACCACTGCGATTATCTTTCCAGCTAGCCTCGTCAGGCACCTCAGGGGACAAAGTCGAGAACAGACTGTCATAGTATGCGAGAACCGGTTTACGAATCCGAGCATAAGTGTTGTACTAAAAACTTCATTAGAGGTTATTCCGTCTCATACGATGGGTTTCGTACTCGTACGATCCATGTGATGCTGGCTTTAGCTGCGGTTCATCCGAACATCACAAACCATAGGGGGCTAGTCATCAGCCCCCGCGTTCCTTTCTCACGCTCCTAGGGCTAAGTGAAAGCATTAAAGCATTATAATCGGATTGCCTTGTCCCCCCCCACACACACACTACCACCTTTTGGTACCGATAGCTCAGCTAAGGGTCACGATGTGGAGGCAAAGACACCTCATGTAGTATCTACATGGGGGCTGAAGCTGAAGAGTGGCAACTTTCAGTTTAAACGGCCACACGGGAGTCACGCGAATGCAAAACATAAAAGACATAATAAACCATGCAACATCATCACAAAGCGTTAAAAAGTGTTCGAATGTATTACAACATTTTTATTCTTGAAAGTTACCCTTCGAGCATTGAGCCACTATTGCCCAAGCAACATCCATCACTACGGAGAAGTATCGCTCAATGCACCTATGCTCCTTTCCAGGGGGCGGAGGCATGGTAGCTATCTTCGTCGGATCAAGCCCCGGCCAGTGCATCTTTGGCCTTGCAAAGGCCATCTGAGATCCCTCGATGTAGGAAGAACGCTTTAGCGCATTAACCCGAGGTGCAGCATCACTTAGCTTCCACACTAGGCCAAAGTAGCTACTCGGCAACGGCTCTTCGGGCTATAGCCGAATGCAGAGATCCCTCATGGCCGGTTCTGCCATCCTATGTAGCTCCATCAGCTGCTTCATCAGCTCGATGAGAACAAGAGAGCGCTCGGGGGCTTCAAATTGTGCCCAAAAGAGCCAAGTTTCATCTCCCTCTTCTCGCGAAGCGTAGAACTGGTTCGCGTCCGCTACGCTCTTCGGGAGGTCCGAACAGGCACCTAAGGAACGCCACACCTGGGTGAGAATTGCGAACCTACTATCACCGGAGGCACACTATAGTAAATACGGGTTACCATCTGTGATAGACTTGACTTGGTGAATATGTTCTTAAAATAACTGCCTATCCGCCCGCTCCTTCTGGAGATTGGCTTTCAGCGCGGATAGCTCGATGGCCTATTCCTTGCCCTTCTGCTCAAGGTCCTCGCATTTCAGGCTGGCATCCTTGAGCTCCTGCTGAACCTCCCCCACCCGAGCCTCATGCTTAGCGCTCGTGATTTTTAAGGCAAAGAGCGCAGCTGCTGCCTGTTCGGCGGCTGCCTTCTCGTCCGCGGCCTCTTGCTTCATCTGTCGCAGCTTGGCCTTGAGCTTATTGACCTCCTTAGCCGAGGCTGTGTAAGCAATAAACATATAATTATACTGAGTCAACGGTATGGATCACTAATGATCGAAAGCTCGGATACTACAATTCGGCTTACCTTGCGCCTCAACGAACCTCTTGTTAGAGGCATCTAGCTCCTCTTCTGAGCTTTTGAGCTTCCGATTTACCTCGGTAAGCTCTATGGCATTAATGGCCGCTGCCAATGATGAGGCCTACAAACAAAAAAGTCAGTTTATATGGGTTCAAACAACTGAACTGTCAAGAGCATGACCCTATGTTCAATCCTCCTAAGGGTTGTTAGAACATTATGAGATGAATAATGTCTCGTACAATGTTTCGTCACTTATTTTGTATTTGACCCCCAGGTGATGTTTTCTAAACTCACCCAGGGCTCGAGAGCTACTATATATGACGCTAGCAAAAACCTAATAAATAAAAAATTCAGGAAAAGAACATTACATGGCTCACCTGGAAGCCCGTCAGGAGACCATTGAAGACCTCCTTTAAGACTCTATCAAGGGACTGAATGCCTTGCAAAACTACAGCCATAAGGGTGGGGTGATCCTAGGAGATGGAGGTGCTCGATAGAGCCTCCTCCATGACCAGCCACCCAATCATCGATGGCGCCAGTGGTGATCTGTTAGCCCGATCTCTACCCGAGGATTGAACTGATGGCTCTCGAGGCGTGGTGCGCTCCGGAGATGACCTCGAAGGGGACTGAACATCCCTTTGTTCGGTCTCCTCAGTGGCCAGGAGGGGTTCCTCCCCTCGGTCTTCTATGGCCGAGGCATTAACCTCGGCCATCATATCATCACCCTTGTCGTCTGTGTTTGGCCCCAAAGTAGCCTGGTGGGATGACACCTCCGCGGTATCCTTCACGACCCCTAGAGGTGTGGGATGCGATGTGGTCCCACTCTCTGCCAGTCGGCAGATGGAGACTCCCCATCTAAAACTTAGTCGGTGGGGAGAACGCGTGGTGGGCTACGGATCAAAAGGCGCTCACACATTAATAACACCGTATTCTTACCTTTGAGCTGGGGGCTTGACCCATAGATTCCTTTGAGGAACCTTCTCGAAGTCCTCAGACTGGGCATAAGAGTCGAGGCTATCCTCGGGCAGGACCAACCTCGACTGATGTGCCCTCTTCGGGGCAGGAGGGTGTACCTAATCCACGGTGTTTAGTGAAACCGCCCTCTTTCTTGCGAGGGGGAATCACCCTCCTCCTCATCCTCATGCTTTTGCTCATGGTTAGAGGAGGCATGAGTTTCCTCGGACGTAGCGTCCGGTTGGTCCCTTTTGCGGAGACCTTCTCTGATCTTATTTTTTCCTTCTCCTTCTCCGGCGCCGAGTACGGAGCCTCGACGAGCATCTCCGCCAACAGCTCCTAGCTGCGGTCTTTGGGTTGTGGTGCCAGGCAGTTGATTCCCTCGGTCTTGCTCAACCTTTTCTTCAAAAACAAGGGGAATGGTGCTTATCTCTTTCTGCCAATAAATCAAGGCCAGAGAATTACGATTATATCGTGTCTGGGTAGTAGGATTATCGACGCTTAGGCCCGAATCCTCCTTCTCGACGAGCCAGCTCTTCTGGGCTTGAACAACACCTTCCACGGTTTCGTCGGAGTGGTGCTAAAGACTTTTCATACGGTAGGCATATCATCAAGCTCATAGGCTGACATGGGGGAGCCCTGGCACTAGCAGGGAAGGATACGGCATCGAAGAATGATCTAGACCATGTTAACCCGCTTGATCATGGCTTTGACCAATGTGGAGATGCGCTTCTATAGCTTGTCCACCTCTGCATCTGACCCCTAGCCAAGACCCTTCCGGAGCCATGAGTTCAAACTTGTGGGGGGTCCGGATCTAAACTCGGCTGGAGCAACCTGGTCCTCTGCCCTTGGGTCAGTGATATAAAATCTCTCCTTTTTCTATATCTTGATGGTGTCGATGAAGGTGCTAGTCGGCCATCCGACGCGGGGGAGCTTGCTGCTTACCGCCCCTCCACAGTCCGCGTGCTTTCCCGCGACGATCTTTGGCTTGACGTTGAAGACCTTGAGCCACATGCCGAAGTGTGGTTCGACCCGCAGGAAGGCCTTGTAGATGAGGATAAAGGCCGATATGTGCATGAAGGAGTTTCGGGGGAGGTCGTGGATGTCTAGTCCATACAAGAACATGAGACCCCTGACAAAGGGATGGAGCGGAAAGCTCAGCCCCTTGATGAAGTGGGGGACGAACACCACCCTCTCGCCTGGCTTAGGGGTGGGAACCACCTGGTTCTTCTCTATGGCACGGTGGAAGACATTGGCAGGGAGGTAGCCGATCTGCTTTAGGTCTCGGATGTCCGAGTTAGTGACTGTGGAGGCCTCCCGCTTGCCATTGGAGCCCGAACCTGCCATGGCTAAGCTCGGAGGAGAGGTCGAGGAAGAATTGGATCAAGGATCTTGAAACTTAGGGAGATTGAGGAAGCAAAGGATGTGAATGGTAAGTGTTAATAGGCCTTGAGCATTTTCTTCCTTTATGAGGTGTGACGCCGATTAGCCTCCCTTTATTGTGCCACTCATCTCTCAGCTTACCAAGACATGTGTGCCGTTATAAACGCATGTAGAAACTTGATATGATCAATCATATCCCATGCGAAACGGAGCACGATCGATGCATTGATGAATCATGCTAATGTAAAAACGGCCTCGAACCACGAATCAAGTTTTCATAACTGGTTCAGTGATCATGGTGGATCGCGACTCTTCGTGAGAAAGGTTGTCAGAATACACTGTTTACACTCTGACGTTTGGCCTTCGAGACTAAGCGACTCACGGTGTTCAGACAATAATATGATCTGAAAAATTACGCGCCATTAGAGGCTAAACTAGTCTCAGCCGATCATTAAATGGGAAAAAGAACTCACCCTGCAAGCCAAAGACTCTAATCACGTGGAGAAGCCGGAGCTAAGGCCCTTGGCGTTGGGGGCTAGTTCGGGGGCTACTGAGGGAGTCCTGGACTAAGCGGTCCTCGGGCTGTCGGCCTATCTCCTAATAGGCCAGCTTGGTGGACCGTTCTCTGATTGTCGTGGGAAGGGCCGGAAACATCGAGAGGCCACATTCTATAAGGAAGTCCCGAAGGTGTGTCGTGCACCCCAAGTCAAGATGAGGAAATCGATATCTCCATCCTCGGCAACACACCTACCATGTGTAAACCCTAGTACCCCCTGTGTCCATATAAACTGGGAGGGTTTTAGATTGTAGGACAGAGGAACTCATCTAGGGTTCTATTTATTTGATCTTGATGTAGATCAACTCTGTAACCTTCACACCATGAATATAATCGAGCAGGACGTAGGATTTTACCTCCATAGGAGGGCCCGAACCTAGTTGAAAATCGTCTCCCTCGTCCCTTGTTACCAGGGATCCTAGTCTCATAGCTCGGGACCCCGTACCCGATCTCCGTTGGGTTTGACACTGACACCCTCCTCATCATGGAGACCATAGGGATGATGAAGATGGCCTCCGGTGATGATTTCCCCCTCCGACAAGGTGCCGAATCGGGGTCTAGACTGGTTTTTCGTGGCTAAAAAGGCTTGAGTCAGCGGAACTTCTAATCTAGGGTTATTTTTGGGGGTTGCTAAATATATAGTATTTTTGGGCGTTGGTATCATGCGAAAATGGACATGAGGGGCCCACAAGACACTAACGCAAGCCAAATTGGGTTGGTGCTCCCTGGTGGGTTGTGCCCACCTCGTGGATCTTCTAGCCCCCCGTGAAGCTTCTAGTGCTTCTTTTGTTCCAAAAAAATCATCAAAAAGGTTCGTTGCATTTGGAGAACTTATACTTCTGCACAAAAAACAACACCACGGTAGTTCTGCTGAAAATAGCGTCAGTCCGGGTTAGGTCTAAATAAATCATATAAAGTGCATCAAAACCATATAAAAAATTTGTAAACATAGGTGAATATGGCATGAATACATCACAAATTATAGATATGTTGGATACGTATCACACCACATATCGGAACAAAGCTAAAAAATCACCTTGTCTTCATTGTGCTTGATTATCTCTCAACTTTCCCTTACGTTCATTGCCGGGACCCCGATCCTAAGGCATATGAATACAGACTGTAACATATCACATCACTTTGTGGCCTCATGCATGGTAAGCTCCACGGCTGTGGCCTTACCTTAGCCAAGACCATTTGCGTCTTTTGGCTCACGTATGTGAACATGTCGCTGGCAATCGAACGACAGAGAACCCGGGCCGACATGACTAGTCATAGAACCCAAGTGGCACATCCGTACGGAAACAGGCATACATAACCCAGCAATGCAGGTGTCGGCCTCTAGCATGTGTAGATGAGTCATAGCAAGCTACAAGGGCTCCATTACATCATGAGACATAAATGCCATCATTGCACGTAGACGAGTCGTAGCAGGCTACAAGGACTCCATTACACTGCAAGACATTTCCCTGAAGGGACAAACACAATAGCAAAGAAGGATACATGCCGGTCAATCAATGTGTCCGGAGCAGTAGGAAGCTACCATGGCTCGGTGGAAACACAAAGAGGGAGTTTCCCATAAACAGTACTACTAAAGTCACACAACTAGGTGTCGGATCCCATACATACTGTTGCACGTCACACGTACGCACGACATGCCCGATATGCATAGATACAACCATGGCATCACAACAAAACCATACAACAACATGACTTTTATTTAAGAGGCTCAGATGAGCCTTGCATAATATGTTCTTACGGATAGGGGTCACATGACCCGGCACTCAAGTCATACAAACATGTTCATACAAACCAAGCGGAAGAATAAAGTTGTCTGAGTACAGACAGATGAAAGGGGCAAAAGGCACATGGCCTGACTATCTACAGCCCGCCACAGGGCATAGGTCTTAGCTGGGACACCAGCTATTCCGCATCGTCAACGTTTAGATAGAACCCACCTAATGGGTCCAGGGTCTCATCTGCAACATTTATTAAGCAAACGTGAGTACAAACGTACTCAGCAAGTATTTAAAACAGACCTAGTCTATTCATGCTCATGTATCAACAAAGGGAGTGGTGGAGTTTATGCAGCAATGCCATCTTTGACTTGTGGCTAACCTACACTAGTCAATTTTAACTTTTTGTTTACATTTAGTTATCGCACACGAGTCCACTAACTCCATAACAATACACCACCATGGACTCACTTCCCTCTTGGGAGAGTGCCATCCACGGTACTCACACTTGTCTTGATATTTTATGAGAATCCATTAGATTATCTATGAACAACATAAGTTCTCCAAGTGGTCCATATCCGAGGACGTGGCTATTCGAATAGTTTCATACCCTGCAGGGGTGTACTTCTTCACACACGCTCTTGCCACTTATCGATGTGTGCTCATAAACCATGCACCTCGGTAACCTTCAAGCGGATGCCCAGCGAGGGAGTCGGCCATGACCGACAATCACATAAGACCTCTAGTCCAGGCGATCGCCTATTTGACACTGAACCCGCACGGAAGTCCGGCCGAAGTTTCTGCTACGGCCCCAAACGATGGTGCGCAGGGTTCCCAAGCCCACCATCCGGGTGACCCTTGGTACACCGTGCCACTGCCTACCACGTCGTAACCCACCCCTAGGTTCAGCGCTACCCACGGCCTCCAGCATGCTATAAACACCAGAAACTACTTGCAACTCCTGGACTAACGACTAAGCGAATGATAAGTCGAGAGGGTCAATTAAGTATCCCAGCGTGTGGTAGTAACTAGTCTTGGATCACAAACACGGAACTCAGTTCCTAAGAACGGTCCCAATGAGACAACCCGCTATGTACTCCTACATAGCCTCTCATCGCTACCTTTACCAAATCGAGTTCATCATAACATCATCACATCAGGCAACATTGTTTCACTCAGTTCATCACCCAGATGAATCCGACCTGACACAACTCTAAGCATAGCAAGCATAGCAGGCAAAGTAAGCTAAGCACATCATGGAACAAGCATCTACCAGGTATGCTAGGTTGCAAGGTTTAGCTATTTATTGTGACAATGTCAGGTTATGCAACAGAATAGGATCATCTACCGTGTATGACTGACATGTGATTGGTTGTCCTAATGCAATAAACAAGAGCAGGAGTGAGAGAATGGGATGTTATCGGAATGATCAAAGGGGTTGCTTGCCTTGCTGGGAAACGGAAAGGTTCTCTCCTTCATCTGGATATTCGGGGTATCCTCAGGAGCAGGGCCTACTGCAATGCAGATAAGATACAATCAACACATGCAAGTGCAACAATATGATGCATGATCATGCCATGATAGCTTGTATGGATGAGCTAATGCAATTAGTATTCAAGTTAATTTGAAATTAGTTTGAATATAGGTTCAAAATCGTTCTTTATTTCAAATTCCATATACTAACCTATTAGTAATTGTCAATGTTCACCTATTTAGATTTCTCTAACATGCATGACAATAGCACCATTGGATTCATTGGATTTTTCTAATAATTTTTCAAATATAAATTATTTACATCTGATTTACAGATTAATTTATATGAATTTTTGAAGTTTTGTATAATTTCTGGAATTATTTTTAAACTAGGAATTGGTTTTATTGCATCAGCATGACATCATTATGACGTCAGCTGGTCAGCTGACCGCGCCAGAGTCAAACCTGACATGTGGGGGCCATATGTCAGTGACTCAGACACTTAACTAACTAATTAAAACTAAATCCTATTTAATTAACAGGAAGTGGGCCCACTATCAGTGACTAATTAGGTTAATTAAAAGAATTAATTAAATTCTTAATTAACTTTGACTCAGGGGGCCACCTGCTAGTGACTCAGGGGGTCAAACCCCGTGGTCAACTCCGGCAAGACCCACCGGCTTTGAGCCGCCGGTGGCCTGGCCCCACCTGCCAGTGACTCAGGGGGTCAAACCTCGTGGTCAACTCCAGCAAGACCCACTGGCGTTGAGCCGCCGGTGGCTCCAGAGACGGCGGAGGGCTTCGGGATCCCTCCTCGGCGACCGAAAGGACGGCGGAGGGCACCAAACGACTCAGCACACACACGCGCATCCATTGCGACCCCTCCTAGGAGCTAAGATGGTCGGAATCGATGTCGGCCGTGAGCTGGGCGGCGGACGAAGCTCGGGCGAGCACGGGCTTGTCGAACCAGAGCGCAAAATGAGTTATACTTGGCACCTACGGACTCTACAAAGCCTCACGAACACGACGAAGGCCTCAGACGGACCAGCTGGTCACCGGAACATGGTCGGCTTTGAGCTCGAGCGGCGGGGGCATTCGGACCTCGATGGAATCCGACGCTAGAGCACACAAACGAAGGGGGAAAGAGGGGCAAAAGACTCAGGGGCTGACGATGGTCGTAGAGACGGCGAGAGTAGGCTTGGGGAGGGCCTAGAGCAGCGGCGAGCTCCACTTGAATTCCGACGGCCGGAGGTGGAAGACGACGTGAAGACGGCGATGGGGAGCTGCTGGCAGTGCACGGCTCGGCGAGGAGGAAGAGGAAAGCTAGGCAGATCGATTGGGGGGCTCATGGGCGAGCAGGAGCGGCTAACGCGACGGCGGCGTGCTCGAGCAGTGCTTGGCCATGGCGAAGCAGAGAGGGGAGAGGAAGAGACGCGGGCGAGAGAGAGAGAGTGAGAGATGGGGACGGCTCTGGGGAGCTTATCCCTATCGCGCTGGCGAGGAGGACACACGCAGGCAGCTGCCGGCATGGAGGCATGGCAGCGCGCGCGCTCTGGCCACGCACTCGTCCTCCTGGCCGCCAGGAGGACGATGACCTCCCTAGGCGAGGTGGGCTAGCCTGGCCTGGGCCTTTCTCCTTTTTTTATTTTTTTTCTTCTCTGTTTTCCTTTACTGACATTTATTTATTTTCTTTTCAGGTACAAATGACTTTATAAAATATCCCATATATTTTCTATAATGAAGTTTGAATATTTCAAACTTTTCTAAAAAGTTTCAGGATATTTTGAAAACAAAAATAATGATAGTGCTTTATTTAATGATTTCAGGCGCCTTATCAATTATTTTTGAATTACTTTGATTGTTCAAATAATTAGAATGGTCCCTGTTATAATCATGCCCAAATTTACGAGACATAGGGAACATTTTTAGTGGGCATTTTGAATTTGTTGAATTTTCACCAAATTTGAATTGTTTTGATTCAAAGTTAGCTTGGGGTTTCTTTTGTTCCCCATTTCATGTTAATGGAAAAATGAAACATGATGCAAGCACAATACTATTCCTAGGACATCTAGCTAGGGTTGTGACATTCATGTGTAAAGTTTTGTGTTTTTTCTGCCACTATAATAGACTTGCATGTGTAGGGTGCTACCAGACTTGTTCGAATTAGTAAAATCTATGCAGAACTAAATTGAAAAGGACTAGGGTTTTATTGGTCAAGTAGTCTAATTAACTCCTCTAGACCTAAATAAGATCCTACACTACAAAATAAAAGTCGATATACAGTACCGGGATGAGAAGTCATCCCCGAACATGTGGCGTATATCAACGCGAGTCATTTATTTCGTGACGAGCTCTAAAAATCATCCTGAGGCCGCCAAGCCCGCCCCACCCCCAGCCCGATTTTGTCGCTCGCCCTATCGGACCCCTCACTTGGTGGGAGAATTTTTTTCCCTCTTCACCTGCCGCCCCTTTGCATCGCTGCCACCAATAATCCTTCTGACCATGGGTCGTCATGCCTCAGTGTCGTCCCCAATCTCTACCATGAAGCTCCGAGCCCATGGTCGGCATTTTGCAAGCGTAGCAGCCTAGTTGGCATCGCCTTGTCCCTCTTCCACTCCCTCGGCCATGTTGTCTGCCGCCACGCTTACCCTATTGTAGGATCGAAAGTAAGTCTAGAGGGGGTTGATCAAACTATTTGACCAAATAAAATCTACTTTTCCCAATTTTAATTCTTGGCAGATTTTAGCATTGATAGTATGTCAAGTACACCCTACACATGCATGTCTACAAGTATAGCCATAGAAAGTAAAGACATTGCACATGTAAGTAAAGAGAGGGTAAGGAGAGCAAACACAATTGGTGACACGATGATTTTTCCCGTGGTTCCGATAGGTGGTGCTATCGTACGTCCATGTTCATGGAGCCTTCAATCCACGGAGGGTAATGGTCGCGAGAGTCCACGGAGGGCTCTATCCACGGAGGATTCCACGAAGAAGCAACCTTGACTATACCATGACGACCTACGAAAATGGAGGAATAGCCTTACTCTGGGTAGATCTTCACGAAGTAGGCGATCTCGTTGCCCTTACAAACTTCTTGGTTCACTCCACAACACGAAGTAGGAGGCTCCCAAGCGACAACTAAACAATCGAGGAGGCACCACCCTTCAAAAGGTAATAGGCTCTGTAATGTCAAAGAACTCCTTTCTCTTGTGCTTCAAGATGATAGACTCCTCAACACACAATCACTCTATCACAAATATGGCTAGGTAGAAGAGATGGGATTAGTGGAAAGCAACTTGGGGAGGCTAGAAATCAAGATCCATATGGTTGGAGTGGAAGATCTTGACCTCAACACAAGGGTAGGTGGTTCTCTCTTAGAAAACTAGTAGGATAGGTATGGAATGGTTCTGAGTGCTTCTCTTCCGAGTAGGTGGTGGTGAAGGGGTATACATAGTCATCCCCAAAAATCCAACCATTACACACAAAATGACCAACTCGGTGACACTTAAGAGTTAATCTCGGTGGTACCGAAGTGACCAAAGGGTGGCAACTTTTGAATCTCGGAGGGACCGATATAGGAATCTCTGTTGAACCGATAAGGTGACCAATAGTCAGAATGCCCATTCTCGGTGACGCCGATTCAACAATCTCGGAGGGACCAAAATTGTAAACTTGCATAACATAAAGTTGGCAGCCCAACTCGGTGGCACCGGAAGCAGTATCAGCTGTACCGAAGGGTTAGGGTGTGGCTGAGTCTGTCCAGGGTTTGGAATCGGTGGCACCAGATGTGGAATGTTGGTTGCACCGATTTTGAGTGTTTGTCTTAGGACAGACTTTGGTGGGAGAGTTTGTGGGTGTCTTTGGTGACTATCACTTGTCAGGTATGAGCATTTTGTTCACAAACAAAACTTTACCCCCTTTTAATAGTATTGGCTTTCCTCTGGACTCAAAGTTATTTTTCACAAATATAAAATGTAGAGTCCTCTTGCCTGAAGCTTTGCCAATCCATTTCCTTGCATCTTGGGATGTTCCAAAATCTCTTTGCCAACCCATCATTGAAATTTTCTGAAACATACTTGATGAAAACATTAGTTCAATGACTTGTATGTTCTTATGATTTACCAAAAACACCAAGCAAGCAAATGGGCTTTCAATGTTCCCCTTTTTGGTTATTGATGACAACACATAGATCCAAGCTTCAACATATGATATAATCAATGAATATAATCATCGCTTTGAGAAGTATGTGATAAGCAAGAGCTCCCCATAAATTTGTGCATTATTTTGGATTTGTGTTTGAATGTGAATGCATAATCGATTAGGTACATGGGGCGCTCCTTCCATGTCACATACATCTTGGTGGTGTGCGAGAATAATTAGAGTAAACATCATAGCACAACACAATCAAGCAACGTAGAAAGATCATCTCATAAAGCATTAAGATGATAGGAAGTAGTAGTATCACACAAAAAGTGTATCACAAGCAACCAAAAGACAATTGTTTTTGAAAAGCAATAAAAACCAAAATGCTCTCTCACTCGAAGCCTAAAGATCTATATACACTTCTCCCCCTTTGGCAACAAGTTACCAAAAATTCAAAGGCATGTGTCTAAGCATTCTTGGATGTACCTGTCTTGGGCATAGCATTAGCTAGTAGTTTCTTGGCCTTCTTCTTGGGAGGAGCCTTTGCAGATAGCTCATCGTCCTCTTCAGCAGTAGCTGCCTCCTCTGGATCTTCATACCTGGATGTAGGTCTGCCAGTCACATGGATTATCTTCTTTGTAGCTCTCTTCTCCCCTGCCTTCTTAGGCATAGACTTCGTTGGGGGATCAATGGTCATTGTTGCCCTAGCACTCTCATATGCTTTGTTAGTTTCAGCAGGTGCATAAATTTTGCTGACCACCCTCCTGGAAGAGGTGGCCTCATTTGCTGACTTCTTGGCAGCTTTCTCTTGCTTCTTGCAAGAGCCTCCTCAGCCACAAAATCTGAATCTTCTTCATCTGAATTCAGCTTCTTCCTAGCTCTAGTGGCAGACTTGCGTAACCCATGGGAGCTGGGGGTGGCTGGATCTGAAAAGAACTAGGCTTAGGGCTAGTGCCTGAACTCATGTCAACACCCTCCTCTAGCAAATTATGACTGTCTGACCCTAACATGCTCGCCCTATGAATGGTGTATAGAAGAGTGGAATAGGATAAGTCATCAAAAAATATTCAGCTAGTTTTTGAATGTTTGAACAGAAAAAGTATAGATGTAGTTCACTACAAAACTGGATTTCGGTGTCACCGAGTCAAATCTTTCGGTGCTGCTGAGACTCATGAAACCCTTAACCGAAAATTGGCAATAGTTTCAGTCAGACCGAAAACTATAACTTGGTCTCACTAAGTTTTGTCCTTAGTAGCACAAAGAGGCAATCGGTAGAACTGATTTTTCTGACTCGGTCTCACCGAGATGCAATTTCATGGGAAACTAAACCTAAAATTATCCAATTCGCTAGGCTATAGAGTTAATCTCGTAGATAGATCAATCTCAAACTGTGGCAAAATAATGGTGAACCCCTAATGCACAAGATTCGGAGGTTGGACCACAAGAGGGGGCCGAATCCGTACCCTAGCTTGGTGAAAGATCCGCTACGACGGCGACGGGGGCGAAGATTCCATCGACGGCGGCGATTCCTAGCGGCGGAGGAGTGTGGGAAGACAAGGGTGATAACCAGGGGTCATTTTGCGGCAGCTTAGGGATTGGGGCGCGATTGTTTGAAGAGTGAATTCTCGAACCGTCGAGACCATTGAATATATACCCTTTACTGTCGGTGGCACTGATTCTAATTTTCGGTGTCACCGAGTTTCTGAACTGTTAGCTGATAGGGCAACTCAATGTAACCGATAATATGGAATCGGTCTTACCGAGGTAAGGAACCAGATCAACCCTAGGCAATCAGTGTGACTGAGATTTTGGTGTTGGTTCCACCGAGATTCACTTGGGAGGTTTTAATGGCTAGTCCTTGTCGATACGGAACTCCGAGTGCTCCACACACAAAGGGATCGAAAAGCACTTGTTCAAATTTTGTGATGCAGCAAGAATAGAGTATGAGATGAGAAAGCATAGATAGCTAGAGAAGGGTCCTAGGCATTCTTGTATATCCAATTGGCAAATAAATATGAAAAGACAAATAGAAACAATTGGATATCCTCGAATGAGTAAATAAATGCAGACCAACATGCTCACACAATAAGAAGTCAAATGAAATCATGGCAAACATTCACAAACATAATAGCATCTAAGAAACACCTTGGCGATAATGGAGTCATCTATATGAGTATATTGACTTAGGAGCCAAGTAAGAATACTTGATCATAGGTCATACAAATCGTTCAAGCACAAGTGGGGTTACCACTTTCACATCCAGCATTTAATGTTGTCACATTCTTTTGAGAGGCTTTAACTCAAGTCTTAGAGTAAAGCTCCCCCTTGATGTGACATCCCCCCATAAGAGTGATAAACTAACCTTGGGTTTTGTCGATGAAAAATTCATGTTGGTGAGGTAGTGGTGTATTCACAAAGTTGATGAAGATCACTAAGAGTTGTGAGCATCCTTTTTGTTTCATTATTCTTGTCACATACATGGGTTAGTCCTAACACACAAGAGACAAATACAAGGATATCTATGGACATGGAGTGGAAAGCATGTGTGATTTTGTCCGTTGTTTTGTTGATTACCTTGTCCCTTTCTTACCTTTGAGGGAATGTGTGACTCCTTGAACTATTTCATAGAGTTGATGTTGATTGCAAATAGTCCTTGCCAATAATTAATATGAGTGAATTTCATTGGCGGAGTCACCCCTCAACAACTATCTAGTTCTTCTTCTTGGGGACCCACATCTAGTTGATGGGGGTCCTTGGTGTTGAAGTAGCACTTGTAGAAGTTGAGCTCGTAGTAGCCTTGGGAACCCATTTCACCAAAGCTTGGGATTCATCTTCATATGATTCAAAGTCCTCTTGAAGATTGTTCTTGCCCTTGAGCTTGTGTCTTGTGGTGGAAGGTCATCTCGAGCTTTTGTACCCTTGGAATGAATTTTTTCATACTTCTCCTTTTGAGGAACAAACTTGGGATTGGGGTATTGACCTTCTTCCCATTCAACTCCATTAGCATTTAAGTAGAAAACACCACGATTTTTCCGGTATCCTCCATGCTTGTGTACAATCTCCTAGAATTGTTTGCACCCTTCAAGACTCTTGTAGATACCTTTCTCTATTATCCCTTTCAAGAGAATTACTAGAAGCAATATCATTGGATTTATTAATTTTATTGCTACTAGTTGAAGAACCTTCCTTTCCTTTGTTACTAGCTTGTTTAGACTTAACTTGAGGCATGAATGTAGATAAGAGTAGTCGTTTGGCTAGATAAGAGAAAGTTTTCTTTTTGAAGATCGTCATTGATAGATTTAAGGAACTATTGAAGCATAGCTTCTCATGTGTCCTTAAAAGATCTCTATGATCTTCTAGAGTTGACTCATGAGCTAACTTAAGAGATTTTAGTTCTTGATTTAGTCGTTCTATTTCAAGCTTATCATCATCACACGACTTATCTATACTAGAGTGAGTACTATAAAGTTCATTTTGACTATCATTACTAGTTTTGTCAAATAGCAAGTCATCTTCAATTAGCAAGTCATCTTCATCGCTATTGAAATCAATATGCTCGGGATGTGATACCTTGGGGCCTTTAGCCATGCAGCAACTTCCACTCCCTTCATTTGGTGAATCAAATATATCATAGGAGTCGATTTTCACTAAAGCAATTCCGTCAACACCTTCATCTTGACTAATGTTGGAGTTGGAGTGATAGCTTCACTCGAAGTGGTTGTCGGAGTAGGAGCCGAAAACCCATTCACCAACATGAGCTTGATGTTTCCTTCTTGAGTAGCTGTTGATGTACTTGCCCTTCTTCTCCGAGCCCTACTTCCCATTGAGGGTCTTCGTTCATAACGATCATCTAGACTCCTTCTCTCTCTTTGTGGTGACTCGTCTCTTGAGCTTCGTCTTCTTGGTGACTCTTCTCTTCATTTGTAAGGATCCGTGCAATCATTGGAGTAGTGTCCGGGCTTCCCACAATTGTAGTAGTTTCGGTCATGACTTGACGAACGCTTCTCTTCATGTCTTGAGTTGGAGCTTCGATCTTTGCTTCTATTCTTGTAGAACTTGTTGAATTTCTTGACCATGAGGCTTATCTATTCATTTGTGACAACGTTGTCGGTTGAGGTAACGGGAGCATCACTTGGGGCTTTATAAGTACCGCTAGACTTGTGATGAAGCTCTTCCTTGTCTTTGAGTGTCATCTCATGGGCAACAATTCTACCAATCACTTCCGTCGGCTTGGGATCTTTGTAGTTGGGAATCATTTGGCTCAATGTGCAAACGGTGTCATATCGATCATCCAAAGCTCGAAGTATCTTCTTGATGATGAATTTGTCTATCATTTCTTTGCTTCCTAAGTCAGCAATCTCTTTATTGATGGGATCTATCCTAGAGTACATCTCAGCGACTCCTTCACCATCCTTTATCTTGAACTTGTCAAGCTGTCCTTGAAGAACATCTAACTTGGATTCTTTCACGGACTCAGTTCCTTCGTGCATATCATCCAAAGTATCCCAAATCTCTTTTGCGTGTTCAAGACGACTTATTTTGTTGAATTCTTCGGGGCATAGGCAGTTGAAGAGAATGTCACATGCATGAGCATTGAGTTGCAACATGTTCAATTCATCCGCAGTCGCTTCACGATCGGGTTCCTTTCCTTCTGCAAAGCATTCACCTTGCAAGCCAACACGAACAACAGCCCAAACGGCGGGTTTAGGACCAAGAAAAATGCATTTTTGTTTTGTACTTCCAACTAGAAAAAATTGTGCCATCAAAGTACGGACCTGTACGATGATAATTTCCCTCACAGGATGACATACTTATCTTAGGTTGTCAAACCAATGCAATGGAGACCAAAGCTCTGATACCACTTGTAGGATCGAAAGTAGGTCTAGAGGGGCGTGATTTGACTACTTGACCAAATAAAATCTACTTTTTCCCAATTTTAATTCTTGGCAGATTTTAGCATTCATATTATCTCAAGTACACCCGACACATGCATGTCTAAGAGTATAGCAGCAGAAAGTAAAGACATTTCACATGTAATTAAAGAGAGGGTAAGGAAAGCAAACACAATTGGTGGCACGATGATTTTTCCTGTGGTTCCGATAGGTGGTGCTATCGTACATCCACGTTCATGGAGTCTTCAACCACGAAGGGTAATGGTCACGAGAGTCTACAGAGGTCTCTACCCACAGAGGGTTCCATGAAGAAGGAACCTTGACTATACCATGCTGGCCTATATCCACGTAGGACTAGCCTTACTCAAGGTAGATCTTCACGAAGTAGGCGATCTTCTTGCCCTTACAAACTTCTTGGTTCACTCCACAACATGAAGTAGGAGGCTCCCAAGCGACACCGAACCAATCTAGGAGGCACCACCCTCCAAAAGGAAATAGGATCGATAATGCCGGTGAACTCCTTGCTCTTGTGCTTCAAGATGATAGACTCCTCAACACACAATCACTCTCCCACAGATATGGCTTGGTAGAAGAGATGGGTGTTGGGGAACGTCGCATGGGAAACAAAAACATTCCTACGCACACGCAGATCTATCCATGGTGATGAGCATCTACGAGAGGGAGAGTGGATCTATGTACCCTTGTAGATCGCTAAGAGGGAAGCGTTAAGAAACGTGGTTGGTGTAGTCGAACGTCTTCGCGATCCAAATCGCCGAGCGTCCCGCGATCCAATCTAGAGGAGAAACTATGCACTGGAGGAACGGGCAACACGTGGCTGAAAATTCTGTGCAAAAACCCTAAAACCACCAGTATATATAAGAGGAAGAGAGGAGGAGGCTTGGCACAAGGGCCAAGCCTCCAAGGAGTCGGCCGAACTAGGTGGAGGAGGTGGACTCCACCTCCAATCCTAGTAGGACTAGGATTCACCCTATTTTTGCCTTTTTCCACCTTTTCTCTTTGGGCATTTTTTCCCAAACCGCATGGGCCTTATGTGGGACTTCCACCAGCTCACTAAGGAATGGTAAACACTCTCCCACAGCCCATGGAGCGTCTTGGGTCGAAATACCCTTCCCGATGGTCTCCCGGTACACTATCGACACTCCCGATACACTACCGATGAGCCCGAATCTTTTTCGGTGACCAAAATAGGACTTCCTATATATCAATCTTTACCTCCAGACCATTTAGGAGCTCCTCGTGACGTCCAGGATCTCATCCGGGACTCTGAACAACCTTCGGTCACCACCATACATAACTATATAGTACCGAAACGTCACCAAACCTTAAGTGTGCACACCCTGCGGGTTCGAGAACTATGTAGACATGACCGAGACACCTCTACGGTCAATAACCAATAGTGGGACCGGGATGCCCATATTGGTTCCTACATATTCTACGAAGATCTTTATCGGTCGAACCTCTATGTCAAGGATTTAGTTAATCTTGTATGATGTTCCCTTTGTTCTTTGGTAGGTTACTTGCCCGAGATTCGATCGTTGGTATCTCCATACCTAATTCAACCTCGTTATTGAAAAGTCTCTTTACTTGTTGTGTAATACAAGATCCCGTGACTAACACTTAGACACATTGCTTGCAAGGCTCATTGTGATGTTGTATTACCGAGTGGGCCCTGAGATACCTCTCCGTCACACGGAGTAACAAATCCCAGTCTTGATCCATGCCAACTCAACAAACACCCTCAAAGATACCTGTAGAGCATATTTATAGTCACCCAGTTATGTTGTGACGTTTGATAAACACAAGGCACTCCTCCGGTATCCGTGAGTAGCATGATCTCATGGTCATAGGAACATATACTTGACATGCAGAAAACAGTAGCAATAAACTGAAACGATCATATGCTACGTTTGTAGTTTGGGTCTTGTCCATCACATCATTCTACTAATGATGTGATCCCGTTATCAAATGACATCTCATGTCAATGGCTAGGAAACCTTGACCATCTTTGATCAACAAGCTAGTTCACTAGAGGCATACTAGGGACAAAGTGTTGTCTATTTACCCACACATGTAATGTGTTTCCAATTAATACAATCATAGCATGGATAATAAACGATTATCATGAACAAGGAAATATAATAATAAACACTTTACTTATTGCCTCTAGGGCATATTTCCAACAGTCTCCCACTTGCACTAGAGTCAATAATCCAGCTCACATCAGTATGTGATTTACATTGTAATGAATCGAACACCCATGCAGTTCTGGTGTTGATCATGTTTAGCCCTTGGAAGAGGTTTAGTCAACGGGTCTGCAACATTTAGATCCATGTGCACTTTGCAAATATATATGTCCTTCTCCTCGATGTAATTGCGGATGGAGTTGAAGCATCGCCTTATGTGTCTGGTCTTCTTGTGCAACCTTGGTTCCTTGGCCAGAGCAATGGCACCACTGTCGTCACAGAACAGGTTCATTGGATTCAGTGCACTGGGCACTACTCCAAGATCTGTCATGAACTACTTCATTCAAACACCTTCCTTCGCCGCCTCCGAAGCTGCGATGTACTCTGCTTCACATGTAGAATCGGCTACCACGCTTTGCTTGGAACTGCACCAGCTTACCGCTCCCCGTTGAGAATAAATACGTATCCGGTTTGTGACTTAGAGTCATCCGGATCAGTGTCAAATCTTGCATCAACGTAACGCTTTACGACGATCTCTTCATCACCTCCATAAGCAAGAAACATTTCCTTAGTCCTTTTCAAGTACTTAAGGATATTCTTCACCACTGCCCAGTGTTCCATTCCATGATCACTTTGAAACCTTTCGGCCATACTTATGGCAAGGCTGACATCGGGGCTTGTGCACAACATTTCATAAATGATAGAGCCTATGGCTGAAGCATAGGGGATGACACTCATATTTTCTCTATCCTCTCCTGTCACTAGGCATTGAGTCTTACTCAACTTCACACCTTGTAACACAGGCAAGAACCCCTTCTTGGACTGATCCATTTTGAACTTCTTCAAAACTTTATCAAGGTATGTGCTCTGTGAAAGTGCTATCAAGCGTTTCGTTCTATCTCTATAGATCTTAATGCCTAATATGAAAGCAGCTTCTCCTAGGTCCTTCATTGAAGAACTCTTGTTCAAATATTCCTTCACGCTTTCCAGCATTTCTATATTGTTTCCAATCAGCAATATGTCATCCACATATAATATTAGAAATGCTATAGAGCTCCCACTCACTTTCTTGTAAATACAAGCTTCTCCATAAATTTGTATGAACTCAAACGCTTTGATCAACTCATCAAAACGCTTATTCCAATTCCGAAATGCTTGCACCAGCCCATAAATGGATCGCTGGAGTTTGCAAACTTTGTCAGCATTCTCTGGATCGACAAAATCTTCTGGTTGCATCATATACAACTCTTCCTTAAGGAAACCATTGAGGAACGCTGTTTTGACATCCATCTGCCAAATTTCATAGTCGAAATAAGCAGCTATTACCAACATGATTCTGACAGACTTAAGCATCGCTACGGGTGAGAAGGTCTCATCATAGTCAACTCCTTGAACTTGTGAAAACCCCTTTGCCACAAGTTGAGCTTTATAGATGATGACATTACCGTCCGCGTCCGTCTTCTTCTTAAAGATCCATTTGTTCTGAATGGCCTTTCGCCCTTCAGGTAATACTTCCAAACTCCATACTTTGTTTTCAGACATGGATCCCATCTCGGATGTCATGGCCTTTAACCATTTCTCGGAATCTGAGCCCATCACTGCTCCTCCGTAGCTCGTAGGTTCATTGTTGTCCCACAACAAGACCTCCAAGATAGGGTTGCCATACCACTTACACTAGTAGAAAACAGACCTTTCGTCCCAAGCATTAGTCCCGGTCTGGTTACGAGCCGGTACTAAAGACGGTATTAGTCCCGGTTCGTGTCGGCTCCAACGGCTAGGAGCAGGGCAACCTTTAGTACCGGCTCGTGAGCAATCTTTAGTACCGGTTCGTGTCATGAGCCGGTACTAAAGGGGCGTGGCAGGCTTTTGGTCAAACTTGGGCCCCGCGTGCACCTTTAGTACCGGCTAGTGACACCAACCGGTACTAAAGGGCAACCTTTAGTACCGGTTGGTGTCACCAGCCAGTACTAAAGACTTCCACACAGCAGGTGTCAAATGTTTAGTCCCACCTTGCTAGTCGAGGAGAGACCGCACCTGTTTATAAGCCCCGATGTGCTTGACATGTCGAGCTCCGCTCATAGTGAAAATAGATGCCCTTACACTGAAAGTCAACATAAATTCAAAGTGTTAGTTAGGTGCCTAACTAGCACTTTGAATTTAGGTTGAATTTCATGTATAAGGGCATCTATTTTCACTTTTGCTATTTTTTATGTTATTTCTTTACTATTTTTCCTGCTATTTAATATTACTTCGTTTTAACATTATATTCAATTTGGTAATTTTTAGGTTACTTTAAATGGTTGTTTAAATAAAAAATAGATTTTCTTATTTTAGATTGCTATTAAAGTTTCACACAAAAAATTCTTTTTGCTAATATCAAATGAAGTCACAAATGGTTGAAAATTGATGACGTGCCTTTGAATGGTGCATATTGAACACACAAAAAGTATGGAGTTAAAATAAGTTATTAAAAATGAAATCCCTTTGTAATAGATGAGTTTTCATGCGAAACCCTTATACTTCGAAAGAGATTGTCCAATTTGTACACGAAGTGCATCCAGTTTTTGCCGTAAACCTCTCAACTCTTTACAAGTTGCTATGTGGGTGAAATTATGATGTCATGCCAAGTTACAACCTTTTCAGAGTTCATTTGTACTGCTTTTCAAATTCAAGGTCATTTAGGTCAAAATAAATCATTAAATGCATGAAAAATATCAAATGAAGTCACAAATGGTTGAAAATTGATGATGTGCCTTTGAATGGTGCATATTGAACACACAAAACGTATGGAGTTAAAATAAGTTATTAAAAATGAAATCCCTTTGTAATAGATGAGTTTTCATGCGAAACCCTTATACTTCGAAAGAGATTGTCCAATTTGTACACGAAGTGCATCCAGTTTTTGTCGTAACCCTCTCAACTCTTGACAAGTTGCTATGTGGGTGAAATTATGATGTCATGCCAAGTTACAACCTTTTCAGAGTTCATTTGTACTGCTTTTCAAATTCAAGGTCATTTAGCTCAAAATAAATCATTAAATGCATGAAAAATATCAAATGAAGTCACAAATGATTGAGAATTGATGATGTGCCTTTGAATGGTGCACATTGAACACACAAAAAGTATGGAGTTAAAATAAGTTATTAAAAATGAAATCCCTTTATAATAGATGAGTTTTCGTGCGAAACCCTCATACTTCGAAAGAGATTGTCCAATTTGTACACGAAGTGCATCCAGTTTTTGCCGTAACCCTCTCAACTCTTTACAAGTTGCTATGTGGGTGAAATTATGATGTCATGCCAAGTTACAACTTTTTCAGAGTTCATTTGTACTGCTTTTCAAATTCAAGGTCATTTAGCTCAAAATAAATCATTAAATGCATGAAAAATATCAAATGAAGTCACAAATGGTTGAAAATTGATGATGTGCCTTTGAATAGTGCATATTGAACACACAAAAAGTATGGAGTTAAAATAACTTATTAAAAATGAAATCCCTTTGTAATAGATGAGTTTTCGTGCGAAACCCTCATACTTCGAAAGAGATTGTCCAATTTGTACACGAAGTGCATCCAGTTTTTGCCGTAACCCTCTCAACTCTTTACAAGTTGCTATGTGGGTGAAATTATGATGTCATGCCATGTTACAACCTTTTCAGAGTTGATTTGTACTGCTTTTCAAATTCAAGGTCATTTAGCTCAAAATAAATCATTAAATGCATGAAAAATATCAAATGAAGTCACAAACGGTTGAAAATTTATGATGTGCCTTTGAAGGGTGCATATTGAACACACAACAAGTATGGAGTTAAAATAACTTATTAAAAATGAAATCCCTTTGTAATAGATGAGTTTTCGTGTGAAACCCTCATACTTCGAAAGAGATTGTCCAATTTGTACACGAAGTGCATCCAGTTTTTGCCGTAACCCTCTCAACTCTTTACAAGTTGCAATGTGGGTGAAATTATGATGTCATGCCAAGTTACAACCTTTTCAGAGTTCATTTGTACTGCTTTTCAAATTTAGGGTCATTTAGCTCAAAATAAATCATTAAATGCATGGAAAATATCAAATGAAGTCAGAAATGGTTGAAAATTGATGATGAGCCATTGAATGGTGCATATTGAACACAAAAAAAGTATGGAGTTAAAATAAGTTATTAAAAATGAACTCCCTTTATAATAGATGAGTTCTCGTCCGAAACCCTCATACCTCGAAAGAGATTGTCCAATTTGTACGCGAAGTCCATCCAGTATTTGCCGTAACCCTTTCAACTCTTTACAAGTTTCTATGTGAGTGAAATTATGATGTCATGACAAGTTACAACCTTTTCAGAGTTCATTTGTACTGCTTTTCAAATCTGGGGTCATTTAGCTCAAAATAAATCATTAGATGCATGAAAAATATCAAATGAAGTCAGAAATGGTTGAAAATTGATGATGTGCCTTTGAATGGTGCATATTGAACACATAAAAAGTATGGAGTTAAAATAAGTTATTAAAAATGAAATCCCTTTTGTAATAGATGAGTTTTCGTGTGAAACCCTCATAAAATAAATGTAATCCCTTTTGTAATAGATGAGTTTTTGTCCGATTTATGGATTTAAGGATATTAGTTATGCCATATTAAATGAAAAATGGAAAAAAATGAATAAAATAATATTTTAACTTACTTTTTTTTCATTGAAATTAAATATTATTATTAATAATTTATTGTTCTTTATTTTAATAATTGTTTGGAGTTCAAAAAATTAAATCGTGTGACATCAAGACCTAAGGGTTAATAGGATTGATAGCTTATTATTGTCCGGAAAACAACAAGTGCAGACTTGGAAACTAGGGATGATAGAACCTGAAAGTTAAGCATGCTGGGGTTGGAGTAGTGAGAGGATGGGTGACCAGCCGGGAAGTTAGATGATTTGGAATGAGTGCTGATTAGAGATTAGAGATTAAATTCTGAAGCAGTAAGGATCAGGAATGTTTACAGTATGTAGCACCATAAAATAAATTTTAAATGAATGAAAAACACAATAAATAGAGAGGAAAACTAAAACCTAATTAAAATCTAAAACAAAAAAAACAGAACATTTATTATCGGTTGGTGATACTAAAGGTCCTCGACCACCAGCCCACGCAGGCAGCCACGTGGTGGACCTTTAGTACCGGTTCCCCAACCGGTACTAACAGGTCGGGACTACTGATCGACATTCTACTAGTGTTAGGAGTAGTACGCGGCCTTGTCGACCTATGAGGTTCAATAGTAGCTTGATCCGAAACTTCATGAACATCATCATTAACTTCTTCTTCTACCGTCGAAGGTTCCACAGAAACATCTTTTTGCGCAGCGCTACTTTCTGGTTGAAGCAAAGGTTTAATAACCTCATCAAGCTCTATTTTCCTCCCACTCAATTCTTTACAGAGAAACTCTTTCTCAATAAATGTTCCGTTCTTAGCGACAAACACTTTGCCTTCGGATCTGAGATAGAAGGTATACCCGACTGTCTCTTTCGGGTATCCTATGAAGACGCATTTTTCCGCTTTGGGTTCCAGCTTTCCAAGCCAAAGCTTTTTGACATAAGCATCACATCCCCAAACTTTAAGAAACGACAACTTTGGCCTCTTGCCAAACCACAAATCATATGGCGTCGTCTCAATGGATTTCGATGGTGCCCTATTTAAAGTGAATGCAGCTGTCTCTAATGCATAACCCCAAAATGATAGTGGCAAATCAGCAAGAGACATCATAGAACGCACCATATCTAACAAGGTTCGATTACGACATTCAGACACGCCATTACGCAGTGGTGTTCCGGGCGGTGTCAACTGTGAAACAATTCCACACTGTCTTAAGTGACTGCCAAACTCATAACTCGGATATTCACCTCCTCGATTAGATCGTAGGAATTTAATCTTCTTGTTACGATGATTCTCAACTTCACTCTGAAATTGCTTGAACTTTTCAAACGTTTCAGACTTGTGTTTCATCAAGTAAATATACCCATATCTACTTAAGTCATCAGTGAAGGTGAGAAAATAACGATATTCACCACGTGTTGTAACATTCATTGGACCGCACACATCAGTATGTATGATTTCCAATAAGTCACTCGCTCGTTCCATTGTTCCAGAGAACGGCGTTTTAGTCATCTTGCCCATGAGGCATGGTTCACATGTGTCAAGTGATTCAAAATCGAGTGACTCCAAAAGTCCATCAGCATGGAGCTTCCTCATGTGTTTTACACCAATATGACCTAAACGGCAGTGCCACAAGAAAGTGGTACTATTATTATCAACTCTACATCTTTTGGCATCATTGTTATGAACATGTGTGTCATCACTATCAAGATTCAATATGAATAAACCCCTAACATTGGGTGCATGACCATAAAACATATTACTCATATAAATAGAACAACCTTTATTCTCTAGTTTAAATGAGTAACCGTCTCGCAATAAACAAGATCCAGATATAATGTTCATGCTTAACGCAGACACTAGATAACAATTATTCAGGTTCATCACTAATCCCGATGGTAATCTAAGAGAGAGTGTGCCGACGGCGATCACATCAACCTTGGAACCATTTCCCACATGCATCCTCACTTCATCCTTCGCCAGCCTTCATTTATTCCGTAGTTCCTGTTTTGGGTTGCAAATGTGAGCAACCGAACTGGTATCAAATACCCAGGCACTACTACGAGAGCTAGTAAGGTACACATCAATAACATGTATATCATATATACCTTGTTTGTCGTTGTCCGCCTTCTTGTCAACCAGGTACTTGGGGCAGTTCCGCTTCCAGTGACCAGTTCCCTTGCAATGAAAGCACTCAGTTTCTGGCTTAGGTCCATGCTTGGTCTTCTTTACAGGAGTAGCAACTGCTTTGCCATCCTTCTTGGTTTTACCCTTCTTGCCCTTGCCCTTGACCTTGCCATTTTTCTTGAAACTAGTGGTTTTATTGACCATCAACACTTGATGTGCTTTCTGGATTTCATACTCAGCGACTTTTAGCATCGCAAACAGCTCGACGACTGACTTGTTCATCCCCTGCATGTTATAGTTCATCACAAAGCTCTTGTAACTAGGTGGCAGTGATTGAAGAACTCTGTAAGTGATCACCTCTGGCAGAAGGGCAATTCCCAACTCCGCTAGATGAGTTGAATACCCAGACCCGTTCTCCTCCATCTTGCAAGCATAGAACTTGTTGGAGGTTTCATACCTCTCGATTCGGGCATTCTTCTGAAAGATAAACTTCAACTCCTGGAACATCTCATATGCTCCATGATGCTCAAAACGTCTTTGAAGTCCCGGTTCTAAGCCATACAATATTGCACACTGAACTATTGAGTAATCTCCAGTAAGTGCCTCCCAAACATTCTTAACGTCTTCGGAGGTCATGTCTTCTGGTTGGTCACGAAGTGGTGCATCAAGGACATATGATTTCTGGGAAGTCGTGAGGATAATCCTCAGATTACGGGCCCAGTCAACAAAGTTTCTTCCATCATCTTTCAACTTAGCTTTCTCTAGGAACGCATTAAAATTCAGGGGTGCTACTGCGCGAGCCATTGATCTACAACATAAATATGCAATGTTTACTTAGACTATTGTTCAAAATAATGAGTTTAGTTAATAAATTACTAAAGCTCCCACTCAAATTGACATCCCTCAGGTCATCTGAGTGTCACATGGTCCAAATTAAACAACTCAATTCCGATCATCACGTGAGTTAAGGTGGCTTCAATGGTGAACATCATTATGTTGATCATATCTACTATATGACTCATGTTCAACCTTTCGGTCTCTTGTGTTCCAAGGCCATGTCTGTACATGCTAGGCTCGTCAAGTTTAACCCGCGTGCTCTGCATGTGCAACACTGGCTTGCACCCGTTGTATGTGAATGTAGAGTCTATCACACCCGATCATCACGTGCTGTCTCAACACGACGAACTTTTGCAACAGTGCACACTCGGGGAGAACACAATTTATCTTGAAATTAAGTGAGGGATCACCTTATAATGCTAGCTTCGTCCTAAGCAAAACAAGGTGCATAACAGGATTAATATCACATGCAATTCATAAGTGACATGATATGGCCATGAACTTGTGCTTTTGATCTCCATCTAGAAAGCACTGTTATGATCTCCATCGTCACCGGCATGACACCATGATCTTCATCATCTTGATCTCCATCAACGTGTCACCATCGGGGTTGTCGCGCCCAACATGCTTACACTACTATTGCTACCGTTTAGCGATAAAGTAAAGCATTACATAGTGCTTAATGATTGACATGCAGGTCATACAATAATTAAAGACAACCCTATGGCTCCTGCCGGTTGCTGTACTGATCGACATGCAAGTCATGATAATCTATACATCACATGATCATCTCATACATTACATATATCACATCATGTAATTGGCCATATCACATCACAACATACCCTAAACAAACAAGTTAGACGTCCTCTAATTGTTGTTGCATGTTTTACGTGGCTGCTACGGGTATCTAGCAAGAACAATTCTCATCTACGCAAAACCCACAAGGGTGATACACTAGTTGCTTTTCAACCTTCTCAAGGACCACCTTTGTCGAATCTGATCCAACTAAAGTGAGAGAAACTGGCACGGCAAGCCATATATGCAACAAGTTGCGGTCGAGGGAACCGGTCTCTCGTAAGCGTACGAGTAATGTTGGTCCGGGCCGCTTCATCTCACAATACCGCTGAACCAGAATCTGACCAAGGGAGGAAGCAATCTAAGCATCAACACCCAGAAACCTTTTGTGTTGTTCTCGAGATTTCATCTACACATAGAACTAGCTCTGATACCACTGTTAGGGAACATGGCATGGGAAACTAAAAATTTCCTACGCACACGCAGATCTATCCATGGTGATGAGCATCTATGAGAGGGAGAGTGGATCTACGTACCCTTGTAGATCGCTAAGCGGGAAGCGTTAAGAAACGCGGTTGGTGTAGTCGAACGTCGTTGCGATCCAAATCGCCAAGCGTCCCACGATCCAATCACGATCTCTCCCGCGAACTTGATCACGATCCGTCCCACAAACTTGATCACGATCCGTCCCACGAACTTGATCACGATCCTTCCGATCTAGCGCCGAACGGACGACACCTCCGCGTTCAGCACACATACAGCCTGATGACGATCTCTGCCGTCTTGATCCAGCAAGAAGGAGCGTAGAGGAAGAAGAGTTCTCCGGCAGCGTGATGGTGCTCCGGTGATTCCGGCAAGGCTTCGCCTAAGCACTGCAGAAATCCGATCTAGAGGAGAAACTATGCACTGGAGGAACGGGCAGCACGTGGCTGAAAATTCTGTGCAAAACCCTAAAACCTCCAGTATGTATAAGAGGAAGAGAGGAGGAGTCTTGGCACAAGGGCCAAGCCTCAAAGGAGTCGGCCGAACCAGGTGGAGGAGGTGGACTCCACCTCCAATCCTAGTAGGACTAGGATTCACCCTATTTTTGCCATTTTCAACGTTTTCTCTTTGGGCCTTTTTTCCCAAACCCCATGGGCCTTGTGTGGTCCTTCCACCAGCCCACTAAGGGCTGGTAAACACACTCCCACAGCCCATGGAGCATCTTGGGTCGAAATACCCCTCCCGATGGTCTCCCGGTAAACTACCGATGAGCCCGAAACTTTTCCGACGACCAAAATAGGACTTCCTATATATCAATCTTTACCTTCGGACCATTCCGAAGCTCCACGTGACATCCGGGATCTCATCCGGGACTCCAAACCTTCAGTCACCACCATACATAACTCTATACTACCGAAACGTCACCAAACCTTAAGTGTGCAGAACCTGCGGGTTCAAGAACTATGTAGACATGACCGAGACACCTCTACAATCAATAAATAATAGCGGGACCTCGATGCCCATATTGGTTCCTACATATTTTACGAAGATCTTTATCGATCGAACCTCTGTGTCAAGGATTCAGTTAATCCTGTATGATGTTCCCTTTGTTCTTCGGTATGTTACTTGCCCGAGATTCGATCATCAATATCTCCATACCTAGTTCAACCTCATTATTGACAAGTCTCTTTACTCATTCCGTAATACAAGATCCCATGATTAACAATTAGACACATTGCTTACAAGGCTCATTGTGATGTTGTATTACCAAGTGGGCCCTGAGATACCTCTCCGTCACACGGAGAAACAGATCCCAGTCTTGATCCATGCCAACTCAACAAACACCCTCAAAGATACCTGTAGAGCATATTTATAGTCACCCAGTTACGTTGTGACGTTTGATACACACAAGGCACTCCTCCGGTATTCGTGAGTAGAATGATCTCATGGTCATAGGAACATATACTTGACATGCATAAAACAGTAGCAATAAACTGACACGATCATATGCTACATTTGTAGTTTGGGTCTTGTCCATCACATCATTCTACGAATGATGTGATCCCATTATCAAAAGACATCTCATGTCAATGGCTAGGAAACCTTGACCATCTTTGATCAACGAGCTAGTTCACTAGAGGCATACTAGGGACAAAGTGTTGTCTATTTACCCACACATGTATTGTGTTTCCAATTAATAGAATTATAGCATGGATAATAAACGATTATGATGAACAAGGAAATATAATAATAAACACTTTATTTATTTCCACTAGGGCATATTTCCAACAATGCGATGAGTGGAAAGCAACTTGGGGAGGCTAGAAATCAAGATCCATATGGTTGGAGTGGAAGATCTTGACCTCAACACCAGGCTATGTGGTTCTCTCTCAAAAAACAGATAGGATAGGTATGGAATGGTTCTGAGTGCTTCTCTTCAAGGGTAGGTGGTGGTGAAGGGGTATATATAGGCATCCCCAAAAATTAAACCGTTACACACAAAATGACCAACACGATGAAACCAAAGAGTTAATCTCGATGGTACCGAAGTGACCAAAAGGTGGCAACTTTTGAATCTCAGAGGGACCGATATAGGAATCTCGGTTGTGCCGATAAGGTGACCAATGGTCAGAATGGCCATTCTTGGTGATGCCGATTCAACAATCTTGGAGGGATCGAAACTGTGAACTTGCGTAACAAAACGTTGGCAGCCCAACTCGGTGGCACCCAAAGCAGTATAGGCTGTACCGAAGAGTTAGGGTTTGGCTGTGTCTGTCTAGGGTTTGGAATCGATGGCACCGGATGTGGAATGTTGGTTGCACCAATTTTGAGTGTTTGGCTTAGGACAGACATTGGTGGGAGAGTTTGTTGGTGTCTTTGGTGACTATCAGTTGTGCCCGTATGAGCATTTTGTTCATCGAGAAAAATTTACCCCCTTTTAATAGTATTGGATTTTCTATTGACTCAAAGTGATTTCTCACATATATAAAATGTAGAGTCCTCTTGCTTGAAGCTTTGCCTATCCATTGCCTTTCATCTTGGGGTGTTCCACAATCTCTTTGCCAATCCATCATTGAACTTTTCTGAAACATACTTGATGAAAACATTAGTTTAATGACTTATATGTTGTTATGAATAACCAAAACCACCAAGGGAGCAAATGTGCTTTCACCTATCCACCGCCAGTGTGAAGCAGAAGCGGCAAGGTAACCACTTCATCCAACGATCCATGGACGCACTTTTCACCAACTTCCATTGCGTTCGTGAATCCTCCTGTCAATCGATGGCTCAAAAGCGACCACCTCCTTCATCCCCAAAGACAAACGACCAAAGATACAACTATACATCCCAAGAAGGGAGTGGCGGTGCGAGTATGTGCCCCCACCCCCTTCGACCAACATTATGCTGTGTGTCCCATACTGACTCTAGCGACGCCCTTAGCATGATATATCAAACACTAGGAGGTAAAAAATCACTTTGTTCTGGTTAACTTTGATGAAACTTTGTTTCGTTTTTGTAGTGTCTCGGACATCTAATTTTGTAGATACCCTATTGATACATCATATACTGAGTTGTTGGAGGAGAACAAGGTCGACTTGAGTGCTCGAATTGACGATTTTGATGTGGGCATGCATCTAGAAGCCAAGCCAAATTCGGAGATTAAGGAGAAGGATGATGGTGATGATGAACTAGAAAATCCTGAGGAGGAGTTCGACCCTAGCCAAGCCAAATTTGGTAAAAGAACCAGCAATTACACCAAGGTGGAGGACTCTTTCTTGATTCGAGTATGGGAGAGTGTGTTCCTAATGCACTGAGTGACAAAGGTCAAAATGGAAAAAAACATTGGTCGGGAAGGAATACAAACACAAATAGGAAAACTAAGATAGGAGGTGTGCCTTCGAGGAGCACAAGATCGATCCAGACAGGCAAAAGAGGAGGGATGAGAAGAACATATAGGAGGGCCAGTTCATGATGATTAGAAGGGCATGGATGCAATGATAAGAGAATCTCAAGAGATGAAAAGAATGGACATCATGTGTCAGAGGAGGATGGAGCTTCAAAATCTTATATCCGGTGGTGGTTTTACTTTCATCAATGTTGGTGGTAGGAGGATTTGGAGGTGGTGTTGGCGTGGTTTTTGGAGATGGTTGTGACTTCGGCAATGGTAGTGGTGGTGAGAATTTTGGAGGAGGTTTTACATTCAACCATTGTGGTGGTGTGTGCGGGTTTGGAGATGGGATTGGTTCTAGCAATGGTGGTGGTGGTTATTGTGGAGGTGTAGGTGGTGGTGGGGTTTTCGATTGTGGTGTTCATGCTTCGTCCGACTGTGGAGAGGTGATGCTCCGACCAATGTAGATGGTGGTGCTTCCGGGAAACAAACTGGTTCTCCTTAAGTTGATGGTGGCGAAGATGGTGATGTTATGGTGGTGGTGGTGGCGACGATCTTAGCAACAATGATGTGGCTTGATTTGGTCATGGCCGGTTGTGCTTGGTCATGTTTTATTTTGTTTGAGTGCACATTCGTAGGGAAAAACTTCCTACCTATTGATATTGTGCATGATTTTGTATGTGAACCATTGTGGCATGCCTATTTTATAAAAAAATTGTGCATCAATATGAATTATAGATCATGTCAATATTTGTCCAGAAAAATATTTGCCATACCGTGAGGGTAACGGCAGAATAGATATTGTAAACTCGTATGGCAAAATATTTTTAATATATGTTCCTCTGTAGGATAGGCGGTACTGCAAATATTTTTGCATGTGGCCCGTATAAAGATTTTTTGGTTAGTGCACTGGACCCAATGACTCTGTTCTCTGACAACACTAGTGTCATTGATCTGGCCAAGGAACCAAGGTTTCACAAGAGGACCAGACACATAAAGCAATGTTTCAATTCATTCCGTGATCACATCAAGGAGGAGGACATAAATATTTGCAAAGTACACATGAATCTGAATGTCGCAGATCCGTTAACTAAGCCTCTTCCACGGGCAAAAAATGATCACCACCAGAACTGTATGGGTGTTAGATTCATTACAATGTAAATCACATGTCGATGTGAGCTAGATTAATGACTCTAGTGTAAGTGGGAGACTGTTGGAAATATGCCCTAGATGCTATAATAAAATGGTTATTATTATATATCCTTGTTCATGAAAATCGTTTACTATCCATGCTATAACTGTATTGTTTGGAAACTCAAATACATGTGTGGGTACAAAGACAACACTCTGTCCCTAGTGAGCCTCTAATGGAGTAGCTCGTTGATCAAAGATGGTCAAGGTTTCCTAGCCATAGACAAGAGTTGTCAATTGATAACGGTATCACATCATTAGGAGAACGATGTGATGGACAAGACCAAAACTATGAACGTAGCATATGATCGTGTTAGTTTATTGCTATTGTTTTCTACATGTGAAGTATCTGTTCCTATGACCGTGAGATCATGTAACTCACTAACACCGGAGGAGTACCTTGTGTGTATCAAATATCGTAACGTAACTGGGTGACTATAAAGTTTCTCTACAGGTATCTTCGGTGGTGTATGTTGAGTTGGCATAGTTCAAGACTGGGATTTGTTATTCCGTGTGACGGAGAGGTATCTTAGGGCCCACTCAGTAGTACAACATCATAACGAGCTTGCAAGCAAAGTGACTAAATAGTTAGCCGTGGGATCTTGTATTACGGAATGAGAAAAGAGACTAACCGGTAACGAGATTGAACTAGGTATGGAGATACCGGTGATCGAATCTCGGGCAAGTAACATGCCGATGAACAAAGCGAACTACATATGAGATTGACTGAATCCTTGACATCGAGGTTCAACCGATATAGATCTTCGTAGAATATGTAGGAACCAATATGGGCATCCAGGTCCCACTATTGGTTATTAACCGTAGAGTTGTATCAGTCATGTCTACATAGTTTTTGAACCCGCAGGGTCTGCACACTTAACGTTTGGTAATGATTTGGTATAGTTGAGTTATGTATGTTGATGACCGAAGGTTGTTCGGAGTCCCGAATAAGATCCTGTATGTCACGGGGAGTTCCAGAATGGTCCGGAGGTAAAGATTTATATAGAGGAAAATGGTATTCGGGTTCCGGAAATTTTTCGGGCATTTTTGGTATTGTACCCAGAGTGTCCAAAGGGTTCGAGGGGTCCACCGGGAGGGGCCCACCCATCCGAGAGAGCCACATGGACCTAGGAGCTGGCGCACCAGCCCCTCATGGGCTGGGTAGTGATACGTCCATTTTGCATCATGTTTTCATTGATATTTATTGCATTATGGGTTGTTATTACACATTATGGTACTATACTTATGCCTTTTATCTCTTATTTTACAAGGTTTACATCAAGAGGGAGAATGCCGGCAGCTGGAATTTTGTACTAGAAAAGTCGAAAATATGATAAACCTATTCTACACAACTCCAAAAGTCCTGAAAAGTTACAAAGAATTATTTTGGAATATATAAAAAATATTGGGCGAAACAAATACCAGAGGGGACCCACCAGGAAGTCACAAGCCTACTGGGCGCGGCCTACCCCCTGTCCGCGCCCTTGTGGCTTGTGGTCCCCGTAGCAGGCCTCCAATGCTCATCTTATTCTATATGAAGGGTTTGACCTGGAAAAAATCATAAGAGAGCTTTCGGGACGAAGCGCCGTTGTCTCGAGGCGCAACTTGGGCAGAACCAATCTAGAGCTCCAGCGGAGCTATTCTGCCTCGGAAACTTCCCTCCCGGAGGGGGAAATCGAAGCCATCTTCATCACCAACGATCCTCTCATCAAGAGGGGGTCAATCTTCATCAACATCTTCACCAGCACCATCTCCTCTACAAAGCGTAGTTCATCTCTTGTATCCGATCTTTGTCTCAAACCTCAGATTGGTACCTGTGGGTTTCTAGTAGTGTTGATTACTCCTTGTAGTTGATGCTAGTTGGTTTACTTGGTGGAAGATCATATGTTTGGATCCTTTATGATAATTAATACTCCTCCAATTATGAACATGAACATTCTTTTTGAGTGGTTACGTTTGTTCCTCGGGATATGGGATAAGTCTTTTTATAAGTAATCATGTGAATTTGGTATTCGTTCGATATTTTGATGAGATGTATGTTGTCTATCCTCTAGTGGTGTCATGTGAACATCGACTAGATGACACTTCACAATTATTTGGGCCTAGGGGAAGGTATTGGGAAGTAATAAGTAGATGATGGGTTGCTAGAGTAATAGAAGCTTAAACCCTAGTTTATGTGTTGCTTCATAAGGGGCTGATTTGGATCCATATGTTTCATGTTATGGTTAGATTTATCTTAATTCTTCTTTCGTAGTTGTGGATGCTTGCGAGAGAGGTTAATCATAATTGGGAGGTTTGCCTAAGTAAGTGAAGCACCCAAGCACCAGTCCACCCACATATCAAATTATCAAAGTAATGAACGTGAATGAAATGAGCATGATGAAAACTAGCTTGATAGAAATTCCCGTGTGTCCTCGGGAGCGCTTCACTTTATATAAGAGTTTGTCCAGGCTTGGCCTTTGATACAAACATGATAGATCCCCTATACTTGCGGGTCATCAAGACTCTTTTCTGACGTCGTTGCTAGGGAGTGAAGCACCTTTGGTAAGTGGAATCTGGTAAGCAAAAAAATTATATAGGGTGCTGAAATTTACTATCACTTGTTACTATGGAAAATAAATTTTTGAGGGGATTGTTTGGGGTATATTCACCTTGAACGGAAGCACAAAGAGTTGCTCCTCAACCTAATGACCCTACTAAGAACATTTATTACGAAATTCCTTCAAGTATGATAGAGAAACTCTTAGCTAATCCTAATGCAGGAGATGGAACGCTACATCCTGATTTGCATCTAATCTATCTGGATGAAGTTTGTGGATTATTTAAGCTTGCAGGTTTTCCTGTGCATGATGCCAAGAATAAGGTATTTCCTTTATTTTTTAAGGAGAAAGCATTCGTATGGTATAGGCTATGTGATGATATTGGATCATGGAACTACAACCGATTGAAATTGTAATTTCATCAGAAGTTTTATCCTATGCATCTGGTTAATCGTGATCGGAATTATATCTACAATTTTTATCCTCGTGAAGGAGAAAGAATCGATCAAGATTCGGGGAGGCTTAAGTCAATGTTATATTCATGCCCCAATCATGAGCTCTCCAGAGAAATTATTATTCAGAATTTTTATGCTCGGCTTTCTCATAATGATCAATCCATGCTCAATACTTCTTGTACTGGTTCCTATATGAAGAAAGATATTGACTTCAAATGGGATTTATTGGAAAGAGTTAAACGCAAATCTGAATATTGGGAACTCGAGGAAGGTAAGTATTCAGGTATAAACCATAAGTTTGATTGTGTCAAATCCTTTGTAGACACCGATGCTTTTCGTGAATTTAGCACTAAATATGGACATGACTCTGAGATAGTAGGTTATTTCTATGAATCTTTTGCTGCTCATGTTGATCTCCCTAAGGAAAAGTGGTTTAAATATCATACTCCCATTGAAGTGAAAGTAGTTGAACCTATTAAAGTTGAAGAAGAAACTATTACTTATAATCAATGTTCAAGAAATCGGTAACTAGTAGTTGCTCGGTGAGATTGGGAGTAGCGATTAATTGGTGAATCAGCCTATTAACTGGATTAATCGGTCGTCCATTAATCGGTAGATTACATAGAAACTTTCCAACTTATATCTAATTTTTTTATGTCTTAAACCATACTTCCATGCACCTAGCTATGTAATATAGCAAAATATTCTATTGTAGGCATATAAGAAATAGACAAGAGGTAAAATTCGTAATATAAAATGTCAAACTTCGAAATTATGAATTAAACATTTAAACTTGTGCATATACTAGCTAACATAAATCACACAATATACTACAAATAACAGCCAAAACCAATACTTACATCCACTAATCTACAAAATTGTAATTTATAATCTACTAATATATGAATGTTGGATTCTCCACTAAGATATGGGGATAAGATGGTAGTACCTTGCTTGCTGGTGATGACCTGGAGTACAAGATTGGGGAGCATCCCATGGAAGAGTATGGGGAGTAGGTAGGGTGTGGGGTCTAGTTAGGTGACCAGAGTGGCAGAGCAGCTGGATCTTGGAGGTGTAATGTTGCGGCTCGAACCAGTGAGGACCTGGCTAGCCACCAACCAGGTTAGGAGGGGATGAAAAAAGCATGTGGCAGAGGGATGAGGGCCAAACCCTAGGTATTTAGTAGCAAGAGGGCTGGGAGGGGTTATGTGTTAAGATTTTGGAATTGGTGCAATGGGACAGTAGTGATCAATAGGTTTGGCAACAGATTAATCAGTATGACAATTGATTAATCGGTATGACAACTGATTAATCGGTCTAACTGGCAAGTTAATGGGGCTGACAAGTTAATGCGGTGAATAGGTGCTATTCGATTCGGTCACCCTACGAACAACGATTAACTAGCAAGTTAACTACTCAATCGGACGAATTCTTGATCAATGCTTATAATGTCGATCCTGTTATTCCTATTGCTTATATTGAGAAACCAACTTTCCCTGTTAGAATTAAGGAACATGTTAAAGCTTCAACTATGGTTCATAAGAGCTATGTTAGAACACCTACACCTCCTGAACAAATTAAAGTTGAACCTAGTATTCCTATGGTTAAAGATCTCTTGGTTGATAATATTGATGTGCATGTTATTCATTTCTGTGATGAAGCTGCTAGAATTTCTAGACCTGATGCTAAAGATAAACCTAGGCCTATTGTTGGCATGCCTGTTGTTTTTGTTAAAATAGGAGATCATTGTTATCATGGACTATGTGATGTGGGTGGTAGGTCGAGTGCAATTGCCTTTACCTTATATCAAGAAATTATTAATGATATTGCACCAACTGAATTGGAAGAAATTGATGTTACCATTAAGCTTGCTAAAAGAGATCCTATAGAAGCAGTTGGGATTATTAGAGCTGTTGAAGTCTTGTATGGGAAAATAAAATATACTATTGATTTTCTTGTTCTTGGTTCCCCACAAGATGATTTTTGTACCATTATATTTGGTAGGCCTTTCTTGAATATTTTAATGCCAAGATAGACTATGAGAAAGAAACTGTTACTGTAAGTTTTGGGGATGTGTCTCATGAGTTTAATTTCTCTAAATTTCATAGACAATCCCATGATAAAGAATTGCCTAGTAAGGATGAAATTATTGGTCTTGCTTCTATTGTTGTGCCTCCTACTGTTCCTTTAGAACAATATTTGCTAAACCATGAAAAAGATATGCATATGAATGAAAGGAATGAAATAGATTGGATTTTCTTTGATCATCATCCTATTTTGAAACATAACCTATCGGTTGAAATACTTGGGGATCCTCCTCCACCCAAGGGTGATCCCGTGTCTGAGATTAACAATTATCGGATACTCTGAAATATGCTTATCTTGATGAAAAGAAGATATATCCTGTTATTATTAGTGCTAACCTTTTAGAGCATGAAGAAAAGAGATTATTGAAAACTCTAAAGAAGCATTGTGCTGGTATTGGATATATTCTTGATGATCTTAAGGGCATTAGTCCCACTCTATGTCAACATAAAATTAATATGGAACCTGATGCTAAACCAGTTGTTGATCACCAACGACGGTTGAATCCTAAAATGAAAGAAGTGGTATGAAATGAAATATTAAATCTTCTGGAGGCAGGTATAATTTATCCTATTCCTGATAGTAGATGGGTTAGTCCTGTTCATTAAGTCCCTAGGAAGGGAGGTATTACTATTGTTCCCAATGATAAAAAAAATTGATCCCACAAAGAATTGTTACAGGATATAGAACAGAACTTGATTTTAGGAAATTAAATAAAGCTAACACGAAAGATAATTACCCTCTTCCTTTTATTGATCAAATGTTAGAAAGATTATCTAAACACACACATCTGCTTTCTAGATGGTTATTCTGGTCTCTCACAAATACCTGTGTCAAAAGAGGATCAAGAAAAGACAACTTTTACTTGTCCTTTAGGTACCCTTGCTTACAGATGTATGCCATTTTGTCTATGCATTGCACCTGCTACGTTTCAAAGATGTATGACTGCTACATTCTCTGACTTTGGTGAAAAGATTGTTGAAGTTTTCATGGATGACATCTCCATTTACGGACCTTCTTTTGATGATTGCTTGAGAAACCTTGATCGAGTTTTGCAGAGATGTGAAGAAACTAATCTTGTCTTTAATTGGGAGAAGATCCACTTTACCGTTAATGAGGGCATTGTCTTGGGACACAAAATCTCCAAAAGAGGTATTGAGGTGGATAAAGCTAAAGTAGATGCTATTGAAAAAATGTCGTGTCCCACGGATATCAGAGGTATAAGAAGTTTCCTTGGCCATGCTAGTTTCTATAGGAGATTTATTAAAGACTTCTCTAAACTTTCTCGGCCTCTCACTAATCTCTTGCAAAAAGATGTTTCTTTTGTTTTTGATGATGATTGTGTAGAAGCATTTGAAATCCTTACGAAAGCCTTGATTTCTGCACCTGTTGTTCAACACCCTGATTGGAACCTACCCTTTGTAATTATTTGTGATGCTAGTGATTATGCCATTGGTGTTCTCCTAGGACAAAGAGTTGATAAGAAATTAAATGTTGTCCATTATGCTAGTAAAACTCTAGACAGTGCTCAAAGAAAATATGCTACCACTGAAAAGGAATTTTTAGCAATTGTGTTTGCTTGTGACAAGTTTAGACCTTATATTCTTGATTCCAAAGTAATTGTTCACACTGATCATGCTACTATTAAATATCTTCTGGAAAATAAAGACGCTAAACCAAGACTTATTAGATGTGTTCTTCTGCTACAAGAATTTGATTTGCATATTATTGATAGAAAGGGTGTTGAGAACCCTATAGAAGATAAATTTTCTAGGTTAGAGAATGTTCTTGATGAACCACTACCTATTGATGATAGCTTTCCTAATGAACAATTATTCATCATAAATGCTTCACGTAATGCTCCATGGTATGCTGATTATGCAAATTACATTGTTGCTAAATTTATACCGCGTAGTTTCGCATACCAACAAAATAAAAAGTTCTTCTATGGTTTGATACATTACTTTTCGGATGACCCACACCTTTATAAACAAGGGGTAGATGGTGTTATGAGAAGTTGTGTACCTAAGCATGAACAGGAACAAATCCTACGGAGGACACCACGGTTGAGAGAGAACTGCACACAAGGTATTACAATCTGGTTTTTATTGGCCTACTCTCTTCAAAGATGCTCGTAAGTTTGTCTTGTATTTTGATGAATGTCAAAGAATTGGTAATATTAGTAGATGTCAGGAAATGCCTAAGAATTACTCACTTGTTATTGAACCATTTGATGTCTGGGGTTTCGATTATATGGGACATTTTCCAAAGTCCAACGGGTATACTCATATTCTAGTTGCTGTTGATTATGTCACTAAATGGGTGGAAGCTATTCCAACTAATAGTGCTGATCATAACACTGCTATTAAAATGCTTAAAGAAGTTATTATCCCTAGATTTGGAGTCCCTACATATTTAATGACGGATGGTGGTTCACACTTTATTCATGGTGCTTTCAGTAAATTGCTTGCTAAGTATGATGTTCATCATAGAATTGCATATCCTTATCATCCTCGGTTTAGTGGTCAAGTAGAATTAAGAAATAGACAAATTAAATCGATCTTGCAAAATACTATTAACAGATCTAGAAAGAATTGGTCTAAGAAACTTGATGATGCATTGTGGGCTTATAGAACTTCTTACAAAAATCATATAGGTATGTCTCCGTATAAAATGGTTTATGGTAAAGCATGTCACTTACCTCTCGAGCTAGAACATAAAGCTTATTGGGCAATTAAAGAGCCCAACTATGATTTCAAAATTTTCGATGAGAAGAGGTTATTTGGCATTAGCTCACTTGATGAATGGAGAACTCGGGCCTATGAGAATGCCAAGTTGTTTAAAGAAAAGGTTTAGAGATGGCATGATAAAAGGATACAAAAGCGTGAATTCAATCTGGGCGATCATGTGTTGCTATACAATTCTCGTTTAAGATTTTTTTGCAGGAAAACTTCTCTCCAAATGGGAAGGGCCTTACACTGTCGAGGAAGTATATCATTCTGGTGGCATCAAGATCAACAACGCCAAAGGCACTAACCCGAAGGTGGTAAACGGGCAAACAATCAAACATTATATCTCAAGTACTCCCATAAATCTTGAACCCAATATTATCAAAACTATAACTCCGGAGGAGTACATTAGGGAGACCAACTAGAACGTTTCATACTCCGAAAAGGAATATGTATGTGGTACGACAAGCAAACTGACTCCAAAACTTTTCCAATAGCAATTTTTCTCCGTTTTAGAATATTTAAAAATTAGTAAAATTTAAAGTAGTCGGAAAAGTGCATGAGGAGGCGTCAAGCCTGCAGGGCGCGACCTACCCCCTGGCCACGCCCATGTGTCTTGTGTCCACCCCGTGCACCATCCGAACTCCGTTTTCTCGTGGTACACTCCTTTAGGTCGGTAAAAATGCAGTACATAATCTCCTGAAGGTTTGGACCTTCGTATCACGACAATACCTCCTATTTTTGTTTTGAGCTGTTTCTACAATAGAGTTAGAGCAAGATGTCTTCACAAGAGTCAGTTGCGGAGAGCCGTGTGTCTCACCCGACACTGGGGCCCGGAGCATACAGTGAAGCCAACCACTTTGGGAAGGCCACGGAGGAAGAAAGTTCAGATGAAGAAGAGATCCCTCTGCCTCAACTAGGATATATGCATGTGGAGTTCAGGAAATAAAGCCTCCCAAACACACGGAGAAAACCCAAGGTTCTATTTATCCCTTCTCGTTTTCTCAAGGAGAGCAAGCAATAATTATGTCAAAGTATATTGAAGTTTGAGAAAGAAGTTGACGATCTGAGGGATCTGAACAAGCTTGAAAATCCTTCTCCACCACCATCACCTCCAAAGCAAGACAACTAAACACATGGGTGTGGGCACTCCCCTTGGCTTGTGCCATGCTTGGAGGAGGTGCCCGGTATCTTATCACCATCACATCTTCTAATTTTATCGTTTTTCCTAGTTTGATCCTTTTGGTTTTACCTTGCTGTAGTAGAATAAAGTTTTAGTACGATCTACCTTTGAGTTTTGCTTTATGTTCGCCTCATGTAAGCGAGTGGTTTTGATGTGAGGGCTTTGCTTGCTTGCTATGATCTTGAGAAAAAGAAATAAAAGAAGAATAGAATAAAATCAAAGAGTATATATGATGATCTTATGGGGAGTGATGACTTCACACATAAGAAGTATGTCAATTGAAATTTGTTGGGAGTTGACAAACATAGCGATTGGTCATTGGTGCAATTAAAAGGAAGCAATAAAGAAAGAGAGGTTCACATATAAATATATTATCTTGGATACTTTTATGATTGTGAGCACTCATTAAAATATTATATGCTAAGAAGTTGACGTTGGACAAGGAAGACAACATAATGGGTTATGTTTGCTTATTTTTGAATAGAAGTTATATGGTTATAGATCCACCAACATGTAGTGCTTGCTTCCACCTCATACTAGCCAAAACTTCCGCACCAAGTAGAGATACTACTTGTGCATCCAAACACCCTCAACCCAGTTTTGCCATGAGAGTTCACCATACCTACCAATGGATTGAGTAAGATCCTTCAAGTAAGTTGTCATCAGTGCAAAAAGCAATAACAATTGCTCCTAAATATGTATGATCTTTTATTGTAAGGGAAAATAAGAGTTGTACAAACTTGTGATGGTATCTTGTGAATGAATTGTCACTCCAGTATAAGAAATTATATATCAATAAGTATTAGTGTTCTAAATATGATCATGTTGCCCTCATGTTTGTATTTTATTTTATCAACACCTCTATCTCTAAACATGTGGATACATTTATCGGTCTCGGCTTTCGCTTGTGGACAAGCGAGGTCTAAGGTTCGGGGAGTTGATATGTCCATTTTGCATCATGCTTTTATATTGATATTTATTGCATTATGGGCTGTTATTACACATTATGGTACAATAGTTATGCCTTTCTCTCTCATTTTTCAAGATTTACATGAAGAGGGAGAATGCCAACAACTAGAACTTTGGACTAGAAAAGGAGCAAATATGAGAGACCTATTCTGCACAACTCCAAAAGTCCTGAAAAGTTATGGAGAATTATTTTGGAATATATAAAAAATATTGGATAGAACAAATACGATAGTGGACCCGCCAGGAGGTCACAAGCCTACTGGGCATGGCCTACCCCTTGGTTGTGCCGTTGTGGCTTGTGGGCCCCCTACCAGGCCTCCGGTGCCCATATTTTGCTATATGGAGGGTTTTGACCTGGAAAAAAATCATGAGAGAGCTTTTGGGATGAAGCGCCACCGTCTCGAGGCAGAACTTGGGCAGAACCAATCTAGAGGTCCGTCGAAGTTGTTGTGCTGAGGAAACTTCCCTCTCGGAGGGGGAAATCGGAGCCATCATCATCACCAACGATCCTCTGATCGAGAGGGGGTCAACTTCCATCAACATATTCACCAGCACCATCTCCTCTCCAAACCCTAGTTCTTCTCTTCTAGCCAAACTTTGTCTCAAACCTCAGATTGGTACATGTGGGTTGCTAGTAGTGTTGGTTTACTTGGTGGAAGATCATATGTTCAGATCCTTTATGATAATTAATACTCCTCTAATTATGAACAAGAACATGCTTTGTTAGTACTTAAGTTTGTTCCTGAGGACATGGATAAATCTTGTTATAAGTAATCATGTGAATTTGGTATTCGTTCGATATTTTGATGAGATTTATCTTGTCTATCCGCTAGTGGTGTCATGTGAACGTCGACTACATAACACTTCACCATTATTTGGGACTAGGGTGTGACGCCTTGGATTTGCAGCTACAATAATCCTTGTAATGAAGCTACAGTAATCTAAGGATTATGCTAATCCATTTTGCTAATCCAGATATGATCAAGTTGAAATTCATATCTCATTTCAAATTCCACTTCAAAAGCCACTTGAATTTTATCGTGATAAAATAAAAGTCCAAACAGTAAGAGAAAATTGTTGCACACTTGCTAAAATTTTCAAATCAAATGGTGTTTGGGGAAACAACATCACCTTGATGTTGGTGTGTGGACCCCATCACCAATAAAATAGCTTTAAAGAATTTAAAAGTTCCATTTTATTTCATGGAAATTACCAAGTTGTGTCAAAAGGTCTTAGAGAAATTATGTGAGTACTAAATATTGAACACTATTTATTGGGCCAAGTTACAAATATTTGCTAAGGCAAATAGTAGCTGAAAATAAATAAAACATAAAATATTAAAAGAAATTAGAAAAATAAAAAGAGAGGAGAGGCGTTGTGCAACTAGGCCATAAAGAACTACAGGGAGGCTTAGCCCACCTGGCGCCATCGTCCCTAACCTACTGCTCATCGGGAAGATGTGGACGATGGCGAAGCATCCGTGGCTCGATTGCCACGCGCCGGCCATCCGGGCCCCTCCAACGGCTACAAGGGCAAGCCCCCTACGCTCTTGCTCTCTCCGCAAACCCTAAAGCCCCCTACTTACCCTCCTATTGATCTGCCCACCTCCACCGAGCACCGCCATGGCCTCGCCCCACTGAACCGCATGACCTCCGTCACCCCCCGCGCTCTGTCCGGCTGTCCGAAAGCTCCGCCGTGTTCGTCCTCATCGTCTCCACCACTGGCCCGAGGCCGTCGAGCCCCAGCGACGCCTCCCTCTATCGATCCCCTCCGTCGATTGTTATCGCTACCTCCGTCAATATCTGCCGCCATTGGAGCTACCTCGAGCCCGCTGCCCTCCACGACCGGATCCTCATGAGCAAGCGCCTCCCCCTCGACCCCTTCCCACTTCATCTCCCGTACCAAAGCCATCCCACCACGAAGCCGAGTGCCGCCGTCCGTCATCGCCATCGTAACACTCATCTCGAGCCGCCCCGCCACACGATATTACCTTAGAACGCTGCCGATTGGTCTCCCCGATCGAATGCCGCAAACGGCACTGCAAATGGGCGCCTGTGCCGCAATCCCAGTGCTCACCGGCGAAGAGTCGCCACGGGATGTTGACATACTAAAGTATGGGATTTTTAGTACCCCGTAGTTGTGCACAGACAGTTGTCGCCATACAGTGGCAAGGCCTACCAGGGAGCAACTGAGAACAACTACAACAACATCGAGAAGGCATACAAGTTAACAGACCAAAGACCGAAAGCTGGGACCCTGGCAAGATCTTGCTGGGATGGCCTACGGAGCCCCGGCAACCCTCCACCAGCGCAGAGGTCAGGTATCGCCTCGCTTGGGCACGTGTCAAGGCGCCAACGATGGAGGGGCTAAGCGGCACCGATGGGACGGGGTCCTGTCCCGTCCCGTGGACGGTCAGAGGCGCCAGACGGAGCATTAAATGCGCCTATCCTACATCGTCCGGGTTAGGTATGATATCGCTATAGCTCTATACACGTCATGTACGCATTGTACGCCACTGTTGGTGACCCCTTCGAGAGTATTAAAGGAGGCCCAGGGGCGTTAGGGTAGAGGACTTTTTGGAATTTTGGACTGCTAGACTTTTTGAGCTCCTCTAGCCCATTCTGCATGAGTTGCAGCTATGTACTGTAGCGCTTCTAGAACCTGAGCTAGAACTCATCCAATACAACCAAGCAGGAGTAGGGTTTTACACATCTTTGTGTCCCGAACCTCGGTAAAATCCCTAGCGCTGCTCATTCATCCTGCTCTTTGTGCACTCCCATCTCCCTGCTGAACCGAAAAGGGATCCTTCCGATCCCATAGGTGTTCGTCCCCCATGACATCTTTGGCGTGCTAGGTAGGGGGATAGGCTGCTTAAACCTGGTCCAATGACCAACACGTAAGTTCCTTCGCCATATCCATCGCCATGGCTCCCAAGAAGAAGGGTTTCATGGCGGTAGAACCCTCTATGTCCGCTGCGCCCATAGCCGCCCAAGCAGGCGACAGAGTGGGCACGGGCGGAGGGAGCGGAGACCCTGCGCCCACGCGGTGCTTCGATGATAAGGGCCAAGGAAGCAGTGATGCCCACCACGGAGACGCTCCCGGCGACAGCGGAAACCCCCGTGCCGCTGGGTCTCAAGACGGGATTGCACCACCTGCGGGTGGTACGGTGAACTCCAGGGACGGAAGGGCACCTTCCAAAACATCCACGCCGACGCGTATGCCGCGATCTTCACAGGACGCGTACGAGGAGTAGCGCTGCAGTGTCGGTGGTTCCCAACGTCCCCACGGAAAAGCTCCTACGCATCACTCCCAAGATGCACTGGACCAGCATGCACGCCAGCATGCTAGTGGGAGTGGTGTGCAATCGCGGGACCATGATGGAACCCCAGGGAGTTAGGAGTTAGAGACCTCGCATTCTTTGCGCCGTTCGCTGCCGACCATGTCAGAAGAAGCAATGGCGCGAGCACAACTACTCCTAAACTTCCCTCTTGCTATGGAGAAGATCAACGAGTGAGAGCCACCATTCGTAGCCCCCTAAGCCTTGCTGACAAGTTTCGGTCTATCGAGCCGGCTCACGTCCCTAGCGAGAAGGACGGAGGCGGTGCGACCATGATGCACTCTCCTCCACAGCAACAACATTGGTCACCGACTCGATAGACCGACGCTCATGATGGTTACTCCATGGCGTCGTCTGATCCACGGACTCGCCGTGATCAGCGTCTAGTTCTTCGAGAACGAAGCAAAGAATACGCTCGAACTACGCTCGAGCGGCGGTGGGAAGCGCACTTTCAATCTGATAAGCATGAGGGACCCACTGCAGACAAATCCGGGCCAAGGTATCCTATCAGCCTACCTTACGAGGTGGGTTGTCTACTGTTTATCCATGAGGTGCAGCAAGTCCAGTGGCCCAATTCCTGCACCTTCAAGCCAAAGGTCCCGAAGAAATATGACGGCAAGACTCTCCCGTAAGAGTTCTTGAGCATCCACACCATTGCGGTACAGGCTGCCGGGGCTCATGATGACAAGATACTTACCAATTACTTCCCGTTGGTGCTCAAGCCCAACATGAGGTCGTGGTTGATGCACTTGCCGGAAGGATCCATTTCCTCCTGGGCAGATCTGTGCCAAGAATTTGTTGGCGCCTTTACCAGAGGTCGTCAAGCTCCTGGCAAGGAAAGTGATTTACATGTCATCCCCAGAAGAAGGGCGAGACTTTGCGCAAGTACATCTAGAGGTTCAGCCGCATACACCACAAAATACGAAACGTTCATCCTGTCGTTGTTATCAGCGTGTTCCATCAGAACGTGCGCAACCGTAGGATGCAGGAAGAGCTAGCGATGAACAAGGTCAGGGATGTTGCTGAGTTCTATGCTCTGGCAGATAAATGTGCTTGGTCTGAAGAAGGGAGGAGGCTCCCCGGCGAGGATGCTGGCGCAGGGGCTGATTCTGAGGATGAGGACACCGCCCGCCCCGGCAAAGAAGGTCCAACGGTGTAACAAGAAGCGCAAGGGAAAGGCCTTGCTTGCCTTCAAGGGATCCGGCACCGCCGGCACCGCCATGAAGACCAAGTCTGATGACCCCGACAAGGATGTTGCCGGGTGTGTCTCCTGTCAGGCTTTGGCAGCTGCCGACAAACCGGAAGGCTCCGTCAAGCAGTGTTGCAAGATCCATCGCACCAAAGGCCACTATCTCTAGGACTGCCGACATGTTGAGCAGCTTGTCGAGAAGCAAAAAGCCGAGTACAAGAGACGAGACAAGGAGAAGGGAAAGGATGGTGTGGAGGGGTTCGGAAAGAAGCGCGGTGGTCGTGGAGGTCGTCGCGGCATGGACAAGGAACAGAATGACCGGCCCAGTCGTGCCTGTGACAAACAGGAGGGGGGTGATGAGGACGTTGAAGAGGATGACAAGTCCAGCAAGCAAGAGTTCCAAAGAGCTACAGATGCCATGTTCGTCGACGGAGGTGCCTCATCGCATTCTTCCCACCGCCAACTTAAACAATGGGCACGTGAGGTTAATGCGACTGAGCCATGTGTCGGTGTCCGGAAGCCTTTGAAATGGTCCAACACGCCTATAATTTTTGTGTTGAGGATCACCCTGATCGTGTAACTGCGGTTGGGTATTTGTGGTGTATGGTCTCATCAACAATTCTCAACCTCAAAGTGACGAAAATGTTAGTTGACGGTGGGGACAGCTTGAACTTGATCTCGCCCAAGGTAATCAAGAGATTGGAAATTCCTGATGGAGATCTCGAGGAAACGAGATCGTTTCAGGGTGTCAATCTAGGAAGGAGCCAGCCCAAGTGAAAGATCATGCTTCCGGTATCATTTGGTAGCGATTTGAACTTCAGGACGGAGAAGGTTGTTTTCGACGTCGCCAAGATTCTTGGCCTCCTAGCATTAGCCAAGTTCGTGGCAGTGTCGCACTACATCTACAATGTGTTGAAGATGTGCGGGCCGATGAGCGTCATCACTGTCAAGTCCGACAAGAAGGATGCGCTTGTCTGTGCCAATCAACTCTACCAGGAGGCAGTTGCAGCATCTGCCGCCAAGGCACTTGCTCCTGCCGCTGAAACTCCCGGGAGGAAGAAGCTCGGCAAGACCTCTCGCACAGACTCTGGCAAGCGCACCCCTTCGGAGTGCTATGATACCATTGATGACCTGCCAAAGAGTTCTACCGGCAAGAGCAAGAAGTCCAAGGCAGCTCCTCCAGAGACTAAAAAGGTGCCCGCCAAGAAGGACTGTATGGGAGGAACTTTCACCATAAGCTCCACCGTTGACGACAAATAGGAAACCGCGCTCGTCACCTTCCTGCAGGCGAATGTCGATGTGTTTGGATGGCAACCATCTGATATCCCTGGTGTTCCCAGGAAGGTGATTGAGCACCACCTTGCCATCTGTCCACACGCGCGGCCCGTCAAGCAGAAGGTCAGGAAGCAGGCTTTGGAGCGGCAACAGTTTATTAAAAAAAATCAAGAAATTAGAAGCGGACAACTTGATCAGAGGAGTACTTCATCCAACATGGTTGGCCAATCTAGTTGTAGTGCACAAGGCAAATGGGAAATGGAGGCTATGTATTGACTTCACAGATATCAATAAGGCCTGCCCAAGGATCCTTTTCCATTGCCTCACATCGACTAGATTGTGGACTCCACCGCCGGCTGAGACTTGTTGTCTTTCCTTGACGCCTATTCAGGTTATATTCAGATTTTCATGACCAAGCAAGATGAAGAGATGACCGCATTTATCACCCAATGTGATACATATTGCTTTTTGCATATGTCTTTTGGGTTGAAAAGTGATGGTTCTACATTTGCAAGAGCGGTCCAGATTGGTTTTGAGCCCCAACTACATAGAAATATGGAGGCTTATATGGATGACATAGTGGTCAAAACCAAGCACAAGGAGACACTCATATCAGAACTAAGAAAAACATTTACAAATCTGCGCAAGATCAACTTGAAGCTCAACCCCGAGAAGTGTGTGTTTGGTGTCCCATCCGGCAAGCTTCTCGGGTTCGGTGTATCTCAACGTGGAATTGAAGCGAATCCAGACAAGATCAAAGCAATTGAGCAAATTGAAGCGCCAGGACGTGTCAAGGATGTGCGTCGTCTTGCCGGCTGTGTTGCCGCCCTGAGTAGGTTCATTTCAAAATCTGCTGAGCGCGCCCTACTTTTTTTCAAAATCTTGAACAAGGAGGGTCCGATGAAATGGACTCCAGAAGCGGAGACAACATTGTAGGATTTGAAGAAGTACCTCTCCTCTCCGTCAGTCCTAGTCACGCCCAAAGCACAAGAGTTGTTGTTGCTGTATCTAGCGGCAACAAATCAAGTGGCGAGTGATGCGTTAGTGTCTAAAAGAGAAGTTGATGACGAAACATCGGCTCCGATAGGACTACCAAGTGACAAGCCAAGATATACCCCGGCAGATTCTGGTGCTGACAAGGCAGGTTCTGTGCAGTTGAATGAAGCAATTCAGAAGAAGAAGATGGGGGAGCACCGAGTCTATTTTATCAGCTCCCTTTTGCAGGGGGCTAGGTCAAGATATTCTGGTGTGCAAAAGTTGCTCTTCGGCCTCCTTATGGCCTCAAGGAAGCTACGTCATTACTTCTAGGCACATGAGATCACCGTTGTCACTCGCTTCCCATTGCAGCGGATTTTGTGGAACCCAGATGCTATCAAGAAGATGGTGGAGTGGGCTTTGGAACTGTCAAGCTTTGGTCTCAACATTGAAAGTACTTAGACTATCCAAAGCAGGGACTTGGCCGAGTTCATTGCGGAAAGGACCCCAATGCCAGATGAAGAAGTTCCAGAGTCGACTCTCCCCGATAAGGAAACAAATCAAGAATGGATCATGTATTTTGATGGGGCTTTCTCGCTGCAAGGTGCTGATGCTGGAGTGCTTCTTGTCGCACCCACCAGAGAGCATCTCAAATATGTGATCCAGATGCACTTACCCTGGGAGAGTTCAATGAACAGTACTGCAGAATACGAAGGGTTGCTTGCCGGTCTCAGGATCGCGGTAGACCTTGGAATTAAGAAACTTATTGTCAGGGGTGATTCTCAGCTTGTCATCAAGCAGGTGAATAAACATTCTCAGAGTCCATTTATGGAAGCTTATGTAGATGTAGTGAGAAAGTTGGAACAACAGTTTTACCGTCTGCAAATGGAGCACGTTCCGCGTGTAGAGAATAGTGTTGCTGATGGCTTATCAAAGTGTGCTTCCCTTAAGTTACCTGTGGAACCAGGAACTTTTCTCCTCCGACTAACTCAACCATCCATGACACCATAAATTGGACAAGAGAAAAGAAGAAAGTTGAGTTCCGGCAATAATTTCCCGATAGAGCTTCGAGAAGCCACCGGCGAGGAAGTTGTCAGGAACGACGCTAGGCTTTCCGGTGAGCGTCTCACTCCGACAAGGCCTTAGGCTCTTGCTGTGTAAGAACACGCTCCTGCCAAGCTTGTCGGGGGGCAGGGGGCTCCGGCAGGGCCTCGAGCCCTTGCTGTTGAGATAAATGCTTCCCCGGTAGAGGATGTGACTTTACTCCTTGTTGTCGAGCCTCAGGCTCCAGCATGGGCACATCACATCGTCCATTTCTTTCAAACGGGAGAACTCCCGGAGGAACAAGAAGCAGAGAAAGTAGCCAATTGGTCTAATATGTACCAGTTCGTGGACAGCGTCCTGTACAGAAAGAGGCCGAATGGTGTGAAACTCAAGTGCATTTGTCGAGAGGATGGACTAGAGCTGTTGGCAGAGCTACATGGAGGCATATGTGGCTCCCACATAGGATCAAGAGCGCTTGTCGGTAAGGCATTTCGGCAAGGTTTCTTCTGGCCCAATGCCCTCCAAGATGCAACTGTGCTAGTAACCAAGTGTGAAGCATGCCAGTTTCATTCAAAGAAAATGCATCAGCCAGCTCAAGCTATTCTGACAATCCATCTCTCCTGGCCATTTTTGGTTTGGGGGCTCAACATCTTGGGCCCCTTTCCCCGCGATGCCGGGGGTTTGAGTACTTGTAAATCGCGATTGACAAGTTCACAATGTGGCCAGAAGTGGAACTATTGAGAAAGGTGATAGCATAGTCAGCCATCAAGTTCTTCAAAGGGCTAGTTTGCCACTTTTATGTTTCAAACAGGATCATCACTGACAACGACACATAGTTCACGATCCGCACCTTCATGGAGTATGTCCAAGACCTTGGCGGCAAGATCTGTTTTGCTTCTGTTGCCCACCCAAGGAACAACGGCCAGGTGGAAAGGGATAATGCTGAAGTATTGCGAGGCCTCAAAAAAAGAACTTTCGACAGGACACTCAAGTGCGGAACACGTTGGATTGATGAGTTGTTGGCGGTTCTTTGGTCAATCAGAACGACACCAAATTGAGCCACCGGCTAGACACCCTTCTCCCTGGTATATGGGGCAGAAGCAGTTCTCACCACGGAACTCATATACGGGTCACCTTGAGTGCTCGCCTATAATGAGCTTGAGCAAGAGCAGTTGCGGCAAGATGCTGCTAGGCTCCTTGAGGAAGATCGTCTTCATGTTGCTATGTGAGCTACGCACTACTAGCAAGCGTTGCGCTGCTATCATAGCTGAAAGGTTCATGCCCGAAGTCTTGAGGAAGGCGACCTTGTTCTTCGGCGCATACAGTCCGCCAAGAATTCCAACAAGTTAATGCCGAAGTGGGAAGGCCCTTATCGGGTAGTACGAGTCACCAGGCCTGGCGTAGTCCGCCTGGAGATCGAGGATGGTATCCTAGTGAGAAACTCCTGGAATATTGAACATCTTCCTAAGTTCTACCCATGAGGTGTGGTTGTCGGGTCTCCTGGCAACCACCTTTTGTACAAGTCTTACCTCTGAAGCATGTAAACCTATGTGCAAAGCCAGGTGCAGACCCTGTGCATAGTTGAACAAGGCTAAGTTTTCTGCAAATCTTGTTGATTCTCATGTATACTTATGTACATGTTTGTCTGAGATATTGTATTGTAGTTACTCTCAGCAAGAGCTAAGAGACCGCCAAGGTTCCATATCCCTATTTTCTCTTCTTTCTTTTTCTCAAAGGACAGAAGGTTACCTCGCGTGCAGCTTTGCAGGGGGGAATGGTGGTATGGATACCTACGGGCGACGTTCGAGGAAAACATCTTGCCGGAAGGAGTACGACAACAAAAAGCTAAGTTGCAAAACTGTGAGTAGAAATTCATATGTGAAGTTATTTTCCTTGGACGATTTCGACTTTTTATGGAAACCCTACACGCTAAGAAACCTTGCCATGATCGGCTACACCCTTACTCTATTTCGAGTCCGCTCAATGGCTTAAGTGGCTGCGCTCGCGCCCTTGATTTGTTTCAAGTCCGCTCAACGACTCAAGTGGCTGCACTCGCGCCCTTACTCTGTTTCAAGTATGCTCAACAGCTTAGGCGGGCATGCCGAGAACGACAAGGTATCTTGCCGACAGTGGTGCCACCAACAGGCTGCTAAGGACCCACTCCTCGAAGCGCTCGTGGTAGGGCTGCACATGTCGACAGGGTTTTTCCGAAAAAAGCGTAGGGAAAACACCATGCAAAGAGGAATCTAACAAGGAGAATAATATACGGTCACTCAATTAGGCTGAAATTTACATGAGATGTCGCCTCTTCCTAAGTACATCTTTATTTGACTTTCAACCCCAGGGGAGATTACGAGAAGTAAAAGATGGGAGGAGGAGGCAGATTATAAGAGGAAAAGATAGCAAGGGGCCTCCGACGAGAGCCTGGCCCCTACTGGAACAGCATTGCATGGAGGAGAGGGCCAGCATCGCGCAAGCGAGAAGACGAGCGTTGCGCGGACGAGAGGGTGGCCCAGAAGCCGAAGGCCACAGGCCTGCCGGAAGATCCAGCTAGAAGATGAGGCAGCGCCCGGGACAAGGACCCCCGGCAAGATCACCCTGCCGAAAGGTGGAGAGGCATGAGACTGACAATGATGGTGCGGCTGTTGATCAGTCAGAGCTTAGGTCATTGTATTCCGACTTGATGGCCTGGAGCTCAGACTCATCGTTGCTTTCATCGACACCGTCCTCGTTGTCAGTGTCGCTCGAGGATGAGCTTTCAGCGCCACTCGATCTCTATTCGCAGCAGTTGAGACGGATGCCTGAGCGCCCACAAATCTTGACGGAGAGAAAATCAGCCTGCAACATTTTAAAACAAAGGACGTGCCCATCCCGAAGGTTGCGGGCGTGGGCGAAGGTTTTCCAACCATGCCTGAAGAACATGACGTGGCTCTCCGGATACTCGACGTCCACCCACGTGGCGCATTATAGTAGACATGCGCCCGCAATCACAGAACGGGCAGCTCATTGGGCTCCATTGCCCTAGTGAAAGGGTGAGGAAGGCGCAAATGGCTTCGAAGGGGACCGCGCAGTTTGAGGACGAACTCCAACGCCGTCCCCTCCATGTGGGTCTCTTCGAGGAAGGGGCGTCGCGTCGGAGGGAGAGATGGAGCAGCACTCTGCCTCCCCCGGCCTCGGCCTCCACGACGACCATGACCCCTCGCCCCTCTCCCACCGCGAGCACTCGGGTCACCTTCCACCTCTGCGGCGTAAGCGGTGGCATGATCCAAACGAGAAATCCTCCTTGGTGTGGAGGACGGTGGCCGCCCTCACCCCTTATGCATGTCTAAGGGCGGGCGCCACTCAGGGTTTGGAAGAAGTGGAAAGGCGAGCTCTAGAGATTCACACTTGATGAAGAAAGAAGGATGGATGAGTATCGCCCTCACTACCCCTCAATTTATAGGGGGGAAGCGCGGGGACTAGCTCTCCCGCGCTCTAAGAGTCGCCGCCCACCTCCTCCAATAGCGTCGCCCTCGATCACAGTGCGAGAAGCAACCGCCTCGTTGCTCCAATCCACGGCGTTGAAGTTTCTGCCACAGTCAGGACTTTAAGTCAAGGGCACCCGTTGCTGGCTTTCCGCTATGCATGTGGCGCACGTGGCAGAAACGGCCTGACGCAGCCATCGAAACAATTATTATCGTTCTGCAGACGTACCCCACGTCATGCACTTAACGTACGTCGTGGGGAGGCATAGTAAGCGGAATGGTTGCAACAACAGTTAATCGCTTCCACGCGTGCCCGTGCACTGTTTAGGCCTAGCCCAACAACGCCTCACACCGTATATGGCCTAGGCCCGAGGGCTCCTGTCGGTGTATTAAATTATGGGCTTTTTACTACCCTGTACTTGTGCACGGACTCCTATAGCCATACCCATGGCAAGGCCTGCCAGGGAGCAACTGAGAACAAACACAACAACATCGAGAAGGCATACAAGTCAACACACCGAAGATCGAAGGCTGGGACCCCGACAAGATCTTCCCGGGATGGCCTACGGAGCCCTGGCAAGGCGAAGCCCCGACAAGCCCCCACGAACACAAAGGCTAGGTGTCGCCTCGCCTGGGCATGTGCTGAGGCGCTGGCGCTGGAGGGGCTAAGCGGCGCCGATGGGATGGGGTCCTGTCCCTTCCCGTGGACGATCAGAGGCGCCATACGGAGCATCAAATGCGCATGTCCTACACCGTCTGAGTTAGGTATGATAGCACTATAGCTCTGCACACCTCGTGTACGCACTGTACGCCACTGTTGTTGACCCCTTCGAGAGTATGAAAGGAGGCTCGGGATGTTACGGTAGAGGACTTTTTGGACTTTTGGACTCCTGGACTTTTGGAGCTCCTTTAGCCCATTCTGCATGAGTAGCAGTTGTTTACTATAGCGCTCCGAGAACCTGAGCTAAAACTCGTCCAATACAACCAAGCAGGAGTAGGGTTTTATGCATCTTTGCGGCCCGAACGTGGGTAAAATCCCAGGCGCTGCTCATTCGTCCTACTCTTTGCGCACTCCCATCTCCGTGCAGAGCCAAAAAGGGATCCTCCCGATCCCATAGGTGTTCGTCCCCCACGACACGAGAGGCTCGCCGGAGTGTTCTCCGGTCAGCCTCCAACGTGGAATCCACCTGACGCCGTGGGCCTCGCCCCTGTGTCGTTGAACACTGGGCCCCACGGGCCCAGTTGACCGGGTCAACTGCCGACGTGGCACAGTGGCCCACCGACATGCGGGCCCCACCCCATTTAAATGTTTTAAGGTAAATAGATAAAAGTTATTAACATGTTAATACTAATTAAGTTAATTAGTTAAATAGTTAGACACTAACTATTAAGGCCCACCATCTAATTAAGTTATTTAGTTTAAATTAACCATGTTAATTAGTGAGAGAGGTTGACATGTGGGTCCCAATGGACCCACCAGTCAGTTTTGACTCCGGTCAGCCCATGTTGATTGCTGACGCTGGCAATACGTCATGCTGACGTCATCCTATACTATTCTGGATAATGTCTGATTTAAATAATCTGTTTTAATTTCTGAATATTAATAAATCTTTAAAAATTATATTAAAAAACTGAAAGTCAGATGAAAATATTTTATACATGAAAGTTGTTCAGAAAAATCCCACGAATCTGAATACACTATTCATTAGTCTTTCATGTGCTCCTATCATAACGAACGTCGAACATTTCCATCGTTTTCCTCTATCCAGTAGAAACCCGAGACCCGAGAAATATCGTCAGATACTCTTCCGACCCGTCTGTTACGTGTAATACTGCGTTAGTGCATGCATAGCTCTGCATATTGCCATGTCATGCATCATGATGTTTTTTTCTGCTTTATATTTATTGTTTCTCCCCCCTCTTCTTGTAGGTAGACCCCGAGACTGACGTTGCTACAAGGTACGAATACACCGTTAACGATCAGGCCCTTGCCGCAGAGCAGCAAGGCAAGCAACCCCCTTGAGCATTCCGATATCGCCCATTTCTTCCCCTCTCATTCTTGCATTAGATTTTGCTACTGTATTAGTTAGCTCCTATTATGATGCATAGTCTGTTTTTGATAAACTGTTACTATACCTACAATCAAATCAACTACTTAGTATATGTTGGTAAGTGATACCCCCGAGGCCCCAACATTGTCCCAATTGCCCCTGCTTTCACCTTCAACGTCATCGATGACTTGAAGATAGAAGACTCCGTCATCATGACCGACTAAAAAACCCTTACTAAGTCAACACCTCACACCCCTTATTTATGGCACTTCAGGGCTACTATCGAGTGACAAGGGTGATACCTCACTTAGCACACCCGATGTAAATTTTTTGGCATAGCTACTCGGTTGGGGGTACCAAGTGTGATTCCTCCTTCCCAACTATCGATAGCGACTCTTGTCATAGACATACCTCGAGTGGGATTCATCGGGGGGTGATTCCTTGGATATCCACTTGCCGTATAACCACAAAGCTACTATTGACTTGAGAATGTACTAACATGACGGGACCGAACAGACAGGTGGTACCACTCTGCTGAGGTGGACCTGAGTTCCCGACAGTCTTGAGACAGGTCGGCCCCAAGGGTACCCGTGTGTGTGAGATAAGGTGGGATGCGTCGGTAAGGCATCCAAAGGGTTATGATGAGGTGTGGACGGGCAAGAGAGGCCTTTGTCACACATCCTCGAGACGGGGCGACGTGACAACACTCCATGGGTCACGCTTGCCCAGCATTAATAAAATGCTAATGGTTTGTGTCGTGGATTTATCACGGCAGATGTCCAGGTGAATGGACTTGGATTCGAGGCCATCGCTAACATGATGGACTCAAAGGGGTTGGCTGGGACGAAGGACACAAGTTTACCCAGGTTTGGCCCCTCAAGGCAAGGTAATAGCCTACGTCCTGCTTGTGTTTGTATTGCTTGTTGTATCAATTACAGGGGAGCTAAAGCTTGACCTAATTCTCGATAACCTGATCTCTATGTCGCCCCGCGTCTACCTTTATATAGGAGCTAAAGACTTCGGGTCATACAAGTTGTAACCGACTCTCATTGTCTATCCGAGTCTTCCTCTATCTTCTCTGCCAAGTTAGCTTTGTGCGGCTTACGCACCCGGGTCTTCTCTGTCCGTTCCACCTGGCGGCCCACGCCATGAGCCGCGTATCTTCCGAGGCCGTAAGTCTCATGGCTCATTCTTGGGCCAGCTCACGAGCCGTCAGGTATAACCCGGAGCCCTTTAGGCGGGTCATGTCACGGGATTATATCCCCAACATTAGGCCCCAGGTTGATTTGAGCTTGCTCACTTCATCCTTTTCTTCTATTCCTCGGCGAGTTGCCCAGTGATGACCCACCGTGACATAACATGGGCCTTGCAAAAAAGATGCGCTGATGTACCAACAAATCTCTTATTAAATGGTCAGCCCGAAAATTGAGGCATCCGCCTCGGTCGAGTGATTTCTGTCGCTTGGATTTTCGCGCCTGCCCGTTTTCTTTTAAATAGGACCGCTGCGGGTGGCATTTCCTTCCCCCCGCTCGTGCTTCCATCTTCTTTCTCTCCGACACTTCTGCTCCTGCGGGTGGCATTTCTTTTCCGACGCCGTCCCCGTCTCGCCGTCGACCGGCCGCTGCATCAACCTGTTGCGGACCAGAGTTCATCTTGCGCTCGTCATGCCGTCGCCCGTAAGTCTTCTTCCTGCAGATCCACAGTCGTCTCTGGTAGGGTTTCTATAGAACTTCGCCGCCGCCTTCGTTTTCGAGCTCGAACTCCATTGCCATCGGCCATGCTTTAGTGTATGAACTCCGGACCGTCGCTCGTCTTCACGGCGCCGCTGTGTAATAAGCGGTAAACAAGAACACATAGATTGATCCTTGCTCCGCTTGCCATTTTGGATTTCATCCGCTTTGCTTGTTCGTCCTTAGGTCTGAAAATTAAGGCATTTACCCTGTTTTTGTTGATCCATCATTTTAGCTGAACTTTACGAAATCTGTTTCCTGGTGCTCCTCCTCCTTTCTTTGTTAACCCGCCAGCCCTCTCCGGCTCTCATCAACCAAACCATGGCATATTATTTGTAGAGCCCTTAAAATTGCAAGCCGTCGTAGATATTTTTTGCTCTTGACTCGCCGTACTTTTAATTTGCACATTCTTTAAGCCGCCAGCATGTCTCGCGCCTCCAACTCATGCAGCTGGGTCAGGTCTTGCATCACGAAGGAATTTTTACTGGATTTTGTTCACGCGGGTACCCTTCCTTCCAAGGAGGTCCTTAATTGGAGGGTCCCGAGTGATGAGACACGGCCCACTCGTCCAGAAGGCGAAGTAGTGGTTTTCTCTGATCATATCGAGCAAGGATTCGTGCCTCCCGGCTCGAAGTTCGTTCGTGACGTCCTTCACTTCTACAAGCTTCACCCCCAGGACTTGGCCCCTAACTCCGTCTCAAATATATGCAATTTTCATGTGCTCTGTGAAGTCTATCTACAACCCAAGCCATCCGTGGGCTTATTTCGAGAATTCTTCTATGCCAACCGGTAAACTGAAATGAAAGCCGGTCCGAGTCTAGAGCTTGGCGGGATCTCCATCCAACGGCGTAGGGATATTACTTTTCCGGCCATGCAGATACCGAGTCATCCAAAGAATTGGAACAAGACTTGGTTCTACTGCAAGGATACCTCCCCTGAGAATGAGCGTCCACTGTCGGGTTATCGTCCCTCCCAGCTCAAGACAACTTCAAAGCTTCCTGGCCGGCTATCAGCTTCGGAACGTGCAAGGTACGAGATGGCTCACGCCAAGATCAAGGCCCTCATGGCCAATGGTTTAACCGGACTAGATTTGATCCACTGCTGGTTTTCTTGGGGGATTATGCCCTTAAGTCATAGAAGCCGGCTCATGTGTGAATATGAAGGCAAGTACGATAGTTCATTATGCTTTAGCCAATCAACACTAACAGAGGATGACATCACCACTGTCATCCGAAGCCTTGTCCATGAAGCATCCGGAACATGCAGCGCCATTGGCCTGGTGCCTTTTCACGCCAAAAATCCGGTTCCAGATGTAAGGCGACTCTTCACCTCTTTTTCTCCTTGTCACTCATACCATTCTGACTCATTACCATTTAACTGGTTTACCTTTCCAGGCCAACTCTGATTTCTGGAAGAAGGAATATGTTCCTCCCTTGAAGAAGCTTAAGAAGAAAGCTCCGGCTAAGAAGTCCAAGAAGACCGCCCCACAAGAAGGATGGTTTGACCCGCCGCAATCGTCTGACTCAAAGGTAAACCTTGGCTGCTTTCTGCCATTTTATTACCTTATTTTACTTACACTTGTTATACTCACAGGATGATGTTGAAACAAGCTGCGCTAATGCCCGTGAGGTAATCTATATTTCTTTTGGCTCAGAATATTTTGTCCCCCGGAAGCCACAGCGGGTTATTGGAAAAGTTCCTCTTTCTCATCGTCTTGCTTATCTGGCTCCCGGAGCGTTGGTTCTACTGAACTTATGTCCGGCTTGCCAAACTCGCCAGCTCTGAAGAAACGCCCCACAGAGGTATGTATCTCCGTTTAATTAATTTTGCTTTGCGACCTCGACGCTGTCTCATCTTTCTTGAATTGTCTCTCAGAAATCACCCTCTTCCGGTGACTCTTCGGCGACCGCTCTGCCGCCTCCCAAGATCAACCCGTTGTAAGTATTTCCCACTATGACATCCGGCTCTTTATGAGGCAGTAGTATCCTTTGGATTCTGATCCTCACATTTTACAGTGCTCAAGCCAAGTGTCGGAAAACAAACAAGTCCTCCCCCAGCCCTGCTGCCCAAGAGCCGGAGCATTCAAAGCCGGATGACTCGCGGCCGGCTAAAGATATCCCAACAGCTTCTGCAAAGCCGACCGCTAATGACATTGTCCCAAATAGTCCACCAAAGAATCCTTCCAAGCCGCCGAGCCCTGCCCAGGTGGCTAAGGACACGACTGGCCTAGAAGTTGAAATCACTGGTGCTAGTTTGCATTCTCCCCCGGCTCACGTGCTAACCAAGCGGGGTGAAACAGCTGAAGCTTCTAGGAAGCTAGAATTTGAGCCTTCTACCTCGGAGAAGATGACAGCTGAGGAGCTTCATTCTGGCTACATGACCGGCCTATCCACCAGCCGGGACCTGGAGCTCCAACTGGTTAACCTCATGACGAGGAAGTATGAGGTATTCTTTTCCTTCTTATATCCCTATGTAGCGCCCAAGTGCCAGCTTAATCTCTCGACATATTGAGCCAAGACTTTGCATAGTTATCTTTTATATAAAATTATTCTGTAGAAGATGATCAGAAGAGCCGATAGTAGCCCCCAAGGTCTGCCTCAAACTTGTTCAAAGTTGAGTCGGGAGTTCTTAGAAGATAATTTAAAAGAGCTAATAGTAGCCCTCAAGGGCCGGCTCAAAGTTGTTCAAAGTTGAACCGGGACTCTTCATAGTGAACTTCTGAAAAATAAACAGTAGCCCCAAGTGTCATGCATATTGCTTGCAATCTGTTTGAGACTTGTCCGTTTTACTCTCTGCATTGAAATGTTTGCAGGAATCCTTAACTGAAGTCGGGTCACAGTTGGTCGCTTAAAGACCAACCTGGCTGATCAGCAGGCTACCCGGGGCGCCACCGATGAGAAATGCCGGCTCTTGACCGAAGAGCTGGTTAAAGTCAATGCGGAGTTTGCCGCTTTCAGAGAGTCTACCGTGTCTGAGAAGGCCACACTGACCAAACGGGCGGACGACACTAATCACTGGTTGATGATCGTCTCTGACGAGCTGCAATCCTTGAAACGCCATATCACAAAGATGACAGTCGCCCTCTTTGGTGAGCTCTTGACAACTTTTCCTTAATTGCTGTTATAACATCTGAACTAGCGACTTATCATGAAAACCGACGGCTTATACAAGTCCTAGAAGCCATCAACTGGCGTCCGATAGCTTACTGCCTCTGAAGGCTATCTATGCCCTGGCGGAGCAGCTCTACTGTAGCGCGATGTTCACCATAAAGTTTGTTTAGTATAAGGACAAGATCCCTTCAACTCTCAAAGGGGTCTTGGAACTTTTCTCCACCATGCCGAAGCAGATCGCTGAATTGAAGAAATCAGCCACCTGTCAGGGAGCAATCGCAGGCATAAGTCGGGCTCTGGCCTTCGCCCAGGAGCTTACTCCGGCTGATATGATGGAAGGCTTCCCCTCCAAGAAGGATGACAGCTCTGAGTTCACAGAAGCTGACTACATCCAGTGCGTCAAGGACTCCAGGTTTCTGGCTTCCTCTTAGCAGAAGAGTCTGACCTGGACACTTACCAGGCGGCTTATGATGCTGACCAGAAGGAGTTCGTGTCCCACTCTATGAATGGAAGGACTTGACGCCCACTGCAGTAAGGACCACTTCGCTTCTGATCTTGACCCGTCTCCCTTCTTTGAAGAAGGGACTTTTGTAGCTCTAGCTGACTACAACTCGAACTTGGACAACCTTCAGATCTAGGCACCCGAAGAGCCAGAGCAGGATGAGCCGCCGACCAGTTGATTTACTCCCCTTTGTAATAGCTGGCTCTCCTTAACTCGTCGTAGGGGACTTGAAAGACTTGATCAACACTTTTGGGCTCTACATAGAGCGTTCGTAATATATTTCCTGTGACATTTGCTCTGCTGATCTTTTTAAATGAGAAAAAATCCGGCTTCCAAAGTGCCATCTCCCTTGTATGCATTCCTGACTTGTCGTCGTTTGTCTCCTCTTCTTGGGTCGAGAGTTGGCCGAAAGGACTTAATAATTTCCGTCCGCGGCTAATCATGTTAACCGGAGTTTTGTAGAATAAAGCCAGTTAACAAGCATTATAAGTTGTACCCGAAGGTAATAATACAACATAAACGCCGGCGGATAAGCGTTAGAAGTTGTACCCAAAGGTAAGAAGCCCCCCTTGCCGCTGCTAATTTTCCTTAGCCGGATTTTTGTGCCATAAGGCCGGCTAATAGGCATTATAATCTATACCCGAAGGTAAGAAGCCACCGTTTGCCGCGGCTAATTTTTCTTAGCCGGTTTACGTGGCATGAAGCCGGCTAATAGGCATTATAAGCTATACCCGAAGGTAAGAAGCTGCCGTTCGCGGGTTATTAGGTGTTAGCTACCCGTCCGTAAAAAAACTCTCACAACCGTAGCTAAACGTGTTAGCCGGAAATTTGGCACAAAGCCGGCCGATAGGGTGCTAGAAGCGATACCCGTCGGTAAGAAGCCCCCTTTAGCAGTACGGCGTGAAACGCTGGCGGATAGGCATTAGAAGTTGTACCCAAAGGTAAGAAGCCACCCTCGCCACGACTCATTTTCCTGAGCCGGTTTTTTGTGGCATAACGTCTGGTGCCACGACCCATTTTCCTTAGCCGGGATTTTGTGGCATAATGCCTGGCGCCGTGACTCATTTTCCTGAGCCAGACTTTTGTGGTATAACGCCTAGCGCCGGACTCATTTTCCTGAGGCGGGCTTTTGTGGCATAGTGCCTGGCGCCGCGACTCATTTTCCTGAGCCGGGATTTTGTGGCATAGCGCCTAGCTAATAGGCATTATAAGCTATACCCGAAGGAAAAAAGCCGTCGTTTGCCAATCTTAGTTGATACATTAACCGGAACATTGTTTAACCTTCTCTCATATGAGGATGTGTAAAACAGCAGGGACTTCACTTTTGCAGTGATACTTCTTTATTTATTTATATAACTATGACATGTACAATGATAGTGTACAATGAAGGGTCTCTACACCCTTAAGTGAAATAAGGTCGGAGATGCGCGATGTTCCACGGCCGGCGGGTCTCCTGACCCGCCATATCTGAGTCATCTCGGACATCGATGAGGTAATATGACCCGTTGTTGAGATTTCTGCTAACTACAAAAGGTCCTTCCCATGGAGGAGAGAGCTTATACATATTGTCTAGTCCTGAATCAGTCGGAGCACTAAGTCACCTTCCTAGAACGTTCAGGTCTTGACCCCGCGGTTGTGATAGCGACGCAGGTCTTGTTGATAAATCCCCGACTGGGTCACTGCTAGCTCTCGCGCCTCTTCTAGAGCATCCAATGCGTCTTGACGTGTCGTCTCATTGCCCGCCTCAATATAAGCCGCCACACTTGGTGATGGGGATATACCCCATGGTATGACCCGGCATGGCGACTCACAGGCGACCCGGCCGAAGACATGACATCTTATTAATGACCCGGTCAGGCAACTCAAAGGAGACCCGTTAAAGACATGAGATCTTATTTATGACCCGGCAAGCGAGTCACAGGATGACCAAGCCCAAGACCCAACGGGTGAGCCGGCGCCAGGTGGCTCACAAGAGAAGGCCCACAATAGAGAAGGATTCCCTTCAAGGAAATAAGACCCGGAGTAGGATTCGTGAGAGACTAGTCCTAATCCTACTCCTAGTAGGACTCTATTTGTAAACCTACCCTCTTCACTTATATAAGGAGGGGTAGAGCACCCCTAGAGGGACAAGTTACCAAGAAACACAAGTCTACAAGTTTAGACAACACAAGAGATTAGAGGTAGCGATTAGCACCCTTGTAACCGATAGATGTTCATCATCATCAATAAGAGACAAGCAGGACGTAGGCTTTTACCTCCATCGGAGGGGCCGAGCCTGGGTAAAACTCTGTGTCTTCTCGATTCCGATCAACCCTTTCAAGCCGCCACGTAGTTGCGTCTCGCCCCGAACCTAAGTCCATTGACCCAGATATCTGCCCTAACAAATCCACGACAGTTGGCGTTCACCGTGGGGCTTATGCATGGTGGTGTTGTGTTCTTGAGGGGATCTTTCCTAGGTCTGCAAGAGCTGACATGGAAGACTCTTCATCAAACTCCGAGTTCATCGGTTGAGGCAGAAAAAGTTCTAGTGGAGACATAAAATTACTACCGCGCCTCGAAAATTATGTTGGAAAGATTGTCGCCAGCAATCCGATCTCCACACTACAACCTCGAATATCTCAACAGATAGAAGGTGATCAAGACCACAGAGAAATCTATATGCGAGCAGGACAAATCCAAAAGAAAAGTCATCCAAACGGATTCTAGAACAGTTTTCTCCAATGCATCAATTGAGAGCATCACGTGCCACAGTCCTATATTCATATCCATGGGAATTAGTGTCAGAAATAAGAAAGTTATCCAGCTATGCTACACCGCAGGATCAGAGAAGAAGGGAAAAAGCAACTCACAGATCCTCAAATCATCAGGAGAGGTCGAGTCACCAGCGGAAGCATGACCTGGAAGAAGACACGGACACGGCCTCCACTGGAAAAGACGTCCGCTCGTCTCCACCATCGCAGCAGGCTCTGGCCGGCACGTCTCCTTCACCGCAAACTCGTCTTGCTAACCTCCAAACACCGGCAAGTCGCCTATGCCGTGGGTCCACCTTCGCCCAGCCGCGCCACGGTGTGGTCTCGCCTCGCCTCCATGCTCTTCCCTCCGCTCCATTATGCCTCGCCTCACCACCGCGGCCCCATTCCTCTGACTCCCACCCGGTCGCGTCTCCCACCAAGACGGAGTCGGCTTCGCACCGCTACGCCGTTCGGTCACCGTTGTGCCAAGCCACCGTAGCCACCGTCGCCCAGCCGCGCTTACCGCATCCGCCACTGCTGCACCTCACGCACTGGCCCAACTCCCTTCGCAGTGAGCCGCCTCCAGGCGCCCGCGATGGCTGCTCTGTCGGCCCTGCTCCCATGTCGTCACTCGTTGCGCACCTCTGAGTCACCTCCGGCTCGATTTCAGCCGCTGCTGCTCGGCCACGGTCTCGCCACCACTCAGGCCACGGCCATGCCGTGAGCCGCCCGTCTCCGCCATCACCAGTCCCGAGCCGTCCCACTGACGGAGCTACCGAGACGCCTCCGCCCAGGCTTCGCCCCCTCTACGCCGAGTTTCCCATCGCTCTGCCTCCGCTGTGTTGCCAGACGGCTAAGCCACCGCTCCGGCTCGCTCGTCTCCACTCGGGCCACCCACCAGCTTTCCACTACGCTGCGCCGGCCCGCCACTGCCACGCCCTGTTCCGCCCGCCGGCTTAGGCCTCTATTGATGAGCCGCCGCTCCCAGGACGGCTTGGTCAACCTGGCTACCCCTCGCCACCCGCCGGTTGCAGCCCAGCCTCGGCACGAGCTCTGCCTAGTCTCCTCACCTACCGGAGTCCATCGGAACCGCCCTGGCTCTCCCTCTTCGCGCGCGGGTGTATCTGCTGTCGTTTCGGGCGATAAGATAAGAGCATGGTGGGAGGCCAAAAAAAGGTGAGGTTCATTAGAAAAGGATGTGAGGGCCGGAAAAAAGTGGTGTTTAACAAAATACTACAATTAAGTCTTGGCGATGGAACATACGGCGGACCCACACATGAATCATCAACCGTCTTAAATAGGGTGCTATGTGTCTTATTTATTGATTCATTTTTCAGTAGATCATAGTTCCTTTGGAAACAAGTACTGTCACCTGTATATTTTAAATATGCAGGAAGGCTGATGCCATGCCATAGGAACGGGCGCGCACAAGATGTCGCCCGTGCGTTTCAGTTTACGTCAAACACGCCGTTACCGACTTGCGCATTCCGGCCGAATTCCCATGACGCGGCCGATTCGTGCGTTCGCGCCAGCTGACAACCCCATGGACGACTCACAACCGCACCGGCTTACAACACCGTGACAGACTTTTACATCTACATTAACATATCGGTGCAGTGCTCGACGATACGAGCCACCCAAACGGGCAGGCGCACAAATCGCCGCCATTACAGTTTGGTTCACTTCAACAACCAGTCGGGATGAACCATCGACCAGATTATTGAAATAATTCATACGGGATCATCTATAACCCGCCACGGTCAACCTCAAACTTCTAATGAAGATCCTCAAGCCGCCTCTTCGAGTCAACTTGAGGCTCAGGGGCTACAGACATGGCAAGACACATTTGGTCGTTTTCAATAAGAAGCCCGGGTCTTTGCAAGATGAAATTTTCCGGCTCAGAAATTTGAGCTGAAGTGGTTTGTTCGCCATCAAAATGGCTGATCTATCATCCGTCTTTATGCCCTATCAAGCGCTGTTGCAGGGAGGCTTCTTGCCTTCGGGTATAGCTTACATCTCCCCTGCACAGTCTTCCTTTATGCTGTTGCAAGGAGGCTTCTTGCCTTCGGGTATAACTTACATCTCCCTTGCACAGCCGGCATTATGCCCAATTAAGCACTGTTGCAAAGAGGCTTCTTTCCTTCGAGTATAGCTTACATGTCCTTTGAACAACCAGCTACTATTAAACTGTTGCAAGGAGGCTTCTTGCCTTCGGGTATAGCTTACATCTCCCTTGCACAGTTGGCTTTATGCCTAGTTTGGTTACATTAAGCACTGTTGTTGATGGAGGCTTCTTACCTTTGGTATAGCTTACATGACCCTAAGACAACAATGTGTACACCAAATTCCAGTTGCTTATCAACTACGGCCATCAAAGGGGGCTTCTTACCGACGGGTATCGCTTATCTCACCCTAATGGCCGGCTTTATGCCACTTCCAGTTACTTATTAATCGCGGTTGTCGAAGGGGGCTTCTTACCGACGGGTTCACTTATCTCACCCTAACAACCGGCGATGTATGCCAAAACTCAGTTGCTTATCAACTATAGCTGTTGAAGGAGTCTTCTTGCCTTCGGGTATAGCTTACATCCCCCTTCAAACAGCCGGCTTTATGCCGTTTCAGGCTAATCATTAGCCGCGGTTGTCAATGGAGGCTTCTTGCCTTAGGGTATAGCTTACATCTCCCATTGACAGCCGGTGTCCGCGCATACAATATTCAAACGTTAACAGGAGGCTTCTTACCTTTAGGTACAACTTACATTGCCCTCCAAACAGCCGACTTTACGCTGTTTCCGGCTCATTATTAGCCGCGGTTGTCGATGGAGGCTTCTTACCTTTAGGTACAGCTTACATTACCCTACGACAACCGGCTCTCGACAAAGTTCATCTTACAAGAGTCGGAGTCATACTACTCCAGTTGACAAGTTTCAAAGTGCTCGGCCGGCTCTAAATTACTGGAGAAAGCATGACATCTTCAAAGACAAGCGCCAGCTCTAAAAGTTCAAAGATGGATTCATACAAAGGGGGGATCAATCAATAATGAGACGGTAAAACAAAAACACGGAGAGACGGAAATATATACATCCGGAGCTGCATTCAAGAAAGGCAGAATTATCCTTAAAGCTATTACAAAGGTGCTCTCAAATAGGAGCTAAAAGGTGGAGCCGTAGATTATCAAGGGGGCTTCCCACCTCCAGATAACATGCCGGCTTATCAAGCTGGGTCAGAGCAAGATTATGAGAAAAGGAGCAATGTTGTGAAAGGTATAAACATCTCCAGGCTGAGCTTCTTCAAGCCGCCCTTACAACAATGCAGAATATATCATGTCTTGTTTATTTTTTGCAGGTACTATCTCTTAAAAGATGAGCCACCTTTAAAGTGTTTTGCAAGAGCAAATGGATCTTTTAATAGCCAATATAGCTGGATCTTCATGGTTTATCATAACCAGTAATAAATGATTGGTTTTTTTTCAAACCAGCTCGGAGAAATTATTATCTTTCAAGAGCCACCATGTCAGATATAATGCCATGTCATCTAATTGGCCGGCTCTCGGATTTCTTTAATTGTGCTCTGTACTAATCTACAACACTCACGGATTTCTCAAACTTATATTTGCCGGGTTGCACCGCAACCATGACTAGGAATTTCATGTCAAAGACAAAGGAATTATTCCAGGATATTCATTCCGGGTTATATTACAAGCACGGTCAAAAGATTCATTCAACAAATTATGGTGAGACGTATTATTCTCACGTAATCCCGAGTCGCCACAGGCAGACGACCCGACACTTGGGGGCTACATTATCCAAATCCAAGTTTATATCACTTATGCAAGTCCCATGTCGCTACAAGCATGCACCACGGCACTTGGGGGCTAATGCAAGCCAGCACTCAAATTATTACATTATTAGCAAGACCATATTATCTCAAGGAGATGAACCGACCCTTCTATATTTTTCTAAAGTCCCAGCCCAGTAATTCTTACTGACCCGGCACTTGGGGGCTATAGTATTCAGCTGTTCCAACAAATTAAGCGAATCAAATTGAAGACCCGGCGCATCACATTGTGATGAGTCGGCCCTTGGGGGCTACACCCGCCGAAGCTTTCTGATGAGCCGGCCCTTGGGGGCCACACCCGCCGAAGCATTATAAGATATAAGGCACTTATAAGTCCCAGGTTGCTGCAGGCAGGACAACCCGGTACTTGGGGGCTACACAGTCCAAAATGTTATTTGCAAAGCACCAAGTTATCATGGATAATCTTGGACCTTGGGAGCTACAGGTAATATGGACATATCAAAAACTTTGAGGAGAATTTTCAAGATATTAAATATAGAGTTCAGTTGTTAGACCCGGCGTCACCAACACTTATGACCCGGTGTTATCAAAAGATCATCAACCCGCCAGAGTTTATATAAGCCGCCCTGCTTCACAACAATGGAAGTACGGTTCTATATCAGATGGATTTTTATCCCAATATTTATCAAGTCAGCAGGATTCTAGTTATTTAACCCGGAGTCACCAACGATAATGACCCGACATCATCAATGATTATGACCCAGTGGAGATGACGGACCAAGAGTATTGGAAGCCGACTTAATGGTATATGGGTGTCCTATTCTCAATATTTTTCAAAACACATTGACAAGCAAGATGATTATCAAGACGACTCATTCATATCGAGAAAAGACCCGGATTTCTGAGAAGCCATTTTATAAAGCCGGCCAAAGAAGCAAGCCGGCCACTTAACGTATTTGTTACTTTTATTTCAGGAGCTTACCATGAATAAATTCAAGCTAACTTGGGGGCTAATGACGGGGATATACCCCATGGTATGACCCGGCCTGGCGACTCACAGGAGACCCGGCCGAAGACATGACATCTTTTTAATGACCCGGTCAGGCAACTCACAGGAGACCTGTTAAAGACATGACATCTTATTTATGACCCGACAAGTGAGTCACAGGATAACCAAGCAAAAAACCCGATGGGTGAGCTAGCACCAGGCGGCTCACAAGAGAAGGCCCACAATAGACAAGGATTCCCTTAAAGGAAATAAGACCCGGAGTAGGATTCGTGAAAGACTAGTCCTAATTATAATCCTAGTAGGACTCTATTTGTAAACCTACCCTCTCCACTTATATAAGGAGGGGTAGAGCACCCCTAGAGGGACAAGTTCTCAAGAGACACAAGTCTACAAGTTTAGACAACACAAGAGATGAGAGGTAGCGATTAGCACCCTTGTAACCGAGAGATCTTCATCATCATCAATACCAGACAAGCAGGACGTAGGCTTTTACCTCCATCGGAGGGACCGAACCTGGGTAAAACTCCATGTCTTCTCGATTCTGATCAACCCTTTCAAGCCACCATGTAGTTGCGTCTCGCCCCGAACCTAAGTCCGTTGACCCGGACATCTGCCGTGACAAATCCACGACACTTGGTGAGTCATGTCGATTTTTGGGCAATACTGCCTCGGCCCCATACACCATAAAGAAAGGCGTGAAACCCGTGGATCTGTTAGGGGTGGTCCTGATGCTCCATAAGACGGAGGGTAATTTTTCTACCGAACACCCGAGCGTTCGCTACAAAGGAACCATAAGCCGCGGTTTAATCCCTCTTAGAATTTCCTTATTCGCACGCTCCGCGTGACCATTTAATTGTGGATGCGCTACTGCTGAAACATCAAGCCAGATATGATCTTCATCATAGAATTTTTTCATAGCTCCCTTGGATAGATTTATACCATTATCAGTGATGATCCTGTGTGGGTAACCAAAACTGTAGATCAACTTTTTAATAAATAAAACTGCCGTAGCCGCGTCACATTTGCTGACCGGCTCTGCCTCTACCCACTTGGTAAACTTGTCCACCGCCACCAGGATGTGTGTTTTCTTATCCTTGGATCTCTTGAAAGGTCCCACCATGTCAAGCCCCTAGACCGCAAACGTCCAAGTAATTGGTATCATCCTTAACTCCTGAGCCGGAATATGAGCACGCTGCCAACTTCTGACAGCCTTCACACTTATGGACTAGGTCCTCTGCATATTTATGAGCCATCAACCAGAAAAACCCATGCCGGAATGCCTTGGACACCAAAGACATCGAGCCGGCGTGGTGTCCACAATCGCCAGCATGGATTTCATTCAAGATCTGCCGGCCCTCCTCTGGTGAAACACAATGTTGGAAAACTCCCGTCATGCTGCATTATGCAACTCACCATTAAATATTGTCATGGACTTAGAATGCCGGGTGATCTTTCTGGCTAGGTATTCATCCTCAGGTAACTCGCCCCGGGTCAAATAGGCCAAATAGGGAATAGTCCAATCTAGGATAGCATGTAGAGCCACCACCAATTCTGCCTCCGGGTCAGGAATAGTCAAATCTTCTTCTGAAGGTATCTTGACAGTCAGATGGTGTAAGACGTCCAGAAAGAGACTAGGTGGCACCGGCTTTCGTTGAGAACCTAACCGTGATAAGGCATCAGCCGCCTCATTCCTGCGACGATCAATGTGATCTACCTAATGTCCTTTGAAGTCACCCGCAATAATATCAACCGCATGAGGATAAGCCGCCATCCACGGGTCTTTGGAATCCCAAGTGCCAGAAACTTACCGAGCCACCAGATCTGAGTCGCCCAAACACCTGACTCGGCTAAAATTCATCTCCTTGGCTAACCTAAGACCATGAAGCAAAGCTTCATACTCAGCCGCATTGTTAGTGCAGGGGAACATCAGCCAGAGCACATAACAAAACTTATCACCCTTGGGGGATGTCAGAACAACTCCTGCCCCTGATCCCTCTAACTGCTTGGATCCATCAAAGTGTATAGTCCAGTATGTGTCATCTGGCTTTTCCTCGGGAGCTTCACACTCCGTCCAATAATTTATGAAATCCACAAGGGCTTGGGACTTGATAGCTGTGCGAGGCACGTATTTTAAATTGAGAGGTCCCAGCTCCAATGCCCACTTAGCAATCTTTCCCGTGGCTTCTCTATTCTGGATAATATCCCCTACCGGAGCAGAACTGACCACAGTTATCTGGTGCCCTAAGAAATAGTGTTTTAACTTGGGGTTGGCCATGAAGACCCTATATACCAGCTTCTGCCAATGCGGATACCTTTTCTTAGACTCCGTCAGGACCTCACTGATATAATAAACCGGTCTTTGCACTGGATACTCCTTGTCGGCCTCCTTGCGCTCGACCACAATTGTAGCACTCACTACCCGGTTATTAGCCGCCACATAAAGGAGTAACGGTTCTTTCTCAGCCGGACCGGTCAGCACTGGCGGCTTAGTGAGCTGTTTTTTAAGCGCCTCGAGTGCTTCACCCGCCGCTTTGCTCCAGACTAATTTGTCTATCTTCTTCATCATTTGATATAAAGGAATAGCCTTCTCTCCAAGACGGCTTATGAACCGGCTCAACGCAGCAATCCGCCCTGCCAAGCGCTGAACATCATTAATGCAAGCCGGCTCTCCCAGAGAGGTAATACCCTTGATTTTATCCGGGTTAGCCTCGATAGCATGCTCAGAGACCAGGAAAACCAAAAGCTTGCCCGCCAGAACACCAAAGACACACTTGGTCAGGTTAAGCATCATCTTGTAGACCCGGAGATTATCAAAAGTTTCCTTTAAATCCTCCAAGAGAGTCTCCTTCTTTCTGGATTTGACCATGATGTCATCTACATAAGCATGAACATTACGGCCAATCTGACTGTAAAGGCAGTTCTGCAAGCATCGCTGATAAGTCGCCTAGGCACTCTTGAGCCTGAAAGGCATAGAGAGATAACAGAACGCCCCAAAGGGTGCAATAAAAGCCGTGTTCTCCTGGTCTTTAACCGCCATCTTGATCTGATGATAACCTGAGTAAGCATCCAGGAAGCACAAACTTTCACACCCCGCCGTAGCATCAATGATCTGATCAATATGAGGGAGGGCAAATGGATCAGCCGGACAAGCTTTCTTAAGGTCCATGTAGTCCACACACATATGCCATGTGCCATTCTTTTTGAGCACCAGCACCGGGTTAGCCAACCATTCCGGGTGAAAAACTCAATGATAAAACACGCTGCCAAAAGCCGGGGAACTTCTTCCCACATAGCCTTACGCCTCTCCTCATTGAACCACCGCAAAAACTGTTTAATCGACTTAAACTTTGGATCCACATTAAGGTTGTGCTCAACGAACTCTCTCGGTACACCCGGCATGTCAGAAGGTTTCCATCCGAAGATGTCCCGATTCTCACGGATGAATTCGATGAGCACACTTTCCTATTTGGGATCCATGTGAGCTCCAATGATGAACTGCTTAGATGAGTCGCCCGGAGTGAAATCTACTGTCTTGGTATCATCCGCTGAAAACTTGAGGGGCGGCTCAACCTCCGTGGTGGCCTTTTTCAGCGGGGTCATATCCTCCAGATCAACATTCTCCTTATAGAACTTAAGTTCCTCCTGGGCGCAACTGGACTCTGCGTAAGCCGCATCTCCTTCTTCACACTCAATAGCCGTATTTCGGTCACCATGAATGGTAATGGTACTGTTTAAGCCGGGCATCTTGAGCTGCAAGTAAACATAGCAGGGCCTAGCCATGAACTTAGCATAAGCCGGCCGTCCAAATAACGCATGATAAGGACTCTTGATCTTGACCACCTCGAACCACAAGGATTCCACCCTGTAATTGTACTCATCGCCAAAAGCCACATCCAACGAAATCCCACCCATCGGATACGCCGACTTACCCGGCACCACACCATGAAAGACGATGGATGAAGGTTTTAAATCCTTGTCAAGCAACTTCATCCGCTGGAAAGTGTCATAACAAAGGATGTTTATGCTGCTGCCGCCATCCATAAGCACCTTATTCACTATATATCCGCTCACCTGGGGGGCCACAACCAAAGCCAGCCAAACCAGGTCATCGACACGCGGCAGGTGATCTTCTCGGCTCCATGTTATGTCATATTCAGACCACTTTAAGTACTGCGGAAGAGCCGGTGCAGCCGTATTAACTACCCGCTTATGCAACTTCTGGTACCGTTTATTGAGACTGGTCGTGAAAACGTGGTACTACCCGGAAGTGAACCTCCGAAGATACTGTCTGATGTTCTGCCAAGAACTTGTGTTCATCCCTCTTGCGATTCCCTTCTTCCATCACCCCATATGCTTAGTCCTTAGTCGTTCGTCCTCAATCCTCATGAGTTCCACAAAATCATTCGAATTACTATTCGACCTTCCGAAATCCTTAGTAGCCCTTTTCTCTTGACATTCCCTCACTTGCTTGCGTTATGGCTAATTCCATATGTCTAGCATTATCCATTAATATCCTCTTTGATTATTTTTTGACCTTACTGATTCAACTTGTGTGTGGATGCACACAATCCTCACTTGATACTCTTAAATTATCTGTCCCGTCCAGACGTCTTTCCAATCAGGAGCTGGTTCTCATTACATCAACTTTGGGTGATTGTCCATCTAAGTCCCTTCAACTTATCTGTATTGATCGAAGCATCTGATTCGGATACACCAGATTGGGAAATCTTAATTCCTTGGTTGTTTAAGCATCGATTTAATTGGACGTTCTATAATATGATGCCTTGCATTCTTTATCCCTCTGATTGAGTACCGATACTCACATCAGGTCCTTTGTGGACCGCCAGACCCGTTGTTGGGTTATTACCTTATACCATCCTTTGCGTTCAAAATTATTGTGATGTTCTTCCGCAGATACATGATGCCATTGGTAAGCAGTGTATTCTCCCTCTGATAAGTTGTACCCTATGCTTTTGTCAGCCATGCTTTGTTGTCAAGCATGTGTTAATTACTCTTGAATCTTGTGACATATGTTCCTAAGATGCCCTGATGGGTTGGACCTATGACTTCCTAAATTCGTGTGAACCCAACAGTTTTCACGAGTCATACTTTTCTGGTGTTTTGCCAGATAATCTTTCAAAACTATAATTTCACCAAAGGCGACGTGTAAATGAAGGTGATGCATTGATGAAGTGTGAGTTGACCTTGAACCTTGTGTTCATGCCCATGGAAACAATGTTGAACTTATCATACAAGCTTCTCCTTTCATATAATCATTGATTGTGTGATTTGATCTTGTATCTTTGATCTTGTCCTTTGCAATCGTGGTTCCGACCAGATTGTTCTACATTCATTTCATTGTCAGGCAGGTTAAAGTGCTTGTCTTCCATAGATCAAACAATAGTCTAACCTCTATTCTGATCTATCTCCGAGTATTATCCATGGTATCTTGATAAATATCATACGGCTTTATAACTTCTTATGAGCTCCTAATCAACTATCATGTTTCACTCATTCCAGCTCCCTCATGTTTTGAGTTGTTGGACAATCAAGTACGCTGATATATCAATCAAGTATGCTTTGTGATTCAACAACTCTTAGTAATCTTGTTTGATTATGACTTGTACTCGATCATGTCATTCCAAGCTGTTAGATCCTAAAGCCTAACTATATGCCTGAATGCATTGAATCCGTCACTACTTGAAGGGATTGAAAACATTCCAGTTGTCCGGGATTTCCAAGATGTTTTTCCGGAAGAACTTCCAGGGATTCCCCCTGCTAGAGTTGTCGAGTTTGTCATTGAGTTAGTGCCAGGCACCACCTCTATTGCTAAGTGGCCATATAAGATGCCTCCACATGAACTCCTTGAACCGAGACAAGAAATCAATGATTCTCTTCGCCAAGGGTTCATTCGTCCAAGTTCCTTTTCTAGGGGAGCACCTTCTCTCTTTGTCAAGAAGAAAGATGGTACAAATCGATTGGTCCAAGATTATCGACCAATCAACCAAGCTACAATTCAGAACAAATATCCACTTCCTCGAATCAATGATTTGTATGATCAACTTGTTGGTTCCTCAATTTTCTGTAAGCTCGACTTGAGGTTGGGTTACCATCGGATCCGTGTTCATGAAGAGGATATTCCGAAGACCGCATTTGTTACTCGCTATGGTTCATATGAATACACTGCCATGTCCTTCGAGTAAACCAATGCTCCAACAACCTTCTCTCATTTAGTCAATTATATATTCATGGACTACCTCGAAAAATTCATCATGGTTTATCGGGATGATATTCTGGTATTTTCCAAGAATAAAGAAGAGCATGCTGAACATCTCCGTCTTGTACTGGAAAGACTTCGGAAACATCATCTATATGCCAAGTATTCCAAGTGTGAGTTCCGGATGGACGAAGTAACCTACTTTGGTCATGTGATCTCCAAGGATGGTATTGAGGTCAACCCTGAATGGGTTCAGGCTATTCTTGACTGGACTCCCCTGAAGAATGTCAAGCAAGTCAGAAGTCTTCTCGGACTCGCCAGCTATTGTCATCGATTCGTCGAGAACTTCTCCAAGATTGCCAAGCCCTTAACCAATCTGCTTCACAAAGGTGTTAAATATAAGTGGGCAGAAAAATGTGAGGAGAGCTTTCAAGCACTTAAGGACAAGCTGACATCTCCTCCAGTGCTTGCTCCTCCGGATACTCGTATGGACTTTGTCATTTATTGTCATGCATCGCGTCAGGGAATAGGCTGTGTCCTAATGCAAGAGCACAAAGTGGTTGCTTATGTAGCTCATAAATTGCGTCCTCATGAAGAGAACTACCTAGTTCATGACCTTGAACATGCTGCAGTAATACATGCGCGGAAGGAGTGGCGGAATACCTTGTTGGTAATCGATGCGAGATCTACACCGATCACCAAAGTCTGAAGTACTTGTTTACTCAACTAGATCTGAACCTCCGTCCACGGAGATGGATGGAGCGCATATCAGATTACAACATGGAAATTTCTTATACAACTGAAAAGCCTAATGTAATGGATGATGCTTTGAGCTGCAAGCCATACTCCAACTACCTATAGCTTCATAAGGTTCGTCCCATTCTTCAAAAGGAATTCCGCAAGCTGAACGTCCATATTATTCCTCAGGGTTATCTCGTTCCCCCTCCTGAAGAGAACCGCAAGATGCACCTCCGTGTTGTTAACATTCGTTCCCTTTGTAACTTGGTTGCTGTACCAAAGCTCACTAGCAGCATTAAGAGAATGCAACACTATTGGAGTAAAGTCGAAAGGATTAAACACTATCTGGAGGAAGGTAAACCCTCATGTTTCACTGTTCCTGATGATGGTGTTGTACACTTCAAGGGTTGCTTATTTGTTCCAACAAAAAGGGAAAACTTAAATATGACTGATAGTGTACTGAAAGAAGCTCATGATACTCCGCTGTCTATTCATCCGGGTAGTACCAAGATGTACCAAGACATCCGTCAAAGGTTCTGGTGGTCAAATATGAAACAAGATATTGCACGCTATGTTTCAGAATGTGACATTTTTCGCCGGATCAAGGCAGAACATCAAAAGCTTGCTGGAACTCCGCAACCTATTACTATTCCTGAATGGAAATGGGATCATGCTGAAATGGACTTTGTCACTGGGTTTACCAGGTCGCATAAGGGAAATGATGCTATTCTTTTCGTCATTGACCGGCTGTCCAAAGTTGCATGTTTTCTGGTTGTCAAGGAAACTATTACTGCTAGTCAGCTAGCAGAGCTTTACACGTCTGGAGTTGTTTCACTCCAGGGTATTCCATTAGTGATTAGTTCAGACCGTGGCAGTTTATTCACTTCAAGGTTCTGGGCGAGTTTCCAGGAAGCTATGGGAACTCATTTGTCATTCAACACCTCTTTTCACCCTCAATCCCAGGGACAAGTTGAAAGAGTCAATCAGACTCTCAAAGACATGCTTTGATCTTGTGTCATTTCTTTTGGAAAGACATGGGAGGAATCTCTCCCGGAGGCTGAGTTCTCCTACAATAATAGCTATCAAGCTAGTTTGAAGATGGCTCCCTTTGAAGTGTTATATGGACGTAAGTGTCGGACTCCTCTGAATTGGTTAGAAGCTGGGTAATGCACACTTATCAGTCCGGATATTATCCAACATGTCGAATACAAAGATTGCATTGTTCATGCAAATTTGAAGGTTGCCCAGTCTCGTCAGAACAGTCAGTGTGACCGTCATCACAAAGATATGGTCTATAGACCTAGCGCAAAGGCTTATCTTTGAGTCACGCCAATGAGAGGTGCACACCGTTTTGGGATCAAGGGCAAGCTGGGTTCTCCTTATATTGGTCCTTTCACCATTCTCGAAAGGCGTGGTAAATTGGCATATCAACTGGAACTGCCCCCAAACCTTTTTGAGGTTCATGATGTGTTCCATGTGCCACAACTTCGTTGCTGCTTCAAGGATCCTATCCGAGTAGTGGATCAGGAAATGCTTGAACTGCAACAAGACATTTCTTACAAGGAAAACCAATCCGCATTATCGATGAAAGTGAACGTCGGACTCGTCAGAAGGTTACTAAGTTCTTCAAAGTGCAGTGGGCAAATCATTTTGAAGATGAAGCCACTTGGGAAAGCGAAGATCATCTTCGTGTAGAATACCTCGGGTTCTTTCCTTCTACTTCTTGATTCTCAGGACAAGAATTCTTTTTAGTAGGGGACAGTTGTGATGCCTTGGATTTGCAGCTATAGTAATCCTTCTAATGAAGCTACAGCAGACTGAGGACTACACTAATCCATTTTGCTAATCCAGATATGATCAAGTTGAAATTCATATCTCATTTCAAATTCCACTTCCAAAGCCACTTGAATATTATTGTGATAAAATAAAATTCCAAACAGCAAGACAAAATTGTTGCACACTTGCTAAAATTTTCAAAACAAATGGTGTTTGGGGAAAACAACATCACCATGATGTTGGTGTGTACCCCACCACCAATAACATAGATTTAAAGAATTTAAAAGTTCACTTTACTTCATGGAAATTACCAAGTTGTGTCAAAACGTCTCAAATAAATTGTGGCAGTACTAAATATTGCACACTATTTATTGGGCTAAGTTACAAATATTTTCTAAGGCAAATAGTAGCTGAAAATAAATAAAACAGAAAAGATTAAAAGAAATCAGAAAAAGAAAAAGAGAACGGTGGTGAGGCACTATGCAACTGGGCCTTAAAGGACTACAGGAAGGCCTAGCCCACTTGGTGCGATCGTCCCTAACCTACTACTCATCGGGGACATGTGGACGATGGCCAAGCGTTCGCGGCTCGATTGCCATGCGCCGGCCATTCAGACCACTCCAATGGCTACAAGGGTAAGCCCCCGACGCTCTCCCTCTCTCCGTAACCCTAACGCACCCCAGTTCCCCTTCTGCCCATCTCTCCCCCTCCACCGAGCACCACCATGGCCTCGCCCCACTGAACCACACGACCTTCGTCGCGCCCCGCGCTCCGTCCGGCTGCCCGAAAGCCCCACCGAGCTTGTTGTCACGCCCAAGATGCGCGCCTATCCCTATTAAGGCACGGGGGTCTCGTCAGGGATAGACGTGCATCTCGTTGTTCGCAAGTACAACATCATTACATCATACATTTAGGAAGAGATGAGTATATGAGTTGGCTTACACTCACCACATGCTAAATTACAAATCCACACAGAGTTCCACCATCAACCCAAGACAAGGTCCGGCTAGGGACGAAAAGAAATGATAAAATGAAGTAATGACACTAGCTTGCTAGCCCCAAAGATCACGACCACGGTCCTCTACTCGTCTGGATAAGTCATGTACATCCTGCCACGCTCCTCGTCATACTCCCACTATAACTACGTCACATCATCTGGCACGATCTCATCTGTACCTGCACCTGCATTGTTGTAGTAATCTGTGCACCACGGGGACTCAGCAAGTTTATAATGACAAAAATAAATACCATGGCATTCTACTCATCAAACACTACCATATTCATATTGGCACAAATATCATAGCATGCATGGATTAATTATAACAAAAATGACAAAATGGCACTTTGAGACAAAATGACATTTTGTCAAACTTGCTCAAAAGACCAAACCAATTGCACCAATGAATTCCTGAGATTTTTGTACCCTAGTTTCATGTATAATACTCATATGTTGACATGGAGCATCATGACAAAACACTAGTTAGATAAAAACCCAACAATCCTATAAGTGAAAATTTACCTAAATTGCTCATAGACATAAATGCTCAAATCCCGATTTGGATTATTACTAGAAAAGGACATAACCTAATATATCACAAGAAAAACACTAGCAACAAATAAAAGAAAACACTAGAGAGGAGGGCCCACCTGGCATAGGCACCAGGGGCCCTCTATGGATGACAAGTGGGGCTAGGGCCCACTTGTCATACACACACTAACACACATACACACGTACAGGCACACACAAGCTCACCTGGGATCTGCCTGCCACAGCAGATCCCATCCACACATGCACACACACTAGCACACACACACACTCAACACAGCCGCACCAGAGCCCACCACACCACACTAGATCTGGCCCAACACACACACAACCCACCAATGGAAAAAGGGAAAAAAAGGGAGCACGCCGGGGGTTCAAAGCCAGACCTCACGGTCTCGGTGCGGGTCGGCTACCACTGCACTAGGCGGGGGAAGTCTGAACCCAAGGGGACGGATAGCTGCAAATACTAAAGGAGCCCTCTTCTCCTACCTATAGGCAGAGAAGAAGGAGGCGACGCCGGCGAGCCCTTCGGCCACCAACGGGGCCGGGGTCCTACGGCAGGGCTGCGGGATCTGAGGGGAGGCCCGTTCCCGACGCTAGTGCGGTGAGGCATGAGGCTCCGCAGCCGGCTCGCAACGGCGACATCGGCAACACACAACGGCAACAAGCGCCAACGGCGAGGCATGCAGCGGCGACGACAACTACGCGCGCAAGCTGAAAGCAGGAAAGGAGACAAACACACATAGGGCTCAGACACAGGGAGGCTGCCGCCAATGACACCACACGCACATGACAAGAACCTCTAAAACAGAAAAAACTGAACCTTGTCGGAGCACGGAGCGCGCGAGAATGGCACCCTAGGATCTACGTGCACACACGGACAAATCCGCGACGGTGAGGAGGAAGGGAAGGAGGGACCGTACCTCCTTACCTAGAGCATGCGGAGGAGGCAGGAGGGGCAACGGAGGTGTCGTAGCGAGACGATGATCATGACGACGATACTGAATCTGAAACAAAGAGGAAGAAGGGCTCGGGGCACGGCGAAGAATCGGGCCTTGGCACTACTGCGACAAAGGAGGCGGAGAGAGGTCTGGGTCGTCGATCCCAGGCGCCAGGGAGGAGAGGGACGCATGCGGACGACTAGCCCGAGCTCGACCTTGAGCTCGCTCGGAGCATCGTGTTCATGGCGACAATGAGAGCTTGGCTACCTTACCTGGCGCCGGCACAGCGAGGAGAAGGGAGGAATGGAGAGAGAGAGAAGGCTAGGGCATGGGGGACGCGCTTAATAAGCGACAAGGGGCGCCATCGTCCGTCAAATCGATGAGCATGTCAACATGGCTCCTGCCGATGCCCTACCGTACAGGAGAACGAACGCACGCGCGTGAGGGGGGTGGCTGGGCTACGAGCGCTACTGCTGGGCCGCTGCGGAGACCAGGAGGCCCAAGAGGCAACTCTCTCTCTCTCAGGAAAAAAATAAGAGGGTTTCCTTTTTAATAAAACAGATAACTTAGAAAACCCCACAGAAATAAATAAAAGGATTTTTGGAAAACCAAAAATACTTTGACACTAGCATAAATGCAACATATTTAAATAATTACAAAGAGGTTTTTTTCCTAACTAGTAATTTAAGTACTTGTAAAATTAAAACAGCCCCTGTTATTTTTAGACCCCAAAATCACAAAGCTCAAAACACCAAAAGAACATCACACATGGACTCAAAAAAATATTGGCTACATCATGAACATTTTTAAGAAAGTTATAAAGAAAATTAATTCTGTTGAAGAATGATAAAAGGAATAGATGGTTTTGGTATTGGTATTTTAAAATAAGAGAGAGGGATGGAGATTGATGCCCACTCATGCACACACATCCATAAGACCACTCACACATGACAACAAGGTCACAAGAAGCACACCATATCCATATTATGCATGACATGATAATGAAATGATATGATGCATGATGCATGAGACAATGACATGGCAGGGAGCAAACTCAATTCATACAACTCATGACACAAAGGTCCACATAGGTTACAAGGCCATAAAAGGTAGGGGCAGCACTTGGGCTGTCACACTTGTCCTCGTCGTCTCCACCACCTTCCCGAGGCCACTGAGCCCCTGCGATGCCTCCCTGCATCGATCCCCTATGTCGATCACCGCCGCTTCCTCCATCGATCTCCGATGCCATTAGAGCTACCCCGAGCCTGCTGTTCTCCATGACCGGATCCCCATGAGCAGGCGCCTCCCCCTCGACCCCTGCCCCCTTCATCTCCCATGCCGTGGTCGTCCTGCCACGGAGTAGAGCGCCGCCGTCCGTCGTCGCCATCGTAACACAAATCTCCGGCTGCCCCTTCACACTCTATTACCTTATATCGCTGTGGCTCGGTCTCCCCGATCGAATGCCGCAAATGGCACTGCAAATGGGTGCATGTGCCGCAACCCCGACGCTCGCCGGCGAAGAGCCGCCGTGGGAGGCTCGCAAGAGTGTTCTCCGGTCGGCATCCGACATGGCTGCCACCTGACGCCGTGGGCCCCGCCCCTGTGTCGCTGAACACTAGGCCCCACGAGCCCAATTAACCGGGTCAACTGCCGACGTGGCACAGTGGCCCACTGACATGCGGGCCCCACCCCATTTAGATGTTTTAAGGTAAATAGATAAAAGTTAATTAACCTATTAATACTAATTAAGTTAATTAGTTAAATAGTTAGACACTAACTAGTAGGGGCCACCATCTAACTAATTTATTTAGTTTAAATTAACCCTTTTAATTAGTTACAGAGGCTGACATGTGGGTCCCAATGGACCCACCTATCAGGTTTGACTCCGGTCATCCCCTATTGACTGCTGACGCCAGCAATACGTCATGCTGACATCATCCTATACTATTCGGGATAATGTCTGATTTAAATAATCTGTTTTAATTTCTAAATATTAATAAATCTTTAAAAATTAATATAAAATAAACCGTAAGGCAGATGAAAATAATTTATACATGAAAGTTGTTCAGAAAAATCCCACGAATTCGAATATGCTATCCGTTAGTCTGTCACGTCCTCCTATCATAACGAACGTGGAACAGTTCCATCATTTTCATCTGTCCGATAGAAACCCGTGACCTTGGAAATATCGTCAGATATCCTTTCGACTCGCCTGCGATGTGTAATATTGCGTTAGTGCATGCCTAGCTCTACATATTGCCATGTCATGCATCGTGATGCATTTGTCTGCTTTATATTTATTGTTTCTCCCCCTCTTCTTTATGGTAGCCCCGAGACTAATGCTGCTGGCGGGTACAACTATACTGTTGACGCTCAGGCCTTTGCCATAGAGTAGTAAGGAAAGCAACCCCCCTTGAGCATTCCGATATCGCCCGTTTCTTCCCCTCTCATTCTTGCATTAGATTTTGCTACTGTATTAGTTAGCTCCTATTCTGATGCATAGCCTGTTTTTGATAAGCTGCTACTATACCTGCAATCATATCAACTCCTTAGTATCGGTTGCTCAGTGATACCCCCGAAACCCCAACATTGTCCCAATTGTCCCAGCTTTCACCTTCGATGTCATCGAGTAGTTGAAGACAGAAGACTTGGTCATCATGACCGACTGACAAACCCTTACTAACTCATCACCTCACATCCCTTATGTGTGGCACTACAGGGCTACTATCGAGTGAAAAGGGTGATACCTCACTTAGCACTCCCGATGTTAATTCGGTGGCGTAGCTACTCGATCGTGGGTATCGAGGGTGATTCCTCCTTCCGTACTATCGATAGCGACTCTTGTCATACACATACCTCGAGTGGGATTCATCGAGGGTGATTCCTCGGATATCCACTTGGCGTATAACCACACAACTACTATTGACTTTACAATGTACTAACGTGATGGGACTGAAGGGACAAGCGGTACCACTTTGTTGAGGTGGACCTGAGTTCCCGACAGTCTTGAGATGGCTCAGCCCCAAGGGTACCCGTGTGTGTGAGATAAGGTGGGATGCGCTGGTAAGTCATCCAAAGGGTTATGATGAGGCGTGGACGGGCAGGAGAGGCCTTTGTCACACATCCTCGAGATGGGGCGATGGGACCACACATCATGGGTTGCACTTGCCTCGCATTAATGGGTTGGGTATTTGATCTGAGTTGGTCGATTGACCTTTTACGCATGAAACCTTCATGTGGAAGAAATTATGGGTACTCAGCGTTGTTGTATCAGCTGAAGCTCTTGGGACATCAGCAATGGAGTGGCGTGCGCCTGAGTGGTCTATAATGACATTGTGGTTATTATAAGGGGTGCTAGGACTAACCTCGGCTGCCCTCGCATCGTGCAGGAGTGCAAAGGGTGAGTGGGCCCATGAACCCTGCGCGCTTGGGATCTAGACTAGCGGGCTAGCCTCTTTGTTGAGTCTAGGTTGGGCGACGACGTGTTGGATCTCGAGGCCAAGCATTACCCAGGAAAGTGTGTCTGGCCGGAGGTGATCAAGCGTGTTGGAAATGCGGTGCACCCCTACAGGGATGAATTCATCTATTCGAATAATCGTGTCCACGGTAACAGGACGACTTGGAGTTGTACCTTGACCTACTACAACTGAAATTGTGACTTTAATTGAAATGAATGTTGGCTCCGGGATTGCTTCCTCACAGGGAGTCGAGGAAAAATCTCTAGGTGTGGTTACTTAATAAAATTTTCTACAATAATATGTTTGTATATGAGCTACCGATCTACTCTCTTCGAATGATGCAAGATGTTGAAGATGCTAGTTTTTGATAGGACTAGGCCTTCCTCCTATGCTTGCTTTCTGCAGTTAGTTCAGATATACCCCATTCCTTGATAATGATGTGTACTTAGCATAGTTCTGATGTCAGCCTTGCGAGTTTCTGTCATAAGATGCTAGTTTTCGATAGGACTAACATGTGACTTTGTGGCATAAGATAGCTTGCGGGTTTCTGTCTCTCCCACCTTAGTTAAATCGGATTTGACAAAGGCGGTCATCATAGAAGTTTGAATAGCAATTTGTATATCACTGTTCTAGTTTTGCGTACGTAAGAATCGTTCTTTCTAGATATACATAGCAGCCACGTAAAACATGCAACAACATTTAGAGGATGTCTAACTTGTTTTTGCAGGATATGTTGTGATATGATATGGCCATAGACAGGATGAAATATTTTTGTTGTATGAGATGATCATGTTTTGTAATAGTTTATATCCACTTGCATGTCAATACATATGGCAACCGGCAGGAGCCATGGGGTTGTCTTTAATTATTGTATGACCTGTGTGTCAATCATTAAGAACTATGTAATGGTTTACTTTATCACTAAGCGGTAGCAATAGTAGTAGAACCATGGTTGGCGCGACAACCCCGATGGCAACACGATGATGGAGATCATGATGATAGAGATCATGGTGTTGTGTTGGTGATGATGGAGATCATGCCGGTACTTTGGAGATGGAAATCAAAAGCACTACTTCATGTCCATATCGTGTCACTTATGATTTGCATGTGATGTTAATCCTTTTATGCATCTTATTTTTCTTAGGACGATGGTAGCATTATAAGGTGGTACCTCACTAAAATTTCAAGATAAATTGTGTTCTCCCCAAGTGTGCACCATTGCGAAACTTCATCGTTTCGAAGCACCATGTGATGATCGGGTGTGTTAGACTCTATGTTCATATACAATGGGTGCAAGCCAGTTTTGCATATGAGGAACACTCGGGTTAAGCTTGACGAGCCTAGCATGTACAGATATGGCCTTGGAACATAAGAGACCAAAAGGTCAAGCATGAGCCATATAGTAGATATGATCAACATGGAGATGATCACCATTGAAACCACCTCATCTCACGTGATGATCGAACTTGGGTTGGTGAATTCGGGTCATGTTGCACTTGCATGACCGGAGGGATGTCAATTTGAGCGGGAATTTTTAAGTAATATGATTAACTAAACTCGTTATCTTGAACAAAAGTCTAAGTAATCTTTGCAGATTTATGCTATAGAATAATGGCTCGCACAGTAGCACCCCTGAATTTAAATGCGTTCCTACAGAAAGCCAAGCTGAAAGATGATGGAAGTAACTTTGTAGACTGGGCCCATAATATGAGGATTATCCTCATTGCTTCCCAAAAGGCTTATGTCCTTGATGCACCACTCGGTGCGCCATCCGCTCCAGTGTCGTCTGTAGACGTTGTGAATGCCTAGTAGGCACGTTCTGATGACTACTCAATAGTTCAGTGTGCAATGTTGTATGGCTTAGAACTGGGACTTCAAAGACGTTTTGAATGTCGTGGAGCATATGAGATGTTTCAGGAGTTGAAGTTTATTTCGGAAAACAATGCCCAGATCAAGAGGTATGAGACCTCCGATGAGTTCTATGCTTGCAAGATGGAGGAGAATGGGTCTGTCAGTCAGCACATACTCAGAATGTCTGGCTATTCCAACCTTCTGTCTAAGTTGGGAATTACTCTCCCGCGAGAGGCAATCACTAACGGAGTTCTTCAGTCACTGCCACCTAGCTACAAAAGCTTTATACTGACCTATAGCATGCAAGGGATGAACAAATCAGTCGCAGAGATGTTTATGATGCTGAAAGTCGTTGAGTCGGAAATACAAAAGGAGCATCAAGTGTTGATGGTCAATAAAAGCACTAGTTTCAAGAAATGGCAAGGGCAATAAGGGTAAATCCAAGAAGAGTAGCAAAGAAGGTGCTCCTCCCTTAAAGAAACCCAAGGTTGGATCCAAGCCGGAAACTGAGTGCTTTCATTGCAAGGGAACTGGCCACTCGAAACAGAACTGCCCCAAGTATCTAGCTGACAACAAGGCAACCAACACCAAAGAAGGTATATATCTGGATGAAGCAGTTCATGATGGATCTTGGAGTTGTGCCCAGTGAACTGGACCCAATGACTCTGTTCTATGACAACACTGGTGCCATTGTTCTAGCCAAGGAACCAAGGTTTCACAAGAGGACCAGACAAATAAAGCAAAACTTCAATTCCATCTGTGATCACATCAAGGAGGAGGACATATATATTTGCAAAGTACACATGGATATGAATATCGCAGACCCGTTGACTAAGCCTCTTCCACGGGCAAAACATGATCATCACTAGAACTATATGGGTGTTAGATTCATTACAATGTAAATCACATGTCAATGTGAGCTAGATTATAGACTCTATTGCAAATGGGAGACTGCTGGAAATGTGCCCTAGAGGCAATAGTAAAATGGATACTATTATATTTCCTTGTTCATGATAACCATTTATTATCCATGCTCTAATTTTATTGATTGGAAACTCAAATACATGTGTGGGTACATAGAGAACATCGTGTCCCTAGTGAGCCTCTAATGGACTAGCTCGTTGATCAAAGATGGTTAAGGTTTCCTAGCCATAGACATGAGTTGTCATTTGATAACAGGATCACATTATTAGGAGAATGATGTGATGAACAAGACCCAAACTATGAACGTAGCATATGATCGTGTCAGCTTAGTACTATTGTTTTTTGCATGTCAAGTATCTGTTCCTATGACCATGAGATCATGTAACTCACTGACACAGAAGGAGTACCTTGTGTGTATCCAACGTCGCAAGATAACTGGGTGACTATAAAGCTGCTCTACAGGTATCTCCTAGGGTGTCTATTGAGTTGGCAGGATCAAGACCGAGATTTGTTACTACGTGTCACGAAGAGGTATCTCATGGCCCACTCGGTAATAAAATATCATAATGAGCTTGCAAGCAAAGTGACTAAAGATTTAGCCACGTGATCTTGTATTACAGAACGAGTAAAGAGACTTGCCGGTAATGAGATTGAACTAGGTATGGAGATACCGACAATCGAATCTCGGGCAAGTAACATGCCGATGAACAAAGGGAACTATGTACGGGATTCACTGAATCCTTGACACCGAGGTTCAGCCGATATAGATCTTCGTAGAATATGTAGGAACCAATATGGGCATCCAAGTCCCGTTATTGGTTATTGACCGTAGAGTTGTCTCGGTTATGTCTACATAGTTCTCGAACCCACAGGTTCTACACACTTAACGTTTCGTGATGATTTGGTATAGTTGAGTTATGTATGTTGGTGACCGAAGGTTGTTCGGAGTCCCGAATGAGATCCCGGACGTCACGAGGAGTTCCATAATAAACCATAGGTAATATTTATATATAGGAAAATGGTATTCGGGTTCCGAAAATGTTTCGGGCGTTTTTGGTATTGTATCGGGAGTGTCGAAAGGGTTCCAGGGGTCCTCCAAGACAGGCCCACCCTTCCCGAAGGGCCACACGGGCCTAGTAAGTGGCGCACCAGGCCCTAGTGGGCTGTGCCGCCGACCAACTAGGGGCTCATGCGCCCTTGGTGCTAGTTGGGAGGAGTCCAAGAGGGGAGGGACTCCTTCCTAGGCACCCCACCTCCCTTGTGGGAGGTGGACAACTCCCCTTGGCCGTCCGCTAACCCTATGGGAAACCCTAGGGCGCCAACCCTCTTCCCTTCCCCCTATATATAGTGGAGAGGAGAGATCCCAGCCACACCTAAAAAAGCCACATGTTGCCTCTCTCTCTCCCTGTAGATCTATTTCTCCTCTAGATTGGTTTCACTAGTTCTTAGCGAAGCCCTACAGGAACAGCTTCACCGCCACCGCCACCACGCAGTCGTGCTACCGGAGAACTCATCTACCTCTCCACCCTCGCTTGCTGGATCAAGAAGCCAGGGACGTCATGAAGCTGTACGTGTGTTGAATACGGAGGTGTCGTCTGTTTGGCATTAGATCGTGATTGGATCGAAGGACGGTTTGCGATTTGGATCGCGAAGACGTTCGACTACATCAACCGCGTTTCTTAACACTTGGCGCTTGGTGATCTACAAGGGTATGTGGATCCAATATCTCCTCTCGTAGATGTTCATCTCCTACATTGATGTTGGTGAGCGTAGGAATTTTTTTGTTTACCATGCAACGTTCCCCAACATAGTGATTCTTTTCGGACGAACTATGCATGTTCTAATTTGAAATTGTGATTGCATGAAACTATATACTTATTAACGATTAGGTTATGAAACTATAGGCTTGTTAATAGATGAGCTATGCCTGTGTGACAATATATATATATATATATATATATATTGTGAAGTTTTTCAATTTGATGTTTCTAGGACAAAAAATAATAAAATTTTCTTTTAGAGCGTCTCGATCCAAGGGGGACCCGCAACCCTCCGGTCTGTGTTGTCCGGACAGCCGAGGCCATCCAACGCAGTCTTTTATCAGTTTGCGGTGTGGTCTAGATGCATTTTATCAAACATGGGGAAGGTTTGCGAGAGTCATTACCGATCCCAAGCACGCTTCTGACCACCCTGTCCGTTTAAAAAAAACACTCATGTCTATGCTTCCCGCCAGGTGCCAGCTACCCGCATTCATGCCACCATAGAGCATGCGCTCCACATTGAAGGCGGCTCAGGGAGGATGCAACTTCTCACTTACTGCGCCATTCAAGCGAGACACCGTCGAGGGCACCGCCCATTGCACGCCCTGCTGAAGACGCCTACTCACCGCATGCAAACACTACCGCAGAAATGGCTAGTAGTGTCGGGTGCAAAATGGCCTTTAATTGCGTGCTATGTGCCCAATAAAGCCCACCCCTGACCTCCAACCAGAGGAAAAAAGGCGACCAGTGGCTGGCGGGCCACCCTCCACTGTTAATCAATTAGCAGTGGTGGGCGCAAAAACTTGCCTGCCACTAGTAACTCGAATACCACTAGAAATTTTAATATATACCAATGGCGTGCACCTCGTCCTGCCACCACTACTAGTTTTTTAGGATTTTAAAACATATACTTGTACTATGATGTACAGAGTACATTTCTGTAATACATAGTATTATCAGATATACATACACATAACATATTGGTTGCATGGAGTATATAAATTTACTTTCATCATCATTGATATACAAATTTACATAGGTTATCTAGGAGGGAACAAACATATCATCAATGTTCTAATTGACAAGAAATCAAATAGGAAGAACATAAGGGTCGCGAATAGGGTAGGTGTTGCTCCTCCTAGTAGCCTTCTTCTCACTAGTTCTTTCTTGGTTGGATCTCACCCGCAAAAGAAAACGAACATGTAGCCATGTAGCTACGAATCCATGAACCATATAAAAAATGAGCATAAACATGTGAGAATTTGCATGGTCAAAAATCATACAGCTATATGTAATATATATGACGCAGAAATCATGTTGCTATATGTAAAATATTTGAAGGTAGAATTTTAGTATAAGAACTCACCATGCTATAACATCATGAATATTAGTATGATGGTACCCACGCAAAAGAGATTTTTTTCGTTGACACCGATATGTCAACATTATAAATGATATCTTGTAAGTGACATATATAATTTATCTACCAAGCATCTATATGACAGGATATATGCGGATCATGTATGTTCTTAGAGGAACAAAAGACAAACAATTTCGACACTCCATCTAATAATTCCTAAGCATCTATATGTGGTCAAGGGACACAGATATATAAAACTTAATCAATTTATGCATGATAAATACATATGTATGTGATCAAGTGACAGTTGCCTTCTGTATTATTTTTGGGCCCATTTTACTCGTCCCAAGCATCGGTGTGTACATGGATTAGTACATGATCATGAAGAACTGAAAGAGATAAACAAACAATTGTCTGTTGTGTTCTCTTTCTCTTCATCTATTTTATTTTTACAAATGCAGTTTTGGCTGAATCTCTCTACAAGCATTCTTATCATAACAAGTGCACTGGTCTCAGTTCTGAATCCACAGAAAAAAAAGGATTGTCGTGGTCAGTGCAATTACACCTCAATCTCTCAAGTATATGTATATCTCTCCTGAACAAATAAATAATTATAGATCAAGAGTCCATAATGTATTATGCATGTAGATCCAATTCTGATGGCTCTGAAATAATAAGGAACTTGCCTTCGGAAGAATGATCAAACCCACGGTCCAATTACATGAAGCAGCTCTAGCTTGAGCAGGAAGTTCGTGAACCCTAAGCTGTGGATTCTGGCATACCCCTTGTCACAACACCACAAACCATACCATGTGAGATGAGGTCCCTCGACCAGGAACCCTAGCAACAAAAGTAGAACCTAGAAGCTTCGAGGGCACACACTTTTTGGCGATGTCCATGGAAGGGTTGGTGGTTGCACCATCGACAACAATCTCCACTTCCTCATCATATTTCACGAGATCATCCTCGTACGCCTCGTTCTTCTTGCCTCAGACGCGGAGTTCAAAAAGTAGCAGGAGCAATATTTTGTTCTAGCATTTCTTTCATGATCTTGCATATATTCAGAGTCAATGATCAAGCCGAATTTACAGGTAATAAACAGAAGAACAAGCTACGAGGCACTATACAAGAATAACAAGCAATGATCGTGAGGTGGTCTTCTTACTTCAAGATGTCAATGAAGAGATGACGTGCCATAGCGGTCACAGACGTCGCCAAGGAGGCCCATCCATGCTCGTTTCACCCTCTTTCTCTTGGTGTATACTCTGTACATTTTATCTATCAAGCCTCCATATAGTTCATAAATAAATAAAGTTGAACCTGCTGGCACCGTCTGCTACTTCCTCACGGCAAAATCAAAATGGTTTTGCTCATTATTGACCACTTCAAAAGTACAGTGGATCAAACTAACATCATATACACTACAAATCACATGCTTTACACTACATTATTTAGAAATCTTGATGATATTTCCAAGCGAGTACTAGACCACTAGTACGAAAACTAAGGGCACGAACTAGCATACTCGAATTCCAGCCTGGGGTTAGAGTGTAGTGGAGAAGTCCACGGTACCTTGTGAGATGAGACGCTCGATGGAGAGTTGGTTTCCATGGCGTCGTACCCAAACATGGCATACATCTTGGACTCAATGCATTCAGATAGGACCCCCTTGAGGCACTACACGCGCTTCCGCCAGGCCTGCAAAATCTTCGCCATGTCCCCCTGTTAGTGCATCTAGTGACCCTTGGTAACTTTGGTGTATTGAAGACTTATAGGTTAAGGAACTAATGAGTTTGTGAGTGTACACATGTTCTATAAGTCGATGATGAGTTTTAGATATTAGCAGATTATAGATCCCTATGTCTTCGAGTGAAGACTTTTGTGAACACATTGGTATTCCCTGAAGACTTTGAAAATGAAGAAGTTAGTGTGACCTTGAAGATATTAATGCGGACTATGACGCGTGAAGATTTTTGTTCTCGTAGTTTCATTTCCTTCCTTTGAGTCATAGGAAACACCGTATTGTTAAAGGGGGTCGAGGTAATACTAAGGAAAATTTCCAACCGATGCTCAACTCAAAAGCCTCAACACCACCCAATCCTTTGAGTGAAGCATTTGGAAATCTCTTACGGTTCAGTCAAGTTCTTTAGTGATAGAGACAATGTTCTTATGGTCTCTAAGGAATTTGATCTAACTAAGGAGTTAGGATTTCACCTGTGCAAATTGCCTACAAGTGAGGAATATGATAAGGCCTAAGGAATTTGACAGTTCAAATTCCGACCGTTGTTGTGCTTAGCACGAGCTGTCCCCAATCATCCTATCCGCATAACGGTCATATCAGTGGGGGGCCTTTATGTCTTATCATGTTGGGTTGCACCCTGGCAATAAATAGCCGCACCCCTCAGCCACTAGTTGATTGGCTGCTACGTGAGAGAACTGACACTTGTCATTTGAGAGCAACCCATCCTGCGAGGACTTTGAGAGAAAATCATTAGTGAGGAAAAATTCCAAAACCAAACTACCAAACCCAAAGTAATTGAGAATCACTAAAGAGATTGTTCCTGTGTGGAACCGACACTTTTTACCTTTGAAGACTATGTATCTTCCAGACGGTTAGTGCGTCATGGTCTACAACATCCAGCAGTAAATTGTGGATTGTCGAGTGACCAGTTTGTGAGGGTTTTGGAGGTCTACCCTGAAGACTTACAATGAGTGTTGGGAGAGGACCGTGTGACCTTAGCTCAAGAAGAATATGATAAGGACTGTGTGTCCTGGAACTGTGTGTCCTCTGGTTTAAATAACAGGCCACTCCAAACCAAATGTACGACTGTCACAACAGTTGGAACTGGGTCATCAAATCATTGTCTTCATCGAGCTACCTCGTTTCATTTCATCAACCCTTCTATTTCCTAGTATACTTGTTGATGAAACTAGTGTTACTATTTGAAGAATTTGACTCAAGACTTTCTCAATTTCCTCATCCCAAATTCTCCACTCACCTTGTTCTTCACCTGCTTATCCTGTATCATGCTACATGTAATCTGTACATGCTTTATTTCATCATGATGACTATGCTATTTCTATGTTTCTCGTGCACTTGAGTACTTATTCCGCTGCTAGTAGTTCATCACATTTCAAATTCCTCAAGTTGAAATTTCTCAGTGATGAATTTGTAAAAATCGCCTATTCACCCCCTTAGTCGATATAACGCACTGTCAGTTGGCATCATAGCAAGGTACTCCCTTCTTATGTGTGATTTTGGTTTAACCTCCTAGAGTTCTAGTTATGTCAACTGCAGGTATGATCAAGGTTCTCACAGGTTGTCCTACCTTCGATGGGACGGACTACCCCTACTGGAAGAACAAGATGCGCATGCATCTTGAGGCAATTGACAACAATCTCTGGTACGTTGTGGAAAATGGTGTTCCCTCTGTTACTCCCATGGTCACCACTGCTGATGTGAAGAGATTCAAGCAACTCGATTCTCAAGTAAAGAATATCATTTGTGGACATCTGAGCAATGGTCGGTATGGCACAGTGAGTGCTTTGGAGTCTGCTAAGCTTATCATGGATAAGATGTCCAAAGTGAACGAAGGTGTTTCAACTCAACGTGACTCCCAAGTTGATGTTCTTCGCAATCTCTTCAAGTGCTTCAAAAGATTCAACAATGAGAATGTTCAGGAAACTTTTGATCGTCTCACTGATATCTCCAACAAGCTTCAAGCACTTGGTGCCACTGACATCACCGACCATGAGATGGTGAAGAAACTGCTGAGAGCTCTTGATTCCTCATTTGATACACTGGCTTTGATGATTCAAGAGCGTGGAGACCACAAGTCACTTTATCCTACTGATATATTTGAGAGACTCAATACTCATGAATTCCAGCAACCTGAGAAGAGAAACCTCTATGGGCCAAGCTATGGAAGATCTCGTGCACTATAGGAAAAGGCAATTTCCTCATCCAAAGGTGAAAAATCTAATAGTAGCCTTGGTGATCCTGAAGAGATAAGTCTGGATCTAGCAATGCTTGTGAGGAAATTCTAGAAGTTCTCAAGGAGAGGCCGATTTGGAAAGTCATCAAAAAGTGGCTTGAAGAAATCGCATTCCTCATCAAGCGACTACAAGAAGAGAACTTGTCACAAATGCAAGCAATCTGGTCACTTTATCTCTGACTGTCCTCTGTGGGAAAAAGAATCAAAGAAGAAGAAATACAAGGACGACAGTTCTGATGACTTGAAGAAAAATAAGAAATCTTCAAAGTCCTCATCATCAAAGTGCACATCTTCAAAGTCCACATCGCACAAGAAGAATGGTTCTAGAAAGGCTCGGTCTTTCATTGGCAAGGAAATGGATTCTGAAGAAGAAACTAAAAAATATGAAGAAGAGGAAGAATCTGAAGTGGAATCATCTGAGGATCCCAAATTCCTCATCTGAGGATCCCACAAGTATCATTGACAAAAATGCAGGGTTGAAGGAATTGTATGTGACAGGCATATACAAAAGTCTCAAAGGGCATCAAACCCTTTGCGGTGTGGTCAAAAAGCAGATTCTGAATAGGAACCCTGGGAAAGAGGGTATTGCATCTGAGGGGAAACTCAATGCAGATGGATCCTACAGGAAACCTGAGGAGTACCCCAAAACCTCATGGGTTTCTGAAAAAGGACCTCCTGTAGATCCATCTACTTTATCTGGCTTTACTTGTGAAACTTCATATTCCTCTAATGAGTCATTTGACTCCAACCAAAAATTGTTCAAAATTCAGAATGGTGCAGTATTTGCCAGATTTGTTGGAACTAACTGTAGGAATTGTTCACCTATGAGGAAAATATGGGTTCCCAAGAGTTTCTTGGAAAATCTTCAGGTGAATGTCCTCATGATACCACCCATGATGAAAAGGAACCCGAGATCAAATTCCTCATATGGACCAAAGTCTTCACTTGGACCAAATTCCTCAAATGGTCAAAAGTATCATTCTTGTGCTAATGCATTTGTTTCATGGGGAAAATCTAAGAGTTCTGAATATGTACATTATTCTTCAAATCATTATGTTCATAAGTCCTCGAAGAATTTCTCTTGTTATTCATATGAGTACTCTAACCCTGATCATATGAAACAAAGTGCACTAGTTTCAATGCCTCCTTTCGCATATGGAGCTCGAAGAATGATGAGCTCTTTGGCAACCATCCAGATATGGGTGGTGAAGAATTGAAATAATCACTTATGCAGGGTCAAGTCTCTAGAAGAACTTGAACGTCTCATGAATTTGCTGGAGACTTGAGGAAATGCTTCAAAGGATGCAAGCTAATCATGGAGAAATGAATTCCTCATTTCTCATGTCCTCACACGAGTTTACTTACTATGTTGTGTGATGAAATTTTGTTTGATGAATTTGATGTCATGTTCTTCACTCTAAAGCATATGAGTTCGTATGTTGTACTAATTCATCTGCAAGATGAAACTCCAAAAGCTAGTGAGTGGGTCCTCGACAGTGGATGCACCAACCACATGACTGGTGACCACACTCTACTAATGAATATATCACTTGCCTCATCTCATCTGAAGCATATCACCTACGTTGACCGATACGTCTCCATCGTATCTATAATTTTTGATTGTTTCATGCCAATATTCTGCAACTTTGATATACTTTTGGAAACTTTTTATACTATTTTTGGGATTAACATATTGATCCAGTGCCTAGTGCCAGTTCATGTTTGTTGCATGTTTTTTGTTTCACAGAATATCCAAACCAAACAAAGTCCAAATGCGATGTACGAAGATATTTTTTGGAATATATGTGAGTTTTGTTAAAAAGAATCAACGCGAGATGATGCCCGAGGAGGTGGAAAGCCTGCTAGGCGCGGCCAACCCCCTGGCCACGCTTGGCAGGCTTGTGGCCACCACTTAGGTCGGTTGGATCTGTCCGCCGGCCGCAAGAAAGCTATGTTTTGGATAAAGATCCCCTCAAAATTTCAGCCCGATCGGAGTTATGGATCTCCGGATATTTAAGAAACGGTGAAAGGCCAGAATCTGAGGGCGTAGAAATAGAAGGAAATAAATAGAGAGATCCAATCTCGGAAGGGCTCTCACCCCTCCGCCACCATGAATACCATGGACCATAGGGGAAACCCTTCTCCCATATAGGGGGCAGGTCAAGGAAGAAGAAGAAGGATGGGTGAGGGAGTCCCGGATTAGGGGGTCCTCGGATAGCCTACCTATTGTTTATGGCCCGAACTGTATGGGCTACTTACCGAACAACAAATGATTTGAAGGCCCAGTTTCCAGGATGGAAGCTTCGAGGAGCACGGATTGCGCTCCGTGTTTGATGTAGTAAATAGGCATGTTTATCTCTTTGGGATGTAACTGACCATGTGTAAACCCTAGGCCTCTTCGGCATCTATATAAGCTAGAGTGTTTTAGGGTATAGAGATAGAACAACTCATCTAGGGTTAGACATACGATGTCGAGGTAGATCAACTCTGTAACCCCTTACACCATCAATACAATCAAGCAGGACATAGGGTATTACCTCCATTGGAGGGCCCGAACCTGGGTAAACTCGTGTCCCCTTCATCTCCCATTACCATCGATCCTAGTCTCACAGTTCGGGATCCCCTACCCGAGATCTGCCGATTTTGACACCGACATTGGTGCATTCATTGAGAGTTCCTCTGTGAGCGAGATGGGATCGACACCTCGCCTTGTAATCAATGAGGAAGTCCACAACATGGACGTTTTTGTCCTCGGGCAGATATTCGCCTTCGGCAGCATTGTGCCGCATGCCGATTCCGCCAGCCATCTAGGCCGCATGGAGAACTTTGCCCCTGATCAAGAGGTCAGATTCGGAAACCTAGTGTTTTCCGTGGACTCTCAGGGCGACTTGTCACTAACGGGGCTCATGGCTTCGCACGTAGCCCCTGAGGACACTGAGGCTTTAACCTCGAGCCCCTTCTTCGGACACATCGTTGGGGTCACCAAAGGCGATAGTCCAGTCTCTCATCCCGGTCTGGCTATGAAACCATATGACCGGACATACGTTCCTTCCGAACAATCTCCATGGGTGGACTTCATGGGGGTGAACGCCACGAGTTCCGAATAGCTGGATCAGACTGGCCCTCAACGGTTGACGAGGCCTTGGAGCAACTCTTGTCGATGAGGATCACCAACGATCCAGCCCCGATCCATGTCCGGCCCGGTTATAGTTTGGGCAGGGATGGATTTCTCAACCCACTTGATAGCCAACGTCGAAGCCTTAACCGACATGCTGGACTATGCCTCTGAAGTGGCAGAATACATGGATGAAGAGGACCATGCTCCCACTCCCGTTAATACAGGGAATTGGACCGCCAGTTCTACATATGACGTCTACATGGTGGATACTCCTTCTACATGGTGGATACTCCTGCCACCAACGGTGACAATACGCCTCATGACGACGGTGACAAATCGGGCGATGCATCATCAAGGTGTCGTAAATCACTTAAGCGGTCCAAAAGAAAAAAGGGAAGAAGAGCTCTTATCAGCAGCGGGGACGGTAACGCCCCCAACGATCATGACAATCCCGATGTCCCCGAGCACCCGTTTGAGGGTCCGGACAAACCTAAGGACCAAAACAACCCCGATATCGTCAATGACCCCGAAGGCGACGATTACCTTCCCCCCGTCAAGGAGGAAGACATACCAGAAGCCGATGACTTGTACATCCCTAATAACCTCGAGGATCAGGAAGAAATCAGCCAGCGGCTCATAGCAACGACTCGAAGCCTAAAGGCCAAAGAGCGGCAAATCAAAGCCGAATAGGCCAACCTCACTGATCAATGGACTAAAGTCCTCTCAGCCGAGGAAGTATATAGCACTGGTGTGTCAAACCAGCCCAAAAGCTACCCTTAGAGAAGGCAGCTGCCACAATTCGATGATGAGCTCACTAACACTCTGTCTCCGCATCATACCCCATATGATAGGTCAGACTGTCCTCCTCGTGGGTGTGATAGAGCGGCCAATGACACCGGTTACGTATAGGCGATTCCCAAAGACGGGGTAAGGAGCCATTTGAACCCAATGACAGCTTTGACCTATGCGATGAAATAGGTCACACAGCAGGCCGTATAAGATCCATCTACGGATCCAGAGATTACTTGCCAATTACACGGGGAGAGTATAGACCATGGTTCGACCAAAACCATAGTGTTTGGGAATGCAATCAGCCCGAGACAGACGCAGACTACAGGCGGGGCATAGCTCGGGTCAGAGGCGCCGCTCACCCACTGTGCTTCACAGATGAAGTAATGCGGCATTAGTGCCCCGAAGGGTTTAAACCCGTGAATATAGAATAGGATGACGGGACCACTGACCCAATTGGGTGGATCGAGGACTTCCTCCTCCATATCCACATGGCACAAGGAGATGACCTCCATGCCATCAAATACCTACCCCTTAAGCTTAAGGGGCCATCTCGGCACTGGCTAAATAGCCTCCCAAAAATTTTATAGGATGCTGGGAGGACCTGGAGGACACGTTCTGCTCTAACTTCCTGGGTACCAATGTCCACTTGTCGGACTCTTCGATCTCAGCAACGTCGTCCTGAAGCCTGGCAAGTCTGCGGATGCTGAGGCCATAGCCTCCTTCCGGCACAACATTCAGGACGAATGGCTGTCTTGCTAGCTAGGCCAGGACAAGCATTGAACAATGTCCACCCTTACCTCCCTCATGACTGGCTTTTGTGCGGGCGAAGATAACTGGCTGGCAAGACACAACCACATTTCTGAAGATCCAGCGGCACCTGAAGCCTAGGATGGAAACTCAAAGCAAAAGCGCAATAAGAACAAGCAACGGCAGAACAGCAATGATGCCGATGACACGGCGGTTAATGTCGGATTATGCAACTCCCGACTTGGGCAACGGAAGACGCCCCTAAAGGAAATCGTGATGGACCTACTCAGCTCGAGAAGATCATGGACAGGATTTGCCAAATCCATGGACCTTTGGAAAAGCCTGCCAATCAGACACACCGCAACTGTTGGGTGTTTAAACAGGACGGCAAGATACAACTCGAAGACCAGGGCAAAAGCTCGCACAGCGCGGCCGAAGATGAGCCTAGGGGTCCAATGGGTGGTGGTCAGAAGAAATTACCTCCCGAAGTCAAAATGGTGAATATGATATACGCCACCCACATACCTAAGAAGGAGAGGAAGTGGGCCCTTCGGGAGGTCTATGTTGTGGAGCCCGTAGCTCTGAAGTATAACCCATAGTGAGCATACCCAATCACCTTTGACCGGCATGACCACCTGGCCAGTATCCGTCATGGGGGATCAGCTGCCCTCGTCCTCGATCCTATTATAGATGGGTGTCACCTCACTAAAGTCCTAATGGACGGAGGAAGTAGCCTCAATCTGATTTACTCAGACATGGTGAAAAAGATGGGTATAGATCCATCAAGGTGTTGAGGCCCGATGTACAGGCTCTATAACACTGGAGGTTGTGTTCGGCTCGCCCGATAACTTCCACAGCGAGGACTTGATCTTTGACATTGTACCCTTCCACAGCTGCTATCACGCGCTACTCGGCCGGACGACGTTTGCTCAGTTCAATGCAGTCCCGCATTACGCATACCTCAAGGTCAAGCTGTCGGGCCCCAAGGGGGTCACTACTATCAATGGCAATACAGAGCGGTCCCTTAGAATCGAGGAACATGCACTAGCACTGGTGGCCGAATTCAGCTACAAAGACGACCAGCAAGCTTGGGCATTCGCTGTAAAGGCACGAAAGGCTAGGAAGCGAGTTCGGATTCAGACCGAAAGCTCTGATGCTCCCTCCTCTCCTCAATAGGGACTAGCCCCCCACCGCACAACCTAAGGACAAGCAAAGTACGTGCCAAGAAGGCACAACTTTGCACTTAAGATTCCATGGGTAGCGGTGGGGAACTTACGTGGGCGTTCGGTTGCCCCCGAACTGTTACCATCAACACGTCTTAGGACAAGATGCAAGCGCTCCTAAAAGAACCTTCCCACGGTGTAAAGCTCACCTTTAACACTACGGCCCTTCAAGATTTTGTGCGCCAGATTCACCCGCACTAACACCCATCAAGGTGCATCTAAAAGCAGGAGTCAACTAGCAAAAGGGCATATCAAAGACATCTGGTCACCAATTGAAGACCCCTGGTACAACATCTCCTATAGAACTTTATTTCTTATTTTCTTTCGCATACCTGTAAACAGTAGCTTCGGCAATCCGAGTTATAAGAATTGTTGAGGAAAGGCAAAATTACGTGGTGCAAGTAAGCCTCATTTGTCCTATTTTTGGCACATACTTTTTTATTCCTCCCTCTTCTCGTGAACCTGTTCGGTATGACTCGAGGTCACCAGCTAATAGAGCGGGGGCTCGATTTCAAATAGAAATCGCCTTAACCATTGTGTGATTGGCGTCTTGGCATTCGCTTTATATGCATCGGTTCCGAACTATGTCTTTGGTCATTAAGTTGGGTTGCCCGGCTTCAGTGCTTGCCCCTTTATGTTTCGCTCGCTCGGCTAAAAGGGCAAAGGGAGCACCCCTGCTATTGTCCTTCCGGATATTCCGGTCAAGCACCTCAGGGGAGAAAGCCGAAAACGGACTGTCATAGTATCCGCGATCTGATCTGTGAACCCCAAGTTAGAAGTATTATACTTCAACCCCCATAAGCAGTTATTCCGTGTTATACGAGGAATTCGCCCTTTGTGCAAATACTATGTTGTCGGCTTCAGCTTCGGTTCGTTCGAACATCGCAGATACTCCGGTGGCTAATCGTACGCTTCCTGCAGTCCTTTTCTCACCCCTTTGGTTAAGTGAAAGAAATAAAGAACAATAGTTCGATTGCCTAGTCTGCCGCACTAAACCGCCTTCAGGTTCCTCTAATTCGGCTAAGGGACTTAGTGCATTGGCATAGACACCCCATGTAGTATCTACGTGGGGGCTGAAGCCGACAACTCACATCTTTCAGTATTAAACAACCATACAGGAGTTATAAAGGAATGCAAAAACATATAAGAGTGGATACTAATATCATTGAAAGTTATCACAAGTCTTCGGACACACTACAAGCTCATTCAATAATTTTTCGCCCGAACACTGCGACGCTATAACCCCCGCACTCTCCTTCACTCCATCGAAGTAAAGCTCGGGGTGTCGGTGCTCCTTTCCGGGCGGCGGTGGGTCGGTGACGACCTTCATCGGATTGAGCCTCGACTAGTGCACTTTGGCCTTGGCAAGGGACATGCGGACTCCTTCGATGCAGGAGGAGCTCTTGACGGGGTCAAGGCGGGCCATGGCAGCAATCAGTCATTGCACCAGGCCGAAGTTACTGCCTGGGAGTGGCTCACCGGAACATAAGCGGATGTACAGGTCCTTGATGGCCGGCTCCGCCATCTGGTGCATCTCCCTCAGCTGTTTCAGCTGCTCCACCAGAAGAGGAGGACGCTCGGGGGCTCCAAACTATGCCCATAACGTCTGAGCTTCGTCTTCCTCTCCCCGCAAGGCGAGCAGCTAATTGGTGCCTGCCACGCTCTTCTAGATATCGGCAGAGGCGCTTGAGGATCGCCACACCCGAGTCAGCAATTCCAATCTGATATCCCCGAATACGCACTTTAGGGAGTACGACTTACCATCGGCTATCTCCTTGGCCTGGCGAACATGTTCCTCGAAGAACCGTCTGTCCACCTGCTCCTTCTGGAGATCGGACTTTATGGTGGACAGTTCAGCCGAGCTCTCCTTATTGTGTTGCTCTAAGGCCTTGCACTTGTTGCTAGCGTCCTTGAGCTCATCATGTATCTCCACCACCCGAGCCTGGTGTTTATCACTGCTGGCTCATAGGGCGAAGAATGTGGTGGCTGCTTCTTTGGCTGCCGCCATTTCCATGGCCGCTTCATCTTTGTCACGTTGAAGCTCTGCCTTGAGCTTTTCGATCTCTTTCGACGAAGCTGCAACATGATGCGACTTTATTTCAAAGGAATCTGCATTGACAGTATTCGGGGGAAAGTATCCAAATTTAGTTCAGACTTACCCTGCGCCTCGTCCAACTGCTTGTTGAGGGCTTCCACCTCATCCTCGAAGCGCTTGAGCTTCCGATGCAGCTCGTCCAGCTCGGCACTGCTTTTTGCCGCCGCTGATGACGAAGCCTACATTACACACACAATGCATAAATTACATCGGCACTCACTTCCCGAATTATAGATATGACCCCTAGGCGTGCGTGTTCATCTCACCTAGGGCTCGGGGGCTGCCATGTATACGATACGAATAAATAAAAATCTTAGCAAAAACATCGGGCGACTTACTTGAAAGCCTGCAAGGAGACCTTTGAAGGACTCCTTCAGTCTGTTGTCAACGGACTGGATGCTTTGTAGTACCGCACCCATAAGGTTGCGGTGATCCTCGGGTTTGGCTGCGCTTGACAGAGCCTCCTTCATGGCCAACCACCTGTTGGTCGACAGTGCCGTGGATGATCGGATTTCTCGATCACCAACCGGGGATTGGACCGGTGCCTCCGAAGGCACAATGCTCTCCAGAGATGTTCTCGGAGGGGACTGAATGCCCATCCATCCGGCCTCCTCAGTGTCCAGGCGGGGGATTGTCACCTTGTCTGTGATGGCCGAAGCGTTAGCCTCGGCCATGGTGATATCTCCCTCGCCCCTTGTGTCTGCCTCCATTGGATTAGGTTGGGATGACACCTCCACAACGTCCTTTGTAGCACCTAGAGTGGTGTGGTGCGAGGCGTCCCTGCTCTCCGCTAGTTCAGCGGGCGGTGTCTTCCCATCCGATACCACCTCGCTGGGGATGACACGGGAGGGCTGTAGGACCAATAACCTGCGTGTTAGAAAACTCTGAATTTACTAGTTCTAGGAAGGAGGGTCTTCGGATCCTAACCTGGATGGAGGGGGCTTGAACCTTTGGCTCCTTCATGGAACCTCCTAGGGGTCTTCGGACGTGGAGCTCGAGTCCGAGCTGTCGTCGGACAGGATCATCCGCACTTGCCACACCCTCTTCGGGGCAGGAGATGTTGCCTGCCCCAGAGCGTCCGAAGATACTGCTCTCTTCTTGGCGCAGGGGAAATTGCCACCTCCCTCGCTCTCGACCTCCTCCTCCTCTTCTTCCTCCTCGTTCGCCTCCTCCTAATTTGAGGAGGCGGGGCTGTCTTCGGATGCAGCATCAGGCTGGAACTTGATGCGAAGGCCAGCCTGACCTGGTTTCTTCTTCTTCTTCTCCTTCTTCATGGGAGTCTCGTATGGCTTCTCCACGAGCATCCTGGCTAGCATCCCGGTCCTCTCATCCTCGGGCTGAGGAGCCAGACTGCTGATGTTGATGGCTTTCTTTAGCCATCTCTGCATAAACAGATCAGACACATGGTTATGTATCTTCTATGTAATAAGGCCGACCAAGCTAGGGTGTATCGTACCTTGGAATCTGGCTTGGTGGCATGTAGGCCCTTGTCCTCCTCCTTGGCTGGCCAGCTCTTCATTCATTTGAAGAACGCCTTCCACAGCTTCTCCCGCGTAGTGCGAAAGAGGTTCCGGACTGTGGGCTCGGCTTCGAGTTTCCAAGCCCACAGGGGAGTGTTCTGGCGCTAGCAGGGGAGGATGCATCTTCGGAGCATCACCTGGACCACATTGGGAAGCGTGGTGTCGTCATCGACCAAGGAATGGATGCACTTCTGCATCTCGGTCACCTCCTTGCTTGACCCCTAGGCGAGGCCCTTTTTGATCCAGGAAGCCAATCGGGTCGGGAGACCGGGTCTGAATACGGCGGTGGGGTGCTGACCTCCTTCTTGTGGTTCAATGACATAGAACCACTCCTTTTGCACACATTGATGGTGTCGATGAGGGTTCTCGACAGGCACCCGACGAGGGTGAGTTTGCCAATAACGGCCCCGCCGCAGTCGGCGTGCTTGTGGCCGACACACTTCGGCTTGATGTTCAATACCTGCAGCCAGAGCCCGAAATGCAGCTCGACATGCAGGAAAGCCTCACAGGCGAGGATGAAGGCTGAGAGGTGCATAATGGAGTTCAGCGGGAGGTCATGGAAGTCGAGGATGTAGAAAAACATTAACCCCCTGATGAAGGGGTGGAGGGGGAAGCTCAACCCGCTGATGAAGTGGGGGATGAACACCACCAGCTCGCCTGGCTTGGGGGTGGGGATCACTTGTCCCTCCTCCGCCATGCGATGAGGGATGTTGGTGGGGAGGTAACCGGCCTTCTTGAGGATGATTATGTCTTGATTGGCGACCGTGGAAGCTTCCCACTGGCCATTAGATCCCACCATTACTAAGCTCGGGAGCGAGGGTGGAGAAACCTAGATGTGTGCTCTAGAGGCGCGAGGGAATATGAGTCGGAGAAGTCGAATGGAGAGCGTGAAAGGCTTTTGGGGTTTTCTTTCTCCTTTTATGAGGTCTGCCAATTCGGGCTCCCCAGCCGCGTCGTGAATCTCTCTGCTTCCCGAGACACGCGAGCCATTGCGAGCGCGTGATTAAGTATATCCCGTATAAACGGGACACGGTCGACATGTTGATAGATCGAGTGGATGGAACGGCCTCGAACCACGCATCGAGTGCCTACAACTGGCCTAACGATCGTGGAGGGTTGTGACCTTTCGTCAGAAATTGCGTCAGGAAACATTACCTTTTTCCTGATGTTTGGCCTTCAAATCCAACTTATTTCACAGAATTCGGACGTGCTACTATGTAAAAAATTGCTTATCATCGGAGGCCAAACTACGGTTCAGCAGGAAGGAACTCACCTCACAAGCCGAAGACTCTGTTTGCGAAGCAATTGGAGCTAAAGACCCTTGGTGTTGGAGGAAAGTTCGGGGGCTACTAAGGGAGTCCTGGATTAGGAAGTCCTCGGATAGCCGACCAGTTGTTTATGGGTCGGACTATATGGGCTAGTTACCAAGCAATGGACAATTTGAAGCCCCGGTTTGCAGGATGGAAGCTTCGAGGCTAACGGCTTGCACTCCGCGTTTGACGTAGTAAATAGGCATGTTTATCTCTTTGGGATGTAACCGACCATGTGTAAACCATAGGCCTCTTCGGCATCTATATAAGTAGGAGGGTTTTAGGGTATAGAGATAGAACAACTCATCTAGGGTTAGACATACGATCTCGAGGTAGATCAACTCTGTAACCCCTTACACCATCAATACAATCAAGCAGGACGTATGGTATTACCTCCATTGGAGGGCCTGAACCTAGGTAAACTCATGTCCCCTTCGTCTCCTCTTACCATCGATCATAGTCTCACAGTTTGAAAAACCCTACCCGAGATCCGTTGGTTTTGACACTCACAAGGGGGGCTCTCTCCCCCTCTCTCCTGGTTATATCGGAACACCGCCGGGGCCATCATCGTGACGGCGATCTACTCCAACATCTCCGTAATCTTCACCAACACCTCCATCACCTTCCCCCACCTATCTACAATGGTCCACTCTCCCATAACCCGATGTACCCTCTACTTGAACATGGTGCTTTATGCTTCATATTATTATCCAATGATGTGTTGCCATCCTATGATGTCTGAGTAGATTTTTGTTGTCCAATGGGTTGAGTGATGATAATGATATTGAGTTGCATGTTTTATTATTGGTGCTATCATATGATCCTCTTCATGTCGCGCAAGCGTGAGGGATCCTCGCTGTAGGGTGTAGCAATGTGTTCATGATTTGCCAATGGTGGGTTGCGTGAGTGACATAAGCATAAACCCGAGTAGGTGAGTTGTTGCATATGTGAGTAAAGAGGACTTGACGCCTTATAATTCTACGGTTGGATTTTACCATAATAATCTTTAGTAGTTGCAGATGCTTTCTAGAGTTCCAATCATAAGTGCATATTATCCAAGTAGAGAAAAGTATCTTAGCTTATGCCTCTCCCTCATATAAAATTGTAATAATGATGACCGGTCTAGTTATCGATTGCCTATGGACAATTCCGCAACTCCTACCACCACTTTCCCAGAGTCATTAAACTAACTTAATTGTTACTTTATTTTAGCAGCCCCTAGTTTTTATTTAAGTGTTCTTCATTATCTTGCAAACCTATACTTTCACACCTACAAAGTACTTCTAGTTTCATACTTGTTCTAGGTAAAGTGAACGTTAAGCGTGCGTAGAGTTGTATCGGTGGTAGATAGAACTTGAGGGAATATTTGTTCTACCTTTAGCTCCTCGTTGGGTTCGACACTATTACTTATCGAAAGAGGCTACAACTGATCCCCTATACTTGTGGGTTATCAAGACCTTTTTCTGGCGCCATTGCCGGGGAGCAATAGCGTGGGGTGAATTTTATCGCGTGTGCTTGTTTGCTTTATCTCTAAGTAGATTTTATTTGCTATTTTAACTTGTTTCGTATCTATATATATGGGTAGGAAATGAAAAATACCAAAAAAGTTAGTACTACTTGCTGCTCAAAAAGTTGAGGAACCACTAGTGTTCCGTACCACCGAAGAATATTACTTGGGTCATCTTCGATCCACTTGTGCTCGCGCTGAAAACCAAAGTAGTCTAGTTGAGGGAAAATCATTTAATGTGCATGAGCATTATGTGCGACATCGCATATCTCAAAAAGGGAAACTCTTGAGGCATCCAATTAATACTTTGTGTTGCTATGCTTGGAATCTATGCGAAATTTATGATTTACTTGTTGTTCTAAAGAAGCTAGAAAACACCTTCCCTACCAATGTGTGTTTAATGATAATGAAATATTATCCTCTTATGCCAAGGAGGCCTATTGCTATAATGATGTTGAACAAATTGAAGAATTTGTTGCTTTTAAGGGTGCCTATGAAATTGCTTCTTTCATTTTAAAGTATGATGCTACTCTTTACAATTCTGATTTTTTTGCCATACTTAAATATTGCTATGAAAACTATGCTTCTAATGCTTATGTTAAATAGTTTATTGAAAGAATAACCGCTGCCTTGGAAGAGACTAATATTTCTGCCTCTCTATGTTTCCAATACGATAAAATTGCAAGAAACTGTTTATACTATGCATTTGCCTTTACTTTGTGTGCATTAATTGTTCTTTTATATACCACTTTGTGCTCACTACTAAATTACAAATCATTGTTAATTAAAATTGTCTATGATATACCTTGGGATCCGGGTGGATCCATTACTTGAGCACTTTATGCCTAGCTTAATGGCTTTAAAGAGAGCGCTGCCAGGGAGACAACCTGGAATTTTTAGAGAGTCATTTTATTATGTTGTGTGCTTTTATATAGTTCAAAAACAAAAAATAAATAGGGGAACCTAAAGCTTTTTCCAAAAGAGAAGTGAAAGTAAGAAGCACGAGCACCGTTGAAGTGGGGGAGCTCCTTGAACTTTGTTCATGCCCCTGGAAACTTTCTGAATCTTAATTACATAAAATTTTCACCAAAAATAATTATCCCCTTGTATAAATACATTGTATTATAAAAATAATCTGCCAATATTTTCCTTTAGGATGATTAGATTGCTTGTTTGGTGTCTGCAGTGCAAAAACAGAAACTTTGGATGTAGTGCGTCAATTTTCATTTTTTACTGGAATGTCAAAAGTTTCTGAATTTTTCACACACTACTTATAGACAAATTGTTTATTTTTCCTAATGTTTCAGAATTTTTAGAGTTAAAGAAAAATAGTAAATGTTCAGATTCCTACAGACTGTCCCGTATAAGACAGAGTCTGTTTTTGATGCATTGTTTTGCTAGTTTTGATGAAACTATCGATTTCATCGGTGGTATAAGCCATAAAGAAGTTATATCATTTGAACTTGGTTTGCAACATTAATAAAATTGGTAAATTGCTTTATTATACTAACGGATCTCACGAGAGTTTTGTTAAGTTTTGTGTGACTGAAGTTTTCAAGTTTTGGGTGAGATCATGATGGATGAAGGAATAAGGAGTGGAAAGAGACTAAGATTGGGGATGCTCGAGGCAGCCAAAGGTAATGTTCAAGGACTCCCGAGAACCTAAGCTTGGGGATGCCCTGGAAGGCATCCCCTCTTTCTTCTAACAACCATCGGTAATTTTACTTGGAGCTATATTTTTATTCGTCACATGATACGCGTAAATCTTGGAGCGTTGTGTGATTTTTATTTTTATTTTAATAATGCACCATGATGGTATGAGAAAGTCCTTGGTTGATTTATAGAAGGCTCTTTGCACCTCACTTATATCTTTTGAGTATGGTTTTATAGAATGCTTCATGTGCTTCACTTATATCATTTGAACTTTGGATTGCATGTTTCTCTACACATAGAAAACCGCCATTTGTAGAATGCTCTTTTGCTTCACTTATATTTGTTTGAGCATGGGAATATCTTTTTTAGAAAGAACTAACTCGCATGCTTCACTTATATCTATTTAGGGAGTTAACAGGAGTTGGTCATTCACATGGTTAGTCATAAAATCCGACATAAAACTTGTACATCACTGAATATGATGTGTTTGATTCCTTGCAATAGTTTTGCGATATAAAGATGGTGATATTAGAGTCATGCTAGTGAGTAATTGTGGATTGGTAGAAATACTTGTGTAAATGTTTGTGATTCCCGTAGCATGCACGTATGGTGAATCATTATGTAAGGAAGTCGGAGCATGATTTGTTTATTGATTGTCAACCTTTGTGTGAGGGTCGGGAGCACGCGATGGTTAAATCCTACCAACCACTCCCCTAGGAGCATGCGTATAATACTTTGCTTCGATGAATAATAGACTTTTGCAATAAGTATGTGAGTTCTTTATGACTAATGTGAGTCCATGGATTATACGCACTATCACCCTTCCACCTTTGCTAGCCTTTCTAGTACCATGGAACTTTCGCCGATGCATTAAACCCACCATATATCCTCCCTCAAAATAGTCACCGTACCTACCTATTATGGCATATTCATAGCCATTCCGAGATATATTGCCATGCAAATTCCACCGTTCCGTTTATTATGACACGAACCGTCATTTTTCATATTGCATTGCATGATCGTAAGATAGCTAGCATGATGTTTTCATGGCTTGTCCATTTTATATGTGATTTGCTATGCTAGATCAATGCATATCCTGGTACACCACCAGAGGCATTCATATAGAGTCATATTTTGTTTTAGATATCTAGTTGTAATTCTTGAGTTGTATGTAAATAAAAGTTTGATGACCATCATTATTAGAGCATTATCCCATGTTAGGGAAGGATGATGGAAGCTATGATTCCCTCACAAGTTGGGATGAGACTCCGGACTTTATGAAAAATAAAAGAGGCCAGCAAAGCACAAATAAAAAAAGAGGCCTTAGATACACACCAAAAATAAAAAAATAAAAAAATAAAAAAAGAGAGAAAAGAGAGAAGGGACAAATCTACTATCCTTTTTCCACACTTGTGCTTCAAAGTAGCACCATGATCTTCATGATAGAGAGTTCCTATTTTGTCACTTTCATATACTAGTGGGAATTTTTTATTATATAAATTGGCTTGTATATTCCAGTGATGGGCTTACTCAAATTTCCCTAGGTCTCCATGAGCAAGAAAGTTGGATGCACACCCACTTAGTTTATTTTTGAGCTTTCGTACACTTATAGCTCTAGTGCATCTATTGCATGGCAATCCCTACTCACTCGCCTCAATATCTATTAATGGGCATCTCCATAGCCTGTTCATACGCCTAGTTGATGTGAGACTATCTTCTCCTTTTTCTTCACAACCTCCACGATTATCTATTCCGCCTATAGTGCTATATCCATGGCTCATGCTACAATATTGCATGAGAGTTGAAAAGGTTTGAGAACATAAAAAAGTGTGAAACAATTTCTTGACTTGTCATCGGGGTTGTGCATGATATAAATACTTTGTGTGGGGAAGATGGAGCATAGCCAGACTATATGATATTATAGAGATAACTTTCTTTTGCCATTATTTTTTCAAGAGATACAATTGCTTTGTTAGTAAGCTTGAAGTATTATTTTCTTAATGTAAAATGATAGACTATTGATTTGAATCACTCGTGTCTTAATATTCATGCCTTGATTAGATTATATGAACAAGATTATGCTAGGTAGCATTCCACATCAAAAATTATCTTTTTTTATCATTTAAATACTCATGGATGAGTAGGAATTAAGCTTGGGGATACTGATACAATTGCTTCATGCCAATATTATACGACTTTTATATACTTTTGGCAACTTTTTATACTATTTTGGGACTAACATATTGATCCAGTGCCTAGTGCTAGTTCCTGTTTGTTGCATGATTTTATTCGCAGAGAATCCATACCAAACGAAGTCCAAATGCGAGAAAAACTTACGGAGATTTTTTTGGAATATATGTGATTTTTGGGAACAGGAATCAACGCGAGACGATGCCCGAGGAGGTGGCAAACCTGCTAGGCGCGACCCACTCCCTAGCGGCGCCTGGCAGGCTTGTGGCCACCCCTTAGGTTGGTTGGAGCTGTCCTTTGGCCGCAAGAAATCTAATTTTTGGATAAATATCCCCTCAAAATTTCAGCTCGATTGGAGTACTGGATATTCGGATAGTTAAGAAATGATGAAAGGCCAGAATCTGAGAGTGCAGAAACAAAAGGAAACACAGAGAGAGATCCAATATCGGAGGGGCTCTGGCCCCTCCGCTACCATGGAGGCCATGGACTAGAGGGGAAACCGTTCTCCCATCTTGGGGGAAGGACAAGGAAGAATAAGAAGGAGGGGGCTCTCTTCCCCTCTCTCCCGGTGGCACCGGAACACCGTCGGGCCATCATCATGACAGCAATATACTCCAACAACTGCGTCATCTTCACCAACACCTCCAACACCTTCCCCCATCAATCTACAGAGGTCCATTCTCCCGCAACCCGTTGTACCCTCTACTTGAACATGGTGCTTTATGCTTCATATTATTTTCCAATGATGTGTTGCCATCCTATGATGTCTGAGTAGATTTTTGTTGTCTTATGGGTTGATTGATGATCATGATTGGTTTGAGTTGCATGTTTTATTATTGGTGATGTCCTATGGTGCTCTTAGTGTCTTGCAAGCGTGAGGGATCCTTGTTGTAGGTTGTAGCAATGTGTTCATGATTTGCCTATGGTGGGTCACATGAGAGACAAAAGCATAAACCCGAGTAGGTGGGTTGTTGCATATGGGAGTAAATAGGACTTGATACCTTTAATGACCCACAAGTATAGGGGATCTATCATAGTCCTTTCAATAAGTAAGAGTGTCGAAATCAGCGAGGAGCAGAACAAAATGACAAGTAGTTTCCAGTAAGGTATTCTCTGCAAGCACTGAAATTATCGGGAACAGATAGTTTTGTCATAAGATAATTCATAACGAGTAACAAGTAACAAGTGTAGCAAAGGTGCAGCAAGGTAGCCCAATCCTTTTTGTAGCAAAGGATAGGACTGGACAAACTCTTATATAAAACTAAGCACTCCCGAGGACACATGGGAATTTCTGTCAAGCTAGTTTTCATCATGCTCATTTGATTCACATTCGTTACTTTGATAATTTTATATGTGGGTGGACTGGTGCTTGGTTGCTGCCCTTACTTGGACAGACCTCCCACTTATGATTAACCCCCCTCGCAAGCATCCGCAACTACGAAAGAAGAATTAAGGTAAACCTAGCCACAACACAAAACATATGGATCCAAATCAGCCCCTTACGAAGCAACGCATAAACTAGGGTTTAAGATTCTGTCACTCTAGCAACCCATCATCTACTTATTACTTACCAATTCCTTCCTCTAGGCCCAAATAATGGTGAAGTGTTATGTAGTCGGCATTCACATAACACCACTAGAGGAGAGACAACATACATCTCATCAAAATATTGAATGAATACCAAATTCACATGATTAATTATAACAAGGCTTATCCCTTGTCCTGAGGAACAAACATAACTACTCATGAAACATGTTCATGTTCAAGATCAGAGGAGTATTAATTATCATAAAGGATCTGCACATATGATCTTCAACCAAGTAAACCAACTAGCATCAACTACGAGGAGTAATCAACACTACTAGCAACCCACAGGTAGCAATCTGAGGTTTGAGACAAAGATCGGATACAAGAGATGAACTAGGGTTTGGAGAGGAGATGGTGATGGTGAAGATGTTGACGCAGATTGACCCCCTTTCGATGAGAGGATTGTTGGTGATGACGATGGCTTCGATTTCCCCCGCTGGGAGGGAAGTTTCCCTGGCGGAACAACCCTGTCGGAGCTCTAGATTGCTTCTGCCCAAGTTCTGCCTCGAGACAGCGGCTCTTCGTCCCGAAATCTCTCTTCTGATATTTTACAGGTCAAAACGCTTCATATAGGATAAGATGGGCGTCAGAGGAGCCACAGGGGCCCCACAAGCCTGCTAGGCGTGGCCAGGGGGTGGCCGCGCCTAGCAGGCTTGTGGCCTGCAGGTGGCCCCCCTCTGGTTGATTCTTGCGCCAGTATTTTTTATTAAATCCAAAACTATTCTCCGTAAATTTTCAGGACATTTGGAGTTGTGCAGAACAGGTATCTCAGATTTGCTCCTTTTCAAGTCCAGAATTCCAGCTACCGGCATTGTCCCTCTTCATGTAAACCATATAAAATAAGAGAGAAAAGGCATAAGTATTGTACGATAATGTGTAATAACATCCCATAATGCAATAAATATCAATATAAAATCATGGTGCAAAATGGACGTATCAACCTTATAATGCTATGGTTGGGTTTTACCTTAATGATCTTTAGTTGTTGCGGTTACTTGCTAGAGTTCCAATCATAAGTACATATTATCCAAGTAGATAAAGTATGTTAGCTTATGCCTCTCCCTCATATAAAATTGCAATAATGATGACCGGTCTAGTTATCGATTGCCTAGGGACAATTCCGCAACTCCTACCACTACTTTTCCACACTAGTTAAACTAACTTAATTGTTACTTTATCTTAGCAGCCCCTAGTTTTTATTTACGTGTTACGTATTATGTTGCAAACCTATCCTTTCACACCTACAAAGTACTTGTATTTTCATACTTTTTCTAAAGTAAAGCGAACGTTAAGCGTGCGTAGAGTGGTATCGGTGGTCGATAGAACTTGAGGGAATATTTGTTCTACCTTTAGCTCCTTGTTGGGTTCGACACTCTTACTTATCGAAATAGGCTACAATTGATCCCCTAGACTTGTGGGTTATCACTAACAAAGGAAAAAAACAAGGTATTTTGTCTAGGTAAGGTTGCAATCTCAAAGGACCGACACATGGATAAGGTGATCCTTGTAAAATCCATCGGTTCAACCTCATGTTTGTCTCAATGCTTTGTGATCTTGATGTGGTTGTCATCTTTCGAAAATATCATTGTGTTGTTGTCATGGAATCTGAAAAATCCAAAGTCTTCGAAGGCTTTAGGATAGGAGACTTGTATATTGTTGATTTCTCTACAGGTCCTCAACCTGCCAATTGCCTACTTGCAAAGTCTTCACAAGGCTGGTTGTGGCATCGACGACTTGGACACGTTAGCATGAGGAACTTGCACACGCTCGTGAAGAAAAGGCACATCATTGGCATTGAAGGTGTCAAATTCCTCAAGGATCACCTCTGTGGTGCTTGTGAGTTTGGGAGGATGACCAGATCCAAGCATCCCTCGAAGAAAATCATGACCACTACTCGACCTTTTGAACACTTCACATGGATCTGTTTGGCCCCACTCATTATACCACACTAACAAATACTTCATGTTTGGATGGCTTTGTTATTGTTGATGATTACTCTCGTTACACTCGGGTGCATATTATTCTGTACAAGTCTGAGGTGCAGGATGTCTTCAAATGATTTGCTTCAAGGGCGTCAACAAACTTCGGCGTCAAGATCAAGCACATTAGGAGTGACAATGGGACTGAGTTCAAGAACACTGGTCTTGATGAATATCTTGATGAACTTGGTATTACTCATGAGATATCTGCCCCATATACTCCTTAGTAGAATGGCGTCATGGAGCGCAAGAACATGACTCTTGTTGAGATGGATTGCACTATGCTTGATGAATACAACACTTCGCGTCGCTTCTAGCCTGAGGCAATCAACACATCTTGCCACATCATCAACAAGGTATATCTTCACAAAATCTTCAAGAAGACTTCATATTAACTCATCACTGACAAGAAACCCAATGTGAGTTATTTCAAAGTCTTCGGTGCTAAATGCTGGATTAGAGATCCTCACCACAGTTCGTTTTATGCTTGGTTATGGAAAGGACTCGCACACCTACAGAGTCTTCAACACCTACCACAACAAGGTTGTTGAAACTATAGATGTGCGGTTCAATGAAACTAACGGCTCGGAAAGAGAGCACCTGCCTCCTCTGCTAGATGAAATGTCTCCTGAGGAATCCATTAAGTTGAAGGCAATTGAAGGTATCATATCAACCTATTGAGGAAGTCATTCCAACCAATGATGATATTCATGCTGATGTACCTGAAGAAAATGGTGCTGAAGAAAATCCTTAGCCTTGTCAACCTACTCATCCAAGAGTGGCAAATGAAGTGTAGATTGACACAATCATCGATGACATCAATGCACCAGGTCCCCTCACATGCTCAAAAGCTTCACATTTGTCTAAATTTTGTGAGAATTTTGCTTTTGTCTCTATCATAGAGCCCACCAAAGTTGATGCAGCATTCATGGAGCCTGAGTGCATTCAATCTATGCAAGAGGAATTGGCTAAATTCATGCTCAACAATGTGTGGGAACTTGTCAAGCGGCCAGATCCTTGCAAGCATAACATCATAGGTACCAAGTGGATCTACCGTAACAAGCAAGACGAAAATGGCCTAGTGGTGAGGATTAAGGCTCGTATTGTAGCTCAAGGCTACACACAGGTTTTGAAGACCCTGAGCATCCTAACAAAGTGTTCAGACTCAACATGGCCCTATATGGCCTCAAGCAGGCCTCTCGGGTGTGGTATGACACTCTGAAGGAATTCCTCATGAAGAAACGCTTCAAACCGGGTTCACTCGACCAAACTCTTTTCACAAAATCCTATGACAACGAATTATTGGTTTGCCAAATATATGTACACGATATTATCTTTGGTTGTACTGACAAACGTTACAATGATGAATTTGCCTATATGACGAGTGAAGAATATCAAATGTCTATGATGGGGGAGTTGAAATTCTTCTAAGGTCTTCAAATTCGTCAACAACAGAATGGCATCTTAATCTCTCAAGAGAAATACCTCGAGGATGTCCTGAGAACATTCAACATGCAAGACTGCAAAGGCGCCAAAACTCCAATGCCTTCAAAAGGCCACCTCTGCACTGACGAAAATGGTAAATATTTTGATCAGAAGGTATATCGCTCCACGATTGGCTCTTTATTGTACCTATGTGAATCTAGGCCAGATATTATTCTTAGTGTTTGCATGTGTGCCCGATTCCAAGCAACACCGAAGGAATCACACCATAAGGTTGTGAAATATATTCTTCGATACTTAGCTCACACACCAACGCTTGGATTATGTTATCCCAAGGTCTCAAATCTTCACCTCGTCAAATACACAGATGCTGACTATGTTGAAGATCGTGTGGATTGCCAGTCAACCTTAGGCACATGTCATTTCCTCAGACAATCCTTTGTCTGTTGGTCCTCAAAGAAGCAGAACTGTGTGTCACTATCTACTTCTAAAGTTGAGTACATTGTTGTTGGTTCCTATAATGTGGATGAAACAAACCCTCAAGGACTATGGCATCAAGGCGAAGAATGTGCCTCTCTAATCTGACAACGAGAGGACTATCAAGATTGCTTACAACCCAATTCAGCACTCCAACACCAAGCACATCCAAGACCAAGCACTCCAACACCAAGACCAAGCACTCCAAGGGCGACATCTCCATCGATCACGTGGACACTAAAGAACAACTAGCTGATATCTTCACTAAGACCTTGGATGAAAAGAGATTTTCCAAGTTGCGGTTGTCGGATTTTGGGCTTCGCAAAACCCTCAAGGTTCGAACAAAGGGGTGTGTGCGAAGTTCCCCTGCAGCCTCGCCCCACCTAGCTCACTAATTGATTAATGCTACAGCAAACGCGCACGATGACGAGGAAGAGGACGAACATGGCGGTTTACCCAGGTTCAGGCCGCTGTGAAGCATAATACCCTACTCCTGCTTTGGTGGATTGCCTCTTGGGGAGATGTGGTGGATGAAGTAGCACAGTGAGCTCGAGCCTCATGAGGGTGCTCAAGTAGAATTCTTGGCTCTCTCCTTGTCTCGCGGTTTGAGTGGCTAAGTCGGGGATCCCCCTCTATGGTGTGGCCTAGCTAAAATATAATTGTGGCCCGGGTCCTCTTCCCTTATCACAATGGCGGGAAGGGATCCCACAACGGCCAAATTTGAAGTGGGATAGGAGTACATCCATGCTCTTCCCAAAGGTTGTCTTCGCTTGCAAAGTGGCTATTGATGATGTAGTGGTGGGCTCGGCCATGACATCCGCCCTGCGGGGCTCATGGTCATGATCTTGTGGCACCGGAATGGAAACCTTATGGCGGCGCCTCGGGAACCCACGTACGTCCTTGCTGTCTTTGCACCAAAGGGGAAACTGCACCGCCTAGCACGCTGGCGCCCGCCTGTCCTTACCTTCGTCATCTTTGACTCCCGAGGCCGGGTTCTGCATAGAGATCCTTGTTGCTCCTGAGGGGGCTTGAGGAGGCCCATCCTTGTTGTCCTTGGTGTCATTCTTCCTCATGAGCGGGTGGCCGATGAGGTGGACCATGCCTGGTCCGCAGGCAGGCAAGTATGGGTACCCTCGTTCCTAGAACGCCGACAACGGTGTGACCTAAATATCCTAGAATCTTTGAATGTTCTTTGAAAAGACACACATTCTAACAATTATGCAAAATTGATGACTTAGATGTGCAACACATGAAGTAACGTTTTTCTTCAATCAATGAAGAGTAACCCTCTAAGTATGAAGAAATTAATGAAGAATTTGATTCTCAGAACCCTACGACAATTGTACGCGGTGTCTGAAATCATCATTCTTATACAATGGGTCACGCCACCAACCATAGTTGAAATTCTTCAATGTTGAGGTTTTCGTCATTTTGCAAATTCTTCAATTTTTCAAATTCCTCAAGTTTGCAAATTCCTCAAAATATTCAAATTCTTCAATCTATGCAACTGATGTTCTTCATTGACTATATACATATAAATTTGAGTTTTCAATGTCCTCAACAACATTCACTTATTGCTAATTCTTCAAGTCGATTTTCATCTAAGTGAATGTGATCGGACCTATTCCCCTCTATTCTAAACTCAACCTAGTTTGTTCATAAATTCTTCATATGTGTTCTACTTTGAAACTCGTTCGAAGTCTGCACTGAGTCCTTGTCAGCTGAAGAATTTGTGACCGGAAACGTTAAAATTTTCACCCTCAAATTTCAGCGCGTGCCGCTCCAACCATTCCGATTTCGATGACTGGATAACCCACGATCCCCCACTATCTCCACTACAAAGTACGAGGGTGCCACATGTCGTGTTGGGAGCAAGGGTTAGGGGCAATCTAGTCAAAAATCTTCGGACTAGTCAGTTTTTACTTCGTCTATAAATTCCTTCCCTTCCCCTAGCTCCAGTTACTCCTCACTTCCCTCTCTCCCAAGCTCAAGACCTAGAGCCGTCTCTAAAGCATCATCGCTGAAGAGGAACACCTTCACTACATCAACCTCTCTATCATCATACACACATTAGCCGCGGAAGTCTTCACTCTGCCGCCGTTGTAGCTGTGTCCCTATGCCAAGCTAGGGCGTGGGAAATCTTGACGGAAGAACTCCTCATTTTCACTTCTCTATTCATCGTGTTCCTCATCAGGGTAATTTAGATCAAGTTTTACTCTCGTACTTTGATCTTCATGATTTTCACAAAATCCTTAAAAGGTGTTTATTCTTCTAGAATCATCCTCTTGAACACCTCATTGTTTCATTCCCTTGATGTGTTTCTCTAAGTTATGATTTTCTTCAAGATTCCTCAATTTTGTGGATCCTCAAAATCTGCACAACTCTGGAGCCTAAGTCCAAAAAACTTACTGTAATTCTTCAGACCATCTTGGGTCAAAATCCTCAACTTGATATATTTTGAAAAAAATTAGAGAACGCATATAACCTCTTCAAATTTTTTGCACCTATACTCTGTTCACGGGTACAAAATGTCTGCTGGTGAATCACTAGGTTGTCATGAACTTAACTCATTTGCAGCATTGCTTGAAGAAAAATTGCATAAATCTTCCAAATCTTCAAAAGTTCAAAGTCATCAAGTGAAGAAAATGGCTGATGGTAAAAGTCCTCAAAAGGGTGGAAAGAAGGTTGACCAAAACACTACATTTGAGGCAACTCGGTACCACCGATATTTACACATGAGTGTCACCGAGTTTGACTTATTAGGTGTAACGGTTGGATTTTTTGAGATGCCTATATATACCCCTCCACCACCACTCACTCACAAGACAATCACTCAGAACAAATCCCCACTCATACCTACTGATTTTCTGAGATAGAGCCACCTACTCATATGTTGAGATCATGCCATTCCATTGCTACCATAGGAATCTTGATCTCTAGCCTCCCCAAGTTGCTTTCCACCCAATCAATCTCTTCCACCAAGCCAAATCTATGAGAGAGTGATTGTGTGTTGAGTAGTCTATCATCTTGAAGCACAAAATCAAGGAGTTCATCGACATTATCGAGCCTATTACCTTTTGGCGGGTGGTGCCTTGTAGATTGGTTAGGTGTCGCTTGGGTGCCTCCTACTTCGTGTTGTGGAGTGAAACCAAGAATTTTGTAAGGGCAAGGAGATCGCCTACTTCGTGAAGATCTACCCCGAGTTACTCCGTGGACATAAGCCATCATGGTATAGTCAAGGTTGCTTCTTCGTGGAACCCTCCGTCGGTAGAGCCCTTCATGGACTCTCGAGACAGTTACCCTCTGTGGGTTGAAGACTTCATAAATGTGGACGTATGATAGCACCACCTATCGGAACCACGGGAAAAATCTTTGTGTCCTTCATGTGTTTGATCTCTCTTTCTCTACTCCTTACTTTCATGTGCAATGTCTTTACTTTCCACTCCTATACTTGATGAATTTCAAGTGTAGGGTGTTGTAGACTTGATATATATGCTAAAACTTCCAACTCTTGAACTTGTGCTTAAGGTAGTTTTAAATTACTACTAGTAGTCTATTCACCCCCCCCCCTCTATACATACACTTGTAGTGATCCCGCAGTTGGTACCAGAGCTTTGGTCTCCATTGCTTCGGTCTCAACACCGTGGAGGAATAAGATGTGTCTAGTGTGGAGAGTTTGTATTGTAGAGTGCCCATTTTTTATGGAGAGTACTATAGTCGATGGAACAATGCCATGGTTTATCTATTTGACAAATTCCATTTGAGAAAACATATTGAAAGTCCCTATGTGCTCCCCATTAATGAATTGCATCCCACACATGAAGAGGAAATTAACATGCTTGGTAACCTTAGAAAAGTCAATCTTATTGTTAGAGGCTTACTAAGATGCGTGCTTTCTCAATTGAATAACTTTGCATGTGCTTATACTTTTTGGACTGATTTAGAGAAACGATATCCATATCTTTCATTAGGTAATCTTGATGAAGTTCTTCATAAAACTATTGCTTTTCACAAAATGAAGCCTAGTGATCCAAACTTTGATAAATGCCTATTTGAGCTTCGTGATCTTATGCATGCTAATGGATATGTCACAAATATCAACAATATTGTTATTGAAGCCATTCAGATTCATAAACTTGAACTTTGTCATGGTTATGATTCTAACGAATCCCTTGTTTTTTATGGCGAGGCGATTCCACCAAATGATGACAATGAAGAACATGCCTACTATGATGAAGATGAGTTGTTCGATATCGAGCATGAAAAGATCATGAAGAATTGAAGTCTAATGGCAAACTTCAAGGAGTACATGTCCGACGGAAAAGAGTGGATTCTCGGAAGTGGATGCACGAATCACATGACTGGTGATAAAGACTTGTTCCAAGAGATCACGCGTAATCAAGGTCCTCGAAGGTACGTGACCTTTGGGGACAACTCTAAGGGTAAGGTACTTGGCCTTGGTAAGGTGGCCATATCTCATGATAGCTCCATTCAAAATCTGATTCTTATTGAATCCCTTGGCTACAATCTTGTTTCCATATCTAGACTATAAGACTTCAGTTTCAATGTGCCATTTACCAAAGTAGATTGCCAAGTGTTTTGATTTGATAATCATAAAATTTTCTTTACCGGTATTTGTAGAGGTGATCTATACATTGTTGATTTCACTAAAAAGGCTCAACCTCGTACTTGTGTCATTGCAAAATCATCTAAAAGTTGCTTTGGCATAGAAGGCTTGGACATGCAGGCATGCGCAATCTAGATAAGCTTATCAAGGGTGATCACATTCTTATTGTTAAAGATGTTATCTTTGACAAAGATATACTTTGTAGTGCTTGTCAAGCAGGAAAGCAACTAGGTGGAAGTCATCCGGTCAAGAACATCATGACCACTAGGATACCACTCGAGTTACTTCATATGGATCTCTTTGGTCCCAATGCTTACAAGAGTCTCGGTGGAAACTCTTATGGTCTAGTTGAAGTTGATGATTTTTCCAGATTTACGTGGGTATTCTTTCTTAATGGTAAGTCACAGGTACAAAAGATCTTCAAGAACTTCTCAGGCAAAGCGCAAAATAAGTTTGAAGTGAAAATCAAGAAGGTTCCAAGCGATAACGGATCGGAGTTCAAGAACACCAATGTGGATACCTTTCTTGACGAACAGGGTAATTCACATTAATCTCAGCTACGTACATGCCTCAAGAAAATGGAGTTGTTGGAGAAAGAACCGAACCCTCATTGAGATGGCAAGAACGACGCTTAAAGAATACAAGACGCCAAGACACTTTTGGGCGCAAGCCGTGGAAACAGCATGTCATGTCATAAACCGACTATACTTGCACAAGCTTCTCAGTAAAATGGCATACGATCTTCTCACCTATAACAAACCCCAAGTTGGATACTTTCAGGTATTCAGCTCCAAGTGCTACATTCTTGATAAGCATCGCCGTGCTAAATTTGCTCTCAAATCTCATGAAGGTTTCCTACTTGGTTATGGATCGAACTCTCACACCTACCATGTCTACAACAACTTCACTCGAAAAGTTGAAGAGATGGTAGTTGTGAAGTTCTTGGAAATATGCCCTAGAGGCAATAAATAAAGTGTTTATTATTATATTTCCTTCTTCATGATAATCATTTATTATCCATGCTATAATTGTATTGATTGGAAACACATTACATGTGTGGGTAAATAGACAACACTTTGTCCCTAGTATGCCTCTAGTAAACTAGCTCATTGGTCAAAGATGGTCAAGGTCTCCTAGCCATTTACATGTGATGTCATTTGATAACGGGATCACATCATTAGGAGAATGATGTGATGGACAAGACCCAAACTACAAACGACGCATATGATCCTGTCAGTTTATTGCTACTATTTTCTGCATGTCAAGTATTTGTTCCTATGACCATGAGATCATGCAACTCATTGACACCGGAGGTATCTCCGAGGGTGTTTGTTGGGTTGGCATGGATGAAGACTCGGATTTGTTACTCTGTGAGACGGAGAGGTATCTCAGGGCGCACTCTATAATACAACATCATAATAAGCCTTGCAAGCAATGTGACTAAGTGTTAGTCATGGGATCTTGTATTACAGAACTTGTAAAGAAACTTGCCAGTAACTAGGTTGACCTAGGTATGCAGATACCGATGATCGAATCTTGGGCAAGTAACATATCGAAGAACAAAGGGAACATCATACGGGATTAACTGAATCCTTGACATAGAGGTTCGACCGATAAAGATCTTCGTAGAATATGTAGGAACCAATATGGGCATCCAGGTCCCGCTATTGGTTATTGACCGTAGAGGTGTCTCGGTCATGTCTACATAGTTCTCGAACCCGTAGGGTCTGCACACTTAAGGTTCGGTGACGTTTCGGTAGTATAGAGTTATGTATGGTGGTTACCGAAGGTTGTTTGGAGTCCCGGATGAGATCCCGGACATCACGAGGAGCTTTGGAATGGTCCGGAGGTAAAGATTGATATATTGGAAGTCCTATTTTGGTCGCCGGAAAAGTTTTGGGCTCATCGGTAGTGTACCGGGAGTGCCGGGAGTGTACCGGGAGACCATCGGGAGGAGTATTTCGACCCAAGAGGCTACATGGGCTGTGGGAGGATGAATTCCAGCCCTTAGTGGGACGGAGGAAGTCTCACAAAGGGGCCATGTAGCTGGGAAGGAAGAGCCCAAAAGGAAAAAGGTGGAAAAAGGCAAAAGGGCTAAATCAGGAAGGAGTCCTAATCCTACTAGGAGTGGAGGAGGAGGACTCCTCCCTCCTGGTTCGACCTACCGAAGGGATGGATCCTTGGGAGCCAAGCCTCCTCCTCCTCTCCACCTATATATACTAGAGAGTTTTAGGGTTTTGGCACAAGATTTTCAGCCACGTGCTACCCGTTCCTCTAGTGCATAGTTTCTCCTCTAGATCGGTTTTCTGCAGTGCTTTGGCGAAGCCCTGCTGGAATTGCTCCACCACCTTGGCCGCAGGGCCGTCATGCTGCCGGAGAACTCGTCTACCTCTCTGCTCCCTCTTGCTGGATCAAGAAGGCAGAGATCATCATCAAGCTGTACGTGTGCTGAACACAAAGGTCACGTCCGTTCGGCGCTAGATCAGAAGAACCATGATCAAGATTACAAGACGGATCGTGATGAGATCACGGTACGGGTCATGATGAGTTTGCAGGACGGATCGTGATTGAATCGCAGGACGGATCGTGATGAGATCGCGGGACGCTCGGCAATTTGGATCGCGAAGACGTTCGACTACACCAACCGCATTTCTTAACGCTTCCCGCTTAGCGATCTACAAGGGTATGTAGATCCACTCTCCCTCTTGTAGATGCTCATCACCATGGATAGATCTTGCGTGTGCGTAGGAAATTTTTTGTTTCCCATGCAACGTTCTCCAACAGAAATTTGATTAGTCTAATGGTTCGCAAGTCAAACAATTGCCAAATGATGTAGGTGGTAAAGATCCTTCGGAAGCTATCCAAGAGTTGCCCATCGTCAAGATTCTTCCCATGGAGGTGAAGGAAAGTACTTCATTAACCCAAGTGGAAGCTCCTACTTAGGATCAAGGCTACCGACGAAATGACATGGAAGCATCCACAAGCTGTACATGACAAGGTGAAGAGGAGGAGGAAGTACATCATGAAGATCCACCACAACCTCTGTCACCACCACCTCAAGGAGATGACCACGTTGATAACAACTGAAATGAAGGACATGAAGAAGAAGAAGAAGCTCCACCAACTAAGAAGCCTAAGCACAAGTGGGTCAAGCGTCAGTTTGGTTCACTTCTTCAAGACATGAGTGTCACTCACAATTCTATGATGAAGAACCACAACTATCTTCATGAAGTCTTCGATCGCACACGAGCCATTCTATCTCACCTCAGGACTACTGAACAACCCATGGAGATGGAATTTCAGCAGAACTTTGATTGGTCTTACCCACCAAAGAAGATGTGGATGAAAGTTCAAGTTCCTCAGCTTGTTAGAAGCTCATATTCTTCATCGCATGAGACGGATGAAGCTGAGGAAATTGACGACACTGATGCAGGCCCTGCATCGACGAACGACCCCGACAACGCTGGGCTCCACCACCACCTTCAAGATGAAATTCTTCATGGGTGTTAGTCCTCATTTTTCGTCCCTTTTGGTCTTCTATGACAAGGGGGGATTTGAGTTAGTCTTCTAGCGGGTCTCTGTATATGGGATGTTTTTGTTTTAAGTTACAACTCTTGCTCTTCTGAAGCTTTTGTTGATTGAGTTGTAAACTTAAGTCCGATGGTGGTCTGACTCTTTTGAACTGCTTTATGCATTCTATTTCCTCAAAGTACTTAAATGCATGCATTCTAAATTTGATCAGACACCATTTTTCATCATGCAATTCAATTCCTCGTGATATATTTCAAATGTGTGTATGAATTACAAAATATATGGGAAGTTCTCCATGTTTTCAAACTGCCATGTGCATTTGCAGTGCAAAGCAAGTTCCTCAAATATGCACATCTTCATGGGGAGTTCTTCCATATCTTGCAATCAAATTCCTCAAACACGGTACTTACACTTCATATGTTTATCCCCGTTGAAAACTTAACCTATTTGTCACCAATCACCAAAAAGGGGGAGATTGTTAGTGCATCTAGTGTCGCTTAGTGATTTTGGTATATTGAAGACTTATAGGTTAAGGAACTGATGTGTTTGTGAGTGTAAACATGTTCTATAAGTCAATGAGGAGTTTGATATATTTGAAGATTATCGATCCCTAAAAATGAAGGTCTTCAAGTGAAGACTTTGGTGAAGACTTTGTTGAAGACTTTGGTATTCCCTAAAGATTTTGAAAATGAAGAAGTCAGTGTGACCTTGAAGATATTCACAAGGACTATGAAGCGTGAATATTATTGTTTTTGTAGTTTCATTTCCTTTATTGGAGTCATAGGAAACACCGTACTGTTAAAGGGGGGCGAGGTAATACTAAGGAAAATTTCTAACTGATGCTCAACTCAAAAGCCTCAACACTACCCACTCCTTTGACTGAAGCCTTTGGAAATCTCTTACGGTTTAGTCAAGTTCTTCAATGACAAAGACGATATTCTTGTGGTCTCTGATGAAATTGATCTGACTGAGGAGTTAGGATTTAGCCAGTTTGAATTGCCTACAAGTGTGGAATATGATGAGTCCTGAGGAATTTGACAGTTCAAATTCCGAATGTTGTTGTGCTTAGCGCCAGCTGTCCCCAATCATCCTATTGACATAACGGTCATATCATTGGGGGGAATTTATTTATTATCATGTCGGGTTAGACCCAGGCTATAAAGAGCTGCCCCCTCAACCATTCGTTGGGTTGCTGCTCCGAGAGAGAACTGACACTTGTCATTTGAGAGCAACCCATCCTCGGAGGACTTTGAGAGAAAATCATCAATGAGGAAAAACCCCAAAACCAAACCACCAAATCCAAAGTGATTGAGCATCACTGAAGAGATTGTTCATGTGTGGAACCTACGTTTTTTACGTTTGAAGATTATGTATCTTCCAGACGGTTAGCGCGTCATGGTCTAGAGCATCAAGCAATAAATTGTGGATTGCCGGGTGACTAGTTTGTGAGGGTTTTGGAAGTCTACCCTGAAGACTTACCACGAGTGTTCGGCAAGAACTGTGTGACCTTAGCTCAAGGAGAATATGGTAGGGATTGTGTGTCCTCTGGTTTAAATACCGGTCCGCTCCAAACCAGACGTACGACTGTCATAGCAGTTGGAACTAGGTCATCAAACCATTATCTTCATCCAGTTGTCTCGTTTCATTTCCTCAACCCTTCCATTTCCTCGTATACTTGTTGATGAAACTGATCATTACAGTTTGAAGAATTTGACTGAAGACTTTCTCAATTTCCTCATCTCAAATTCTTCAGTCACCTTGTTCTGCACCTGCTTATCATGTATCATGCTACGTGTAATCTGTGCATGCTTTATTTCATCATGATGACTATGCTATTGCTATGTTTCTCATGCACCTAAGTACTTATTCCAAAGCTAGTAGTTCATCACATTTCAAATTACTCAAGTTGAAATTTCTCAGTGATGAATTTGTAAAAATCGCCTATTCACCCCCTCTAGTCAATATAACGCACTTTCACCCCCATAGCCGTCGTGCCGCGGGTCTGCTGTGGTGGCGGCACCTCGTCCGCTCCTCCACCTCACTAGTCGTTGCCCCTCATGGTGTTGGTACCTCCGACGCCTCCCTGCGGATCCTATGACTACCCACTACGTGTTAGAGGACATGGTAGGCGATAGAGAGAACAATCCAAGGTCGCCGGAGTTGCAACGACATCTAAGGCAATGTCTGTTGGAAACCCTAGGCTCGGGGAAGGGGTCGCGAGCGAGTGCTAGGGGATAGGAGCAATTGATCTAGATGTAGGGAATGATCTAGTGGTGGAGGTGGAGTCGAGGCAGTGCTGCATGCCGGTCATAGTAGTTGGGGCTCACCGAAATCGGATTGCTGGTGGAGCCGCGAGTCGGGAAGAAGCCAAGGTTAGCGAGAGAGAGGTCTACGTGGGAGGGGAATGAGTCTTGTCATGGATCCCTCTCTGTTTCTCTTTTTATTTTTTATATTTTGTTGCAATATTTAGGCAGGTTGACATGGCATGTTGTTGTGGCCCGAAAACAAAATTTTGGCCAGCTCGCGCCAATGGCGGGCAGAAAAAATTCGTAGTGGCGGGCGCAAGACAGGGGCCACCACTGTAATTTAAGTCCTAGTGGCGGGTCGAAAGCAGAGCCCGCCACTGCTACTTTCGAACAGATTTGTCGTGAGACCAGAAATAACAGTGGTGGGTACGTCTAACTGCCCGCCACTATTATCTCAACTAGTAGTGGCAGGCACTAGTTTGTGCCTGTCATGGGTAAGATTAGTCCCATGACAAATCTGGACATCTGCTATGAGGGAGAGGTGCAAGCTGACCTCGGCCACTGGTAAGCCAATAGCAGTGGCGAGCGGGTTTTGGAGCCCGACATTGTCCCCGCCATTGATTTGAGGTCACCTATAAGCCCTTTTTCAGTAGTGAAACACCTCCATTAAAACTGCGTGTGAGGGACTCCTGGATTAAGGGGTCCTCGGGGAGTCGGCCTATCTCATAATAGGCTGGCTTGATGGGCCGCATTCTGATCATCATAGGAGGGACCGGATACATCGAGAGCCCTCATTCTAGAAGTAAGTCCCGAAGGCGCGTCATGCACTCCACGTCAAGATGAGTAAATCGACATATCAATCCTCGGCAGAAGACCTACTATGTGTAAACCCTAAGCACCCCCCGGTGTCCATATAAATCGGGAGGGTTTTAGACTATAGGGAAGATAATCCTCGGCAGAAGATCAACTCTGTAACCTTCATACCATCAATATAATCGAGCTTGACGTAGGGTTTTACCTCCATAGGAGGACCCGAACCAGGGTAAACATCGTCTCCTTCGTCCCTTGTTACCATCGATTCTAGTCTCACAGCTTGGGACTCCCTACCCAAGATCTGTCGGTTTGACACCGACATTGGTGCTTTCATTGAGAGTTCCGTTGTGATTTCCAAAGGAATCGATGGCTCATGTTGTCATCAACGAAGAGGTCCACAACATGGACAACTTTTTCCGTGAACAGATCTTCGCTTTCGGCAGCATTGTGCTGAACGCTGACCCGACCAGCCGTCTTAGCCGGGTCGGGAGTTTCGCTCATGATCAAGAGGTCAGGTTCGGGAAACTAGAGTTCTCCATAGACTCTCGGGGCGATCATTCGCTAACCAAGATCACAATCTCACCTGCCCTGCCCAAAAACTATGAGGCCTTAACCTTAGATTCCACTTTCCGTCCCGTCCATGGGATCCACCCCGGCGATGACCTGGCTTTTAGTCCGGATCTGGCCATAGCGCCAGACGTCCGGAGACTAGTTCCTACCAAACATTCCCCTTGCGCAGACGCATCGGAGGTTCACTCCGAAATTTCTGAGCAGGTTGAGCCGGTCAAGCTCTAGACACTCAACGAGGCCCTAGATAAGATCTTGTCGATGAAAATTACCGATGACCCAACCCCGATCCATGCTTATATCGGTCTTAAGGCGGGTCAAGAATAATTTTTCATCCCACCCAGCACCCACTTGATAGACACTCTTGAAGACTTAACCGACATGTTGGACTACGCCTCCGAGGAGGCAGAAGACATGGATGAGGAAGATTGCGCTCCCACCCCCGTTAACACCGGGCGATGGTCTGCCACCTCCACCTGCAACATCTACATGGTGGACACTCCAGCTAATAACAGCGAGCACACACCCAAAAATGATGGCGACAAATCGGTTGAAGAGCCGTCAAGGTGCCGGAATCCGCACAAATGATCAAGGCAAAAAAGGGAAGAAAAGCTATCGCTTGGACCGGGGATGGAGATACCCCGGAAGACCTCGGTGTTCCCGATATCCCCGAACATCCACTAGAGGACTAGGAGAGGCCGGAGATCAGCGCAACCCCGATGACCTAAATGATTCCGAGGATGACAACAACCTCCCCCTTGTCGAGCAGGAGGACATCCCGAAAGCTGAAGACTTTGCCATCCCCGAAAACCCTGAAGATCAGGAATAGTTTAGGCAACAGCTTATAGCCACGGCCTGAAGCCTAAAGGTAAAAGAACTAAAGCTTAAGGCCGAATAGGACAACCTCAACAATAGATGGACGAGGGTCCTATTAGCTAAGGAAGGATACGGTACCGGTCTATTGGACCAACCCAAGAGCTATCCACGCTGACGGGTGCTGCCATAATTCGATGATGACCTAACCGATACACCGTCTCCCAAACTTACTCCATTTGACAAGCCATACCGCCCTCCTCGAGGAAGAGATAGGACGGTTGATGACACCGGTTACAGGCTGATGATAACTTGTAGAAGGGGGAAAGAGCCAATATAGCCCAATGACAGGTGTGACCTGCGACACCACCTGGACTATAGAACAGGTCGTACGAGATCCATCTACGTATCCATAGGGTACTCCCCAGATATATGGGATGGGTACCGGCCCTGGCTTGACCGCAACAATAGAGGACGGGAGCAAAACTGGGCTAGAACATACGCCGATTACCAGCGCGACATAGCTCGGTTCAGAGGCGCTGCCCACCAACTGTGCTTTAACAACGAGGTGATGCAGCATCAGTTCCCGGAAGGATTCAAGCCCGTGAACATAGAGCAATACGATGGGACAACTGACCCAATAGTATGGATCGAGGATTTCCTCCTCCACATCCACATGGCATGAGGATATGATCTCCACGCCATCAAGTATCTACCCCTAAAACTTAAGGGGGTAGCTCGGCACTGGTTAAACAGCCTCCCCGAAAATTCCATCGGGTGCTGGGAGGATCTAGAGGATGCATTCCGATCTAACTTCCAAGGCACCTATGTTCGGCCGCCAGACTCCTCCGACCTGAGCAATGTCATCCATAAGGCATGACAGTCCGCTCAACAATTCTAGAATTGGTCCTTGACCAAGGAAAAGTAGATCGTTGATTGCTCGGACACTGAGGCAATAGCCTCCTTCAGGCACAATATTCGGAATGGATGGCTGGCTCGCCAGCTCGTTCAGGATAAACCTAGGACAATGTTCGCCCTTACATCACAAATGATTCACTTTTGCGCGGGTGAGGATAACTGGCTAGCAAGACGTAGCCACAACCACGAACACCACAGAACCTCCGATGTTCGGGACGAAAACAGGAAACCAAAATGCAACAAAAACAAGCGCCAGCATAGCAATAGTGATGCCGATGACATGATTGTTAACCCTTGTTTCCGCAACCCCTGACTAAGGCAGCGGAAGAACCCTCCTAAAGTCAATCGTGACAGACCTACCTCGCTAGATAAAATCATGGAGAGGCCTTGCCAGATCCATGGCACTCATGACAAGCCCGCCAACCACACCAACCGTATTTGTTGGGTGTTCAAACAGGCCGGCAAACTCATAGTCGAGGATCAAGGCAAGGACCCACGCAGCAAGGACGATGATAAGCCCGTGGTCCGAGTAATGATGGAAAAAAGAAGTTTCCCTCAGAGGTAAAGACTGTGAATATGATATACGCCACTCACATATCCAAAAAGAAGAGGAAGCGCGCCCTTCGGGAGGTCTATGTCGTAGAGCCTATAGCCCCAAAGTACAACCCATGGTCGGCGTACCCGATCACCTTCGATCGACACGACCACCCGACCAGTTTCCGTCATGGGGGTTCATATTACCTCGTCCTAGACCCCATTATAGATGGGTATCACCTCACTAAAGTACTAATGGATGGAGGAAGTAGCCTTAAACTGATTTACTCAGCCAAGGTGAAAAAGATGAGTATAGATCCGTCAAGGATCAAACCTAGAAACACTACCTTTAAAGGAGTGATCTCAGGCGTCGAAGCCCAGTGCACAGGTTCTATGAGCCTGGAAGTAGTGTTCGGTTCACCCGATAACTTCCGAAGCAAGGACTTGATCTTCGACATTGTACCATTCTGTTAGGTCGTACATCGTTCGCTCGCTTTAACATCGTCCCACACTACGCATACCTCAAGATGAAGATGAATGGGTCCAAGGGGGTCATTACTATCAATGGCAACATAGAGTGCTCCCTCCGAACTGAAGAACATCCATTGGCCTTGGCGGCCGAATTCCACTATAATGATGATTGGCAAACACCGAAATCTGCCGTAAAGGCACGTAAGGTTGACAATCGAGCTCGGTTTCAACCCGAACTCCCAGAACCTTCTTCTCCCTAGAAATAGGGACTCACCCCCCCCCCATTGCACAACCCTAATTCCAATTAAACACATGAAAAGAAGGCACAACTTTGCACTCAAGATTCCGTAGGTAGCAGTGGGGAACAACCTTCAAATCGTAAGTGTTCGGCTGGATCGAACTACTACAAATATAAGTCTTCGGACATACTACAGGTACCATCAAGGACCTGCTAAAGCGTCAAGCAAATCCATACTTCGGCGACTTCTCAAGACCCTCTTTCCAAGGTCTGCTCGCCAACAGCATCAACAATAAAGGAATGCAACTCCCTAGGAGGCATAGGAGTAGACAGGCGATAGTGCATATCAAGGATGTCAGGCCACCCATCGAAGACCCCTGGTACAACCCCTCTTGTAAACTTTATATTTCATCTTCAAAATACCTGTAAATAGTTGCTTTGGCAATTTCAGCTATAAGAGTTATTGAGCAAAATAGAAGACCATTATGCATGGTCGTTTTGCTGTCTTTTTTGGTATGTACTCTATTTCCTCCCTCCTCAACGCTTCTCGTGAAACTGTTTGGTACACTTCACGACGCAACCGGCAAATAAACCGGGGGCTCGAATTTAAAATATCGCCCTAAGAACAATAGATCATGTGTTTGGCGTCTCGGAGTTTGCTTTATATGCATTGGTTCCGAACTATGTCTTGGGTCAATAGTTGGGTTGCCTAGCTCCTGTGCTTGCCCCTTTATGTTCTGCTCGTTCAGCTAAAAGGGCAAATGGAGAAACACTACGATTGTGTTTCCAGCTAGCCTGGTCAAGCACCTCAGGGAAGAAAGCCGAAAACTGACTATCATAGTATACGAGAACCGGTCTGCGAATCCAAGCATAAGTGTTATAATAAAACATTCGTTAGAGGTTATACCATGTTATATGATGGGTTTCATACTCGTACAAACCACGTGATACTGGCTTTAGCCGCGGTTCATCCGAACATCACAAACCACTAGGGGCTATTTATCACCCCCCGCGTTCCTTTTTCATGCTCCTACGGCTAAGTGAAAGAAATAAAGCATTATAGTCTGATTGCCTTGTCCCCCTCATAGTACAGCCTTCGGGTACCGATAGCTCGGCTAAGGGTCACGGTGTAAAGGCAGAGACACCTCGCGTAGTATCTACATGGAGGTTGAAGCCGACGACTCACAACTTTCAATTTAAACGGCCACACGGGAGTCATAGCGAATGCAAAACATAAAAGACATGATAAACCATGCATCATAACAATAAAAGCATTAAATGGTCTTTGGACATATTACAACATGCTTAATCATAAAATTATCTTTCGAGCACTAAGCCTCTATCGCCCGACCACCCTCCATCACTACGGAGAAGTATCGCTCAGGGCACCTATGCTCCTTTCCTGGGGGCAGAGGAGCGGTAGCTATCTTCGTCGGATCAAGCCCCGGCCAGTGCACCTTGGCCCAAGCAAAGGCCATCCGAGCTCCCCCGATGCAGGAAGAATGCCTTAGCGCGTCAATCCAAGGTGAAGCATCGCTTAGCTTCCGCACCAGGCCGAAGTAACTGCTCGACAATGGCTCGTCGGGCCATAGCCAAACACAGAGATCCTTCATGGCTGGCTCCGCCATCCGGTGTAGCTCCATTAGCTGCTTCATCTGCTCATTGAGGAGAGGAGAGTTCTCAAGGGCTTCAAATTGCGCTCTAAAGAGTCGAGCCTCATCTCCCTCTTCTCGCGAAGCGTAGAACTGGTTCGTGTCCGCTACACTCTTTAGGAGATCCGAACTGGCGCCTGAGGAACGCCACACTTGGATGAGCTGTGCGAACTTGCTATCACCGAAGGTACACTATAGTAAATACGGCTTACCATCTTTGATAGCCTTGACTTGGCGAATCTGTTCTTCAAAGAACCGCCTGTCCACCCGCTCCTTCTGGAGGTCGGCTTTTAGCGCGGATAGCTCGATGGCTTGTTCCTTGCCCTTCTGCTCAAGGTCATCACGGATTTGGCTGGCATCCTTGAGCTCCTACTAAACCTCCCCTACCCGAGCCTCATGCTATTCGCTCGCGGTTTTTAAGGCGGAGAGCACGGCTGTCGCCGTTTCGGCTGTTGCCTACTCGTCTGCGGCCTCTTGCTTTATCTGTTGTAGCTCGGCATTGAGCTTCTCGACCTCCTTCGCCGAGTCTGTGTAAGATATAAACATATAATTACACTAAGACAATAGTGTGACTTGCTAATGATGAAAAACTCGGATATTACAATTGGCTTACCTTGCGCCTCATCGAACCTCTTGTTCAAAGCATCAAGCTCCTCTTCGGAGATCTTGAGCTTACGATTTAGCTCCTCAATCTCTATGGCATTAACGGCCGCCACTGATGACGAAGCCTGCAAATAGCACATATTTATCAGTTTATATGGGTTCAAACCCACGACCTGTCAAAACCATGACCCTATGTTCGGTCCTCTTAAGGACTATTCAAACGTTATAGGATGAATAATGTCTCACACATTGTTTGGTCATTTCGTTGCATTTTGACCAACGGGTGAGTTTTTCTAAACTCACCCAGGGCTCGGGGGATGTTATATATAACTATGGCACAAACCTAATAAATTAAAATTTGAGGAATAGAACATTACGTGGCTCACTTGGAAGCCCGTCAGGAGACCATTGAAGGCCTCCTTCAGTCCGCTATCAACAGACTGAATGCCTTGCAAAACCGCACCCATAAGGGTGCAGTGATCCTGGGAGATGGAGGCGCTTGATAGAGCCTCCTCCATGACCGGCCACCCCATCATCGGTGGCGCCGGTGGTGATCGGTTAGCCCGATCTCCAACTGGGGATTGAACCGGTGGCTCCGGAGGCATGGTGCGCTGCAAAGATGACCTTGGAGGGGAGTGGACATCCGTTTGTCCAGTCTCCTGAGTGGCCGGGAGGGGCTCCTCCTCCCGGTCTTCGGTAGCTGAGGCATTAACCTCAGCCATGATATCATCACACCCGCCGCCTGTGTTTGGCTCCACAAGAGCCTGGCGGGATGACACCTCCGCGACATCGTTCGCGACCCCTAGAGGTGTGGTACGCGACGTGGTCCCACTCTCTGCCAGCTCGGCGGGCGGAGTCTCTCCATCCGAAACATGGTCGGTGGGGAGAACACGTGGTGGGCTGCGGGTCAAATTAATAACATTGAAAACTTGGCATAAATAGCTCAGGGAGTCTTCGGATTCTTACCTTCGAGCTAGGGGCTTGACCCTAAGGTTGCTTTGAGGAACCTTCTTGAAGTCCTCGGACTCAGGGTCCGAGTCCGAATTGTCGTCGGGTAGGACCAACATTGGTCGACGTGCCCTCTTTGGGGCAGGAGGAGGTACCTCCTCAGCATTGTCTAGTGACACCGCTCTCTTTCTTATGAGGGGGGAATACCCCTCCTCCTCATCCTCATGCTCTTCCTCGTGGTTTGAGGAGGCATGGGTTTCCTTGGACGCAGCATTCGGCTGGTCCCTTATGCGGAGATCTTCTCTGCTCTTCTTCTTCTCTTTCTTTTCTGGCGCCTTGTATGATGCCATGCCGAGCATCTCCGAAAACAGCTTTAACCTAGGGTCTTCACAGTGTGGTGCCGGGCAGTTGATTCCTGTGGCTTTTCTCAACCATTTCTGCAAAGATGGGCCAAAACGCATTCAGTCCTTTTGTCAGAAAACAGAGCCGGTCGATTGATTATATCATACCTGGGTAGGAGGGTTATCGGCATGTAGGCCTAAATCCTCCTTCTCGACTGGCCAGCTCTTCCGGGGCTTGAACAACGCCTTCCATAATTTCTCCGGAGTGGTGCAGAAGAGTTGATGTATGGTAGGCTCATTGAGGGAGTCCTGGATTAGGGGGTCCTCGGATAACCGACCTATTGTTTATGGGTTGGACTGTATGGGCCGCAAAGCGAGCATCGAACGATCAAAGACCACGTACGCTAGATGGAAGCTTTGAGGAGCCATGACGTACTCTCCAAGTTATTAGCTGTAGTAAGGCATGTTTATCTCTTTGACATGTAACCGACCATGTGTAAACCCAGGGCACCCTCGGCGTATATATAAGCCAGAGGGTTTAGGGGTATAGACAGGACAAGTCATCTAGGTTTAGCTATTCGATATCGAGGTAGATCAACTCTGTAACCCCCCATTACATCAATACAACCAAGCAGGACGTAGGGTATTACCTCCATAGGAGGGCCCGAACCTGGGTAAATTCGTGTCCCCTTCGTCTCCTGTTACCGTCGATTCTAGTCTCACAGTTCGAGACCCCCTACTCGAGATCTACTGATTTTGACACCGACATTGCTGCTTCCATTGAGAGTTCCTCTGTGAGCGTCGAAGGAATTGATGGCTCACCTCGCCACAAGTAGCAAGATCTGCATCGAGGGGACTCTTGCCCCCGATCAGAGTCTCACCGACAACGACATCTTATCGCATGCCAGCCCCGTTCAGCCGTCATGACCAGACTAGAAGCTTTCCTCCCAATCAGAGTATCAAGTTCGGAAGTTTAGAGTTCGTGGCTGTTTGACGCGGAACACTTGTTCTAATGGAACCCACAACCTTCCAAGAAAAACCTATAAGTCTAGACGCTTCGACGCCGAAGACATCAGGTCCCATGATGGGATGGAACACAGATCCGCTTCAGCGTAACTCCAGAACCATCACACCACTCGATGAATCCACTCGTATCAGCGACACGCACCCTGCCATCGCCTCGTTCTTAAACGAGTTGTTCGATTAGATCGAAGCTATGCGTATATCGGATTACCGGGTTCCGATATATGATCGGCTCGGGATCAGACCCGGCGACAAGGAGATTCATGTCCCTTCGGTCACCCACCTTGTCACTACCATCGAGTGTCCGACTGCGGATTCTGCTCGACAGCCGGAATTGAAATCCGTCTATACTTCAGTCCTCGATCACCAAGACTCTATCGGTGAACCAGAGGCGGGAGATCATTCTAAAGTCGGACCGTCACCGGTCTAGAATCCTTCACACGATTTGGAAACTGTAGTTCCGAACATTCATTGCGGCATGGAATCAATTTTTTCCCACCCACCGCTTAAGACGACCATCCAAGTATCGCACCAAAGCCCGTGTCTTCGGACTTCCGGGATATCAAGCATCCATAAGGAGAATCAGTCCCCCACTTTTGGGCTAGACTCCTACTCTCTAGGAGCAAAGTAAAAGGTCTTAGTGACCAAGATATAAGGGCAATTTTTATTCGCAATTGCCATGATGAAGGTATTCTCAATGCCCTGGGCCGCTGACGCATCAGTGACTTTTCGGAGTTATCCGAATTGGTACGAAAGTATTGTGCCATGGAGAGCGTCTGGCAATCCGAACAGTTCTTCTCAGAACCAATTTTCCCCGAACACCCTAGAGGCTCAAAAAAATAGGATACCTCCAAATTGTCTGGCCAGGTACGAACCCGTCGAAAAAAGAAACAAGCCCTTTTCAGGAACCTGGCCAGGATACTTTCCTTAACGGACTTTTGGATAAACCTTGCCCCATACATTCCATGTTGTTAAACACGAACCCAACTCATAGCCTTCGAGCTTGCTGGGTCGTCAGGCAAGTCACAAAAAGCGGTGAGGCCATCCTCGAAACACCTCCGTCGAGTAGGCGCTCTCCTTCACCGCCCGAATCCAATGCCGAAGTCCTGACGGTCTATGAGACCTTTCCCTCGAGGAATAGGCGTAAAAGGGCTCTTAGGGAGCTCGAACCAGTCTACCATGTGCCAGCCATTAGCCCATGGGAAGACATATTGATTACTTTCGGGGACACTGACCAGCCGCCCATTCTTCCCGGTCACTCACTGGCCGCACTAGTATTGAATCCCATCATTGGTCGATATAGGCTACATAAAGTGCTAATGGACGACGGTAGTGGTCTTAACCTCATATATGAGGCCACCCTGGAAAAAATGCAGTTCGACCGATCCTACATCGAACAAAGCAACACAACCTTCCGGGGAATTATCCCAGGGAAAGAGGCACGTTCTTCTGGAAGTATCATCCTGGACGTGGTGTTCAGCACGCCAGAAAACTACCGATCCAAAGAACTTCTCTTCCACATTGTCCCCTTTCCAAGTGGCTATCATGCCCTATTGGGATGTGACTCCTTTACAAAGTTCCAGGGTATACTCCATTACAGGTACATGAAACTCAAAATGTCAGGACCAAACGGAGTGATCACGATCGCTAGTGATCCGAACATAGCCCTTTGGGGCAAAAACAAAATGGCAGCGCTCGCCCTCGAGGCATTAGCGAAAACTTTCGCTGCCGAAGAGTTGACTGCCTTACGGTCGTCAGCCAATAAGTACGATGTGATCCTTAGCAAAAGGCCCAAGTCCATGTCCTTTAAGCCCGTAGAGGAAATCATTAAATTTCAGATTCATCCAACGGACCCCAATAAAACAGCGTCCATCAGAGCCTAGCTCCATCCCCTCATGGATGAAGCACTACGGAATTTCCTCCACGAGAATTGGGAGATTTTTCCCTGGCATCCTTCCGATATGCCTGGAATCCCATGTCGGCTCGCCGAAAAAAGCTTAAACATTATCCCAGGCTTTAAGCCCGTGAAACAAACTCTGCGCCGCTTCTCTGAGCCAAAACAACAAGCCATGGGTGAAGAATTAGCTAAACTCCTCGATGCCCGATTTATTTGGGATATTGAACATCCTGAGTGGCTAGCAAACCTCGTGATGGTACCTTCGAAAGATAAGTCCTGGCGGTTGTGTGTCAACTTCAAAGACCTCAACAAAGCTTGCCCCAAGGACCCTTTCCCTACCTCGCATAGACCAGATCAATGACGCCACAACCGGACACGATTTTTTGTGTTTCCTCGATGCTTACTCCGGATACCATCAAATTAAAATGAAGGAATCCGATCAAGAGGCTACTGCATTCATCACCCCCTACGGGCCATTCTGTTTCAGCACGATGCCTTTCAGGCTAAAAAACACCGGGGCCACATACCAGCGCATGATCCAAACCTGTCTCACGACACAGGTCGGTAAGACTGTCAAGGCATACGTGGATGATGTGGTAATCAAAACCAAACACATCAGCTAGTTGATCGACGACTTACGACAAACCTTCGCTAGTCTACGCGAATATGATATACGGCTCAATCCGGAAAAATGTGTATTCAGAGTTCCCTCTGGTAAGCTGCTTCGATTCATTGTCTCCCATAGAGGAATACAGTCAAATCCAGCTAAAATATGAGCTCTATTAGAACTTGTGATTCCCACATAGCTGAAGCATGTCAACAGGCTAGTTGGGTGCGTAATGGCATTAAGCCGCTTTATCTCCCGTCTTGGAGAAAAGGTTTTGCCGCTCTATAAGCTACTGAAATGGAATAACAAGTTCGAATGGACATGAGGCAGTGGCTGCGTTAGAAGAAACTAAAACACTACTGGCAACCAATCCCATACTCACGGCACCGGGCGCCGGTGAGCCCATGTTGTTATACATATCGGCCACCAACAAAGTCGTCAGTGCGGTGCTTATCATTGAACGAGGTGAGGATGGACATAAATTCCGGACTCAGGAACCGGTATATTATGTATCAGAAGTGCTAACGCAGTGCAAGTCCAAATACCCACATTACCAAAAAATAGCCTATACTATATTCATGGCATCGAGGAAACTCAGACACTACTTCCAGGAGTGTGCGGTAACAGTGGCATCAGAGTCCCCCCTGAATGATATAATCAACAAAAGGGACGCCACCGGCCGCATAGCCAAATGGGCCATTGAGCTCCTTCCCTTCAAAATAACCTACAAGCCACGTTGTGCTATTAAATCTCAGGTACTGGCAGACTTCTTGGCTGAATGGACAGAGGTCAAGCTCCCCAAGGAATACAGTGCATACTCCCATTGGACAATGTACTTTGATGGATCCAAGACCTTGGCCGGACTGGGGGCTGGAGTTATCCTCACATCCCCACATGTGACAACGTGCGATACGTGTTGCAAATCATGTATGCTGACTACAACAATGCAGCCGAATATGAAGCTCTCCTTCATGGTCTTCGGATGGCGGTAGCAATGGGCATACGACGGCTAGAGGTACAGGGAGACTCAAACTTGGCCATATCCCAAATTAACAGTGAGTTCGATACCAAAAACCCGAAGATGGCGGCATATAAAAATGCTGTCCTCTAGATATCTGCTCGGTTTGAGGGGTTGGAATTCCACCACATCGCTCGCGACAACAACCAAGCCACCGACATACTGGCCCTTATGGGACCAAGCGCGATCTCGTCCCAGGAAACACCTTCCTGAAGCAGCTCTTTAAGCCCTCCGTAGTGTGGCAGGACGATGACAATGGCGCTGGTCCAAATATGGCGGACGAAGTTGTTCCCCCCATAAACAAGGCAGACGATGGCATTATCGGCGGCTCCGCGATGAATGAAACGCCCTCGGCTCATTAGGTAATGGTAGTAATAGCGCCATGGACAGAGCCCTTCCTCACTTACCTTCTTCACAAAGAACTCCCCGATGATCAAACCGATGCATGGTGCATAGTTCGGCGATCCAGGGCCTACAAAGTACACGGGGGTGAGTTATACAAGAAAGCACAACCGTAATATTACAACGGTGTATATTCGAAATCCACGCAGGCATGGGCGGGCATCACACTGCTGCAAGATCCCTTGGCAGCAAGGCCTTCCGAGCTGTTTTCTTTTGGCCCACAGCTCGGATGGACGCTCAGTCACCTGTTCAGCATTGCATAGGGTGTCAACTCTTCGCAAATCAAAGTCTCATGCCCCCAACAGCTCTTCGGACTATTCCGATCATCTGGCCTTTCGCGGTCTGGGGGCTGGACATGGTCGGATGCCTTAAAGGGGGAACCAAGAAATATAAATACCTCCTACTCATGGTTGACAAGTTCGCCAAATGGATAGAAGCAAAGCCCGTCAAGTCGGCTAAATCCGTACTGGTGATATTCTTTATATCTAGCATAGTACACCGTTACGTGTCCCGAATAGTATAATAACGGATAATGGATCCAACTTCACGGCCCAAGAGGTCAAGGACTGTTGCGCAAAAATGGGCATAAAGCTTGATTATGCATCCGTCTATCATCCGTAGACCAATGGACAGCTCGAGCCAGCAAACGGTCTCATTATGAGTGGCATCAAGCCACGTTTGGTCCGATCTCTTCACGAGTCCGACTGTCATTGGGTGGAGGAACTCGACTCCGTTCTATGGGGTCTGCGTACCACCCAGAACATATCAACGGGTTACACACCATTCTTCATGTTCTATGGGGAAGAGGCACTCCTCCCTTGTGATATTATCCACGTCGCACCAAGAGTGCACATATACGAGTCAAAGGAGGCCGAGTTGGATCGGCAGGACGACTTAGACGCCTTGGAGGGAGAGCGTGACATAGCTCTGGCTCGTTCCACTCTTTACCAATAGCAATCCCGCGTTACCAAAGTAGGGAGGTCAGGGGAAAAGCATACAACGTAGGCGAACTCGTCCTACGGCTCCTAGAGAAGCAGAAGCATAAACTCAACCCCAAATGGGAGGGTCCTTTCATCATCGATGAAGTACTCATGGGAGGTGCCTATCGTCTGGGGAGTCCATCCGAAAATCACCTTGAACCAAACCCATGGAACACAGGTCGTCTTCGGCACTTCTATGGATAAACCGGTGTCGTCTAAACTCCCCCACATTTTTTCCTTTTTCCCCTTGTTATTTTTGCGGTTTTTCTCCTTCCGTTCCCATTTTGCTATTTGACAGGGACAATTTCTTTTCTTACCCTTTGTTCGGCTAAACCAATCTTGTACTAAAGATTATCCTCATACACCATAAAGTGTTAAATCCGAACACAACACATGGGGGCTTCGTCTAGTAGCCAAACTTTTTATTACAAGTATTTGCTCACATGTATTGGGCGCACATGTTTCTTTTGTCATGTTCTAGCCATCATATGCATCAATTTGAACTAAGACTTTTGCCAAGTTGGGTTGCCTCGCTCATGTGATTACTCTCTACGTTCCCGATTGTTCGGCTAGAGAGTAAAGGGAGCACCTTCGCGATTGTTATGACCGGGTCATCCGGACACGTAGCTTAGACGGGTGAAGCCGAAAGCTAGCTATCTTATGTATACAATTGGTCGGCTATGAAGGAAACACCTTATACGATGTCGGTCGTTATCACCGTTGTTTGGGTCTTTTCTTCCCAAAGAACAATTAGCCGCATACTGCAAGTATGCGGACTTTTATCTATGATCTTCATAGAGCCCCGACGAAAGGTATCGATAGAGGTACTATTTTCCTTGGAAGATGTTTCTTATGCTAAGTAGTAATATAACATATCTTTTTGTGTGCTTTCTGTCTGTTCGCACCACATGGCCGGATTGCCTGGTTCCCTGAATACAGTTCGCTCTTTTGGAGGGACAAGTAAGGAGGAACACTCCTGAGCTCTTCGCATGGGGGGAGAAGTCGATGGTCGGTTAAGACAAAGTTTACAACACAAATTGTTTATACACATGTACATATAAATTACATGTGCGGCTGCTGATCAAGATTATCGATTATGGTGTCAAGGGGGTAGTCCGCTTGCGAAAGACGGGCGATAGTCATCACCTGGTCATACACCGAGTGGAGCGGCACTTCTTTTCCATCTGATCCCATGGGACCAACCCGCGCCATTGCTTGGGGTTAAGTCCGGTGAAATTGGTCTTGATCATTGCCCATGCTTCCCGTGTGCCCTGATGGCAAGCCGAAGTCTTCCACATGTCAAACCTATTTTGAGCCCCCTTGAATCAATCCACCAGTGTGGCCAGCCCTTCAGGTGGCTGTTCGGCAGGCCATAGTGCCTTCACCTTTCCTTTGATTGCTTTCCACATGCGCCCGTGGAGAGAGGTCAACTCCTTCAGCAGGTCCCCTGGTATGATTCGATCTCGTCTTCAGGATGCCCGGACAAGAGGCCTGTACATAAGGCAACAGTGTGCTTACCATTATTCCCTACATCAAACATATTTGCTGATAATAGAATTGTACTTATCGAACACGCCCCTCTAAAGCTTTCGGTTCTCTTCCTGAGCTTGTGCTAATTGAATCTTCAAAATCTTAATTTCTTCACCCTACTTTTGCACAACAAGGCAGCTGGCTTGGTGCTGGGACTCGACATATCTCTAAGATTCTCGGGCTTCTTCCAACTGCCTTTCCATGTGCCCTATTGATTCGGCTGCTACATGGAATCCGTATGTCAGGGACGGTGATACACTAAGATTAGCAGTAAATACACACTCACCATGGGCCTCCCGCGTGAAGCTCTTTACTTGTGCTAGTTTGACCTTCACGAATTGTACTTCCGCACGGCTCTCCTCGAGCTCCTTGGCCAATTGCTCGCACTGTTGCTTCGAGGCATGTGTCAGCAGTCAAACAGTGCAGAGATCCTTAATTCGTTTGTTTCAAACCAAATTAAGGCTCAGGGGCCACTATTCTTACACAAATGCTCGGATTCTACAAAAACTGATCACATACTTGTATGCTGGTTGTTATCAACTGCATAGCTTCGCCGAACACGGCTTGGGCGGCACCAAGGTGCGCATCCGCCGAGCATAGGGCACCAAACTCCCGTTCGGAGAAAATTGGGTGCCGCATGGCTTCCATTGTTGCCGATGATCCATGGCACTCTCCACCTCCGATTTGTGACGTATACGCCATCACCAGAATCGGCGGGCGCCGGATTGGCCACGGGGGCTTCTGTAGCAGAAGCCACGTGGGTCATGGCTTGGGAACTTCGGGCGTCTCCAGACACTCGGGTAACCCCTTTAGTAGGAGAGGATTGGGCATTTCGCCTAAATATTTGAATAAAAAAACTGTTGTAAGACTCTATTAATCATAACAATTAATGGATAACCGAACAATGTACCTTCAGGATGAGCGGGCAGGTGGATTTGTCCCCATAACCGGCTCCTTCGCAGGATCCCTGTTGGCCTCCGACTCGGCCGCAGCTTCGGTTGTCGGTGTATGGCACGAGGTTCGGCGACATTTGGGAGTCGGGACTGGCACATCCGGGGTGCTCTAGCTGGCATCTTGCGGGAGGAGGTTTTCTTCTTGCCTATAGCAGGGATCGAGAATGACCCGGGGTAGTCAACTATGATAGCCATCGGGGTTTGGATGATGCTGTCCTAGAAGTAGACTCCGTTTTCAAAGTCAAGAAGAAGATCCGGGTCCTTCTTGAAATCTGGATCGTTGTCGCGTGAATGGTTCTCGGGCTGAGGAGCAGGACATTTGACTGCCTCGATGCAATTCCTTCATTCCTGTTCACGCCTAGCTTCGGTCAAATAAAGTGCGGAATGGAAACCCCGAACTATTTTCATGTTTTAAAGATAAGGGCTTACCCATTCGATGGGATTATGGGCCAAATATCCTTACTTGGTTGACCACTGAACAAAGTCTTCTTGCTCTTCTTTGTAAAGGTCGACAAGTGCAGCGGCCAACACCGTCGGATTGGCGGGACCTTGCTTTCAGGAGCGTGTGGTGTCACTTGTACCATTGTATTGCCATAAGGGGTGTACCCTCTGTTGGAGGGGCTGCACACACCGGGAGATGGCGGAGGCCATGACGTCGATCATGGTCAGTTGGTGGTGGACGAGCATCCGCACCTATGCGGCTAAGTGCCACACTTCGACACTTTCCTCCTGGGACGAGCTCCTTGGCCGCCAGTTGTACCTCTTCTTCGGGGGGACTTCGGAGTATTCAAGAAGACCTATCCGAGGTTGCTCGAACATGGGTACATCTTCAATATAAAACCATTCCGAGGTCCATTCTTCGGATTTCTTCAGTGTGCCAGCCGGATACCCCGTCCCCGCTATGCGGCGCACTTCGGTCCACCGACCTCCAAAATTGTCTTGTCCCATGTTCGGAGGAGGAGATAGAAGTATTTCCTCCACAAATCAAAATGTGCTTCACACCCCAAGGACATCTCGCAAAGGGTGACGAAGCCCGAGTTGTGTAAAATGGACCACGGAGTAAGGTGGTGGAGTTGGATCCCGTAGAACTTCAGCAACCCCCTTAGGAACGGATGGATTGGAAACCCAATGCCACGGAGGAGGAAGGGGACGAAGCATACGCGCTCCCCCTTGTTAGGATTGGGGAAACGCTTGTCGAAAACTTCGTCGCCGTAAGAGAGCAGACCTGCACGGGTCGTCGCCAGATTTTATGAAGGAAGATACCCCTGGGTCTCCAGATTACGGAGCCGCGGGAGAGTAATGGAACAGCTGGTCCAGTCCCCTGGGCATGAGCCGTAGGGATGTGCGGAGGAGCTGGGGACGTTAGCCATGTTTTGCGTGGAGTTTCCGCTAGGAGTTTCTTTCGATGAGGAGGAAGAGAATGTGGTCTGAGCCACAATTTTGCTTCATTAAATGGGTTGGTGCCCCTGTTATGGAGGGGTAAGATTGTAAATATCACTGACCACTCGCCTCCCCATGATGTGCAAAAATCGAGGAACACGCGTAGTTATTGTAATGAACATGCGCCCGCGATGCTTGAGATCTTACCGAAGACTGGTCGGTTGCTGAACAAAGAAGGATGAGGGACTCGCCTCGCAAGCCAAAGAGGACAACATGAGGAGATCGACCGGATATATATCGGTGTTGAAGTCAAAGTGCGGGGGCTACTAAGGGACTCCTGGACTAGGGCGTCCTCGGATAGCCGACCTATTTTTTATGGGCCAGACTGTATGGGCTGCAAAGCTAGCATCGGGCGATCAAAGACCACCTATGCCAGATGGAAGCTTTGAGGAGCCATGACGTACTCTCCAAGTTATTAGCTATAGTTAGGCATGTTTATCTCTTAGGCATGTAATCGACCATGTGTAAACCCAGGGAACCCTCGGCGTCTATATAAGCGGGAGGGTTTAGGGGTATAGACAGGACAACTCGTCTAGAGTTAACTATTCGATTTCGAGGTAGATCAACTCTGTAACCCCTTGCTTCATAAATACAACCAAGCAGGACGTAGGGTATTACCTCCATAGGAGGGCCCGAACCTGGGTAAATCCGTGTCCCCTTTGTCTCTTGTTACCATCGATTCTAGTCTCATAGTTCGGGACCCCCTACCCGAGATCTGTCGGTTTTGACACCGACACTCATGATCAAGCTGATAAGCCCGCATGGGGAGGTCCCGGTGCTAGAAGGGAAGTGTAGTGGGAACGAGTCTGACAATAGAAGTTAGGGGTACGAAAGGAGAGGGCGGAGTCCTAGCTACGGCAAGGATGTACACACGAATGTTTGAGTTTAGGACCCTCTCGTGGAGGTAACAACCCTACGTCTCAGTTCTTAGGAGCTTTTATTGTGTGGAGAGTGTAAGTTACAGAGGTTGTGAACCCTTGTGCCAGAGGGGAAGGGCGGCTTATATAGAGTTCACTACCCCTCATAAGTGCGAGGCATCCAAGGGCTTGATCGTGGGTATAAAGACGAGTGTTACTGGTAATGTACATCATAATTGCTATTAATGATGACTGGCCTAACGCCTGCCTGCTGGCCTCTCTGGGGTGGCTTCTAGTCTTCTGGCATCGACTGAGAGTGAGGTCTTCCAAGTGACAGGTTACTGCCAAGTCAAGGGATAAGCTTTCGAGTGGATGAATGTCAAGTGACATAAGCACTATGGTGAATCCAGTCGGAATCTCTATTGTGATCGTTAAGTTCTTCAATATAGTGCCCTTAGGTAGGGTATGTGGGTCAGGCCTAGGACCCTACCCCAGGTACTTATCCTCGTCATTATCCCCCGAATGGATCAGGGTTCGAGTGGTGAAGGGGGGTGTCGATGCTATTTCTGAAAAAGGCACCAAATCTTCCGAATTAATTTCGTGGCTTCAATGAAATTTGCGTTGGCTGAAATATTCATCATTCGCCTAGATCGATTATGTCCTGAAAGTGTCTGAGTGAATTCTCAGTGTCAATTTTGTTCCAGGTGACCTGAGGGGGTCTTTGGACATGACGGGTCATTCTGTCACACCCGGATTTTGCGGCATACGAAAATTTGGGAAGCGTGCGCCCAGATTTTGCGATGATGACACCATGACTAGGGGGCATGACGCCTCGATCCCTGCGCCGCTCATTTCGCCATGTACTGGGCGGTGTCTGTGGCAAGGATAAGCGGGGATCTAGCGGGCCCACGAATCAGTGAGACACTCGATGGGGTATAAATCCCGAAGCGTCGCGGTCTGTACAGTACACTTCCCCCAAATCTCCTCTCTTCCTCTGCCTCCCCTGCTCCCAGTGCACCACTCTGCTTCACATCAACGAGCCCCGCCGCCACGATGACGAAGGGAGCGACCGAGAAGCTGGAGCACGCCAAGAAGGGGGCCGTGAAGGGCAAGGCCAAGAAGGCATCGACTGCACGGTTCACCGCACCGGCAGGGTGGATCTAGGGGGATTTTCTCCCGTCAACGGTCACCGCCACGGATGTCAAGAATCTCGTCGTCAACGGGCTCGTGGCGGATGCTTCTTTGAGGCTATCGGAGGGAGAGCCCGATCCGGAGCCGCGTGAGGGGGAGTGGGTTCTTCTCCTCACCCATGACGAAAGTGGTTTCTCCATGACCCCACATCCATTTTTTGAGGGTTTTTGAACTTCTTTGGAGCTCAGCCCCATCACTTTCCTCCGAATGCCATTTCCTACTTGTCTGCTTTCATCACTCTGTGCAAGTGCTTCTTGGGTTGCTCTCCCCACTGGGCTTTGTTCAAACATATTTTCACCATCAAGTCTCAGTCAGTCAAAAAGGCCCACCATGAGGATGGTAAAACTCATGTAGTCCAATTGTGTGGGGGCTTAGGAATCCAGAAGAGAGCCCAGAGTTCTCTTCCTTCTATGACTTTTCCTGAATCGGTTAGAAGTTGGCAGTCGACATGGTTTTATTGCAAGGATATAGCTTCTCCCAATATGTCGACTGGTCTTTCCCCTTTCACACCAGATCGTCCTGCTGTTCCCAAATCCCTGAAAGTGTCGAAGGGAGAAAAAATCCAAGTGGGAATCCTGGTGGATGTCGTAGTGAACCTTATCCGTGGCGGAGTGACTGGTATGGATCTCCTTGAGACATTCTTCAGTCGACGGATCCAGACACTCTAGGAAAGGGACCACACTATGTGGCATTATGCAGGCCCCGAGGACTCGACCCGGACACACCCGGAAGAGGTTTCATAGAAAACTGTCGAGCAATGGCTTGGAAGCATCACCGGAGCTTGCGACAATCCCTGGGGGGCAAGAGGATCCGGCCTTACTCTGCTGAGAATCCACCGAAGAATCGGGTAAACTTTGCATTGTCGATTGTCATATTCCTTTGTCGAGTGATTGATTGATATGTCGACTGACTTCATTGTTTGAATCCTGCAGGAATGGACGCACATGCGCTCGTCCGTGCCCAACGGGAATCAGCCTGAAGACAGCGGGGAGAGTGAGGGTGGCAGCGTCAACGTTGACTATGCTGATGACAGCGAGGAGGAATATGAAGCCTTTGGCGAGAACGAGGAAGAAGTCGAGTCTCCTCCACGCACCGAACATCGCTCCAAGTCACGTCAGGACCCTGCAGCTGCCATGAGTAAGACCTTGGTTTCGAGTGAGAGGAACCCGAAACGGGGCTGGACCCTGACTGTCGAGTCGAGTGAACAAGCCGTGAAGCAGCCTAATCCCAACACGGCGAAACCTCGCAAAGCTCTGCCGCGCATGAAGATGGATGTGCCCGTCGTCTCAACGTAAGTGTTTTCTTTCGTCTTTCACTGTCGACTGTGACTTCAAGTTCTTGCTGACCGAGTGGAATGTGGTCTACCAGTGCCGCTACCTCAGTGGTGTCGCCTCCACGGGACGAAGAGGAGCAAATGGATGTGGATATAGCTGACACGGCCACTTCCCAAAGGGGTAAACAAATGTTCACTAAACTCTATTTCTTGGACATGATTCGTCGATTGCAAGAGAACATTGTCGATTGATATTTGCAGAGATCATTCAACTGGAAGATGATGAAGATCAACCTCGAGGTACGGGGGGTGAAGGCGAGACCTTAGGCACCCCACGCGTACGCGCTCGAAGAACACCGTCAGCACAAACGCCACAACGATCAACTGCTGGATCATCCTAGGGGATAGGCGACTTGTCATGAGCCAGAACTGAACTCGCGATCCCATTGCCGAGTGCTCCACCAACTGCTTCAACCATCGTGGCATCGACTCCAATCGGACAGCCTCAGACTACCCCGACTACTCTAGCCGCAACATCACTCCAACCGGTGACTACCTTTCCTCTGCACCATGTCCCAGAAGACCAAACTAGGGCCGCGAAGGAGGCCACGATCTGGGCGGAGCAAATAATGTTGCGCACCAAGGAGGCGTACGAGTCCAGCAAGCTCGCTTATGATGCTAGTGTGGCGCTACGTACCAACGTCCGAGTAAGTGCGATTGTAACTCATTTCTGATTGAATTCCTATCTTGTTTGACTATACACCCAGTGGGTGTCTTCATTCTGTATAATATTCGTAAGTTCTCTACTCGAATAGATTAGGTCTTAGTCGAGTAAATTTTGGTCCAGTGGGGGCACGCCTAGTGCACCCACTGGGTGTAGTCCCCGAGACCACCGTCGAGTGCTTGCACTGGCGGGGGTCTGATAGAGACCATCGTATGCTCGGACAGGGCAGACCTTGTCGAGTGATTTAGGAACTAGTGGGGGCACGCTAAGTGCACCCACTACGTGTAGTCCTCGAGGCTACTATTGATCGTTGATGATGAGTAGTAGTCTTACTAACATGAACTGAGGATTTTTTGTCATATGCGGAGTACGTTTACCACTCGATATGTTGAGTGGACTTTTAGCCTTAGTCGTACCACTTCGAAGCTACCTTTTAGGATTCATGGACATCATTTCATCAACCATGATATGACACTACTTCAAGGGTGCGGGGTGGGGTGGCGGGCAACTCGACAAATCGAGTGTTAACAGGTCCAATGGGGGCATGCTGAGTGCACCCACTGGGTGCAGTCCTCGAGACCGTCGTAGAGTGCTTGCACTGGCAGTGGTCTGATAGAGACCATCTTGAACATAGGGTTCCTTACTGTACGCGGAGTACGCTTGCCACTCGACATGTTGAGTGGAATTTTTTCTTGAGTTCTTCCTCTCCTGAATGCAGGTTTCACGGATATTATTTCCATCAACCACGATATGACGCAAGTTTCATGGACATAATTTCATCAACCATGATATGACGCTATTTGAGGGGAGTGGGGTGGGGCAGGGTCTGCCATCCAGTCGACTGTTCTTGGCCTTTTGTACTCGGGAGTGGAGGAATTTCCTGTCGACTGAACTTTTTTGTTCGTTGATTTCAAAGAGATTGTGAACTTGGCACTCAGAACAAGGACCTGGAGGAGGAAAGGAACCAGTTGCGAGTGGACTTGGAGGTCACTAACAATAGCTTGGAACGTGCGCGGATTGAACTGAAGACTCTGGGAGGTAATATCTATCAACCCAACGCATTCTTATCCTCACTTCCCATGCTTTGAACTGAGTGCTTTCGCTCGAACAAACATACGTGATGAAAATCGTCGACTCCAAGCACGACTCAACAATGCTATTTCTTTAGATACCATAAAGAAGGCGTTGGAGGACAAAGACAAGGCGCTTGCTGATGCCCAAAAGGTGGTGAGGGAGAATACTGAAGTAGTTGAGAAGAAAATGGCCTCCACTAAGAAGATGGAGGAGGAAAACTCCAAGCTGAGACTGGAACGGGGAGAACTCATCAAGAAGACCGAGCAGCTGACCAAGAGGAGCAATGGCTTGGAGAAGCACTTGGGGGAGTTCGCGAGGAAGACGTACATCATGCTCGAAGGTAACCATCTTTGTCGACGGAATTCCGTTAATCCTTGTCGACTGTATTTCATTACTCCTTCCTCCATATAGAATTCTGCCAAGACTTCAAAAAGGAGACCGAAGAAATCGAGCCCAATCTGGATCCCACCAAGTCGCCTGTTGGTCATGTAATGGCCATGAACATGTTCCGACTCAACGTTCGACTCCAGGGCATTCAAGCATATATCCTCTGACTCAAAGTTGCACTGGAGAAGATCGACAAGGAATTGTGGCCTAAAGACACCCTTCAGACTGATCTTGCATCCATGATGGCCCACCTTAATGATCTTCCCAGTCGTGTGCAAGCTTGTAAGAAGTCATCTACCCGCTGCGGAGCTGATGTGGCGCTCTCCCTTGTCAGGGTCCATTGCAAGGAGGCAAGGGAGGACAAGTCGAAGGACCTCCGAGTAATGAACACGAAGATGCTTTGGTTTGAACATTTCATGGAGACCTTCATTGACGCAACCACTAGGAATGCAGATGGTATCGACTTGGACACCTTCATCGAGCCAGCAAGTCTGTCCGGTGCTTGACAGAAAAACTTGATTCATGGAGAAAACTTTATTTGCCTCGGTATGCCGAGTGAAAATGTATCGTCCGTAAAACTTCATTCAGGCCTTAAGCCTGAGCACGTTTCCTTGCGCGCAAAACCTTTATCTGTGATGAAACCTTTGAATTTATCAGTATTTGGCTTTCAATCATTTGTTCGACTGAATTTGTTTTTAACTTAGGCGGAAGCTGGTTCGTAGCTAAGCCTCCGAGTGTGAGGATTGCTCAACACTCGGAGAAGTTTTGAACTTACGCGAAGACTGGTTCGCATCTAAGTTTCTAAGTGAATGGACTACTATCAACTCGGCAGAGCTTTCAATTTAGGCGAAATCATGTTCTCATCTAAGCCTCCGAGTGTGAGGATTGCTCAACACTCGGAGTAGTTTTCAACTTAGACAAAGACTGGTTCGTAGCTAAGTCACCGAGTGAATGGACTACTATCCACTCGATAAGGTTTTTAACTTAGGCGAAAGCATGTTCACAGCTAAGCCCCCGAGTGTGAGGACTCGGAGAAGTTTTGAACTTAGATGAAGGTTGGTTTGTAACTAAGTCACTGAGTGAATGGAGTGCTATCCACTCGGTAGGTTTTTTATCTTAGGCGAAAGCATGTTCGTAGCTAAGCCCCCGAGTGTGAGGATTTTCCCGCCACTCAGAGTGTTCCCAAGTGAGAAATTGTACGATCGGAATCGACAAAAGACTACGAAAGTCATACTTGCATAAACGACATTGTCTGAGATACTTTTATTACATCAAGACCACTCTGTTTCTAGGTATAAAAACGTCGGAGCAGATCTGCATTCCAGGCTCGCGGCTCGTCAATCTGCTTCTTGAGGTTGTACAGGTGATAAGCTCCGTTGTTCAACACCTTGGTGAGGACAAAAGGACCCTCCCACGCAGGAGCGAGCTTGTGGGGTCGCTGTTGATCCACTCGGAGCACCAAGTCACCCTCATGAAATGACCGACTCTTAACATGTTTCGCACGGAAGCGTCGGAGATCTTGCTAATATGTCGCAGTCCGGATCAAAGTCATCTCTTGCTCTTCCTCTAGGAGGTCTATGCCATCCTGTCTTGCTTGTTCAGCTTCAGCTTCGGAATAAAGGTCCACTCAAGGAGAATTGTGAAATAGATCACTTGGCAGGACAGCTTCGGATCCATAGACCAGGAAAAAAGGAGTTCATCCAGTCGACCAATTAGGTGTTGTTCTCAAGCCCCTTAAAATAGATGGCTACTCTCACACCCAAGCTCGGGCAGCATGTTCTAGGTCGCGCATGAGAAGAGGCTTTAGACCTTGTAGGATGAGGCCGTTGGTTCGCTCAACTTGACCATTGGTTTGAGGGTGTGCAACGGAAGCATAATCCACTCGAGTGCCTTGGGAAAATAGAAGTGTCTGAATTCTTTCGAGTCAAAGTTTGTGCCATTATCCGTGATGATGTTGTGGGGAACTCCATACTGGTAAATTATTTCCCTCATGAATGTGACTGCAGTACGAGAGTTCAATTTCTTTATTGGCTTGGCCTCAATCCACTTTGTAAACTTGTCAACTGCAACAAGCAAATGAGTGAATCCACTCTGTCCAGACTGAAAGGGACCAACCATATCCAGACCCCAGATAGTGAATGACCAAGCGAGGGGAATAGTCTTCAGAGCAGACGGAGGTTTGTGAGATAAGTTTGCATAGAATTGGCACCCTTCATAGTGATCGACAATGTCCTTGGCCATCTCATTAGCACATGGCCAGAAGAAACTAGCTCGATACACTTTAGCGACGATTGCCCGTGAGGATGCATGATGGCCGCAAGTTCTCGAGTGGATTTCATCCAGGATCATTCAATATTCTTCAGGGGAAATGCATCGCTGCATCATGCCGGTCATGCTTTCTCTGAACATCTGATCTCCGATCACAATAAAAGCTCTCGACATGCGCACGATCTGTTGTGCTTCTGTCACATCTTTAGGAAGTTCCTGCCTCAGGATATATGCAATATAGGGCAGTGTCCAATCGGGAATGATGACCAGAACCTCCATGACTAAATCAATAACTCTAGGAACATCAACCTTGGTCGGATTAGAGGAGCTAATAGCTTGCGGGGGCTCTTCGGTGAAAGGATTCTCATGCACCGAAGGAGCATGGAGGTGCTCCAAGAATAAATTGATGGGGACAGGTCGTCGAGTGGATCCAATCTTTGCCAATTCATCAGCTGCTTGATTCTTCACTCGGGGAACATGATGGAGTTCTAGACCTTCAAATTTCTTCTTGAGCTTTCTAACAGCATTGAAGTATCCGATCATAGCAGGGTTCCGAACATCCCACTCTTTCATCACTTGATTGACCACCAAATCTGAGTCACCATAAACCATCAGGCGCTTGACGCTGAGTGAGATAGCCATGCGCAACCCATATAAAAGTGCTTCATGTTCTGCTTCATTGTTGGAGGTATCGAAGTGGATCTGCAGGAAATAACTGAGTTTGTCGCCTTTCGGAGATATCAAGACAACGCCAGCACCAGACCCATTCAACATTTTAGAGCCATCAAAGAACATAGTCTAGTGTGCCGAGTGAATCTGGATTGGTTGGTGTTTTTGTTCAATCCACTCGGCCATAAAATCAACAAGTGCCTGAGACTTGATCGCTTTCTTGGCTTCAAACTTGATGTGAAAATACAAGAGTCCAATCACCCATTTAGCCACTCGACCAGTCGCGTCTCGATTGTTTAGGATCTTAGATAACGGAGCATCACTGACGACTGAAATCGAGTGGTCTTGAAAATAATGTGCCACCTTCTTCGCTGATAGATAAATACCATAAACTAGCTTCTGGTAGTGCGAATATCTTTGCTTCGAAGGAGTCAACACTTCAGAAACGTAATAGACTGGGCATTGGACTTTGTAGGCCTTGCCTTCCTCTTCCCGCTCGACAATCAGCATTGTACTGATGACCTGATTAGTGGCCACGATGTACAGGAGCAAAGGCTATTTTCTGCGAGGAGCAGCAACCACCAGCTGGGTGGAGAGCAGTGCTTTGAGCTTGACAAACACTACTTTGGCTTTCAGAGTCCACTCGAATGTGTCACACTTCTTCATCAGTCAGTACAAAGGCAATGCCTTCTCACCGAGATGAGAAATGAATCGACTCAATGTTGCCAAGCAACCTGTGAGCTTCTGAACATCCTGCACTCGCACATGAGTCTTCATTCGGGTAATGGCGCTGATTTTCTCAGGGTTGACGTCGATCCCTCGTTTGGAAATGAGAAAACCAAGTGACTTGCCGCCAGGGACACCGAAAGTACACTTAACCAGATTCAGCTTTATATCGTCCCTCCTCAGATTGGCGAAAGTTTCGGCCAAGTCAGCCAGCAGGTCAGAACCTTTGCAGGACTTGACGACGATAGCATCCATGTACGCCTCAACATTCTAAGGGATCTGGTTAAATAAACATTTCTGAATCATGTGCATGAAAGTAGCACCGGTATTCTTCAAACCAAATGGCATGGTGATATAGCAAAAACACCCGAATGGGGTGATGAAGGCTGTTTTTATTTTGTCCGGGCCAAACAGATGGATCCGTTGGTAACAGGAGTAAGCATCCAGAAATGATAAACGCTTGCATCCCGCAGTCGAGTCAACAATCTGATCTATGCAGGGGAGCGGAAAATGATCTTTCGACAGGCCCGATTGATATGTTCGAAGTCAATACACATGCATAGTGACTTGTCCTTCTTGAGAACCATAACAACATTAGAGAGCCACTCGGAGTGGTAAATCTACCGAATGAACTTGGCCTGTAAGAGACGAGCCACCTCTTCGCCGATTGCTTTACGCTTCTCTGCCGTCGATCGACGCAAATGCTCCTTCACCAGCTTGGCCTTCGTATCAACCCTTAGTCGGTGGTTAGCCAGCTCCCTGGGAACCCCCGGCATGTCAACAGGCTTCCATGCGAAGATGTCCTAGTTCTCATAGAGGAATTGGATGAGCTCGGCTTCCTATTTGTTGTTGAGTGTTGACGATATGTTGGTTGACGCGGTAGTTGAATCTATCGGGTGAATGTGCACCTTCTTCACTTCTCCTGCCGACTGAAAAGCTGACTCGGAAGCAGGCTTCTTAGCACGCAGCAAATCAGCAGGGTCGGTGCTCTTCTTGTATTCTTCCAGCTCGACCATAGCCATCTGATGATCGGCAATTTTGGAGCCCTGCTAGAGGCACTCCTCAGCACGCTGTCGATTGCCAGTGACCACAATCACACCTTTGGGCCCAGGCATCTTCAGCTTGAGGTACACGTAACACGGACGGGCCATGAAACGAGCATATACTGGCCGACCCAGAATGGCATGATACGCGCTTTGAAATTCCACGATTTCAAACATCAATTTTTCCTTGCGAAATTTTTTATCCGTCCCGAATGTCACATCAAATGTAATCTGGCCGAGTGACTTGGCCTTCTTTCCTAGGATGACTCCATGGAATTGCATGTTGCTCTCATTAAGTCGGGACATCAGAATGCCCATCCCATTAAGGGTATCTGCATACAGAATGTTCAAACTGCTACCACCGTCCATGAGGACCTTGCAGAGTTGAGTGCCTCCCACAACTGGATCGACCACCAAAGCCTGCCGACAGGGAGTGGCCACATGAATAGGATGATCTGACTGATCAAATGTGATGGCAGTCTGAGACCACTTGAGGTAGGTGGGAGTTGTAGGCACGGCCATATTGACTTCCCTGTTTATGACCTTCAGTCGACTCTTGCTTTCAACATCAGCAAAAATCATCAGCATAGCATTGACATGAGGAAACATTTTTTTTGTCTCCATCATCATCCTTTTCAGGGGTTTTCTCACTCGACAGAGTCTCCTTGAACTACTGAATCAACAGTCGACACTGTCGAGTGGTATGCTTAGGCAATATCAGATTGCCTTCATCACCTTTCCTCATGTGTATTGCACATGATAAATCCAGGACATCAGTACCTGAATGGTTCTTTCCTTTCTTGGGGTTGAATTGTCGCTTGGACTTCCCCTTGTTTCTCCCTTGGGCCACCAGAGTGGCTGCCTCTGCCTAGACAAGGCCATCAGCCTTCCGCTTTTGCTTCCGACTGGCATTACCACCGGCATTGTTGTCGACTGCCTTTCCTTTGCCGCAGCAGAGGCGGTCTTCTTTTTCACCATTGGCATACCGAGTGGAGATTTCCATCATTTTCCTCACTGAGATGTCACCTATTCACCCAAACTTCAAAGAGAGTTCTCTGTATTTCACTCCAGCCTTGAAAGCACAATCAGCCTGATGCTCGGAAACATTTTCCACTGTATGATGCAGAGTGGACCAGTGCTGAATGTAATCTCTCAAAGTCTCGTTCGGCTTCTGAACACAATGTTGCAAATCAATCAGCCTGGCAGGATGCTTGCAAGTTCCCTCGAACATTCTGATGAACACGCGGGTGAGATCTTCCCAGCAGTGGATGCTAGAAGGAACCAAGAAATTCAGCCATGCACAAGCTGAACCATCCAACATCAAGGACAAATGCTTCATTGCAATATTACCATTACCACCACCAATCTGAACAGCCACTCGATAATCATCTAGCCATGTTTCTGGCTTTGACTCGCTAGAAAACTTGATGATCCCAGCCGCCAACCTGAAGTTGGGGGGAATCTCTACGGAACGAATAGCCCTGCTAAAGCACTCAGAAGCAGAAATATCAGTAGTGCTTCTACTCAGAAAATCTCTGTCATACCCATCCCTATGTGCTCTGCCTCTGTCGATCTGCCTCTGAGTGACGAGGTCTCAAGCATCAAACCATGTGTTCCCCTCATCACCGAACGAGCGACTTTGTCCTAGTGCCGGGGCACATGTGGACCACCCCGCGGAGGAGTGTGCACTCGGCACTAGTCGTCACGGTGAAACTGATCTCTGTACTGATCCTCTCAGCAGCCTCAGCGCGACTACAAAACAACAGAATTCTAAAGCTGCGCTACACCAAGCAATGCTCTAATATGTAGCAACCCTCTACCAGCCTCTGACCATGACGGCTGAACGGAATCTGCTATCCTAGCTGCAACTGCATCTTTTAAAACCGGAGTACGGTATAGCTCAACATTGTTATGTGAACCACTCATAAACAGTTGTCGCTGACGTCGACTGGGAGCTGGTGGACGCTGGCGAGCACGCGCGTTGAGTTCTCTCTAGACTTCTTCGAGTCGAATGTGCTTGTTCTCCAAGGCCTGAGCTTCAGCGGTCGCACCAACGATGGGTGTATGGAGGACCTCCTCATGGCGGCACGGCTTCTCACTCGACGGTCCACCAGTCTCTCGCCTACCATGGCCAAAACTTGGCAGCGGGCTCTGATGAGAACTAGCCATAAGAACCTCCGCTACAGGATCGTGGCTCTTGCACTCAGAGGGAACGTTTGTAGGATCGAAAGTAGGTCTAGAGGGGGGTGATTAGACTACTTGACAAAATAAAAGTTTTGCCTTTTCCTCAATTTTAATTCTTGGCAAGTTTTAGCCATCATAGCATATCAAGTAACACCCTACACATGCATGTCTAAGAGTGTAGCATCGAAAAGTAAAGACATTGCACATGTAAGTAAAGAGAGGGTTAGGAATGCAAACACAAGTGATGACACGATGATTTTCCCGTGGTTCCGATAGGTGGTTATATCGTATGTCCACGTTCATGGAGTCTTCAACCCACGAAGGGTAACGGTCACGAGAGTCCACGGAGGGCTCTACCCACGGAGGGCTCCACGAAGAAGCAACCTTGACTATTCCATGCGGCTTCCGTCCATGAAGGACTAGCCTTACTATGGGTGGATCTTCACGAAGTAGGCGATCTCCTTGCCCTTACAAACTTCTTGGTTCACTCCACAACACAAAGTAGGAGGCTCCCAAGCGACACCTAACCAATCTAGGAGGCACCACCCTCCAAAAGGTAATAGGCTCGATAATGACGATAAACTCCTTGCTCTTGTGCTTCAAGATGATAGAATCATCAACACACAATCTCTCCCACCCATATTTGGCTTGGTAGAAGAGATGGGATTGGTGTCAAGCAAATTGGGGGGCTAGAAATCAAGATCCATATGGTTGTAGTGCAAGACCCTGACCTCAACACAAGGGTAGGTGGTTCTCTCTCAGAAAACTGAGTAGGATAGGTATGGAATAGTTTTGAGTGCTTCTCTTTCGAGTGGGTGGTAGTGAATGGGTATATATAGGCATCCCCAAAAATCCAACCATTACACACAATAAGTCAGGCTCGGTGACAACGGTGTGTAAATCTTGGTGGTACCGAAGTGACTAAAAGTGGCAACTTTTGAATCTCAGAGGGACCGATATACAATTCTCGGTTGCACCGACAAGGTGACCAACCGTCATATTTACCAGACTCGGTGATGCCGATTCACCATTCTCGGTCGGACCAAAAATGAGAACTTGCGTAACAGAATCTTGGCAACCCAACTCGGTGGCACCAAGTGCAGTGTCGGATGCACCGAAGTGTTTGGGTTTGGCTGAGTTTGTCTAGGGTTCGGAACTCGGTGGCACCGGGATAGGAATGTTGGTTGCACCGATTTGCATTTTTGGCTTAGGATAGACTTTGGTGGGAGAGTATGTGGATGTTTTGGTGACTGTCACTTGTGCACGTTTGAGCATATTGCTCACCGTCAAAACTTTACCCCCTTTTAATAGTATTAGCTTTCCTATGGACTCAAAGTGATTTCTCACAAATGTAAAATGTAGAGTCCTCTTGCTTCAAGCTTGGCCAACCTATTTCCTTGAATCTTGGGGTAATTCCACAATCCTTTAGCCATTCCCATCATTAAATTTTCCTAAAATATACTTGGTGAAAGCATTAGTTCAATGACTTATATGTTGTTATTAATTACCAAAATCACCAAGGGAGCAAATGTGCTTTCAATCTCCACCTTTTTAGTAATTGATGACAACATATAGATCAAAGCTTCGACAAATATATAATCATGGAATATAATCGTCGCTTTGAGAAGTATGTGAAAGGCAAGAGCTCCCTTTAAATTTGTGCATTATTTTTAAATTTGCATTTGAATGCAAATGCACAATCGATTAGGTACATGGGTCACTTCTTACATGTCACATACCACTTGGTGGTGTGCGAGAGTAATTGGAATGAATATCATAGCACAACACAATCAACCAAAGATGAATGATCATCACATAAGTATTAAGATGATAGGAAATAGTAACATCACACATTAAAGTGTATCATCAAACATCATCAAGCGTGTATCACAAGCAAGACAAAAGAGTATCATGGCAACCAAAAGCAATTGTTTTTGAAAAAGCAGCAAAAAACCAAACGCTCTCTCTCTCGAAGACTAATGATCTATATACACTTCTCCCCCTTTTGCAACAAGTTACCAAAGAGTTCAAAGGTATCTATCTAAGCGTTCTTGGGCTGATCTCCTCCGGTTGTTGATAGAGGAGTCAAGATGACGGCGTCGGCGAAGATCTCTGTAGATGTCATTGATGGAGCTGGAGTGGACACTGGAGGAACAAGAGCTGATGGAGTAGGAGCTATGCTCACAGTAGCAGGAGCTGATGAAGAGGGCCTCGATTCTGGTGCAGGCACTATGGTTGATCTCATCTGAGTGGTGAACTGGATGTCTGGCCCGAGAGGTGATACTTCCTCAACATCATCATCATCAGAAGAATAAGAAGTGGAGACTCGAGGGATGTGCACGGAGTCAACTTCCTTCTGGCACTCTATCACTGTCTTGGATAACTTGTTCACCTTATCACCAAGAAACTTGAATCTTGACTCAAAGATCCTCACAAGGATTTTCTGGTTCTCTAGAATCCCCTTGATATCCTTTTGCATGCCCTAGATGGCTGTGATCAGAAGATCCATGTGCTCGTTCCTGGATCTGGGGGCTTGAGCACTAGCGGCTCGAACAACTTCTGCCTCTACATGTGCTGTAGCAGAAGTGGGATGATCTGGGTTCATCACCACGACATTATCTTCGAACTCTAGCTGTAGGAGCAGGTGTGGACGATCAAGAGCAAAAATGTGCTTCTCCAACTAAGAGTTGATGAGCAACTGTTTGTAGGGAGCATAACAGCAAGAGCACTTCTGGTCAGCAGCAACCCTCTTGATTGTCTCAACAATCAGATCCATGACTCTAATCCTGGTGTTCCTATCAAGGTGGATAAGAATATTGATGGAGTAGCCTCAGATCATCTTGTCATCTCTTGACTTGGGCATCAAGGTATGCCTGAGAATAGTGTTCATAGTCTGGAGGCCTGCTTGCAGATAATAGATGGATCCCACCTTGTGTGATTGCACCTTGTTTGCAGGGATAGGAGTATACATGTCTTTCATGGCATTGTGACTTTCCTTGGGTTCTGATTATACATCCAGATCTCCTTCTCGAGCTTCTGTAACTTCCAAAAGAGAAGCCCATTCCTCAATAGTGGATTCATATCTAGCCCCTTCAGTCATCCATACAATTCTACCATCTCTGTAGAAATGAACAGTGGAGTAGAATTGCATGATCATCTCGTCGTTCCATGCAGTAAGCTCTCTGCCAATGAACTTGTCCAGACCAATGCTATGGAAGTTGTCTTGGACACTCAGGAATTAGTCCACATTATCTTTAATGAACTTCCAATCGACATATCTCATGTCGCTAACAGCTAGGCTCTTGTCAAGCAACACGGTCTCATAAAAATCCTATTGCTCTCTTGTGTAAAACCTGTAGTCAACAGCAGTTTTCCTCCTCTAAGCATAAGGATCTATGGCTCTCCAGGCTCTTAAGCATGAGTCTTTCCTCTTCTTCATGTCCTCAGCAACTAAGTAGCTGGCATCATGCACTGGAAGATCTGGTCTGAGCTTCATCAAAGTAGTCAAGTCATCATCATCTTCCATTGTGAAGGCAGTCCGTTTGTTCTTCTCTGAAGCTGGGATGTCTCTGGTAGTCCTCTTGGACTTTTGTGTACCAGCTTTCTTTGCAGTATGCTTGGTGCTCTTGGAGGTGCCAGTGTTTGGCATAACATCAGCCATAAGCTTCTTGGCTTTCTTCTTGGGAGGGGCAATCTCAACATGTTCATCCTGTTGGGGAATGTTGCATGGGAAACAAAAAATTTCCTATGCACACACAGATCTATCCATGGCGATGAGCATCTACGAGAGCGAGAGTGGATCTACGTACCCTTGTAGATCGCTAAGCGGGAAGCGTTAAGAAACGCGATTGGTGTAGTCGAACGTCTTCGCGATCCAAATCGCCGTGTGTCCCGCGATCCGATCACAATCCGTCTCGCGATCCAATCACGATCTGTCCCGCAAACTTGATCACGATCCGTCCCACGAACTTGATCATGATCCTTCCGATCTAGCACCGAACGAACGGCACCTCCGCGTTTAGCACGCGTACAGCTTCATGACGATCTCCGCCGTCTTGATCCAGCAACAAGGAGGGAAGACGAATAAGAGTTCTCCGGCAGCGTGACGGCGCTCCGACGATGGTGGTGGAGCTATTCCAGTAGGGCTTCGCCTAAGCACTGCAGAAATCTGATCTAGAGGAGAAACTATGGACTAGAGGGTAGGGATGCACGTGGCTGAAAATCTTGAGCAAAACCCCTAAAACCCTCTATTATATATAGGAGGAGAGGAGGAGAGGAGGCAGCCTTGGCTTCCAAGCCAAGGAGGCTCGGCCGAACCAGGAGGGAGGACTCCACCTCCTCCACTCCTAGTAGGATTAGGACTCCTTCCTTATTTTGCCTTTTTCCACCTTTTTCCTTTTGGGTTTTTCTTCCCAGCCGCATGGGTCTTGTGTGGGACTTCCAGCAGCCCACAAAGGGCAGGTATTTAATCTCCCACAGCCCACGAAGCCTCTTGGGTCGAAATACCCCTCCCGGTGGTCTCCCGGTACACTACCGGCACTCCTGGTACACTACCAATGAGCCCAAAACTTTTCCGGCGACCAAAAAAGGACTTCCTATATATGAATCTTTACCTACAGACCATTCCAGAGCTCCTCGTGATGTCCAGAATCTCATCCAGGACTCTGAACAACCTTTGGTCACCACCATATATAACTCTATACTACCGAAACGTCACCAAACCTTAAGTGTGCAGACCATGTGGGTTCGAGAACTATGTAGACATGACCGAGACACCTCTATGGTCAATAACCAATAGCGGGACCCGGATGCCCATATTGGTTCCTACATATTCTATGAAGATCTTTATCGGTCGAACCTCTATGTCAAGGATTCAGTTAATCTCGTATGAGGTTCCCTTTGTTTTTCGGTATGTTATTTGCCCGAGATTCGATCGTCGGTATCTTCATGCCTAGTTCAACCTCGTTACTGGCAAGTCTCTTTACTCGTTCCGTAATACAAGATCCCGTGACTAAAACTTAGACACATTGCTTGCAAGGCTCATTGTGATGTTGTATTACCGAGTGGGCCCTGAGATACCTCACCGTCACACGGAGTAACAAATCCCAGTCTTGATCCATGCCAACTTAACAGACACCCTCGGAGATACCTGTAGAGCACCTTTATAGTCACCCAATTACGTTGCAACGTTTGATACACACAAGGCACTCCTCTGATGTTCGTGAGTTGCATGATCTCCTGGTCATAGGAACACATACTTGACATGCAGAAAACAGTAGCAATAAACTAACAAGATCATATGCTACGTTTGTAGTTTGGGTCTTGTCCATCACATCACTCTCCTAATGATGTGATCCCATTATCAAATGACATCACATGTTAATGGCTAGGAAACCTTAACCATCTTTGATCAACAAACTAGTTCACTAGAGGCATACTAGGGACAAAGTGTTGTCTATTTACCCACACATGTAATGTGTTTCGAATTAATACAATTATAGCATGGATAATAAACGATTAGCATGAACAAGGAAATATAATAATAAAAACTTTATTTATTGTCTCTAGAGCATATTTCCAACAGTCTCCCACCTGCACTAGAGTCAATAATCTAGCTCACATCACTATGTGATTTACATTGTAATGAATCGAACACCCATCCAGTTCTGGTGTTGATCATGTTTAGCCCTTGGAAGAGGTTTAGTCAACGGGTCTGCAACATTCAGATCCGTGTGCACTTTGCAAATATTTATGTCCTTCTCCTTGATGTAATCACGGATGGAGTTGAAGCGTCGCTTTATGTGTCTGGTCCTCTTGTGAAACCTTGTTTCCTTGTCCAGAGCAATGGCACCAGTGTTGTCACAGAACAGGTTCATTGGACTCAGTGCACTGGGCACTACTCCAAGATCTGTCATGAACTGGTTCATCCAGGCACCTTCCTTCGCCGCCTCCAAGGCTGCGATGTACTCCGCTTCACATGTAGAATCGGCTACCATGCTTTGCTTGGAACTGCACTAGCTTACCGCTCCCCCGTTAAGAATAAATACGTATCCGGTTTGTGACTTAGAGTCAGCCGGATCAGTGTCAAAGCTTGCATCAACGTAAACCTTTACGACGAGCTCTTCATCACCTCCATAAACGAGAAACATTTCCTTAGTCCTTTTCAAGTACTTAAGGATATTCTTGACCGCTTCCCAGTGTTCCATTCCAGGATCACTTTGAAACCTTCTGGCCATACTTATGGCAAGGCTAACATCCGGCCTTGTGCATAACATTGCATACATGATAGAGCCTATGGCTGGGATGACACTCATCTTTTCTCTATCTTCTGCAGTCACTGGGCATTGAATCTCACTCAACTTCACACCTTGTAACACAAGCAAGAACCCCTTCTTGGACTGATCCATTTTGAACTTCTTCAAAACTTTATCAAGGTATGTGCTCTATGAAAGTGCTATTAAGCGTGTCGATCTATCTCTATAGATCTTAATGCCTAATATGAAAGCAGCTTCTCCTAGGTACTTCATTGAAAAACTCTTGTTCAAATATTCCTTCACCCTTTCCAGCATTTCTATATTGTTTCCAATAAGCAATATGTCATCCACATATAATATTAGAAACGCTATAGAGCTCCCACTCACTTTCTTGTAAATACAAGCTTCTCCATAAACTTTTATAAACTCGAATGCTTTGATCACCTCATCAAAACGCTTATTCCAACTCCAAGATGTTTGCACCAGCCCATAAATGGATTGCTGGAGTTTGCAAAATTTGTCAGCATTATCTGGATCGACAAAACCTTTTGGTTGCATCATATACAACTCTTCCTCAAGGAAACCGTTGAGGAACCCTGTTTTGACATCCATCTGCCAAATTTCATAGTCAAAATAAGCAGCTGTTGCCAACATGATTCTGACAGACTTAAGCATCGCTACGGGTGAGAAGGTCTCATCGTAATCAACTCCTTGAACTTGTGAAAAACCCTTTGCCACAAGTCGATCTTTATAGACGGTGACATTCTGTTCGCGTTTGTCTTCTTCTTAAAAATTCATTTGTTCTGAATGGACTTTCGCCCTTCAGGTAATACTTCCAAAGTCCTTACTTTGTTTTCATACATGGATCCCATCTCGGATTTGACGGCCTCTAAACATTTCTCGGAATCCGGGCCCATCACTACTCCTTCATAGCTCATAGGTTCATTGTTGTCCAACACCATGACCTCCAAGACAGGGTTGTCGTACCACTCTGGAGTAGTACGCGGCCTTGTCGACCTACGAGGTTCAATAGTAGCTTGATCCGAAGCTTCATGATCATCATCATTAACTTCCTCTTCTATCGTCGTAGGTTCCACAGAAACATCTTTCTGCGTTGCGCTACTTTCTGGTTGAAGTAAAGGTTCAATAACCTCATCAAGCTCTATTTTCCTCCCACTCAATTCTTTCAAGAGAAACTCTTTCTCAAGAAATGTTCCGTTCTTAGTGACAAACACTTTGCCTTCGGATCTAAGATAGAAGGTATACCCGACTATCTCTTTTGGGTATCCTATGAAGACACATTTTTCCGCTTTGGGTTCCAGCTTTTCAGGCTGAAGCTTTTTGACATAAGCATCACATCCCCAAACTTTAAGAAACGACAACTTTGGCCTCTTGCCAAACCACAGTTCATATGGCTTCGTCTCAACAGATTTCGATGCTGCCCTATTTAAAGTGAATGCAGTTGTCTCTAATGCATAACCCCAAAACGATAGTGGCAAATCAGCAAGAGACATCATAGAATGCAACATATCTAATAAGGTTCGATTATGACATTCGGACACACCATTATGTTGTGGTGTTTCGGGCGGTGTCAACTGTGAAACAATTCCACATTGTCTTAAGTGACTGCCAAACTCATAACTCAGATATTCACCTCCTCGATCAGATCGCGGGAATTTAATCTTCTTGTTATGATGATTCTCAACTTCACTCTGAAATTGCTTGAAATTTTCAAACGTTTCAGACTTGTGTTTCATCAAGTAAATATACCCATATCTACTTAATTCGTCAGTGAAGGTGAGAAAATAACGATATCCACCATGCGTTGTAACGTTCATTGGACCGCACACATCACTATGTATGATTTCCAATAAGTCACTCGCCCGTTCCATTGTTCTAGAGAACGGCGTTTTAGTCATCTTGCCCATGAGGCATGGTTCACATGTGTCAAGTGATTCAAAATCAAGTGACTCCAAAAGTCCATTAGCATGGAGCTTCCTCATGCGTTTTACACCAATATAACCTAAACAGCAGTGCCACAAGAAAGTGGTACTATCATTATCAACTCTAAATCTTTTGGCATCAATGTTATGAACATGTGTGTCATCACTATCAAGATTCAATATGAATAAACCCCTAACATTGGGTGCATGATCATAAAAGATATTACTCATATAAATAGAACAACCTTTATTCTCTGATTTAAATGAGTAACCATCTCGCAATAAACAAGATCCAGATATAATGTTCATGCTTAACACAGGCACTAAATAACAATTATTCAGGTTCATCACTAATCCCGATGGTAATCGAAGAGAGAGCATGCCGACGGCGATCACATCAACCTTGGAACCATTTCCCACGTGCATCGTCACTTCGTCCGTTGCCAGCCTTCGTTTATTCCGTAGTTCCTATTTTGAGTTGCAAATGTGAGAAACCGAACCGGTATCAAATACCCAGGCACTACTACGAGAGCTAGTAAGGTACACATCACTAACGTGTACATCATATATACCTTGTTTGTCGTTGGCCGCCTTCTTGTCAACAAGGTACTTGGGGCAGTTCCGCTTCCAGTGACCAGTTCCCTTGCAATAAAAGCACTCAGTTTCTGGCTTGGGTCCATGCTTGGGCTTCTTTACAGGAGTAGCAACTGCTTTGCCATCCTTCTTGGTTTTACCCTTCTTTCCCTTGCCCTTGCCCTTGCCATTTTTCTTGAAACTACTGGTTTTATTGACCATTAACACTTGATGTTCTTTTTGGATTTCAGACTCAGCGACCTTTAGCATCGCAAACAGCTCGGCGACTGACTTGTTTATCCCGTGCATGTTATAGTTCATCACAAAGCTCTTGTAACTAGGTGGCAGTGATTGAAGAACTCTGTCAGTGATCGCCTCTGGCGGAAGGGTAATTCCCAACTCCGCTAGACGAGTTGAATACCCAGACATTCTGAGTACATGTTCACTGATAGAACCGTTCTCCTCCGTCTTGCACGCATAGAACTTATCGGAGGTTTCATACCTCTCGATCCGGGCAATCTTCTGAAAGATAAACTTCAACTCCTGGAACATCTCATATGCTCCATGACGTTCAAAACGTCTTTGAAGTCCTGGTTCTAAGCCATACAATATTGCACACTAAACTATTGAGTAATCTCCAGTACGTGCCTCCCAAGTGTTCTTAACGCCTTCGGAGGTCATGTCTTCTGGTTTGTCACCAAGCGGTGCATCAAGGACATATGATTTCTACGAAGCCGTGAGGATAATCCTCAGATTACGGGCCCAGTCAACAAAGTTACTTCCATCATCTTTCAACTTAGCTTTCTCTAGGAACGCATTAAAATTCAAGGGTGCTACTACGCGAGCCATTGATCTACAACAAAAATATGCAAAGTTTACTTAGACTATTGTTCAAGATAATGAATTTAGTTAATCAAATTACTAAAGCTCCCACTCAAATTGACATCCTTCAGGTCATCTGAGTGTCACATGATCCAAATCCACCAACTCAAGTCCGATCATCACGTGAGTTGAGGTGGCTTTAGTGGTGAACATCATTATGTTGATCATATCTACTATATGATTCATGTTTGACCTTTCGGTCCCTTGTGTTCCGAGGCCATGTCTGTACATGCTAGGCTCGTCAAGTTTAACCCGAGTGTTCTGCACGTGCAACACTGGCTTGCACCCATTGTATGTGAACGTAGAGTCTATCACACCCAATCATCACGTGGTGTCTCAACACGACGAACTTTCGCAACGGTGCACACTCGGGGAGAACGCAATTTATCTTGAAATTAAGCGAGGGATCGCCTTATAATGCTACCGTCGTCCTAAGCAAAACAAGGTGCATAAAAGGATTAACATCACATGCAAATCATAAGTGACATGATATGGCCATGAACTTGTGCTTTTGAGCTCAATCTTGAAAACACCGGCATGATCTCCATCGTCACCGACACGACACCATGATCTACATCATCTTGATCTCCATCAATGTGTCGCCATCGGGGTTGTCACGCCCATCATTCTTGTACTAATATTGCTACCGTTTAGCGATAAAGTAAAGCATTACATAGCACTTAATGATTGACACGCAGGTCATACAATAATTAAAGACAACCCTATGGCTCCTACCGGTTGCTGTACTCATCGACATGCAAGTCGTGATAATCTATACATCACATGATCATCACATATATCACATCATGTAATTGGCCATATCACATCACAACATACCCTGCAAAAACAAGTTAGACGTCATCTAATTGTTGTTGCATGTTTTACGTGGCTGCTACGGGTATCTAGCAAGAACAATTCTCATCTACGCAAAAACCACAACGGTGATACACTAGTTGCTTTTCAACCTTCTCAAGGACCGCCTTTGTCGAATCCGATCCAACTAAAGTGAGAGAAACTGGCACCCGCAAGCCATCTATGCAACAAGTTGTGGTCGAGGGAACCGGTCTCTCGTAAGCGTACGAGTAATGTTGGTCCAGGCCGCTTCATCTCACAATACCGTTGAACCAAAATCCGACCAAGGGAGGAAGCAATCTAAGCATCAATGCCCACAAACCTTTTGTGTTCTACTCGAGATCTCATCTACACATAGACCTAGCTCTGATACCACTATTGGGGAATGTTGCATGGGAAACAAAAAATTTCCTATGCACACGTAGATCTATCCATGGTGATGAGCATCTATGAGAGGGAGAGTGGATCTACGTACCCTTGTAGATCGCTAAGCGGGAAGCGTTAAGAAATGCGGTTGGTGTAGTCGAACGTCTTCGCAATCCAAATCGCCGTGCGTCCCGCGATCGAATCACGATCCGTCCCGTGATCTGATCACGATCTGTCCCGCGAACTTGATCACGATCCGTCCCACGAACTTGATCACGATCCTTCCAATCTAGCGCCGAACGGACGGCACCTCCGCGTTTAGCACACGTACAGCTCGATGACGATCTCCATCGTCTTGATCCAAAAAGAAGGAGCGGAGAGGAAGAAGAGTTCTCCAGCAGCATGACGGCGCTCTGGCGATGGTGGTGGAGCTACTCCGGCAGGGCTTCACCTAAGCACTGCAGAAATCCGATCTAGAGGAAAAACTATGGACTAGAGGGTAGGGTTGCACATGGCTGAAAATCTTGTGCAAAAACCCTAAAGCCCTCTAGTATATATAGGAGGAGAGGAGGCAGCCTTGGCTTCCAAGCCAAGGAGGCTTGGCCGAACCAGGAGGGAGGAGTCCACCTCCTCCACTCCTAGTAGGATTAGGACTCCTTCCTTATTTTGCCTTTTTGCCTTTTTCCACCTTTTTCCTTTTGGGTTTTTCTTCCCAGCCGCAGGGCCTTGTGTGGAACTTCCACCAGCCCACAAAGGGCTGGTATTTACTTTCCCACAGCCCATGAAGCCTCTTGGGTCGAAATACCCCTCCCGGTGGTCTCTCGGTACACTACCGGCACTCTCGGTACACTACCAATGAGCCCGGAACTTTTCCGGCGACCAAAATAGGACTTCCTATATATGAATCTTTACCTCCGGACCATTACGGAGCTCGTCGTGACGTCCGAGATCTCATCCGGGACTCCGAACAACCTTAGGTCACCACCATATATAACTCTATAGTACCGAAACGTCACCAAACCTTAAGTGTGTAGACCCTGTGGGTTCGAGAACTATGTAGACATGACCGAGACACCTCTAAGGTAAATAACCAATAGCGGGACCTGGATGCCCATATTGGTTCCTACATATTCTACAAAGATCTTTATCGGTTGAACCTCTATGTCAAGGATTCAGTTAATCCTGCATGATGTTCCCTTTGTTCTTCGGTATGTTACTTGCCCGAGATGAGATCGTCGGTATCTTCATACCTAGTTCAACCTCGTTACTAGCAAGTCTCTTTACTCGTTCCATAATACAAGATCTCGTGACTAAAAATTTGACACATTGCTTGCAAGGCTCATTGTGATGTTGTATTACCGAGTGGGCCCTAAGATACCTCACCGTCACACGGAGTAACAAATCCTAGTCTTGATCCATGCCAACTTAACAGACACCCTCGGAGATACCTGTAGAGCACCTTTATAGTCACCCAGTTACGTTGCGACATTTGATACACACAAGGCACTCCTCTGATGTTCGTGAGTTGCATGATCTCATGGTCATAGGAACACATACTTGACATGCAAAAAACAGTAGCAATAAACAAACACGATCATATGCTACATTTGTAGTTTGTGTCTTGTCCATCACATCATTCTCCTAATGATGTGATCCTGTTATCAAATGGCATCACATGTTAATGGCTAGGAAACCTTGACCATCTTTGATCAATGAGCTAGTTCACTAGAGGCATACTAGGGACAAAGTGTTGTCTATTTACCCACACATGTAATGTGTTTCCAATTAATACAATTATAGCATGGATAATAAACGTTTATCATGAACAAGGAAATATAATAATAAACACTTTATTTATTGCCTCTAGGGCATATTTCCAACACATCCTCCTCCTCCTCAGCAGTAGCACCATCAGCCTCCTCTGGATCTTCAAACATAGAGGTAGGCCTGCCAATCACATGGACAATCCTCTTCCTGGACTTCTTCTCCCATGCCTTTATACCCACCACTGTCGGTGACACCGATTCTAAGTTTTTGGTGTCACCGAGTGCCTCCACTATCAACTGACAGGGACACTCGGTGTAATCGAGAAAATGGAATCGGTGGTACCGAGATTGAAAAACCAGATGAACCTTAGGCGTTCTGTGAGACCGAGATTTTGTGGTTGGTTCCACCGAGATGCACTTAGGAGGTTTTAATGGTCAGTCCTTGTCGATACAGAACTCCGAGTGCTCCACACATAGAGGAATTGAAAAGCACTTGTTCAAATTTTGTGATGCAGCATGAATGGAGTATGATGTGAGAAAGCATAGATAGCTAAAGAAGTGTTCCCAGGCATTCTTGTATATCCAATTGGCAAAATATAAATCAAAAGCCAAATAGCAACAATTGTATATCCTCGAATGAGAAAATAAATGCAGACCAACATCCTCACACAATAAGATGTCAAATGAAATCATGGCCAACATGCACAAACACTCTAGCATCTAACAAGCACTTGGGCGATGACTAAGTCATCTATATATGAGTATTTGACTTAGGAGCCAAGTAAGAGTACTTGATCATAGGCCATACTCATCGTTTAAGCACAAGTGGGGTTACCACGTTTACATAAAGCATTTAATGTTGTCACATACTAAGAGATGCTTTGACTCAAGTCTTAGAGTAAAGATCCCCCTTGATGTGACATCCCCCCTTAAGAGGGATAAACTAACCTTGGGTTTTGTCGATGAAGACTTCATGTTGGTGAGGTAGTGGTGGATGCTCAAGGTTGATGAAGATCACCAAGAGTTGGGAGCATCCTTGTTGTTTCGTTACTCTTCTCACCTACATGGGTTAGTCCTAACACACAGGAGACAAAATACAAGGATATCTATGGACATGGAGTGCAAAGCATGTGTAATGGTGTCCATTGATTTGTTGATTACCTTGTCCCTTGCTTACCTTTGAGGGAACGTGTGACTCGTTGATCTATTGCATAGAGTTGATGTTGATTGCAAATATATCTTGCAAAAAATGAATATAAGTGAATTTCATTAGCGGATGCACCCCTCAAGAACTCTCTAGTTCTTCTTCTTGGGAATCCACATCAAGTTGATGGGGATCCTTGGTGTTGAAGTAGCACTTGTAGAAGTTGAGCTTGTAGTAGCCTTGGGAACCCACTTCACCAAAGCTTGGGGTTCATCTTCATAAGAGTCAAAGTCCTCTTGGAGCTTGTTCTTGCCCTTGAGCTTGGTGTCTTATGGTGGAAGGTCATCTTGAGTGTTTGTCCTCTTGGGAAGAGTATTTCCATACTTCTCCTTTTCAGGAACAAACTTGGGATTGGGATATTGACCTTTTGCCCATTCAACTCCATTAGCGTTGAAGTAGCCAACACCACGATTCTTCCGGTATCCTCCGTGCTTGCGTACAATCTCATCAAACTGTTTGTACCCTTCAAGACTCTTGTAGATACCTTTCTCTATAATTCCTTTCAATAAAGCATTTTCTTGCTCTCAAGTGTAACTTGGCTAAGAGAATTATCATTAGTGGAATCAATAAAACTACTAGGAGCAACATCATTGGGTTTAGCATTTTTATTGTTGCTACTAGATGAAGAACCTTTGTGTCCTTTGTTACTAGTTTGCTTAGATTTGACTTGTGGCATGAATGTAGACAAGAGTAGTCGTTTGGCAATATAAGATGAAGTCTTCTTTCGGAGATCGTCATAGATAGATTTAAGAAATTCATGTGCTTGCTCCAAATTGAGCTTCTCGAAGCGTAGCTTCTCATGAGTTCTTACAAGCTCTCTATGATCTTCAAGAGTAGATTCATGAGCAAACTTAAGAGTGTTGAGTTCTTTAGTTAGTTATTCTATTTTCATCTTATCATCATCAATAGACTTATCTTAACTAGTATGAGAAATATCAAGTTCATTATGATCACTAGTTTTATCACATAGCAAGTCATCATCATAAAGCAAATCATCTTCATCACTATCAAAATCAAGATATTTGGGGTGTGATACCTTGGGACCTTTAGCCATGAAGCAACTTCCACCTCCTTCATTTGGTGAATCAAACAGATCATAGGAGTTGGTTGTCACTAGTGAAATTCTGGCAACACCATCATCTTGACTGTAGTCGGAGTTGGAGTGATAGCTTCTCTCGGAGTGGTTGTCGGAGTCGGAGCCGGAAACCCATTCACCAACATGAGTTTGATGCTTTCTTCTGGAGTAGCTCTTGGTGTGCTTGTCCTTCTTCTCCGAGTCCCTACTTCTCCTTGAGGGTCTTCGTTCATAATGATCATCTCTACTCCTTCTCTCTCTTTGAGGTGATTCGTCTCTTGAGCTTTGTCTTCTTGGTGACTCTTCTCTTCGTTTGTAGGGACCCGAGCACTCATTTGAGTAGTGTCCGGGCTTCCCACAATTGTAGCAGTTTCGGTCATGACTTGACGAATGCTTCTATTCATATCTTCAGTTGGAGCTGCGATCTTCGCTTCTATTCTTGTAGAACTTGTTAAATTTCTTGACCATGAGGCTTATCTCTTCATTTATAACAAGGTTATCTCTTGAGGTAGCGGGAGCATCACTTGTGGCTTTGTAAGCACCGCTAGACTTGTGATGAGGGTCTTCCTTGTCTTTGAGTGTCATCTCATGAGCAACAATTCTACCAATCACTTCCGTTGGTTTGAGATCTTTGTAGTTGGGCATCATTTGGATAAATGTGCACATGGTGTCATATCTCTCATCCAAAGCTCGAAGTATCGTCTTGATGATCAACTTGTCAGTGATTTCTTTGCTTCCTAATTCAGCAATTTCATTTGTGATGAGAGTTAGCTTAGAGTACATTTGAGCGACTCCTTCACCATTCTTGATCTTGAACTTGTCAAGTTGACCTTGAAGAACTTCTAACTTGGATTCTCTCACGGACTCAGTTCCTTCATGCTTATCAACCAAAGTATCCCAAATCTCTTTTGTGTGTTCAAGATGGCTGATTTTGTTGAATTCTTCAGGACAAAGGCAGTTGAAGAGTATGCCACATGCTTAAGCATTGAGTTGCAACATCTTCAATTCATCCGCTGACGCCACACGATCCGGTTCCTTTCCATCCGCAAAGAATTCACCTTGCAAGCCAACACGAACAACAACCCAAGCGGTAGGATTATGACCAAGCAAATGCATTTTCATTTTATGCTTCCAACTGGCAAAATTTGTGCCATCAAAGTATGGACCTCTACGGTGATAATTTCCCTCACTAGATGCCATACTTCTCCTAGGTTGTGAAACTAATGCAACGGAGACCAAAGCTCTGATGCCACTTGTAGGATCGAAAGTAGGTCTAAAGGGGGGTGATTAGACTACTTGACCAAATAAAAGTTTTGCCTTTTTCCCAATTTTAATTCTTGGCAAGTTTTAGCAATCATAGCATATCAAGTAACACCCTACACATGCATGTCAAAGAGTGTAGCATCGGAAAGTAAAGACATTGCACATGTAAGTAAAGATAGGGTTAGGAATGCAAACAGAAGTGATGACATGATGATTTTTCCCGTGGTTCTGATTGATGGTGCTATCATATGTCCACGTTCATGGAGTCTTCAACCCATGGAGGGTAATGGTCGCGAGAGTCCATGGAGGGCTCTACCCACGGAGGGTTCCACGAAGAAGCAACCTTGACTATTCCATGCGGCTTCCGTCCATGAAGGACTAGCCTCACTATGGGTAGATCATCATGAAGTAGGTGATCTCCTTGTCCTTACAAACTTCTTGGTTCACTCCACAACACGAAGTAGGAGGCTCCCAAGAGACACCTAACCAATCTAGGAGGCACCACCCTCCAAAAGGTAATAGGCTCGGTAATGACGATGAACTCCTTGCTCTTGTACTTCAAGATGATAGACTCCTCAACACACAATCTCTCTCACACAATTTTGGCTTGGTAGAAGATATTGGATTGCTGGAAAGCAACTTGGGGAGGCTAGAAATCAAGATCCATATGGTTGGAGTGGAAGATCTTGACCTCAACACAAGGGTAGGTGGTTCTCTCTCAGAAAACTAAGTAGGGTAGTTATGGAATAGTTCTGAGTGCTTCTCTTTCGAGTGGGTGGTGGTGAAGGGGTATATATAGACATCCCCAAAAATCCAACCGTTACACACAATAATTCAGACTCGATGACACCGATGTTTTAATCTCGGTGGTACCGAAGTGATCAAAAGGTGGCAACTTTTGAATCTCGATGAGACCGATATAGGAATCTCGGTTGCACTCACAAGGTGACCAATGGTCAGAAATGCAAAATTCGGTGACACCGATTCCACATTCTCGGACGGACCAAAAGTATGAACTTGCGTAACAGGAAGTTGACAACTCAACTCAGTGGCACGAAAGCAATGTCGGCTACACCAAAGTGTTAGGGTTTGGCTGAGTCTGTCTAGGGTTGGGAACTCGGTGGCATCGGGATAGGAATGTTGGTTCCACCGATTTGCATTTTTGGCTTAGGACAGACTTTGGTCGGAGAGTATGTGGATGTTTTGGTGACTGTCACTTGTGCACGTTTGACCATATTGTTCACCATCAAAACTTTACCCCCTTTTAATAGTATTGGCTTTCCTACGGACTCAAAGTGATTTCTCACAAATGTAAAATGTAGAGTCCTCTTGCTTGAAGCTTGGCCAACCTATTTCCTTGAATCTTGGGGTAATTCCACAATCCTTTAGCCAATCCGATCATTGAACTTTCCTAAAATATACTTGGTGAAAGCATTAGTTCAATGACTTATATGTTGTTATTAATTACCAAAACCACCAAGGGAGAAAATGTGCTTTCAACGTCCGACTGATCAGAGTTTGACTCGAACATGCCGTTAAGGGACTCAGCGGGTTTGATAGCCACAATTTGCGGAGACGAAACTTGACGAGCCGCCGCATGTCTCACCCAGTGCTGGAGCCGTGAGCGACCAGATCGCTTGCGACGGCGAACAACAGGGAGATCCAAAGAGTACGAAGTCGACGGCTGCCATAGAAGCACACCACAAGAGCTCGCGTAGAAATGCATGGCCCCATAGGCTTGGAGCGCCTCGACGTCGAGAGGCACTTCTTGGAGCCATGCTGAATCATCGGTGATGAAGGTGAGCGCACCGAAACGGATCTCGTGGCCCAGAGAGAAAAGACCACCGGAAGACATGATAAAGGAAGAAAAATGCAACCTCACCGGAAGTCGCTTAGACCCCTGCCCCATTGTGGGCTCCAATTATCGTGGGAACGAGTCTGGTAGTAGAAGTTAGGGGTACGAAAGGAGAGAGCAGAGCCCTAGCTACGGCGAGGATGTACACACGAATGTTTGAGTTCAGGCCCCTCTCGTGGAGGTAACAACCCTACGTCTCAGTGCTCGGGAGCTTTTGTCATGTGGAGAGTGTAAGTTATAGAGGTTGCGAACCCTTGTGCCATAGGGGAGAGGCGGCTTATATAGAGTTCGTTGCCCCTCATAAGTGTGAGGCATCCAAGGGTTTGATCGTGGGTATAAAGACGAGCGTTACTGGTAACGTACATCATAATTGCTATTAATGAAGACTGGCCTAACGCCTGCCTGCTGGCCTCCCTGGGGTGGCTTCTGGTCTTCTGGCCTCAACTGGGAGTGAGGTCTTCCGAGTGACAGGTTACTGCCGAGTGAAGGGATAAGCTTCTGAGTCGATGAATGTCGAGTGACTTAAGCACTATGGTGAATCTAGTCGGAATCTCTATTGTGATCTTTAAGTCCTTCAATATAGTGCCCTTAGGTAGGGTATGTGGGTTAGGCCTAGGACCCTACCCCAGGTACTTATCCTCATCAGGAAATATGCGGCATCGAAGCATGATGTGGACCATGTTAAGCAGCTCGATCTTGGCCTTGATCATCGAGGTGATGCGCTTCTGCAGCTTGTCCACCTCCGCATCTGACCCCCAGTCAAGGCCCTTCCGGAGCCATGTGGTAAATCTTGTGGGGGGTCCGGATCTGAACTCAGTTGGAGCAACCCGACCTTCTTCCCTTGGCTCAGTGATATAAAACCACTCTTTTTGCCAAATCTTGATGGTGTCAATGAAGGTGCCAGTCGGCCATCGGACGCGGGGAGTTTGTTGATTACCGCCCCCTCCCCCTCCCGTAGTCCGCATGCTCACCCGCAACAGTCTTCGGCTTGACGTTCAAAACCTTGAGGCACAGGCCGAAGTACGGTTCGACCCGTAGAAAGGCCTCGTAGACGATGATAAATGCAGATATGTGCATGAAGGAGTTCGGGGGTAGGTCGTGGAAGTCCAGTCCATAAAAGAACATCAGACCCCTAACAACGGGGTGGAATGGAAAGCTCAGTCCCCGGATGAAGTGAGGGACGAACACCACCCTCTCGCCTGGCATAGGGGTGGGAACCACCACGTTCTTCTCCGGAGCGCGATGAAAGATGTTGCAAGGAGGTAGCCGGCCTGCTTCGGGTCCCGGATGTCCTGGTATGTGCCGTAGAGGCCTCCCACTTGCCGTTGGAGCCCGAACCCACCATGGCTGAGCTCGGAGGAGAAGTCGAGGAAGAAATGGATATGGGCTCTGGGAGCTTGAAGAGATTGGGGAAGCAGAGGATGTGAATGGAAGCGTGAATAGGCTTTGTTTTTTTCCTTTTTATGGGGCATACTGCTGATTAGCCTCCCTTACTGCACCGCAAATTTCTCCGCTTCCCAAGACGTGCATACCGCTATACGCGCGTGATGTAAGCCGAGATATTAATCATATCCCATGTGAAAAAGGAGCACGATTTAAGCATTGATGAGTCGTGCTAATGTAAAAATGTCCTCGAACTGCGAATTGAGTTTGCACAACTGGATCAATGGTCATGGTGTGCCACAACCCTTCGTTAGAAAGGTTGTCAGAAAACATTGTTTAAACTTTGACGTTTGGCCTTTGGGATTAAGCAATTCATGGTTTTGGGACGGTCGTATGATCGGAAACATTATGCGTCATTAGAAGCCGAACTAGACTCGGCCGATCATTAGTGGGAAGAAGAGCTCACCCCACAAGCCGAAGATTCTGATTGCATGAAGCTACCAGAGCGTGGGCCCTTGGCATTGGGGGCTAGTTCGGGGGCTACTGAGGGAGTCCTGGATTAAGGGTCCTCGAGGAGTTCGCCTATCTCCTAATAGGCCGGCTTGATGGGCTGCATTCTGATCATCGCAGGAGGGGCCAGATACATCGAGAGCCCTCATTCTAGAACGAAGTCTCGAAGGCGCGTCGTGCACTCCAACTCAAGATGAGTAAATCGACATCTCCAACCTCAGCAGGAGACCTACCATGTGTAAACCCTACGTACCCCCCCAGTGTATATATAAACCAGGATCGTTTTAGACTATAGGGCAGAGAAACTCATCTAGGGTTTAGTTATTCGATCTCGAGGTAGATCAACTCTGTAACCTTCATACCATCAATATAATCGAGAAGGACATAGGGTTTTACCTCCATAGGAGGGCCCGAACCTGGATACACATCGTCTCCTTCGTCCCTTGTTACCAACGATCCTAGTCTCACATCTCGGGACCCCCTACCCGAGATCCGCCTGTTTTGACACCGACAACATGGAAACCAAGAAACCTACTCCGGCCACACGTCCGTTCATGAGCGGGACATTAAATGCAACGTCGGTCGAGCTCCTCACGTCCGCCCTCTATTTAAACGAGGCGAGACACCGGGCAAGAGTCACACCCCTCTGCCGCTCCTCCATCTCCTCCTTCACAATTTTCTTCACTCTTCTGATGGCTTCTGAAGATTAGTTCTCCGGCATACAGGCCGGCTAGGTAGCCCCACGAGTCCGCCTGATATGAGTAAGGCAGCTCGCTGCTCCACCTCCATCGCCTTGCCCGATAAAGCCAATTGCCGCCCCAAGCCGGCGTGTGATTGAGAAACTCACCGCTTCAGGCCAGCTTGATGAGGAGTGGCGAGTTGCTCCACGACGGCACGACAGGAAGCATGGCGGAAACCGTGACTCCCATGTCTACGACCGCACCTCCCGTGCATGTGGCCGCGTCTCCCGTGCATGCAGTTGCGCCATGCAGGTAGAGGTAGAAACCGGATGCATGGAGATCGATGAGTCGGTGACCAGCGCCTTTGCGTCCGCCGCCATCATCTAGAAGTAAAATGATCAAAAGATAACTGAACTTGCTGCGGCATTTAGATGCCAAGTGGGAACCATGCCCTTCACCTATCTAGGGCTACCCCTAGGGACTACCAAGCCTACAGTGAACGAACTGATGCCATTTGTTGATAAGGTAGAACATAGACTTTCAAGTACGGTCATCCGAATGTCGTACGGAGGCAGAGTTCGGTACATCAATTCGCCGCTCTCTTCACTACTCTTCTTTGCTAGTTGTGTGCTTAAACTATCGGAAAAATTGCTGGAACTAGTTGATCGAGCAAGGAGAAATTGTCTCTTCAGAAAGGTATTGGATAGGGATGCAAGGACTGACTCACTGGCCGCATGGGAATTAGTATGCAGACCAAAGAAGAAGGTCTTGCAGTGCTTAATTTGAAGATCCAAAATCAAGCTCTGCTGCTGAAATATATACACGAATCTATGCACAAGATGGATGTCCCTTGGGTTATGATGAAGACCCAAACTAGTCAAAACGTTCTCGAGTTTAATTACGCCCCGAGGGCAAGAATTTTGCTTCAGTAGATCAATCATGTGCAGGTATACAGCGAGAAGGGCCTGCAGAGATAGACAGTCACCGACAGACTGGCGTACGCGCAGCAAGGGCCACGTGTAATGGGGCCAGCACATGTGGCAGCCCAATGCGCGCCTGCTCCTGCTCCTGCAAAACGGCCTCGCTATTTCCATGCTCCCCCTGGACCTCTTTAAATACTATCCATTCCGCCCACATTCCCCACTACAATCATTCCGGCCGAGAAACTGCACGATTCAATCCGTTCCAAAACAAAAGTAGGCGTCACCGCTGCTCCATGGTAAGGGCAACGACACTGGTGCTCGTGGCCTCGCTCGCCGTCCTCCTCCTCGCCTCCGGCTCCGCTGGTGCCACGGCCGCCCGGACCTCGCCCAAGGAGGTGGCAACAGCATCTCCCAGCGAGGTACGTACGCGCAGGATCGATGTAAAAGGTTTTCAAGGACTCTTGGTCGATCCTCCGTCGATTTTTGATCTTCTTCTCTAATCGATGCCGTTGTTTTTCTTGCAGAAGGTTGCGGCGTCGGCGACGGAAGACCACGAGTGCGAGATGTTGGCCGGCGAGCAGCAGCGGGATGAGTGCATGGCGAGGAGGACGCTCGCCGCGCACACGGACTACATCTACACCCAGGAGAATCACAACTAGTGACCTTCATATCTGCGTCCATCCATGTAATGATGTTAGTCGGCACTGCGTGTTCGATCTCTATCCTATAGCTTCTTCCATGGACAGTAGTACCGAAGGAGGGATCGATCCCATCCCACCGTGCATGCATGCATGCATGGCGCACTTATGTATTGCCTAAAATAATTTAGTTATTCGATAATCAAACTTGGTTTTATCGCTCGGCTTGCAAACGGATGGTTTTATCGCTCGGTTTGCAAACGGCTGCCAGCACATGTTGGGCTGTCTCGTTCCATGCCTTCCAAACATGGGCATCCTTCACCAAATTAGTTTGCTTAATTTTCGGTTTGACGCCGAAATTAATTGTTTTGGAATCAAGGCTGGCTTTCTTCTGGCACTCGTAGCCGAACTTGAACAAAACCAGACCAGCTAATTAGGTCACATAGTTCCAAAATCAGTTTGGTTTCCAGGCGCTCCACGCCCGAGCGAGCCACGGCAATTGCCGAATCTGTCACAATTCATCTTCAGCGCACACTGTTTCCCACAACGCAAAAGAATAAAAATCAGACACAAATGAAGAAAACACTCTCGTACGTGGACCATGACACAAAGACGATCCAAATTGGCAGCAAGTAAACAAATCTTGTACTGGCAGTCGGTCAGTATACGTACGTATATGCTCATAGAGGCACGGTCTACGTCGGTTGCGTTCTTCTGGATGCCAGCGAAGACTTGCTGACAGATGCGACGCAACAGGTCAAATATCGGAAGAAAGAAAGCATATAATAGCCAGGTTGGGCGTCAGATTTTGGGCAGCGACAACGGGGCCATTTGACCTCGCTCAGATGATGCTCATATCAGCAATTCAGTAAGTGTATGGGGTTGACGACAGCATACCTGCTGCTGGATGTTTAGAACTCTAGATATGAAGATGCCCCCTCTAGAACTCTCTTTGACGACGTCGGTCGTGATTTGGACGACCTATATCAATTAAATAGTTTTGATAAAACACGTCTAGACGTGTGATAAGAGCATCTACAACCGCACTTAACAAATCCGATCCATCGGGACGTGCCCAGTAAAACACATCTAGATGTGTCAATAGAGCATCTACAATGGGATTGATAAATTCGACCCTTCAAGCAGGCGCGTCCGTGAATAGTTACTGGTCACGTCTCAAATAATGTATTTTGCATCCGGATATCTCAAATTAGAAATCTCGAATCCATACTATTACATGTAACGTAAACCTAATAGTAAGCGGAGCTTATCCGGCTCCGTCGTGCCCATATCCGGTGGCTGGTTGTGCCTCTTATAGTGTTGGTCCGGTCGCCGGCAAGGTAGAATAGGATCGGAACACTAGCCGGCTCACAGGAGCCGAGCTCCCGCCGTCTCCCATGCCCTACTCTTCCTCAGCGGAGCCCGTAAACCGGCTGATGCCAGTAAACGTGAGATCGATGATGGAATCCTCCCGGGAAGAGCCGACATCCACCACGACGTGGTTGTGGCGCCCACATTGGTTCACCATACGGGCGTCGAAGAGTGCGACTCCGCCTCGCCAACGTCCACCACGAAAACGAGGGCTTCCACCGCCTCCTGCACCCGTTGCCTCGCATGCCGGACACGCCGCGCCATGCTTTCGCTAGACGACCCTCACGCTGCGTCATGCTGCTCGGAGCGGACAAGGAGTGGTTGCGCATCCACCACCATGTTCAGACGTCAGACGGACCGCACCGCTTCCGGTGAGGAAGCAATTGGCACACCTAGCGCCGAATCCATGCGCCATTTCGATGGACGCGATGTATTCCAGACGGAAGGAGTCCGCGCGTTGTCATCGGGCGACCACCTCCCGGGAGCGTCGAAGCACAACCAGGACGACCATCTCCTTCTCGGGGCCGCGTGGGATGAGTTCGGGGTCAACGGATCTGGAGATGAAGGAGTCAGATCCACTGCCCGCCATGGCGGAGATAGCTGGAGATTGCCGGAGGTTAGCTTGGGTGGTGGAGGGGAGGGAGTGAAGTGGCTAGGGTTTGGTCAGCCGAGTAGATGAGGACGAATATGTATGGGGTCAGGCGGGTCAGCGTGGGATTGGTCCGACATGGCGTATGCGCCCAGTCATGCTCGCGAGTCCCCATATCCACCTCATATTTGGGCTGGATATGAGGGGTGCCGGTCAGCCCGGGCGTTTGTGGCACCCATCTGGGTTGAAATTTCGTGACTGGTCAATGACCGGGCAGCCCGCCCGGGCGTATGAGGCAGGTTTGGGGTGCCCGGCTGTAGATGCTCTAAGGGCGTCTTCAACACGGATCACATCTACCCACAGACAAGAGGATCAGTCTGCGGATACGGATACGAGAGCCGGTCATCCAATGTGCTCGCATACATTACAAACATTTTTTAAACAAATATACAAACTTCATGTAAACTGGTTGATATTGATACAAATCGGAGCAAATTTACTACATTTCGAATATTCTTTCACCAAAAAGGAGCGGTCGGACCTAAGCATGTCCTACGAGGGCGTCAGTCATCTATTTCCTTTGTATTCCACATCAACGACCATGTCCTCCATCTGCCATCTCCATGACCGCCGGACGAGTTTAAGACCCGTGAAGTGAAGTGCAACCTCCGACGAGAACGAGTAGGAAACGGGAGACGGACCGACCAACTTGGGATAGAATGCATTGCTGCCTTCCATGTCCTACACATCTTCAGATAAGTTTGTGACTTGCCGGTGCCGGTGGACGTGAGGTCGATGATGGACGTGCTGTCCATCATTATCCACCTGCCACATGCGCCCGCAAAAGTTGGACCTCATCGCGTACAATGCATGGCTAGTGGCATTCTCGTCCTAGGCCGCCTACGTGTATTGTCGCGTCCGCATTCGTCTGTGTCCGTTGTTCGTGGTGAGCGGCACGTTTGAAAGCACAACATGCTCCCTTGGTGGTTTTGATAATTCATGACAACCTACATTGTCTCTTGGACTAACACCTCTATCTAGTGTATTTCAGATAATAGTCCACGGAGAGTTGGGCTGGCAAAAGGATTGTGGAGATTGTGGAATTATCCCAAGATTCAGGGAAATAGGTTGGCCAAGCTTCAAGCAAGAGGATTCTACATTTTACATTTGTGAGAACTCACTTTGAGTCCATAGGAAAGCCAATACTATTAATAGGGGGTAAGGTTTTGTTGGTGAACAAAATGCTCATATGTGCACAAGTGGTAGTCACCAAAAACATCCACAAGCTCTCCCACCAAAGTCTGTCTCTAGCCAAACATTCCAAATCGGCACAACCAACATTCCTATGCCGGTGCCATTGATTCCAAGCCCTAGACAGACTCAGCCAAACCCTAGCCACTTCGGTACAGCCGAGACTACTTTTGGTGCCATCGAGTTGGGTTGCCAACTTTCTATTACGCAAGTTCATACTTTCGGTCCGTCCGAGATTGTTGAATTGGCATCACCAAGTTTGGCATTTCTGATCGTTGGTCACCTTGTTGGTGCAACCAAGATTCCTATATCGGTCTCACCAAGATTCAAAAGTTTCCACCTTTTGATCACTTCGGTACCACCGAGATTAACACATCGGTGTCACCGAGTTGGTCATTTTGTGTGTAATGGTTGGATTTTTGGGGATGCCTATATATACCCCTTCACCACCACCCACTCGAAAGGGAAGCACTCAGAACTATTCCATACCTATCCTACTCAATTTTCTGAGAGAGAACCACCTACCCTTCTGTTGAGGTCAAGATCTTCCACTCTAACCATATGGATCTTGATTTCTAGCCTCCCCAAGTTGCTTCCACCAATCGCATCTCTTCTACCAAGACAAATCTATGAGAGAGTGATTGTGTGTTGAGGAGTCTATCATCTTGAAGCACAAGAGCAAGGTGTTTATCGTCATTACCGAGCCTATTACCTTTTGAGGGTGGTGGTTCCTAGATTGGTTAGGTGTCGCTTGGGAGCCTCCTACTTCGTGTTGTGGAGTGAACCAGGAAGTTTGTAAGGGCAAGGAGATTGCCTATTTCGTGAAGATCTACCCATAGTGAGGATAGTCCTTCGTGGACGGAAGCCGTATGGAATAGTCAAGGTTGCTACTTTGTGGACCCTTATGGGTGGAGCCCTCCGTGGACTCTCGCGACCGTTACCGACTGTGGGTTGAAGACTCCGTAGACGTGGACGTACGATAGCACCACCTATCAGAACCACGGGAAAAATCCTTGCGTTTCCTGTTGCGTTTGATCTTCCTGTCCCATATCTTTACTTACATATGCAATGTCTTTACTTTCCACTGCCATATTTGTAGACATGCATGTGTAGGGCTGGTAGATTTACTAGACTTTCTAAAATAGTTAAAATCTACCAACCAATTAACTTGGGAAAAGGTTAGGTTTTAAATTCCTGTCAGTAGTCAATTCACCCCCCCCCCTCTAGACACTCTTCTATCGATCCTACAAGTGGTATTAGAGCTTTGGTCTCCATTGCTTCAGTTTAATCACCATGGAGGAAGATGGATGTGTCTAGAATAGAGAGTTTGAGTTGTAGAGTGGCCATTCTTGATGGAGAGTACTATAGTCAATGGAAGGATGCCATGATTGATCTATTTGATAAATTCCATTTGACAAAATATATTGAAAACCCTTATGTGCTCCCTATTGATGAATTGTATCCCACCCACAAAGAGGAAATTAACATGCTTGGTAACCTAAGAACTATCAATCTTATTGTTAGAGGTTTACCAAGATTCGTGCTTTATCAATTGAAGAACTTTGCATGTGCCTATACCTTATGGACTGATTTAGAGAAATGATATCCAAATCTTTCATTAGGAAATCTTGATGAAATTCTTCATAAAACTATTGCTTTTCACAAAATGCAGCCTAGTGATCCAAACTTTGATAAATGCCTATTTGAGCTCCGTGATCTTATGCATGCTAAAGGAGATGTCACCACTATCAACAACATTATTTTTGAATCCATTCACATTCATAAACTTGAACATTGTCATGATCACTATTCTAATGAATCCCTTGTTCTTTATGACGAGGATTTCCAACTTGATGATGAAAATGTGGAACATGGCTACTACGAAGAAGATGAGTTGTTCGACATCGAGCATGAAAAGATCATGAAGAATCTGAGTCTAATGGCAAACTTTAAGGATTACATGTCCAGAGGAAAAGAGTGGATTCTCAACAGCGGATGTACGGATCATATAACTGGTGATAAAGACATGTTTTAAGAGATCACGCCTAATCAAGGTCCTCGATGGTATGTGACCTTTGGAGACAACTCTAAGGGTAAGGTACTTGGCCTTGGTAAGGTGGCCATATCCCATGATAGCTCTATTAAAAATCTTATGCTTGTTGAATCCCTTGGCTACAATCTTCTTTCTGTATCTAGACTTGCCGACTTCGGTTTCAATGTGTTATTCACGAAAGTAGATTGCCAAGTGTTTCGTCAAGATAATCATAAAATGTTCTTTGCCAGTTTCCGTAGAGGTGATCTATACATTGTTGATTTCACTAAAAGATCCAAACCTCGCACTTGCTTAATTGAAAAATCTTCTAAAGGTTGGCTTTGGCATAGAAGACTCGGACATGTAGGCATGCGAAATCTAGATAATCTAATCAAAGGTTATCATATACTTGGTGTTAAAGATGTTATCTTTGACAAAGATAGACTTTGTAGTGCTTGTCAAGCTGGAAAACAAGTAGGTGGAAGTCATCCCGTTAAGAATATCATGACTACTAGGAGACCACTTGAGTTACTTCACATGGATCTTTTTGTTCCCAATGCTTACAAGAGTCTCGGTGGAATTTCCTATGGTCTGGTTATAGTTGATGATTTTTCCAGATTTACGTGGGTATTCTTTCTTGATGATAAGTCGCATGCTCAAAAGATCTTCAAGAACTTCGCTTGCAAAGCGCAAAATCAGTTTGAAGTGAAGATCAAGAAAGTTCGGAGTGATAACGGATCGGAGTTCAAGAACACCCATGTGGATACCTTTTTTGATGAAGAAGGTGTCTCACATGAGTTCTCGGCTACGTACACACATCAACAAAATGGAGTTGTTGAGAGGAAGAACCGGACGCTCATTGAGATGGCAAGAACAATGCTTGACGAATATAAGACACCAAGACACTTCTGGGTAGAAGCCGTTCAAACAACATGTCATGCCACAAACCGACTTTACTTGCACAAACTTCTCGGTAAAACGGCATACGAGCTACTCACCGATAACAAACCCCAAGTCAGATACTTTCGGGTATTTGGCTCAAAGTGCTACATTCCTGATAAGCATCATCGCACTAAATTTGCTCCTAAGTCTCATGAAGGATTCCTACTTGGTTACAGATCGAACTCTCACACTTACCGTGTCTACAACAACTTCACTCGAAAAGATGAAGACACGGTAGATGTGAAGTTTGAATAATCTAATGGTTCGCAAGTCAAACAATTGCCAAACGATGTAGGTGATAAGGACCCTTCGGAAGCTACTCTAGATCTACCCATCGGCAAGATTTGTCCCATGGAGGTGAAGGAACGTACTTCATCAACTCAAGTGGAAGCCCCTACTTCATGTCAAGGTGAACCTCAACATGACCTGGAGGCATCCACAAGCGGTACACAAGGAGATGATGAAGAGGAGGAAGTGCATCATGAAGATCCACCACAACCACCTTCACCACCACGTAAAGGGAACGACACATTCAACAACAAAGAAGATGGACGAGATGATAATGTATAAAAAGAAGCTCCACCATCGAACAATCGAAAGATGACCCGAGTTCGATCTCAAGTGACCAAGAACCATCCCCTAAACCATATCTTTGGTGATATACAAATAGGGAGAATCGCTCGCTCTAAAACCCGTCTAGATAACTTTTGTGAGCATTATTCTTTCATCTCTAGGATTGAGCCTTTTAAGGTAGAACAATCTCTTGAAGACGCGGATTGGCTGAACGCTATGCATGAAGAGCTTCACAACTTCAAAAGGAACGAAGTGTGGACACTCGTGGAGAAGCTCAAAGATGAACACAACATCATTGGAACCAAATGGGTGTTTCGGAACAAACAAGACGAAGACAGTCAAGTCATGCGCAATAAGGCTAGTCCCGTAGCCCAAGGATATATGCAAGTCGAAGGTATGGATTACAGTTAGATACATGCCCCCGTCATTAGACTTGAAGCTATTTGTTTTCTTCTTGCTTATGCTAATCACCATGATATCACCCTTCATCAAATGGATATCAAAAGTGCATTTTCAAATGGTGAAATTGAAGAAGAGGTTTATGTTAAGCAACCACTTGGTTTCGTGAATCCTAAAAAAATCATGTTTACAAGCTTCGCAAAGCTCTTTATGGTCTTAAGCAAGCCCCTCGTGCTTGGTATAAATGTTTAACGAAGTTTCTCATCGGAAAAAGGTTTTGAAATTGGTAAAATTGATACAACCTTGTTCACTAAGAGAGTTAATGGAGAATTATTTGTGTGCCAAATCTATGTGGATGATATTATCTTTCGTTCCACTAACCCTCAATTTAGTGAAAGATTTGGAAGGTTGATGTCCGAGAAGTATGAGATGTCTATGATGTGTGAGCTGAAATTCTTTCTTGGATTGCAAATCAAGCAATCAAGAGAAGGAACCTTCATCTCTCAAACTAAGTATACCAAGGACTTGATCAACAAGTTCAACATGTAGGATTGCAAAGGTATAAAAACTCCTATGCCCACTAGTGGACATGTTGACCTTACCAGGGAGGATGAACCGGTTGATCAAAAGGTTTATCGATATATGATTGGTTCATTTCTATATCTATGTGCATCTCGTCCCGATATTATGCTTAGTGTTTGCATGTGTGATAGATATCAAGCTGCACCTAAAGATTGTCATCTTTTGGCTGTGAAACGTATTGTGAGATACTTGATACAAACAGCAAACTTTGGCATTTGGTATCCCAAGGGATCTTGTTTATCTTGTTGGCTATTCCGATTCGGACTATGCCAGAGACAAGGTTGATAGAAAGTCCCCCTCGGGTACTTGTCGATTTTTAGGTAGATCTCTTGTGTCTTCATCCTCCAAGAAACAAAACTCGGCATCTCTATCTACTGCCGAAGCTGAGTATATTGCTATTGGATATTGTTATGTGCAATTACTATGGATGACACAAACGCTTAAGAATTATGGAATTTATGTTAAAAATGTTCCATTACTTTGTGACAATGAAAGTGCTATTAAAATTGGACATAACCCTATGCAACATTCTCGAACCAAGCATATTCAAGTTCGACATCATTTCATTCATGATCATGTTGCCAAAGGAGATATCAATCTTAAGCATGTTTTTACTAACAAACAATTGGCTAATATCTTCACCAAGCCACTTGATCAAAAAACATTTTGTCATTTGCGGAGTGAGTTGAACATCATTGAAGCTTCAAACTTGAGCTAGACTCATTCAGTTGCAAGCAAGAGCATGAGCTTTCTTGTTATTTCCATGTTCTCGTAACTCGTTATCATATGCCATGGAATTCTATGCTCCCTTGTATTGCATCTAACCTTTTGCAGGTACTTGGAAGAACGTCATTCCACAAGATTGCCATCAACTCCAATCATAAGCAATCTTTTCATTACCAAGTATCCACAACCCCTCTTGATGACGGGAGGAAGAAGACAACAAAAACATATCCTTGACATATACTTGATCTTAGTTGCAAAATCTTAAGTAGTATCATGTCGATTGGATATATCCATTTTTCTTCCTTGCATGACTAACCTTTGTAGGTAACTAGTGTACTAGAACGAGAAGGATTGCTACAAATTCAAGATGATCTTCATCAACCTCGAGCATCCTCAACAAGTTCACCTACGAGCAACATCATCAACATCACTCAAAGGTATGTACTCATATCCTTGAAAAGCCTTTACTCCAAGTCATGGGCTAAAGCAACTCAAGTGATATGAAGACATCAAAATGCTTAATCGAAAGATGGTAACCCCATTTTGAGCTTAAATGATGAGTATGACCAATGATCAAGTATTCTTGCTTGGCTCCTAAGTCAATATACTCTAATATATGTGACCTAGTAACCGCCCATCATTTAGTTAAGAATCTTGCGTGGTTTGCTCTCTAATTGCATGATCTCTTGTAACCACTCAAATCTTATCTATTTCATGTCCTTTGTAAAACTTTTGCATTTTCTTCTGAAACTATTTCGTTTGTCTCTGTGAAAACAGAAACTTGGTCTCTCATTCAGAGTCACCGATATAAATAACTCAGTTCTACCGAATTTGCAGATGAGCTGCACTACACAATCTTGGTACCATCGATTTATTTATCTCGGAGTCAACGATTTTTTTCTTCTTTTCTAAATCTGTGTTTCTTTAATATTGTTTATTTTTTCTGTTCTTGTGATATTCTTGTTACTTTGATGACCCCTTCATTAAAAAAATTAAGGGAGAGAAGTTACATTCAATGATTCCCTTAGTCTTTTCATGAACCCTACTTTCAATGACCCTTGTTCTCAGGTATCCCTTCCTTGTCAATGATCACTATCACTCCTCCCAAGTTTAACCTTTTTGGTATTTTAGGCCAAAGGGGCAGAATATCAAAGCTTCAAGCTAAAGGGAGATTTACATGCTTATGCAAAGGGGGAGATATGATTTAGGGGGAGAGGAAAATATCAAATGTTCACACTTATATAAACAAGGGGAGAATAACAATGTAGGGGGAGAAAACTATTTTTGGCGAAAAGTCCAAAATGAACAAAGGATTCCTTTTCTCACCCTATCCAATCCCAAGATCTACATGCTGAGATTCAGGGGGAGAGGATGTACTACCACTTTCATATCTAAGGGGAGAAAAGATATAATAGATTAATGCTAAAGGTGGAGACATATCAATCTTAATGATTATCATATTTTATATGTTCGCCATATCTTGGTATTCATTGAGTTCTATTGCTTTTGTTTAGTAGAATACTCGTGTGTTTCCTAACCTTGTTTTCTCAAGTGTGTCTCTACTACTAGAATGCTCAAGAACTCAAGGTAAGTATATGCATCATATCTTTGATTAACATGATCTCTTGCTTCTTGCACATATTGTTTGCAAGAGTGAAGTCTTGATCAAGGATATACATTACATTCATATATATTGATGCATATAGCCAAGATACACATTACTCCTTATATCCCTTTCATTCATATGTGTGTCCATGCATTCCAAAGAAACTATACGTTAAAGGACTACACACATTTAGGGGGAGCAAATCTAGGTCATGTGTTTCTCAAAGTCTTCATTGCATCCATGCATATCTTTAATTGAAGCTTTGATTGTATGTTGTCATCAATTACCAAAAAGGGGGGGATTGAAAGCACAACATGCTCCCTTGGTGGTTTTGATAATTGATGACAACATACATTGTCTCTTGGACTAACACCTCCATCTAGTGTATTTCAGATAATAGTCCATGGAGAGTTGGATTGGCAAAAGGATTTTGGAGATTGTGGAATTACCCCAAGATTCAAGGAAATAGGTTGGCCAAGCTTCAAGCAAGAGGACTCTACATTTTACATTTGTGAGAAATCACTTTGAGTCCATAGGCAAGCCAATACTATTAAAAGGGGTAAGGTTTTGTTGGTGAACAAAATGCTCATACATCCACAAGTGATAGTCACCAAAAACACCCACAAGATCTCCCACCAAAGTCTGTCTCTAGCCAAACATTCAAAATCGGTGCAACCAACATTCCTATACCGGTGCCACCGATTCCAAACCCTAAATAGACTCAGCCAAAACCTAGCCACTTCGGTGCGGCCAACACTGCTTTCGGTGCCACCGAGTTGGGTTGCCAACTTTTTGTTACACAAGTTCATACTTCCGGTCCGTCCAAGAATGTTGAATCGGCGTCACCGAGTTTGGCATTTCTGACCATTGGTCACCTTGTCGGTGCAACCAAGATTCCTATATCGGTCTCATCGAGATTCAAAAGTTGCCACCTTTTGATCACTTCGGTACCTCCGAGATTAAAACATCGGTGTCACCGAGTAGGTCATTTTGTGTGTAACGGTTGGATTTTTGGAGATGCCTATATATACCCCTCTGCCACCACTCACTCGAAATAAAAGTACTCAGAATAGTTCCCCACTCATATCTCCTCGCTTTCAAGCTCGCCGTAGATATGGCCCTCCGCCATTCGGTGTTGCTCGAGGAGGAATAGGTTGTACATATGCTCCTTCCTGCTCCTATCGGAACGCCAACATAGCATCCATTGCAGGCTGCTCCTCCTCCGCCATGATGACGTCGTAATGCGCATGCGCTTGCTTCATGGTCAAGCCGACACGCACAAGCTCGACCAACAGCGCGGGTTCATTGTCTGAGCACGTCTTCATCATTGGATCGTCGTCAGAGACCTCAAATGAGGTAGCCAACATACCCTTCTTGATCCGCCTGGCACGAAGGGACTACCAGGCGGCTGGAAGGGTGGACACCTTGTGTTTCATCTCCAATGAAAGACTATCTCACAGAGCATTGCCGCTCGCAGTCATGACGGATGTGGAGCTAAGGAGATGGATGTGGAGTGGAAGTGTTGTGGCAAGGAGTTAGTCGGGTGTAACCGCCTTTAAATAGCGGATGCCGATGAGGCCAAGCGTCCGGGTGCATCAACATGCAATGCCGAAGTTGGTTCCTTTGCCGACAAGCCAGCTTAACGACAACTTACAAACGGGTGGGCATTGAAGGGGCATGGTTGATATACATCCTATCTCATACATCAAACATCGCTTTGGCAGTGAACAAGCTCAGACACCGCGGACACAGCATGGGCGGCTATCTCAGCCAACGTGTCGCTTCAATATCGACACTAGTGAGAGGTCGTGTCCGTTCTGGCCGACGTCATTACGGAGCGATCACTTTATAACAACATGAATGCGTGCAGTTAGCAAATGTGTGGGAACACATATGGGCATGGATAAAAGGTTTTGGATGGGCCAAGGTAGTCAGGAGTAGGTGTAAAAAGCATGTCTGGGTAGCTTGCTGGACCGATGCACAACCGCATTGCCTGGCAAAACATGTCCGTACCGCGTGGTCTGAATGTATGTGGACGGTTTGAAAATCAGATACTATAGGATCGAAAGTATTTCTTGTTGGAAATATGCCCTAGAGGCAATAATAAATTAGTTATTATCATATTTCCTTGTTCACGATAATCGTTTATTATCCATGCTATAATTGTATTGATCGGAAACTCAGATACATGTGTGAATACATAGACAACACCATGTCCCTAGTATGCCTCTAATAGACTAGCTCGTTGATCAAAGATGGATAAGGATTCCTATCCATTCACATGAGATGTCATTTGGTAATGGGATCACATCATTAGGAGAATGATGGGATGGACAAGACCCAAATTACAAACGTAGCATATGATCGTGTCAGTTTATTGCTACTGTTTTCTGCATGTCAAGTATCTGTTCCTATGACCATGAGATCATGCAACTCACTGACACCGTAGGAGTGCCTTGTGTGTATCAAACGTCGTAACATAACTGGGTGACTATAAAGGTACTCTACAGGTATCTCCGAGGGTGTCTGTTGGGTTGGCATGGATCAAGACTGGGATTTGTTACTCCGTGTGACGGAGAGGTATCTTAGGGCCGACTCGGTAATACAAAATCACAACAAGCCTTGCAAGCAATGTGACTAAGTGTTAGTCATGGGATCTTGTATTATGGAACGAGTAAAGAGACTTGCCGGTAATGAGGTTGAACTAGGTATGGAGATACCGACGATCGAATCTCGGCCAAGTAACATACCGATGAACAAAAGGAACATCATACGGGATTAACTGAATCCTTGACATAGAGGTTCGACCGATAAAGATCTTCGTAGAATATGTAGGAAAAAATATGGACATCCAGGTCTCGCTATTGGTTATTGACCGTAGAGGTGTCTCGGTCATGTCTACATAGTTCTTGAACCCGCAGGGTCTGCACACTTAAGATTTGGTGACGTTTCGGTAGTATAGAGTTATGCATGGTGGTGACCGAAGGTTGTTCAGAGTCCCAGACGAGATCCCAGACGTCACGAGGAGCTCCGGAATGGTTCGGAGGTATAGATTGATATATAGGAAGTCCTATTTTGGTCGCCAGAAAAGTTTCGGGCTCATCGGTAGTGTACCGGGAGTGCTGGTAGTGTACCGGGAGACCATCGGGAGGGGTATTTCGACCCAAGAGGCTACATGGGCTGTGGGAGAGAGAATACCATTCCTTAGTGGGATGGTGAAATTCCCACACAAGGCCCATGCGGCTAGGAGAGAAAACCCAAAGAGAAAAGGTGGAAAAAGGTAAAATAGGGAGAAATCCTAGTCCTACTAGGATTGGAGGAGTCCTCCTCCTCTCCTCCTTGATTCGGCTGAACCAAGGGCTGGTCCCTTGAGGGCCAAGCCTCCTAATCTCTTCCTCCTATATATACTGGAGGTTTTAGGGTTTTTGGCACTATATTTTCTGCCACGTGCTACCCTCTCCTCTAGTCCATAGTTTCCCCTCTAGATCGGTTTTCTGAAGTGCTTAGGTGAAGCCCTGCCAGAATAGCTCCACCACCATCGCCGTAGCGCCATCACTCTGATGGAGAAATCTTCTACCTATCCATTCCTTCTTGCTGGATCAAGAAGGCGGAGATCGTCATCGAGTTGTACCTGTGCTAAACGCGGAGGTGCCGTCCGTTCGGCGCTAGATCGGAAGACCGTGATCAAGATCGCGAGACGGATCGTGATGAGATCGCGGGACGGATCGTGATGAGTTCACTGGAAGGATCGTGATTGGATCACGGGAGGGATCATGATGAGATCGCGGGATGCTCAGTGATTTGGATCGCGAAGATGTTCAACTACACCAACCACGTTTCTTAACGCTTCCCGCTTAGTGATCTACAAGGGTATGTAGATCCACTCTCCCTCTCGTAGATGCTCATCACCATGGATAGGTCTTGCGTGAATGTAGGAATTTTTTTATTTCCCATGCGACGTTCCCCAATAGTGGTATCAGAGCTAGGTCTATGTGTAGATGAGATCTCGAGTAGAACACAAAGAGTTTGTGGGCGTTGATGCTTAGATTGTTTCCTCCCTTGGTCGTGTTTTGGTTCAGCGGTATTATGGGATGAAGCGGCCCAGACCAACATTACTCATATGCTTACAAGAGACCGTTTCCCTCAACTGCAACTTGTTGCAAAACATGGCTGCGGGTGGCAGTTTCTCCTACTTTAGTTGGATCGGATTCGACAAAGGCGGTCCTTGAGAAGGTTGAAAAGCAACTTATGTATCACCGTTGTGGTTTATGTGTAGGTGAGAATTGTTCTTGCTAGATACCTGTAGCAGCCATGTAAAACATGCAACAACAATTAGAGGACGTCTAACTTGTTTTTGCAGGGTATGTTGTGATGTGATATGGCCAGTTACATGATGTGATATATGTGATGTATGAGATGATCATGTGTTGTATAGAATATCACGACTTGCATGTCGATGAGTACGGAAACCGGCAGGAGCCATAGGGTAGTCTTCAATTATTGTATGACCTGCGTGTCAATCATTAAGCGTTGTGTAATGCTTTACTTTATCGCTAAACAGTAGCAATAGTAGTACAAGCATTATGGGCGCGGGAACCCCGATGGCGACACGTTGATGGAGATCAAGATGATAAAGATCATGGTGTCGTGCCGGTGACGATGGAGATCATACCGGTGCTTTCAAGATGGAGCTCAAAAGCACAAGTTCATGGCCATATCATGTCACTTATGATTTGCATGTGATGTTAATCCTTTTATGCACCTTGTTTTGCTTAGGACGACGGTAGCATTATAAGGTGATCCCTCACTTAAATTTCAAGATGAATTGTGTTCTCCCCGAGTGTGCACCATTGCGAAAGTTCGTCGTGTTGAGACACCATGTGATGATCGGGTGTGATCGACTCAACGTTCACATACAACGGGTGCAAGCTAGTGTTGCACATGCAGAACACTCGGGTTAAACTTGACGAGCCTAGCATGTATAGACATGGCCTCGGAACACAAGAGACCGAAAGGTTAAACATGAGTCATATAGTAGATATGATCAACATGATGATGTTCACCATTGAAACCACCTCAACTCACGTGATGATCGGACTTGAGTTGGTGAATTTGGATCATGTATCACTCGAATGACCGGAAGGGATGTCAATTTGAGTGGGAGTTCTTAAGTAATATGATTAATTGAACTCGTTATCATGAACATAGTCAGTAGTATCTTTGCAAAATTATGTTGTAGATTACTAGATCACGCTGTAGCTCCCTTGAATTTTTATATGTTCCTAGAGAAATAGAGTTGAAAGATGATGGTAGCAATATTGCAGTCTAGGTCCGTGATCTGAGAATTGTCCTCATTGCTGCACAGAAGTCTTATCTCCTTAATGCATCGCTCGGTGCGCTACCCCCTCTAGCGTCGTCTGTAGATGTTGTGAACATCTGACAGGCACGTTCCGATGACTACTTGATAGTTTAGTGCGTCATGCATTGCGGCTTAGAATTGAGGCTCCGAGACATTTTGAACGTCACGGAACATATTAGATGTTCTAAGAGCTGAAATTGGGATCTCAGGCTCGTGCCCATGTTGTGAGATATGACATCTCCAAAAAGATTATTTGTCTGCAAGATGAAGGAGAATAGCTCAATCGTTGAGCATGTGCTCAGATTGTCTGGGTGCTACAATCGCTTGAATCGAGTGGGAGTTAATCTTCGAGATAAGATAGTGATTGATATAGTTCTCCAAGTCACTGTGACCAAGCTACTAGAACTTGGTGATGAACTATAAAATGCCAGGGATAGAAATAATGATCCCTGAGCTATTCGCGATGTTTGACACCGCGAAGGTAGAAATCAAGAAGGAGCGTCAAGTGTTGATGGTTAGTAAAAACCACTAGTTTTGAGAAGGACAAGGGAAGGAGGGAAACTTCATGGATGGCAAGTCAGTAGCTGCTCTAGTGAAGCAACCCAAACTTGAACCCAAACCCGAGACTAAGTGCTTCGATTATGAGGAGACCGGTCGCTGAAGCGGAACAACCCTAGATACTTGGTAGATAAGAAGGCTGGCAACGTCAATAGAAGTATATTTGATATACGTGTTATTGTTGTGTACCTTGATAGTACTCCTAGTAGCACCTGGGTATTGGATACCAGTTCGGTTGCTAAATGTTAGTAACTGGAAATAAAAGCTACGGAATGAACGGAGAACTAGATAAGGGTGAGGTGACGATGTGTGTTGGAAATGTTTCCAAGATTGATGTGATCAACATCGCACGCTCTCTCTACCTTCGGGATTAGTGACGAACCTAAATAAATGTTATTTGGTGTTTTGTGTTGAGCATGAACGTGATTAGATCGTGTTTATTGCAACACGGTTATTCATTTAAGTTAGAGAATAATGGTTATTCTATTTACATGAATAATACCTTCAATGGTCATGCACCCAGTGAGAATGGTTTGTTGAATCTTGATCATAGTAATACACATGTTCATAATATTGATGCCAAAAGATAGAAAGTTAATAATGATAGTACCAGATACTTGTTAAATGTCATATTGGTATAAAGCGCATGAAGAAACTCCATGCTGATGGATCTTTGGACTCATTTGATTTCGAATCGGTTGAGACATGCGAACCATGCCTCTTGGGCAACACGACGAAGGACCCCGTTTTCCGGATTGATGGAGCGGGCAAGTGGTTTATTGGAAATGATACATGTTGATGTATGCAATCCAATGAGTCTTGTAGCGTGCGGTGGATATCATTATTTTCTTACCTTCACTGATGATTTGAGTAGATATAGTGTATATTTACTTAATGAAACACAAGTCTGGATCGTTTGAAAGGTTCAAGCAAATTTAGAGTGAAGTTTTAAGATCATCATGACAAGAAGATAAAAATGTCTATGATATGATCGTGCAGGTAAATATCTGAGTTATGAGTTTGGCATACAACTTTAGATAATGTGAAAGTTGTTTCATAACTCACGCCACCTGGAACACCATAGTGTGATGGTGTGTCCGAACGTCATAGTCGTGCTCTATTGGATATGGTGTGTGCTATGATATCTCTTATCATTTTGCTACTATAATTTTGGGGTTATGCATTAGAGACAACTACATTCACTTTAAATAGGGCACCATCTAAATCCGTTGAGATGACACCGTGTGAATTATCCTTTGATAGAAACCTAAGATGTCATTTCTTAATGTTTAGGGCTGCGACACTTGTGTGGAAAATTGTTTTCACCTAATGAGCTCGAACCCAAAGCGGACAAATGCATCTTCATAGATTACCCTAAGAACAGTTGGGTGAACCTTCTAGCTCAGATCCAAGCATAAAGTGTTTGTTGCTAAAACGGGGCCTTTCCCGAGAAAAAGTTTCTCTCGAAAGAATTGAGTGGGAGGAAGATAGAACTTGATGAGGTTGGTGAACCTTTGTTTCAACCAGAGTGTAGCACAGTGCAGAAAGATGTTTCTATGGAACCTACATCAGTTGAAGAGGAAGTAAATGATGATGATCATGAAGCTTCGGATCAAGTCACTATCGAACCTCGTAGGTTGACAAGGATGTGTACTGCTCATGAGCGGTACGACAACCCTGTCTTGGAGGTCATGTTTTTGGACCACGATGAACCTACGAGCTATGGAGAAGTGATGATGGGCCCGGATTCCAACAAACGGTTAGAGGCCATGAAATCCGAGAAAGGATCCATGTATGAAAACCAAGTATAGACTTTGGTGGACTTGCTCATTGGACGGCAGGTCGTTGAGTACAAATAGACCTTTAAGATGAAGACAAACGCTGATGGTGAATGTCACCATTTATAAAGCTCGACTTGTCGCAAAGAAGTTTCCGCCAAGTTCAAGGAGTTGACTATGATGAGACTTTCTCACTCATAGCGATGCTAAAGTCTGTTGGAATTATGTTAGCATTTGTTGCATTTTTCAATTATGAAATCTGGCAGATGGATGCCAAAACATCGTTTCCTTCCTTAAGGAAAGGTTGTATGAGATACAACCAGAAGGTTTTGTCAGTCCTAAGAATGTTAAAGGTGTGCAAGCTTCAGTGATCCTTCTATGAACTGTAGCAAGCATCTCGGAGTTGGAATATACGCTTTGATGAGGTGATCAAAGTTTTTGAGTCTATACAAAGTTTATGAGAAACTTGTATTTACAATAAAGTGAGTGGGAGCACTATAGAGTTTCTGGTAAGTATATGTGGTTGACATATTGTTGATCGGAAATGATGTAGAATTTATGGAAATCATAAACGGTTGTTTGAAAAGAGTTTTTCAAAGGAAGACCTAGGTAAAGCTACCTAATTGTTGAGCATCAAGATCTATAGAGATAGATCAAGATGCTTGATGAGTCTTTCAATGAGTACATACCTTGACAAGATTTTGAAAGAGTTCAAAATGGATCAGTCTGAGAAAGAGTTCTCGCCTGATTTGTAAGGTGTGAAGTTGAGTGAGACTCAAATCTCGACACGGCAGAAGAAAGAGAAAGGACAAGCGTTGTCCCCTATGCCTTAGACATAGGCTCTATATTATGCCATGCTGTGTACCGCACCTGGTGTGTGCCTTGCCATGAGTCTGTCAAGGGGTACAAAGGTGATCCAGGAGTGGATCACTAGACAACGGTCAAGATTATCCTTAGTAACTACAAGACTAAGGAGATGTTTCTCGATTATGGAGGTGATAAAGAGTTACGTTGATGCAAGCTTTAACACCAATCCGGATGACTCGTAGTAGCAATCTGGATACGTATAGTGGAGCAGCCATTTGGAATAGTACCAAGTGGAGTATGGTAGAAGTGTTTATAGTTTGACATAGAGATTTGCAAAGTACACACGGAGAGGAATGTCGCAGACCCGTTGACTATAAGACCTCTCTCACATGCAAAGCATGATCGAGCCCCAGAACTCATTGGGTGTTAGATTCATAACAATGCGAATCACATGGTGATGTGAACTAGATTATTGACTAGTGCAAGTGGGAGACTGTTGGAAATATGCCCTAGAGGCAATAATAAATTAGTTATTATCATATTTCCTTGTTCATGATAATCATTTATTATCCATGCTATAATTGTATTGATCGGAAACTCAGATACATGTGTGGATACATAGACAACACCATGTCCGTAGTATGCCTCTAATAGACTAGCTCGTTGATCCAAACTACAAATGTAGCATATGATCGTGTCAGTTTATTGCTACTGTTTTCTGCATGTCAAGTATCTGTTCCTATGCCCATGAGATCATGCAACTCACTGACACCGGAGGAGTGCTTTGTGTGTATCAAATGTCGCAACATAAATGGGTGACTATAAAGGTACTGTACAGGTATCTCCGAAGGTGTCTGTTGGGTTGGCATGGATCAAGACTGGGATTTGTTACTCCGTGTGACGGAGAGGTATCTTAGGGCCCACTCAGTAATACAACATCACAACAAGCCTTGCAAGCAATGTGACTAAGTGTTAGTCATGGGATCTTGTATTACGGAATGAGTAAAGAGACTTGCCGCTAACGAGGTTAAACTAGGTATGGAGATACCGACGATGAAATCTCGGGCAAGTAGCATACCGAAGAACAAAGGGAACCTCATACGGGATTAACTGAATCCTTGACATAGAGGTTCGACCAATAAAGATCTTCGTAGAATATGTAAGAACCAATAATGGACATCCAGGTCCCGCTATTGGTTATTGACCGTAGAGGTGTCTCGGTCATGTCTACATAGTTCTCAAACCCGCAGGGTCTGCACACTTAAGGTTTGGTGACGTTTTGGTAGTATAGAGTTATGCTTGGTGGTGAGCGAAGGTTGTTCGTAGTCCCGGATGAGATGCCGAATGTCACGAGGAGCTCCGGAATGGTTCGGAGGTAAAGATTGATATATAGGAAGTCCTATTTTGGTCGCCGGAAAAGTTTCGGGCTCATCGGTAGTGTACCAGGAGTGTCGGTAGTGTACCGGGAGACCATCGGGAGGGGTATTTCGACCCAAGAGGCTACATGGGCTTTGGGAGAGTGAATACTAGCCCTTAGTGGGCTTTTAGAAGTGCCACACAAGGCCCATGCGTCTAGGAGAGAAAACCCAAAGAGAAAACGTGGAAAAAAGGGAAAATAGGGAGGAATCCTAGTCCTACTAGGATTGGAGGAGGAGTCCTCCTCTCCTCCTTGATTCGGCCGAACCAAGGGCTGGTCCCTTGAGGTCGAAGCCTCCTCCTCTCTTCCTCCTATATATACTGGAGGTTTTAGGGGTTTTGGCACTAGATTTTCTGCCACGTGCTACCCTCTCCTCTAGTGCATAGTTTCTCCTCTAGATCTGTTTTCTTCAGTGCTTAGGCGAAGCCCTGCCGGAATAGCTCCACAACTATCGCCGCAATGCCATCGCACTGCCGGAGAACTCTTCTACCTCTCCGGTCCCTCTTGCTGGATCAAGAAGGCGGTGATCATTATCGAGCTGTACGTGTGCTGAATGTCGTCCGTTCGACGGTAGATCAGAAGGACCGTGATCAAGATCGTGAGACGGATCATGATGAGATCGTGGGACGGATCGTGATGAGTTCGCAGGATGGATCGTGATTGGATCGTGGGATGGATCTTGATGAGATCGCGGGACGCTCAGCGATTTGGACCGCGAAGACATTCAACTACACCAACCGCGTTTCTTAATGCTTCCCGCTTAGCGATCTACAAGGGTATGTAGATCCACTCTCCCTCTCGTAGATGCTCATCACCATGGATAGGTCTTGCGTGAATGTAGGAAATTTTTTGTTTCCCATGCGACGTTCCCCAACAATGCTGGGGGTGATTAGACTACTTCACCAAATATAATCTACCTTTTCCCAATTCTATGTTATCACAGCCCTAGAGTCGCTTGAAATTGTTTGCATCAACATCAACATGTGCATCATGTCATCATGTTTAAATTCAAATGAACTTGAAATGAGGATTGTCAAGCCCTAGCACTCCCTCATTTAAACAAAAAAATAATCAGCTAAGTTTTCCAATGTTTCCTTTTGGTTATCAAAAATGTTCACTATTTCTGATAAATGTTGGCAACAACATATTAGGGGACATTTTAATTTTCAAAACAAATATAGCATTTTAAAATACTAATTAATGGTACTGAAATCAATAAATAAAGCACTATAAATATTTTTAGTTCTTCCAAAATGTTGGAACTTTTTATGGAGCTTGGAAATATTCCAAACATATCCTATAAATAATTTCAGGATTTGGTGCTAAAGAATTTTTGTCTAAACTAAATAAAACAGAGGGCGTCTAATAAAAAAAAGAAACTAAAAAAAGGGAAAGGCCCAACCTGGCTTACCTGGCCAGGAAGGAGATGGCCCAGCCCACCAGGGGCGAAGAGGTCATCTTCAACCTCTGCCAGTAGGCAAAGGCGAGATGAGCATGGCGCGCGTGTGCCTGGTCGCCTCGCCACCTCCTTCTTTCTCCTGTCGTGCTGGCGGGTTGGAAAGACCCCTCCAGAGCTGTCTGGATCGGTTCCCCCTCCCCATTTCACCCCCTCTCGCCTCTGGTCTCCTCCCCTCGCCATGGCCGTCCGCCTGCCGCCGTCGTCGATTCGCGCCGCTCCGGTCGTCCCCGAGCCCGCTGGTCAGCGCTTCGGCCTCCCCGTGAGCCCCTCTTGCTCCTCCTCGTGTTTTCCCTCTCCCTAGCGCACCCTAGCTAGCCCAACCGTCGGACCCGAAACCTTTTGCCACCGTGGCCAGTCGCTGCCGTGCACACCACCTCAAAGCTCGCGTCCGAGCGCGGGGATGAACTCCTGGAGTTCCCAGGAGCTTATAGAGCCCCTTGATGAACCGCCCCATGCCTTGCAGCCCGGAATGGCTCGAGCCCGAGCTCTGACCACCGCGGATGTCGTCGCCGCCATCGATGTAGGCCTCCCCTCGCCCAGCTACTTGCTTTGTTGGATACGGGCGAGTACGAGCTGCTCACCGGTGGCCTCAGCTCGTCGAATGGTTGCGTGTGGGTAAAGCCTGACGCCACCGCCGTGTCTGGTGACATCGGCGGCTCACCGCCGGCCAACTCCGGCGAGTGCCAGTGTGGCGACGTCATTAGTGGCTAATAACAGCACTATTTAACCCCCTAGAGATAGCCGGGACCCACCACTAATTAAAAACACCAGATTAATTATCTAATCTAAAATAACCCAGTGGGTTAACCCTGAGTCAATGACATGCGGGCTCCACAACTCAGTTTGACCTGAATCGGCCAGCTGACCAGGATGACGTCATGCTAACATTTAGCTGATGCAATAATTACATTTTAGGATTAAAATAAATTCCAGAAAATGGTTTAAACTTCTAAATCAGAGAAAATAATCTATAACTCAGATGAAAATAATTTATATATGAAAAATGATCGGAAAAATCCAATGAACCTGTTTATGCCATGATCATGCATGTTTGAGCAAGTTAACCTCACCAAATAGGACATTTTATGATTAGGACAATATATGAAATATCATTTGGAGTAGGAATTCAAACTTGTTTGAATTCCACTTCAATTAACTTGGCTAATTATCACTCTAGGTCAATTCAGTACCTTAACATGCCATCTCATGCATCTTGTCTGTTGTATCACATTGAATGTGTTCCTTCTTCCTGTTTGCCGGTGTTTGTTCCCTCTCGCTAGACGATGGGTCCGACGATGTGAACGTTGACACTAATGAAGAGAAGTGATATCTTCAGGACTGTCAGGCAAGCAAAACCCCCTTGAGCATACTGATATGATCCCACTCTCTTGCTCATGTCTTTTATTGCATTAGGACAATCACGATTCAACTGTACATGTTCTCGGTAGTTGAACCCATTCCTTTGCATGACCTGTCTTTGCCACAGTAAATAGTTGAAACCACTTAGCATGAGTAGCAACTGTTTGAACCTTGTTGTGCTTACTAAAACATGCATGCTTACCTACTGTGCCTGCTATGCTTAGAGTTGTGTCGTGTTGGGTCCGATCCATCTAGGTGACGTATCAGAATGACAATGCTCATGTCCTAATGTAGGAGAACTAAGTGTGTGAACACAATTTGCTAAAGGTGGCGATGAGAGGTCATGTAGGAATACATGGCGGGTTGTCTCATCGGGACCGTCCTTAAGAACTGAGTTCTGTGTATGTTATCCAAGACAAGATACTACCGCACATTGGGATACTTAATTGACCCTCTTGGCTTATTAATCACCTAGACCTCTGTCCAGGAGTTGCAACTAGTTTCTGGTGTTTGTAGGAAAAGTGTTGGTGGCTGTGCACAACGCTGCCCGATGGGGTGGGCTGTGATGCGGTAGATGCACAGTGGCATGGTGTACCAAGTGGCACCCGAACGGTGGGCTTGGAAACCTTGCGCACATCGTTTGAGGACGTAGCAAAAACTTTGACCGGACTTCCATGCGGGTTAATTCTCAAATAGGCGATAAACCTGGACCAGGGTCTTGTGTGGTTGACGGTCATGGCCGACGCCCACGCTAGTGCTTCCGCTTGAAGGTTGCCGAGGTGCATGACGTGCATATGGTGATAAGTGGCGAGAGCGTGTGTGAAGTGGTATACCCCTGCAGGGTGAAATAATTTGTTCGAATAGCCGCGTCCTCGTATATGGACTACTTGGAGAACTTATGTGGTTCATAGAAAACTTGAAGTGGATACTCTAAAATGCGCAAGATAAGCGTGAGTGCTATGGATGGCCTTCTCGTAGGGAGACGAGAGTGGATCCATAGTGGTGTATTGATTGGTGAATATGTGGACTCGTGTGCGCTACCCCACCTCAAATAAAGCACTTGTAGACATAGTATAGGTTAGCCAAGAGTCAAAGCTGGCTTGCTGCAATAAACTCCACAACCCCTTTCATTGATACTGATGCATATGTAGATAGTTCTGATGTAAGTCTTGCTGAGTACTTCTGTACTCACGTTTGCTTAATTTATGTTTTTGCAGAAGAGACGTCAGTCTCATTAGTGGTATTTATGACGTGAAGTATGATGTTACCGGAATAACTTGGGAATCCCAGACAGAGGTCTGGTTCCTTTGGTAGGGTCGTTGTAGCTTTTCAGGCTCCTCTAGCCACTTTTGTAGATGTCTGTACCCAGACATGTATAACTTCCGCTTGTTTGTTTGAATGCTCTGAATGTTGGGTCTTGTGACCCCTGTTTGTAACATCTTATGGTATTGGCTCTTCCGTGCCTTCTAAATAAATGTTGTAATGTTGTATGGTTATGTTGTGATGCCATAGTTGTATCTATGCATATCGGGCATGTCGTGCGTACGTGTGACGTGCAACGGTATGTATGGGATTCGACACCTAGTTGTCTGCCTTTAGTAGTACTCTTTATGGGGAACTGCCACTTTGTGCTTCCACCGAGCCCTGGTAGCTTGCTATTGCTCCGGAGACATTAATTGACCGGCACGTATCCTTCTTGCTGCTGTGTTTGTCCCTTCGGGCAAATGTCTCGCGGTGTAATGGAGTCCCTGTAGCCTGCTACGACTCGTCTACATGCAGTGATGACATTTATGTCCCACGGCATAATGGAGTCCTTGTAGCTTGCTATGACTCGTCTACACACGCTAGAGATCGACACCTGCATTGCTAGGTTATGTATGCTTGTCCCTGTATGGATGTGCCACTTGGGTTCTATGACTAGTCATGTCAGCCCGGGTTCTTTGTCATTTGAAGGCTAGCGACACATTACATACGTGAGTCAAAAGACGCAAACGGTCCCGGCCCAGGTAAGGTGGCAGCCATGGAGATAACCGTGCATGAGACTGCAAAGTGATGTGATGTGTTACAGACTAGATTCTTATGTCTTAGGATCGGGGTCCCGACAGCCTTGGTATCAGAGCCTGACTGCCTGTAGGATTACCAAGCCAAACTGGTCAATGTTGAGTCTAGAACCGCTTTAGTTATATAAGGGAATTGATTGTGGAACGGAACGTCGGGCTCTTTTTACTCCTTTCCTTGTGTCATTCTAATTCTGAGTCACCCTCTCCTTTATTCTATGGGGATTAAGAGCTAGGCCTTCTCATCTATCTATTAGGAGGACGAGTTACTATGCTGGAGACCTATAGGGAAGTTGTTGTCTTCCTGGATCAATGTCTCCATATAAATTCATTGCCATGTTGTTAGTTTTCTTGTGCAGGTTGCCTCATATTTCATGCCCGTACAGCCGTTATGTTGTCCGAGTTATCCAAGGTTTCTAAATTATCTGATGCAATTGCAAAACTCTTTCATCTTGAGTCAATGTCTTTCATGCGAGACAAAGCACACTAATTGTTGAGTTGAGGTACTCTATTACCTCGACGTGTTTGATGAAGGTGTTTAGGAAACCATGTGGTTACAGTGAACCACCCAATAGTCTAGTGGTGTCTTTTGTTCTCCAGTGTGATAATTTTGGCCATCATTATTAAAAGCATGCTGTGATGCTACTTAGTCAATAGGTATTCTATTTCTGGGTTCCTGAACCCAAGGATCATTCTGCTTATTTTTGTTGATAGTATTTGCTCGTTCCTTTAGGATATTAGTAACCTTGTTATAGTCATCAAGGTTTGTGGTAAATCATTCTTCCAATACCATGAATCAGTTATGGCAAAAGTTCCTTGTGAACGAAAGATCACAACATGAGAACTCATGATGTGTCCTCCATTTCATAGTTGTGAGTCTGCCAATTCTTTCATTTCTGCATGGATTATCTGGGAAAAACATGTTGAACTCTGTTCGACATATTCAATCTATGCATCTACAACTCAAGAAAAATCATGTGCTCTTGAGTTTCCCTTCTTCAATTGTATTCTGACCTTCAGCTATCAGTGGATAGACAAGGGTATGTCTTGCATCGAGTTATCGATGTCGACTATTCTTGTGGTCTGTCAAGCCATTTTATTCCAAAATGACTAGGAGAAGCAAACTCCCATACCTCATCCATTTCTAGGATTGGGTCAAAGCAGTTGTATTCTGCAGACCAAAATGCCAATCCAGCTTTTGCCCTGTTCTACCTCGAGGTATTACCCTCTTCATGTCAAGATTATCATGAGAACTACACTCCCTCTTATGTAATCTTGATGTAGTGATACTTCCAGTCATCATCGTTCATTTCCAGTCTCTGTGTTGCTGAAACCAGAATACCAACAAGAGAATCGTGATGTGTGTAATCAATACTCCTAGAAACTTTGTCGCTTGGTAGTTAATGGACAATAATCTCACTCTTGGTGTGACGATCATTGAATTGTCATACTAAGAATGATCGTGCTACCTAGTCCATTTTCCATGGTGCACTTTTCGGTCAATGAGTTAGGATTTTGTCAATCCTTTGCTCTATTGATCATATCGTCTTGCCCTGAAAAGCAAGATTGTTCTCGAGCTTGATCACATATCGGTGGATCGTGATTTTCCGAATATCTTCTCGGAAGTATTACCAAAGTGTTCCTTGACCGTTATGATGAGTTCGTGATCAAGATGGTTTTTCTATAAACCATCCCTTCTCCAAGAATCTGTGTCGGATACCCCGAACTAGTCAGTTAAGCTAAACAACAACTTGGAGAGTTGGAAGATAAAAGCTTTGCCTGACTTAGTTCACCCAAAGGGATATCTTGTGTGTGTGTGTAGAAGAAAGATGATATCTTCATCGATTGATCCTTTTGACCAATTGATGCACCAATCACCTTGTACAACCATTGATTTGAGTATGGGCTATCGTCAAATCAAAAATCAGAACCAGAGATTTCTCTAATGTTGTTTTACTCGTGGATGTATCCTTGAGCATACACCGTTATATCTTTTGGTCTGACCAATGCTATCACCTTGCTCCCATAAGTTGTGGAATTCCATCTATATGGGTATCTTGATGAATTGTTGTCGAGCCCATCGACAATATCTTCATCTCTTCCATGACTCATGATGAACATGAAACTAGTGTTGGAAACTTGTAGGCATATCTTCAGGTTCCGTTCGTGAAGTATATGCTAGGTGTAAGAAGTGACTTCCTCTCAGCCCACGTGCAGTTGATGCAAGTTGCTGCCATGACTTCGGGGAAAGTTATTTTGTCTCCTCTGGAGTCATCTCAAGTCCATCATGCATGTGTGAAGTATGCTATGGTTTGATAGCCTTGCAACCTACAACCCATATGCATTCCCTAGCACCTAAGCCACTGTTTGAGTTGTTCAAGGAAAAGAAGTTCTTTCTTAAGAACTAATCCGAACTTATGTAAGAACTTTGCTAATCCCTAATGATGGTTCCAAACTCGAACTCGGTAGTGTTTTGTTGTAAGATTTCCACGTGGTCACAATTGTTCTCGACACCGTGTTCATGTGGGTCTTGCAATCCAGCTCGTGTTTGGAGTTGGCTTCCGAAGTTCATTTCCCTGAGAATCTCGCAACATCATCTCTCTGCTTTGTGTTGTAACCTTTCATTTTCAGACATGCTGGGTCTGGAATATCCCGACACCAACCAGGTCTGAATCTCAAGCAGATGTAATGGTTGGGACATTTTCCCCAAGAATTATAATAGTGGTGTCTCTGTAACCCGGCAAAGGGATGTTGTGGCTAACATACCTATCCGGAAGACCTACTATTATAATATCTTGTATCAACAACCTTAGCCACTTCCCCATGAGGTTTTCGCATGACTTATTCAGAAGTTATTTCTCATGGACCATTTAAAATCCCGAAGTCCGACCTCTACTTGATGTTCTAGACATAACACCTAACCTATACTTGGGGTTATGATAGTACATCAGGGAGAACATTAGAAGTGGAGTGCTAAATGTCTCTCGGTCGATCATTCAGATTTCGCTCCCTTGGCCTAGCCCAGGTGAAATCTGAGAAAGTGTTGTCTTCCTTTGCATCTCCAGCCTCCATCATCGTTCATCATGGTAGTATGAGGTGTTGCCAGGATCCTTGGCACGAATGATGGTAAAACTTTGATGAATGTGGAGATGCTCAAGTTCTTGAGAGCACTCTCAGACACTGGGTTATACTCTCGGTATTAACTGGAAAGTGCCTTCCGTTGCCGAGTTGCTCTATAACTCTAGTTTCCTTTCCGATCTGAGTATGCCATTCTTTGAATTCCTTCCAACGATCGTTTGTGAATCGCCTTATGCTGGTATGAAGAGTTTCTACGATCTCTGGATCAAAAGTAATTCATTTTGCCACTTAAAGGATAATCCTACGAGTCACCTCCCCTAAGGTGCCCCGTAAATGGTATTATGGCAACTAACTCCTCGCTACTTTCAAACCTCTTCACCATCTGCTCTAGCATGGACTTGTTGCCTACCAATTGAACCTCTGTTATCTGCTTCATTCATTGTTCTTGACGTGTGTTTTGTGTCCCAGCTCGAGAGATGTTATTACGTCTCATTCCATGAGTTGTTCATGAGTCGCTCGATCTTCTTAAGGATCGATTCTTGTAGGGCTTTCTATCCATGTTGTCTTCCTATTGGATGAAGATCCCGAAGGCAAAGAAGTCAAGATCACCTTGAGGCAATGAATCAACATCTTCGAGAAGAGCAACTGGATCATGAAGATCGTGTTAGTTGTGTCCCCTTCTTTCCTCATGCCCTACGCCTGAATCTCGGGACGAGATTCTTGTTTAGTGGGGCTGAGTTGTCACAGCCCTAGAGTTGCTTGAAATTGTTTGCATCAACATCAGCATGTGCATCATGTCATCATGTTTAAATTCAAATGAACTTCAAATGGGGATTGTCAAGCCCTAGCACTCCCTCATTCAAACAAAAAAATAATCAGCTAAGTTTTCCAATGTTTCCTTTTGGTTATAAAAATTTTTCACTATTCTGATAAATGTTGGCAACAACATATTAGGGGACATTTTAATTTTCAAAACAAATATAGCATTTTAAAATACTCATTAATGATACTAAAATCAATAAATAAAGCACTATAAATATTTTAGTTCTTCCAAAATGCTGGAACTTTTTATGGAGCTTGGAAATATTCCAAACATATCGTATAAATAATTTCAAGATTTCGTGCTAAAGAATTTTTTTCCAAACTAAATAAAACAGAGGGCATCTAATAAAAAAGAAAACTAAAAATAAAAAAAGGGAAAGGCCCAACCTGGCTAACCTGGCCAGGAAGGAGATGGCCCAGTCCACGAGTGGCGAAGAGGTCATCTTCAACCTCTGCCAGTAGGCAGAGGCGAGATGAGCATGGCACGCGTGCGCCTGGTCGCCTCGCCACCTCCTACTTCCTCCTGTCGCGCTGGCAAACTGGAAAGACCCCTCCAGAGCCGTCTGGATCGGTTCCTCCTCCCCATTTTGCCCCCTCTCGCCTCTGTTCTCCTCCCCTCACCATGGCCGTCCGCCTGCCGCCGTTGTCGATTCGCACCGCTCCGGTCGTCCCCGAGCCCGCTGGCCAGCCCTTTGGCGTCCCCGTGAGCCCCTCTTGGTCCTCCTCGTGTTTTCCCTCTCCCTAGAGCGCCCTAGCTAGCCCAACCGCCGGACGCAAAACCTTCCGCCGCCGTGGCCAGTCGCCGACATGCGCACCGCCCCAAAGCTTGCATCCGAGCGCGGGGATGAACTCCTCGAGTTCCCAGGAGCTTATAGGGCCCCTTGATGAGCCGCCCCATGCCCTGCAGCCTGGAATGGCTCGAGCCCGAGCTCCGGCCGCCACGGATGTCGTCGCCGCCATCAATGTAGGCCTCCCTTCGCCTAGCTGCTTGCTCCGTTGGATGCGGGCGAGTACGAGCTGCTCACCGGTGGCCTTAGCTCGTCGAATGGTTGCATGTGGGTAAAGCCCGACGCCACCGCCGTGTCTGGTGACATCGGCGGCTCACCACCGGCCAACTCCGGCGAGTGCCAGTGTGGCGACGTCATTAGTGGCTAATAACAGCGCTATTAACCCCCTAGAGACACTGACAGCCGGGACCCATCACTAATTAAAAACACAAGATTAATTATCTAATCTAAAATAACCCAGTGGGTTAACCCTGAGTCAATGACATGCGGGCCCCACAAGTCATTTTGACCTGAATCGGCCAGCTGACCAGGATGACGTCATGCTAACGTTTAGCTGATGCAATAATTACATTTTAGGATTTAAATAAATTCCAGAAAATGCTTTAAACTTCTAAAAACGGAGAAAATAACCTATAACTCAGATGAAAATAATTTATATATGAAAAATGATTAGAAAAATCCAATGAACCTGTTTATGCCATGATCATGCATGTTTGAACAAGTTAAGCTCACCAAATAGGACATTTTATGATTAGGACAATATATGAAATATCATTTGGAGTAGGAATTTAAACTTGTTTGAATTCCACGTCAATTAACTTGGCTAATTATCACTCTAGGTCAATTCAGTGCCTTAACATGCCATCTCATGCATCATGTCTGTTGTATCACATTGAATGTGTTCCCTCTTCCTGTTTGCCGGTGTATGTTCCCTCTCGGTAGACGATGGTTCCAACGATGTGAACGTGGACACTAATGAAGAGAAGTGATATCTTCAGGACCGTCAGGCAACCAAAACCCCCTTGAGCATACTGATATGATCCCACTCGCTTGCTCTTGCTCTCTTTTATTGCATTAGGACAATCACGATTCAACAGTACATGTTCTCGATAGTTGAACCCATTCCTTTGCATGACCTGTCTTTGCCACAGTAAATAGTTGAAACCACTTAGCATGAGTAGCAACTGTTTGAGACTCGTTATGATTAGTCATACATGCATGCTTACCTACTGTGCCTGCTATGCTTAGAGTTGTGTCGTGTTGGGTCCGATCCATCTAGGTGACGAATCGGAATGACAGTGCTCATGTCCTACTGTGGGAGAACTAAGTGTGTGAACACGATTTGGTAAAGGTGGCGATGACAGTTCATGTAGGAGTACATGGTGGGTTGTCTCATCAGGACCGTCCTTAAGAACGGAGTTCTGTGTATGTTATCCAAGACAAGATACTACCGCACATTGGGATACTTAATTGACCCTCTCGGATTATTAATCACCTAGACCTCTTTCTAGGAGTTGCAACTAGTTTCTTGTGTTTGTAGGGAAAGTGTTGGCGGCCATGCATAGCGCTGCCCGACGGGGTGGGCTGTGATGCTGTAGATGCAAAGTGGCACGGTGTACCAAGTGGCACCCTAATGGTGGGCTTGGGAACCCTGCGCACATCGTTTGAGGCCGTAGCGGAAACTTCGGTCGGACTTCCGTGCGGGTTCAGTCTCAAATAGGCGATAAACCTGGACTAGGGTCTTGTGTGGTTGACGGTCGTGGCCGACGCCCACGCCAGTGCTTCCGCTTGAAGGTTGCCGAGGTGCATGACGTGCATATGGTGATAAGTGACGAGAGTGTGAATGAAGAGGTATACCCCTGCAGGGTGAAATAATCTGTTCGAATAGCCGCGTCCTTGGATATGGACTACTTGGAGAACTTATGTGGTTCACAGAAAACTTGAAGTGGATACTCTAAAATGCGCAAGATAAGCGTGAGTGCTATGGATGGCCTTCTCTTAGGGAGACGAGAGTGGATCCATACTGGTGTATTGATTGGTGAATATGTGGAATCGTGTGCGCTATCCCACCTCAAAGAAAGCACTTGTAGACGTAGTATAGGTTAGCCAAGAGTCAAAGTTGGCTTGCTGCAATAAACTCCACAACCCCTTTCATTGATACTGATGCATATGTAGATAGTTCTGATGTAAGTCTTGTTGAGTACTCTTGTACTCACGTTTGCTTAATTTATGTTTTTGCAGAAGAGACGTCAGTCTCATTAGTGGTATTTACGATGTGAAGTCCGATGTTGACCGGAATAGCTTGGGAACCCCAGACAGAGGTCTGGTTCCTTTGGTAGGGTTGTTGTAGCTTTTCAGGCTCCTCTAGCCACTTATGTAGATGTCTGTACCCAAACATGTATAACTTCCGCTTGTTTGTTTGAATGCTCTGAATGTTGGGTCTTGTGACCCCTATTTGTAACATCTTATGGTATTGGATCTTCTGCGCCTTCTAAATAAATGTTGTAATGTTGTATGGTTATGTTGTGATGCCATAGTTGTATCTATGCATATGGAGCATGTCGTGCGTACGTGTGACGTGCAATGGTATGTATGGGATTCGACACCTAGTTGTGTGCCTTTAGTAGTACTCTTTATGGGGAACTGCCTCTTTGTTCTTCCATCGAGCCTTGGTAGCTTGCTACTGCTCCGGACACATTGATTGACCGGCATGTATCCTTCTTTGCCGTTGTGTATGTCCCTTTGGGGAAATATCTCGCGGTGTAATGGAGTCCCTGTAGCCTGCTACGACTCGTCTACGTGCAGTGATGACATTTATGTCCCACGGCGTAATGGAGTCCTTGTAGCTTGCTATGACTCGTCTACACACGCTAGAGATCGACACCTGCATTGCTGGGTTCCGTATGCATGTCCCTGTACGGATGTGCCACTTGGGTTGTATGACTAGTCATGTCGGCCTGGGTACTTTGTCATTTGAAGGCTAGCGACACATTACATACGTGAGTCAAAAGACGCAAACAGTCCCGGCCCAGGTAAGGTGGCAGTCGTGGAGATAACCGTGCGTGAGACCGCAAAGTGATGTGATGTGTTACAGACTAGATTCTTATGTCTTAGGATCGGGGTCCCGACATATGTCTTGGTAGAGTTTAGCATTCATAGTATGTCAAGTACACCCTACACATGCATGTCTACGAGTATAGAAGCAGAAAGTAAAGACAAGCATGTAAGTAAAGGAAGGGTAGGAATATCAGATGCAATTGGTGAGACGATGATTTTTCCCGTGTTTCCGATAGGTGGCGCTATCGTACATCCACATTTATGGAGTCTTCAACCCATAGAGGGTAACGGTCACGATAGTCCACAGAGGGATCTACCCATGGAGGGTTCCATGAAGAAGCAACCTTGACTATACCTTGATGGCCTACGTCCACGGAGGACTAGCCTAACTTGGGGTAGATCTTCACGGAGTAGGCAATCTCCTTGCCCTTACAAACTTCTTGGTTCACTCCACAACACGAAGTAGGAGGCTCCCAAGCTATACCTAACCAATCTAGTGGGCACCACCCTCCAAAAGGTAAAAGGCTCGATTGTGTCGATGAACTCCTTGCTCTTGTGATTCAAGATGATGGACTCCTCAACACACAATTACTCTCTCACATATTTGGCTTGGTAGAAGAGATTGATTGGGTGGAAAGAAAGTTGGGGAGGATAGAGATCAAGATTCATATGGTAGGAATGGAATGGCATGATCTCAACACATGAGTAGGCGGCTCTCTCTCGGAAAATCAGTAGATATGAGTGTGGAACTATTCTGAGTGCTTTTATTTCGAGTGAGTGGTGGCGGAGGGGTATATATAGGCATCTCCAAAAATCCAACTATTACACACAAAACGACCAACTCGATGACACCGATGTGTTAATCTCGGTGGTACCGAAGTGACCAAAAGGTGGCAACTTTTGAATCTCGGTGAGACTGATATAGGAAACTCAGTTGCACCGATAAGGTGACCAATGGTCAGATTGCCCTATCTCGGTGACGCCAATCCAATAATCTCGGTGGGACCGATATTGTGAATTTGCATAACAGAAAGTTGGCAACCTAAACTCGGTGGCGCCGAAGCAGAATCAGTTGCACCAAAGTGGCTAGGGTTTGGCTGAGTCTGTCTAGGTTCTGGAATCGGTGGCATCGAGTGGAAAGTGTTGGTTGCATCAATTTTGAATATTTGGCTTTGGACAGACTTTTGTGGAAGAGCTTGTGGGTGTATGTGGTGACTATCACTTGCGCACTTATGAGCTCTTTGTTCACCAACAAAACCTTACCCCCTGTGAATAGTATTTGCTTTCCTATGGACTCAAGGTGATTTCTCACAAAAGATAAAATGTAGAGTCCTTTCCTTGAGGCTTTGCCAATCTATTTCCTTGCATCTTGGGGTATTCCACAATCCTTATGCCAACCCATCATTTAACTTTTCCTGAAACATACTTAGTGGAAACATTAGTTCAGTGACATATATGTTGTTATTAATTATCAAAATCACCAAGGGAGAAAATGTGCTTTCAATGTACCACTTTTTGGTAATTGATGACAACATATAGATCAAAGCTTCGACATATGATATAACCAATGAATATAATCGTCTCTTTGAGAAGTATGTGATAAGCAAGAGCTTCCACTAAATTTGTGCACTATTTTAAATTTGCATGTGAATGCAAATGCACAATCGATTAGGTACATGGGGCACTTCTTCCATGTGACATACATCTTGGTGGTGTGCGAGAGTAATAAGAGTTAACAACATAGCACAACACATCAAGAAATGTGAATGATCATCACATAATCATCAAAAGATAGGAAATGGTAGCAACACACATTAAGGCGTATGATAAAAAACACAACAAAAGTATCTCACATCCAAACCAAATGATCAAATGTTTTGTAAAACAGCAATAAAAACAGACGCTCTCTCACTCGAAGCCTAAAGATCTATATACAACTTCTCCCCCTTTGGTAACAAGTTACCAAAAAGTTCGAAGAGATATAGCTAATCATTCTTTTGCGGCTGATCACCCCCGATAGTCGATGTCAGACTTGAGAGAACTACGTCGGCGAAGACTTCTGCTGAAGTCCTGGATGGACTTGGTGTAGACACTAGAGGCACTGGAGCTGATGGTGCTGATGTCACTATGGCTGGAGCAGAAGATGAAGGCCTCGTCTCTGGAGCTAGCACTGTAGGTGACCTGGCCCTAGTCGAGAACTAGGCAGTCATCCTGACAGATGCACTATCCTCATCATCATCAGACTCGGACTCTGAAGAGGTGTGATATGTCTCCAACGTATCTATAATTTTTTGCTTGTTTCATGCTACTATATTATCATTCTTGGATGTTTTACAATCATTTTACCACAACTTTATATTATTTTTGGGACTAACCTATTAACCTAGAGCCCAGTGACGGTTCCTACTTTTTCCTTGTTTTTGAGTTTTACAGAAAAGTAATATCAAATGGAGTCCAAACAGAATAAAACTTTACATTGCTTTTTTGGGACCAGAAGAGACCTACGGAGCATCAGAGTTGGGCCAGAAGGTTCTTGAGGAGGCCACAAGCCTCAAGGGCGCGACCACCCCCCTGGTCGCGGCCACCAGGCTTGTGGGCCCCTCGGCAGTCAACCGACCTCCCTCTTAGCTCTACAAATCGTCAAATATTCCAAAACCCCAACGGAGAATCTAGATCAGGAGTTCCGCCGCCACAAACCTACAGAGCCACAAAAACCAATCGGGAGCCCGTTCCAGCACCATGCCAGAGGGGGAAACCATCACCGGAGGCCATCTTCATCATCCCGACGCTCTCCATGACGAGGAGGGAGTAGTTCACCCTCAGGGCTGAGGGTATGTACCAGAAGCTATGTGTTTGATCTCTCTCTCTCTCTCTCGTGTTCTTGAGATGGCACGATCTTGATGTAACGTGAGCTTTTGATATAGATTGAATCATATGGAGTTTTGCCCTCTCTATCTTGTTGTGATGAATTGAGTTTTCCCTTTGAAGTTTTCTTATCGCATTGAGTCTTTAAGGATTTGAGAACACTTGATGTATGTCTTGCGATGGGATATCTGTGGTGACAATGGGATGTTGTATTGATCTACTTGATGTATGTTTTGGTGATCAACTTGCGGGTTCCGTGACCTTGGGAATCTATGCATAGGGGTTGGCACACGTTCTTATCTTCACGTTCTGGTAGGAACTTTGGGGCACTCTTTGAAGTACTTTGTGTTGGATTAATGAATCTGAAATTATGTGATGCATATCGTATAATCAAGCCCACGGGTACTTGTCGTGACATTAGGGTTTTGGTTGATGTGTATCTTAAGGTGTTATATTAGTACGAACTCTAGGGTTGTTCATGACACTTATAGGGATAGCTCATAAGATTGATCAGAAAAGATAACTCTGAGGTAGTTTCATAGCCTACATTAATTTCTATGTTTGTTCTCCGCTATTTGTAACTTTGGATTGAACTCTTTGTCGCACGTGAGGGATTTATATATGATTCAACTATGTTAGTATTGTTGAGAGAAATTGCAGTAGTGAATGTATGAACCCTAGGACTTGTTTCCTAGCATTTATACAACATTTTTCTTGTCGTTTACTATTTTTTACCTTGATGTTTTTATATTTTCACGTGAGGGATTTATATATGATTCAACTATGTTAGTATTGTTGAGAGAAATTGCACTAGTGAAGGTATGAACCCTAGGACTTGTTTCCTAGCATTTATACAACATTTTTCTCGTTGTTTACTATTTTTTACCTTGATGTTTTTATATTTTCAGATTACAAAAAACTATATCTACCATCCATATTGCACTTGTATCACCATCTCTTCGCCGAACTAGTGCACCTATACAATTTACCGTTGTATCGGGTGTGTTGGGGACACAAGAGACTCTTTGCTATTTGATTGCAGGGTTATTTGAGAGAGACCAGCTTCATCCTACACCTCCCATAGATTGATAATCCTTAGGTCATCCACTTGAGGGAAAATTGCCATTGTCCTACAAAATTCTGCGCTTGGAGGCGCAACACGAGTCTATAAGAAGAAGGTTGTGTAGTAGACATCAAGCTCTTTTCTGGCACTGTTGCCGGGGAGGTGAGTGCTTGAAGGTATATCTTTAGATCTTGCAATTGAATCTTTTAGTTTCTTGTTTTTCACTAGTTTGCTTTCATAAAAGAAAACTACAAAAAAATGGAATTCAGGTTGCCTCATATGCTTCATGTTTTTAATGTCTTTCTTGAAAATGATGGAAAATAAAATTGTGCTCAAGTGTTAGAAGAAGAAGTTATTAAAATGTTTGGCACTAAATATTTGAATGATGAGCATGATAGTGATATTGTTAGTATGAATTCTTTGAAAATCCATAATACTAATGATGATTGCACTAGTCATGATAAAAATATTTCTTATAAGCATGTCATTTTTTGTGGAGTGCATAGAGTTTGTCAAGACATGCCTAAAAGGGAAGATAGATTTTGTAAGAGGAATAAGTATTTAGAAACTAAATGGTTGCAAGAGAGGCTATATGTTTGTGCTGAAAGACTTCATATTTCTCGCCGTCCTTGTGAACTTTGCAATGAACGTGGTCATTATAATTCCCAATGTGAATTATTTCATGATCAAATTGTGTCCAAAAATTGTGATAACTCCATTACACTTGATCATCATAATGAACTTAGTCTATTTTTGGGGTATGAAAAAAATGAAACATGAAACTAAGGATGTTCCAGCATGGGCTCTCATGAAAATAATTGATTTTGATATAAAGGAAATCTTTATGTTTTGCGTGGTAAATTGCATTGAGAATCCTTATATTATGAATTATTTAAAGACAAGAAAACAATTAGAAGAGGACGAGAATACTAATGAAGGGGAAGTGGTTTCCCATTGTCCTGCTATTTTTTCTTATGATAAATCAGGTAACGAGGAGAATATTTTCATTCAACCAACCTCTTCAAAAAGAAGTTTGGAGGAATTAAATAAGGCCACACATAATGTGGTGAACTAGAAGAAAAGAAGGAAAAGTAAAGGTAAAGAGGTATGTCTCCCAAATAATGTTGCTCCCATTATTGATAGGCCTCATGAGAATGAATCAAAAATAGTTGTGGAATATGGTACACTTGAGGATGATTTTGTTGTGCCTATTGCTTGTTGTGATAATTATGATTGGGAAGATAACGATACTTCTTATAATCTTGAAAATATTTATGGCACCAACTTCGAGGATGATGATAATAATTGCTATAATATTGGTGCTATTCATCCCATTAATGATGAGAGTGATTATATTTATGATATACAAATCCACAAGCTTGGGGATGCTATGTTTGATGAAAATGAAAATTTTGAGAATTTATTTGCTGCAATTAATGTTTGTCCCAAGCTTGGGTATGGTATGCTTAATGAAGTCGATCTTTTTATTCCCCCTACTTTGAATGATCAAATTTGTTATAATGATTGCATGCCTCCTACTTATGATGATTATTGTGATGATACTTATGCAATGAAAAAGAGTGATGATTACTATTATTATACTTGTCATAATTATGAATATACTTTTACTAAATATTACTCTTTTAGTGTGGAACCAATTTTTAGTATTCAAGTCTTTTATGATACTCCCACTATTAGTCATGAGAAGGAATTTGCTTATGAGGAGAGTGACAAAATTTCTATGCTTGTAGATCATGAAAAGAATGCTTTATGTGCTAGTTATATTGTGTAATTAATTCATGATGCTACTGAAAATTATTATGAGGTAGGAACATATGATTATAGGCATTGCAATAATATCAAGTTTCCTCTCTATGTGTTCAAATTCTTGAAGATATGCTTGTTTTCCCTTCCTATGCTAGATGATTCTTGCTCCCATAAATTGTTTGCTCACAAAATCCCTATGAATAGGAAGTGGGTTAGACTTAAATGTGCTTGTCATGAGATTCGTGATGCTCTTTTGCATGCTTCAATTATTATGCCTATGTGAGCATCATTGAAAACATCATGCCTAGCTAAAAGGCAATAAAGAAAAGCTCTTGTTGGGAGACAACCCAACACTTTTACTTTATGTTTTTGTGTGTTCACATGATTAAGCTACTGTATTAATCATGTTATGTGTCTTTTATTTCAATAAAGTGCCATGTAAAGCCTTTGGGATAGTATGGAAACTTGTTTGTTTGATTCTGTGCAAAAATAGAAAGTTTTATGTCCAGTATATGAATTATCTGATTTTACTGGAGAGTCAAAAAGTTCTTAAGTTTTTAAAAATACTTTATATGAAAATTACTTGATTTTTCCTAATTTTTTAGAATTATTAGAGTCAGGGAAGTTTGGTGATCATTCAGATCTTTACAAACTGTTCTGTTTTTGACAGATTCTTTTTCGCATGCGTAGTTTGCTTGTTTCAAGTTTTCCTATAGCTTATATTTATTTATATAAATTGTGGTAATTATGTAATACAGTTGGTATAATGTGAGAACAACTATGAATATTGTCTTGATAGTACCTAAGTGAATGATCTATCTTTATTATACTAACCCATCTCATGAAGTTCTGTTAAGTTTGGTGTGATTGAAGTTTTCAAGTTTTGGGTGAGACACCGATATGAGAAGAATAAGGAGTGACAATAACCTAAGATTGGGTATTCACAAGTCACCGCCTTACATCCAAGTAAGACTCAAGCGCCTAAGCTTGGGGATGCCCCGGAAGGCATCCCCTCTTTCGTCTTCAAGACTATCGGTATATCTTACTTGGAGCTATATTTTTATTCATCACACAATATGTGCTTTGCTTGGATCATCATTATAATTTGGTACTTTATGTTAGGTTTTATTTATAATCTTGTTTTTTTCAATAAAAATTTCCAAGAATTGCCTTAGGATGCTTGCATTGCATGTTTTGATATATGCTGGGTAAAAACAGAAACTTCTGCTGCACTGTTTGAATTTTAGTATTTTACTGGAATGTGGAAAGTTCCTGAACTTTTTACACAGTATGGTAATATAAATTTTATAGAATTTCCTAAATTTTCATAATATTTTGAATTACAGAAGTACATTGTTTTGATAAATTTCTACAGACTGTTCTGTTTAGACAGATTGCTGTCATAGTTTCGTTATCTACTTATCCTATAGTTTCCATAGCCTATATTGGTAGATATAAATTATGTAAATGATATTATAAAATACCTAATGTTTGAAAATTATTATGAATCTTGTCTTGGTAGTACATAAAGAGTTGATTTATTATGTGTACTAACCTATCTCACGAGTTCTTTTCGAGTTTTGTGTGGATGAAGTTTTTGAGAATAGGTGAAACCGTGGTATGAGAAGATTGAAAAAGATGCAAAAGCTCAATCTTGGGGATTCCCAAGGCACCCCAACTAAATATTACAAGAACTATCAAGCATCTAAGCTTGGGGATGCTACGCATCCCACCTCTCTTCATCAACAATTATCGATTAGCCTATGTTGATCCTAAATTTTTATTCGTTCACATGATGGGTGCTAATCTTGGAGTGCTATTTTTGTTTTGATTGATATTTGAATAAAGTACTTAAGATTTTAAAAAAATTATTGGGGGAGAGAGAGTATTCACATAGCGACTTAATTGTTTGACTACTCATTTATCTTCACTTATATCTTTTGAGCTAGGCAATGTTGCTCTAGTGCTTCACTTATATCTTTATAGAGCATGGTGGTGTTATATTTTATAGAAATTATTGAATTCTCATTCCCCAATTATATTATTTTGAGAGTTTCTTAAAACAACATGGTAATTTTATTTGGTTATGAATTTAGTCCTAATATAATGGGCATCAAAGAGGGATATAATAAAAACTTTCATATTAAGTGCATTAAAAACTATGAGAAGTTTGATTCCTTGCATATAGTTTTGAGATAATAGGGATGGTAATATGAGAGTCATGCTAGTGAGTAGTTGTGAATTGGAAGAGATACTTGTGTTAAAGCTTGTGATTCCTGTAGCATGCACGCATGGTGAACCGTTATTTAACGAAGTCGGAGCATGATTTTTTGAATGATTGTCGACCTTTGTGTGAGGGTCAGGAGCGCGTGATGGTTAAATCCTACCAACCTCTCCCCTAGGAGCATGCGTCTAATGCTTTGTTTTATAACTAATAGTCTTTTGAAATAAGTATGTGAGTTCTTTATGACTAATGTTGAGTCCATGGATTATACGTACTCTCACCCTTCCATCTTTGCTAGTCTCTCTAGTACCGCGCAACTCTCGCCGGTACACCAAACCTTCCTTCCTCAAAACAGTCACCATATATTCCTCAAAACAGCCACCATACCTACCTATTATGACATTTCCATAGCCATTCCGAGATATATTGCCATGCAATTTCCACCATGTAGTTTTTTATGACTTTCATCATCACTTCATATTGCATATAGAGTTATATTTTTTCATAGGAATCGAGCTGTAATTTATTTTTCTTTGATTTATAAGTAAGTAAAAGTGTGATGATTGTTCATTAATAGAGCATTGTCCCGTGAGAGAAAAGGATGATGGAGGCTATGACTCCCTCACAAGTTGGGATGACTATCCGGACTTTACAAAAAAAAAAGAGGCCAGCGAAGCCCAAAAAAAAGAGGCCAAAGAAGCCCGCCAAAGTAAAAAAAGAAAAAGAAAAAAAAAGGAAAAAATGAGAGAAAGAGAGAAGGGACAATTGCTACTACCTCTTTCCACACTTGTGCTTCAAAGTAGCACCATGATCTTCATGATAGAGAGTCTCCTATTTTGTCACTTTCATATAACTAGTGGATATTCATTATGCACGACCCACTTAGTTCTCTTTTTGAGCTTTCATACACTTATAGCTCTAAGGGCATTTGTTGCATGGCAATCCCTACTCACTCACATTGACATCTATTGACGGACATCTCCATAGCCCGTTGATATGCCTAGTTGATGTGAGACTATCTTATCCTTTTCCCCCTTGCACCTCCTCCATATTCTATTCCACCTATAATGCTATATCCATGGCTCACGCTCATGTATTGCGTGAGAGTTGAAAAGGTCTGAGAACACCAAAAGTGTGAAACAATTGCTTGACTTGTTCATCGGGGTTGTGCATGATTTGGATACTTTGTGTGGGGAAGATGGAGCATAGCCAGACCATATGATTTTGTAGGGATAACTTTCTAAGGCCATGTTATTTCAAAAGGATATGACTGCCTTGTTGGTGTGCTCGAAGTACTACTGTTTTTATGTCTATATTAGACTATTGTTTTGAATCTTACGGAGCTGAATATTCATGCCACAATAAGTAAAATTACATGGACAAATATGTTAGGCAGCATTCCACATCAAATATTCTATTTTTATCATTTACCTACTGGAGGACGAGCATGAATTAAGCTTGGGGATGCTGATATGTCTCTTATGTATCTATAATTTTTGCATGTTTCATGCTGCTATATTATCATTCTTGGATGTTTTACAATCATTTAACCACAACTTTATATTATTTTTGGGACTAACCTATTAACCTAGATCCCAGTGCGAGTTCCTATTTTTTCCTTGTTTATGAGTTTTATACAAAAGGAATATCAAACGGAATAAAACTTTACGGTGATTTTTTTGGACCGGAAGAGACCTATGGAGCATCAGAGTTGGGCCAGAAGGTTCTCGGGGAGGCCACAAGCCTCAGGGGCGCGACCATCCCCCTGGTTGCGGCCACCAAGCTTGTGGGCCCCTCAGGAGTCAACCGACCTCCCTCTCAGCTCTATAAATCGTCAAATATTCCAGAAACCCCAACGGAGAACCTAGATCGGGAGTTCCGCTCCTGCAAACCTCCAGAGCCACGAAAAACCAACCGGGAGCCCGTTCCAGCACCCTGCCGGAGGGTGAAACCATCACCGAAGGCCATCTTCATCATCCCGACGCTCTCCATGACAAGGAGGGAGTAGTTCACCCTCGGGGGCTGAGGGTATATACCAGTAGCTATGTGTTTGATATCTCTCTCTCGTGTTCTTGAGATGGCACGATCTTGATGTACCGTGAGCTTTATTGATATAGATTGAATCATATGGAGTTTTCCCCTCTCTAACTTGTTGTGATGAATTGAGTTTTCCCTTTGAAGTTTTCTTATCGGATTGAGTCTTTAACAATTTGAGAACACTTGATGTATGTCTTGCGATGGGATATCTGTGGTGACAATGGGATGTTGTATTGATCTACTTGATGTATGTTTTGGTGATCAACTTGCTGGTTCCATGACCTTGGGAATCTATGCATAGGGGTTGGCACACGTTCTTATCTTGACGTTCTGGTAGGAACTTTGGGGCACTCTTTGAAGTTCTTTGTGTTGCATTAATGAATCTGAAATTATGTGATGCATATCGTATAGTCAAGCCCACGGGTACTTGTGGTGACATTGGAGTATCTATGTGACAGTAGGGTTTTGGTTGATGTGTATCTTAAGGTTTTATCTTAGTACGAACTCTAGGGCTGTTCATGACACTAATAGGGATAGCTCATAAGATTGATCAGAAAAGATAACTTTGAGGTGGTTTCGTACCCTACAATAATTTCTACGTTTATTCTCTGCTATTTGTAACTTTGGAGTGAACTCTTTGTCGCACGTGAGGGATTTATATATGATTCAACTATGTTAGTATTGTTGAGAGAAATTGCACTAGTGAAAGTACGAACCATAGGCCTTGTTTCCTAGCATTTATACAACGTTTTGCTCGCCTTTTACTATTTGTTACCTTGTTGTTTTTATATTTTCATATTACAAAGAACTATATCTACTCATCCATATTGCACTTGTATCACCATCTCTTCGCCGAACTAGTGCACCTTTACAATTTACCATTGTATTGGGTTTGTTTGGGACACAAGAGACTCTGTGCTATTTGATTGCAGGGTTGTTTGAGAGAGACCATCTTCATCCTACACCTCCCACGGATTGATAAACCTTAGGTCATCCACTTGAGGGAAAATTGTCGTTGTCCTGCAAAACTCTGCGCTTGGAGGCCCAACACGAGTCTACAAGAAGAAGGTTGTGTAGTAGACATCAAGGTGCGACAGATAGGGGCTTCATATACCTCATTCTTAAGCTCATTGACTGTATTAGTTAGCCCATCAACCTTGTCATTAAGAGTTTTTACTCTATACTCAATGATGTTCACAAGGCTCTCGTGAGTGTCCATGATGGTTTTGATATCCTTCTTCATGTCCATGACAGTGGTGATCAGGAGATCCATTTGCCCGTTCCTGGATCTGGGGACCTGAGCACTAGTGGCTCGAGCTGCCTCTGCCTCTGCCTAAGCTGCAGCTGATGTGGGATGATCTATGTCCATCACCACAACGTTGTCCTCGAGATCTAGCTTAAGTGGCAAGTGGGGTCTATCCAGAGCAAAGATGTGCTTCTCAATCTTAGAATTGATAAGCATCTGAATATAGGGTGCATAGCAGCATGAGCGCTTCTAATCCACAACAATCCTCTTCACAGTCTCTACTATCAAATCCATCACTCGAATCCTAGTGTGATGCTCAAGATGGATGAGCATGTTGATGGAGTATCCACGAATCATCTTCTCATCTCCAGACTTGGGCATCAAAGTATGCCTTAGGATGGTGTTCATGGTATGGAGGCCTGGCTGGAGGAAGTAAATAGATCCCAACTTGTGAGATTGCACATTAGCAGGAGGGATAGGATTATACATATCCTTCATAGCATTGTGGCTCTCCTTGGATTCTGAGTAGACATCCAAATCTCCATCCTGTACCTCTAGGACTCCTAAGATGGTAGCCCACTCATCAACAGTAGATTCATATCTTGCTCCTTCAATCATCCAAACAATCCTGCCATCTCCATAAAAATGAGGAATGGAGTAGAACTGCATGATCATCTCATCATTCCAAGCAGTGAACTCCTTGCCAACAAATTTATCTAGCCCAATGCGGTGGAAGTTTTCTTGGACACATGGAAAGTAGTCCTCATTATCCTTGATATATTTCTAGTCCACATATCTCATGTCACTGACTACAGGGCTCTTGTCAAGCAATATCGTCGCATAGAAGTCTTGCGGCTCTTTGGTATAGAACCTGTAGTCCACAACAGTCTTCCTCCTCTAGGCATATGGATCAATAACTCTGTATGCCCTCAACCCTAAATCCTTCCTCTTATTCATATCCTCATCTTTAGGATGGTTGGTATCCTGTATAGGAAGGTGAGGTCTGAGCTTCATAAGTACTGTCATAGCATCATCATCATCATTTGCTTCTCTAAAAGTTGATCTCTTGTTCTTCTCTGCAGTAGGAATATCTCTGGTAGTCCTCTTGGACTTCTATGCAGCAGCTTTCTTGGGAGCAGCCTTGGTGCTCTTGGAGGGACCAGACTTAGGCATAGCATCAGCCAAAAGTTTCTTAGCCTTCGTCTTAGGAGGGGCCTGAGCAGCTAGTTCCTCCTCTTCCTCCTCTTCAGCAGCAACCCCAGCAGCCTCCTCTGGATCCTCATACAGAGAGGTAGGCATGCCCATAACATGGATGATCCTCTTCCTGGTTGTATTCTTCTCTCCTACCTTCTTTGGCAAAGATTTCCTTGGAATCTCAATAGACATAGTTGCCCTAGCACTCTCATGTGCTTTGAAGGTCTCTACAGGTGCATAAAATGTGCAGACCACCCTCCTAGCTGAGGTGGCCTCATTGGCAGATTTCCTTGTAGCCTTCTCTTGCTTCTTAGCAAGAACATCTTTTGGAATAAAATCAGAATTCTCCTCATCAAAATTGACTCTCTTCCTGGTCCTTGTTGTAGCCTTAGGCAACCCATGTGAACTGGGAGTGCCTGGATCTGAGGTTGAGCTGGACTCATGACTAGTGCCTGAATTCATATCAACATTCTGCTCCTGTAGATTCTGGCTATCTTCAGCATCTAACCTGTCTGACCCTATGAATAGAGTATGGAAGAGTGGAATAGGATAAGTCATCACAAAATGCAGAGATTTTTGGAAGTTTGAACTAAGAATTTCCAAAGTTTTGCATTCTGTCAAATGTATTTCGGTATAGCCAAGGCAAACTTTTCGGTCACACCGAAACAAACAACCTTCTTTCCAAGAACTTGGCACCATTTTCTGTTGCACCGAAAATGAGCACTCGGTTCCACCGAGGTGTTCTCAGTGTGACAGAAAAGAAAATCGGTGACACCTATTATTTCACATAAGTTCTACCGAGATACAGGAGGCGGACGACAAAACCCTAAAAATTCGTCGTTCGCTATCTAATGGAATTTTCTATTGGCTGGAACAATCTCAAATAGTGGCTAGATTAGGAATAAACCCTAATGCACATGAATTGAATAGTGGAGCGCGAGAGGGGGCTGAATCCATACCCTAATTTGGCGATGAATCTGCTACGGCGGCAACATTGGAGAAAAATACATCGGCGGCGGCGATTCCCAGCGGCGGAGGCACTCGGGGAAGCAAGGTGATGACCAGGGGCCTTTGGAATGGTATCTAGGGTTGTGGAGGAGTGATGTTTGAAGAATTGATTTCAAAAGTCGGGGTCCAGAGGTTATATACCCATCACTGTCGGTGACACCGATTTGATATTTTTGGTGTCACCGAGTTTCACAACTATCAGCTAACAGGGAAACTCGGTGTAACCGAGAATATGAAATCGGCAGTACTGACATTGAAAAACCAGATCAACCCTAGGCATTTGGTGATACCAAGAATTTGGAGTTGGTTCCACCGAGATGCATTTGGGAGGTTTTAATGGTCAGTCCTCGACGATGCAGAACTCCGAGTGCTCCTCACACAGAGAGATCAAAAAGTACTTGTTCAAATTTTGTGATGCAGCACGAATAGAATATGATGTGAGAAAGCATAGATAGGTAGAGGAGTGGTCCTAGGCATTCTTGTATATCCATTTGTCAAGTGAATATCAAAAGCCAAATAGCAACAATTGGATATCCTCGAATGAGTAAATAAATGCAAACCAACATGCTCACACAATAAGATGTCAAATGAAATCATCGCAAACATGCACATGTTGGGGAACGTTGCATGGGAAACAAAAAATTTCCTACGCACACGAAGATCTATCCATGGTGATGAGCATCTACGAGAGGGAGAGTGGATCTACATACCCTTGTAGATCGCTAAGCGAGAAGCGTTAAGAAACACGGTTGGTGTAGTCGAACGTCTTCGCGATCCAAATCGCCGTGCGTCCCGTGATCCAATCACGATCCGTCCCGTGATCCAATCACAATCCATCCCACGAACTTGATCACGATCCGTCTCACGAACTTGATCACGATCCTTCCGATCTAGCACCGAACGGACGGCACCTCCGCGTTCAGCACACGTACAGCTTGATGACGATCTCCACCGTCTTGATCCAGCAAGAAGGAGTGGAGAGGAAGAATAGTTCTCCGGCATCCTGACGGTGCTCCGGCGATGGTGGTGGAGTAATTCCGGTAGGGCTTCACCTAAGCACTGCGGAAAACCGATCTAGAGGAGCACCGGTGGAACGGGTAGCACGTGGCCGTAAATTCTGTGCAAAACCCTTATATTCAACCAGTATATATAGGAGGAGAGGAGGAGGAGGGCTGGCGCAGGGCTGGGCCCCTCTTGGAGTCGGCCGAAGCCAAGGGGGAGGAGTCCTACTCCTCCTCCACTCCTAGTAGGAGTAGGACTCTCCCTTTTTGCCTTTTTTCCACTCTTTTTCCTTTGGGACTCTTCCCCCAGCCGCACGGGCCTGTTGTGGCTATTCCACCAGCCCACTAAGGGCTGGTTAATACTCTCCCACAGCCCATGAAGCCTCTTGGGTCGAAATACCCCTCCCGGAGGTCTCCCGGTACACTACCGGCACTCCCGGTACACTACCGATAAGCTCGGAACTTTTCCGGCGACCAAAACAGGACTTCCTATATATGAATCTTTACCTCTGGACCATTCCGGAGCTCCTCATGACATCGAGGATCTCATCCGGGACTCCAAACAAACTTCGATCACCACCATACATAACTCTATACTAGCGAAACGTCACCAATCCTTAAGTGTGCAGACCCAGCGGGTTCGAGAACTATGTAGACATGACCGAGACACCTCTACGGTCAATAACCAATGGTGGGACCTGGATGTCCACATTGGTTCCTACATATTCTACGAAGATCTTTATCGGTCGAACCTCTATGTCAAGGATTCAGTTAATCCCGTATGATGTTCCCTTTGTTCTTCGGTATGTTACTTGCCCGAGATTCGATCGTCGTTATCTCCATACCTAGTTCAACCTCATTACTGGCAAGTCTCTTTACTCATTCCGTAATACAAGCTCCCGTGACCAACACTTAGTCACATTGCTTGCAAGGCTTATTGTGATGGTGTATTACCGAGGGGCCCTGAGATACCTCTCCGTTACATGGAGTAACAAATCCCAGTCTTGATCCGTGCCAACTCAACAGACACCCTTGGAGACACCTGTAGAGCACCTTTATAGTCGCCCAGTTACGTTGTGATGTTTGATACACACAAGGTACTCCTCCAATATCTTTGAGTTGCATGATCTCATGGTCATAGGAACATATACTTGACATGCAGAAAACAGTAGAAATAAACTGACATGATCATAAGCTACGTTTGTAGTTTGGGTCTTGTCCATCGCATCATTCTCCTAATGATGTGATCCTGTTATCAAGTGACATCTCATGTCCATGGCTAGGAAACTTTAACCATCATTCAATCAACGAGCTAGTTCACTAGAGGCATACTAGGGACATTGTGTTTGTCTATGTATCCACACATGTATCCTTGTTTCCAAATAATACAATTATAGCACGGATAATAAACAATTATCATGAACAAGGAAATACAATAATAAACACTTTATTTATTGCCTCTAGGGCATATTTCCAACAGTCTCCCACTTGCACTAGAGTCAATAATCTAGTACATATCACTATGTGATTTACATTGTAATGAATCGAACACCCATGCAGTTCTGGTGTTGATCATGTTTCGCCCTAGGAAGAGGTTTAGTCAACGGGTCTACAACATTCAGATCTGTGTGCACTTTGCAAATAATTATGTCTTTCTCCAAGATGTAATCGCGGATGGAGTTGAAGCGTCGCTTTATATGTCTGGTCCTCTTGTGAAACCTTGGTTCCTTGGCCAGAGCAATGGCACCAGTGTTGTCACAGAACAGGTTCATTGGATTCAGTGCACTGGGCACTACTCCGAGATCTGTTATGAATTGGTTCATCCAGACACCTTCCTTCGCCGCCTCCGAGGCTGCGATGTATTCCGCTTCACACGTAGAATCAGCTACCATGCTTTGCTTGGAACTGCACCAGCTTACCGCTCCCCCGTTAAGAATAAATACGTATCCGGTTTGCGACTTAGAGTCGTCCGGATCAGTGTCAAAGCTTGCATCGACGTAACCCTTTACGACGAGCTCTTCATCACCTCCATAAACGAGAACCATTTCCTTAGTCCTTTTCAGGTACTTAAGGATATTCTTGACCGCTTTCCAGTGCTCCATTCCAGGATCACTTTGAAACCTTCCAGCCATACTTATGGCAAGGCTGACATCGGGTCTTGTGCACAGCATCGCATACATGATAGAGCCTATGGCTGAAGCATAGGGGATGACACTCATCTTTTCTCTATCTTTTGCAGTTACTGGGCATTGAGTCTTACTCAACTTTACACCTTTTAATACAGGCAAGAACCCCTTCTTGGACTATTTCATTTTGAACTTCTTTAAAACTTTATCAAGGTATGTGCTCTGTGAAAGTGCTATTAAGCGTCTCGATCTATCTCTATAGATCTTAATGCCTAATATGAAAGCAGCTTCTCCTAGGTCCTTCATTGAAAAACTCTTGTTCAAATATTCCTTCACGCTTTCCAGCATTTCTATATTGTTTCCAATCAGCAATATGGCATCCACATATAATACTAGAAACGCTATAGAGCTCCCACTCACTTTCTTGTAAATACAAGCTTCTCTGTAAACTTGTATAAACTCAAACGCTTTGATCACCTCATCAAAGCGCTTATTCCAACTCCGAGATGCTTGCACGAGTCCATAAATGGATCGCTAGAGTTTGCAAACTTTGTCAGCATTCTCTGGATCGACAAAACCTTCGGGTTGCATCATATACAACTCTTCCTCAAGGAAACCGTTGAGGAACACTGTTTTTACATCCATCTGCCAAATTTCATAGTCGAAATAGGCAGCTATTGCTAACATGATTCTGACAGACTTAAGCATCACTACGGGTGAGAAAGTCTCATTGTAGTCAACTCCTTGAACTTGTGAAAAACCCTTTGCCACAAGTCGAGCTTTATAGATGGTGACATTACCGTCTGCGTCTGTTTTCTTCTTAAAGATACATTTGTTCTGAATGGCCTTTCGCCCTTCAGGTAATACTTTCAAAGTCCATACTTTGTTTTCATACATGGATCCCATCTCGGATTTCATGGCCTCTAACCATTTCTTGGAATCCAGGCCCATCACCGCTCCTCCATAGCTCGTAGGTTCATTGTTGTCCAACAACATGACTTCCAAGCCAGGGTTGTCGTACCACTCAGGGGTAGTACGCGGCCTTGTCGACCTACGAGGTTCAATAGCTGCTTGATCCGAAGCTTCATGATCATCATCATTAACTTCCTCTTCTACCGTCGTAGGTTCCACAGAAACATCTTTCTGCGCTACGCTACTTTCTGGTCGAAGTAAAGGTTCAATAACCTCATCAAGCTCTATTTTCCTCCCACTCAATTCTTTCGAGAGAAACTCTTTCTCAAGAAATGTTCCATCTTTAGAGACAAACACTTTGCCTTCGGATCTGAGATAGAAGGTATACCCGACTGTCTCTTTCGGGTATCCTATGAAGACGCATTTCTCGGCTTTGGGTTCCAGCTTTTCAGGCTGAAGCTTTTTGACATAAGCATCACATCCCCAAACTTTAAGAAACGACAACTTTGGCTTCTTGCCAAACCATAGTTCATATGGCGTCGTCTCAACGGATTTTGATGGTGCCCTATTTAAAGTGAATGCATCTGTCTCTAATGCACAACCCCAAAATGATAGTGGCAAATCAGCAAGAGACATCATAGAACGTACCATATCTAATAAGGTTCGATTACGACGTTCGGACACACCATTACGCTGTGGTGTTCCGGGCGGTGTCAACTGTGAAACAATTCCACACTGTCTTAGGTGACTGCCAAACTCATAACTCACATATTCACCTCCTCGATCAGATCGCAGGAATTTAATCTTCTTGTTACGATGATTATCAACTTCACTCTGAAATTGCTTGAACTTTTCAAACGTTTCAGACTTGTGTTTCATTAATTAAATATACTCATATCTACTTAAGTCATCAGTGAAGGTGAGAAAATAACGATATCCACCACGCGCTGTAACATTCATTGGACCGCACACATCAGTATGTATGATTTCCAATAAGTCACTTGCCCGTTCCATTGTTCCAGAGAACTGCGTTTTAGTCATCTTGCCCATGAGGCATGGTTCACATGTGTCAAGTGATTCAAAATCAAGTGACTCCAAAAGTCCATCAGCATGGAGCTTCTTCATGCGTTTTACACCAATATGACCTAAACGGCAGTGCCACAAGAAAGTGGTACTATCATTATCAACTCTACATCTTTTGGCATCAATGTTATGAACATGTGTGTCATCACTATCAAGATTCAATATGAATAAACCCCTAACATTGGGTGCATGACCATAAAAGATATTACTCGTATAAATAGAACAACCTTTATTCTCTGATTTAAATGAGTAACCGTCTCGTAATAAACAAGATCCAGATATAATGCTCATGCTTAACGCAGGCACTAAATAACAATTATTTAGGTTCATCACTAATCCCGATGGTAATCGAAGACAGAGCGTGCCGATGGCGATCACATCAACCCTGGAACCATTTCCCACGCGCATCGTCACTTTGTCCTTTGCCAGCGTTCGTTTAGTCCGTAGTTCCTGCTTTGAGTTGCAAATGTGAGCAACCGAATCGGTATCAAATACCCAGGAACTACTACGAGATCTAGTAAGGTACACATCAATAACATGTATATCATATATACCTTGTTTGTCGTTGGCTGCCTTCTTGTCAGCCAGGTACTTGGGGCAGTTCCGCTTCCAGTGACCAGTTCCCTTGCAATGAAAGCACTCAGTTTCTGGCTTGGGTCCATGCTTTGGCTTCTTTACAGGAGTAGCAACTGCTTCGCCATCCTTCTTGGTTTTACCCTTCTTTCCCTTGCCCTTGACCTTGCCATGAAACTAGTGGTTTTATTGACCATCAACACTTGATGTTCTTTCTGGATTTCAGACTCAGCGACTTTTAGCATCGCAAACAGCTCGGCGATTGACTTGTTCATCCCGTGCATGTTATAGTTCATCACAAAGCTCTTGTAACTAGGTGGCAGTGATTGAAGAACTCTGTCAGTGATCGCCTCTGGCGGAAGGGCAATTCCCAACTCCGCTAGACGAGTTGAATAGCCAGACATTCTGAGTATATGTTCACTGATAGACCCGTTCTCCTCCATCTTGCAATCATAGAACTTATCGGAGGTTTCATACCTATCGATCCGGGCGTTCTTTTGAAAGATAAACTTCAACTCCTGGAACATCTCATATGCTCCATGACGTTCAAAACGTCTTTGAAGTCCTAGTTCTAAGCCATACAATACTACACACTAAACTATTGAGTAATCTCCAGTACGTGCCTCCCAAGCGTTCTTAACGTCTTCGGAGGTCATGTCTTCTGGTTGGTCACCAAGTGGTGCATCAAGGACATATGATGTCTGGGAAGCCGTGAGGATAATCCTCAGATTACGGGACCAGTCAACAAAGTTACTTCCATCATCTTTCAACTTAGCTTTGTCTAGGAATGCATCAAAATTCAGGGGTGCTACTGCACGAGCCATTGATCTACAACATAAATATGCAAAGTTTACTTAGACTATTGTTCAAGATAATGAGTTTAGTTAATCAAATTACTAAAGCTCCCACTCAAATTGACATCCCTCAGGTCATCTGAGTGTCACATGATCCAAATCCACCAACTCATGTCCGATCATCACGTGAGTTGAGGTGGCTTCAATGGTGAACATCATTATGTTGATCATATCTACTATATGACTCATGTTCGACCTTTCGGTCTCTTGTGTTCCGAGGCCATGTCTGTACATGCTAGGCTCGTCAAGTTTAACCCGAGTGTTCTACGCGTGCAACACTGGCTTGCACCCGTTGTATGTGAATGTATAGTCTATCACACCCGATCATCACGTGGTGTCTCAACATGATGAACTTTCGGAACGGTGCACACTCGGGGAGAACACAATTTTATCTTGAAATTAAGTGAGGGATCACCTTATAATGCTACCGTCGTACTAAGCATAACAAGGTGCATAAAAGGATTAACATCACATGCAATTCATAAGTGACATGATATGGTCATGAACTTGTACTTTAGATCTCCATCTTGAAAGCACCGGCATGATCTTCATCGTCACCGGCACGACACCATGATCTCCATCATCTTGATGTCCATCAACGTGTCGCCATCGAGGTTGTCACGCCCTGCATGCTTCTACTACTATTGCTACCGTTTAGCGATAAAGTAAAGCATTACATAGCGCTTAATGATTGACACGTAGGTCATACAATAATTAAAGACAACCCTATGGCTCCTGCCGGTTGCCGTACTCATCGACATGCAAGTCGTGAAATTCTATACATCACATGATCATCTCATACATCACATATATCACATAATGTAATTGGCCATATCACATCACAACATACCCTCCAAAAACAAGTTAGACGTCCTCTAATTGTTGTTGCATGTTTTACGTGGCTGCTACGGGTTTCTAGCAAGAATGACTCTCACCTACACATAAACCACAACGGTGATACATAATTTTCTTTTCAACCTTCTCAAGGACCGCCTTTGTCGAATCCGATCCAACTAAAGTGAGAGAAACTGCCACACGCAAACCATCTAGGCAACAAGTTGCGTTGAGGGAACCGGTCTCTCGTAAGCGTACGAGTAATGTTGGTCCGGGCCGCTTCATCTCACAATACCGTTGAACAAAAGTCCAACCAAGGGAAGAAGCAATCTAAGCATCAACGCTCACAAACCTTTTGTGTTCTACTCGAGATCTCATCTACACATAGACCTAGCTCTGATACCACTGTTGGGGAACGTTGCATGGGAAACAAAAAATTTCCTACGCACACGAAGATCTATCCATGGTGATGAGCATCTACGAGAAGGAGAGTGGATCTACATAGCCTTGTAGATCGCTAAGCAGGAAGCGTTAAGAAACGCGGTTGGTGTAGTCGAACGTCTTCGCGATCCAAATCTCCGTGCGTCCCGCGATCCAATCACGATCCGTCTCGTGATCCAATCATGATCCGTCCCACGAACTTGAGCACGATCCGTCTCACGAACTTGATCACGATCCTTCCGATCTAGCACCGAACGGACGACACCTCCGCGTTCAGCACACATACAACTTGATGACGATCTCCACCGTATTGATCCAGCAAGAAGGAGTGGAGAGGAAGAAGAGTTCTCTGGCAGCCTGACGGTGCTCTGGCGATAGTGGTGAAGTAATTCCGGCAGGGCTTCGCCTAAGCACTGCGGAAAACCGATCTAGAGGAGCACCGGTGGAACGGGTAGCACGTGGCCGTAAATTCTATGCAAAACCCTTCTATTCAACCAGTATATATAGGAAGAGAGGAGGAGGAGGGCTGGCGCAGGGCTGAGCCCCTCTTGGAGTCGGCCGAAGCCAAGGGGGAGGAGTCCTACTCCTCCTCCACTCCTAGTAGGAGTAGGACTCTCCCTTTTTGCCTTTTTTCCACTCTTTTTCCTTTGGGACTCTCCCCCTAGCCGCATGGGCCTATTGTGGCTATTCTGCCAGCCCACTAAGGGCTGGTTAATACTCACCCACAGCCCATGAAGCCTCTTGGGTCGAAATACCCATCCCAGATGTCTCCCGGTACACTACCGGCACTCCCGGTACACTACCGATAAGCCTGGAACTTTTCCGGCGACCAAAACAGGACTTCCTATATATGAGTCTTTACATCCGGAACATTCCGGAGCTCCTCGTGATGTCCAGGATCTCATCCGGGACTCCGAACAAACTTCGGTCACCACCATACATAACTCTATACTACCGAAACGTCACCAATCCTTAAGTGTGCAGACCCTGTGGGTTCGAGAACTATGTAGACATGACCGAGACACCTCTACGGTCAATAACCAATGGTGGGACCTGGATGTCCACATTGGTTCCTACATATTCTACGAAGATCTTTATCGGTCGAACCTCTATGTCAAGGATTCAGTTAATTCCGTATGATGTTCCCTTTGTTCTTCGGTATGTTACTTGCCCGTCGGTATCTCCATACCTAGTTCAACCTCGTTACTGGAAAGTCTCTTTACTCGTGCCGTAATACAAGATCTCGTGACCAACACTTAGTCACATTGCTTGCAAGGCTTATTGTGATGGTGTATTACCGAGTGGGCCCTGAGATACCTCTCCGTTACACGGAGTAACAAATCCCAATCTTGATCCATGCCAACTCAACAGACACCCTCGGAGACACCTGTAGAGCACCTTTATAGTCACCCAGTTACGTTGCGATGTTTGATACACACAAGGTACTCCTCCAATATCTGTGAGTTGCATGATCTCATGGTCATAGGAACATATACTTGACATGCAGAAAACAGTAGCAATAAACTGACACGATCATAAGCTACGTTTGTAGTTTGGGTCTTGTCCATCACATCATTCTCCTAATGATGTGATCCCGTTATCAAATGACATCTCATGTCCATGGCTAGGAAACTTTAACCATCTTTCAATCAACGAGCTAGTTCACTAGAGGCATACTAGGGACATTGTGTTTGTCTATGTATCCACACATGTATCCATGTTTCCAATTAATACAATTATAGCATGGATAATAAACGATTATCATGAACAAGGAAATACAATAATAAACACTTTATTTATTGCCTCTAGGGCATATTTCCAACAGCACATACACAATAGCATCTAACAAGCACTTTGGCGATGACAGAGTCATCTATATATGAGTATATTGACTTAGGATCCAAGTAAGAATACTTGATCATAGGTCATACTCATCGTTTAAGCACAAGTGGGGTTACCACTTTTACATAAAGCATTTAATTTTGTAACATTCTATGAGATGCTTTGACTCAAGTCTTAGTAAAGCTCCCCCTTGATGGGACATCCCGCCATAGGAGGGATAAACTAACCTTTGGGTTTTGTCGATGAAGACTTCATGTAGGTCAAGTAGTGGTGGATGCTCAAGGTTGATGAAGATCACCAAGAGTTGGGAGCATCCTTGTTGTTTCATTACTCTTCTCACGTACATGGGTTAGTCCCAACACACAAGAGACACATACAAGGATATGTATGGACATGGAGTGCAAAGCATACGTGATGATGTCCATTGATTTGTTGATTACCTTGTCCCTTGCTTACCTTTCAGGGAATATGTGACTCCTTGAACTATTGCATGATGTTGATTGCAATTAGTTCTTGCCAATAATGAATATGAGTGAATTTCATTGGCGGAGTCCCCCTCAAGAAGTTCTCTAGTTCTTCTTCTTGGGAAACCACATCAAGTTGATGGGGATCCTCGATGTTGATGTAGCACTTGTAGAAGTTGAACTTGTTGTAGCCTTGGGAACCAACTTCATGAAAGCTTGCGATTCATCTTCATATGAGTCAATGTCCTCTTGAAGCTTGTTCTTGTCCTTGAGCTTGGGGTCTTGTGGTGGAAGGTCATCTTGAGCTTTTGTTCCCTTGGAGAGAGTATTTTTTATACTTCTCCTTTTGAGGAACAAACTTGGGATTGGGGTATTGACCTTCTTCCCATTCAACTCCATTAGCGTTGAAGTAGCCAACACCATGTTTTTTTAGGTATCCTCCGTGCTTGCATACAATCTCCTCAAATTGTTTGCACCCTTCAAGACTCTTGTAGATACGTTTCTCTATAATCCCTTTCAAGAGTTCATTTTCTTGCTCAAGTGTAACTTGGCTAAGAGAAGAGTTAGTGGGATCAAGAGAGCTACTAGAAGCAATATCATTGGATTTATCATTTTTATTGCTACTAGTTGAAGAGCCTTTCTTTCCTTTGTTACTAGCTTGCTTAGAGTTAAATTGCGGCATGAATGTAGATAAGAGAAGTCGCTTGGCTAGATACGAGGAAGTCTTCTTTCGAAGATTGTCATTGATAGCTTTAAGGAACTCATACTCTTGCTCTTAATTGAGCTTCTCGAAGCGTAGCTTCTCATGTGTCCTTACAAACTCTCTATGATCTTCTAGAGTTGACTCGTGAGCTAACTTAAGAGTTTTTAGTTCTTGAGTTAGTCGTTCTATTTCCAACTTATCATCATCGCACGACTTATCTACACTAGAGTGAGTACTAGCAAGTTCATTTTGACTAACATTACTAGATTTGTCAAGTAGAAAGTCATCTTCATCACTATTGAAATCAAGATACTCGGGGTGTGATACCTTTGGGTCTTTAGCCATGAAGCAACATCCACTCCCTTCATTTGGTGAATCAAATATGTCGTAGGAGTCGGTTGTCACTAGTGCAAGTCCGGCAACACCTTCATCTTGACTATAGTCAGAGTTGTTGTGATAGCTTCACTTAGATTGGTTGTCAGATTCGGAGCTGGAAACCCATTCACCAACATGAGATTGATGTTTCCTTCTTGAGTAGCTCTTGGTGTACTTGCCCTTCTTCTCCGAGTCCCTACTTCTCCTTGAGGGTCTTCATTCATAACGATCATCTCTACTCCTTCTCTCTCTTCGAGGTGACTCGTCTCTTGAGCTTCGTCTTCTTGGTGACTCTTCTTTCCTTTTGTAAGGAGCCGTGCACTCATTGGAGTAGTGTCCGGGATTCCCACAATTGTAGCAGTTTCGGTCACGACTTGACGAACGCTTCTCTTCATATCTTTAGTTGGAGCTTCGATCTTTGCTTCTATTCTTGTAGAACTTGTTGAATTTCTTGACCATGAGGCTTATCTCTTCATTTGGGACAAGGTTGTCGCTTGAGGTAGCGGGAGCATCACTTGTGGCTTTGTAAGCATCGCTAGACTTGTGGTGAAGCTCTTCCTTGTCCTTGAGTGTCATCTCATGAGCAACAATTCTTCCAATCATTCCCGTTCGCTTGAGATCTTTGTAGTTAGGCATCATTTGGATCAATGTGCAAACGGTGTCATATCGATCATCCAAAGCTCAAAGTATCTTCTTGATGATGAACTTGCGAGTCATTTCTTCGCCTCCTAAGCCGGCAATCTCATTGGTGATGAGAGCTAGCCTAGATTACATCTCAGCGACTCCTTCACCATCCTTCATCTTGAACTTTTCAAGTTGACTTTGAAGAACATACAACTTGGATTCTCTCATGGATTCTGTACCTTCATGCATATCAATAAAAGTATCCCAAATCTCTTTTGCATTCGCAAGACGACTGCTTTTGTTGAATTCTTCAGGGCATATGCAGTTGAAGAGAATGTCACATGATTAAGCATTGAGTTGCACATCTTCAATTCATCCACTGTCGCTTCGCGATCCGGTTACTTTCCTTCCGCAAATAATTCACCTTGCATACCAACACGAACAACAACCCAAATGGCAGAGTTATGACCAAGCAAATGCATTTTCATTTTGTGCTTGCAACTAGCAAAATTTGTGCCATCAAAGTACGAACCTCTACGGTGATAATTTCCCTCACTAGACGCCATACTCTCCTAAGTTGTGAGACCAATGCAATGGAGACCAATGCTCTGATACCACTTGTAGGATCGAAAGTAGTGCTAGTGGGAGGTTATTGGACTACTTGACCAACTAAAATCTACTTTTCCCAATTTTATGTCTTGGCAGATTTTAGCATTCATAGTATGTCAAGTACACCCTACAGATGCATGTCTACGAGTATTACAGCGGAAAGTAAAGAAAATCATGTAAGTAAAGGAAGGGTAGGAAGATCAAACACAATTGGTGACACGATGACTTTTCTCGTGGTTCCGATAGGTGGCGCTATCGTAGGTGGCGCTATCGCACATCCACGTTTATGGAGTCTTCAACCCACGGAGGGTAACGGTCGTGAGAGTCCATGGAGGGCTCTACCCACGGAGAGTTCCACGAAGAAACAACCTTGTCTATACCATGATGGCCTATGTCCGCGGAGGACTAGCCTTACTTGGGGTAGATCTTCACGAAGTAGGCGATCTCCTTGCCCTTGCAAACTTCTTGGTTCACTCCACAACACGAAGTAGGAGGCTCCCAAGCGACAGCTAACCAATCTAGGAGGAACCACCCTCCAAAAGATAAAAGGCTCGATTGTGTCAATGAACTCCTTGCTCTTGTGCTTCAAGATGATAGACTCCTCAACACACAATCACTCTCTCATAGATTTGGCTGGTAGAGGAGATTGATTGGCTGGAAAGCAAGTTGGGGAGGCTAGAGATCAAGATTCATATGGTAGGAATGGAATGGCATGATCTCAAAACATGAGTAGGTGGCTCTCTCTTAGAAAATCAGTAGATATGAGTCGGGAACTGTTCTAAGTGCTTCTCTTTTGAGTGGGTGGTGCTGCAGGGGTATATATAGGCATCTCAAAAAATCCAACCGTTACACACAAAATGATCAACTCGGTGACAGCGATGTGTTAATCTCGGTGGTACTGAAGTGACCAAAAGGTGGTAACTTTTAAATCTCGGCGAGACCGATATAGAAAACTCGGTTGCACTGATAAGGTGACCAACGGTCAGATTGCCCAATCTCGGCGATGCTGATCCAACAATCTCGGTGGGATCGATACTGTGAATTTGCATAACAGAAAGTTGGCAACCTAAACTCGGTGGCATCGAAGCAGAATCGGTTACACTGAAGTGGCTAGGGTTTGGCTGAGTCTGTCTAGGTTCTGGAATCGGTGGCACCAAGTGGAAAGTGTTGGTTGCACCCATTTCGAATATTTGGATTTGGACATACTTTTGTGGAAGAGCTTGTGGGTGTATGTGGTGACTATCACTTGTGCATGTATGAGCATTTTGTTCACCAAAAAACCTTACCCCTTTTAATATTATTGGCTTTCCTATGGAATCAATGTGATTTCTCACAAAAGATAAAATATAGAGTCCTTTGCTTGAGGCTTTGCCAATCTATTTCTTTGCATTTGGAGGTATTCCACAATGCTTATGCCAACTCATCATTGAACTTTTCCTGAAACATGCTTAGTGGAAGCATTAGTTCAATGACATATATGTTGTTATCAATTATCAAAACCACCAAGGAAGCAAATATGTTTTCAGATATACTAAGTATTACACATCAATCCTAATTATCATTTTGAAGAAGTTTCATCCGAGAAAATCTCTTGTTAGGTCAATGTATTGGTATCAGCCTTGGATTTTCCTCCCTCCCACAGGGTTACGTTTGATCAATTCTGAGATTGCCGCTCAAAAATAAAATCTAAGCATGCCGCACAATGGTTCGTCTGCGTGGGCTTGCCCATGACCTTATCAGGAAATTTTAGCACAAAATAAACACTTCATAAAACTATTTCACGATCTGATCCTTTTTGACAACGTCACAAACCGTGACGTTTCTGCGCTATATAGAAACGCCAAACTATCCCGCGTTGCTGGCCTAGTCAAAACAGTATGTGCCAGGGCAAAAACACCAGCATGCATGGCGTTGCTACCCAATCATGCCACGCCAATGTGTGTGGCGTTTTCAAAAACTTGTAATCATTTGCCACTTATCTAGAAGGGAATAAACGTGGGATGGTTCGTCGTTCCGTATAATGCTGAAACGTCACGGGTTGTGGTGTTATCAAAAAGGTCTGATCATGAAATAATTTTATGACAAGTTTAGTTTGTGCTAAAGTTTTTTGCTAAGTTCAGAAGAGTGAAAAGGGCCCCTAGGCGAGCGAGTACCGTAGCGACCCAAAAGAATATGTGAACAAAATTTGAAAACTAAACATTATTTAACTCCAAACAATCTTTCAAAATTTTAATTCAAAATATGAATATTGTTTAACACGAACATGTTTTTGAATCATGAACAATTTTTTGTAAATACGAACATTTCTTTTTAGAGGAAAGGCATCAGTCCAACTTTATAAATAAAGCCACGAGCCAATGTTCCAAACAAATCACACAACAACGGTCACAGCCACAGTCATAACGAGAGTACGAAGTACAGATCTCAAGGCCACAGCCTCGACACGCAGGCCGGAACTAAGAGAAAAGAGCAAAGAGCAAACACCGAAGAACAGACTAAGCCAACAACTAAGTCAAAAGAACAGCCGGGACAACTAGCCTTGTGGCTCCTGCCGCGATATAGAAGACACCAAAACCCGAATCTTAGAGGATAGAAGATCGAAAGCGTTCCGGTCTTCCGTCTTATTCAATGATCTTCACTGCTGCAGAAACATGCAAGATTTATATAAGCAATCAGCAGGTTTAGCAGAAAAATATAAGCAATGCGAACATTTTTGAAAACGTGAATTTAATCAGCAGGTTTATATAAGCAATGCGAAAAAAATTAAAATTGGATTTTTAGGAAAATCCCTAACAAATTTTGAAAATTTTATGAAGGAAAACTCTCAGCATCAACCGACGGATTTTCTCTCTCTCATCCGCCGCGTCGCATGGGAGATGCGTGTCCAAGTGGACCAGCACACCGCTCTGCATGATTACTTCTAGCCACGTCTTTTTTCCTTGCCTTCTTCCTTTCTTCCCCAAATCCATCCAGCCTCTTTCCATCACGCATGTAAGCACAACAGCGCTAGCCCATGCCCACCTGCCTGCGAGGAGACATGGCCACGCAAGCCTCCGGTGGACACCACAACCGGCCATGTTGTTCCCAAACCCAGCCGAGGGCGTCCATGGAAGTAGCATGCAAGCACCAGCTAGCTAGGGGCTATACCAGCAAGCACCCGTGGAGTAGCATGTGAGCTCGCTGGCCTATGGGAATTGGCAGCGCTCGGGATGGGAGCTCGGCGGTGGATGGCCTTGGGGTTGGCGGCGGCAACGGCAGTGCTTTCGGCTACGACGGCAATGTTTCTGTAACTTAATTTTTATTAAAAAAAAATTGCAACATCATCGGTGTTGCAAAAACTTCTTGCACAACAATGGTCGTGTTATAGAAAAGCTTTTTTTAGAAAAGGAGGACACATCCCCGGTCTCTGCATCTTGGTGATGCATGCAGCCATTTTATTAATTATTTATAAAGACCGTATAAAGTAATACATCAGTAAGCCTGAAGCCACTATCTGGGCAACACCTGTCGTTACTCCTATTCTGTTGATGAAGGGGTACCGAATATCCGAGCCGAATACCAAACAGATATCGCACCAAAGCCTAACATCTCAAGCCGGATGCCCCAGCCCAACCATATAACGAGACTGTGTCACACACCGGTCCGACGCACTCTCAGAAGCCGCCGCCGCCGTCTTCCCCTGATCCATCTCCACAACAGATACTGACGCACCAACCTTGCCAGGCCTGCCGTCGATGCCACCACGGCGCCAGACAGCGTCATCATCCTGCACGTATTCATCCGTCCGTGCCCGTCGCCGGAACTCCGCAGCGCCATGCCGCCGGGATCCGCCGTCGGCCTTGCGGTAGAGAAATACCGCTCTTCCTGTAGTCCTCTCCATCTAGCACTTGCTCCAAAACGATGCCCCCAGGAGGGAGAGCGACACCAAAGGCGCCGTCATCGTCCGATTCGGGAGACCCAGATCTAGGATTTCCCCCGGAGCATCCCGAGCCCGATGACGCAAACAGCAGTGACGATGCCTCAACAAGAAAACGACATCAAAGACGCCGCCATCGTTTTCCATGACCGGAAACGACGCGATTTTCATCGACAGTCCCGCCACCAGGCCGTACGCCGCGGGCGTCGCTGGTCCCTTCAGCCTGAGCAAACTCCAAAGACGATGTCCTCAAGAGGGAAAAGTTCTTCTGCAACAACATCCACGTTGCAGAAAAGTTAAGACGGAAAAATTCTATAGTATCTTCTATGTTGCAAAAGTTCATTATACAACAACGTCAATATTACGGAAAAGTGAAGACGAAAAAATTATGCAACAACATCAATGTTGCAAAAAGGGTTTGAACAACATGGGATCTGTTGCAATGATGAAGACAAAAAAAAATTAACCAAAAAAAAAAGAAAATGAAAAAACATAGATATTGAAAACCACAAACGAAAACGGGTTAGGGAGGTTCCCCAAACCGGGAAGTTTGCACTAAAAAAGTGTCAAGTGAGCCGACCAACTTCTAATATCACTCGACGTCGCTTTGCAATTCAACGACAATATGTCGCACTGAGCAGCACATATGATTGCAATTCTAATATCTCACTCAACTTCACTGTCGATTTTGGGTACATGCACCCTTTTGTTAAAGATCGTTCAAGCTTTTCCTAAGAATAAGACATCAGTTACATACTTCAACGCCATAGCACTTGGTACGAGCCTCGTGGAGAAGCAATTGCTAGTGGGCCAAAGGCAGGGTCAGGTTGTCTTAGTCGCATTGTCTCGAGGACAGTTTGCGCGCGCTTATTGGAGTTTTCTTTTTCGGCGACTGATGCGTCATTAACATGTAAAATGCAAACCGGCGCACAACCCCCTCCGAGCTGGCCCACCCATCTAGATTTTTATTTTTTTATTGCTGTTGAGACTACAAAAACGCCGCGCGAGGTGAGTCTAGCGGACGATCTCCTTGTACTTGATAAACTGCACTAACCACCGGGGTCACAACGCATTGTGGTTACTTCCCTCTTTTCTTCCTTTTCCTTGTTCTTTTATTTTATTTTAAAATTATTTGTCCTTGTCTTTCATTTTTCACTTTTATATTTTCCTATATTCATGAATTTCTTCAAAATCCAGAAATTTTTCCGTTTATTGGTGTTTTTAAAAATTGATGAACTTTTTTCAAATTTATGAAGTGTTTTTCAAATAAATGAATTTCTTTCTCAAAAGTGTTGAAGTTTTTCCGGACAATTGACGACTTTTTCCAAATTTGTGAACTTTTTTTTTCAAAATGATGAACTATTTTCAATTTCATGAAATTTTAAAATCCACTATTTTTTAATTTGTGATCATTTTTCAAATTCTTTAATATTTTTTATCAAATTACTGAACTTTTTCCATTTCATGATATATTTCGAATGCGTGAACTTTTTTTATAATTGGGAAACGTTTTTCCATGTTCATAAAGTATTTGTTGAAATCTTTAAACTTTACTTATTCTAGAGAAAATCAGGTTTGAGAACGGCTACAACTGTTCTTAAAGTATTATCTTCGACCTCAATTACTTGCAGCGAGATGTTCAAGTTGTTAGCCAAAAATATACAAGAATATAGTGCATGAGTTTGATTTTCTCGTGGTAGCTCCACCTTTTGGGGGGGTTTCAAGCTATAATACCATTTTATGTGTTGCGCCTTCATCGGCCGGCCCAGTAGGCGCGGAACTGAGGAGCAGTTCGGTTCCGCAGCGCTAACAACGTTGAATAGGAGCTCCCATGCTGGTTGTGGGCAAACCCAATTCCCCTTGAAGGTCGATGAATATCGCCCAAGCGTGCACCCTACCGCAACAACGACACACATTGTATTGGGCTGGCTTATTAAGACTTTTCTCTATACATTTTCATTGGTTTTGGGAAGCTTCTAGAATCTTCCAAACTGGTTATTCATAGTTTTCTATGTTTATTCTTTCGGATTTGTGTAGTTTTTCTATTTATTTATTTTCTATTCATGTTCCCTTAAATACGTGTTTTTAATTGATGGTTATTTTAAAATTCACTAATATGTTTTGATCGAAAATGTATTTTGACTTCATGATTTTTTTTGGAAAGAAATTATAATTCATAATTTTTAACGAATATTTTTCAATTCAAAATATGTTTAAAATTTCAAACATTTTTAATTTCTCTAATATTTTCTAAAATTAGAAACAAAAGATTTGTAAACATTTACTAATTCATGAATAGTTTTTAAAAAAATATTTGAAATGATGAACTGTTTTCCAATTGCAAACATTATTTTACACACAATATGTTTTTCAAATTCGTGAACTTTTTAAAACAATTTTCAAATTAGTGAACATTTTTAATGCATATTTGTTTCATGAATTCATGAACATCTTGTAAATTTGTGCATTTTTTAAATTCGTAAATAATTTTTGTTTTCGTGTATATTTTTGCAATTTGCAAACATTTTTTAATTCGTGCATATGTTTTGGAAATGATGAAGCTTTTTATGATTTGCTAACTTATTTGGAACTCATAGATTTCTTTGCAATTCGCAAACTGTTCTTGAATTCATGAATTGGAAGAGAGAGAACCATCCAATATTTAGTCGATGCCACCTAGCATCAAGATGTAAGTTCGCGCATCCAACAACCTCACCGTGGGGTGTCGATACCGAGATCAGGCCCTTGCTACTTGATCCACAAGTCCACCATAGCCATCGACTATGTTGTCGCTCCATCATCGTTGGACCAACGACTTCTTTTGCTACCATCCCATCCTATGCCGACGAGACGAGACGACGTTACTGGTCCCTTTCCTCTCCTTCCCGTGGCATAAAACTCCACACTGAGTTGAAGCCTCGTGCTCAACGACCATGTCATGTTGCAGGCGCCCCGATCCGCCCTCTTCAACCTATGTCCACACCCTGCAGCGATCTCCACCACCATATCTGCCGCACCCGATGTTGCCGCATTCCGTTGGGTTTGTGTCCCTGAATCCGCGTCATTGCACTGCCACAATTGCCTCTAACGCAATCTCCCATGTTGTTTGTCTCAATCGCAGACATCGTTGACCTCAACTCCTTGGACCGCCGCTACAACCTTTCCCAGATCAGGTGAGGGTGCCGCCAGCCCCACCCGGGTCATACGCCTCGGCTTGCTCAGTCGGGCTTCCTTGAGCCGCCTCCATCTACACCACCGACCTATCGATGCTCTTTTCTAGGACCCCTCATCCCTAACAACATGATGTGGGCCACAAGGCATCCCCATAACACCCCATGTCCTCTTCAGGGATGACTCAACACAACATCCTGCCGCACCACTACCTGGTTTGCTCTAAGACCAGAGGACGTCACACCAAACATGATAATTTAGCTGGTGGTAACCATCCGGGCCGAGGAGGCATGGAGAAGGACTTGAATGCCTATATGGGAACATAATATCGAGAAGAGTTACTAGTACTATGAGACTCATGAGAAGGTGTTGGAGGACACAATGACTCTATGGAAGGGTTGCACTACTAATTACAAGGAAATACCGTCCAAAGTAATGTGTGTTATAAAACTCATGCACACCCACACCTAAGATCTTGATCTCTCTTGGCTATTCATACGACAGGGGGCGCTTGGGCCTCTGTACTCAAACATCGGGTGCGCCCGCGCTGCTAATGGTTGGATGTTCCTCGAATCAGATCTTCACAATTGCATTCTCCCTAGCTCTAAATCTTTGAGTCGAAAGGCTTCCTGGACCAATAGCCCAGTTTGTATGCTTCCATGGTCAGTTTCCACATTCGACAAGAGACATTTTTCGGGTGGAAAATTCTTGAAGACAGAAAGCTTCATTTTATCTACTTCGAGAGGCCCAGGGCATAGAACTATTGGGGAACGTTGCATGGGAAATAGAAAATTTCCTACGCTTCACCAAGATTAATATATGAGATGAGCATCTACGAGAGGAGAGATCAGATCCACATACCCTTGTAGATCGCTAAGCGGAAAGTGTTAAGAAACGCGGTTGATATATTCGAACGTCTTCGCGATCCAAATCGCAAGTCGTCCCGCGATCCAATCACGATCTAGTGCCGACGAACGGCACGTCTGTGTCCAGCACACGTACAATTCAATGACGATCTCCGCCTCCTTGATCTAGCAAGTGAGGGCGGAGAGGTAAATGGGTTCTCCAGCAGCACGATGTCGTGGCGGCAAGGGTGGTGGAGCTGATCCGATAGAGCTTCGCTAAGCTATACCGAATAGATTAAGAGGAGAAGCAATCTAGATGGAGGGAGAGGTTGCGCCGTGGCTCAAGGTCCTGCATCCTTCCCTCCCCTCACATATATATAGGAGGAGAGGGGTAGGTAGATGCGCCCTAGGGTTTCCCCTAGATCCTTGGCAACTCAAGAGGGAGGTGTCCACCTCGCACAAGGGAGGTGTGGCACCTAGGGAGGAGTCCCACTCCTCTAGGGCTCCTCCCACCCTCCACTCCTTGGCGCATAGGCCCTTAGGGGCTGGCTGACCATCCCACCAGGGGATGGTGTGCCACCTCTTGGGCCCATGTGGTCCTCCGGGATGGGTGGGCCCCTCCTGATGTATCCTCGAAAGCCTTTCGACACTCCTCGTACAATACCGATAACGCTCGAAACCTTTCCGGAACCAGAATTCCACTTTCCTATATATAAATCTTTACCTCCGAACCATTCTGAAGCTCCTCGTGACTTCCAGGATCACATCTGGGAATCTGAACAACCTTCAGTCACCAGCATAAATAAATCAACTATACCAAATTGTCACCGAACCTTAAGTGTGCAGACCCTGCGGGTTCGAGAACTATATAGACATGACCGAGAAACCTCTATGGTAAATAACCAATAACGGGACCTGGATGCCCATATTGGTTCCTACATATTCTACAAATATATTTATCGGTCAAACCTCTATGTCAAGGATTCAGTTGATCTCGTATGCGGTTCACCTTGTTCATCGGTATGTTACTTGCCCGAGATTCGATCGTCGTTATCTCCATACCTAGTTCAATCTCGTTACCGACAAGTCTCTTCACTCATACCGTAATACAATATCCCGTGGCTAACTCTTAGTCAATTTGCTTGCAAGCTCATTATGATGTTTTATTACCGAGTGGGCCCTCAGATACCTCTCCGTCACACGGAGTAACAAATCCCAGTCTTGATTCATACCAACTCAACAAACACCCTCAGAGAAACCAGTAGAGCACTTTTATAGTCACCCAATTTCATTGCGACATTTGATACACACAAGGTACTCCTCCGATGTTAGTGAGTTGCATGATCTCATGGTCATAGGAACAGATACTTGACATGCATAAAACAATAGCAATAAACTGACACGATCATATGCTATGTTTATAGTTTGGGTCTTGTCCATCGCATCATTCTCCTAATGATGTGATCCCGTTATCAAATGACAACTCATGTTTGTGGCTAAGAAACCTTAACCATCTTTGATCAACGAGCTAGTTTAGTAGAGTCTTACTAGGGACACTTTGTTGTGGATGTATCCACACATGTATCTGAATCCAATCAATACAACTATAGCATGGATAATAAACAATTATCATGAACAAGGAAGTATGGTAATAACTAATTTATTATTGCCTCTAGGGCATATTTCCAATAGTCTCCCACTTGCACTAGAGTCAATAATCTAGCTCACATCAGCATGTGATTTACACCCAATGAGTTCTGGAGTTTAATCATGTTTCGCTTGTGAGAGAGGTTTTAGTCAATGGGTCTGCAACATTCAGATCCGTGTGTACTTTGCAAATCTCTATGACATATTGCATATGCTGCTACCACGCTCCACTTGGAGCTATTCCAAATGACTTCTCCACTATACGTATCCGGATTGCTACTTAGAGTCATCCGGATTGGTCTCAAAGCTTGCATCGACATAACCCTTTATGACGAACTCTTTATCACCTCCATAATCAATAAATATTTCCTTAGTCGTGTAGTTACTAAGGATAATTTTGACCGTTGTGTAGTTATCCACTCCTGAATCATTCTTGTACCCCTTGACAGACTCATGGCAAGGCACACACTAGGTGCGGTACATAGCATGACATTCTATATACAGCCTATGGCTAAGGCATAGGGGACGACCTTCGTCCATTCTCTTTCTTCTGCCGAGGTCGAGCTTTGAGTCTCACTCAACTTCACACCTTACAAATCAGGATAGAACTCCTTCTTGGTCTGATCCATTTTGAACTCTTTCAAAATCTTGTCAAGGTATGTACTCATTGAAAAATCTTATCACGCATCTTGATCTATCTCTATAGATCTTGATGCCCAATATTCAAGTAGCTTTATCCAGGTCTTCCTTTGAAAAACTCCTTTCAAATAGCCCTTTATGCTTTCCATAAATTCTACATTATTTTCGATGAACAATATGTCAACCAATATACTTATCAGAAATTCTATAGTGTTCCCACTCACTTTATTGTAAAAACAAGTTTCCCATAAACTTTGTATAAACCCAAAAACTTTGATCACCTCATAAAAGCATATATTCCAACTCCGAGATGCTTGCTCCAGCCCATAGAAGGACCGTTGGAGCTTGCATACCTTTTAGCATCCTTTAGACTGACAAAACCTTTTGGTTGGGTCACAGACAACCTTTCCTCAAGGAAATCGATAAGGAAACGATGTTTTGACATCCATCTACCAGATTCATAATCGAAAAATGTAGCAATTGCTAACATAATTCCAACAGACTTTGGCATCGCTACGGGTGAGAAAGTCTCATCATAGTCAACTTCTTGAACTTGTCAGAAACTTCTTTGCTACAATTCGAGCTTTATAAATGGTGACATTTACCATCAGCGTATGTCTTCTTCTTAAAGGTCCATTTGTACTCAACGGCCTTCCGTTCAACAGGCAAGTCTACCAAAGTCCATACTTGGTTTTCATACATGGATCCTTTCTCGGATTTCATGGCTCCTAGCCATTTGTTGGAATTCGGGCCCACCATCTCTTCTTCATAGCTCATAGATTCACTTTTATCTAACAACATGACCTCCAATACAGGATTGACGTACCACTCAGGGGTGGTACGAGTCCTTGTCGACCTTCAAGGTTCAGTAGTAACTTGATCCGAAGCTTCATGATCATCATCATTTGCTTCCTCTTCACTTGGTGTAGGCATCGCAGAAACATCTTTCTGCGTCATGCTACTATCCAACAGAAGTGACCGTTCAACAATCTCATCAAATTTTACTTTCCTCCCACTCAATTCTTTCAACAGAAACTTTTCTCGAGAAAGGAGCCGTTTTTAGCAACAAACATGTTTCCCTCGGATCTGAGATAGAAGGCATACCCAACTGTTTCCTTAGGGTATCCTATGAAGATGCACTTTTTTGCCTTGGGTTTGAGCTTATAAGGTTGAAGTATTTTCAAAAAAGGATCATATTCCTAAATTCTAAGAAATGACAACTTAGGTTTGTGCCAAACCATAATTCATATTTTGTCATCTCAATGGATTTAGATGGTGCCCTATTTAAAGTGAATGTAGTTGTCTCTAATGCATAACCGCACAACGATCGTGGCAAAACGATAAGAGACATCATAGTACGCACCATATCCAATAGAGTACGACTATGACGATCGAACACACCATTACACTATGGTGTTCGTGGTGGCATGATATGTGAAACAATTTTCACATTGTCTTAAGCTGCATACCAAACTCGTAACTCAGATATTAACATCCACGATCATATCATAGACATTTTATCTTCTTGACAATGATCTTCAGCTTCACTCTGAAACTGTTTGAACTTTTCAAACGTTTCAGACTTGTTATTCATTAATTAAATATACCCATATCTACTCAAATCATTAGTAAACGTAAGAAAATAACGATATCCACCCCGCGCTACAACACTCATTGGACCGCAATCATCAACATGTATCATTTCCAATAATTCACTTGCCTCCTCAATTATATCGAAAAACGGGTTTTTTAGTCATCTTGCCCATGAGGCGTGGTTCGCATGTCTCAAGCGATTCGAAATCGAGTGAGTCCAAAGATCCATTAACATGGAGTTTCTTCATGCTCTTTACACCAATATGACCTTAGTAGCAGTGCCACAAATATGTGGTACTATCATTATTAACTTTGCATCTTTTGGCATCAATATTATGAACATGTGTATCACTACGATCGAGATTCAATAAACCATTCACATTAGGTGCATGACGAAAGAAGGTATCATTCATGTAAAAAAATAACTATTATTCTCTGACTTAAATGAATAACTGTATTGCAATAAACATGATCTAATCATGCACATGCTCAATGCAAACACCAAATAACATTTATTCAGGTTTAACACTAATCCCGAAGGTAGAGGGAGCGTGTGATGGTGATCACATCAACCTTGGAAACACTTCCAACAAACATCATCACCTCGTCCTTAGCTAGTCTTTGTTTAATCCATAGCTTTTATTTTGAGTTACTAACATTAGCAACTGAACCAGTATCTAATACCCGTGTGCTGCTAGGATTACTTGTAAGGTACACATCAATAACACGTATATCAAATATACTTCAGTTGACGTTTGCCAACCGTCTTATCTACCAAGTATCTAGGGTTGTTCTGCTTTAGCGACCGCTCTCCTTATAATAGAAGCACATAGTCTCGGGTTTGGGTTCATCCTTGGGTTTCTTCACTGGAACAACAACTGGCTTGCCATTCATGAAATTTCCCTTCTTGCCCTTGCCCTTCTCAAAACTAGTTGTTTTACTGACCATCAACGCTTGATGCTCCTTCTTGATTTCTACCTTCGCGGTGTCAAACATTGAGAATAGCTAAGAGATCATCTTTTCCATCCCTGGCATGTTTGTAGTTCATCACGAAGCTCTAGTAGCTTGGTGGCAGTGACTTCGAGAACTATACCAATCACTATCATATCTAGAAGATCAATTGCCACTCAATTCAAGAGATTGTAGCACCCAGACAATCTGGGTGCATGCTCACAGATTGAGCTATGCTCCTTCATCTTGTAGGCAAAGAATCTTGTTGGAGGACTCATACCTCTTAACACGGGCACGAGCCTGAAATCCAATTTCAGCTCTTGGAACATTACATATGCTCCGTGATGTTCAAAACATATTTGGAGCCTAAATTCTAAGCCGTAATGCATGACGCACTGAACTATTAAGTAGTCATCAGAAAGTGTCTGTCAGATGTTCACAACATCCATAGTTGTCGCTTGATGCAGTGGCGCACCGAGTAGTGTATTAAGGATATAAGCCTTCTGTGCAGCAACTAAGGACAATCCTCTGATGACGGACCTAGTCCGCATAATTGCTACCATCATCTTTCAACTCTATTTTCTCTAGGAACGTATCAAAAACACAGGGGAGCTATAGTGTGAGCTATTGATCTACAACATAATTTTGCAAAGACAACTTACACTATGTTCATAATAATGAGTTCAACTAATCATATTACTAAAGAACTGCCACTCAAATCAACATCCCTCAGGTTGTCTAAGTGTGATATGATCCAAATCCAACAACCAAAGTCCGGTCATCACGTGAGACGAGGTGGTTTCAGTGGTGAACATATTCATGTTGATCATATCTACTATATGACTCATGTTTGACCTTTCACTCTCTTGTGTTCCAAGGCCATGTCTGTTCATGCTAGGCTCATCAAGTTTAACCCGAGTGTTCCACATTTGCAACACTGGCTTGCACCCATTGTATGTGAACGTAAAGTCTATCACACCCGATCATCATGTGGTGCTTCGAAACGACGAACTTTCACAGCGGTGCACACTCGAGGAGAACACAATTTTATCTTGATACTTGTGACGGATCACCTTATAATGCTACTGTCATCCTAAGAAAAATAAGATGCATAAAAGGATTAACATCACATGCAAATCATGAGTGACATGATATCTTCATGAACTTGTGCTTTTGATCTCCATCTCCAAAGCACCGACATGATCTCCATCATCACCGGCACAACACCATGATCTCCATCATCGTGTCGCCATCGGGGTTGTCGCACCAACCATGCTTCTAATAGTATTGATACCGCTTAGTGATAAAGTAAAGCATTACATAATGCTTAATGATTGACACGCAGGTCATACAATAATTAAAGACAATCCTATGGATCCCGTCGGTTGCCATATGCATCGACATGCAAGTCGATATGAAGTATTACAAAACATGATCATCCCGTACATCAAATATATCTCATCATGTCTTTGTCCATATCATATCACAACATACCATGCACAAACAAGTTAGACGTCCTCTAATTGTTGTTGCATGTTTTACGTGGCTGCTATGGGTATCTAGCAAGAACGATTCTTACCTACGCAAGAACCACAACGGTGATATACAAATTGCTATTAAACCTTCCACAAGGACCTACTTGGATGAATCCGATTCAACTAAGGTAGGAGAGACAGACACCCGCCAGCCATCTTTATGCAACAAAGTCACATGTTAGTCGATGGAATCGGTCTCATGTGCAAGGACATGTAAAGTTGGTCCGGGCCGCTTCATCCCATAATACCGCTAAATCAAGAAAAGACCAAGGGAGGAAGCATTCTGAATATCAACTCCCACAAACTCCTTTGTGTTCTACTCGTGATCTCATCTACGCATAGACCTAGCTCATGATGACACTGTTCGGGAATGTTGCATGGCAAACAAAAAAAATTCCTATGCTTCACCAAGACCAATCTAGGAGATAAGCATCTACAAGAGGAGATATCGGATCCGCATACCCTTGTTGATCGCTAAGCGAGAAGCGTTAAGAAACGCAGTTGATGTAGTCAAACGTCTTTGCGGTCCAAATCGCAAGCCATCGCACGATCCAATCATGATCTAGTGCTGAACGGACGACACCTCCACGTTCAACACACGTACAACTTGATGACGATCTCCACCTCCTTGATCTAGCAAGCAAGGGCAGAGAGGTAGATGGGTTTTCTGGCAGCACGACGACATGGCTGCAGTGGTGGTGGAGCTGATCCGGAAGAGCTTCACTAAGCTATACCGAATAGATCTAGATGGAGGGAGATGCTGCGTTGTGGCTTAAAGTCCCGCAGCCCTCCCATCTCTCACATATATATATAGGAGGAGAGGGGGTAGGTGGAGGCTCCCTAGGGTTTCCCCTAGGGCCTTGGTAGCGCAAGAGGGAGGTGTCCACCTCCCACAAGGGTGGTGGGGCGCCTAGGGAGGAGTCCCTCTCCTCTAAGACTCCTCCCACCCTCCACTCCTTGCCGCATAGGACTTTAGGGGTTGGCTTCCCAGCCCACCAGGGATGGTGATCCATCTCTTGGGACTATGTGGCCCTCCCATATGGGTGGGCCCCTCCTGGTGGACCCTCGGAACCCTTTCGGCACTCTCGGTACAATACCGATAACGCCTGAAACCTTTCCCGAACCAAAATTCCACTTTCCTATATATAAACCTTTACCTTCGGACCATTATTGAGATCCTCGTGACGTCCGAGATATCATACAGGATTATTAACAACCTTTGGTCGCCACCATACATTACTCAACTATACCAAATTGTCACCGAACCTTAAGTGTGCAGACCAAGCGGGTTCAAGAACTATGTAGACATGACCGAGACATATCTACGATCAATAACCAATAGCGGGACCTGGATACCCATATTTGTTCCTTCATATTCTACAAAAAACCTTTATCGGTCGAACCTCTATGTCAAGGATTCAGTTAATCCCGTACGCAGTTCACTGTGTTCATCGGTATGTTACTTGCCCGAGGTTCAATCGTCGGTATCTCCATACCTAGTTCAATATCGTTACCGACAAGTCTCTTTACTCGTTCTGTAATACAAGATCCCGTGGCTAAGTCTTTAGTCACTTTGCTTGCAAGCTCATTATGATGTTGTATTACAGAGTGGGCCCTAAGATACCTCTCCGTCACACGTAGTAACTAATCCCAGTCTTGATCCATACCAAATCAATAGACACCCTCAGAGAAATCTGTAGAGTACCTTTATAGTCACCCAGTTACGTTGTGACGTTTGGTACACACAAGGTACCCCTCCAATGTCAGTGATTTGCATGATCTCATGGTCATAGTCAGACATATTTGGCTATGGTGGAAGAGATTGATTGGGTGGAAAGCAACTTGGGAGGCTAGAGATAAAGATTCATATGGTTGGAATGAAATGGCATGATCTCAATGAATGAGTAGGTGGCTCTCTCAGAAAATCAGTTGGTATGAGTGGGGGTCTGTTCTGAGTGCTTCTCTTGCGAGTGAGTGGTGGTGGAGGGGTATATATAGGCATCTCCAAAAATCAAACCGTTACACCTAATAAGTCCAACTCGGTGACACCAATGTGTTAATCTACGTGGTACTAAGTTGCTCCAAAGGTAGCAACTTTTCAATCTCGGTGAGACCGATATATAAATCTCGGTTGCACTAATAAGGTGACCAACGGTCAGATTGCCAAACTCGGTGACACCGATTCAACAAACTTGGTCGAATCGATTTTGTGAAATTGGTTAACAAAATGTTCGCAACCCAAACTCGGTGGCACCAAAGCAGAATCGGTTGCATCGAAGGGTTAGGGTTTGGCTTGAGTCTGTCTGAGTCTGGGAATCGGTGGCACCGAATGGAAAGTGTTGGTTGCACCAATTTTGAGTGTTTGGCTTTGGACAGACTTTTGTGGAAGAGCTTGTGGGTGTTTTGGGTGACTATCACTTGTGCATGTATGAGCATTTTGTTCACCAACAATACCTTACCCCTTTCGATAGTATTGGCTTTCCGATGGACTCAAAGTGATTTCTCACAAAGTAAAATGTACAATCCTCTTCCTTGAAGCTTTTCCAATGCAATCTCTTCTCCTTCTTGTTCATGGGGATACTCTCCACACTCCTTTTGCCAACCCATCTCTCTTTATGGACTTTATCTAAAATACAATAGATGAAAGTATTAGTCCAAGAGACAATTTATGTTGTCATGAATTATCAAAACCACCAAGGGAGCATATTGTGCTTTCAGTCTCCCCCTTTTTGGTAATTGATGACAACATACAATCAAACCTTCAAATGAAGATATGCATGTATATAATGAAGACTTTGAGGAACACATGACTTATATTTGCTCCCCCTAAATGTGTGCAATCCCTTTAATGGATAATTTCTTTGGAATGCATGGACACACATATAGTAGAAGGGATATAATAAGTCATGTGTATCTTGGCCATATGCATCAAATGTATATGAATGAGGTGTATCCTTGTTCAAGACTTCACTCTTGCAAATAATATGTGCAAGAAGCAAGATATCATCTTGATCAAATATATCATGCATATACTTACCTTGAGTTCTTGAGCATTCTAGTAATAGAGATACACTTGAGAAAACAATGTTAGAAAACACAAGAGTATTATACCAATCAAAAGAAATACAACTCAAAAGTACAGAGATGTGGAGAACATATAGAAGATAGTATTCTTTAGGATTGATATGTCTCCAAGATCATTTAGAACTTTCTCCCCTTTAGATATGAAAATGGTGGATCATCCTCTCCCCCTGAATCTTAGCATGTAGATATTGGAATTGGATAGGGTGATAAAAGTCTAATATGAATAATCAAATATAATAAACACATCTTTATCCCAAACATATTTCCCCCACTACTTTGGTGTTATCCCCTTGTCTATATAAATATAAAGTTTGACATTTTCCTCTCCCCCTAAATTATATCCCCCCTCTGCATTAGCATGTATCTCCCTCTTTAGCTTTGAAGCTTTGGTATTTCTCCCCCTTTGGCATTAATTGCCAAAAAGGTTAGATATATGGTCAGACACAGTGATCATTGAATAAGAAGGGACCCTTGAGAACAAGGGTCATAGAATGTAGGGTTCATAGAATATGATAATCATGGGAAAAGTGAGGGAATCATTGAAAATTATTTCTCTCCCTTTGACTAAACTGAGAATTTGTAGAACTTATCCTCCTTTGAGTTAGAGATCCTTGAATTTATTTCTCCTCCAATTTTTTTTAATAAATGGATCATCGAAGGGTTGAAAATATCATAGAAGGATCACAAATACTTACAGATACAAACACAGACTGAAAAACAATATTAAGTTGGTGGCTCCAAGACAAACTAGTCGATGGTACTGATATGGCGTTATGCAGCTCATCTGCTGAATGGGTAGAACCGAGTCTTTTGTATCGGAGGCTCCCAGGCGTAAAATAGAAACTTGGCAATGTTTGAGAGACTTGCAAATTTATTTGAAATTTTGTAACAAGGTGTCAAAAAGATTTTGTAGGGGAAATGCAAAAGATTTTTACAAAGAGATATCAACTAGACAAGATTTGAATGGTTCCAAGAAAACTTGCAATAGCGAATGAACCAAACAAGATTCTTAACTAGATGATGGGCGGTGACTAGGTCACCTATATTAGAGTATATTGACTCAGGATCCAAGCAAGAATACTTGATCATAGTTCAAGCTCATCGTTACGCTCAAAATGGGGTTACCATTTTTTTATTAACCATTTTAATGTCTTCATACCACTTGAGTTTCTTTAACTCATGACTTGGATTAAAGCTATATCAAGGATATGAGTACATACCTTTGAGTGATGTTGTTGACGTAGCTTGTAGGTGAACTTGATGAGGATGCTCGAAGTTGATGAAGTTCATCTTGAGTTGGGAGCAATCCTTATTGTTTTCGTTCTCTTTTCACCCACATAGGTTAGACACGCAAGGAAGAACATGATATATCCAAATGACTAGATATAGATTGTGAGTTGATACCAATTGAGATATATATGTCAAGGATATGTTTTCTTGTCTTCTTCCTTTCATCATCAAAGAGAGGTTGTGGATACTTGGTCATGACAAGATTGCTTAAGATATGAGTGGTTTGCAATCTTGTGGAGTGTTGTTCTTCCAAGTACTTACAAAAGGGTTAGATGCAAGACAAGGGAACATAGAATTCCAAGATATATGATATTCAAGATAATAATAGCATGGAATAGACAATAAATCTCATCCCCTTGCATGCATTCGAGTGAGCTTAGCTCAAGTTTGAAGCGTCAATGATGTTCAACTCACTCCTCAATGCAATCTTGTGGAGTGTTGTTCTTCCAAGTACTTACAAAAGGGTTAGATGCAAGACAAGGGAACATAGAATTCCAAGATATATGACATTCAAGATAATAATAGCATGGAATAGACAATAAATCTCATCCCCTTGCATGCATCCGAGTGAGCTTAGCTCAAGGTTGAAGTGTCAATGATGTTCAACTCACTCCTCAAGTGACAAAACACTTGATGAACATACTTAAGTGTAGCGACCCGACTCAAAACGAGTCAAGCCTCTGTGTTTTCTGTGCCATCCCTAGATCAGTATGCTGGCACACACAGTACATCAATGTATATATCAAAGTGCAATCACATGTAAATAACGTAAAGCTGATATATACCTTAAAATAGCAGCAGATACAGTCAACGGGAGTGGAGTCCCCATAACACCAACGGCAAGTTGAGTGCGGACTGTAACCCCGAATCGTACACTTACCCGTCGTAGAAGAGTATCTGCAACATAAGATGTTGAAGCCGTGTAGGTCAGCATTTTGAATATGCTGGCAAGATCACCATAGAAGAACAGAAGAATAAAGACTATTCTATATGCAAAGGCTTTGTGGCTCTGTGTCTAAGTTTTTGCGTAAAAGCTGATTTTATTTTCCCTACAACAAAGGAATATCAGGAAATTCACTATGGAGTTACCTATCATGACATGGTTCCGCCAACCAATGTCTCAATGCTCACAAGTATCTTAAGTTGCCCACAATTAGTTATCAGTCCAGTGTTGAGAGTTCAGAGATAGATCCAAGTCTAGAAGCTCAAATTGTCCGTAACCGGGGACACGGCTAATCGATTAGGTTTAACTCTGCAGAGTGTTGTGTACTTTACCCACAAGATTCTTTCCCTCCTGGTAAGTCCTCGCACTGCCTGGTGTTTGAGAACAGGATGAAAGAAACATGGTCTTTCAGAGTGTTTCCCTGACTGTCCGACAGTGCCCATCCAATCCTAACGTCGACTACATCTCGTAGCACTGCCCAGCAGAGTCACAACAAAGATCAACCAAGCCAGAGCCCATAATGACTTGTGGCTACACAGGTAAGCTTCCGGGCATGAAGTATTCATCCTTCTCTTTGAGTCTGGGTGAAGCTTTCCGCAAGATGTCATGGCGCTTCTCCATGCATCCCGGCCATCCACTGGTTTCTCCAGGGATGCCCCATCAACCATCCTTCACCCAGTAGTGTGTATTGTAAACTTGTCTTCTCGAGTCTTGAAGTCTTGAGGTCTTGAAGATGTAGGACTTGAAGATGACTTCATGAAGTCGTCGTTTTGACGTGGAGTCCTTCTTCACACCACTCACGAACACTCATACCAAACCCCGTCTACTATAGCATAGCATAAAAATAACTAACGTTCCCGGGGCTTTAGTAACCAGGTGGTGGGTTCCTACCTCATGCATTCTACTCAACTACAAGAATTTCAATAACACTACGGGAGGGATATGTTGAATGATGTCACTACATGCAATAAAAACATAGGTATGAAATAGATGGTCAAGGTGAACTTGCCTGTACTGTTGATGAAGAGAAAGGTCGCTCTCAGAAATAACTTGATAGACTATACGTCACTCTCCGATGAAAATCTATATAACAAACATTGCATTCATATAAGCAATCATACTAGCAATCAATTCTAACAAAAAGTAACACAAAACAAAAGCAACAAAGTTGATGAAGGAAATACTTAAGACAAAAGTTGAAACACAAAACTCCAACAAATTCAAAAGTAACACAAAACCCAAAACAAAGTAAAATATAATAAAAGGGTTTTAGTAATATTTTACTAGTAAAAATAATTACTTTTGAAGAACAACTAAAACTATGAAAACAACATCCTAAACAACATAAATGTTTGCCTAATAAACTTAACAATGAGTGAAACTCTAACATAAGAGAAAACACTTTTATAAAACCACTAAGTTAACAGAAAATAAATAGTAAAAGCATTTATTATAAAACATAATTAAGTCATCTATAACTTTGTGAAAAGAGTTTCTATGAAACTAAATTGTTTTTATAACATATTACCTAATGAGGAAAAAAATCTAGTTTCCTATCATAATAGAGCAAAATTAAATTATTTTTATTAACAAAATATTTCTTAACAGAAAAGAATTAATAAAAATTTTATTTGAAAACATAATCTAATTACTTAAAACTTTAGTTAAAATAATTGTTACTAACTAATTTGTTTGTAATCAATTATACCTATTTGAAAGAGGGTATAGGTCCCTACAACAAAATTTATAAACTAAACAAATTAACTTTTCTTAACATCAAGTATAAATCCTATATTTAGAATAACAGAACTAAATCAAATCTAGTACATAATATAAATCATATTCAGATTTTCAAAATAACTAAAGAAAAATTAAACTAACTAAACAACATAGGAACTAAACAGAATCTGTTTTAGTTTAAAACACTATTTAAAATATTCTAAAAAATTTCTCAAACTCTTCCTAATGATAACTAATATCACTAGTGACAAGTAGCAAAAAGAATCAATCAAAAATACATTTTAAACCTCAAGATATTCAGAAAAGAAAATTTAAATCCAATCTGTTTAAATTCAAATTTAAATTTTGAAACATATCCAAACTTGGTATTCACAGAAACTAGATGAAATTTTTGATCTAATGCAAAAGAAATCAATTAAAAACATTAAGTACTTTAAAAGATATAAAGAAAATAAAATCAGAACTATTTCTGTTTTTGAAATCAAAACAGAAAAAGAGAAAACAATTCTAACGGACAGGGGGCCACGTGTCGCTCTGCTATTGGCTACGGGGGGTTGTGCGAGCGGCGCTATGGGCGGTCGACCGAGCCTAAGGGGAAAACGCTTCGCGAAATAAAATTTCTAATCGTAGCCGTTCATCTGGATCCGACGGTTGAGGGGGGGTGGTGGAGAGGCTCACCGTGCTTATGTCGCCGGCGATGGAGACTCCGGCGAGGCAGGGACAGAGAGGTCGTCGGGGAGATGGCTTCCGAGGGTCTCCGGCGATGTCTCCGGCACTGGTCGACGCAGGGGAGCTCGGCGAAGGCGATGGTGGCGTCGGAGGGGTGAGGGGGCAACGGTGTTGACGACCACGAGCTCGGAGGCGGTTCGGTGGATGTGGAGCTCCGACGAGGTTGATGGTTGCGCCGTTCTGGTGGGTGTACGGAGACGCAGAGAGGTGGGGTGGTGCGCATGGGCGAGAGGAGTTAGGTAGAGGGCTCAGTGGCGCTCGGGGAAGGCAGGGTGGAGTAGGGAAGCAACGATGGCGTGGTGGCTGTGGGTATCTCCGGCGAGAGATTCCGGTGAGGGTGGTGCACGGGAGAAGGGGAAACAGGGGGAATGGAGGCGCAAGGGTATGCGGCTTCTTATAGGGGGCTCAGAGGGTCGGGGAATGGAAGGAGGCGAGATCCACGGCGAGTGCTCGCCGGTGGTCGTCGGGCGCGTGGGAGGAGGAGGATGACCGGTGATGTTTGCGGTTGGGCGGCGAGACCGGCTTGTCAGTGAGAGAGAGAGAGAGGGGGCGTTATTAGCGGGCGACCGACCGGTAACGGTCTCGGCATTTAAAGTCGTTGGGCCGGCCGGTTTTATTATAAACCGTTACCGTTTTCTATTTATGATTTACCAGAGCCATAAAACTTGTTCAATGCATTCTAATAAATTCCAAATATAGTCAAATTGTATATCAGAATTAACAAAATAATAAATTCCATTTAATGTACATTTTTATTCTGGCATTTGAATACTTTGGAAAAAATATTATTTTCACAAATTGCCCTTTTGCTTTTAAATCCCTTTGCAAATATTTTTCAGAATAACCCCTGGTTTTTATTATTCAAATAAATTACCAAGAAGTCCCTGGTGTGGAGTGTCATGTTACTCCTCTCAAATTTTTGTCAGGGGTTTGAATACTTTGAAAATTGGAATAGGAACCAAATATGAAATGATTCCAAAAGAAAATCCAGAGATTTTCACATTCACTATTCAAAGATTTATTTTAAACTTCCAACTCATATTTCATATAATTTGAAGAAGTCATTTTATCTTCTCTCATGAAAATCATTGAGTTGCATAAAGTTTTCTGAATTTGAAATATTTTTCAAATGAAATTCAAATTCTTTTCAAATCCCTTTTCATTTCTTTAAATGGAAGAAGTCATGTCATCTTCACTCTAGGGTTTTGTGATGTAATGAATTTGAATTCTTGTTGAGAAAAATGCAAAGTGAAAGTTTGGGAAATTCATTTCATTTCCTCTCATTAAACTTTCAAAAAGTTTCAAATTTCACTCACTTTCAATCACTCAAGCAAACAAACAATTCATTCTAATATTTATTATAACATTCCAAAGTTTGGGATGTTACATTAAGATTAATATCTCCTTTGGCAACATGATCACGAATGAAATGATGTCGAACTTAAATATGCTTGGTTCGAGAATGTTGCACGGGATTATGACCAATCTTAATAGAACTTTCAATGTCAGAAAGTAATGGAACACTTTTAACATAGATTCCATAATCTTTAAGCGTTTGTGTCATCCATAATAATTGCGCACAACATGATCCAGCAGCAATATATCCAGCTTCGACAGTAGACAGAGATGCTGAATTTTGTTTCTTGGAGGACCAAGACCCAAGATATCTACCAAGAAATTGACATGTACCCTAGGTGGATTTTCTATCAACCTTGTCACTGGCATAGTCCGAGTCGGAGTAGCCAACAAGATTAAAAGAAGATCCCTTGCGATACCAAATGCCAAAGTTTGGTGTATGTATCAAGTATCTCAAATTGCGTTTCACATCCTTAAGATGACATTCTTTAGGTGCCGCTTGATATTGGTCACACATGCACACACTAAGCATAATATCAAGACGGGAGGCACATAAATATAGCAATGAACCAATCATTGATCGATAAACCTTTTGATCAACCGGTTCTCCCTCCTTAGTAAAGTCATCGTGTCCGCTAGTGGGTATGGAAGTTTTCATACCTTTGCACTCTTGCATGTTGAACTTCTTTATAAAGTCCTTGGTGTACTTGGTTTGATAGATGAATGTACCTTCTCCCGTTTTCTTGATTAGATGACCAAGGAAGAATTTCAGCTCACACATCATAGACATCTCATACTTCTCTGACATCAACCTTCGAAATTTCTTACTAAGTTGTGGGTTAGTAGATCCGAAGATAATATCATCCACATAAATTTGGCACACAAATAGTTCACCATTAACTCTCTTTGTGAATATGGTTGCATCAATTTTACCAATTTGAAAACCCTTTTCAATGGGAAACTTTGTTAGGCATTTATACCAAGCACGAGGAGCTTGCTTAAGACCATATAAAGCTTTGTGAAGTTTGTAAACATGGTCAGGTTTCTCAGGATTTACAAAACCAGGTGGTTGCTTAACATAGACCTCTTCTTCAATCTCACCATTTAAGAATGCACTTTTAGTGTCCATTTGGTAAAGCGTGATATCATGGTGATTGGCATAAGCCAGAAGGATTCAGATATCTTCTAGTCTAGCAATGGGGGCATAGGTCTCACCGTAGTCTATACCTTCGACTTGCGTATATCCTTGGGCTATGAGACGAGCCTTGTTGCGTACGACTTGACCGTCTTCATCTTGCTTGTTCTGAAATACCCATTTCATGTTGATGAAGTTTTGCTTGTACTTAGGCTTCTCCACAACTGTCCACACTTCGTTCCTCTCGAAGTTGTGAAGCTCTTCATGCATAGCGTTCACCCAATCCACATCTTGAAGAGCTTGTTCAACCTTCAAGGGTTCAATGCTAGAGATGAAATAATAATGCTCAGAAAAGTTAGCCAAGGGAGTTTTAGAGCGAGTCATCCTCCCTGTTTGTATGTCACCAAAGATTTGGTTTAGGGGGTGGTTCTTGGTCCCTTGTGCTCAAACTCGGGGTATCTCTGGATTGTTAGTTGGAGGAGATTCTTCTTCATCATCATCTCCTTCATCTCTGTTATTGTCAAAGTGGTCGTCTCCTTGAGGTGGTGGTGAAGGAGGTTGGGGTGGATCTTCATGATGTACTTCCTCTTCCCATTCATCTTGTCGTGTATCGCTTGTGGATCATTCCATGTCATTTTGCCGGTAGCCTTGATCCAAAGTGGGAGCTTCCACTTGGGTTGATGAAGTGCTTTCCTTTACGTCCATGGGAAGAATCTTGCCGATGGGAAAATCTTGGATAGCTTCCGAAGGATCTTTATCACCTACATCATTTGGCAATTTTTTGACTTGCAAACCATTAGAGTCATCAAACTTCACATCTACCGTCTCTTCAACTTTTCGAGTGAAGTTGTTGTAGACACGATAGGTGTGAGGGTTCGATCCATAACCAAGTAGGAAACCTTCATGAGATTTGGGAGCAAATTTAGCACGACAATGCTTATCAAGAATGTAACACTTGGAGCCGAATACCCGAAAGTATCCAACTTGGGTTTTGTTACCGGTGAGGAGCTCCTATGCCGTTTTACCGAGAAGCTTGTGCAAGTAGAGTCGATTTGTGGCGTAACATGTTGTTTCCACGGCCTCTGCCCAAAGTGTCTTGGCGTCTTGTATTCGTCAAGAATCATTCTTTCCATCTCAATGAGGGTTCGGTTCTTTCTCTCAACAACTCCATTTTGTTGAGGCGTGTACATATCCGAGAACTCATGTGAAATACCCTATATGTCAAGAAAGCTATCCACATGGGTGTTATTTAACTCCGACCCGTTATCGCTTCGAACCTTCTTGATCTTCACTTCAAATTGATTTTGCGCTTTGCATGCAAAGTTCTTGAAGATATTTTTTACCTACGACATATCATCAAGAAAGAATACCCACGTAAATCTAGAAAAATCATCAACTATAACTAGACCATAAGATTTTGCACCGAGACTCTTGTAAGCATTGGGACCAAAAAGATCCATATGAAGTAACTCGAGTGGTCTCCTAGTGGTCATGATGTTCTTGACCGGATGAGTTCCATCTACTTGCTTTCCTGCTTAACAAGCGTTACAAATCCTATCTTTCTCAAAGATGACATCTTTTACACCAAGAATGTGATTTCCCTTGATAAGCTTATCTAGATTACGCATGCCTACATGTCCTATCCTTCTATGTCATAGCCAACCTTTAGATGATTTTGCAATGAGACAAGTTCGAGGTTGGGACTTTTTAGTGAAATCGACAATGTATAGATCACCTCTACGAATACCGGTAAAGATAATTTTATGATTATCAAAGTGAAACACTTGGCCATCTACTTTGGTAAATAGCACATTGAAACCAAAGTCTGCTAGTCTAGATACGGTAAGAGGATTGCATCCAAGGGATCCAACAAGCATCACATTTTGAATGGAGCTATCATGAGATATGGCCACCTTACCAAGGACAAGTACCTTACCATTAGAGTTGTCTCCAAAGTTCACGTACCTCCGAGGACCTTGATTTGGCATGATCTCTTGGAACATGTCTTTATCACTAGTCATGTGATCTGTGCATCCACTATCGAGAATCCACTCTTTTCCAACGGACATGTAATCCTTGAAGTTTTCCATTAGACTTAGATTCTTCATGATGTTTTCATGCTCGATGTCGAACAACTCATCTTCATCATAGTAGCCATGTTCTTCATCATCATCATTTTGTGGAATCTACCCATCATAGAAACCAAGAGACTCGTTAGAATTGTAACCATGACAATGATCAAATTTATGAATGTGAATGGCTTCAATAATAGTGTTGTTAATAGTTGTGACATCTCCTTTAGCACATACAATATCACAAAGCTCAAATAGGAATTTATCAAACTTTGGATCACTAGGCTTCATTTTGTGAAGAACAACAATTTTATGAAGAATTTCATCAACATTACTTAATGTAAGATTTGGATATTGTTTCTCCAAATAATTCCACAAAGTATAAGCACATGCAAAGTTCTTCAATTGAGAAAGCACAAATCTTGGTAAACCTCTAACAATTAGATTGACTGTTCTAAGGTTACCAAGCATGTCAATTTCCTCTTGGTGTGTGGGATGCAATTCATCAATGGGGAGCACATAGGAATTTTCAATATGTTTTCTCAAATGGAATTTATCAAATAGACCAATCATGGCATTCTTCCATCGACTATAGTACTTGTCATCAAGAATGGACACTCTACAATACAAACTCTCCAAACTAGACACATCCATCTTCATACACGGTGATGAAACCGAAGCGATGGAGACAAAAGCTCTCATACCAATTGTAGAATCACTAGAAGAGTATGTCTAGAGAGGGGTGAATAGACTACTACCAGGAATTTAAAATCTACACAAGGTGCAAAGATAAGAGTTGTCAGACTTTAGCAATTAGAGCAAGTCTAACACACCCTACACATGCAAGTCATACGTATAGAAGCGGAAACAAAAGACATTGCACATGGAAGTAAAGAGTAGAGATACGAAGATCGTACGTCCACGTTTATGGAGTCTTCAACCCACGGAGGGTAACGGTCATGAGAGTCCATGGAGGGCTTCACCCGCAAGGGTCCACCAAGGAGCAACCTTGACTATTCCATAACAGCTTCCGTCCACGAAGGACTAGCCTCACTCGGGGTAGATCTTTATGAAGTAGGCGATATCCTTGCCCTTACAAACTTCTTAGTTCACTCCACAACGTGAAGTAGGAGGCTCCCAAACGACACCTAACTAATCTAGGAGGCACCACCCTCAAAACGGTAATAGGCTCGATAATGTTGATGAAATACTTGCTCTTGTGCTTCAAGATGATAGTCTCCTCAACACACAATCACTCTCTCACAGATTTGGCTATGGTGGAAGAGATTGATTGGGTGGAAAGCAACTTGGGGAGGCTAGAGATCAATATTCATATGGTCGGAATGGAATGGCATGATCTCAACGCATAAGTAGGTGGCTCTCTCTCAGAAAATCAGTTGGTATGAGTGGGGGTCTGTGCTGAGTGCTTCTCTTGCGAGTGAGTGGTGGTGGAGAGGCATATATAGGCATCTCGATGACACCGATGTATTAATCTTGGTGGTACCGAGTTGCTCTAGAGGTAGCAACTTTTGAATCTCGGTGAGACTGATATATAAATCTTAGTTGCACCGATAATGTGACCAATGGTAAGATTGCCAAACTCGGTGACGCTGATTCAACAAACTCGTCGAACCGATTTTGTGAAATTGGGTAACAGAATGTTCTCAACCCAAACCCGGTGGCACCAAAGCAGAATCGGTTGCATCGAAGGGTTAGGGTTTGGCTTGAGTCTGTCTGAGTCTAGGAATCGGTGGCACCAAATGGAAAGTGTTGGTTGCACCGATTTTGAGTGTTTGGCTTTGGACAGATTTTTGTGGAAGAGCTTGTGGGTGTTTTGGGTGACTATCACTTGTGCATGTATGAGCATTTTGTTCACCAACAATACCTTACCCCCTTTTGATAGTATTGGCTTTCCTATGGACTCAAAGTGATTGCTCACAAAGTAAAATGTAGAGTCCTCTTCCTTGAAGCTTTTCCAATGCAATCTGTTATCCTTCTTCTTCATGGGGATACTCTCGACCCTCCTTTTACCAACCCATCTCTCCCTATTGACTTTATCTAAAATACACTAGATTAAAGTATTAGTCCAAGAGACAATGTATGTTGTCATGAATTATCAAAACCACCAAGGGAGCATATTGTGCTTTCAATAACTCTCTACCACATACTAAGGTTCAGAATATTGCTAGTAGACCTTGCAGGTCGGTACAAAAGGATGGAATCCCTACATGACCAAATCCTCCAGATGTTCGGTGGTAGTCGTAGAAACTGATCAGCTCCTCGCGCTTCCACGCATGGTGACTACTCCTATTGTGATACATCTCGAGCGTATCTCCTTTTGCAAACACTTTTGGTCTTATTTTGGCTCTAATTTGCATGATTGAGTGAAACTAACCCGGGTTGACATCATTTTCACCAGAACTACCTTTGTGTTTTTTATACGGAGATAGAAGTTCTCGTAATTGGACGAAACTTTACATTGATTTTTATGGAATAAGTAAAAATACTGGAGCAAATAAGTACGAGAGGAGGGCTACCATGGGCCCACAATCCAGGGGAGCGCTGTTGGAAATATGCCCTAGAGGCAATAATAAATTAGTTATTATCATATTTCCTTGTTCATGATAATCGTTTATTATCCATGCTATAATTGTATTGATCGGAGACTTAAATGCATGTGTGGATACATAGACAAAACCATGTCCCTAGTATGCCTCTAATGGACTAGCTCGTTGATCAAAGGATGGTTAAGGTTTCCTAGCCATGGACATGAGATGTCATTTGATAACGGGATCACAGCATTAGGAGAATGATGTGATGGATAAGACCCAAACTACAAACATAGCATATGATCGTGTCAGTTTATTGCTACTGTTTTCTGCATGTCAAGTATATGTTCCTATGACCATGAGATCATGCAACTCACGGATATCGGAGGAGTGCCTTGTGTGTATCAAACGTCGCAACGTAACTGGGTGACTATAAAGGTGCTCTACAGGTATCTCCGATGGTGTCTGTTGAGTTGGCATGGATCGAGACTGGGATTTGTTACTTCGTGTAACGGAGAGGTATCTCGGGGCCCACTCGGTAATGCAACATCACAATAAGCCTTGCAAGCAATGTGACTAATTGTTAGTTGCGGGATCTTGTATTACGGAACGAGTAAAGAGACTTGCCGGTAACGAGGTTGAACTAGGTATGGAGATACCGACGATCGAATCTCGGGCAAGTAACATACCGAAGAACAAAGGGAACGAAATACGGGATTAACTGAATCCTTGACATAGAGGTTCGACCGATAAAGATCTTCGTAGAATATGTACGAACCAATGTGGACGTCCAGGTCCCGCCATTGGTTATTGACCGTAGAGGTGTCTCGGTCATGTCTACATAGTTCTCGAACCCACAGGGTCTGCACACTTAAGGTTCGGTGACGTTTCGGTAGTGTAGAGTTATGTATGGTGGTGACCGAAGGTTGTTTGGAGTCCCGGATGAGATCCCGGACGTCACGAGGAGCTCTGGAATGGTCCGGAGGTAAAGATTCATATATAGGAAGTCCCAGTTTGGTTTTCGGAAAAGTTTCGGGCTCATCGGTAGTGTACCGGGAGTATCGGTATTGTACCGGGAGTGCCGGTAGTGTACCGGAGGACCTCCGGGAGGGGTATTTCGACCCCAAGAGGTCCATGGGCTGTGGGAGAATAATAACCAGCCCTTAGTGGGCTGGGAAAACAGCCACAAAGGCCCATGGCACAGGAGAGAAAGTCCTAAAGCAAAAAGTGGAAAATCAGCCACTAGGAGGCAATCCTACTCCAACTAGGATTGGAGGTGAAGTAGGATTGCTCCCACCTCCTATTTCGGCCGACCCAAAGGCCTTGGCTGCCTATCCTCTCCTCTCCTCCTATATATACTAGTGGATTGGGTGGTTTTTGGACAGAATTTCCGGCCACGTGCTACCCGTTTCACCGGTGCACAATTTCTCCTCTAGATCGGTTTTCCGCAGCGCTTAGGCGAAGCCCTGCCGGAATCACTCCACCACCATCACCGGAGCGCCGTCACGCTGCCGGTGAACTCTCTCTCCTCTCCACCTCCTCTTGCTGGATCGAGACGGTGGAGATCGTCATCAAGCTGCACGTGTGCTGAACGCGGAGGTGCCGTCCGTTCGGCGCTAGATCGGAAGGACCGTGATCGAGATTGCGAGACAGTTCGTGATGAGATCGCGAAACGGATCATGATGAGTTCGCGGGACAGATCGTGATCAAGATCATGAGATGGATCGTGATGATATTGCGGGACGGATCGTGATGAGTTCACGGGACGGATCGTGATTGGATCGCGGGACGGATCGTGATGAGATCGCGGGACGCTCGGCGATTTGGATCGCGAAGATGTTCGACTACACCAACCGCGTTTCTTAACGCTTCCCGCTTAGCGATCTACAAGGGTATGTAGATCCAATCTCCCTCTCGTAGATGCTCATCACCATGGATAGGTTTGCGTGTGCGTAGGAAATTTTTTGTTTCCCATGCGACGTTCCCCAACAGTGGCATCATGAGCTAGGTTGATGGTTCGATGAGATCTCGAGTAGAACACAAAAGGTTTGTGGGCGTTGATTCTTAGATTGCTTCCTCCCTTGGTCGTATTTTGGTTCAGCGGGATTGTGAGATGAAGCGGCCCGGACCAACATTACTCGTACGCTTACGAGAGACCGGTTCCCTCGACGCAACTTGTTGCCTAGATGGCTTGCGGGTGACAGTTTCTCTCACTTTAGTTGGATCAGATTCGACAAAGACGGTCCTTGAGAAGGTTGAAAAGCAAACTAGTGTATCACCGTTGTGGTTTATGCGTAGGTGAGAATCGTTCTTGCTAGATACCCATAGCAGCCACGTAAAATATGCAACAACAATTAGAGGACGTCTAACTTGTTTTTGCAGGGTATGTTGTGATGTGATATGGCCAATTACATGATGAGATATATGTGATGTATGAGATGATCATGTGATGTATAGATTATCACGACTTGCATGTCGATGAGTACGGCAACCGGCAGGAGCCATAGGGTTGTCTTTAATTATTGTATGACCTGCGTGTCAATCATTAAGCACTATGTAATGCTTTACTTTATCGCTACGGTAGCAATAGTAGTAGAAGCATGCAGGGCGTGACAACCCCAATGGCAACACATTGATGGAGATCAAGATGATGGAGATCATGGTGTTGTGCCGGTGACGATGGAGATCATGCCGGTGTTTCGAAGATGGAGATCTTAAACACAAGTTCATGGCCATATCATGTCACTTATGAATTGCATGAGATGTTAATCCTTTTATGCACCTTGTTTTGCTTAGTACGGCGGTAGCATTATAAGGTGATCCCTCACTTGAATTTCAAGATGAACTGTGTTCTCCCCGAGTGTGCACCGTTGCGAAAGTTCGTCGTGTTGAGACACCACGTGATGATCGGGTGTGATAGACTCTACGTTCACATACAACGGGTGCAAGCCAGATTTGCACTAGCAGAACACTCGGGTTAAACTTGACGAGCCTAGCATGTACAGACATGGCCTCGGAACACGAGAGACCAAAAGGTCGAACATGAGTCATATAGTAGATATGATCAACATAATGATGTTCACCATTGCAGCCACCTCAACTCACGTGATGATCGGACTTGAGTTGGTGAATTTGGATCATGTATCACTCGAATGATCGGAGGGATGTCAATTTGAGTGGGAGTTCTTAAGTAATATGATTAATTGAACTCATTATCATGAACATAGTCAAAGTGTCTTTGCAAATTATGTTGTAGATTACTAGCTCGCGCTGTAGCTCCCTTGTATTTTTATATGTTCCTAGAGAAATAGAATTGAAAGATGTTGGTAGCAAAATTGCGGACTGGGTCCGTGATCTGAGGATTGTCCTCATTGCTGCACAGAAGGCTTATGTCCTTAATGCACCGCTCGGTGCGCCACCCCCTTTAGCGTCGTCTATAGATGTTGTGAACATCTAACAGGCACGTTTCGATGACTACTTGATAGTTTAGTGCGTCATGCATTACGGCTTAGAATTGAGGCTCCAAAACGTTTTGAACGTCACGGAACATATGAGATGTTCTAGGAGCAGAGATTGTGATCTCAGGCTCGTGCCTTTGTTGCGAGATATGAGATCTCCAACAAGATTCTTTGCTTGTAAGATGAAGGAGAATAGCTCAATCGTTGAGCATGTACTCAGATTGTCTGGGTACTACAATCGCTTGAATCAAGTGGGAGTTGATCTTCCAGATAAGATAGTGATTGATATAGTTCTCCAAGTCACTGTCACTAAAGCTACTAGAACTTAGTGATGAACTATAATACACCAGGGATAGAAGTATTGATCCCTGAGCTGTTCGTGATGTTTGACACCGCGAAGGTAGAAATCAAGAAGGAGCGTCAAGTGTTGATGGTTAATCAAACCACTAGTTTCGAAAAGGGCAAGAGCAAGGAGGGAAACTTCATGGATAGCAAGTTAGTTGCTGCTCCAGTGAAGCAACCCAAAGTTGAACTCAAACCCGAGACTAAGTGCTTCTATTATGAGGTGAGAGGTCGCTGAAGCGGAACAACCCTAGATACTTGGTAGATAAGAAGGCTAGCAACATCCACAGAAGTATATTTGATCGTGATGAGTTCGTGGGACGGATCGTGATTGGATCGCGGGATGCTCGGCGATTTGGATCGCGAAGACGTTCGACTACACCAACCGCGTTTCTTAACGCTTCCCGCTTAGCAATCTACAAGGGTACGTAGATCCACTCTCCCTCTCGTAGATGCTCATCACCATGGATAGGTTTGCGTGTGCGTAGGAAATTTTTTGTTTCCCATGCGACGTTCCCCAACAAGCGCCCACCCCCTCGGTGCCATGGTGGCTTGTGGCCCCCCTAAACATTTGAGTGTCCTAATTCCAGTGCAATATATTTTGTCTTCCTGAGAAAAAATCGGAGAGAAAGTTTTATCGTGTTTTACAATATGGAGCAGTTGCCACTCTTGTTCTTCATCGGGAGCCCTGATTGGGAGTCCATTCGTGGCTCCGGACGGTGGGATTCGTAGTCATCGTTATCACCAACCCTTCTCGATCAACAATTTCATGATGCTCACAATAATGTGTGAATAATTCCTTTGTAGGCATACTGGAGGTAGATGGAGATGGATGATATGTTGTATTTAATTGATTCAATTTGTTAGGGCCTGGTCCCTAGTATTCACTATGTTCTAAGATTGATGTTGCTATTACTTTGTTATGCTTAATGCTTGTCACTAGGGCCCGTGTGCCATGATTTCAGATCTGAACATGTATGATTTCATGAATATATGTGAGATGTTGACCTTACCTACAAATTGTATGCACATGTTACAGTTCTGAACTCCCCAAGGTGACCCTGAATTGGGATATCGACAGGGATGACTTTAACTTGAGAAGTTCATGTATTCACTATTTGTAAATCCTTTGTTCCGGTTCTCATTAAAAGGACTGACCTAACTACCCTTAGTTTCCATTAGGACACCACTGCCATGAGAGGGTAGCACGAACAATGTTATGCAAATTCTTATCGCAAGCATGTATGACTATATACAGAATACATGCCTACATATGACTGATTAATTGGTGCTATTGTGTGTCGCTCTAGGTTGTGACTGTTGCATATTGAATCTCATCTAAAATCCATCACTACTGCATGCTTATGCTTTAATACTATTGCCTTTGCAAAAGTTACTGCTACTCAGCTAGTTACAATTCTGCTACTACTGAGGTTACTACTACTGTTACTTTGCTATCGCTACGATTGTATTACGTGTTACTAATAAATTGCCACAAGGAAGCGATTCTCATATGTGGTTGAAAATACAACTCAACTGCTAATGCTTATAAATACTCTTTGGCCCCCCTGATGTCGAGTTAATAAATTTGGGTGAAGTACTACCCTCGAAGACTGTTGCGATCCCCTACACTTGTGGGTCATCAATACTATTTCCTGGCACTGTTGCCACGGAGCATAACTCTATTTATTAAGTTCACTTGGTAGTTAATTATATACTGCAATGTATGTTTACTATGACAAATCTCAGACACGATAAGACTAGGATCATGCCCTCTAAGACGAGGTGAGGTGAGGAACTGCCCAGGAGCTCTACGCTTGATACACCTTCTGTTTTGAGTCAACTTGTGACACCACCACATTCTATACAATCTGCTATGTCACAAGTAATAGACATTACTTCTTCTATTGATGATACTCATGAGGATGTGTCTACTTTGCTTGATAAAATTGTGCCACTTGGTGAATTGCTACATGCTCGTACTGCTAAAGCTAGAGAAGATTAGTTTGCACCTAGTACTCCTGCTAGAACTAAGATACTTGATGTTTGATACGTCTCCAACATATCTATAATTTATGAAGTATTCATGCTATGTTTACAAAAAAATTAAGTTTTTCGTATGATTTTATTAGAACTAACCCGGACTGACACTGTTTTCAGCAGAACTACCGTGGTGTCGTTTTTTGTGCAGAAATAGAAGTTCTCGAAATGGGATGAAAATTTACGGTGATTTTTTATGGACCAAAAGAGACCCCCGAAGCACAAGAGCTGGGCCAGGAAGTGTACGAGGAGGCCACAAGCCCTCTAGGCGCGCCCAACCCCCAGGGAGGGTGCTTCGGGCTTGTACGTGAGACCGACACCAAAAATTATTATAAATACCCAAACCTCTGAAAAGAAACCTAGATCGGATGTTCCGCCACCACAAGCCTCTGTAGCCACAAAAAACCAATTGGGAGCCTGTTCCGGCACCCTGCCAGAGGGGGAAACCATCACCAGAGGCCATCTTCATCATCCCGACGGTATCCATGACGAGGAGGGAGTAGTTCACCCTCGGAGCTGAGGGTATGTACCATTAGCTATGTGTTTGATCTCTCTCTCGCATGTTCTTGAGATGACACGATCTTTATCTACCACGAGCTTTATTAATATAGATGAATCATATGGTGTTTTCCCCTCTCTATCTTATTGTGATGAATTGAGTTTTCCGTTTGAAGTTTTCTTATCAGATTGAGTCTTTAAAGGATTTGAGAACACTTGATGTATCTTGTGATGGGATAACGGTGTTGAAAATGGTATGCTCCATTGATCCACTTGATGTATGTTTTGCTGATCAACTTGCGGGTTCCGTGACCAAGGGAATCTATGCATAGGGGTTGGCAAATGTTTTCGTCTTGACTCTCCGGTAGAAACTTTGGGGCACTCTTTGAAGTTCTTTGTGTTGGATTGAACATGATTAATCTGAAATTGTGTGATTCATATCGTATAATCAAGGCAATGGGCAATCGTGGTGACATTGGAGTATCTAGTTAACATTAGGGTTTTGCTTGATGTGTATCGTAAGGTGGTAAAATTTATTGAAAGTTAGCAAACACCGCATTGGTCACTTGAACAATTCATGAAAGAATATTGAAGGAAGAGAGATTTCACACATAAATATACTATCTTGGATATATTCTATAATTGTGAGCCCCGTTAATTATTTTCAAACTTGAGCAAATTAGTTGAAGTTGGACAAGAAAGACAATGTAATGAGTTATGCTTGGTATATTTGTATAGAAGTTATATTTGTATGGATACTCTAACATGTGGTGCTTGCTTAGGATCTTTTGCTAGCCAAAAATTTGTACTAAGTAGCGATACTACTTGTGCATCCAAAACCCTGAAAGCCAGTTTCTTGCCATGAGTGTCCAACATATCTACCTATGGATTGAATAAGATCCTTCAAGTAAGTTGTCATCGGTGCAAAAAGCAATAAAAATTTCTCCTAAATATGTATGATCTTTTATTGTAAGGGAAAATAAGCGTTGTACGAACTTGTGATGGCAAAGAAATAAAAGCGATGGACTACATAATAAAGGTTGCTATCACAAAGGGCAATACAACGTGACGTTCCTTTACATTAAGGGTTTGCACATCCAGAATTAAAAAGCACATGACAACCTATGCTTCCCTCTGCGAAGGGCCTATCTTTTACTTCCATGTATTTACTTTTATGCAAGAGTCAATAATATTCCTTCTTAGTTCAACCTCAGTTATTCTTTAGTTCGCAAGTATCATGTGGTGGGGAAAGATCCAAACATATATGGCCATTAAAATATATTTGATCATGAATTATTATTGTTGACAATTATCTATATGATAAATAAGTTGGGAGACGAAACATTAAGCCCCTATCTTTCTCTATGTTCGACGGATGCCATTTGCTCTAAAAATATGCTTTGAGTGTTAGCAATCATGGAAGACTATATGATTGTTGAGTATGTGGTATTTGCTAAATCAAAGCTCTTAAATAGACCGTTCCTGAAAATAAGATGAATTGCAATTGTTTGGTGACTGAAAGCATAGTTTGTTAATTTTCAAGAAACTTTATGGTCTGTACTTTAACATGTGAATAGCTTTTTACTTCATCATGAGAGTTTTATGAGATGATCTACTATTTATGATATAAAATGATGCTATAAAAAGTGTTTGGAACTATCATTTATCAAATTTATGCACTATGCTAGCATTCATACTTCATAAATTATTTCTTTTATCATTTACCTACTCGAGCACGAGCAGGAATTAAGCTTGGGGATGCTAATATGTGTCCAATGTATCTATAATTTATGAAGTATTCATGCCATGTTTACAAAAAAAATTATACGGTTTTTGTATGATTATATTAGAACTAACCCGGACTGACGTTGTTTTCAGCAGAACTATCGTGGTGTCATTTTTTTGTGCAGAAATAAAAGTTCTCGGAATGGGATGAAAATTTACAGTGATTTTTATGGACCAAAAGAGACCCTTGAAGCACAAGTGATGGCCACGAAAGTGGACGTGGAGGCCACAAGCCCTCTAGGCACGCCCTACCCCCCAGGGAGGGTGCTTCGGGCTTGTGGGCCACTAGGGCACCCCCTTGACGTGAGGTCGACGCCAAAAATTATTATAAATACCCAAACCTCCGAAGAGGAGCCTAGACCGGAAGTTCCGCCGCCGCAAGCCTCTGTAGCCACAAAAAAACAATCGGGAGCCCGTTCCGGCACCATGCCAGAGGGGGAAACCATCACCGGACGCCATCTTCATCATCTCGTGTGTCTCCGTGACGAGCAGGGAGTAGTTCACTTCTACTTCTTGAGCATGCATTGGTTTCTGTGAAGAGGAACGGTTGATGCAACAAAGTAGATAAGTATTTCCCTCAATTGTTGAGAACCAAGGTATCAATCTAGTAGGACCTACAAGAAAGTCCCCAATAGATGTACCTACATAAAGAATCAAACACTTGCACCCAACACTATAAAGGGGTTGTCAATCCCTTCATGGTTACTTGCAAGGACGAGATCTGATAGAGATAGATAGAATAGATTGCTTGAAAAGAAAGCAAAACAGAAGGTAAATAAATTGCAGCAAAGTATTTTTGGTATTTGTGGTTTATAGATTTGAAAATCAATTATGGAAAGTAGACCCGAGGCCATAGGTTTCACTAGAGGCTTCTCTCATGATGGCAAGTATTACGGTGGGTGAACAAATTACTGTCGAGCAATTGATAGAAAAGTGAATAATTATGAAGGTATCCAAGGCAATGATTAAGCATATAGGCATCACGTCCGTGTCAAGTAGACCAAAACGATTGTGCATCTACTACTATTACTCCACAAATCGACCGACTCCTGCATGCATCTAGAGAATTAAGTTCATGAAGAACAGAGTAACGCATTAGGTAAGATGACATGATGTAGAGGGATAAACTCAAGCAATATGATGAAAACCCCATCTTTTTATACTCAATGGCAACAATACAATACATATCTCGCTACCCCTACTTTGTCACTAGGTGAGGACACCGCAAGATTGAACCCAAAACTAAGCACTTCTCCTATTGCAAGAATTACCAATCTAGTTGGCCAAACCAAACCATCGAAGAGACTTGCAAAGATATGAAATCATGCATATAAGAATTCATAAAAGACTCAAATAATATTCATAGATAATCTGAATATAAACCCAAAATTAATCAGATCTCGACAAACACACCGCAAAAGAGTATTACATCGGATAGATCTCCATGAAGATCATGAACAACATGGTATTGAAGAGCAAAGAGAGAGAAGAAGCCATATTGCTACTAGCTATGGACCCGAAGGTCTGTGGTGAACTACTCACGCATCATCGGAGGGGCAATGGAGTTGATGTAGATGCCCTCCGTGATCGACTCCCCCTCCGGCAGATTACCAGAAAAGGCTCCAAGATTGGATCTCACGAGAAGGAAGGCTTCCGGTGGTAGAAAAGTGTTTTCGTGGCTCTCTTTGATATACAGGGTATATGTGTGATTTTATAGGCCGATAAATAGGGTTATGGGAGCTGTCGTGGGCCCACAAGCCCAGGGGCGTGCTAGGGGTGGCTCTCTTTGATATACAGGGAATATTTGTGAATTTATAGGCCGAGAAATAGGGTTAGGGGAGCTGTTGTGGGACCACAAGCCTGGGGGGCCCACTCTAGCCCCCTGGGCGCGCCCCTGTGCCTTGTGGCCACACGGCAGATCTCCCAACTTCATCACCAAGTCTCCTAGTTTGCTTTTGGTCCAAGAAAAATTATTCCGAAGATTTTATTCCATTTGTACTCCGTTTAATATTCCTTATCTGCAATACTCAAAAACAAGGAAAAAACAGAAACTGACACTAGGCTCTAGATTAATAGGTTAGTCCCAAAATTAGTATAAAATAGCATATTAATGCATATAAAACATCCAAAACAAATAATATAATAGCATGGAACAATCAAAAATTATAGATATGTTGGATACGTATCAAGCATCCCCAAGCTTAATTCCTGCTTGTACTCGAGTAGGTAAATGATAAAAACAGAATTTTTGATGTGGAATGCTACCTAACATATTTATCCATGTAATATCTTTATTGTGGCATGAATATTCAGATCCTTAAGATTCAAAACAATAGTCTAATATTGACATAGAAATAGTAATACTTCGAGCACACCAACAAGGCAATTGTGTCCTTTCGAAATAACATGGCATTAGAAAGTTATTCCTACAAAATAATATGATATGGCTATGCTCCATCTTCCCCACACAAAGTATCTAAATCATGCACAACCCCAATGAACAAGTCAAGAAATTGTTTCACACTTTTGGTGTTCTCAAACCTTTTCAACTCTCATGCAATACATGAGCGTGAGACATGGATATAGCACTATAGGTGGAATAGAATACGGAGGAGGTGCAAGGAAAAAGGGAGAAGATAGTCTCACATCAACTAGGATATCAACGGGCTATGGAGATGCCCATCGATATATATAAATGTGAGTGAGTAGGGATTTCCATGCAACAAATGCACTTAGAGCTATAAGTGTATGAAAGCTCAAAAAGAAAACTAAATGGTAGTGCAAGATGAATATCCACTAGTTATATGAAAGTGACAAGGTAGGAGACTCTCTATCATGAAGATCATGGTGCTACTTTGAAGCACAAGTGTGGAAAAATATAGTATTAATTGTCCCTTCTCTCTTTCTCTCATTTTTTTATTTTGGTGGGCATCTTTGGCCTCTTTTATTTTTTTATCTGGGCTTCGCTGGCCTCTTTTATTTTTTGTAAAGTCCGGATACTCATCCAAACTTCTGAGGGAGTCATGACTTCCATCATCCTTTTCTCACATGGGACAATGCTATATTAATGAAAATCATCACACTTTTATTTACTTACAACTCGATACCTAAAACAAAACATGACTCTAAATGCAAGATGAAGTGATGGTGCATGTCATGAAAAACTGAATGGTGGAAGTCAGATGGAAACATATCTCAGAATGGCTATGGAAATGCCATAATAGGTAGATATGGTGGCAATTTTGAGGAAAATATTTGGTTGCTATTTTGAGGAAGGTGGGTTTGATGTACCAGCAAAAGTTGCGCGGTACTAGAGAGGCTAGCAAAGGTGGAAGGGTGAGAGTGTGTATAATCCATGGACTCAACATTAGTCATAAAGAACTCACATAATTATTGCAAAAGTCTATTTGTTATCAACAAAGCATTATGCGCATGCTTGTAGGGGAGAGGTTGGTAGGAGTTAACCATCGCACGCTCCCGACCCTCACACAAAGGTTGACAATCATTAAACAAATCATGCTCCAACTTCGTTACATAACGATTCACCATACGTGCATGCTACGGGAATCACAAACTTTAACACAAGTATTTATTCCAATTCACAACTACTCACTAGCATGACTCTCATATTACCATCTCTATTATCTCAAAACGATATGCAAGGAATCAAACTTCTCATAGTATTCAATGCACCAAATATGGAAGTTTTTATTATATCCCTCTTGGATGCCCATTATATTAGTACTAAATTAATAATCTAAAAAAATTACCATGATGTTTTAAGAAACTCTCAAAATAATATAAGTGAGGTATGAGAGTTCAATAATTTCTATAAAATATAACACCACCATGCTCTAAAAAGATATAAGTGAAGTACTAGAGCAACATTGCCTTGCTCAAAAGATATAAGTGAAGCTCATAGAGTATTCTAATAAATTCACGATTCAGCGTGTCTATATCAAAAGATGTGTGAAGCAAGGATGATTGTGGGAAACTAAAAAGCAAAGAATCATATCATACAAGACACTCCAAGCAAAACACATATCATGTGGTGAATAAAAATATAGCTTCAAGTAAATTTACCGATGGATTGAAGACGAAACAGGGGATGCCTTCCGGGGCATCCCCAAGCTTAGTATTTTTAGAATCCTTGAATATGTCTTGGGGTTCCTTGGGCATACCCAAGATTAGGCTCTTTCCACTCCTTATTCCATAGTCCATCAAATCTTCACCCAAAACTTGAAAACTTCACAACACAAAACTCAACAGAAAACTCATGAGATCCGTTAGTATAAGAAAAATAAATCACCACTTTAGGTACTATTGTGAACTCATTCTTTATTTATATTTGTGTTATACCTACTGTATTCTAACTTCTCCATGGTTCATACGCCCCGATACAACCCATAGATACATCAAAATAAGCAAACAACACAAAGAAAACAGAATTTGTCAAAAACAGAACAATCTTTAGCAATCATTAGACTTCTAATACTTCAGGAAGTCTAAAAATTCTGAAAAATTGCTAAAATCAGGTAAATTTGTATATAAATCTTGTGTAAAAATTTCAGATCAATTCGACTCTCTGAAATAATTAGAAAATTCCTGGACTGAGCGCAAAAGTTTCTTTTTTTTCAGCAAGACCAAATCAACAACTACCATAGATCATCCAAAGGTTTTACATGGCTCAAACACTAATTAAAACATCAAAATACAATCATTACAGAAGTAATAGTGTGCAAAACACATCAAAACATAAACAAAAAAACAGAAAGCAAAATAAAATTGGGTTGGATCCCAACAAGCGCTATTGTCTAACGCCCCTAGCTAGGCAAAACGCAATAGATCTAGGTATTGTCATCTTTGGTATGCAATCCATAAGTAGCTCTCACGATAGATTCATAAGGTAATTTTATTTTCTTTCTAGGAAAGTGTTCCATGCCTTTCCTTAATGGGAACTGGAATCTAATATTCCCTTCCATCATATCAATAATTGCACCAATCGTTCTAAGTAAAGGCCTACCAAGAATAATAGGACATGTAGGATTGCAATCTATATCAAGAACAATGAAATATACAGGCACATAATTCCTATTTTCAACAATAAGAACATCATGAATCACATGGAAAGTATCTTTAATTCTAACACACTTCCTATGCATAAGGGATTTTGTGAGCAAACAAATTATGGGAACAAAAATCAACTACCATAGGAAGGCAAAACTAGCATAACTTCCAAACTTTGAACACATAGAGATGAAACTTGATGTTATTGCAATATGTAAAAGCATATGTTCCTCTCTCATAGTAATTTTCAGTAACATCATGAAGGAATCTCACAATATAACTATCACACAAAGCATTCTTTTCATGATCAATTATAGCATATGTGTCATCACCAAAGCTTGGGGAACAAAAAATATCATCTTCATCAAGCATAGCATCCCCAAGCTTGTGGGTTTGCATATCATTAGCGTCATGGATATTCAGAGAATTCATACTAACAACACGGCAATCGTGTTTTTCATTCAAGGAGATATCATGAATCACTTTATAGTTTTATTCTTTCAACACTTCATCAAAAATTTCATGATGTTCAAGCAAAACTTCATAGAGATAATCAAGTGAACTCAACTCACTAGCAATTGGTTCATCATTATTTGGTCTTTTGAAAATATTAGCAAGTGGATGAGGATCCATATCAATAGATTTTTAGCAAGGACGATGCAAGCAAATATAAGGCACATGGCAACACAAGCAAACAAAAAGATATCCGGCGAGAAAAAGGCTAATAAAACTGTTGGAAATATGCCCTAGAGGCCATAAATAAGGTGTTTATTATTATATTTACTTGTTCATGATAATCGTTTATTATCCATGCTATAATTGTATTGATTGGAAACACACTAGATGTGTGGGTTAATAGACAACACCCTGTCCCTAGTATGCCTCTAGTGAACTAGCTCGTTGGTCAAAGATGATCAAGATTTCCTAGCCATTGACATGTGATGTCATTTGATAACGGGATTACATCATTAGGAGAATGATGTGATGAACAAGACCCAAACTACAAACGTAGCATATGATCGTGTCAGTTTATTGCTACTGTTTTCTGTATGTCAAGTATATGTTTCTATGACCATGAGATCATGCAACTCACGGACATCGGAGGAGTGCCTTGTGTGTATCAAACGTCACAACGTAACTGGGTGACTATAAAGGTGCGCTACAGGTATCTTCGAGGGTGTCTGTTGAGTCGGCATGGATCAATACTAGAATTTGTTACTCCGTGTGACGGAGATGTATCTCAGGGCCCACTCGGTAATACAACATCACAATGACCCTTGCAAGCAATGTGTCTAAGTGTTAGTCACGGGATCTTGTATTACGGAATGAGTAAAGAGACTTTCCGATAACGAGGTTGAACTAGGTTTGGAGATACAGACGATCAAATCTCGGGCAAGTAACATACCGAAGAACAAAGGGAACATCATACGGGATTAACTGAATCCTTGACATAGAGGTTCGACCGATAAAGATCTTCGTAGAATATGTAGGAACCAATATGGGCATCCAGGTCCCACTATTGGTTATTGACCATAGAGGTGTCTCGATCATGTCTACATAGTTCTCGAACCCACAGGGTCTGCACACTTAAGGTTTGGTGACGTTTCGGTAGTATAGAGTTATGTATGGTGGTGACCGAATGTTGTTCGGAGTCCCGGATGAGATCCCGGAGGTCACGAGGATCTCCTGAATGGTCCGGAGGTAAACATTCATATATAGGAAGTCCTGTTTTGGTCGCCGGAAAAGTTTCGGGCTCATCGGTAGTGTAGTGGGAGTGCCGGTAGTGTACCGGGAGGCCATCGGGAGGGGTATTTCGCCCCAAGAGGCTCCATGGGATGTGGGAGAGTGTTTACCAGCCCTTAGTGGGCTGGTGGAAGTCCCACACAAGGCCCATGCGGTTTGGAAAAAGGCCCAAAGAGAAAAAGTGGAAAAAGGCAAAAATAGGGTGAATCCTATTCCTACTAGGTAGAGTCCACATCCTCCACCTGGTTTGGCTGACTCCTTGGAGGTTTTCGGGTTTTTGCATAGAATTTTTAGCCACGTGCTGCCCGTTCCTCCCGTGCATAGTTTCTCCTCCAGATCGGTTTTTCTGTAGCGCTTAGGTGAAGCCCTGCCAGAATAGCTCCACCACCATCGCCGGAGTGCCGTCACGCTACCGGAGAACTCTTCTTCCTCTCCGCTCCTTCTTTCTGGATCAAGACGGCGGAGATCGTCATGAAGTTGTACGTGTGCTGAACGCGGAGGTGCCGTCCGTTCGACGCTAGATTGGAAGGATCGTGATAAGGTTCGTGGGACGGATCGTGATCAAGTTCGCGGGACGGATCGTATTGGATCGCGGGACGGATCGTGATTGGATCGCGGGACGCATGGCGATTTGGATCGTGAAGACGTTCGACTACACCAATCGCGTTTCTTAACTCTTCCCGCTTAGCGATCTACAAGGTTACGTAGATCCACTCTCCCTCTCGTAGATGCTCATCACCATGGATAGATCTGCGTGTGCGTAGGAATTGTTTTCTTTCCCATGCAACGTTCCCCCACAAAAACGTCAAATTGGTGAAGTGGGGGATAGGAAAATGAGAGGAAAATGGCAAATAATGTAAATGCAAGAGATGAGTTTATGATGGGTACTTGGTAGGCTTGATGTAGATCTCCCCGGCAATGGCACCAGAAATTGGCAAGTTGACAGAAGGGTTCTTATCCTGACTTGATATGTATCTCCCCGGCAACGGTGCCAGAAATCCTTCTTGCTACTTCTCGAGCATGCGTTGGTTTTTGTGAAGAGGAACGGTTGATGTAGAAAAGTAGATAAGTATTTCCCTCAGTTGTTGAGAACCAAGGTATCAATCCAGTACGAGATACAAGAAACTCCCCAATAGATGTACCTACACAAAGAAACAAACACTTGCACCCAACGCCATAAAGGGGTTGTCAATCCCTTCACGATTACTTGCAAGGATGAGATATGATCAAGATATACAGAATAGATTGCTTGAAAAGAAGTAAAAAAAGGTAAATAAATTGCAACAAGGTATTTTTGGTATTTTTGGTTTATAGACCTGAAAATAAATTTTGGAAAGTAGACTCAGGGGGCCATACGTTTCACTAGAGGCTTATCTCATGATGGCAAGTATTACAGTTGGTGAACAAATTACTATCGAGCAATTGATAGAAAAGTGGATAATTATGAAGATATCCAAGGCAATGATTATGCATATAGGCATCACGTCCGTGTCAAGTAGACTGAAACAATTCTGCATCTACTACTATTACTCCACACATCGAACGACTCCTTCCTGCATCTAGAGTATTAAGTTCATGAAGAACAGAGTAACGCATTAGGTAAGATGACATGATGTAGAGGGACAAACTCAAGCAATATGATGAAACCCCCATCTTTTTAGCCTCGATGGCAACAATACAATACATGCCTCGCTACCCCTACTTTGTCACTTGGTGAGGACACCGCAAGATTGAACCCAAATCTAAGCACTTCTCCTATTGCAAGAACTGACAATCTAGTTGGCCAAATTAAACCAATAACTCGAAGAGACTTGCGAAGATATGAAATCATGCATATAAGAATTAAGAAAAGACTCAAATAATATTCATAGATAATCTGAACATAAACCCACAATTCATCGGATCTCGACAAAGACACCGCAAAAGATTATTACATCGGATAGATCTCCATGAAGATCATGAAGAACATGGTATTGAAGAGCAAAGAGAGAGAAGAAGCCATCTAGCTACTAGCTATGGACCCGAAGGTCTATGGTGAACTACTGACACATCATCGGAGGGGCAATCGAGTTGATGTAGATGCCCACCGGGATCGAATCCCCCTCCGACAGATTACCGGAAAAGGCTCCAAGATTGGATCTCTTGGGAACGGAGGCTTTTGGTAGCGGAAAAGTATTTTCATGGCTCTCTTTGATATACAGGGAATATTTGTGAATTTATAGGCCGAGAAATAGGGTTAGGGGAGCTGCCATGGGCCCACAAGCCTGGGGGCGCGCCCTACCCCTCTGGGCGCGCCCCTGTGGCTTATGGCCACATGGAGGCTCTCCCGACTTCATCTCCAAGTCTCCTGGTTTGCTTATGGTCCAAGAAAAATTATTCCGTTTGGACTCCGTTTAATATTTCTTATCTACAATCCTCAAAAACAAGGAAAAACAGAAATAGGCACTAGGCTCTATATTAATAGGTTAGTCCCAAAAATAGTACAAAATAGCATATTAATGCATATAAAACATCCAAAACAGATAATATAATAGCATGGAACAATCAAAATTATAGATACGTTGGAGATGTATCATTCACCCTCGGTGCTAAGGGTATGTACTAGTAGCTATGTGTTTCATCTCTCTCTCTCTCTCTCTCTCGTGTTCTTGAGATGACACGATCTTGATGTACTGCGAGCTTTATTAATATAGATGAATCGTATGGAGTTTCCCCTCTCTATCTTCTTGTGATGAATTGAGTTTTCCCTTTGAAGTATTCTTATCGGATTGTGTCTTTAAAGGATTTTAGAACACTTGATGTATGTCTTGGGATGGGATATCTGTGGTGACAATGGGACGTTCTTTTGATCCACTTGATGTATGTTTTGGTGATCAACTTGCGGGTTCCGTGACCTTGGGAATCTATGCATAGGGGTTGGCACATGTTTTTTTCTTGACTCTCCGCTAGAAACTTTGGGACACTCTTTGAAGTTCTTTGTGTTGAATTGAACATGATGAATCTGAAATTGTGTGATGCACATCATATAATCAAGCCCATGGGTACTCGTGGTGACATTGGAGTATCTACGTGACATTAGGGTTTTGGCTGATGTGTATCTTAATGTGTTATTTTAGTACCAACTCTACGGCTGTTCGTGACACTTATAGGGATAAGTCAAACGATCGATCGGAAAAAATAACTTTGAGGTGGTTTCATACCCTACAATAATTTCTTTGTTTGTTCTCTACTATATGTGACTTTGGAGTAAACTCTTTGTCGGACGTGAGGGATTTACATATGATTCAACTATGCCAGTATTGTTGAAAGTAATTGCACTAGTGAAAGTATGAACCCTAGCCCTTGTTTTCAAGCATTGTAATACTGTTTTGCTCACTTTTGTTACTTGCTACCTTGCTGTTTTTATATTTTCATATTACAAAAACTTATATCTACCATCCATATTGCACTTGTATCACCATCTCTTCGCCGAACTAGTGCACCTATACAATTTGCCATTGTATTGGGTGTGTTGGGGACAAAAGAGATTTCTTGTATTTGATTTCAGGGTTGTTTGAGAGAGGCCGTCTTCATCCTACACCTCCCATGGATTGATAAACCTTAGTTCATCCACTTGAGGGAAAAATGCTACTGCCCTACAAAACTCTGCACTTGGAGGTTGTAAGTGCATCTAGTGCCCCTTAGTGATTTTGGTGTATTGAAGACTTATAGGTTAAGAGACTGATGTGTTTGTAAGTGTACAAAGGCTCTATAAGACGCTCAGGAGTTTGATATATTCGAAGATTATGAACCCCTAAAAATGTATGCCTTCCACTTAAGACTTTGGTGAAGACTTTGTTGAAGACTTTGGTATTCCCTGAAGACTTTGAAAATGAAGAAGTTGGTGTGACCTTGAAGATATGAACGAGGACTATGAAGCGTGAAGACTTTTGTTTTTCTAGTTTCATTTCCTTTCTTTGAGTTATAGGAAACACCGTAATTTTAAAGGGGGCCAAGGTAAGACTGGAAAATTTCCAACTAATGCTTAAACTCAAAAGGGTCAACCTATCCAATCCTTCGAGTGAAGCCTTTGGAAATCTCTTACGGTTCATTCCAGTTCTTTACTGACAGCGAAGAAGTTCTTCTGGTCTCTGAGGAAATTGATCTGACTGAGGAGTTAGGATTTTGCCAGTGGGAATTGCCTACAAGTGAGGAACATGATAAGCCTGAGGACTTTCATAGTTCAAAATTCCGATCGTTGTTGTACTTTGTGCCAGTTGTCCCCAATCATCTTATCCACATAATAGTCATATCATTGGGGGCATTTATGTCTTATCATGTCAAATTGCACCCTGGCTATAAATAGCCACCCCCACAACCAAAAGTTGGTTGGCTGCTCCGAGAGAGAACTGACACTTGTCATTTGACAGCAACCCATCCCCCGAGGACTTTGAGAGAAAATCATCAGTGAGGAAAAATCCAAATCCAAACCACCAAACCCAAAGTGATTGAGCATCACTGAAGAGATTGTTCCTGTGTGGAACCGACACTTGTTACCTTTCAAGACTGTCTTCCAGACGGTTAGGCGGCATGGTCTAGTGCATCCTGCAGTCAATTGGGGATCAGGGAGTGACCTTGGTCTAGAGCATCCAACAGTCAATTGTGGATCGCCGGGTGACCAGTTTGTGAGGGTTTTGGAAGTCTACCCTAAAGACTTACCACGAGTGTTGGGCGAGTACTTTGTGACCTTATCTCAAGGATAATATGTTAAGGACCGTGTGTCCTGGTACTATGTGTCCTCTGGTTTAAATACAGGCCGCTGCAAACTAGACGTACAACTGTCACAATAGTTGGAACTGGGTCATTAAACCATTGTCTTCATCAAGCTACCTGGTTCTATTTCCTCAACCCTTTCATTTACTCGTGTACCTATTGATGAAATTGATCTTTACTATTTGAAGAATTTAACTGAAGACTTTCACAATTTCCTAACCTCAACTTCTTCTAGTTACCTTGTTCCTCACCTGCTTATCCTGTATCATGCTACCTGTAATCTCTGCATGTTTTATTTCATCATGATGACTATGCTATTGCTATGTTTCTCAGGCACTTGAATACTTATTCCTCTACTAGTTATTAATCACATTTCAAATTCCTCAAGTTGAAATTCCTCAATTGATGAATTTGTAAAAACCGTCTATTCACACCCCTCCAGTCGATATAACGCACTTTCAATTGGTATCAAAGCAAGGTACTCCCTTGTTTTGTGTGATTTTTGTTTAACCACCTAGAGTTCTAGTTATGTCGACTGCAATTATGACAAGGTTTCCACAGGTTGTCCTACCTTTGATGGGACGGATTACCCCTACTGGAAGAACAAGATGCACATGCATCTTGAAGCTATTGACAGCGATCTCTGGTACGTTGTGAAAATGGCATTCCCATTGTTACTCCCACGATCAACGCTGCTGATGTGAAGAGATTCAAGCAACTCGATTCTCAAGCGAAGAATATCATCTGTGGCCTTCTGAGCAAAGTTCAGTATGGTAGAGTGAGTGCTTTGGAGTTTGCTAAGCTTATCTGGGATAGGCTATCCAAAGTCAATGAAGGTGTTTCCACTCAACGTGATTCCTGTGTTGATGTTCTTCGCAATCTATTCAATCGCTTCAAAAGACTCGACAATGAAAATTTTCAGCAAACTTTTGATCGTCTCACTGATATATCCAACGAGCTTCAAGGACTGGGTTCCACTGACATCATCGAGCACGAAGTGGTGAAGAAACTGCTAAGATCTCTTGATTCCTCATTTGACACACTGACTTTGATGATTAAAGAGCGTGGAGACTACAAGCAATTTCCTCGTCCAAAGGTGAAGATTCTAATAGTAGCCTTGGTGATCCTGAAGAACTGAGTCAGGAGCTGGCAATGCTTGTGAGGAAATTCCAGAAGTTCTCAAGGAGAGGCCGATTTGGAAAGTCATCAAAAAGTGGCTTCTAGAAATCAGATTCCTTGGGCGACTAGAAGAAGTGAACTTGTCACAAATGCAAGAAATCTAGTCACTTCATCTCTGAGTGTCCTCTCTGGGAAAAAGAATCAAAGAATAAGAAGTACAAGGACGACAGTTCTGATGACTTGAAGAAAAATAAGAAATCTTCAAAGTCCTCATCTGCAAAGTCCTCATCTACAAAGTCCTCAACGCACAAGAAGAATAGTACCAGAAAGGCTCGGGCTCTCATTGGCAAGGAAATGGATTCTGAAGAAGAATCTGAAGAATATGAAGAAGAGGAAGAATCTGAGGTGGAATCTGAATCAGGTGTTGCTAGGCTTGCTCTCGCTACTACCTTCTTTAGCACGACCATCTTCAACGATGAAGAAAATGACTACTCCAACGACTCTGACGACAGCAATGATGAATATGCTCCTACTTACTTCTTCATGACGAAAGGCGTCAAGTCAGTCACAGAATGTCCCAATCTTGATGACATTGAATATCCTAGGTGGAAAGTTATGATGAAGAAGCATCTCATATCAATAAACAGTGATCTATGGACTGTTACTGAACTTGGACTGACTGAATTCTGTAAGATGGCAAATGCCAAGGAAATTCGCAAGTACACTCAACTTGATGCTCAGGGGAGGAACATCATTTTCTCAAGCCTATCAAGCGTCATGTTCAGAGGCATCTTTCATCTCCAAAATGCCAAGCTCATCTGGGACAGGATCATGGACATCAATGAAGGCTATCGCACTCATCAAGAACCCATGTTCATCCAACTCAAGAAATTCCTCAGAACCCAGGAAGCAGATCCTGCTTCATCTTCTTCACTTTGTCTTATGGCAAAAGGTTCCAAGGTACACAAGCATCACTCCTCTTCTGAATCAAGTGATGGTGAATTTGATGAATATGTGAAACCTAGCTATGCCAAACTTGCTAATATTGCCACTAAGAAACAAAGTGCACTTGAAAAGCTTCAAGAACTATTAGACAAAAGTGATGATCTGTAGAATGAGAAAGTGGATTGGAATCAAACTCTATCTGACAATCTCAAAGTCTTCAGACAAAGTATGATAACCTTCAGAGTCATCATAATGCCCTCTTAGTTGATCATGAGAAGTTTTCTATGAATTTCTTCAAAGAAAGCAAGATCTCGAGAAACTAAGTGTGTCTCATGAGGATCTCCAAAGGGAAAACGATTCCTTACTATCTCAATAGATCAGTACCTCTTAGGAAGAATTTGTTCCACCTTGTTTGAAATGCATCGAACATGAAACTGCTAATTCTTCACATGAATGTTCAAATGCTTCTATTGTTGCAAATTCTTCAACTATCTCTGTGGTCACAAATTCCTGATCGGAGGATACCACAAGCATCTCTGTCGAAAATGCAGGTTTGAAGGAATTGTATGTGACAGGCATGTACAAAAGTCTCAAAGGGCATCAAACCCTTTGCAATGTGCTCAAAAAGCAGATTCTGAACAGGAACCCTAGGAAAGAGGGTATTTCCTTTGAGAGGAAACTAAATGGTGATGGATCCTACTGGACACCTGAGAAGTGCCCCAAAAACCTCATGGGTCGCTGGAAAAGGAGCTCCTATAGATCCATCCACTTTATCTGGCCTTACTTGTGAAACTTCATATTCCTCTAATGAGTCACTTGACTCCAACTACAGATTCGTCAAAAATTAGAAAGGTAAAGTATTTGCCAGATTTGTTGGAACTAACTACAGGAACGGTTCACCTATGAAGAAAATCTGGGTTCCCAAGAGCTGCTTACAAAATCTTCAAGTGAATGTCCTCACGACACCACCCATGAAGAAAAGGAACCCCATATCAAATTCCTCATCTGGACCAAAGTATTCACTTGGACCAAATTCATCAAATGGTCAAAAATATCATTCTCATGCTAATGCATCTGCTTCGCAGGGAAAGTCTAAGAGTTCTCAATATGTGTATTATTCTTCAAATCATTACGTTCATAAGTCCTCAATGAATTTCTCTGCTTTTTCATATGAGTAATCTAATCCTCGTCTTGTGAAACAAAACGCACTAGCTTCAATGCCTCCCTTATCATATGGTGCTCGTAGAATGATGAACTCTTTGCCACTCCTCTAGATGTGGGTGGTGAAGAAATTGAACTAATCTCTTATGTAGGGTCAGGTCTCCAGATAAACTTGAACGTCTGATGAATTTGCTGGAGACCTGAGGAAATGCTTGAAAGGACGCAAGCTGATCAACTAGAAATGAATTCCTCATTTCTCATGTCCTCACACTGCTTTACTTACCATATTGTGTGATGAAATTCTGCCTGATGAATTTGATGTCATATTCTTCACTCTGAAGCATATGAGTTCATAAGTTGTACTAATTCATCTGCAGGATGAACCTCCAAAAGCTACTGAGTCGGTCCTCGACAGTGGATTCACAAACCATATGACTAGTGACAAGAATCTACTGATGAATTTGCCACTTGCCCCATCTCATCTGAAGCATATCACCTATGCTGACAAAGGAAAAAAGCAAGGTATTGGGTCAATGTAAGGTTGCAATCTCAAAGGACCGACACATGGATAAGGTGATGCTTGTCGAATCCCTTGTGTTCAAGCTCATGTCTGTCTCAATGCTTTGTGATCTTGATATGTTTGTCATCTTTGGAAAATATCGTTGTGTTGTCATCATGGAATCTGACCATTCCAAAGTCTTCAAGGCTTTAGGAGAGGAGACTTGTATATTGTTGATTTCTGTACAGGTCCTCAGCCTGCCACGTGCCTACTTGCAGAGTCCTCAGAAGGTTGTCTATGCCATCGACGACTTGGACACGCTGGTATGAGGAACTTGCACACGCTCGTGAAGAAAAAGCACATCATTGGCATTGAAGGTGTCAAATTCCTCAAGGATCACCTCTATGGTGCATGTGAGTCTGGGAAGATGAAAGCACAACATGCTCCCTTGGTGGTTTTGATAATTGATGGCAACATACATTGTCTCTAGGACTAACACATCTATCTAGTGTATTTCAGATAATAGTCCATGGAGAGTTGGGCTGGCAAAAAGATTGTGGAGATTGTGGAATTACCCCAAGATTCAAGGAAATAGGTTGGCCAAGCTTCAAGCAATAGGACTCTACATTTTACATTTGTGAGAAATCACTTTCAGTCCATAGGAAAGCCAATACTATTAAAAGGGGTTAAGGTTTTGTTTATGAACAAAATGCTCATACGTGCACAACGGATAGTCACCAAAAATATCCACAAGCTCTCCCACCAAAGTTTGTCTCTAGCCAAACATTCAAAATCGGTGCAACCAACATTCCTATCCCGAAGCCACCGATTCCAAACCCTAGACAGACTCAGCCAAACCCTAGCCACGTCGGTGTAGCCGACACTGCTTTTTGTGCCACCGAGTTGGGTTGCCAACTTTTTGTTATGCAAGTTCACACTTTTGGTCCGTCCGAGAATGTTGAATCGGCGTCACCGAGTTCGGCAATTCTGATCGTTGGTCACCTTGTCAGTGCAACCGAGATTCCTATATCGGTCACACCAAGATTCAAAAGTTGCCACCTTTTGATCACTTCGGTACCACCGATATTAACACATCGGTGTCACCAAGTTGGTCATTTTGTGTGTAACGGTTGGATTTTTGGGGATGCCTATATATACCCCTTCACCATCACCCACTTGAAAGAGAAGCACTCAGAACTATTCCATACCTATCCTACTCAGTTTTCTGAGAGAGAACCACCTACCCTTGTGTTGAGGTCAGGATGTTCCACTCCAACCATATGGATCTTGATTTCTAGCCTCCCCAAGTTTCTTTCCACCAATCCCATCTCTTCTGCCAAGCCAAATGTGTGAGAGAGTGCTTGTGTGTTGAGGAGTCTGTCATCTTGTATCACAAGAGCAAGGAGTTCATCGTCATTACCGAGCCTATTACCTTTTGGAGGGTGGTGCCTCCTAGATTGGTTAGGTGTCACTTGGGAGCCTCCTACTTCATGTTGTGGAGTGAACCAAGAAGTTTGTGAGGGCAAGGAGATCGCATACTTCGTGAAGATCTACCTATAGTGAGGCTAGTCCTTCGTGGACGGAAGCCATATGGAATATTCAAGGTTGCTACTTCGTGGACCCTTATGGGTGGAGCCCTCCGTGGACTCTCGCGACCGTTACCCTCCATGGGTTGAAGACTCCATAATCGTGGATGTATGATAGCACCACCTATTGGAACCATGGGAAAAATCTTTGCATCTCCTATTGCATTTGATCTTCCTATTCCATCTCTTTATTTCATGTGCTATGTATTTTACTTTCCGCTGCCATATTTGTAGACATGCATGTGTAGGGCGGTTAGACTTGCTAGACCTACTAAAATAGTTAGAATCTGCCAACCAATTAACTTGGGAAAAGGTTTGGTTTTCAATTCCTGCTAATAGTCTATTCACTCACCTCTAGAAACTCTTCTATCGATCCTACAAGTCGTATCAAAGCTTTGGTCTCCATTTCTTAGGTTTAATCATCGTGGAGGAAGATGGATGTGTCTAGAATAGAGAGTTTGAGTTGTAGAGTGCCCATTTTGAACGGAGAGTACTATAGTCAATGGAAGGATGCCATGATTGATCTATTTGATAGATTCCATTTGGCAAAATATATTGAAAACCCTTATGTGCTCCCTATTGATGAATTGCATCCCACACATGAAGAGGAAATTAACATGCTTGGTAACCTAAGAACTGTCAATCTTATTGTTAGAGGTTTACCAAGATTCGTGCTTTCTCAAATGAAGAACTTTTCATGTGCCTATACCTTGTGGACTGATTTAGAGAAACGATATCCAAATCTTTCATTAGGAAATCTTGATGAAATTCTTCATAAAACTGTTGCTTTTCACAAAATGAAGCCAAGTGATCCGAACTTTGACAAATGCCTATTTGAGCTCTGTGATCTTATGCGTGCTAAAGGAGATGTCATCACTATCAACAACATTATCTTTAAAGTCATTTGCATTCATAAACTTGAACATTGTCATGATCACTATTCTAACAAATCCCTAGTTCTTTGTGACGAGGATTTCCCACTTGATGATGACAATGTGGAACATGGCTACTATGAAGAAGATGGGTTGTTCGACATCGAGCATGAGAAGATCATGAAGAATCTGAGTCTTATGGCAAACTCTAAGGATTACATGTCCGGAGGAAAAGAGTGGATTCTCAACAGTGGATGTACGGATCAAATGACTGGTGATAAAGACATGTTCCAAGAGATCACGCCTAATCAAGGTCCTCGATGGTATGTGACCTTCTGAGACAACTCTAAGGGTAAGGTACTTGGCCTTGGCAAGGTGGTCATATCCAATGATATCTCTATTCAAAATGTTATGCTTATTGAATCACTCGGCTACAATCTTCTTTCCGTATCTAGACTTGCCGACGAAAGTAGATTGCCAAGTGCTTTGTCAAGATAATCATAAAATGGTCTTTACCGGTTTCCGTAGAGGTGATCTATACATTGTTGATTTCACTACAAGATCCAAACCTCGCACTTGCTTAATTGCAAAATCCTCTAAAGGTTGGCTTTGGCATAGAAGACATGGACATGTAGGCATGCGCAATCTAGATAAGGTAATCAAAGGTGATCATATACTTGGTGTTAAAGATGTTATCGTTGACAAAGATAGACTTTATAATGCTTGTCATGCTGGAAACCAAGTAGGTGGAAGTCATCCCGTTAAGAATATCATGACTACTAGGAGACCACTCGAGTTACTTCACATGGATCTTTTTGGTCCCAATGCTTATAAGAGTCTCGGTGGAAATTCCTATGCTCTAGTTATAGTTGATGATTTTTCCAGATTTACGGGGTTATTCTTTCTTGATGATAAGTCGCAGGTTGAAAAGATCTTCAAGAACTTCGCTCACAAAGCGCAAAATCAGTTTGAAGTGAAGATGAAGAAGGTTCGGAGCGATAACAGATCGGTGTTCAAGAACACCCAGGTGGATACCTTTCTTGACGAAGAAGGTGTCTCACATGAGTTCTCGTCTACGTACACACCTCAACAAAATGGAGTTGTTGAGAGGAAGAACCGGACGCTCATTGAGATGGCAAGAACGATGCTTGCCGAAGACAAGATGCCAAGACACTTTTGTGTAGAAGCTGTTCAAACAACATGTCATGCCACAAACCGGCTCTACTTGCACAAGCTTCTCGGTAAAACGGCATACGAGTTACTCACCGGTAACAATCTCCAAGTCGGATACTTTCAGGTATTTGGCTCAAAGTGCTACATTCTTGATAAGCATCGTTGTTGGGGATATAACCCCATGGTAAGACTCGCCCAGGAGGGGCCGGGTCTTACCTGGCGGCTCATAATCAAGACTAGTGAGGCGGGCCGAAAGACGTAGGCCTGGCTATACGGCGGCTTACCAAGATGGGCCAAGACGAAGGCCCAGACAGAAGATGGTATGAAGACCCGGGCGGTTAATCGGCGGGAGACGGTTTGCCCAAGATGCTAAGGTGACTTAGAGACATGATTGACTATGTTGTAAGAGTCGGTGTAGGACTCGTGTAACCCAGGGCCTCGACTTCCTATATAAAGGTGCGACTCCGAGGCGGCTTAGACAGAAACCAATCAATCGAGAACTAGGTCAAGCGAATCCGCTCCCTTGTGATCGATACTCCAATCAATACAACACAAGCAGGACGTAGGCTTCTACCTCTTCTTGAGGGTCCGAACCTAGGTAAACTTGTGTCCCTCATCTCAACCAACCCCTTTGAGTCCATCACCTTAGCGATGGCCTCGAACCTAAGTCTTCGGACATCTGCCATGACAAAACCACGACAGTTGGCGCCCACCATGGGGCTAGCGCTCGGTGTTGTTGAGTTCTCAAAGGGCTCTCTCCCAGGGATCGAGGGGTATGCTGTTGGCAGGATGAACAAGAGTCGTCGTGGCCGGATCTACATCGACAACGACGGCTGGGGCCCCAAGGCCAACTCAATTGAGTACGGTTTCCGGATCCTCATTGGCGGAAGCCACATCTTCATCGAAAAAATCGGCGGATCTGAACCCGGGCCGGACATCTGCACCGACATCGTCGCGCCGGCCCAGTGTGCGCAACCCGTCCGACACGTGCAATCCGCCCGTGCTGACCGGGCCAGTAGCATGTCTTTGTTGGCTTTACTCAGGGCATGGATCTTGAAGGTTTTATGTCGCAGGAAACTCTCGTTTTCTCGGAGGATGGATCTTTGAGCAGAGGGACAGAATCAATTTACCAGCTTCACAATGGCGGGATCGGGGGCTAAGTCGATCCTTACCCCGAGTCAGAATATCATGAGCCGGAGGATTATGAGCCGCCAAACCGTGCTGCCATCTTCATGGCGGCTTCAGCACCGGCCCCGAGCAGCACAACCGCCCCCGTCGGCTCATGTTCTTCTGGATCTGATGAACAAGCTTATAGCCATGATGGCAACTAAGGTCACGACTGAAAATCAAGCGGCACGGAACACGGAGATCGCGAGGCTGAAGGACCAGATGACCGAGGTCCAACAACAGATCAATGCGCTGAAGGATCAGATGGATGCGGAGGCAGAGCGCCTTAGGGCGGACGCTCTCCGCCTTGAGCTGGAGCAGCCTGTAGCAACGGTGCAGAGGATGAGACATCAATCCCGTTTGCCGGATCAGTATGAGGCTAGAAACCTTTTCAACACGCCAGGAACAGGACGGATAGAAGAAGTACCCGGAAGCCGGCCGGCGGTTCAACAACTTAACCTGCCCCGACGGAACCATACCTCACCAATGTCTTTCCCAACGCCGGCAGGTCATTATTCCAACCCAGCGGAAAACATGGTGGCGGCAGCAACCCAGCTTGGTACAATCCCTATCCCGGACGAGGCGCCTGTCACAGAGGAAGTACGGAACACTATTGGATACCTGCAGACGATGATGGCCCAACAGGAGAAGTACACTTACAGTCGGAGTCACGTGCATTCAACCCCCATCCCCAGATGTAGCTACAACCGGTGTTATGAATCACCGGTGGTTTCTAGCGGTGATCAACACCGGAACCCGCCACGAGTTGACCAGGCAGCTCTGGATGGTCAGGCGCTAGTGGATCGGGCAAGAGCACAGCAAGGGGAAGCGGCTCTAGCGGCGGCGGCGGCTCATCAAGAACCCGTAGACGCGCCTTCTATCTCGGTAGGAGCAGGAACAACCTCCAGGGCTATGGGAGTGTCGTGCTTAGCGCCGGCTTTATGGAATGAGCGGCTGTCGAAGGATTTCAAGGGCCCTCGCAAGGTTCCCAATTATACTGCTGACCTACCCCCCAGAAGCTTGAATTGAAAGCTATGAGCTGGCCATGGAGATATTAGACGTCAATGATGCAGTATGTGCCAAATATTTCATCATGATGCTTGAAGGATAGGCTCACACGTGGCTGAAGAGCTTGCCACCCAACACCATTAATTCCTAGGCTGATCTAAAGGCAAAATTCATCAAGAATTTCCAGGGAACGTGCAAGCAGCCCATGACGATTGTGGATTTGGATCATTGTGTGCAACAGGAGGACGAATCGGCTCATCATTGGGTTCGGCGGGTCTCAACTGTCATCCACTCATCTTAGCAGATTACAGCGGCTCAAGCGGTATTGAAAAGAATTGCCACTTTATGCCTCTGAAGCGGAAGTTTGGTCAGCTCAAGCGCTGGTGTCAAGACATGGAGGAGCTCATGGCGGCTCTCACCAAGTATGCCGACTCTGACAGTATGAAAGACCCGGGCTCTGATGAGGAGAAATCAGGTCAAGGTAAGAACAATAACAGTGGTAAGTGTATGGCTGGCAGCTGCAGCCATGGCAAGAGGAAGAATCCCGACGGCGGATCAGAATTGGTGGCAAACACCAGCGCTGGGAACAATCGTGCTAAGGGAAATGGGAACTTAGGCAACCCTTTAATAAGGATAAAACTCCTTTCAACCTGGAAGAGATGCTCAATAAACCTTGTTCGTAGCACAACCGGCCTGATAGGCTGGCGGACCATACATGGAGCAATTGCCACATTATGCGGCAGTTTCAGGATTACATCTTACGGCAGCATCATAACAACGGTGGTGGCTTGCCAGGCAGCTCAGGGCCAGGCGGGTCAGGAGCCGGTCTTGGTGCTGGCGACTCAAGATTCCACTATCAGGATTAGGACAGTCAAGGAGGTCATCATCATTAATCTGATGACAGTAATCAGCAGCAGAATAACCAATCTGGGTATCAGAGTAATCCGAAGCAGCTCAGCACGGGTCAATATCATGTTTTTACAACCTGGCTTGACAAGCGAGACCAGAAGGTGCGCAAGCGGGCGGTTAATGCAGTCACGCCGGCTCTCCCGCAATACTTGAAGTGGTCTGAGTACGACATAACTTGGAGTAGAGAGGATCACCCGCCGCGTGTTGACAACCCGGGGCAGCTAGCTTTGGTATTTTCCCCCCAAGTGGGAGGATACGTGTTTACTAAAGTACTTATGGATGGCGGCACCAGCATTAATATCCTATACTACGACACTTTCTGCCGGATGAAGTTGCTTGATAAGGACCTTAGGCCTTCTTCGACAGTCTTTGACGGCATGGTACCCGGAAAGTCAGCTTATCCAGTGGGTAAGATATCCTTGGAGGTTGCTTTTGGTGATGAATACAACTACAGGGTGGAGTCCTTGTGGTTTGAGGTGGTCAAAATCAAAAGTCCATATCATGCTCTGTTTGGATGTCCGGCTTACGCCAAGTTCATGGCTAGGCCTTGTTGTCTACTTACAGCTCAAGATGCCCAGATTGAACGGGACGATTACCGTGCATGGTGATCGGAAGACGACAATTAAGTGTGAGGAAGGAGATGCAGCTTACGCAGAATCAAGTTGTGCTAAAGTAGAGCTTAAGTTCTATAAGGAAAATGTTTACCCGGGGGACATGACTCCACTCAAAAAGCATACCACAGAATCTGAGCCGCCCCTCAAGTTTGTGGCAGATGATACCAAGCTGGTGGATTTCACTCTGGGCGACTCATCATAGCAGTTCACTATTGGGGCCATTATGGATCCCAAATAAGAAAGTGCACTCATCGAATTCATCCGTGAGAATCAGGACATCTTTGCATCGAAACCTTCTAACATGCCAGCTGTACCGAGGGAGTTCGTTGAGCACCACCTAAATGTGGATCCTAAGTTTAAGCCGGTTAAGAAGTTCCTCTAGCGGTTCAATGAAGAAAGGCGCAAGGCTATTGGGGAAGAGGTGGTCCGGCTTCTGGCAGCAGGGTTCATCGTTGAAGTGTTTCACCCAGAGTGGCTTGCTAACCTGGTGCTAGTGCTTACGAAGAACGGCACATGGCGTATGTGTGTGGATTACACGGATCTTAACATGGCCTTTCCGGTTGACCCGTTTGCTCTCCCCCGTATCAACCAGATTATTGATGCAACAGCGGGTTGTGAGAGCTTATGCTTCCTGGACGCTTATTCTGGTTATCACCAGATCAAGATGGCAGTCAAGGACAAAGAGAATACGGCTTTCATCATGCCTTTTGGTGCTTTCTGCTATGTGTCTATGCCTTTTGGGCTCAAGAGTGCCCAGGCGACTTACCAGCGTTGTGTGCAGAACTGTCTTCATAGTCAAATTGGATGCAATGTTCATGCATATGTGGACGATATTGTGGTCAAGTCAAGGAAGAAGGAGACTCTACTTGACGACCTGAAGGAAACCTTCGATAACTTACGGGTCTATAAGATGATGCTTAACCCGGCTAAGTGTGTTTTTGGAGTTCCTACAGGCAAGCTCTTGGGTTTTCTGGTGTCCAGACGTGGCATTGAGGCTAATCCGGACAAAATAAAGGCTATTACTTCCCTACCTGAGTCGTCATGCATCAACGATGTTCAGCGCCTGGCGGGTCGAATCGCTGCGTTAAGCTGGTTCATAAGCCACCTAGGTGAGAAGGTTATTCCTTTATATCAGATGATGAAGAAGACAGATAAATTTGTCTGGAGTAAGGTGGAGGGTGAAGCGTTTGAGGCACTCAAGAAGCAACTCACCGAGCCACCGGTCTTGGCTACTACGGCTGAGAAGGAACCTTTGCTCCTATACGTGGTATCCAATAACAGGGTGGCCAGCGCCGCGATTGTTGTTGAGCGTAAGGAGGCAGGGAAAAATATCAAGTTCAGAGGCCGGTTTAGTACATCAGTGAAGTCCTGATAGAGTCCAAGCAGAGGTACCCACATTGGCAGAAGCTGGTATATGGGGTGTTCATGGCAAATCGTAAGCTGAAGCATTATTTCCCAGGACACCAGGTCACAATGGTTAGCTCTGCCCCGTTGGGAGACATAATTCAAAATAGAGAAGCTACGGACAGGATTGCTAAGTGGGCATTGGAGCTTGGACCTCTTAATCTGAAATACATGCCTCGCACGGCGGTCAAGTCTCAAGCCTTGGTGGATTTCATAAATGACTGGACAGAGTGTCTGGCGCCTGAGGAGAAGCCGGATAACACGTAGTGGATGATTCACTTTGTCGGATCCAGAAAACTGGAAGGATCAGGGGCTGGGGTTGTCTTAACCTCCCCGAAAAGTGACAAGTTCTGTTATGTGCTAAGATTGATATTTCCTTGTACTAATAATGCAGCTGAGTATGAAGCTTTACTTCATGGCCTCCAGGTGGCTAAGGAGATAAACCTCAGCCGGGTTTAATGCCTCGCCGACTCAGATCTCGTGGCCCAACAAGTTTCAGGCATGTGGAATTCCAAGGACCCGCGGATGGCGGCTTATCGTCACGCGGTGGATATAATCGCCGGTCACTTCAAGGGGTATCAGGTGGATCATATTGATCGTCCCTGAAAGGAGGCGGCTGACGCATTGTCAAGGCTGGGCTCCCAGCGAAAGCCGGTGCCACCTAATGTTTTCTTGGACGTGTTACATAACCCGTCAGTCTAGCTACCTTCAGAGGAAGACTTGGCTATACCTGACCCGGAGGCGAAGCTGGTGGCGGCTCTGCATGCTATCCCCGACTGGACGCTGCCTTACCTAGCGTACTTGACTTGCGGCGAGTTACCTAAGGATAAGACCTTGGCCAGACAGATCATCAGGCGATCTAAGTCTATGAAAATCATCAATGTTGAGTTACATAAGTGCAGCGTTACCGAAGTTTTTCAACGTTGTGTTTCACCTAAAGAAGGTAAAGAAATTTTGAATTAAATTCACGCTGGTGATTGTGGTCATCACGTCAGCTCAAAATCTCTGGTGGTCAAGGCTTTTCGGCATGGTTTCTTCTGGGTGATGGCTCATAATGATGCAGAAGACTTGGTTCTCAAGTGCAATGGCTGTCAGAAGTTCGGGCGGCATGCTCACGTGTCGGCTCAGGAATTGCGAATGATTCTAGGTACCTGACCTTTTATGGTCTCGGGGATTGATATGGTCGGTCCCTTCAAAAGATCCAAGGACAAGAAGACCCACCTCTTGGTGGCAGTGGACAAGTTTACCAAGTGGGTGGAGGCTGAGCCGGTTAACAAGTGTGACGAAGCTATGGCGGTTCAGTTTGTCAGGAAATTGATCGACAGCTTTGGTTACCCTCATAGTATCATCACAGATAACGGTACGAACCTATCCAAGGGGGCTGTGCAAGCGTTCTATGAAAGCGAGCACATCCGGCTTGACATTTCTGCAGTTGCTCATCCACAATCCAATGGTTAGGTAGAGCATGCTAACTAGGAGATTTTGAGAGGCATCAAACCCAGGCTTATGGTTCCTCTACAGCGAACACCGGGTTGTTGGGTAGAGGAGTGGCCATCAGTTTTATGGAGCATCAGAACTACTCCCAACAGATCAACAGGCTATATGCCTTTCTCCATGGTTTATGGTGCAGAGGACGTGTTACCAAGCGATATACGCCATGACTCGCTGCAGGTGGAGGCTTACGTTGAGACAGACAATGAGACGGCGCGTCAAGATGAGTTGGATGCTTTGGATGAAGAGCGTGATGTGGCAGCGGCTCGATCGACAATTTATCAACAAGGCCTGCATCGCTATCATAGCTGCAGAGTTAAAACCCGGACATTTCAAGAAGGCAACTTGGTGTTGCGCTTGATCCAAGATCAGACAGAAGCGCACAAGCTATCTCCTCCATGGGAAGGAACTTTCGCGGTCAGCAGAAATCTCAACAACGGGCGTATTATCTCATTGATGTACAAGACGAGTCAAGCACTTCTGGGCAGGAGACCCGCCGACCGTGGAATATAGATCATCTATGGCCTTACTATACTTGAGTCATCAACACTCGACATTGTACACCATCATTGTACATATCACACACACACACACACATATATATATAGGGCTGGACTATTCTGTTACCCGTAACATAATATTATTCTATTACCCCCCGACCCTATATAGGGCACGACGTGCGTACACCCTAACCAAGCCCGACCCAGCCCGACCCAATTCACCTTCTTCTACCGGAGGCAGCCTTCGTGGGCGAGCGAGCGACGACGGCAACCGGAGCGAGGGAGCCCGCGGCACCGTGACTGGCCAGCGACGGATCCACCGCCGGCATCCCCTTCCTCCTCCTGCCTCCCTCCTTCCTCCTGCCTCCCTCCTTCCACCACCGTCGTGATCCCCGCCTCCTGCCTCCGTCCTTCGCTGGGGCCGTGATGCCCGCCAGCAGCTGCTTCCCCGGACCTCGTCGCCGGACGTCCACCACAAGCACGAGCGCCATCGTCAGATCAATGGCGCCACATCGGTGTGGTGCTGGTTTTTCCCCTAAAAAAGATAAGATAATGGGGGCAAGTCCAGACAAGGAAGATGTGTTATTACAACTATGCCCCTCGGTGCAGTGCTAGTTTTTCCCCTAAATAAAGATAAGATAATGGGGCGCAAGTCCATACAAGGAAGATGTGCCACTACAACTATGCCCCTCGGTGCGGTGCTAGTTTCCCCCCTAAAAAAAGATAAGATAATGGGGGCCAGTCATGTTACGGACTCACCTCTGCATGCGATGCCGCGGCACGCCGCGTCGTCGCCTGCTACGGCTCATTCCTGGCTCGGCCTTGCCAGGATGGGGGAGGGGGGTGCGCTCGTTTGACAAGCGCTGTGCGGTAATTCTGTTTCCCCCCCTACGCACTCACACACTCTAAGGTAGATAATGGGGGGCAAGTCCATACAAGGAAGATGTGTCAGTACAACTATGCCCCACAGTGCGGTGCTGGTTTTTCCCCTAAAAAAGATAAGATAATGGGGGCAAGTCATGTTACGGACTCGCCTCCGCATGGGACGTCGCGGCACGCCACGTCGTTGCCTGTGATGGCTCGTTCCTGGCTCGGCCTCGCCGGGATGGGGGACGGGGGTCCCGACCCCCCTTCCCCCTGGCTCGGCCTCGCGCTAACGCAGCAGTGCGCTCGTTTGGCAGGCGCAGTGCGGTTATTCTATTTCCCCGCACACGCACCCACACACCCTAAGATAGATAATGGGGGGCAAGTCCATACAAGGAAGATGTGTCAGTACAACTATGCCCCTCGGTGTGGTGCTGGTTTTCCCCCTAAAAAGGATAAGATAATGGGGGGCAAGTCCATACAAGGAAGATGTGTCAGTACAACTATGCCCCTCGGTGCGGTGCTGGTTTTCCCCCTAAAAAAGATAAGATAATGGGGGCAAGTCATGTTACGGACTCGCCTCCGCGTGCAACGCCGCGGCATGCCGCGTCGTCGCCTGCTACGGCTTGTTCCTTGCTCGGCCTGGCCGGGATGAGGGAGGGGGTCCCGACCCCCCTCCCCCTGGCTCGGCCTCACGCTAACGCAGTAGTGCGCTCGTTTGACATGCGCAGTGCGGTTATTCTGTTCCCCCCGACACACACCCACACACCCACAGATAGATAATGGGGGGCAAGTCCATACAAGGAAGTTGTGTCAGTCCAACTAGGCCCCTCGGTGCGGTGCTTGTTTTCCCCCTAAAAAAGATAGATATTCTTCAGTCCACGCAAAAAATGTGCCAGTACAACTATGCCACTTGGTGCGGTCCCTATATATCTTGCCCAAATATTCATTAAAAATACAAAAAAATGCTGAAAAAGAATGAGAATTAAGAGAAAGCGAGGGAAACACACAATAAAAAAAAGATGCCAGTTCAAGTAGAGGACAACATTCAGTACTAAAAAAATGCTTACATTAGGCAAAAAAATCATAAAAACTAGAAGGAAAAAATGCTAAGAATAAAAAATATTGACCGCCCAAGGGAGATGTTGGCCCAACGCAGGTGGGCACTAGGACTCAAGCCAACCACGAAACTACCGGCGAATCCTTTGTAAACACGACTACTGGGGCCAACCCTCTAGGGCCCACAGGTCATGATAGAGGGCGAGCGCCATGTATAATTGCTCATGTAAGTATTCAGAGGAGTTCAACCAGTGAGCCTCGGCAGTGCTTATGAACTTGTCAAGTACCTCCCTGACTAGCGAGGTGGGACTAAACGTATAGTGCACGTGCACGCCGCACTTCAAAGCCGCACGGACGAGATATCTGAGCCGAAAACAATGACTCCCGAGGATGGCCCAATACAGTAGTTCACCCCATTACAAAAATCCAACTGATCACGCACAACCAAATAAAACTAACAAATGCAAATAATTTAAAAAACCTCATAAGAAATCAGTTCAAAAATATATTGTAAAAAGTTCAAACACACGTTAATTGTAAGAAATAAAAATATAAAAAAATATTCTTTTTTTAGAAAATTAAACGTCGAAGATTGTAATAAAAATTTCAAAAACAAATTTATAAAAAGTTCAACTACTAAAATTCATAAGGTTCAAGTAAAATTAGTATTGTGCAGCAAAGATTAAATTCTTTTTATTCTAAAAAATACTATAACTATCACTATTCAACTAAAAAATAAAAATTGTGCTCTAAAATTCATGTAAAAAAGTAAGAAAAATCCTCTACAACAAACGAATGCGATTGGCCATTGACATCCTAAAATAATTCAGCACTATCATTAACATCATGTAAGTTTAGCAAACTCAAAACCCAAAAGGGGTCATACAACCATCACCAGCGTATATTTTCCGAAAAAATCCCACTCAAAACAAAGGATGCCCATCAGTTCAACTATAACTGTTCCAGTTCAAGTATAAAGAATATATAAAAAATAGTTATGCTTGAGCAAAAAAATAGGAAATCATTACATAACTTAAAAAATAGCGCATACAATAAAATATAAACAAATTGTTCCAAACCATCTGGTAATACCATAAATTCAACCATCTCACATGCATTGTTTTAAACAAAAAAATACTGCAACATATTCAAACGCACACAAATCTCACAACAAGCGTCATTTCCACATTTAAACCTATGACACATAAATTCTGAACGTCCGAGAGTCATCTTCCCTGGAGAACATAACCATAACCACATCACCATCCTCAAATCCAGACTCTGCCACAACCTCCTTCCACCTAGTAGCTAGGTTGATGCAACCATCAAAGTCGATGTGGTAGGCAACTTCCATCAACTGATACCCGTTTTTGTCTGAAGACTCCATCTTCAGTATCCCGGAACTAGGAGCAACAATCCTGATTTTGGGTGACATTTTCTGCAAATGGGCATGGGAGTAGAAGACAAAGTAAACACCTGACATAACTGAACTTTTACACAGTCTAGGAACGGTTGCACAAGAAAGTGAAAAGAAAATATCTGAACCAAAACAAAAAACACCAAACTAACTAGTAATATGACCTGACTAAACTGAAGAAATATACTTATGAATACACCTACAGTAAAAACATCTGACAAAAACAGAACAAGGATTATACAAAAATGGATAAATACTGTTAAGTAATGAACAACTACACACACAAACCCCTATTGTAAATTCTGACAAAACCAAATAAAAATTATAGACAAACTATTGATAAAACAAAACTACAGATTCAGTCCATGGGATTCAAAATGAAACCTACAAAAACAAGAAAACAAAATGAATATAAACACATACCCATGATTCCTTCAAGTCCCCAACCGTCAAGCGATAAACATAGGGTGCACGAAACCCATGGTTGATGCACATCAGACATGAAAGTTCCCACGGCGCTGAGTCTCGGTGAGCTCCAAACCAGATTCGTACACACAGCCACTCGCTATGTGCGCCATCTTTGCTAGACATCTGCATGAACAAGCCTCCATGGAAAACACATGAATAGGGAAGAAAACAACAGACAGAAGAAGGAGGAACCTACATCTGATTTTGGAAGAAGGAAGAAAAAGGAGGGGGAGACTGAGCCACACACCACACATAGATGGATAGAATTTATAGCCAGGGAGACTCGCAGATTATAAAAGTAATAAATAGGTAGGTGGGCAACTGGCTGGTAGAAAATAGTTATTATACAAGTCATGCAACATTTGACCGCAAATCAGTTCAACTTCAGATAAAACAGAAGTTCAAAAGTGCACATAACAAACATATGTAGATAAAACAACACGTTCAGAAATAGGCAGTTGAATTCATTTAGTCACTGAACCATCTACTCCCTCACAATACAATCTTAAAAACATAAAAATTCAGTACTACAGTCATAATGATCAAACAAACGAAATCATTTGGCCCTGGTGGATGGATGTGGAGCAGTCGATGCTCTCGCCCTAGCCCAACTGATGATCTGAATATGGTTCCTTCCCCTGCCCTCTGGGAAAAATAGCTCCAGTTCATTGGAGTTGCAAGTACCCATCAGCTCGCGTGCAAGGCGTCTGTTGAAATCTGCCTCCACTTCCTCCTCGGCAACATGTCGTTCCCTCTGCATGCGCCTGCGCCTCCTCCTCCTCCTCTGCTCCACTACTGCAGCCCTCACATCGACGGCATCCCCCTCCTCCTCTGAGACCTCTCCAAGCATAGGATCCATCTAGATTTTCTTTGGTTGCAGCTGATGGAATGAAAGTGATAGAGGACTCGAGCTTTAGACTCAAAGTGTAGAGGTATGGGTAGGCAGCCAGTAGAAAATACTTACTCCGAGGTCAATGCACATTAATACAACTTTGACACGAAGCAGTCCAACTACACATACGGCAGCAATTCAGACAACACTGAGAAACACGCAACTTAATTACACAGTTTGACCAGATTACAAGAAATCGCAAGCTATAGTCGGCCACCATACACCACCTCCACCAACAACGAATTCACATGGGAATCCGGGGTAGAAACAACTCAAGAAGCAAAATTGACAACACAAATCTTTTCATACAATCCTCATCTCTCTCCCTGTAACGCCAATTCGAAAGTAAAACATCACAAAAACAAGAACATATTTGCATGGCGGACATGGCAAACGACCAAGAACACCAAAACTTGAAATTAGAAATTACAGTGAAAAAATCTCCAAAAACCCTAACACACCGATAATTCTCACATCCAAAACAACACATAAAACAACAAACCAGACTTAAATTGACGGCTACGAACACCACGGTAAACACCAATGCCCAAACACGTCCGCCGCCAAATGCCCAAGCTGTCACCTCCGGTGACTTGAGATCGCAAAAAACGATCAGGTAAGTGTGCACACGTGCGGATCCCCATACATGTCTCCTCTGGCAACGAATGGCCCACAGCACCGCGCCAGAGAACCCCTAGAAGCTCCCCGTTGCTTCCCCTGTTTCCACCTCTCGTAGACGCAGGAAGATCAGTTCAAGTAGAAAACCACGCGAGTCCAACCTTCAAACTACATCAGTTCAAGTCGGGTAACAGAATAATATTCTGTTACGTGAAACAGAATAGCCCAGATGTGTATATATATATATATAAAGTTAGCATCCCTGCAAGCCGAGGCCTCTGCCGTTCCACATATCTCAGCTTGCGCAGAAGTTGACTCCGTCAACAAGGTCATTTGGGGGCTTCCAACCCATCGGGTTTAGCTTACACACCGTTTTGATCGGGTCTTCAGCCACAGTAAGGCGGGTTATATACCCAAAAGTTGACTCCGTCAACAAGGTCATTTGGGGGCTTCCAACCCACCGGGTTTAGCTTACACACCCTCTTGATCGGCTCTTCAGCCATAGTAAGGCGGGTTATATACCCAAAAGTTGACTCTGTCAACAAGGTCATCTGGGGGCTTCCAACCCACCGGGTTTAGCTTAACCACACTCTTGATCGGCTCTTCAGCTATCGTAAGTTTAAGTTAAACCTGCCTATATGTTGCTGCTGCTCCGCTATGTGACCCGCCGAACTCTTGCCAGTTAATCTCGATTAGAGACCCTAACTATTCAAACATATTTGACAGTCACTCTCGGTAGAGACCTTGTACTGGTCAAGGTTAAACCGGTGGCTCTTGGCACATGAGGGCCGGCTTATGGAAAGCAAGGACAAACTCACCCATCTGCTACCGACTCTCCACTATGTGGCCCATTCATACTCTTAAACATTTACACTTTTAAAGACCCTGCACTGTTTAAAGTTCAAATGACGAATTTATGTCACGTGAGAGGTAGCCTATGGGACCTAAGGGTACTCATGACCTATTGCATCTCTTTCCGTTTCTTAATGCTCTTAATAATTAATCTCGCCTGGAGACCCTAAGCTGTTCAACGAAATTGACGGTCACTCTCGATAGATACCATGTACCGTTGAAGCGTTCTAGTAGCGAGTCAACCCAGAAGAACCAGCATATGAGTTTTTAGAAAGGCAAGGTCAGGAAAGATTTGACATCCCCGGGTTGTGCTTTTTGAAGCCGCCCTCACGGAAATGCAGCATATATTCTGCTGTTGGTTTTCGAAGGCTTTGTCTCTTAAGATAAGCCATAAAATCTGATAACAAGATATGAGTGAAACACAAAACAACTAAAGATATATCAAGTTGTGCACGTGCATGATGGCACGATTCAGGCAATCAAGGTTTTTCTAAGCCTATTACAAAGCTCTCCACATAGCCCAAAAAGCAAGACTTAAAGTTTTTGTACATTGCTCAAACTTTTTGGGTCAAGGAGACGGGTTGTCCCGCTATAGGATCAACTTGTTAAGCTTGATGGCGGGTCATCCCGCGGCGAGTCTTTGACCTCCTCGATCTGCAGATTGTCCACGTCCCAGTTGTAGTTTGTTAATTCTTCACACTGGGTCTCGTCAAAGAGGGCAGATGGGTCAATTTCAGGGGCAAAGAGGTGCTTATGGCGTGCAAGAGTTAAGTCCCTAGCTTCAAAGGGTGGGGCAGCGCACTCGTTTGTTATCAGCGTTGTCAGTCCCCTGGTACATTGATAGATCAACTTCATCCACTAGTACTGATGCAAGTATTCTGGAGACTTTCATACAACGGGCATAGTCATCTTCTGTGAACTCTGACCCGTCATCTTTTTTGGACGGAAAGCCATCCATCATGTCTTCAGCAGTCAGCTCTAGGGCAAAGGCCAAAGCCCGTCTTACCGCAGCAATTGCTCCCTTTCGGGCGGCTGATCGCTTCAGCTCTTCGATTTGCTTAGGCAGAGTTGATAAGAGTTCTATCGCTCCCTTCATGAACTTGGGGATGCCCTCTTTATTCAGCATGGATCTGATAGTACAAAGGGTCCCGCAGTACAGTAGCTCCAACAAGGTGTATACGGCTTTCAGCTGCGACAGGTTGTCTGAGTTGAGCTGGCGGCTTCTTAGGCCTGCAAAGACAAGTTTAGCATTATAAGCCGCCTGCGTAGGGTTTTCAACAAGTAAATTTGCCGAGTTTTCAATACTTACCAAATATGGCATCAGTCATCCTCAAGATGTGGCACTTAAGGGTCTGCAACTCATTTGACATAACCTTGAGCCGCTGATCAGCATCATCTTCATGCTTTGCCAGGGCCGCTTGATCCGCTTCAGTAGTCTTCTTGAAAGCAACAAAGTCAAATTGAACATTTACAAGTTCTATCGCAGCAACCCGATGTCTCCCCTCCGCTTCACCTCGGGCATCTTGCTAGGAAGCAAGATTGCCCGTTAAGCCGGTCAGATCAGACTCAGCCTTGCTCAAAGCTTCCGGTGACATACAAAATCAAAATTGCCCAGGAGGGGTAAGTCGCCAGGTTAAAATATTTGCGGATGATTAGCTAAGGGAACATAATGCAAGTCTCAAGCAGATTGCAAGCAACATACTCGACACTTGTGGGCTAATGTGTGTTCGCTCTCCAAAGTCTACAATGAAGTTCTGTCTCATCTTCATCAAGTTAAGCCGGCACTTGGGGGCTAATGTCTGTTTGCTCTCCAAGTCTACAATGATGTTCCGACTCATCTTCATCAAGTTAAGCCTGCACTTGAGAGCTACATATGGATCTTCATTCAAGTAAGTTAAGCCGATAGTTGGGGGCTACATCGACAGGTTTCCAAGTTTAAAGTGAAGTTCCGGCCCATTATTTCTATACTGACCCAGACTTGGGGGCTACCATTGATCAACTCATCAAAACTGAGTATCGGCTCAATATATACATATTGAACCGATACTTGGGGGCTATAGGTTAAGCTGTTCTAGTTATGACATAGATTGGAAGACTCGGTTTACCATTTGCAATACTAAACCAGCTCTTGGGGGCTACATAGGGTATAAGGGAAGGCAGGAGTACCTCATATTTTTTTCTACATCAAATCGACAAGTTTGAGCTCCAGGTTCCGGCTTATGGAGAGGCGGTTCAGATAACCAGCATGTAATTCATCTGCAGTTAGTGTCTCCAGCACGGGGAATTCAAAGTCTAGTCTGTCGAGCGAAGAAGCTTCAGCCTTGTCGATATGCTTTGTCAGTACATGGGGTTTGGGAGGTTGAAACCCAGTCCTAGTAATGATGATGTCCGGCAGAACTAGATCTTCGACGACCGTTGAAGGGTTGGGCGGCTTAGAATTGGCCCTTGGAGGACTATCAGTTGCCATCTCATTGGCCGCCGGCTCAGAGGACCGATAAGTATCTTCAGGTGCATTCTTCATAGCTTCAGAGGGATCAGCGTGAGCTGCAGGAGAATCCGTCTTAGCAGATTCCGGCTCTTGGGTAGTGGGGGCAGAAGTAGACCCGCCAGTCTTCCTTCATTTTGCTTGAGCCCTGGAAAACACGAAGATTGTTATATAAATGTCAAGGATGGTAAAGGGATATGATGCAGACACAAAAGCACGTACTCCGGGTTGATCTTCAGAGGCAACTTAGTCGCTGTAGAGTCGACTAACGACGGGGCGTTTCCTAAAGGCCGTTAAGGCAATATAAAACAGACTAAGGTTATGATGCAAGGTTGACAAAGCTGAACTTAGTTAAATGAATACCTTAGCCGTCCGCTTCCGCCGAGCTGGAGAATTGGATAACTCGGCCACAAGATCTTCAGAGCCGGTGCTCTGAGTTTGGCGTCAGGAGGTGTGATGTTGCTTTTTCAAAAGAAAATTGGGGCCTAAATGAGCAAGAGGATGAGAAAAGGGGACTTTTCAAACGACCCGTCGTATCTTATTTGGTGGAAGGTGTTCTGAGTCAGATGAAATATAGGTTAACTCAGGAGCGTTGGCATGGTTTGTCTCCAATTCTTCCTGTTAGTAATTATTGTTAGTAAGGCGCATAAAAAGATAGCCAAGAAAGTCAAGTTCTACCTTCGAGTCATCAGCTTCAGGCTGCTCGTGAACAATAGTTTTCTTCTTATGGCCATCGGTTTTCTCCTTAGACTTCTTCGCAGGAGGGGTATATGTTTTCTTCCAGAAGCCGGAGTTAGCCTGTAAGCAAGAGCCACCGAAAGAGGTTAACGGTTGCTACATACATATATAGTTAACATGGAGGTAAAAGAAAGTTGAAAGTTGTCCTTACGTCTGGGGCCGGGTTTGCGGCGCAGAAAGGCTATAACTAGACGATGCGGCAAGCTTCTTGGCACTCGCGGATAAGTCCCTTGATGGTTGAAACAATGTTCTCTTCTGACAGAGTGGTGTGATTGAAGCAGAGGGGGTCATTGGCGTCACTCGTATATTCACACATAAGATGGTCCTGCCGGCTCAGAGGAATGACCTTCCAGGAGATCCAATAGCGGGTTACGTCAATTCATGTCAGACCATTTGTCATGAGGGCTCTAATCTTGGTGAAGGCCAGAGCATACTTCTCTCATGTGGAGGCCGACATCTGGTCTGGGAGTTCAGTCGTAGTGCGGAGCCGGGTAGGACGATAACCTAGCAGTGGATGTTCTCCCTCTGGACAAGTGTCTTTGCAGTAATACCAAGTTTTCTTCCAATCCTTGGGGTGACTTGGCAAGCGAATAGCTGGAAAAGCCATATCCCGTGTTCTTTGGATGGAGACTCCGCCAAGTTCCAAGCTTGGGCCAGCCGCCACTTTAGTCTGGCGGTTGACGTAGAAAAACTTGTGGAAGAGGTCAACTGATGGCTCTTCTTGTAAGTAAGCTTTGCAAAGGATTTGGAAGTTGCACACATTGGAGACAGAGTTGGGCATAATGTCCTGAGGATGTAGCTTAAAAATGTGGAGGATGTCTTGGAAAAATGTAGAGTCAGGCGGGCTGAAACCGCGCGCAAGGTGGTCAACGAATATAATGATTTCACCCTCTTGAGGGATGGGGTTCTTCTCTTGACCCAAAACCCGCCAATGAATAACATCCTTAGCCGGCAAAGTTCCCGTGTCTACGAAATCCTGCAGGAATTCTTCGGAGACCGCAGAGCCGACTCAATTGCAAGAAGAAAACGCCCGAGACATGATGGTGGGTTAAGGCTGTGAAAGGTAGCGATATGCGGCGGGTTAGAAAGTTATAGACAACTAGGATGGCTGACGAATTTAAGCACTATGATGCTAAGTCGCTGGTACAGTTTATTAGAAGATCCGGAAGTTTGGCGGCAGGTTAAGGTGGACAAAGCTGTGACGCAAAAAATCGCTCAAGACCTATAACAGGTTCTACGTGATAAACTGAAGCTGCAAGATCTACGAGCAAGGTAAAATCAGGTATTTTAACCCTAGAAAGGAACTGAGGAAGAAAAAATAAGATTAAACGCAGGAAGGGGAAACAACTACAGATCTATGCTGGGTTGTTGGTGATTCTGCGGGACCTACGATAGTAGGAAGACGAACACTCCAAATCTACGGAGTTACTCGTCGTTTGGCATTGCGGGGAAACCTCGCACACTAATGGGGCCGATGAACTCTCTGGGTTTGAAGTACTAAGCTACGAATCTAAGGGGAGAAGAAATACATACCAGAAGCAACACGAAGGACACAGGCGACAATCTGGTCCGTTCAGGTTGATGCAGCAGCCTGGGTTGATGATGGCAATGGAGCTTCACCACCGTGACGGAGCTCGGGGGTGATGTCGTCGAGAGGGAGAAGAAGAAGAAGTGGAGGCATTAGAGGAAAATGAGAGGACCCCTCGCGGTCCTATTTAAGAGACTGGAAGGACAAACGGGCACAGGAATCAAGGTGGCAGAAACTGACCGACCGAGACGGACACCTCGATTTTCGGGCTAAGAGTTTTAATGAAAGATCCATTGCGGATGTCACGGAATCTTTTTGCCATATTCGATAGGACGTCACAGCGGGTTATGTATTTTATTTTCAGGCTATGAAGTGTGAGACTCGCCACCAAGTGAGTTTGAAGATTGACATGAGCAGACTCAAATCAACCTAGGGCCTAATTTTGGGTATATAACCCCATGGTAAGACCTGCCCCGAAGGGATCGGGTCATACCTGGTGGCTTATAATCAAGACCAATGAGGTGTGCTGAAAGACGTAGGCCTCGCTATACGGCAGCTTACCAAGATGGGTCAAGACGAAGGCCCAGACAGAAGATGGTATGAAGAAGCTGGCGGTTAAGCCACCGGGAGACGGTTTGCCCAAGATGGCAAGGCGACTTAGAGACAAGATTGACTATGTTGTAAGAGTCGGTGTAGGACTCGTGTAACCAAGGGCCTGGATCTCCTATATAAAGGCGAGACCCTAGGGAGGCTTAGACAGAAACCAATCAATCCAGAACTAGGTCAAGCGAATCCGCTCCCTTGTAATTGATACTCCAATCAATACAACGCAAGAAGGACATAGGCTTTTACCACTTCTTGAGGGGACGAACCTGGGTAAACTTGTGTCCCTCATCTCAACCAACCCCTTTGAGTCCATCACCTTAGCGATGTCCTCGAACCTAAGTCTTCGGACATCTGCCGTGACAAAACCACGACAATCGTCGTACAAAATTTGCTCCTAAATCTCATGAAGGATTCCTACTTGGTTACGGGTCAAACTCTCACACTTACCATGTCTACAGCAACTTCACTCGAAAAGTTGAAGAGACGGTAGATGGGAAGTTTGATGAATCTAATGGTTCACAATTTGAACAATTGCCAAATGATGTAGGTGATAAGGACCCTTTGGAAGCTATTCTAAATCTACCGATCAGCAAGATTCGTCCCATGGAGGTAAAGGAATGTACTTCATCAACTCAAGTGGAAGCCCCTAATTCACGTCAAGGTGAACCTCAACACCACATGGAGGCATCCACAGGCGGTACATAACGAGATGATGAAGAGGAGGAAGTGCATCATGAAGATCCACCACAACCACCTTCACCACCACCTCAAGGGAATGACACCTTCAACAACAACGAAGATAAACGAGATGATGATGAATAAGGAGAAGCTCCACCATCCAACAATCATAAGCTCACCCGAGTTCGAGCTCAAGTGACCAAGAACCATCCCCTAAACCAAATCTTTGGTGATATACAAACAAGGAGAATCACTCGCTCTAAAACCCGTCTAGCTAACTTTTGTGAGCATTATTCTTTCATCTCTAGCATTGAGCCTTTAAAGGTAGAACAAGCTCTTGAAGACATGGATTGGGTGAACGCTATGCATGAAGAGCTTCACAACTTTGAAAGGAACAAAGTGTGGACACTCGTGGAGAAGCCCGAAGATGAGCACAATATCATCGAAACCAAATGGGTGTTTCGGAACAAACAAGACGAAGACGGTCAAGTCGTGCACAACAAGGTTCGTCTCGTAGCCCAAGGATATACACAAGTCGAAGGTATGGACTACGGTGAGACATATGCCCCTGTCGCTAGACATGAAGCTATTCGTATTCTTCTTGTTTATGCTAATCACCATGATATCACACTTTATAAAATGGATATCAAAAGTGCATTTTTAAATGGTGAAATTGAAGAAGTGGTTTATGTTAAGCAACCACCAGTTTTGTGAATCCTAATAAATCTAATCATGTTTACAAGCTTCTCAAAGCCCTTTATGGTCTTAAGCAAGCCCCTCGTGCTTGGTATAAATGTTTAACAAAGATTCTCATCGAAAAAGGTTTTGAAATTGGTAAAATTGATGCAACCTTGTTTACTAAGAGAGTTAATGGAGAATTATTTGTGTGCCAAATCTATGTGGATGATATTATCTTTGGTTCCACTAACCCTCAATTTAGTGAAAGATTTGGAAGGTTGATGTCCGAGAAGTATGACATGTCTATGATGTGTGAGCTGAAATTCTTTCTTGGATTGCAAATCAAGCAATCAAGCGAAGGAACTTTCATCTCTCAAACTAAGTATACCAAGGACTTGATCAAGAAGTTCAACATGCATGATTGCAAAGATATGAAAAATCCTATGCCCACTAGTGGACATGTTGACCTTACCAGGGAGGATGAACCGGTTGATCAAAAGGTTTATCAATCTATGATTGGTTCATTGCTATATCTATGTGCATCTCATCCTGATATTATGCTTAGTGTTTGCGTGTGTGCTAGATATCAAGCAACGCCTAAAGAGTGTCATCTTTTGGCTGTGAAACGTATTGTGATATACTTGATACAAACACCAAACTTTGGCATTTGGTATCCCAAGGGATCTTCTATTAATCTTGTTGCCTATTCTGATTCAAACTATGCCGGTGACAAGGTTTATAGAAAGTTCACCTTGGGTACTTTTCAATTTTTAGGTAGGTCTCTTGTGTCTTGGTCCTCCAAGAAACAAAACTCGGTATCTCTATGTGTTGCCGAAGCTGAGTATATTGCTGTTGGATCTTGTTGTGCGCAATTACTATGGATGACACAAACGCTTAAGGAGTATGGAATTTATGTTAAAAATGTTCCATTACTTTGTGACAATCAAAGTACTATTAAAATTGTACATAATCCTGTGCAACATTCTTGAACCAAGAATATTCAAGTTCGACATCATTTCATTCGTGATCATGTTGCCAAAGGCGATATCAATCTTAAGCATGTTCGTACTAACATACAATTAGCGAGATATCTTCACCAAGCCACTTCATGACAAAACAATTTTGTCATTTGAGGAGTGAGTTGAACATCATTGATGCTTCAAACTTGATCTAGACTCATTCGGTTGCAAGCAAGGGCATGAGCTTTCTTGTTATTTCCATGTTCCCGTAACTCATTATGTTATGCCATGGAACTCTATGCTCCCTTGTATTGCATCTAACCTTTTCTAGGTACTTGTAAGAACTTCATTCCACAAGATTTCCATCAACTCCAATCATAAGCAATCTTGTCATTACCAAGTATCCACAACCCCTCCTGATGATGGAAGGAAGAAGACAACAAAAACATATCCTTGGCATATACCTGATCTTAGTTGCAAAATCTTAAGTAGTATAATGTCAATTGGATATATCCATTGTTCTTCCTTGCATGACTAGTGTACTAGAACGAGAAGGATAGCTCCAAATTCAAGATGATCTTCATCAACCTTGAGTATCCTCAACAAGTTCACCTACGAGCAACGTCATCAACATCAGTGAAAGGTATGTACTCATATCCTTGAAAAGGCTTTACTCCAAGTCATGGGCTAAAGCAACTCAAGTGATATGAATACATCAAAATGCTTTATCGAAAAATGGTAACCCCATTTTGAGCTTAAACGATGAGTATGACCTATGATCAAGTATTCCTCCTTGGCTCCTAAGCCAATCATTTGGATAAGAATCTCGCGTGGTTTGCTCTCTATTTGCATGATCTCTCGTAACCACTCAAATGCTATCTATTTGATATCCTTTGTAAAACTTTCACATTTTGTTTTTGGAACAATTTCGTTTGTCTCTATGAAAACAGAAACTTGGTCTCTCATTCAGAGTCACCAATATAAATAACCCGGTTCTACCGAATTTGCAGATGAGCTGCACTACACAATCTCGATACCATCGATTTATTTATCCCGAAGTCACCAAATTTTTTTCCTTTCTAAATCTACGTTTCTTTAATATTGTTTATGTGCCTCTGTTCTTGTGATATTCTTGTTCCTTCGATGACCCCTTCATTAAAAAAAATTAGGGGGAGAAGAACAAACAACACTTCGGGGGAGAAATTCTTTATTCAAGTATCCCTAGCTCCAAGGAGAAGAAGACTAAAATTTGCAAAATGGAGAGAAGTTACATTCAATGATTCCCTTAGTCTTTTCATGAACCCTACTTTCAATGGCCCTTTTTCTCAAGGATCCCTTCCTTGTCAATGATGCCTGTCACTACTAACAAGTTTAACCTTTTTGGTAATTTATGCCAAAGGGGGAGAATATCAAAGCTTCATGCTAAAGGGAGAGTTACATGCTTATGCAAAAGGGGAGATATGATTTAGAGGGAGAGAAAATATCAAAAGTTCACATTTATATAAACAAGGGGACAATAACAATGTAGGGGGAGAAAACTATTTTTGGAGAAAAGTACAAAATGAACAAAGGATTCCTTTTCTCACCCAATCCAATCCCAATATCTACATGCTGAGATTCAGGGGAGAGGATGTACTACCACTTTCATATCTAAGGGGAGAAAAGATATAATAGATTAATGCTAAAGGTGGATACATATCAATCTGAATGATTATCATATTTTATATGTTCTCCATATCTTGGTATTCGTTGTGTTCTATTGCTTTTGTTTAGTATAATACTCTTGTGTTTCCTAACATTGTTCTCTACTACTAGAATGCTCAAGAACTCAAGGTAAGTATATGCATCATATGTTTGATCAACATGATCTCTTGCTTCTTGCACATATTGTTTGCAAGAGTGAAGTCTTGACCAAGGATATACATTTCATTCACATATATTGATGCATATAGACAAGATACACATGACTCCTTATATCCCTTTCATCCATATGTGTGTCCATGCATTCCAAAGCAACTATCTGTTAAAGGACTGCACACATTTAGGGGGAGCAAATCTAGGTCATGTGTCTCTCAAAGTCTTCAATACATCTGTGCATATCTTTATTTGAAGCTTTGGTTGTATGTTGTGATCAATTACCAAAAAGGGGGAGATTGAAAGCACAACATGCTCCCTTGCTGATTTTGATAATTCATGACAACATACATTGTCTCTTGAACTAACACCTCTATCTAGTGTATTTCAGATAATAGTCCATGGAGAGTTGGGCTGGCAAAAAGATTGTGGAGATTGTGGAATTACCCCAAGATTCAAGGAAATAGGTTGGCCAAGCTTCAAGCAAGAGGACTCTACATTTTACATTTGTGAGAAATCACTTTGAGTCCATAGGAAAGCCAATACTATTAAAAGCGGGTAAGGTTCTGTTGGTGAACAAAATGCTCATACGTGCACAAGTGATAGTCACCAAAAACATGCATAGGCTCTCCCATGAAAGTCCGTCTCTATCCAAACATTCAAAATCGATGCAACCAACATTCCTATACAGACTCAGCCAAACCCTAGCCACTTCGGTGCAGCCGACACTACTTTCGTAGCCACCGAGTTGGGTTGCCAACTTTCTGTTATGCAAGTTCACACTTTCGATCCGTCCAAGAATGTTGAATCGGCGTCACCGAGTTTGGCAATTCTGACCGTTGTTCACCTTGTTGGTGCAACCGAAATTCCTATATTGGTCTCATCGAGATTCAAAAGTTGCCACCTTTTGATCACTTCGGTACCACCGAGATTAACACATCGGTGTCAATGAGTTGGTCATTTTGTGTGTAACGGTTTGATTTTTGGGGATGCCTATATATACCCCTTCACCACCACCCACTCGAAAGGGAAGCACTCAGAACTATTCCGTTCCTATCCTACTCAGTTTTCTGAGAGAGAACCACCTACCCTTGTGTTGAGGTCAAGATCTTCCACTCCAACCATATGGATCTTTATTTCTAGCCTCCCCAGGTTGCTTTCCACCAATACTATCTCTTCTACCAAGCTAAATCTGTGAGAGAGTGATTGTGTGTTGAGGAGTTTATCATCTTGAAGCACAAGAGAAAGGAGTTCATCGTCATTACCGAGCCTATTACCTTTTGGAGGGTGGTGCCTCCTAGATTGGTTAGGTGTCGCTTGGGAGCCTCCTACTTCGTGTTGTGGAGTGAACCAAGAAGTTTGTAAGGGCAAGGAGATCTCCTACTTCGTGAAGATCTACCCATAGTGAGGCTAGTCCTTCGTGTACGGAAGCCATATGGAATAGTCAAGGTTCCTACTTCGTGGACCCTTATGGGTGGAGCCCTCCGTGGACTCTCGCGACCATTACCCTCCGTGGGTTGAAGACTCCATAAACGTGGATGTACGATAGCACCACCTATCGTAACCATGGGAAAAATCCTTGCGTCTCCTCTTGTGTTTGATCTTCCTATCCCATCTCTTTATTTCATGTGCTATGTCTTTTACTTTCCGCTGCCATATTTGTAGACATGCATGTGTAGGGCGGTTAGACTTGCTAGACCTACTAAAATAGTTAAAATCTACCAACCAATTAACTTGGGAAAAGATTAGGCTTTAAATTCCCGCAAATAGTCTATTCAACCCCCTCTAGACACTCTTCCATCGATTGTACAGAAGATGACCAGATCCAAGCATCCTTCGAAGACAATCATGACCATGACTCGACCTTTTGAATTGCTTCATATGGACCTCTTTGGCCCCACTCATTATTACACACTAACAAATTCTTCAATTTTGTATGGCTTTGTCATTGTTGATGATTACTCTGGTTGTACTTGGGTGCATATTATTCTATACAAGTCTGAAGTGCAGGATGTCTTAAGATGATTTGCTTCAAGGGCCTCTACAAACTTCGGCGTCAAGATCAAGCATATCAGGAGTGATAATGGGACTAAGTTCAAGAACACAAATCTTGATGAACTTGGTATTTCTCATGAGCTATCTGCCCCATATACCCCTCAGCAAAACGACATCGTGGAGCGCAAGAACAAGACTCTTGTTGAGATGGCTCGCACCATGCTTGATGAATACAAGAATCCTCGTCGCATCTAGCCTGAGGCAATCGATACTCCTTGACACATCATCAACAGGGTATATCTAAACAAATTCTTATAGAATACTTCATTTGAACTCATGACTGGCAACAAACCCAATGTAAGTTATCTTAAAGTCTTCGGTGCAAAATACTGGATTAGAGATCCTCACCATAGTTCTAAATTTGCACCGAAAGCACATGAAAGTTTTATGCTTGGTTACAAAACGGACTCACACACCTACAAAGTCTTCAACACCTACAACCAAAAGGTTGTTGAAACTGTAGATGTGCGGTTCGATGAAATTGACGGCTCACAAAGAGAGCACGTGCCTTCTGTGCTAGATGAAAAGTCTCCGGAGGAATCCATTAAGCTGAAGGCTAATGAATATATCATACCCACTTAAGAGCCTCAACATACTGAGGAAGTCATTCCAACCAATGAAGACATTCATGCTGATACCCCTGTAGAAATTGGTGTTGAAGAAAATCCTCAGGCACGTCAACTTGCTCATCCATGAGTTGCAAATGAAGTGATGATTGACAAAATCATTGACAACATCAATGCACGAGTCCCCTCACTTTCTCAAGAGCTTCACATTTGACTAACTTTTGTGGGCACTTTGCTTTTGTATGTATCATAGATCCCCCAAAGAGTATGGAGCATTCAAGGAGCCTGAGTGGATTCAAGCTATGCAAGAGGAATTGCATCAATTCAAGCTCAACAATGTGTGGGAACTTGCCAAGCGGCCAGATCCTCACAAGCACAACATCATAGTTACCAAGTGGATCTACCGTAACAAGCAAGATGAAAATGTCCTTGTGGTAAGAAATAAGGCTCGTCTTGTAGCTCAAGGCTACCCACAGGTTGAAGGAATTGACTTTGATGAAACTTTGCACCTGTTGCTAGACTTGAAGCTATTCGCATATTGCTTGCTTATGCTAACCATCATGATATCATCTTATATCACATGGATGTGAAAAGTGCATTCCTTAATGCTAAGCTTGAGGAAGAAGTATATGTTGCTCAACTCCCAGGTTTTGAAGACCCTAAGCATCCTGATAAAGTCTTCAGACTCAACAAGGCCCTCTATGGCATCAAGCAGGCCCCTCTGGCGTGGTACGACACTATGAACGAATTCCTCATGAAGAAAGGATTCAAATCCAGTTCACTCGACCCAACTCATTTCACTAAATCCAATGACAATGAACTGTTCATATGCCAAATATACGTAGACGATATTATCTTTGGCTGTACTCACAAACATTACGGTGATGAATTTTCCTATATGATGAGTGAAGAATATCAAATTTCTATGATGGGAGAGTTGAAATTCTTCTTAGGTCTTCAAATTGGTCAGCAAGACAATGAAATCTTCATCTCTCAAGAGAAATACGTCAAGTATGTACTGAGGAAATTTGGCATGCAAGATTGCAAAGGCGTCAAAACTCCAATACATTCAAAAGGCACCTCTTCACTAACAAGAATGGTAAAGATTTCGATCAAAAGGTATATCGCTCCATGATTGGCTCTTTATTGTATCTATGTGCAACTAGACCTGGTATTATGCTGAGTGTTTGCATGTGTTCCCGATTCCAAGCATCACTGAAGGAATCACACCATAAGGTTGTGAAACATTGTCTTCGATACTTAGCTCACACAACCATGCTTGGATTATGGTATCCCAAGGGCTCAAATCTTCACCTCGTCGGATACTCAAATGCTGACTATGATGGAGATCGTGTGGATCGCAAGTTAACCTTAGGCACATGTCATTTCCCCGGACGATCCTTAGTCTATTGGTCCTCGAAGAACCAGAACTACATGTCACGATCTACTATTGAAGCTAAGTACATTGCTGCTGGTTCATGTTGTGCATAGTTGTTGTGGATTAAGGAAACCCTCAAGGGCTATGGCATCAAGGTGAAGAATGTTCCTCTGTACTGCGACAACGAGGGCGCTATCAAGATTGCCTACAACCCAGTTCAGCACTCCAAGACCAAGCACATCCATATTCGTCATCATTTTCTTTGAGATCATATCCTCAAGGGCGACATCTCCATCGACCACATTCCCACTGAAGAACAACTAGGTTATATCTTCACAAAGCCCTTGGATGAAAAGATATTTTGCAAGTTGCGGTGTGAGCTAAATATCTTAGAATGTTCGAATGTTCTTTGAAAAAGAGACACATCCTAACACTTATGCAAAATTGATGACTTAGATGTGCAACACACGAAGTAACGTTTTTCTTCAATCAATGAAGAATAACTCTCTAATTGTTAAGAAATTAATGAAGAATTTTATTATTAGAACCCTACGACAATTGTACGTGGTGTCTGATATCTCCATTCTTATACGGTGGGTCACACCGCCAACAATAGTTGAAACTCTTCAAAGTTGAGTTTTTCGTCATTTTGCAAATTCTTCAAATTTAAAATTCCACAAGTTTGCAAAATCCTCAAGTTTTCAAATTCTTCAAACTATGAAACTGATGTTCTTCGTTGCTATATATATATATATATATATATATGAGTTTTCAATGTCCTCAACAGCATTCACTTATTGCTAATTCCTCAAGTTGATTTTCATCTAAGTGAATGTGATGGGACCCATTCCCCCTCTACGCTAAACTCTACCCAGTCTGTTCTCAAATTCTTTATATGTGTTCTACTTTGAAAATCATTCAAATTCTTCATTGTGTCCTTGACAACTGAAGAATTTGTGAACGAAAACTTTAAATTTTTCACTATCAAAATTTTCGGTGCTTCCCACTCAAACTGTCCCGATTCCCATGACTAGACAACCCACACGATCCCCCACTATCTATACTACTCAGAATGTGGGTGACACATGTCGCGAGGAGAGAAAGGGTCAGGGGTATCCTTGTCCAAAATCCTCGGGCCGGTTGGTATTCACCTCCACTATAAATACCCCTTCCCTTTCACTGTGCTCGAGTTACTACTTACTCCCACTCTCTCCCGAGCTCAAACCTAGTGCCGCCACTAAAATCATCACCGCCGGTGTGGAAGAGCTTCACTTCCTCGACCTCGCTCTCGCCGTACTCGCATCGGCTACGGAAATCTTCACTCCGCCGCCGCTGTAGCTGTCTCCCTGAGCCAAGCTAGGGCATGGGAGATCTGGACGGACAAAGTTTCCCGATTTCATCTCACTGTTCGTCGTGTTCTTCATTAGGGTAAATAAAATCTAGTTTTACTACCTGAGGGAGTCCTGGTTTAAGCGGTCCTTGGGAAGCTGGCCTATTCTTATGGGCCGGAGTATATGGGTACTTACCGAACACAGGAATATTTGAAGGCCCAGTCTCCAAGATGGAAGCTTCGGGAAGTACGGCTTGCACTCCATGTTTGATGTAGAAAATAGGCATGTTTATCTCTTTGGCATGTAACCGACCATGTGTAAACCCTGGGCATCCATGGCATCTATATAAGCCGGAATATTTTAGGGTATAAGGAGGAAAACTCATCTAGGGTTAGCTATTCGATCTCGAGGTATATCAACTCTGTAACCCCCCACATCATCAATACAACCAAGCAGGACGTAGGGTATTACCTCCATAGGAGGGCCCGAACCTGGGTAAATCTGTGTTCCCTTCGTCTCCTGTTACGATCGATTCTAGCCTCATTGTTCGGGACTCCCTACCTGAGATCCGCCGGTTTTGACACCGACATTGGTTCTTCAATCGAGAGTTCCTCTATGAGCAAGATGGAATCGATGTCTCGCCTTGTTGTCAACGAAGAGGTCCGCAACATGGGCACTTTTGTCCCCGGACAGATCTTCGCCTTCGGCAGTGTTGTGCTGCATGCTGATCCCACTGGCCATCTAGGACGTGTTGAGAGGTTCGCCCCTGATCGAGAGGTTAGATTCGGAAACTTAGAATTCTCCACAGACTCTCAGGGTAACTTGTCGTTCACCGGGCTCACAGCTTCGCTTGTAGCACCCGAGGACTGTGAGGCTTTATGTCACACCCTGTGATTTGCCTTATGACTAAGTTATCATGACTCAAAAATCAGGGCCAATTAAAACTTTTGTGTGCTTGTTATGCTTGACTTGATTATTGATTGTTTGATTGCTTGCTAGTGCTCTATACTCATAAAACTCCCTCCTACTCTCAAATATCTTCTCCTTGATCAAAAATTCTTGCCCAATGATCATGCCATGTGAGTAGTACCCAAAACTATTTTTACAAAAATTGTCTTGGCCAAAAAGCATTTATTTAAATTAGATTTTCAAAACCCCTTGATTTGAGTTTTGCACTGCAAGTCCCCAAATTGGGTGGATCCTCTTTACCCAAATGCATTATTTGAGACCCACTATATATAACTTCCCAAAACCACAGAATATTATTTTTTTAAGATTATTTTCATAGTTTATTTAAAGGATATTTCTTAAGGCCAGAAATGGTCTTTTATAGGGAAAAATTATTTAAATGCTTTAAAAATATTTGTGAAAATTTAGGAAAACTCATTGGATATATATTTTCCATATATGAGAGTTTAAACACATGGTCATGTTCAAAGTATTGGACAAAACCCATCAAAGCCATTTCTGCCTATATCAAGCATTTGATATTTCTATAATAAATATATTCTCAAATAAATCTAGGAAAATTCTAGAATTCACATATGATATTTGTGTTCATCTTGCCAAGTTTCACATAAATCCCAATTGTTTTGATTCACCAAAATATCCCCAAACCCTCTCTGTCCAGATCCAATTTTGAGCAACTCTACATTACCAACTGTCTCCCCTTAAGCTCAAACTTTGTGGACATGTTATAATCCTCCAATAATGCATCCACACGAAGTGATGCATCAAGGAGATCAGATTAACTTGTCCAAATCACCCCAAACCCCTTCCTGCTGATTTCAAAACATTCGAATGTTTGCATTGCCAAGTCTCCCCATTGGGCCCCAAACTTTTTGTGCATGTTATAATCCCTAAAATATGTCACCACCTCAAGTGGTGCGTCAGGGAGGATAGTTTTTCTTAGCTAGATCTAAACAACTCCATTTTTGCCCATTTCTACGGTTTGAAACTTTTGCATTGGCCACTTTCTCTGAATGAGGTCAAAACTTGTGATCAACCTCATTTATATCTATTTCTCAATCCTGTTACTTTCATGTCAATCACAACAGCTTAGCTGGCCCAAAACTCTATCAAACAACTTCTGGCAAAAAACCAAAACTGGTGTTTTCACCTCTTCCATTGATCTCCTCAACCTCAAATTTTTACCACACCTTAACCTCATTCCCCTCTACCTCAAGTAACAATTTCAGGTTCATAGCTCAGTTATTTTGGGGGTAAAACCCCAAGATTCCCCCTGGACAGCTAGTTTCTCCCTCTCTCTTCACTTTCCCTCTCACCTAAGGCACCTCCAGAGCATCCTATGCCCTGTCCCCCTTCGTTTAAACCCCCTAGAGCTTTTGGGCACAAGTGGCCACACCCTGATTGCCAAGGGCATGTCTTGGCAAGCAATGGACGCGCTCTGGGGCACGCTACAGTGCGTCCAAGCACTATAGCGGCCCCCATCCCGAGCCATCTGACAACATTGGGTGTCATGGCGGTGTCTCCCAAGGCCGCCTCGACGTCCTCGTCATGCCACTCAGTCGGGCCCCTCCTCCCCTGCCTTCCTCTCTCCCCTGCCAGACACACCCGAGCTCCTCCCCTGGGCATGGTCCATGGTGCACCTCGGCATGGCTATTTAAAGCCCTCCCGAGCGCTACCTGTGCCCCCTCTTGATCTCTCTTTCTCCCCCTCACTCCCTTGACCCCCAGACCTGCCCCCTTGCTCTCTCATGTCCTCCACTGCATTCCATGGCCGACGGCCGCCTCTGCGAGCTATGGAGTTGGCGCCGTTGTGGCCCCTCCCCGCGGGTGCTCAGCATCGGGGCGGAGGCGGTACATCCCCACGAGCTCTCCAGTGTGCGCGACGGCGCTGGAGGTGGCCTATGCCGCCGGGGCAGGAATCGATGCCAACCGGCTCCCCCGTTTCCCTTGCTCCCTCTCTGTTCGAGCGGGAGGAGGAAGGACGCTCTTCTAGGTGGGCCCCGTGTGTCAGCGAGCCAGGTGCCGGGCCCAGACGTTTTAGTGGAAGCGCCCCCGTAGGGTTCTAGTTCCCTGCGGCGAAGGCGCCTTTCGCTAGGGTGCCATCGACGTCGCCCGTCCCTCCTGCCAGGTCGGGTTGCTGGGCCGGCCCAGGCGTTATCCTGCGCCCACGAGCGCAGTTTTGCTGACTTTTTTGCAGGGTAAAATTCCTTTCCCATTTTCTTTTTCAGAGATGGAGAAAACTTCATAGAAAATTCATATGACCTCCATTGTTGCTGATTCAAATTCCTACAGATTCCTAAAACCTTGAGCTATTCAAATATGTGCATTGCACATTTTTATGCAAACTTTTATGTAGGGTTGAAATTCAAATTTGAATTTGAACTTTGAATGCCCCACTTGTAAAAATCCCTAGAGCATTCATAATAACTCCAAATGGAGTGATTCAAAATCCTAGGTGTATCTAAACTCATGAGCTAGTATGTGCGCATTTTTCCATATACTTTCTATGTTGTGTGGATTATTGGGCCACTTATTCATGTCTGACCCACTTTGCAAATTCATAAGAAAATCATCCCAACTCCAAATCAAGTGAAACCACTTCCCTCATGTTTCTAAAACCATTCCCTATTTTATGAGTGCCTCCACTCGTTTTTATAAAAATATTTTCTGTTGACATCTTAAAGGATCATCATTTCATCATTCCCACCACTCAAAACTCCCCCTTGACCCACAACCACAAAAACCTCCTTGGTTATTTTTCTCATGACCAGAGGAGTCCTAGAAAAATAATACTCCTATTTATAGAGCACATTTATTTTCTACTTGTTGTGTTGCTTATTATGGTTGTTTCCGGCAATAGTTGACAAAGTATAGGAAATGCTCGGAGCAGACTAGAAGCGGGTGAAGACCTCGAAGACATTGCTAAGCCAGGCAAGCAGCCCTTTGACCATGTCAAGAAACCATTTTCATTGCATGACATATAGCACTCTACTTTTGTCATATTTGATCATGTGGAGTGGTTACCCTTCCGGTGGGTCACTTCCGAAACTTTTACCTTTGAAACTTGCATCGTGCAAGACCCTACCACCTTATGAGGGTTGTGCGGGTGGGTGTTGATAGAATGCTAATAAATGCTACGTAAATGGTTCGGGTTTATGCATGGTGATGGGAACAAAAATGATTTCAAAGACTTTTCGAAAACCCCGTCGGGTGCCACTAATGCCCGAGGGAGATGATGATGAGTTGGGTAACCACTTGAGAAAGAAGTGGTATGCCGGAGCAAGTGAGTGTGTGTTTTAAAAAATGGAGAGTTCTAAGGTCTGCTGACCGTCCCAACCTTACATGCGCAACCATGATACCCCTTATGGGACGGGGCTTTGTTGATTACCTTGGTGGGTACTGGCAAGGAACCCGCATCACTAGTGGCGGGAGTGGCGTGGTCACTCTTTATATGGGGTCATACCAGTATGTACGATCATGCGTTGTCTTCACAGGCACCGGGCACACCGTTGGTCCCCTCATGGATGGTATGATTAGAGCGAGGCTCGTGTGATATACATCGTGAGGGCTGGGTACCAATCGAGTGGACTCTTTGTCTAGTATCGCTATGGGAAAGGCATTGTTCGGGTGCTTACCTCAGGTATGTTATATACCGCGAGTCGTGGATGACAAGGAAGTTCCCCGAGTCTTGTGGGTAAAGTGTGCAACCTCTGCAGAGTGTAAAACTATTCGAATATCCGCATCCGCGGTCATGGACAATTGGAGGTCCTTCATAGACTACGTCCGGATGTTTTCATGAAACTTATTGTGAGTATGGATGTGATGGTGACAAAGAGGTCACATGAGCTAAGTCTGATGACTTAGCATGGGAATTGAACTAAGTCCGATGACTTAGCATGATGGATGAACATGAGGTGTTCAACTCCTACTTATGATGATATCTGTAACTTGTTCATCTGGATATCTGCCTATTATTGATGCATGCTTACTAGTTACTTGATCATGTCATTGCATTTAAAACTAGCTTTCTGCAAATTACCCACTTAGTGCTATATCATGCATCATTGTTACCTTGTTCCACAACTTGGGTTGCTTGCGAGTACATTCAAAGTACTCATTGGCTTGCCACTGGTTATTTAATTGGCTGGGCATGGAAGAACAGGAGTATGTTGAAGAGTTTGTTCGAGACGAACAGGCGAACTAGGACACTTCTTAGTCAGAATGTGTCATGGATTTGTCACGGCTGATGTCTAGGTGAACGGACTTAGGTTCAGAGCGATCGCAACGGTGTGGCGACTTGAGAGGGGTTAGTCAGAATGAAGAGACGCGAGTTTACCTAGGTTCGGCCCGTCCGATGGAAGTAAAAGCCTACGTCCTGCTTGTCTGGTATTTTGCTACCTCTAATCACCAGAGTCTCTAATCTCTTGTCTATCTATGACCAGTCAATTGAGACGTCTAAAAACTTGACCCTCTCGGGGTGACCCGCCCCTCCTTATATAAGCTGAAGGGGAGGCTTACATGTAGAGTCTAAGTAAGATTGAGACTTCCGATTGTGACTTCCTGTCGTGGGATTCTCTTCATGGGCTTCTGAGTCACCGGGCGGCTTACGCCGGGTGGCTCATGCCGGGCGGCTTACAACCGGAGACTCATCTTTAGGGACTCATCTTTAGGGACTTACAACCGGAGAGTCATCCAGGGACTCACAACCGGAGAGTCAACCAGAGACTCACAACCGGAGAGTCATCTGGGGACTCACAACTGGAGAGTCGTCCAGGGACTCACTGTTGGGGAACGTCGCATGGGAAACAAAAAATTTCCTACGCACACGCAAACCTATCCATGGTGATGAGCATCAACGAGAGGGAGAGTGGATCTACATACCATTGTAGATTGCTAAGCGGGAAGCGTTAAGAATCGCGGTTGGTATAGTCGAACTTCTTCGCGATCCAAATCGCCGAGCGTCCCGCGATCTCATCACGATCCGTCCCGCCATCCAATCATGATCCGTCCCGCGAACACATCACCATCCGTCCCGTGAAAGCATCACGATCCGTCTCACGATCTTGATCATGATCTGTCCCGCGAACTCATCACGATCAGTTCCGCGATCTCATCACGAACCGTCTCGCGATCTCGATCATGGTCCTTCCGATCTAGCACCGAACGGACGGCACCTCCACGTTTAGCACACGTGCAGCTTGATGATGATCTCCACCGTCTTGATCCAGCAAGAGGAGGTGGAGAGGAGAGAGAGTTCACCGACAGCGTGACAACGCTCCGGTGATGGTGGTGCAGCAATTCCGGCAGGGCTTTGCCTAAGCACTACAGAAAACCGATCTAGAGGAGCACCGGTGGAACGGGTAGCACGTGGCCGTAAGTTGTGTCCCGTGTGCTAGCCCTGCCCCTCTATTTATATGTTGAGCCCTGGGGTCTAAACTTGGAGCAAAAACCTCTACAAGGTCGATTTTTCCCGCACAAGGTCGGTTTGGCCCGCAAGAAAAGAGTCCAACTCGGATCCCTACAGTCCCGCGCACAAGCGGTAGTACCGCTTCACGAGCGGTAGTACCGCTTGAGCGGTAGTACCGCTTCACAAGCCGTAGTACTTCTTGAGCGGTAGTACCGCTTCACAAGCGGTAGTACTGCCTTGCAGCTTTAGGCAGCAACAAAACTTCCTTTTGCCCTTTCCAATACCTCCTGGGTTTTACCCCATTGGTCCATATAAAGTGTTGCTGTACCCAAACACTTCGGTAAACATCCGGAACCCCTTCCGGTTAATTCCGGAACTCTTCCAGAGGTCAAAACACTATTATCACATATATCAATCTTTATCTCTAGACTCTTCCGGAGATCCTCGTCATGTCCGGGATCGTATCCGAGACTCCGAACATCCTTCAGTCACCACCATACATAACTCTATACTACCGAAACGTCACCAAACCTTAAGTGTGTAGACCCTACGGGTTCGAGATCTATGTAGACATCACCGAGACACCTATACGGCCAATAACCAATGGCGGGACCTGGACGTCCACATTGGTTCCTACATATTCTATGAATATCTATCGGTCGAACCTCTATGTCAAGGATTCAGTTAATCCTGTATAACGTTCCCTTTGTTCTTCGGTATGTTACTTGCCCGAGATTCGATCGTCGGTATCTCCATACCTAGTTCAATCTCGTTACCGGCAAGTCTCTTTACTCGTTCCGTAATACAAGATCCCGCAACTAACAATTAGTCACATTGCTTGCAAGGCTTATTGTGATGTTGCATTACCGAGTGGGCCCTGAGATACCTCTCCGTCACACGGAGTAACAAATCCCAGTCTCGATCCATGCCAACTCAACAGACATCATCGGAAATACCTGTAGAGCACCTTTATAGTCACCTAGTTACGTTGCGACGTTTGATACACACAAGGCACTCCTCCGATATCCGTGAGTTGCATGATCTCATGGTCATAGGAACACATACTTGACATGCGGAAAACAGTAGCAATAAACTGACACGATCATATGCTACGTTTGTAGTTTGGGTCTTGTCCATCACATCATTCTCCTAATGATGTGACTCCGTTATCAAATGACATCTCATGTCCATGGCTAGGAAACCTTAACCATCTTTTGATCAACGAGCTAGTCTATTAGAGGCATACTAGGGACATGGTTTTGTCTATGTATCCACACATGCATCCAAGTCTCCGATCAATACACTTATAGCATGGATAATAAACGATTATCATGAACAAGGAAATATGATAATAACTAATTTATTATTGCCTCTAGGGCATATTTCCAACAATCTCCCACTTGCACTAGAGTCAATAATCTAGTTCACATCACCATGTGATTCGCATTGTTATGAATCTAACACCCAACGAGTTTTGGGGCTCGATCATGCTTTGCATGTGAGAGAGGTCTTTTATAGTCAACGGGTCTACGATATTCAGATCCGTGTGTACTTTGTAAATCTCTATGTCAAACCGTAAACACTGCTACCACACTCCACTTGGTACTACTTCCAAATGGTTGCTCCACTATATGTATCCAGATTGTTACTACTAGTCATCCAGATTGGTGCTAAAGCCTGCATCGACGTAACTCTTTACGACGAACTCTTTATCACCTCCATAATCGAGAAACATCTCCTCAGTCTTTCAGTTACTAAGGATAATCTTGACCGCTGTCCAGTGATCCACTCCTGGTTCACTCTTGTACCCCCTGACGAACTCATGCCAAGGCACACGCATGTGCGATACACAGCATGGCATACTGTACAGAGCCTATGGCTAAGGCATAGGGGACGACGTTCGTCCTTTCTCTTTCTTCTGCCGTTGTCGAGCTTTAAGTCTCACTCAACTTCACACCTTACAAATCAGACGAGAACTCTTTCTTTGACTGATCCATTCTGAACTCCTTCAAAATCTTGTCAAGGTCTTGATCTATCTCTATAGATCTTCATGCTCAACAATTAGGTAGTTTTATCCAGGTCTTCCTTTGAAAATCACTTTTCAAACAACCATTTATGCTTTCCAGAAATTCTACATTATTTCCGATCAACAATATGTCATCCACATATACTTATCAGAAATTCTATAGTGCTCCCACTCACTTTATTGTAAATACAAGTTTCTCATAAACTTTGTATAAACCTCAAAACTTTGATCACCTCATCAAAGCGTATATTCCGACTCCGAGATGCTTGCTTCAGTCCATAGAAGGATCACTGAAGCTTGCACACCGTTTAGCATCCTTAGGGCTGACAAAACCTTCTGGTTGTATCACATACAACCTTCCCTCAAGTAAACCGTTTAAGGAAACGATGTTTTGACATCCATCTGCCAGATTTCATAATTGAAAATGCAGCAACTGCTAACATAATTCCAACAGACTTTAGCATCGCTACGAGTGAGAAAGTCTCATCGCAGTCAACTCCTTGAACTTGTCACAAACATCTTTGCAACAAGTCGAGCTTTAGAAATGGTGACATTTACCATCAGTGTTTGTCTTCATTTTAAAGATCCATTTGTACTCAATGACCTGTCGTCCAACGAGCAAGTCTACCAAAGTCTATACTTGGTTTTCATACATGGATCCTAAATCGGATTTCATGGCCTCTAACCATTTGTCGGAATCCGGGCCCATCATCGCTTCTCCATAGCTCGTAGGTTCATCGTTGTCCAACAACATGACCTCCAAGATAGGGTTGTCGTACTACTTAGGAGCAATACACATCCTTGTCGAGCTACGATGTTCGATAGTAACTTGATCCTGAAGCTTCATGATCATCATCATTAACTTCCTTTTCAACTAACGTAGGCTTCACATAAACATCTTTCTGCGCTGCGCTACTCTCTGGTTAAACAAAGGTTTAACAACCTCATCAAGTGCTATCTTTCTCCCACTCAATTCTTTCGAGAGAAACATTTCCTCAAGAAAGGATCCATTTAAGCAACAAATACTTTGTACTTGGATCTGAGATAGAAGGTTCACCCAACTGATCTTAGGGTATTCTATGAAGATGCATTTGTCCGCCTTGGGTTCGACCTCATTAGGTGAAAACATTTTCCACACAAGTATCGCAGCCCAAATATTAAGAAATGACAGCTTAGGTTCCTATCAAACCATAATTCACACGGTGTCATCTCAACAGATTTAGATGGTGCCCTATTTAAAGTGAATGTAGTTGTCTCTAATGCATAACCCCAAAATTATAGTAGTAAAACGATAAGAGACATCATAGCACGCACCATGGCCAATAGAGCATGACCATGATGTTCGGACACACCATCACACTATGGTGTTCCAGGTGGCGTTTTAGTTTGTGAATTTTTTTTCACATTTTCTTAAGTTGTATGCCAAACTCATAACTCAGATATTTACCTCCACGATCATATCGCAATCATTTTTATCTTCTTGTCACGATGATCTTAAACTTCACTCTGAATTTGCTTGAACGTTTCAAATGATTCAGACTTGTGTTTCATTAAGTAAATATACACTATATCTACTCAAATCATTAGTGAAGGTAAGAAAATAACGATATCCACTGAACGCTACAAGACTCACTGGATTGCATACATCAACATGTATCATTTCCAATGAATCACTTGCCCGCTCCATCCAACGGGGTTTTTAGTCATCTTGCCCAAGAGGCATGGTTCGCATGTCTCAACTGATTCGAAATCGAATGAGTCCAAAGATCCATCAGCACGGAGTTTCTTCATGCGCTTTATACCAATATGACATTTAGCGGCAGTGCCACAAGTATGTGGTACTATCTTTATTAACTTTTCATCTTTTGACATTAATGTTATGAACATGTGTATTACTACGATCAAGATTTCAACAAACCATTCTGACTAGGTGCATGACCATTGAAGGTATTATTCATGTAAACAGAATAACCATTATTCTCTAACTTAAATGAATAACCGTATTTGCAATAAACATGATCTAATCATGTCCATGCTCAACGCAAAACACCAAATAACATTTATTTAGGTTCGTCACTAATCCTGAAGGTAGAGAGAGCATGCGATGTTGATCACATCAACCTTGGAAACATTTCCAACACATATCGTCACCTCACCCTTAGCTAGTTCTCCGTTTATTCAATAGCTTTTATTTCGAGTTACTAACATTTAGCAACGAAACTGGTATCCAATACCCAGGTGCTACTAAGAGTACTAGCAAGGTACACATTAATAACTCGTATATCAAATATACTTCTATCAATGTTGCCAGCCTTCTTATCTACCAAGTATCTAGGGTTGTTCCGCTTCAGCGACCGCTCACCACATAAAAGAAGCACTTAGTCTCGGGTTTGAGTTCAACTTTGGGTTGCTTCACTGGAGCAGACACTGACTTGCTATCCATGAAGTTTCCCTCCTTGCTCTTGCCCTTCTCGAAACTAGTGGTTTTGATTAACCATCAAGACTTGAGGCTCCTTCTTGATTTCTACCTTCGCGGTGTCAAACATCGCGAACAACTCAGGAATCATTATTTCAATCCCTGGCAATTTATAGTTCATCACCAAGTTCTAGTAGCTTAGTGACAGTGACTTGGAGAACTATATCAATCACTATCTTATCTGGAAGATCAACTCCCACTTGATTTAAGCGATAGTAGTATCCAGACAATCTGAGTACATGCTCAACGATTGAGCTATTCAACTTCATCTTACAGGCAAAGAATCTTGTTGGAGATCTCATATGTCGCAACACGGGCACGAGCCTGAGATCACAATCTCAGCTCTTAGAACATCTCATATGTTCCGTGACGTTCAGAATGTTTTGGAGCCTCAATTCTAAGACGTAATGCATGACGCACTAAACTATCAAGTAGTCATCGAAACGTGCCTGTCAGATGTTCACAACATCTACAGACGACGCTAGATGGGGTGGCGCACCGAGCGGTGCAATAAGGACATAAGCCTTCTGTGCAGCAATGAGGACAATCCTCAGATCACAGACCCAGTCCGCAATATTGCTACCATCATCTTTCAATTCTATTTCCCTAGGAACACATAAAAATACAAGGGAGCTACATCGTGAGCTATTAATCTACAACATAATTTGCAAAGACACTTTAACTATGTTCATGATAATGAGTTCAATTAATCATATTACTTAAGAACTCCCACTCAAATTGACATCCCTCAGATCATTCGAGTGATACATGATCCAAATTCACCAACTCAAGTCCGATCATCACGTGAGTTGAGGTGGCTGCAATGGTGAACATCATCATGTTGACCGTATCTACTATATGACTCATGTTCGACCTTTCGGGGTCTTGTGTTTCGAGGCCATGTCTAAACATGCTAGGCTCGTCAAGTTTAACCCGGGTGTTCTGCACGTGCAAATCTGGCTTGCACCCGTTGTATGTGAACGTAGAGTCTATCACACCCGATCATCACGTGGTGTCTCAACACGACGAACTTTCGCAACAGTGCACACTCGGGGAGAACACAATTTATCTTGAAATTAAGTGAGGGATCACCTTATAATGCTACCGTCGTCCTAAGCAAAACAAGGTGCATAAAAGGATTAACATCACACACAAATCATAAGTGACATGATATGGCCATGATCTTGTGCTTTTGATCTCCATCATGAAAGCACCGGCATGATCTCCATCGTCACCGGCATGACACCATGATCTCCATCAACGTGTCGCCATTGGGGTTGTCACGCCCTGCATGCTTCTACTACTATTGCTACCATAGCGATAAAGTAAAGCATTACATAGCGCTTAATGATTGACATGCAGGTCATACAATAATTAAAGACAACCCTATGGCTCCTGCCGGTTGCCGTACTCATCGACATGCAAGTCGTGATAATCTATACATCACATGATCATCTCATACATCACATATATCACATCATGTAATTGGCCATATCACATCACAACATACCCTGCAAAAACAAGTTAGACGTCCTGTAATTGTTGTTCCATGTTTTACGTGGCTGCTACCGGTATCTAGCAAGAACAATTCTCATCTACGCAAAAACCACAACGGTGATACACTAGTTTCTTTTCAACCTTCTCAAGGACCGCCTTTGTCGAATCCGATCCAACTAAAGTGAGAGAAACTGTCACCTGCAAGCCATCTAGGCAACAAGTTGCGTCGAGGGAACCGGCCTCTCGTAAGCGTATGAGTAATGTTGGTCCGGGCCGCTTCATCTCACAATCCCGCTGAACCAAAATACGACCAAGGGAGGAAGCAATCTAAGCATCAACGCCCACAAACCTTTTGTCTTCTACTCGAGATCTCATCGAACCATCAACCTAGCTCATGATGCCACTGTTGGGGAACGTCGCATGGGAAACAAAAATTTTCCTACGCACACGCAAACCTATCCATGGTGATGAGCATCTACGAGAGGGAGAGTGGATCTACATACCCTTGTAGATCACTAAGTGGGGGGCGTTAAGAAACGCGGTTCGTGTAGTCGGACTTCTTCGCGATCCAAATCGCCGAGCGTCCCGCGATCTCATCATGATCCGTCCCGCGATCCAATCACGATCCATCCCGCGAACACATCACGATCCATCCCGCGAACTCATCACGATCCGTCTCACGATCTTGATCACGATCTGTCCCGCGAACTCATCACGATCCGTTCCGCGATCTCAGCACGAACCATCTCGCGATCTCGATCACGGTCCTTCCGATCTAGCACCGAACGGACGGGACCTCCACGTTCAGCACACGTGCAGCTTGATGATGATCTTCACCGTCTTGATCCAGCAAGAGGAGGTGGAGAGGAGAGAGAGTTCACCGGCAGCATGACGGTGCTCCGGTGATGGTGGTGTAGCAATTCCGGCAGGGCTTCGTCTAAGCACTGCAGAAAACCGATCTAGAGGAGCACCGGTGGAACGGGTAGCACGTGGCCGTAAGTTGTGTCCCATGTGCTAGCCCTGCCCCTCTATTTATATGTTGAGCCCTGGGGTCTAAACATGGAGCAAAAAACTCTACAAGGTCTATTTTGCCCGCACAAGGTCGGTTTGGCCCGCAAGAAAAGAGTCCAACTCGGATCCCTACAGTCCCGCGCACAAGCGGTAGTACCGCTTCACGAGCGGTAGTACCGCTTCACAAGCAGTAGTACTGCTTAAGCGGTAGTACTGCTTCACAAGCGGTATTACTGCCTTACTGCTTAAGGCAGCAACAAAACTTCCTTTTGCCCTTTCCAATACCTCGTGGGTTTTACCCCATTGGTCCATATAAAGTGTTGTTGTACCCGAACACTTCGGTAAACATCCGTAACCCCTTCCTTTTAATTCCGAAACTCTTCCAGAGATCAAAACACTATTATCACATATATCAATCTTTATCTCCAGACTCTTCTGGAGATCCTCGTCATGTCCGGGATCGTATCCGAGACTCCGAACATCCTTCGGTCACCACCATACATAACTCTATACTACCGAAACGTCACCAAACCTTAAGTGTGCAGACCCTGCGGGTTCGAGAACTATGTAGACATGACCGAGACACCTCTACGGCCAATAACCAATGGCCGGACCTGGACGTCCACATTGGTTCCTACATATTCTACGAAGATCTATCGGTCGAACCTCTATGTCAAGGATTTAGTTAATCCCGTATAACGTTCCCTTTGTTCTTCGGTATGTTACTTGCCCGAGATTCGATCGTCGGTATCTCCATACCTAGTTCAATCTCGTTACCGGCAAGTCTATTTACTCATTCCGTAATACAAGATCCCGCAACTAACAATTAGTCACACTGCTTGCAAGGCTTATTGTGATGTTGCATTACCGAGTGGGCCCTGAGATACCTCTCCGTCACACGGAGTAACAAATCCCAGTCTCGATCCATGCCAACTCAACAGACATCATCGGAAATACCTGTAGAGCACCTTTATAGTCACCCAGTTACGTTGCGACGTTTGATACACACAAGGCACTCCTTCGATATCCGTGAGTTGCATGATCTCATGGTCATAGGAACACATACTTGACATGCGGAAAACAGTAGCAATAAACTGACACGATCATATGCTACGTTTGTAGTTTGGATCTTGTCCATCACATCATTCTCCTAATGATGTGACCCCGTTATCAAATGACATCTCATGTCCGTGGCTAGGAAACCTTAACCATCTTTTGATCAACGAGCTAGTCTATTAGAGGCATACTAGGGACATGGTTTTGTCTATGTATCCACACATGCATCTAAGTCCCCGATCAATACAATTATAGCATGGATAATAAACGATTATCATGAACAAGGAAATATGATAATAACTAATTTATTATTGCCTCTAGGGCATATTTCCAACACTCACAACCGGAGAGCTATCCGGGGACTCACCGGAGAGTCATCCGGGGACTCACAACCGAATAGTCATCCGGGGACTCGCAACTGGAGAGTCAACCAGGGACTCACAACCGGAGAGTCATCCGGGGACTCACCGGAGAGTCATCCGGGGACTCACAACCGGAGAGTCATATGGGGACTCACCGGAGAGTCATCCGGGGACTCACAATCAGAGAGTCATCCAGGGACCCACAACCAGAGAGTCATCCGGGGACTCACCAGAGAGTCATCCGGGGACTCACAACCGGAGAGTCTTCTTCAAGCCGGGTCATAGCTATCTCCGGGTTATAACTGTCTCCCGGGTCATACCGTGGTGTATATCCCCGACATTATCCCCCAAGTTAGCTTGAATTTATTCATCGTAACCTCCTGAAATGAGAATACTAAATATGTTAAGTGGCCTGCTTGCACCTTTGGCCGGCTTATGAAATGGCTCCTCAGAAATCCGGGTTTTTTCTGCATATGAATTAGTCGTCTTGATAATCATCTTGCTTGTCAATGTCCTTTGAAAAAATATGGAGAATAGAACACCCATATGCCATTGGGTTGGCTTCCAATACTCTTGGCGGGTCATCTCCGCCGGTTCATAACCATTGATGATGCTGGGTCATTATTGTTGGTGACGTCAGGTCAAATAACTAGAATCCAGCTGACTCCATAATTAACATCTTGAAAATTCTCCTCCAAGTTTTTGATATGTCCATATTACCTATAGCCCCCAATCTTCGAGATTATCCATGATAACTTGGTGCTTTGCAATAATATCTTGGACTATGTAGCCCCCAAGTGCCGGATTTTCCTGCCTGCAGCAACCTGGGACTTATAACTGTCTTATACCTTATGAAACTTCAGCAGGTGTAGCCCCCAAGGGCCGGCTCATCATCATGGGATGGGCCGGGTCTTCAATTTGAACCATATAATCTATTTAAACAATTGAGTACTGTAGCCCCTAAGTGCCAGGTCAGTAAGAGTTACTGGGCTAGGACTTAGAAAAATATAGAAAGGCCGACTCATCTCCTTGAGATAATATGGTCTTGCTGACAATGTAATGATTTGAAAAACCAGCTTGCATTAGCCCCCAAGTGTCGTGGTGCATGCTTGCAGTGACATGGGACTTGCATATTTGATATAAACTAGACTTGAATAGTGTAGCCCCCAAGTGCCGGGTCGTCTGCCTACGGCGACTCGGGACTATGCAAGAATAATATGACTCACCACAATTTGTTGAATGAATCCTTGACCATTGTTGTAATATAACCCAGAATGAATATCCCTGAATAATTCCTTTGTCTTTGACATGAAATCTTTGCTCGTGGTTGCGATGCAATCCGGCAAAAATATGTTTGGAGAAATCCATGAGTGTTGTAGATTACTATAGAGCACAATTAAAGAAATCCGAGAACCAGTCATTTAAATGACACGACATTATATCTGATAGGGCGGCTCTTGAGAAATAATGAATTCTCCATGGTTATGATAAACCATGAAGATCCTGCCAGGTTGGCTATTAAAGATCCATTTGCTCTTTGCAGAAGTTTTTCATCATACTTAACGACGGCTCATCTTAAGAGATAAAACCTGCAAAAATAAACAAGACAAAACATATTCTGCATTGTTGTGAGAGCGGCTTAAAAAGCACAATCCGGAGATGTTATATCTTTCCTAATTTGTTTTTTTTGAATTTTTTGAACAACTCATGTGTCGGTTCTACTAGGTTGAGTCGCCACTTTAAACTCCTTATCAGTACAGGGTCTCTGTGGAGATTGTCCGTTAGATTTTTAAACTGGCTCAGGGTCTCTAAGTGAGATTAACTGAAAGGAAGTGTGATGATCATGTTGATGGAGTCAACTTTTTGGCTTGAGAGCCGACTGATAGGGTCTGATAAGCTACACCTGGAGGGTGGGAAGCCCCCTGGACAGTCATGTGACGGAGTCAACCTTTTGGCTTGAGAACCGATCGATAGGGTCTGATAAGCTACACCCGGAGGGTGGGAAGCGCCCTGGACGATCATGTTGATGGAGTCAACTTTTTGGATTGAGAGCCGACCGATAGGGTCTGATAAGCTACACCCGGAGGGTGGGAAGCCCCCTGGACGATCATGTTGACGGAGTCAACTTTTTGGCTTGAGAGTCGACCGATAGGGTGTGATAAGCTACACTCGGAGGGTGAGAAGCCCCCTGGACGATTGTGTTGACAGAGTCAACTTTGTGCACCATCTTATAAGTCGCTATCTTGTAAGCCGCCATCTTGTATGAAGAAACAATAGAAGTCTCCAAGTGACTTTATGATGATCCAATGAATCCGGGCACCATGCTTGAACGGTATATCTCAGCGGTTCGTCCTCTTGGGCAACTTTTAGTCTTCCGCCAAAAATGTAGTAGCCCCAAGGATAGGGTTAACTTTGCCATGACCCATGGTTCTCGTTGAAATCAACCAAATGTATCTCGCCATGTCTGTAGCCCCCAAGTCTTAAGTTGACTCGAAGAGGCGGCTTGAGAATCTCCACTGAAAGTTGAGGTTGGCCATGGCGGGTTATAGTTGATCTCGTATGATTTGTTTCAATAATCCGGTCGGTGGTTCGTTTTGGCTGTTTGTTGAAGTGAACCAAACTGCAATGGCGGCGATTTGTGCGCCTGTCCATTGGGCGGCTGGTATCGTCGAGCACTACACAGATATGTTGATGTAGATCAAACTATGGGTGGCGTCTTGCGCGCGTCCGTTGGGCGGCTCATATAGGCGAGCACTGCACCGATATGTTGTTGTATATCAAACTGTGAGCAGCGTCTTGCACGCGTCCATTGGGCGACTCATATAGGCGAGCACTGCACCGATGTATCGTAGATTGTATCACAAGGCAGCGATTCAAAACCATCCATTTGGCAGCTCGTACTTATGTATGCATCCACTGGCGGGTTGATGTAGACGTAGAAAACATCTGCGACATTGTAAGTCGGCGCTGTCGCGAGAGACAACCGCGGCATTGTAAGCCGGCGCGGTCTTGCGAGATGGCCGCGGCGTTGTTGGTGAAAACCATACCGCGGATATGGCGGCTTGCCGCATCCGTTGGGCGGCTCATACTCGCGGGTGAGCGCGCGGTACCGACGAGTTTGATGTAGATCGTCAGCGGGGACGGTGACTCACGCGCGTCTATCGAGCAATGCAACACGCTAGTGTGCGCGCTAACTCCACGGTATCTTGCCACATGAATAATTATCTTGTATAAAAAATAGTGCAAGAGACAGAGTAATTGTTCTCGGGTGGTTTAATATGTATGAAAAAATAAATATAATTAATACCAACTGTATTTTTCGTCGGGCGAATAAAGACATCGGCATCAGATAATAGCGTAAGTAATGAGATGAAATGGATGCACATCTAATTTTGACTGCGCCTTCCCTTTCTTTATCCTGTTCAGTCAAACTCTTTTTTTTAAACGGCTCTCCACTCATACCTTATCCCAAAAATCATGGGAGCAGTAGCTAAGCCGGCAGAGGTGGAGGCGCTCGGTGATACAAGCAAGGGTCTAGGGCGGGAGCCAGCGGGTGGGGGTCACGATGGGGGAGGACACGCCATGGCGTCCCCAGCGGCAGCCAGCTCAGCAAGCGGGCGGGGCGAGAGCAACGGCCACGGTGTCCGCCAGCTTTGCGAGCGGGCGTGACAGGAGCGGCGGAGTGGTCCGACACAGCAGTGGCCCAAAGCATTGGTGAGGCGAGGTGAGCTGGCGAAGGTGGAACGGGGAGCCTGGTCAGGGTGACTCCGTGGTATGACCCGGGAGGAGGCCGACTCTTCAGGGAGGGCGTCTCATGGCGTGAAGAGGCCGGCGGCTCACGTGGGCGTGGCGTTCCAAACCGCGGCGAAGGTGGTGGCTCGGAGTAGCGGCTGCGCAGACGACTTGCAGCGAGAAGGGGCAGGGCAAAGTCACGGCAGAGGTGAGGTGGAGCTGGCGGGTGGGTGCAGCGAAGTGCAGCGACTCGAGCAGCGATGGCGGCTCAAGGTTGGCCCGAAGGTGAGGTACACAAGCGACTTACGAGATGGAGCCGTCGGGTGAGACTAGACGAGTCCACAGGCGCAACGATGTGGGGGACACCTCAAGGTGAGGCGGAGCCACCGAGTGAGACTGGCAGAGCAGTGTCGATGACCCGACGCGGGGCGGACCTGGCGGCCGCTCGGGGGAGGCCCGGCCATGGTGGGGCAGAACGTGAGGGTGGAGGCAGAGCCAGGACGGTGGAGACCGAGTCCGTGGATGCTGCTCTCTCCATCTCAAGGAACTCTAACTTAGGAATCCTTTCACTGCGCCGAATTTTTGACTCTCACAAACCCGTCTCCTGCTAGTCCGAATTCATGTCTGCCTCAGGTATACTAGCTTTGATGCATACAAAAAGACCTCCAATCAAACTCGACTTCTTGCGGTGCCACCGTAGAATTTTACCCGGTTTCGATGGACCACCGGGTCACGTGTCCCTTCGAGAATTTCTGTCAATCTTGGTTACACAATTTTGCCTTTTGGCTGTGGTGAATCTTTTGGGATGACGACGGGGAAATAGCCTGCAACCCAATTTTTCTTCAACGCAATCCAATCTCATATAAATAGTTTCTGATATCTCATCCATGATATAGATCCTCTCGCCGGATTTGTTTTTCTTCATCCGATAAATCACGAGCATCTCGATCCGTGAAAATATACCTCCAAGAACACAATAACAACCGTGCGTGCCCCACGGTGGGCGCCAACTGTCGTGGATTTGTCACGGCAGATGTCCGGGTGAACAGACTTAGGTTCGGAGTGATCGCAACGGTGTGGCGACTTGAGAGGGGTTAGTCGGAATCGAGAGAAGCGAGTTTACCCAGGTTCGGCCCCTCCGATGGAGGTAAAAGCATACGTACTGCTTGTCTAGTATTGATGATGAAGGAGATCTCTCGGTTACAAGGGTGTTGTTTTGCTACCTCTAATCACCAGAGTCTCTAATCTCTTGTCTATCTAAGACCAGTCAATTGAGACGTCGAAAACTTGATCCTCTCGGGGTGACCCGCCCCTCCTTATATAAGCTGAAGGGGCGGCTTACATGTAAAGTCCAAGTCGGATTGAGACTTCCTATTGTGACTTCCCATCGTGGGCTTCTCTTCATGGGCTTTTGAGTCACTAGGCGGCTTACGCTGGGCGGCTCACGCCGGGCATCTTACAACTGGAGAATCATCTTTAGGGACTCATCTTTAGGGACTGACAACCGGAGAGTCATCCGGGGACTCACAACCGGAGAGTCGTCCGGGGACTCATCGGAGAGTCATCCGGGGACTCACAACCGGAGAGTCATCCAGGGACTCACAACCGGAGAGTCGTCCAGGGACTCACCGAAGAGTCATCCGGGGACTCACTACCGGAGAGTCATCCGGGGACTCCCAACCGGAGAGTCATCCGGGGACTCACCGGAGAGTCATTCGGGGATTCACCGGAGAGTCATCCGGGGACTCACAATCGAGAGTCATTCAGGGACTCACAACCAGAGAGTCATACGGGGACTCACCGGAGAGTCATTCGAGAACTTACAACCGGAGAGTCATCTTCAAGGCGGGTCATAGCTATCTCCGGGTTATAACTGTCTCCCGGGTCATACCGCGGGGTATATCCCCGACAGAATGCCTTTAGGTTAAGGCAGATGGCATGGGTTCATGCTGCTTGTTCTATTTAAGTGGTTGGCCCTTGTGGCCCTATCTATGTTAGACTAGACATTCATGGTCCCTATTTATGTAATATGCTAAATGTGGATGTAAGACTCTTGTTATTCATCTTTTGTGTGTTCAGTGAGCATAGATCTTTGGGATCACTGTACACGTGCATTCGGTTATCATGACTTATGAGTCGGGGTCCCCACAGAGCTGATATCAGAGCCATCCTGACTGTAGGAAGCCCTTAGTTAGTACGGACATTAGTTAGGTCAAAACTGTTTTTGCATACCCTTCAAAATCACCCATAAAGCCTCTCCTAAAATTCCAAGCGAAGCAAAGGTTTTTGCCTTAGGACTTCCACCATTTTTCTCTTAGCTCTCCTCGTCTGCTTTTCCAAAACTTTGCAAATGGTTGCTACTACCCTTGTGCCCCTGACCACTGGATTCCTTGTAATCCTCGTGGGTAACCTGGAAGGAATCCACCTTGCCAAACGATTGCCGACATATCTTGGACCCAAGTTGGTGGCACTAGACAAGGAGCTACCAACAGAAGACACCTTATCGAAGGATGAGGATGTCAAGACTTAGATGATAATGACACCCTCGACACAGCCCCAGGATGAAGCCACCCTGGCATTTGATGACTCGGGCATAAGACATGCAATGTCATGATAATGCATCTCTAATAGAGCAACCTTGTCCTTTTCGTTGTTATATCGGTAACCACTAATGTATGAGAACCTCGCCATTTGGTCCGCCTCACTATAGTGAGCAGGAAAACGGTTCTCATCATCCCCCCCGCTCTCGGTGCCGATGATATCGTTAACGTGGCCGGCATGATACAAATCTACCATGCCTTGTTAATGTCATTGCACAAAAGATTGCCTACCTGGAATGCTCGATGCCTTAGAAGACAAGAAGGTATTGTTACAAACACAAGGACACGAGAAGACCCTGTCAACAACAGTCACGAAGAATCACCTTCATCATCAACTCAACAGCCCCGAAGTCGTCAAGTACTCTTCAGCCGCAACCAGGATCGTTTTGATGAACAATAACCAAAGACATAGCGACACCTGAAGAAGACCTAGAAGACTAAGCGGACTCCTCTCTAAGGCACGAAGCAAGCACGGCTAATGAGTCTGAGAACCCCTAGGGTAGGATAAGTCGTGTGTCCCCCATGCGAAGTCGGGTCTGTATGATGGTTCAAATGGAACCATGATGTGTGTTGCTTGTTTTTCTTGTTTGTGGTTTGGTGTGAGTCACACTTTTTCCCTAGGCAACAAGTGTGCGACTATGTCACCTACCTTACCTTGATGTTTGTGTTTGGCCTTTTCGGCACTTGCTTGATTGCACTTGCACTATACCACCCCCTTAGGCATGCTCCTCTATACTACTTTCCCCCTCCCCAATCTCGTCAACTGAAGACCGGCAAGACAAGATGCACCAAGGACCCACCTCGACGGACAGCTAGCGTTGAAGACTATGACTAAAGTGTACTCAATGAAACGCAACCCCGTAGTGTTACGCTTTTCCCTTAGGATTGGAAAACCCTCCCTATCCCAACCTAGACCTCACAAGATTCCCTAACAGAAGCCTCTGATCACGTGTTTAATACACGGATTTCCCAGAGCACTTATTGAGCTTCAATAACCCCTACACCTTGCACTGGGTTTAGTATGGAGTTGTGATCATAATGAACGAACATCCTTCATTCTTATGCTAGCACTAGAACCTTGGTGTCATAGGAAGGATCATTCTAATGATATACAATTTATGGGCAATGATTTGATTTAGGCATAATAGAGGTCTTAAGCAAGCAGTTCAGACCCTTTGGTGGATTACGAGGTTTTATGTTGGTGAGTGGAATTGGTGGATCAAGACTGATAGAGTAGCATAACTTACTTGTCCCTTGAGCAAATTGGATTAGTATGGAGCTCTTACTAGATGTAAACCTTGGATCTAAATAGGTGATTCCAATAGGTGCTCGATTTCAATTAAACCATATGGTTCAGAGTAAATTGGATTTAGTCCAATGATCTTGATCATGATACCATGCTTCTTGGTGAATGATAGTAGAAGGAATCAGATGATGTTAGGGATAATTTAGGGATCTATATAAGCTCGACCTTGGAGTGTAGTTGGACTTGAGATTGGAAGTTCATGACAATAGTCCTTGCAATGATATGTGGATTATATGAACTCAAGGAGATTATGGTTGACGCCACCGATGCTGGATATGTAGTAGTAATAGATCATGTAATGGTGGATGATACTCATGGGTCGTTTAACTGGATTCGTAGGAAGGAAATGATATCTCGGATTGGTATACTATATATTTCCTTAGCATGGAGATGCAACCTCTCGGACCTTCGGTATATTAGCTGAACACTTGGGTTTCTAATGTCATGATCAAGATTAGCGGCTTGTAAATTATCCCGAGGATTTTTATATAGGGATATACGTGAGTTAGCTATAGTATATAGATGAGATTTTCAGCATTGTCCTTTCTCTCAAAGCCTTGTAGATATGAGTGGTGTGTGTAATATTGGATTTGACTTATATGAGATGATACCTTTGAGGATATAGGGTGATTTTGTTTGGAGTAATAGGCCGTACTGTTGTCATCTAATAGTTGTGCTCAGGATAAGGTGTTACACTTTCGCTCACATCCTAAGCTCCTTGAAACCCGAAGCTTTACCCAACCATGACACAGTTGGGCTAAGACCATAGGCTCTGGCTCTAAGTCAAAAGACCATGGTCGATACTCCACCATGACTACCACCCACCCTTTCCATAAGGAAGGTTTCCACGAAGACCTCTATTAGGTTGGACCACAAACCCTTGATACTAGTGACCATCCGGGACGAATGCCTGCTCCTCTCACATATCCCATGAGCAATGTGTTATGTGATACTTATTTACCCAATGAGAGGAAGGAACACCTTAGTCCTGTTTGGACCAGCCCCAGGAACACCAATTACCATGCCTCTCAAGTATAAGGTCTCACCTTGAAGGAGTTGGGCTCCAGGAAGCACCCTCCCTACAGAAGAAGATTTTCTTGCCCAAGCAAGATGAAGGACCACTATGATTGCGGAGCCACGACAACAACGAAGAAGAAGCAAAAGGAAGTCAACCACCACTCCTCTGTCGGCTACATCAACTAGACTACACCGAAGCACCGGCATCGAAGCACGATGAAGCCCTTGCACAGCAAGAGGGTTGAAGAACCCCTTGTTATGACTGGTCATCCATCAGTTCCTAACTAGGAAGCAATCGGGGAGAGGACAACACCCCTCACTCCGCTTTGATAGTATACGATGAACATGACGTCCCTACTCCCTTCAAATGTCTAGAATGGAGTGGACGACTGTCATGACTTCGTTATCACCCCTTTTTAGACGATCTAGGGCATAAACCATGACTCGATCATGGTAAACCACCTGTCAAAGGTTGTTCACCCCACTTGCCAAGCGTCAGACCTCAGGGATTAGGTGGCTGATCTATACTCTGGATAGTCAGCTTATGTAGAGCCCCACTAAAACCTTCCCAGACGGTAGAACCCATTTTGACACCAAGTCTCTAGGCTCAGTCTTAGGGACGAGACTCAGAGTAGACCTTGCCACGGAGAAATGAGTAGACCAAACGCTCAAAAACCCTCCAGAAATGTGCGTCCATGAGGATGAAGAAAAACGACCAGAGGAGAATGAAGAATCTACCTGGGCAACTTACACAAGCAGAAGATCTAGATGAGAAGCCCATGATGAGACACCTCAGCACTCTCAAGGATCAAGGCCACCTACGACTAAAGACTTCCTGCTTTAAGGAAGATAAGGAATTCCCCATCTATGAGAAGCTACACCGAGACTCAACCCTTCTATTATAACGCGAGACATCTAGATGTCACTAACCAACGAGAGCAGTCCTACGACCAGCACACAGATACACCACTTGGCCAGGTATTCCGACTTTGGGATACACACGCAAGCCAGGCCCTACGAGAACCCCGTTCACCCTCAGACGAAGTCAATAGTGCACTCAAAGACATATCATCAGGCACTTCAAGATCTGGAAGGACAACCACGCAGGAGCAGAAGCCACATGGGAACGTGAAGACTACCTCACCTCTAGATTTCCGCATCTTTCCCAGCCTAGCCTAGGAATCTCAGGGACGAGATTCTTGTAAGGGGGGTAGGTTTGTCACACCCTACGATTTGCCTCATAACTAAGTTATCATGACTCAAAAATCAGGGCCAATTAAAACTTTTGTGTGCTTGTTATGCTTGACTTGATTACTGATTGTTTGATTGCTTGCTAGTGCTCTATACTCATAAAATTCCCTCCTACTCTCAAAGATCTTTTCCTTGATCCAAAATTCTTTCTCAATGATCATGCCATGTGAGTAGTACCCAAAACTATTTTTACAAAATATTATCTTGGCCAAAAAGCATTTATTTAAATTAGGTTTTCAAAAAACCCTGATTTGAGATTTGCACTCCAAGTCCCCAAATTGGGTGGATCCTCTTTACCCAAATGCACTATTTGAGACCCACTATATATATAACTTCCCCAAACCACAGAATATTATTTTTTAAAGATTATTTTCATATTTTATTTAAAGGCTTTTTCTTAAGGCCAGAAATGGTCTTTTATAGGGAAAAATTATTTAGATGCTTTAAAAAGATTGGAGAAAATTTAGGAAAACTCAGTGGACATATATTGTCCATATATAAGAGTTTAAACACATGGTCATGTTGAACGTATTGGACAAAACCCATCAAAGCCATTTCTGCCTATATCAAGCATTTGAAAGATTTATATAAGAAATATTCTCAAATAAATTTACGAAAATTCTAGAATTCACATATGATATTTGTGATCATCCTGCCAAGTTTCACATAAATCCCAATTGTTTTGGTTCATCAAAATATCCCAAAACCCTCTCTGTCCAGATCCAATTTTGAGCAACTCTACATTACCAACTGTCTCCCCTTAAGCTCAAAATTTGTGGACATGTTATAATCCTCCAATAATGCATACACACCAAGAGGTGCATCAAGGAGATCAGATTAACTTGTCCAAATTACCCCAAACCCCTTCCCGATGATTCCAAAAGTTGGGAATGTTTGCATTGCCAAGTATCCCCATTGGGCCCCAAACTTTTTCTGCATGTTATAATCCCTAAAATATGTCACCACATCAAGTGGTGCATCAGGGAGGATATGTTTTCTTAGCTAGATCTACACAACTCCATTTCTGCCCATTTCCAGGGTTTGAAACTTTTGCATTGGCCACTTTCTCTGAATGAGGTCAAAACTTGTGATCAAGCTCATTTATATCTATTTCTCAATCCCGTTAACTCTCATGTCAATCACAGCAGCTTAGCTGTCCCAAAACTCTATCAAACACCTTTTGGCAGAAAACCAAAATTGGTGTTTTCACCTCTTCCATTGATCTCCTTAACCTCAAATTTTTACCCCACCTTAACCTCATTCCCCTTTACCTCCAGTAACAATTTCAGGTTCATAGCTCAATTATTTTGGGGGTAAAATCCCAAGATCCCCCCTGGACAGCTAGTTTTCCCTCTCACCTAAGGCACCTCCAGAGCATCCTATGCCCTGTCCCCCTTGGCTTAAACCCCCTAGAGCTTTTAGGCACAAGTGGACATGCGCTGCCTACCAAGGGCATGTCCTTTAATGCAATGGACGTGCTCTAGGGCGCGCTACAATGCGCTCGAGCACTGTAGCGGGCACCATTCCGAGCCATCCGACAACATTGGGTGTCGTGGTGGTGTCTCCCGAGACCGCCTTACCGTCCTCGTCACGCCACTCGGTCGGGCCCCTCCTCCCGTGCCTTCCTCTCTCCCCTGCCGGACACACTCGAGCTCCTCCCCTGGGCGTGATCCATGGTGCACCTTGGCATGGCTATTTAAAGCCTTCCCGAGCGCTGCCCGCGCCCCCTCTCGATCTCTCTTTCTCGCCTCACTCCCTTGAACCCCCCAGACCTTTCCCCTTGCTCTCTCGTGCCCTTCATCGCCTCCCATGGCCAACGGCCACCTCTGCGAGCTACGGAGCTGGCGCCGTTGTGGCCCCTCCCGGCGGGTGCTTAGCACCGGGATGGAGGCGGCACGTCCCCGTGAGCTCTCTAGCGTGCGCGGCGACGGCGGAGGTGGCCCGTGCCATCGGGGCAGGCACCGGCGCCGGCCGGCTTCCCAGTTACCCCCGGTCCCTCTCTGTCCGAGTAGGAGGAGGAAGGACGCTCTTCAAGGTGGGTCCCGCGCGTTAGCAAGCCCGGCGCCGAGCCCAGGCGTTTAAGTGGAAGCGCCCCCGCAGGGTTCCTCTTCCCTGCGGCGAAGGCCCAGGCGTTATCCTGTGCCCATGAGCGCAGTTTAACCAACTTTTTCGTAGGGTAAAATTCCTTTCCCATTTTCTTTTTCAGAGATGAAGAAAACTTCATAGAAAATTCATATGACCTCCATTTTAGCTGATTCAAATTCCTACAGATTCCTAAAATCTTGAGCAATTCAAATATGTGCATTGCACATTTTTCCTGCAAACTTTTATGTAGGGTTCAAACTCAAATTTGAATTTGAACTTTGAATGCCCCACTTGTAAAAATCCCTAGAGCATTCATAATAACTCCAAATGGAGTGATTCAAAATCCTAGGTGTATCTGAACTCATGAGCTAGTATGTGTGCATTTTTCCATATACTTTCTAAGTTGTGTGGATTATTGGGCCACTTATTCATGTCTGACCCACTTTCCAAATTCGTAAGAAAATCATCCCAATAGTTGACGAAGTAGAGGAAATGCTCGGAGCGGACTAGAAGCGGGTGAAGACCTCGAAGACATTACTAAGCCAGGCAAGCAGCCCTTTGACCATGTCAAGAAACCATTTTCATTGCATGACATATAGAACTTTACTTTTGTCATATTTGATCATGTGGAGTGGTGACCCCTTCGGTGGGGCACTTCCGAAACCTTTACCTTTGACACTTGCATCGTGCAAGACCCTACCACCTTATGAGGGTTGTGCGGGTGGGTGTAGATAGGATGCTAATAGATGCTACGCAAATGGTTCGGGTTTATGCATGGTGATGGGAACAGAAATGATTTCAAAGACTTTTTGAAAACCCCTTCGGGTGCCACTAATGCCCGTGGGAGATGATGATGAGTTGGGTAACCACTTGAGAAAGAAGTGGTATGCTGGAGGAAGTGAGTGTGTTTTTCCAAAATGGAGAGTTCTAAGGTCTGCTGACCGTCCCAACCTTACATGTGCAACCATGATACCCCTTATGGGACGGGGCTTTGTTGATTACCTTGGTGGGTACTCGCAAGGAGCCTTCATTACTAGTGGCGGGAGTGGCATGGTCACTCTCGATAAGGGGTCGTACCGGTATGTACGATCATGCGCTGTCTTCACAGGCACCGGGCACACCGTTGGTCCCCTCATGGATGGTACGATTAGATCAAGGCTCATGTGATGTACATCGTGAGGGCTGGGTACCAATCGAGTGGACTCTTTGTCTAGTATCGCTAGGGGAAAGGCATTGTTCGGGTGCTTACCTCACGTATGTTATATACCGCGAGTCGTGGATGACACGGAAGTTCCACGAGTCTTGTGGGTAAAATGTGCAACCTCTGCAGAGTGTAAAACTATTCAAATAGCCGCGTCGGCGGTCATGGACAGTTGGAGGTCCTTCTTAGACTACGTCCGGATGTTTTCATGAAACTTGGTGTGAGTGTGGATGTGATGGTGACAAAGAGGTCACATGGTCTAAGTCCGATGACTTAGCATGGGAATTGAACTAAGTCCGATGACTTAGCATGATGGATGAACATGAGGTGTTCAACCGCTACTTATGATGACATTTGTAACTTGTTCATATGGATATCTGCCTATTGTTGATTCATGCTTACTAGTTACTTGATCATGTTATTGCATTTAAAACTAGCTTTCCGCAAATTACCTACTTGGTGCTATATCATGCATCATTGTTACCTTGTTCCAAAAATTGGGTTGCTTGCGAGTACATTCAAAGTACTCATTGGCTTGCCACTGGTTATTTAATTGGCCGGGCATGGAAGAACAAGAGTATGTTGAGGAGTTCGTCGGAGATGAACATGCGAACTAGGACGTTTCCCAGTTAGAATGCTTGTAGGTTAAGGCAGATGGCATGGCTTCAGGCTGTCGACCAAGATTTCCGTTGCTTGTTCTATTTAAGTGTTTGTCCTTGTGGCCTTATCTATGTAAGACTAGACCTTCATGGTCTCTATTTGTGTAAGACGCTAAATGTGGATGTAAGACTCTTGTTATTCAGCTTCTATGTGTTCTATGAGCATAGATCTCTGCGATCATTGTACACGTGCATTCGGTGATCACGACTTATCAGTCGGGGTCCCCACACTTTAACCTGTAGCATGCGATGGGCCGATCTTCTATCCTGGTCCGGCCATTAAGCCACATGACCGGAGACGTGTTGTCGCCAAACACTCCCCATGTCCGTTCGCCTTGGAGGTTAAGTCTGCATGTTCCAAACAACTCTATCTGATTGGACCATCAGCAGTTTATGAGGCCCTAGATTGGATCTCGTCGATGAAGATCACCGACGATCCAACCCCGATCTATGCTCAGATCGGCTACGATGCCGGTCAGGACGAATTTATCGACCCACCCACTACCCACTTAATAGCCACTGTTGTAGATTTAACTGACATGCTGTAATATGCCTCCGAGGAGGCAGAATACATGGATGTAGAGAACCGTGCTCCCACCCTCGGTAACACCGGGAGGTGGGCCGCCACTTCCACATATGATGTCTACATGGTAGATACTCCTGTCACTAATGGCGACAAAACGCCTATCAACGATGGTGACAACTCGGGTGAAGCGCCTTCAAGGCGCCAGAAATTGCATAAGCGGTCCAAAGGCAAAAAGGGAAGGAAAGCTATTATCAGCAATGGGGACGGTAACACCCCTGCTGACTATGGCAATCCTGATATCCCTGAGCACCCGTTAGAGGGTCCGGAAGGGCCTGAGGACCAAAACAAGCCCGATAACATCAAAGAATCCGAAGACGATATTTACCTTCCCCCCATCGAGGAGGAAGATATACCAGAAGCCGGTGACTTGTACATCCCTGATAACCTCGAAGATCAGGAAGAAATCAGGCAACAGCTCACAGCAATGCCTCGCAGCTTGAAAGCTAAAGAACGGCACCTCAAAGATGAACATGATGGACAAAAGTCCTCTCAGCAGAGGAAGTATACAACACCGATCTGTCGGACCACCCCAAAAGCTACCCACGGAGAAGGGTGCTGCTGCAATTTGATGACGAACTCACTGATACTCAGTCTCCAAACCATACTCCATACGACAGGTTGGACTGCCCCCTCGCGGGCGGGACAAGACGGCTGACGACACAGGTTATATACCGGCAATGCCCCGAAGATGGGGTAAGGAGCCATTAGAGCCCAATGATAGGTTCAACCTGTGAGATGACCTAGATCACAGAGCATGCCGTACAAGATCCATCTATGGATCCAGAGACTACTCACCCAATAGACGGGGCGGGTACAGACCATGGTTAGACCAAAATAACAGAGTCCGAGAATGCATTCCGGGCCAACATAGACGCAGAATACAGGTGCGACATAGCACGGGCCAGAGGCACCACTCACCCACTGTGCTTCACAGATGAGGTAATGCAAAATCAGTTCCCCGAGGGGTTTAAACCTATGAACATAGAACAGTATGATGGGACTACTGACCCAACCATATGGATTGAGGACTTCCTCCTCCATATCGACATGGCACGAGGAGACAATCTCCATGCTATCAAATATCTACCTCTTAAGCTTAAGGGGCCAGCACGACACTTGTCGGGGATATACCCTATGGCTCGTCGTTCTTCTGGCGCTCGCCGGCTCGTGGCTCCTTCCGCGGCTGCTACTGTTCAAGCCGTGCTCGACCAGTTCGACCTTATCCCGCCTCCGCGTGCCCCTCTCAGCACTGGCTCCCACACGCCCAGCCAGCTCGACGTCCCGCACCGACCCGTTGGCTCCGCCCCGTCTTGTCCACTGTAGCGTATGTCAGCCCCGGCATAATACAATACGTGCATACTAAACTGTCCAAAGCAAGCAGGCAGCAAGGTGGATGCTTTGCATGGAGGCTAGCTTACGTACGTGCGAGTCGACGACACAAAAATACAACTGTTGATGGATAATATGACCATATCGGTCCTACATGTTTATTGCATTTCTTGATCTGAAAAACAAGATGTCAAAGGAGAGCCTCAAGATGCTACTGTGGGCGACTAGGATGGCCTACATCCTTGGTTCAAAGGTTATGGAAGTATCACGATGGACTCCTTGAAACAATGCTTGCACAAATTTTGAGCCCTGGGAATTATCGACTGCAATGAAAAAGTCAAGAAAAACCATGAAGACAATTAGCTTACCAATAGACAGAAACTAGAGCTCTACGTAACTTTGTATGAAAGAGCCAGAGATAAATTTGGACGTCCCCTGGTTCGCCAGGGGGCACCTAGTTGGATAATCTGGAGATGAAGCAAAGAGACACGGAGCACCAGAATTGAATTGGGCTAATGCCACGTTGATTGGGAAGCTTTCCGTCCAGCTGGGCCTATAAAAAAGAAGGTGGGCATTGTGTGAGCAAGAAATACTACAACTCAGTCTCATCGATCAGACATCCGACGAACGTACATATGAATCATCTGTCGTCCTAACAAAAATCAGGTGCTATTGGCCCTATTTATATTATCAGTATATATTAAATCTTTGAGAACAATCACTCTATCTGCAATATTTTTTGCGTAGGAGAATTATTCATTACGAAGGTGGCATTATATTACGAGTACAGAGTTCGAGCCAACATCATCAGTCAACGCCATGATGACTCGCCGTACAAGATGGCCTACAACATCGCGGCAACTTGCACGTCTGCGTCGGCTTATAAATGCCACGGGCGAATCCCGTGTTTACATCAACATGTCGGGGTCGCACTCACCCGTTGGCCACACGGTCCGGCTTACAACGTCGTGGCTGTCTCTCGCTACCGCACCGGCTTACAACGCCGCGACCATTTTTCACAACAGCACCGGATTACAAACACCGCGACTGACTTCTATGTTTACATCAACACGCCAGCATACACCAGTACGAGCCGCCCAACTAAGGAGCGAAGACGCCGCCCACAGTCTGATCTACATCAGTATCTCGGTGCGGTGTTCGCCTGCACAAGCCACCCGACGGACAGGCACACAAAGTCGCCACCACTACAGTTTGGTTAAAACTTCAACAGCCTGCCAGGATGAACCATCGACCGGATTATTGAAACAATATACGGGAACGTCTATAACCCGCCACAGTCAACCTCGTCCTTTAGTGGAGATTCTCAAGCCACCTATTCGAGTCAACTTAAGACTCGGGGGCTACAGACATGGCGAGACACATTTGGTGATTTTTCAAAGAGAACCCCGGGTCTTTGCAAGAGAAAACCCAATCCTGGGGGCTATTACATTATTGGCGGAAGAATTAAAAGTTACCCAAGAGGAAGAGTCACCATGATGCACCATTCAAACATGGGTATCCGGATTTATTTGATCATCATAAAGTAACTTGGAGTTTCTGTTGTTTATGCATTTCAGGTTGTGCAAAGGATGGTAGCTTACAAAGCGACGACCCATAGGATTATGGCATGCCAGATGGCGAGAGGCTTAAGGTCACCCAAGAGGATGAGCCGCCATGTTGCGAGCCGTTCAAACATGGGTGCGCTGCCTTATGGACGAAAGTTTTTAAAGTTACTCAAGAGGACGAGCCTCCATGATGCGAGCCGTTCAAACATGGGTGCCAACTCGCTCAAGAGGACGAGCCGCCATGATGCGAGCCGTTCAAACATGAGTGCCAAGTCTCTTAAGAGGACGAGCCGACATGATGCGAGCCATTCAAACATGGGTGCCACGGGAGATGAAGAGGATGAGCCGCCAGGATGCGAGCCGTTCAAACATAGGTACCATGATGCAAGACGGGTCGTTGACCAGAGCAAGGCGCCAGAGTGGGTGAAGGCCGCCCCCACTCTTGGTAGGGTTGTACCTGCCTGTATGTAGCTACCGCTCGTCTAGGGGTGCAGCGAGCTGTCAACTCACCCCCTCCAAGGGCCTCATACAATGGCGAGGGAAGCTCTCTCTCATTTGCTACATACTCTCCGCCAAGTGGCCCGTCGTACTCTTAACAAGTGACGTTGTTTAAGGTTCAAATGACGGATTTATGTCACGTGAGAAGTAGCTTATGGGCTCCGAGGCACTCACTCCGTTATAAATTCTGGTATGTTGCGCCCTTAATAGTTAAACTCGCCTAGAGACCCTGAGTCGTGCAAGATTGGCGGCCACTCTCGGTAGAGACCCTATACTGTTAAGAGGTTCCAAGCAACAGTCCCCCCAGAAGGGCCAGAATATGAGTTTTTCAAAAAACAAAAAACAAATAGGAAAGCAAGACCATCATCCATTACATATTACATCATACCTTGCATCATCCATATTGCATCATACACTGCATCACATATTGCATCATACATTGCATTCATGTTATAAGTCGGGCCAGAGCAAGATTGTGAAAGATGAAGGAAGGCTATATTAAGTTCTCCAGGTTATGCTTTTTCAAGCCGCCCTTACAACGATATAGTATATATTTTGTCTTGAATTTTGCAGGTCTTGTCTCTTAAGATGAGTCGCCGTTAAGTATGATGAAAGAACTTCTGCAGGAACAAATAGATCTTTGATAGCCAAAATGGATGTATCTTCATGATGGTTTATTATAACCAGTACTAAGTGATTGGGATTTTTTCAAGCCAGATTGGAAAGTTGATTATTCTTGAAGAGCCGCCCTATCAGATATGATGCCGTGTCATCTAATTGACCGGTTCTCGCATTTCTTCAATTGTGCTCTGTAGTAATCTACAACACCCATGGATTTATCAAATATATATTTGTCAGGTTGCACTGCAACCGTGAGCAGGGATTTCATGTCGAAGACAAAGGAATTATTCCAGGATATTCATTCTGGGTTATATCACAGCCACAATCAAGGACTCTTTCAAATCAGATCAATATCAGTTCAAGAAAACTTCAGAGGTGCATTGTGATGGATTATTATCACAGAGTCCCAAGTCGCCGCAGGCGTGCGACCCGACACTTGGGGGCTACATTATTCAACTCCATTTTATATCAAATATGCAAGTCCCATGTCGCTGCAAGCATGCACCATGGCACTTGGGGGCTATAGTACTCAGCTGTTTGACAGTTTAAGAGGTTCAAATTGAAGACCCGACACATCACATTCTAATGAGCCGACCCTTGGGGGCTACATCTGCTGAAGTTTCATAAGGTATAAGACAGTTACAAGTCCCAGGTTGCTACAGGCAGGACAACCAGACACTTGGGGCCTACACAACCACAATTATTATTCCAAAGCACCAAGTCATCATGGATAATCTCAGAGCTTTAGGGCTACAGGTAATATGGACATATCAAAACTTTGAGGAGAATTTTCAAGATGTTAATTATGGAGTTCAGTTGTTAGACCCGGCATCACCAAGATTCATGACCCAACATTATCAAAAGATCATAACCCGCCAGAATTTCTATAGGACACCTTGTTTCACAACAATGGAAGTCCGGATCTACGTGATGAGGATTTCTTGTTTTCAAGATTTTCATTAAGCCAAAGTATTGGAAGCCGACTCAATGGCATATGGGTATTCTATTCCCAATATTTTTCAATGGATGCTAACAACCAAGATGATTTTCAAGACGACTCATTCATATGCAGAAAAGACCCAAATTTTTGAGGAACCACTTAAGAGCCAGTCAAAGGAGCAAGCCGGCCACTTAACATATTTACTATTCCTATTTTAGGAGGTTACCATGAATAAATTAAAGCTAACCTAGGGGCTAATGTTGGGGATATACCCCGCGGTATGACCCGGCCTGGCGACTCATAGGATACCTGGTCAAGACATGGCGTTTAATTGGTGACCCGGCAGGTGGGTCGCAGGACAACCAGGACCAAGACCCGGCGTGTAAGCCAGCGCCAGGCGGCTCACAAGAGAAGGCCCAAAGGAGAGAGGATTCCCTTGCAAGAGAAACAAGACCAGGATTAGGATTCGTGAAAGACTAGTACTAGTCCTACTGGCAGTAGGACTCTACATGTAAACCTACCCTCTCCACTTATATAAGGAGAGGTAAGGCACCCCTAGAGGGACAAGTTAAGATAGACACAAGTCATTAGAGATAGAGAAATTAGAGGCTCTCAAGATTAGAGGTAGCAAGACAACACCCTTGTAACTGAGAGATCTTTCTCATCATCGATAAAAGACAAGCAGGACGTAGGCTTTTACCTCCATCGAGAGGCCGAATCTGGGTAAACTCACGTCTCTTCATTCCGACCAACCCCTCTCAAGCCGCCACATAGTTGCAATCACCCCGAACCTAAGTACGTTCACCCGGACATCTGCCATGACAAATCCACGACAACACTGGTTAAATAGACTCCTCGAAAACTCCATTGGATGCTGGGAAGACCTAGAAGATGCGTTCCGCTCTAACTTCCAGGGAACCTATGTCCACCACCGGACTCTTCCGATCTCAGCAACGTCGTCCAGAAGCCCGGCGAGTCTGCTCGGCAATTCTGGAATCATTTCTTGACTAAGAAGAACCAAATTGTCGACTATCCGGATGCTGAGGCCATAGCCTCCTTCCAGCACAATATTCAGGACGAATGGCTGGCCCGCCAGCTTGGCCAGGATAAACCTCCGACCATGTGTGCCCCTACTTCCCTCATGACCCGCTTTTGCATGGGGGAAGACAATTGGCTAGCAAGACACAACCACAAATTCCGAAGACCCCATATCCTCTGAAGCTTGGGATGGCAACGGAAAACCAAAGCGCCAACAGAATAAGCGCCGGCACAATAATAGCGATGCCAATGACACGGCTGTAAATGCCTGATTTCGCAACTCCCAACCTGGGCAGCGGAAGAAGCCTCCTAAAGGCTATCGCGACGGACCCACCTAGCTAGAGAAGATCATGGGAAAGCCTTGCCAAATCCATGGGACTCCAGAGAATCCCTCCAACCACACACACCGCAATTGCTGGGTATTTAAACAGGCTGACAAGATACCACCCGAGGACCAAGGCAAAAGTTCTCACAACGAGGATGAGGATGAGCCTCGGGGTCCAATTGGTGGCGGACAGAAGAAATTTCCTCCCGAAGTAAAAATGGTGAATATGATATACGCCACCCATATACCTAAGAAGGGGAGGAAGCGCGCCCTTGGGGAGGTCTATGCCGTGGAATCCGTAGCCCCAAAGTACATCCCATGGTCGGCATACCCAACCACCTTTGATCGGCGTCACCACCCGACCAGTATCTGTCACGGGGGTTCAGCGGCCCTCGTCCTAGACACCATTATAGATGGGTATCACCTCACAAAAGTCCTAATGGACGGAGGAAGTAGTCTTAATCTGATTTACTCAGATACGGTGAAAAAGATGGGCATAGATCTGTCAAGCATCAAACCCAGTAGCACTACCCTGAAAGGAGTGATCCCAGGTGTTGAGGCCCGATGTACGGGTTCCGTAACCGTGGAAGTTGTGCTCGGCTCGTCGGATAACTTTCGCAATGAAGACTTGATCTTCGACATTGTGCCCTTCTGCAACGGCTATCACGTGCTGCTTGGTCGACAGTGTTCGCTTGTTTCAATGCAGTCCCACATGACACATACCTCAAGATCAAGATGCCAGGCCCCAAGGGGATCATTACTATTAACGGCAATACAGAGCACTCCCTTAGAACTGAGGAACATGCACTAGCCCTGTCGGCCGAATTCAGCTACAAAGAAGATCGGCAAGTTCCGCTTCAGACCAAAAAGGCACATAAGGCTGGGAAGCGAGTTCGGCTACAGACCAAAAACTTAGATCCTTCCTCGTCCCTTCAGTAGGGACTTGCCCCCATGGCACAACCATAAGACCAGCAAAGTACGTGCCAAGGAGGCACAACTGCGCACTTAAAATTCCATGGGTAGCGGTGGGGAAATAAAGATGGGTGTTTCGCTGGCCTGAACCTGTACCCTCAACACATCTTCAGAGAAAATGCAGGTGCTCCTAAAGAACATGCCTATGGCGTAAAGCTCACCTACAATTCGGCGGCCTCTCAAGACCTTGTTTGCAAGATCCATTCGCCGAACACTAACACCCATCAAGGTGCATCTAAGAGCAGGAGTCAACTAGCAACAAGGCATATCAGGACGTCTGATTATCAATCGAAGACCCCTGGTACAACAACTCATGTATAATTTCTTTCTTTCACATACATGTAAACAGTTGCTTCGGCAATCCGAGCTATAGGAGTTGTTGAGAAAAATATAAATTGCGTGGCGCAAGTTTTCCTCATTTGTCCTTTTTGGTGCTTATCTTCACCTCTCTCCCTCTTCTCGTGGACCTATTCGGTATGATGCGAGGCAACCGGCTAATAGACCGAGGGCTCGAGTTTAAAAATAAATCGCCTTATGTACATTCTATCATGCATTCGGCGTCTTGGTGTTCGCTTTATATGCATCGGTTCCGAGCTATGTCTTGTGTCAACAGTTGGGTTGCCCGGGTCCTGTGCTTGCCCCTTTACTTCCGCTTGTTCGGCTAAAAGGGCAAAAGGAGCACCCCTGCGATTGTGCTTCCGGATAGTCTGGTCAAGCACCTCAGGGGAGAAAGCTGAAAACTGACTATCATATTATGCAAGATCCGATCTGTGAACCCGAGCTGGAAGTATTATACTTCAATCCTCGTAAGAGGTTTTTCCGTGTTATACGAGGAATTTGCCCTTTATGCAAACATTGTGATACCGGCTTTGGCCACGGTTCATCCGAACATCACAACACTTTGGTGGCTGATCATACACTTCTGGTAGTCCTTTTCGTGCCCCTATGGCTAAGTGAAAGAAATAAAGCACTATAGTCTGATTGCCTAGTCTGCCACACTGTACCGCCTTCGGGTTACGATAATTCGGCTAAGGGACATAGTGCATTGGCATAGACACCCCATGTTGTATCTACATGGGGCTGAAGATGACGACTCACATCTTTCAGTATTAAACGGCCATATCGAAGTTATAAAGGAATGCAAAACCATACAAGAACAATAATTAATATCATCAAAAGTTTGTACAAGTCTTCGGACGCGTTATAGTTCATTCAAATAAATGATCGCCTGGACACTGGGACGCTATTACCCGAGCACTCTCCATCACTCCATCAAAGTATATCTATGCTCCTTCCAGGGAGGCGGCGGGGCGATGACTACCTTCATCGGATCTAGCCCCGGCTACTGCACCTTCTCTCTTGCAAGGGCCATTCAGACTCCCTCGATGCAGGAGGAGCGCTTGACGGTGTCGAGGCGGGGCGAAGCAGCAATCAACCTCTGCACCAGGCCAAAGTAACTGTCTGGCAGTGGCTTGCCGGCCATAAACGGATGGAGAGGTCTTCACGGCCGGCGCCTCCATCTGGTGTAGCTCCATCAGCTATTTCAGCTGCTCCACTAAAAGAGGAGGACGCTCGGGGGCTCTGAACTGTGCCCGGAACAGCCGACCTTCATCTCCTTCTCCCCGTGAGGCGAACAACTGATTGGCATCTGTCATGCTGTTCTGGAGATCGGAGGAGGCGCGTGAGGATCGCCACACTTGGGTAAGAAATTCTAATTTTCTATCCCCGAATATGCACTTTAGTGAGTATGGCTTACCATCTATTATGTCTTTGGCTTGGCGCACTTGCTCCTTGTAAAACTGTCTACCCACTCACTCCTTTTGGAGTTCGGCTGTTAAAGTGGATAGTTCAACCGAGCTTGCCTTATTCTTCTACTCCAAGGCCTCGTATTTTTCACTGGCATCCTTGAGCTCCTACTAGACCTCCGCCACGTGACCCTCATGCTTGCCACTTGTGGCCCACATGGCAGAAAGGGCGACAACCATTTCTTTAGCAACAGCCCTCTCGGCGGCCGCTTCGTCCTTCGCGCATTGGAGCTCAGCCTTGAGTCTCTCCACCTCTTTCGTCGAAGCTACGCGTACATCATACAATGTCAAAAAGCTGCATTGACAATATTCGGACAATGGAGTTCAGACAAAGGTATTCTGATTCATTTTTGACATACCTTGGGCCTCATCTAATCTTCAGTTAAGGGCCTCGACTTGGTCTTCAGAGTGCTTAAGCTTCCAATTTCGCTCGTCCAGCTCGACGCCATTTATTGCCGCCACCGATGATGGAGCCTGCATTACACATACAGTTGATATATTACATGGGTTCTCAATTCCCGAATTATAGTCAATTCGATCATATGTTGAGTTATCCTACCATGTCGGATACTTAAAGTGTATTGAGTTTGATATCGAATACAGGAGTGAACCCCAGGTGAGTTATTTCACCTCACCTAAGGCTCGGGGGCTCCCATGTATATAATAGAAATAAATAAAAACTTTTCAAATAAGAACATTAGGTGACTTACTTGAAAACCCGATCGGAGAACCTTGAAGGCCTCCTTAAGTCCGTTGTCGATGGACCAAATGCTCTGCAACACCTAACCCATAAGGGTGCGGTGCTCTTCGGAAAGGGAGGAGCTTGATAGAGTCTCCTCCATCACCAGCTACCTAGTTTTTGGTGGAGCCGGTGATGATCGAATCTCCTGATCACCAACCGGAGTTTGAACCGTTGCCTCCGGAGGCATGTTGCGCTCCGGAGAGGTCCTCGGAGGAGACTTGGCACTCGCTCGTCCAGCCTCCTCAATGACCGGGTGGGGTGTCGCTCCTCGGTCTTCGCTGGCTGAAGTGTTAGCCTCGGCCATGGTGTTGTCCTCCCCGCCGCCGGTGTCCGGCTCCATAGGAGCATGCTGGTACGACACCTCCGTGGCATCCCTCGTGGCGCCCAGAGTGGTGGGATGTGAGGCATCCCCGCTCTCCGCCAGTTCTGCAGGTGGGGTCTCCCCGTCCGATATCACATCGGTGAGGATGATGTGCGGGGGGCTGCTAAGCCAATAACCGACATGTTAGCAAGCTCTAGATATATTCGTCATTAATGGGAGGGTCTTTGGATCCTAACCTATTTGGAGGGGGCTTGACACGTAGGCTCGTTTGCGGAACCACTTTGACGTCTTCGGACATGGTGTCTGAGTCCGAACTATCGCCGGTCAGTATCACCTACGCCCGACGCGCCCTCTTCTGGACAGGAGGAGGGACCTTCTCCAGAGCATCCAAAGATGCTGCTCTCTTCTTGGGACAGGAGGAATTACCTTCCCCATCGCCCTTGACCTCGACATCCTCCTCTTCCTCCTCTTCTTCCTCTTCCTCCTCCTCAACCTCCTCCTGATTTGAGGAGGCGGGGGTATCCTCGGATGCCTGCCTGTCATGGTTTCTTCTTCTTATCTTTTTTCGTGGGAGCCTCGTAAGGATTTACCACGAGCATTCTTGCTAATAGCCCGGTCCTCTCGTCTTCGGGCTGAGGCGCTAGACTGTTAATTTTGACGGCTTTCTTCAGCCATCTCTGCAAAGGCAGATCAGAAAAGGGGTGATGAAACCTCCTTATGTAATGGAGCGGACAAAGCTAGGATGTATCGTACCTCGGATTCAGGTTGGGCAGCGTGCAGACCCTTGTCCTCCTTCTCGGATGGCCAGTTCTTCTGTGATTTGAAGAGCGCCTTCCACAACTTCTCCCGCGTAGTGAGGAAGACATTGTAGACTGTGGGCTTAGTGTTGAGCTCACAAGCCCACAAGAGAGTATCTCGACGCTGGCAAGGGAGGATGCGTCTTCAGAACATCAATTGGACCACATCGGTCAACTTGGTCCCCTCCTCGATCATGGAGCGGATGCGCTTCTATAGGCCACTCACCTCCTTGCTCGGTCCCCAGACGAGGCCCTTTTCGATGCATGAAGCCAGTATGGTGGGGGGACCAGATCTGAATGTGGTGGTAGCATGCTGACCTTCTTCATGTGGTTCAGTTATGTAGAACCACTCCTTCTACCACCCCTTGATGGTGTCCGTAAGGGTGCCCGACGGCCACCCAATGCGGGTGAGCTTGCCGATGACTGCCCACCGCAATTTGCGTGCTTGCCACCAACGCACTTGGGCTTGATGTTGAACACCTGAAGCCAAAGCCGAAAGTGTGGCTTGATGCGTAGGAAGGCCTCGCAGACGAGTATGAACATCGAGATGTGCATGATAGAGTTCGGCGGGAGGTCGTGGAAGTCGAGGCCGTAGAAAAACATCAACCCCCTCACAAAGGGGTGTAGCGGGAAGCTCAACCCCCTATTGAAGTGGGGGATGAACACCACCCTTTCACCTGCCTTGGGGGTGGGGATAACTTGGCCCTCCTCCATCGTGCGATGAGGGATGTCAGCGGGGAGGTATCCGGCTTTCTTGAGGTCTTGGATGTCCTCATCGGTCACCGTGGAGGCCTCCCACTTCCATTGGAGCCGGAGCCCGCCATTGGTGAGCTCGGAGGTGGGAGGTGGAAGATTTGGATTTGGGCGTCGGAGGCTCAAAGGAATGGGAGGCAGCGGAAGCATATGAGGAGCGTGAATGTCTATGTGGGTTTTCTTCCCTTTTATGAGGCTTATCTTTGAGCTCCCTCTGCCGTGCCACGAATCCCTCCACTTCCCGAGAAATCTACACAGTTGCGCATGCATGATTAAACATATCCCGTGTGAAACGGAGCACGATCTACATGTCGATAGATCGTGCTGATGGAATGGCCTCGAACCACGCATCGAGTCCCTGTAACTGGCCTAGCGGTTATGGTGGGCCCTGACCATTCGTCAGAGAGGTCGTCAGGGAACATTACCTTTACCCCTTGACGTTTGGCCTTCAAAGCCAAATTATTTCACAATATTTAGACGTGCCGCTCTTCGGAGGCTATTTCTCTTCGGAGGCTGAACTCTGTTTGGCGAAAGGAACTTACCTCGCAAGCCAAAGACTATGTTCGTGAAGCATTTGAAGCTGAAGACCCTTGGAATTAGAGGCAATTTCGGGGGCTATGGAGGGAGTCCTGGATTAAGGGGTCCTCGGTATGCCGACCTATTCTCATGGACCGGACTATATGGGCTACTTACCAAACACAGGAATATTTGAAGGCACAGTCTTCAAGATGGAAGCTTCGGGAAGTATGGCTTGCACTCCACGTTTGATGTAGCAAATAGGCATGTTTATCTCTTCGGAGTGTAACCGACCATGTGCAAACCCGGGGCATCCTCGGCATCTATATAAGCTGAAGGATTTTTGGGTATAAGGAGGATAACTTATCCAGGGTTAGCTATTTGATCTTGAGGTAGATCAACTCTGTAACACCCCACATCATCAATACAACCAAGCAAGGCGTAGGGTATTACCTCCATAAGAGGGCCCGAACCTGGGTAAATTTGTGTCCCCTTTATCTCATGTTACCATCGATCCTAGTCTCACAGTTCGGGACCCCCTACCCAAGATCTGCCGGTTTTGACACCGACACTACCCTTGTTTGATGTTCATGTATTCCAGAAAATCCTCAAAGGTGTTTATTCTCCAAGAATCATATTCCAAAGCACCTTACATGTTCATCCCTTTGATGTTTTTTCCTAAGTTAATGATTTTCTTCAAGATTCCTCAGTTGTGTGGATCCTCAAAATTCGCACAACTCTGGAACCTAAGAGAAGAACACTTAGTGAAATTCCTCAAGGCATATATGGTCAAATTTCCTCAACTTGATGTATTTTGAAAATTTCTGAGAACACATATGACCACTTCAAATTCCTCGCACCTATAATCTATTCACGAGTATAAAATGTCTGCTAACGAATCAATAGGTTCTCATCAACTTAACTCATTTGCAACATTTCTTGAGAAAAAATTGTGTACATCTTCAGAATCCTCAAGAGTTCAAAGTCATCAAGTGAAGAAAATGGCTGATGGCAAAATACCTCAGAAGGGTGGAAAGAAGGCTGAACAGAACACTGCCTTTGAGATACCTGAACCTCTGTATACAGGTTACTGTACACCTGATGAGGCCATTCATGGCAAAGAGACAACATAACAAAGGAAAATCAGAATTCAGAGGCTTGAAAGGAGGTGGGCAAAGGAATGGAGATACTATTGCTATGTCACTCCCAAGTACATGAAGAAATTCGCACTCAAACCCCCATGCAAAAGGGCTCCTCCGGCTGATGATCAAGATGTTGATCCCACAAGTGTTGCTCGTGGTGAAGACTTTCCAGCTGAATGGGCGAAGCATCAATGCAAACTTTAGAGAACTGCCGAAGCTGCAGTGAAGCAATTTAATGAAGACTGTGCTGCTCATGCCTCTACTGGAGCCTCTGCTAGTGCTCCAAAGAAATCAATGGTGAAGAAATCTGCAGTGAGGACAAGATCCTCAACTTCAAAGTCATCACTGCAGAATCCTCAAGCAAATTCTTCAAAGACATCTGCAATGCCTTCAGCAGCTTGACAATCACGAGCTGCTGCCACAAAGTCCTCAACACCTGTGCATCTGGCAACATGTTAGAGGACTACATGCTTCTCAATTGCTTCAGGGGTCTCTGTGAGTTCCTCTGCCCAAGCACAGTCATCAACAAGTCCTTCTCTGCTAAAGATGAAAGCTACTTCGGGACGAGGCACTCGACCAAGTCCTTACCCGAAGAAGGTGGTGTTCAAAATACCATCGGACTCTTGATATGATGAAGCTGATGATAATGAACTTGAGACAATCATCAGAAACAAGCAAGAACGAGTGGCTCAAGCAAATGGCACTCAAATTCCTATATGGTTGGATCCAAAAAATGGTGTTGAACTTCATTGATATCTTGCACAAGGACCCTAACACTCCAATTGATGATTTGAAGCTACCTCTTGGTCCAGATCATGTCCTCACTGCCTTCATAGCTGAAGAAAAGTGGAAGTATGAAAAGGCCAGACAAACCAAGAAAGCTCAGTACAAGAAAGAACACTTCTTGAAGAACAATGTTCTGAAGCTTTCACTAGAACAACTTGTGACTATGCAAACTAAGATCAAAAGCCTCAGTGATGAATTCGATCGATACTATGCTGATTGGCAATGCGCCAAGGTTCGTTTCGTCAAAGTGGATGATAGAGCCATCAAGGACCATAACGAGAGGGTTGTAGCTCAATCGCAACCTCAAATTCCTCAAGGTGAAGAATCTACTCAGCCTGCTGAAGAAACTACAAGAGCAACTGAAGAAATTCAGGCTGTTAAAGAACCTGTCAGGGCAACCTCCACTATTGCGCCTGAAGAAATTGCCAGGCCAGCTGAAGCTTTTGCTGCGCCTAATGAAATTGAAACCACAAGGGCAACTCCATCAGTCGTGCCTGAAGAAAATCCACAAGGGTGAAGAACATCAACATTCCTTCTGCATCATAATTGGATAAAACTAAGGCTGTGGAGAAGAAGGCACAAAAGAGAAAGGCATCAATTTCAGATTCCTCAACAGTGAAGAAATTGAAGACACTGCCAAGTTCTTCAACTGAACCAATTGATGCAACTCCCATTACCTCTGTGCCAGCCTATGAATTGGTACCATTTGGTGTTGACTATGTCATCCCAAATGAAGAACATGATGACAAGGATCAGTCTGCTACTTCCTCAGAGCAGATTGATGAAGAAATTGAAGTGGAAGCAAATGCTTCAACTTCACTCGTATCATCACCCAAGCCTCAGTTGACTGTTGAAGAGGTCGGCGTTGAAGAAATGGAAGAGGATGTGGACATAGGAAACACAACTCCTCTTATCAATGATGAATATTGGGAAGTTCCACACCCAAATTCTCGAATGTCCACTCCTCTGTCACAAATTCCTCAGTCTCCAGCCCAGACTGAAGAAATTCATACAGGATCTGATGACTTGGCTGCAACAGTCCCTGAAGAAATTCTAGCTGCAACAGCTGAAGGAATTGCTACTCCAACTTCAACTGATGAAACTGCTCTTCAAATTCCTCAGTCTAAAGAAGTTCCTCCAATGCCTAAGGAAATTGTGGGCCGCATCAAACCAAACCTTCAGCCCAAGCCCAAGATGCCATTCAAGGGCTCAAAGCGCCCCAAATTCCTCAAGACCAATTTCTACAACAAGCACATCTTCTTCACTGGGCCAAATCCTTATGACTCAGAAACGGTCGGTCGCACTAGGTTCTGGACTCCCACGCAGATGAACTACTATGCATGAGTACTATTTGACAAGGAGAAATTCTTCAAGCATTAGAAAAATCCTCATGCGGACATTGAAACTATCCCATGCTTCACACCGGTGCTCGCGGTCCTTCATGATGTAGGAATTCTTCCATTCTACGTGGATATATACGATTGGAATGAAGAGTTGATTCTTCAATTCTATGCCACCTTTCACATCACAGGTGATGCCTCTGATATCAAATCTTGGGTCTTGGACTGGATGACTCGATCAACTCACTACACTGCTCCAGCCTCTGAACTGCTTCGATCAGTCCCAATTCCAATTCCCTCAAAAGGTGCGAGATGCCTATTTGATGGAACTGCTCTGCCCAACCACATGATGCAAGTGCTGATGAAACCATAGGCTCCTGGAAAACTTCTAAGGACTACCTTCCTTGCGAAGGATTTGCTCTATGTACCCAGGACAGTCTATTGCATTCTGACCATAATCCTCAGTCCTCAAAAGGGTCACAACTCTGAAGAAGAAGAAGTGGAGGGAATCATGAAGAATATGCTATTCAACATCATTCATGGGATTCCCATCAACTACCATGATTTCTTCCTAAGGACTTTGGCCAATGCAGCTTCGGTCCCATTTGAATTGAAGCCTTACACTCCCTGGATCATGAAATTCATTAGATCAAGGTCTTCATTTCCCTTCAAGGATGACTTTCAGAATCACTTCGGCTTTCTGCCTCCTATCAAAGTAATCAAGCACACATTTTCTTTAGTTGAGGGCAAAGTCAAGGCTGTCATTGATGAAGTTACACGTCCATTGGATGGTCGGTTTTGCAAAGCCGCATCTTACTCCACCAATGATGACCATGCTACCCAAGATTCTACTGCAAAAGTCTCAACGCGAAATCCTCAAGAAACCACCCCTCGTGTGATGACTGATCGTGATCTCCTTATAAGTCTTCATTAGAAGGTTGATCACAACCACAAGTGGGTCAAGCGTTACTTTGGTTCACTTCTTCGAGACATGACTGTCATGCACAACACTATGAGGAAGAACAATTACTACATCCATGAAGTCTTCAACCGCACGTCGGCCATTCTGTCTCACCTCAAGACTCCTAAAGAACTGAAGGAGATGAACCTTGAGAAGAACCTTGACTGGGCTCGTCCTCCTAAGAAGAAATTCAAGAAAGTTCAAGTTCCTCAGCTGGTTACAAGCTCATATTCAAGAAAGGAGGCCAGGTGTCGGCCTGCCTGGGCACGTGTCGCGGTGCCGGCAATGGAGGGGCTAAATGGTGCTGATGGGACGGGCTCCTGTCCCATCCTGTAGACAGTCAGAGATGCCTGATGGTGCATTAAATGAGCTTATCCTACTCCATCAGTGTTAGGCATGATTGCACTGTAGCTCTATACACCCCGTGTACGTACTGTACGCCACTATTGGTGACCCCTTCTAGAGTATAAAAGGAGGCCCAGGGTGTTACGTTTGAGGACTTTTTCCAAGTTTTCAAACTTTTGGGACCTTTGAATCCCACCTTATAGCTCATGCGCGTAGCAGCTGTTCACAGCGCTCCTGTAGCTGGAACCCTAAAAATCACCCACAATATAACCAAGCATGAGTAGGGTTTTACGCATCTTGGCGGCCCGAACCTGGGTAAAATCCCGCGCGTTGTTCATTAGATCTGCTCTATGTACAAGCCTTCTACCCTGTCAAACCGTACAGGGATCCCTCCGATCCCATAAGTGTCATTTCCCTCGACATCTTTGGTGCGTTTGGTAGGGGAAAGGTCACGTGGACCTGATCTGATCAATGCGTCACTTCCTTCATAATCATCATCGCCATGGCCCCGAACAAGAAGGGTTTGACGGCGGTTGGCCCATCCACGTCTACTGTCCCTATAGCTACACAGACAAGCGATAGTGTATATGCGGGTGGAGGAGGAGCCGGAGGTTTAGAGCTTCTGCAACATTCTGGTGACCAAGGCCAAGCAAGTGGCGATGCCCGCTGCGGAGATGCTCATGGCGGAGGGGGGAACTCCCGCGCCGCTGGGTCTCAGGACGGAGCTGTACCGCCTACAAGTCGTATGGTGAACTCTGGGGGCGGAAGGGTCTCTTCTAGGGTGCCCACGCCGGCGCCTATGCTGTGACCTTCCCAGGACGCGCGCGAAGAGCCGCGCCACGGCGCCCGTAGTTCTCAACGCCCTGACAGAAAAGCTCCTACACATCACTCCCAAGGTGTGCGGGACCAGCATGGTCGCCAGCATGCTAGCGGGAGTGGCGTGCCATCGCAGGACCGCGGTGGTGTTCCTTCTGACATAGTTAGAAGTCAGAGCACCTCGCGTTCCTCGCACCGTTTGCTGCCGACCACATCGGAAAAAGCGATAGCGCAGGCACAAATACTCCTAAACTTCCCTCCTGCTATGGAGAATCTCGACGAATGGAGAGCCATCATTTAGAGCCTCCTCAGCCTTGCTGATAAGTTTCGGTCCACCGAGCCGGCTCACGCTAGTGGTGAGTGGGCCGGAGGTGGTGCGACCATGGTGCACTCTCCTCCACAGCAACAACGCCAGTCACTGACTCGACGGACCAATGCTTACGATGGTTACTCGACGGTGTCGTCCGATCCACAGACTCGCCGTGACCAGCGTCAAGTTCTTCGAGAATGAAGAAAGGAAGACGCTCGAACAACAATCGAGCGACAGCGGGAAGCACACCATTAATCTGATAAGCCCCTGGGGCCTACTGTTGACAAGCCCGCTCTAGGGTATCTTGTCAGCCTACCTTACGAGGTGGGTTGTCCAGCGTTTACCCGTGAGCTATGGCAAGTCTAGTTGACCAATTCCCGCATGTTCAAGCCAGAGGTCCCAAAGAAGTATGACGTCAAGACTCACCCATCAGAGTTCTTGAGCATCTACACCATTGCGATGTAGGCTCTCGGGGCTCGCGACAACAAGATACTCGCCAACTACTTCCCCTTGGTACTCAAGCCCAACGTCAGGTCGTGGTTGATGCACTTGCCGGAGAATTCCATTGCCTCCTGGGCAGACCTATTCCACGAGTTTGTTGGTGCCTTTACTAGAGGCCACCAAGCTCTTGGCCAATGGTGACCCGAGGGATAAAGGTGCCATGGCAGTTAGACCCGCCACGGAGGAACAGAGCTTTGTCGCTGCATGTTGTGACGCCACCTGGCCATTACACTAATTTGGTGGAAAATATGATAGCGGCGGCTGCTAAGCTTGATGCTCTCCCCTTGGCCAAAGGGATGTCGTTTGCCGAAGAGGCGAGGAATGCAGTTAGCCTGTTGTAGACAGCGGTGGCTCAGCAAGATAGGTAGACACACAGTCGGAGTGGAGTGCACTCCATGTCGGTTCATAGCCGTAGCTACAGGCGGCGGATTGATTCGCCCGCGGTCTCCAGTAGTGCGCAGAGGCAAAACCCGCCCAATAGCAACCCACCTCAGATGGATATTCACGGGTCTATGGATAGGGGCCAGGCTCAGCGAGGATCAACACCGGTGATGGATAACCCGGAGGTCCCTGAGCCGGCACTAGCAACACCTGTCAGCGTTTCTACCAGGGGATTTGTTGTGTAGTGTCTCACAGCGGATCTAAGGAGTGCATGTTTTCCCAAGGACTTTAAGCGGCCGCGGAAGTTACCCAATTACACGGCGGATCTAGCCCCAGAGGCTTGGATCGAAAGCTATGTGCTTTCTATGGAGATGCTGGATGTCAACGAAGCAGTTTGTGTGAAATACTTCGTCATGATGTTGGAAGGACCGGCCCATACTTGGTTAAAGGGGTTGCCACCCAATACCATCACATCTTGGTCCGAGTTCAAAGCACGCTTCATCAAGAATTTCAAGGGAACCTACAAGCAACCAATGACGATCGTGGATCTGGATCTTTGTGTGCAACAGGAAGGTGAGTCGGCCCATCATTGGGTGTAGCTGGTCTTGACGGTGATCCACTCGTCTGAAAATATTTCGGCATCCCACACGGTTCTGATTTTGGAAAGCAACTGTCGTTTTGTGCACCTGAAATAGAAGCTCGAGCGGTTGAAGCGTTCTTGACAGCTCTCACCAATTATGCCGATTCATATACTACCAAAGACCCAGACTTCAACGATGAGAAGTCAGGTCAGGGTAAGAAGGGCGACAATGGTAAGAACCAGCAGGGAGGTGCTGGGAACGGCAGCCAAGGCAAGCGGAATAACCCGGATGGCGGGTCAGAGTTTGTGGCGAACACCAACGCACAGTTGGCCAGGAATGGTCACCCTAGAGGTAACGGGAACCTCAGGCTACTGTTCAACGGGAATAGGGCACCTGTGTCTTACACCTTGGAAGAGGCGCTGAACAGACCTTGCACGGCGCACAGCCGGCCGGACAGGGAGGCCACCCACACTTGGAAGGAGTGCAGCGTTATGTGCCAATTTCAGGAGCAAAGCCTTCGTCAAAATCATAACAATGGTAACGGCCCGTCAGGAGGGTCATGTTTGGGCGGCTTAGGACCCGGTTTCGGTGCTGGCGGGTCAGGTTCAGGTCCTCAAGGCCAAAACAATCAGAATCGAGGAAATTAAGGAAATCATCAATAGCAGAGTAATGGTGGTCAGTAACAAAATAACCACTTAGGATATTAGAGCAACCCGAAAGAGCTTAGTAGGGGACAGTATCATGTCTTCACTACGAGCTTGGATAAGTGGGATCTGAAGCTGCACAAGAGGGCAGCCAATGCGGCCACGCCGGCTCTCCCGCGATACTTAAAATGGTCAGAGTACCCGATTACGTGGAGCCGGGAGGATCGTCCGCCACGGGTTGACAATCCAGGTCATTTAGCTCTGGTGGTCGCTCCTCAGGTTGGAGGGTACAAGTTCACAAAGGTGCTCATGGATGGTGGTATCAGTATCAATATCCTATACTATGACACCTTCCAGCGGATGGAATTAGCTGACAAGGCTCTTAAGCCGTCATCGACCGTTTTTCATGGGGTGGTGCCAGGCAAGTCGGCATACCCAGTAGGGAAGACTGCCTTGGCAGTGGAGTTTGTAGATGAGTATAACTATAGGGTGGAGACTTTGTGGTTTGAGGTGGTGAAAATTAAGAGCCCGTATCATGCTTTGTTTGGCCGGCCGGCTTTCGCAAAGTTTATGGCCAGGCCTTGTTACGTCTATCTGCAACTTAAGATGCCGGATCTCAACAGAACAATCACGGTCCATGGTGATCGAAAGGTCGCCATCGAATGCAAGGATGGAGATGCGGCTTATGCAGAGTCAAGCTACACAGAGGCAGAGCTTAAATTTTTACAAGGATAACGTTGACCCGGTAGATATGACTCCGTTGAAGAAACCCAACACAGAGTCTGAGCCGCCCCTAAAGTTTGCGGCTGATGACACGAAGCTGGTGGATTTTACTCTGGGCGACTCATCCAAGCAGATCACTATTGGGGCTAACATGGACCCAGCATAGGAAAGCGCACTCATCGAATTCATCCGTGAGAATCGGGACATCTTTTCATGGAAGCCATCTGACATGCCGGGTGTACCGAGAGAGAACGCTGAGCACCACCTTAATATGGATCCTAAGTTTAAGCCAATTAAGCAGTTCCTGTATCGTTTCAATGAGGAGCAACGTAAAGCAATTAGAGAAGAGGTAGCCCGGCTCTTACCAGCAGGGTTTATCGTGGAGGTATTTCACCCAGAGTGGTTAGCCAATCCTGTATCGGTGCTCAATAAGAACGACACGTGGCGTATGTGTATAGATTACACGGATCTTAACAATGCTTGTCCAGTTGACCCGTTTGCTCTCCCTCGTATTGACCAGATTATTGATGCAACGGCGGGTTGTGAGAGTTTATGTTTCCTGGACGCCTATTCAGGCTATCACCACATCAAGATGGCAGTTAAAGACCAAGAGAAGACCTCGTTTATAACACCTTTTGGAGCTTTTTGCTATGTGTCCATGCCATTTGGGATCAAAAGTGCGTAGGCGACTTACCAACGTTGTGTGCAGAATTGCCTTCACGGTGAGATTGGGCTCAATGTTCATGCTTATGAGGACAATATTGTGGTTAAGTCAACGAAGAAGTAGACATTGCTGGATGACCTGAAGGAAACGTTTGATAACTTACGAGTTTATAAGATGATGCTTAACCTGGCTAAATGTGTTTTGGGGTGCCTGCAAGCAAGCTTCTGGGTTTCTTGGTTTCAGAACGAGGTCTTGAAGCCAACCCGGACAATTCATCTGCCGCCTGGGGGAGAAGGCTATTCCTCTGTACTAGATGATAAAAAAGACGGATGCCTTTTTTTTGAGTAAGGCTGCAGATGATGCGCTTGAAACACTTAAGAAGCAGTTGGTTGAGCCGACAAATTTAGCCGCTCTGGCTGAGAAGGAACCCTTGCTCCCTTATGTGGCGGCTAACAATAGGGCGGTCAGTGCAACGATTGTGGTGGAGCGCATAGAGGCAGGGAAAGAGTATCCGGTTCAGAGGCCGGTTTATTATGTCAGTGAGGTGCTTATAGAATCAAAGCAAAGATACCCACACTGGCAGAAGCTAATATATGGGGTGTTCATGGAAAATCGCAAGTTGAAGCATTATTTCGTTGGACATCAGATCATGGTGGTTAGCTCTGATCCATTGGGAGATATAATATAGAATCCGGAAGCCATTGGTAGAATTGCTAAGTGGGCGTTGGAGCTTGGGACTCTCAATTTGAAGTATGCACCTCGCACAGCCGTGAAGTCTCAGGCATTGGTGGATTTCATAAATGAGTGGACGGAGTGTCAATCGTCGGAGGAAAAGCCAGACAACGCATATTGGACGATTCACTTCGATGGATCCAAAGGTGATAAGTTTTGTTATGTATTAAGGCTGATGTTTCCTTACAAGAACAATGCATCTGAGTACGAAGCTTTGCTTCATGGACTTCGCGTGGCCAAGGAGATGAACTTGAGCCGGGTTAGGTGCCTTGGCGACTCAGATCTTGTGGCTCATCAGGTGTCAGGCACTTGGGATTCCAAGGACTCATGGATGGCAGCTTATCGGCAAGAGGTAGATATCATCGCTAGTCATTTCAGGGGTTATCAGGTAGATCATATTGATCAACGCAGGAATGAAGCGGCAGAAGCATTGTCAAGACCGGGCTCTCAGCGTAAGCCGGTGCCGCCTAATATTTTCTTGGACGTACTTTTTCACCCGTCTGTTAAGTTACCTTCAGAGGAGGATCTAGCTATACCTAACCCGGAAGGGCAGCTAGTGGCAGCTTTACATGCTATACCAAAATGGACGTTGCCGTACCTGGCATACCTGACCCGGGGCGAGTTGCCTGAAGCTGAGACTCTAGCGCGGTAAATCATGAGGCATTCTAAGTCCATGACCATCATTAGAGGGGAGTTGCACAAGTGCAGCGTCACCAGCGTCTTCCAATGTCGTGTCTCGTCGGAGGAAGGCAAGGAAATCTTATATGAAATACATGTTGGTGATTGCGGACATCACGCTAGGTCGATGTCTTTGGTGGCCAAGGCCTTCCGACATGGCTTCTTCTGGTTGACGACTCATAAGGATGCGGAGGATCCGATCGCTAAGTGCGACGGGTGCCAGAAGTTCAGAAGACGTGCTCACGTGCGGCTCAGGAATTACGGATGATACCGATCACTTGGCCGTTTGCAGTATGGGGGCTTGACATGGTTGGACCTTTCAAACGGTCTAAGGATAAGAAGACCCACCTATGGGTGGCAGTAGTCAAATTCACCCAGTGGGTGGAGGCTGAGCCAGTCAGTAAGTGTGATGCGGCCACGGCGGTTCAGTTTGTCAAAAAATTGACCTAGGGGTTGGATACCCTGATAGCATCATTATAGATAACGGCACAAATTTTTCCATGGGGGCTATGAAGGTGTTCTACGAAAGCGAGCACATCCGGCATGATGTTTCGGCTATTGCTCATCCACAGTCCAACGGTCAGGCGGAATGGGCCAATCAGGAAGTCTTGAGAGGTATCAAGCCCCGGTTCATGGTTCCTTTACAGTGAACGCCGGGTTGGTGGGTTGAGGAGCTATCGTCCGTCCTTTGTAGCATCAATACTATGCCTAACAGGTCGACGGGTTACACCCCCTTTTTCATGGTTTATGGTGCGAAGGCTGTGTTACCAAGCGACATACGTCATGATTCACCACGGCTGGCAGCTTATGTGGAAGTTGCCAATGAGGTGGGGCATCAGGATGCATTGTATGCTCTAGATGAAGCACGCGATCTTGCAGCAGCTTGATCGGCTATTTATCAACAGGACCTGCGTCGCTACCATAGCCACAGGGTCAAGACCCGAACGTTCCAAGAAGGCGACTTGGTGTTACATTTGATTCAAGATTAGATAGATGCGCACAAGTTGTCACCCCCATGGGAAGGACCTTTCGTGGTTACCAGGAATCTGAACAATGGTTCTTATTATCTCATCGACGTGTGAGATGTGTCACGTACCTCCGGGCAGGAAACTCACTGGCCGTGGAACATCGCTCATATAAGGACTTACTATACTTGAGTCATCGACTCTTATCTTTGTACATACATATTTTAATTTATTTATACTTCTCATATAATAAAGTTGGCATCCCTAAAAGATGGGGCCTCTGTCGTTTTCCTCTTTTGCATTATAGATTTGTGCAAAGATGAACACCTCTACATGGTCACTTGGGGGCTTACAACCCGTCGGGTTTAGCCTGCTCACCGTTTTTGACCCGCTCTTCTGCCAAAATAGCACCATTGTGCGACGACTTACAAGATGGCAGTCTGCAAGATAGCGGCTTACAAAGTAGCGGCCCACGTGATGATGGTGTGCAAGATGGCAAAAGGCTTAAGGTCACTCAAGAGGACGAGCCACCATGTTGCGAGTCGTTCAAACATGGGTGCACCGCCTTATGGATGAAAGATTCGAGGTCACCCAAGTGGATGAGCCACCATGTTGTGAGCCATTCAAACATGGGTGCACCGCCTTATGGATGCAAGATTTTAGGTCACCCAAGAGGATGAGCCGCTACGTTGCGAGCCATTCAAACATGGGGGCACTGCCTTATTGATGAAAGATTTAAGGTCACTCAAGAGGATGAGCCGCCATGTTGCGAGCCATTCAAACATGGGTGCCCTACCTTATGGGTGAAAGATCTCAAGTTGCTCAAGAGGGCGAGCCGTCATGATGCGATTCGTTCAAACATGGGTGCCATGGATGCCAAAGAGGATGAGCCGCCAGGATGCGAGCCGTTCAAACATAGGTTCCCTGATGCAAGACGGGTCGCGAACCACAACAAGTTCCAGAGTGGGTGAAGGTTACCCCCACTCTTGGTTGGCTTTTCAGCCGTTGTAAGACAGGGTTACACCTGCCTGTATGTAGCTACCGCTCGTCTAGGGGTGCAGCGAGCTATCAACTCACCCACTCTTTGGGCCTCATACAACGGCGAGGGAATCTCTCTCATCTGCTACGTACTCTTCGCCAAGTGGCCTGTCGTACTCTTAACAAGTGACGTTGCTTAAGGTTCAAATGACGGATTTATGTCACATGAGAAGTAGCTTATCGGCCTAGGGGTACTCACACCATTGCAAATTCTGGTCTGTTGTGCCCTTAACAGTTAATCTCGCCTAGTGATCCTGAGCCGTGCAAGATTGGCGGTCACTCTCGTTAGACACCCTACACTGTTAGGCGGTTCAAAGAAACAATACACCCCAGAAGGGCCAGCAAATGTGTTTTCGAAAAAAACAAGGGGAGAGCAAGATCATCATACGTTACATCACATATTGCATCATACACATATTGCATCATACATTGCATCATAGCTGCATCATACATTGCATTCATAAGTTGGGCCAGAGCAAGATTGTGAAAGATGAAGCAAGGATATATTAGGATATCTGGTTTATGCTTTTCTAAAGCCACCCAGGCAAACATTGCAGAGTATTCTGTTTAGTTTTTGCAGGCTTTATCTCTAAAGATGAGTCACTGTTAAGACATAAGAAGATTGCAAGATATATTACAAGGCTCTCCAAGAGCTCAAAAGATAAAGGACTTAAAGTTTTTGCATTTTTTCGGCTTAGCTGGCCAAGTTACAATCAGTTGGGAACATAGAGGTTAGCTGGCGGGTGGGTCATCCTGTGTCGGGTCTTCGGGATCTTCGATCTGAAGACGATCCACATCCCAATTGCAGTTTATTTAGGCTTCGAATTGTGCATCATTGAAAAGTGGAGATGAATCAACGTCATGCGCGAAGAGCGGCTTAGAACGTGCAGGGACTAAGTCTTTGGCTTCAAAGGTCGGGCAATACAGCCGTTGGTTGTTTTCATCATAACCCGCCTGGTAAGGAACTAGGTCCGTCTCATCAACCAGTATGGAGGCAAGCTGCCTGGAGGCCTTAATGCACTTGCATAATCTGCTTCGATGAAGTCTAAGTCGTCGTTCTTCTTGGAAGGGAAACCATTCACCATCCCTTCAGCTGTTAATTCAGGAGCGAAGGCCAGGGACCGGCTCAGCGCAGCTATGGCCCCTCTTCTTGCGGCTGATTGCCTTATTTCCTCCACTTGCTTGGGCAAAGTAGATAAGACCTCTATGATGCCCTTCATAAATTTGGGGACATACTTAGCTGTCATCATGGCCTGGATAGTGCAAAGGACCGCACTGTAGAGTTGCTCCATCAAAGTATAGACTGCTTTCAACTTCATCAGATTATCAAAGGATAGCAGGCAGCTCCTTTCGCTTGGAAGAAAAGGTCGAAGGTGCTGATATTTATTTCATGAAAGTATTCTTTAAACCGTATGTACATACCAAAGATAGCAGCAGTCATCTTGGAGATATGATCCTTGAGAGTCTTCAGCTCCACCGATACAAGATTGAGCTTTTCCTTTGTATCGCTCGCATGCTTCACCAAGGTGGCTTGATCAGTTTCCGTAGTCTTTTTATACGCAGTAAATTCAGCCTAGATATTCTCAAGTTTTTCAATAGACGCCCGCAATTTTTCTTCTGTTGTGGCTCGGGCGGTCTGTTGGGTTGTCAGGTCTTCCCTCAAGCCGGCCTGTTCAGACTCGACAGTATTTAATGCCTCCTGCATTTAACAAGTGAAAGGTTATCAATGTTAAGTTGCCAGGATGGAATTATTCTTACAAGTCCCAAGCACATTGCAAGTAATATACTTGGAACTTGGGGGCTAATGTCTGTGTTTTCATTTTAAAATCTGCGGTGAAGTTCCGGCTCATCACTAGCATAATCAACCGGACTTGGGGCTACACCCCGGGAGCTTCTTACATATGAGAGATCCGGATCATCATTATCATAATTGTCGTGGTTTTGTCACGGCAGATGTCCGGGTTACCAGACTTGAGTTTGGAGCCATCGCCATGGTAGTGGACTCAAAGGGGTTGATTGAGACAAATGACACGAGTTTACCCAGGTTCGGCCCCACAAGCCGAGGTAGAAGCCTATGTCCTGCTTGTGTTGTTATTGCTTGTTGTATCGATTACAAAGGGCTAAACGCTTGACCTAGTTTTCGATCACCTACCTCTAAGCCACCCCGACTCTGCCTTTATATAAGAGGTCAGAACCGTCGGGTCTTACAATTGCACAGTCGGATCATGTTTACATCTCCGAATCTATCTCTATCTTACTAGCCAAGTCATCCTTTGGAAGGTCTTACACATCCGGGTCTCCGCCGTCCGACCCACACCAAGAGCCGCCAATCTTCTTGGGTCTTTAGTTGACACATGTCTTCGTGGGCCGGCTCATAATTAGCATTTAACAATCGGAGCCTTCCAGCCGGGTCATACCACGGGGTTATATCCCCAACATTAGGCCCCAGGTTGAATTGAGCCAACTCATTTCATCCTTCTCTTGCAATCATCTGAGAGTCGCCATGGAATGACCCGGCGTGACGTCGCAGATACGCTCACGTATCACCAAATCTCTCGCATTTAACAACTTACCAAGAATCAAGGCGTCCGTTTCGACAAGACCGGCGTTGACGCCTGGGATTCCGCACCGTTCTCCTGTTAAATAGGACCTGCACGGGTCAAAAACGATTTATTCCCGCCCGTGCGCCCCTTCTTCTTCTTCCTGCCGTCGGCCGTCGCCCAAGCTCGTTCCGCTCCGCTCCAGCGCCACCGCTCGTCCGTCATCGACATTTGGCCGCTGCATCAACCTGTTGAGACCAGAGTCTCATCCTCCGCCGTCTCCTTCTTCCGGTACACCTCTCTTTCCCGTAGCTTAGATCGGTAGAGATAGGGTTTTCTCCGGCGGACCCTCCGTCGCGCGTTTCGATCTCTAGCGCGACCACACGGGTAAGTCTCGGGGCCCGCTACGCATCCTTTAAGCCACGCCGTTATCACCGCCACCGTATGTGGTCCGTCCGCGCATAATGCACGGGCTGTTAGGGTTGTAGGCCAACTTTCCATTTATAGTTGTTCTTCGCTTAGGTCGATGTAGAACTCTTTTTTCCACTTCGGTAGATCCAAAATTTTAGTAACAGTTTGTGAAACCTGTTTGCCCGGGTCTTGACTGACTTCCGGCTCTTCTGTCCAAAGTGAGCCGCTAGACTCCCTCCGGCTCTTTATCAGCCGGGCCTTTCAAGGCTTAATCTTTTAGAACCCTGTAATTTGTAAGCTGCTGTAGCTATATCCTCTTGTTTGACTAGTCACCATTTTCTTTTTGCACAGTACTTTCAAGCCACCAATATGACACGCGCCACGAATTCCTGCAATTGGGTCGGCTCTTGCGCGACCGAAGAATACCTGTCTGACCTCGTAGCCGCTGGCACCCTTCCTCCAAAGGAAGTGATCAACTGGCGGGTTCTGGGTGATGAGACCTGCCCCGCACCGAAGAAAGGGGAGGTCATAGTCTTTACGGATCACAACGAGCGGGGATTCGTGCCACCCGGGTCAAAGTTTTTCCGTGACATTCTCCATCTGTACGAGCTGCATCCCCAAGACCTGGCACCAAATTCAGTGTCCAACATTTGCCATTTCCAAGTCCTTTGTGAGGCGTATCTTCAATCCGGACCATCAGTTGAATTCTTCCGTGAGTTCTTCTACGCCAACCGGCAGACAGAATACAAGAGCGGGCCATGTCTAGAACTCGGGGGAATCACCATCCAGCGCCGAAGCGGTATCACCTTTCCGGCTATTCAAATGCCCACCACCCGAAGGATTGGAACAAGACGTGGTTCTATTGCAAAGACACGTCTCCGGACTCGGAACATCGTCTGCCGGGTTATCGTCCTTCCCGGCTCTCAACCGACACTTCACTGCCCGATCGGCTCTTAGCTGCCGATCGTGCTAGATATGAGAAGCCCCACGCCAGAGTGAAGGCTCTCCTGGCCAACGGCCTTATTGGAATGGACCTTATCTGCTGCTGGGTACAATGGCGGATCATGCCTCTGAGCCGCCGTAACCGGCTCATGTATGAATATCTAGGATTTTATGATAGCGAACTGCGCTTCAGCGCCACCACTTTGCCTGAGGATGACATCTGTATGACCGTCCGAATCTTGTGCACGAGACCTCCAGCTCATGCAGCACCATCGGCCTAGCGCCCTTCTGCGTGACCAACCCGGCACCTCTTGTAAGTATTTTATCTTTCCTTCGCCTATTGTATATTTATATACTCCTTTTGAAAGCTTGATATTCTTCCTCCAGCTCAATTTGTACAGGCTGACTCCAACTTCTGGAAGAAGGAATACGTTCCTCTTCCGAAGACAACCAAGAAGAAAGTCGCCACCAAGAAACCAAACAAGGCAGCTCCTCAAGAGAACTGGTTCGAACACCCGACTTCTTCAGAGTCGGAGGTAAGATCCTTGAACTTTACTTACTTGACTTTTTGTCTTGCTGGCTCTTTAATAATATCTTTCCGTGTCTCACAGGACGAAGTAGAAACCAGTCACGCCAACGCTCCTGAGGTAACTTGCATGTATTCGACTCAGAATATTTCTTCCGAAAGCCGCGGCGGGTTGTTAGAAAGTTTCCTCTATCTCACCCTCTCGCTCATCCGGCACCTGATTTCCTTTCAAAAACAACAAGCTGAACGACGTCAGACCCGGAGCGCCGGCTCTACAGAGCTTGCACCGGGACTACCAAACTCGCCAGCTCCTAAGAAGCGGCCTGCAGTGGTTAATATCCGTACTTCCCTTTTTCGTTTCTCTTCATGTCCGAATGTCTTATCATTTCCGTGTCTTGATTTTTCAGAAAACACCCTCATCGGGCGACTCTTGAGCCTCAGTCATACCTCCACCAAAGATTAATCCTCTGTAAGTGTTAAAATATCCAGATGTCTTTGATGAGATACCAATCCCCTTTAAATGATAACCCTTTACTTTGCAGTGCTCAGGCGAAATGCCGCAAGACCCATCAACCTTCCTCCAGCCCCGTCGTTGACAATCAAGAGCCTGAACAGCCGGCCCCGGCTCAACTGGATATTGAACAGCCGGAGGAAACTCCAGCGGAAGAAGAAACTCGACCAACGGCTTCTACTGAGCCGGCGGCAGATGACGTCACAAAGGAAAACTCCCCAGCTACTCCTTCAAGGCCGGTTACACCCGCCAGGACATCGGCGACTCCGGATGTTATCATCACCGGGTCTGCTCAAAAACCTCCTTCACCAGCGCATGTCTTAACCCGGCATACGGAGCCGTCTGAAGCTTCGCAGAAACTTGAGTTTGACTCGTCATACAACAAAATGACAGCCGAAGAACTCCACTCCGGCTACATGAACCGGGTCAACACCAACCGACTTGGAACTCCGGCTGGTCAGCACGATGAAGGCAAAATATGAGGTATGTTACCTTTCTTCAGCCATAACCTTCCCCAGCCCCTAAGAGCCGGATTTAACCTAACATAGAGTTGAATTCGGGTCTTCTTTCGAAGGTTATGTAGAAAATACTTATGCTTTAGATACTGTCAACACTTGTATACTGCCAACTGTAGCCCCCAAGGGCCGACTTACATTTATTTGAACCGGAACTTTCGAGAATAAAAAAAGAACCATAGTGTAGCCCCCAAGTTCCGGGTCAATTTCTAGGAAGATGAGTCAGAACTGTAGATGTTAACAGATCAAATATACATTAGCCCCCAAGTGTCAAATATATTGCTTGCAATCTGTTTGAGACTTGTAGAACTTGAACTGTGAAACCTTATGCATATGAATACTCTTGTTGCTACAATAGCTTATACTTTGCCTTTGATATGCACAGGACGCTCTTAACACAGCCGACTCTCAGCTGGCGGATCTCAAAATCAACTTGGCAGCTCAACAGGAAGCACGAAGCCTTGCTGACGAGAGATGCCGTCTCTTAGCCGAAGAAGTAGCCAAGATCACCGCCGAGCTAACAACATTGAAAGAAACGGCTGAGTCGGAGAAAGCTGCACTGATCAAATGGGCAGATGATGCCGATCAGCGGCTCGTTGCCGTTGCTGAGGAGCTCCAAGGGCTCAAAAGGCACATCGCTAAGATGTCTGCCGCCTTATTTGGTAAGTCAATCATTCCTGTACTCCTTACTTAATATCTTTTATGAAACAACTGACGACTGACATGTCTCTTCTAGCTAATGCAGGACCTTTGAGACGGCAACTTGCAGACGACAGCATCCTATCGCTGAAAGCCGTATATACCTTCACAGAGCAGCTGCATTGTGGAGCAATGTTCACCATCAAAAGCATACAATATAAGGAGAAGATTCCCAAGGCCCTGAAAGGGCTATTAGAGCTGTTCTCGATGGTGCCCAAGCAAATCCAAGAGCTGAAGAAGTCGGCTTTCCGCTCTGGAGCCGTCGCGGGCTTGAGCCGGGCCATGGCCTTCGTGCCGGATCTCACACCAGATGAGATGATGGGTGGATATCCTTCGAAGAAGGTGGACGGCTCAGAATTCTCCGACGAAGATTATTTCAAAGTCGTCAAGGACTCTCGCTACCTAGAGTCTGTAATGGCTGATGAGGCGGAGGATGACTTGAAGAACTACCAAGCAGCATACGACCAGGAAGATAAACGGACCCGCGGGCCTCTTTATGAGTGTAAAGACCTAGCACCCGCCCGAAGCAAAGATCTCTTCCCTGGTGAGCTTAACGTCATGCCTTTCTTTGAAGGGCCATTTGCTTCCGTCTCTAACTGCAACTGGGAACTCGGCAATCTTCAGATCCGAACCGCGGAAGATCCGGAGCAGGATGACCGAACCTTGTAATAGTTAGAGCAAGTATTGGCTCTTGTAAACATCCGCCCATGGTGTTTTGAAACATCGTCAGAGACATCGTTTGTTCCCTATGAGAATATCTTTTGTAACAGCCTTTTAACATCTGAGTGCACTTGCCGGTGGTTTACTTTATAGTACTGTCAAGCATCTTTCTCAGCTCTTTGCTTCCATCTTTGACAAATCTCTGTTGGTAAATAGCCTCCATGAACAAACGCGGCTGTTGATAAACCAATGCGTAATTTGTCCGAGACGTCTGTCCTTCACCCGAAGTTATTAGACCCGGGAAATTACTCCATCAACTGGAGCAGCATGACTTCCCTTTTCTTATAATGAGATGCCATGGAAGAGCCGGCTGCCATAAGGTAAAGTAAGCTATACCTGACAGTAGGAAGCCTCTATGTGACAACGACGACTGTTGAAAACTGTAAAGCGGCCTACAGCCGGCTGCATGAAGGGTGATGTAAACTGTACCATGATGGTAAAAAACCTCCTTTTAACAGCAAATACTTTATCCATTGTATTCCAACACCACTTGTCAATAGGTTTATGTAAGCTATACCAAAGGTAAGAAGCCTCTACTAACAACCGCAGCTCAAGAAAGCCTGCTGTTGGAGGGTGATGTAAGCTATACCCGAAGGCAAGAAGCCTCCTCCAATCAGCCAATGTTGAATAGGGCCGGCTGCCAATGGTATTATGTAAGCTATACCTTATGGTAAGAAGCATTCATTTGACAGGCGCGACTAGTAATTGTACTAGCCGGCTGCGTGAAGGGCTTATGTAAGCTATACCCGAGGGCAAGAAGCCTCCTTCCGCAACTATTTTTGGCGTAAACGCCGGTTGTTAGGGTGAGATAAGCGAACCCATCGGTAAGAAGCCCCCTTCAACAACCACGGTTAATAAGTAACCGGAAGTGGCATAAAGCCGACCATTAGGGTGAGATAAGCGATACCCGTCGGTAAGAAGCCCCCTTCAATGGCCGCAGTTGGTAAGCAACTGGAATTTGATGTACATGCTGTTGCCTTAGGGGAATTTTTTAAGCTATACCAAAGGTAGGAAGCCTCCATCAACAACAGCGCTTAATGTACTCAAACTAGGCATAAAGCCAATTGCGCATCATACCAGTTCAGGGTCTCTAAAGCGAGATTGGCCGTCAAATCTGTGAGCCGGCTCAGGGTCTCTAAGGCGAGATTGACTGATAAGAGCTTAACTATTAACTTACAACAGTTCAGGGTCTCTAAAGCGAGATTGGTCATTCACTTTGTGAACCGGCTCAGGGTCTCTAAAGCGAGATTGACTGGTAAGAGTAACATCAGTTCAGGGTCTCTAAGGCGAGATTGGCCGTCAACTCTGTGAACCGGCTCAGGGTCTCTAAAGCGAGATTGACTAAGAAGAACTTATTGTATTGACATCAGTTTAGGGTCTCTAAAGCGAGATTGGCCGTCAACTCTGTAAACCGGCTCAGGGTCTCTAAAGCGAGATTGACTGGAATACTTTTAACAGGTCACTTTAATTGGTTCAGGGTCTCCAAAGGAGATTAACCGGCAAGACCTTGGCGGGTCAAAGAACCATAGGAACCGCAAATTTGCCGGTAGTGAAGAATTTCATCCTCAGATCATAAAAATACCCATAATAGTCAGGTCTCCAATCTTTGTTAGTAGTACTACTCTATGATATGCATAATCATAATGGATCTGCATCATCTCTTAAGTATAGTATGGCCGCAAGTGTGCCACGTTCCATGGCCGTAAAGTCTCCTCACCCGCCGTGTCCGACTCATCACGAATATCAATGAGATAGTATGACCCGTTGTTAAGATTTCTGCTAACCACAAAGGGCCCTTCCCACGGCGGAGAGAGTTTATGCATACCAGTTTGGTCTTGAATAAGCCGGAGCACCAGGTCACCTTCCTGGAACATTTGGGTCTTCACCCTGCGGCTATGATAGCGTCGCAGGTCTTGCTGGTAAATTGCTGATCTGGTCGCTGCTAACTCTCGTGCTTCGTCCAAGGCATCTAACGCATCTTGACGTGCCAGCTCATTGTCCGTCTCAACATAAGCTGCCACCCTTGGTGAATCATGCCGGATGTCACTCGGTAGAACCGCCTTAGCCCCGTAGACCATGAAAAAAGGTGTAAAACCTGTAGACCTGTAAACCTGTACGACGGGTGTAACTGATGTTAAGAGGCCCCAGCTCTAAAGCCCACTTGGCAATCCTTCCCGTAGCCTCTCTATTCTGAACAATATCACCCAATGGGGTAGAGCTTACTATAGTTATTGGATGGCCCAAAAAGTAGTGCTTCAGCTTACGATTAGCCATAAAGACCCCATATACAAGCTTCTGCCAATGCGGATATCGCTGCTTGGACTCAGCCAAGACCTCACTGATGTAGTAAACAGACCTCTGAACGGGATACTCTTTCCCTGCTTCCTTATGTTCAACAACAATCGCCACACTGATCGCCCGGCTGTTAGCTGCTACATATAGGAGTAGCGGCTCTTTCTCAGCCGGAGCAGCTAATACTGGCGGCTCAGTCAATTGCTTCTTAAGAGCTTCCAGCGCCTCTGCGACTGCCTTGCTCCACTTAAACTTGTCCGTCTTCTTCAGCATCTGATACAAGGGGATGGCTTTCTCCCCAAGCCAGCTTATGAACCGGCTCAGCGCCGCAATCCGTCCTGCAATACGCTGAACGTCATTGATACATGTCGGCTCTCGCAAAGAGGTGATAGCCTTGATTTTATCCGGGTTAGCCTCGATGCCACGCTCAGAAACCAAGAACCCCAAATGCTTTCCTGTAGGGACACCAAAGACACATTTTGCCGGGTTAAGCATCATTTTGCACACCCGGAGATTGTCAAAAGTTTCCTTCAGGTCCTCCAAGAGGGTTTCCTTCTTCCTAGACTTCACAACTATGTCATCCACATAAGCATGAACATTACGACCAATCTGGCTTTGGAGACAGTTCTGCACACACCGCTGGTAAGTCGCCTGGGCACTCTTGAGCCCAAAAGGCATGGAGACGTAGCAGAACGCCCCAAAAGGTGTGATAAATGATGTCTTCTCTGGTCCTTGACTGCCATTTTGATCTGATGATACCCTGAATATGCATCCAAAAAACACAAATTCTCACAACCGGCTGTTGCATCAATGATCTGATTAATGCGAGGGAGTGCGAAGGGATCAGCCGGACAAGCCTTGTTGAGGTCTGTGTAATCTATGCACATACACCATGTACTATTCTTTTTAAGCACCAATACTGGATTAGCCAACCATTCCGGGTGAAAAACTTCAACTATGAACCCAGTGGCTAAGAGCCAGGCAACCTCTTCCCCAATAGCCTTGCGCCTCTCCTCATTGAACCGCCGCAGGAACTGCCTGATCGGCTTAAACTTTGGATTCACATTGAGATTGTGCTCAGCGAACTCTCTCGGTACACCCGGCATGTTAGAAGGTTTCCATGCAAAGATGTCCCGATTCTCACGGAAGAATTCGATGAGCGCGCTTTCCTATTTGGGATCCATGTGAACCCCGATGGTGAACTGCTTGGATGAGTCGCCCGGAGTGAAATCCAATGTTTTAGTATCATCCGCTGAAAACTTGAGTGGCGGCTCCGCCTCTGTATTTGGTTTCTTCAACGGGGTCATGTCCTCCGGGTCAACGTTCTCCTTATAAAACTTCAGCTCCTCTTGTGCACAGCTAGCCTCAGCAGAAGCCACATCACCTTCCTCGCACTCAAGAGCCGTTTTTCGATTGCCATGAACCGTAATCGTGCCATTTAGGCCGGGCATCTTAAGCTGCAAATAAACATAACAAGGCCTAGCCATGAACTTGGCGTAAGCCGGCCGCCCGAACAACGCATTATAAGGGCTCTTGATCTTGACCACCTCGAACCATAAGGTCTCCACCCTGTAATTATACTCATCGCCGAAAGCCACCTCCAAAGAGATTTTTCCCACTGGGTATGCCGACTTACCAGGCACCATGCCATGAAACACAGTGGAAGAAGTTTTGAGATCTTTGTCTAGCAACTTCATCCGCCGGAAGGTGTCATAATACAAGATGTTGATACTGCTACCTCCGTCCATGAGCACTTTGTTTACTCCATAACCATGTATCTAAGGGGCCACCACCAGAGCAAGCCGGCCCGGGTCATCCACCCGTGGCGGCTGATCTTGCCTGCTCCACGTTATGTCATACTCTAACCACGGAAGGTATCGTGGGAGAGCCGGCGCGATCATATTAACCGCTCGCCTCCGTAGCTTCTCATCTCGCTTGCTGTTACCAGTCGTAAACACATGATACTGTCCCGAACTAAGCTGCTTCGGATTACTCTGGAATCCAGATTGATTGCGCTGCTGCTGCTGATGATGCTGCTGCTGCTGATTATTGTGTTGGTGTTGACCCAGATGACCTGCTCCTGAGCCGCCAGCACCAAAGCCGACACCTGACCCGCCGTTGCCTAAACCTCCAGGCCCTGATCCGCCAGTTGGCCCACCGCCCTGATTATGAGGTGGTTGAAAGTGGTGATTCTTAAATCTATGCATGATAAAACAATCACCCCACGCATGCGTTGCTGGTTTATCAGGTGTGCTGTGCTCTGGGCAGGGTTTCCTAAGCACCGCTTCCAAATTGAAAGGGGGCCTGTTATCCAGCTAGTACGGCTTGTAACGCCCATTCCCCTTAGGAACATTAGGCCCTGTGTTAGCATTTGCCACCAGCTCTGACCCGCCACCAGCGTTCCTCTGTCTGCTTTGATTCCCATTGTTCCCAATACTCTTGCCTTGGTTGTTCTTCTTTGCCTGATTCAACTTCTCCTCATCCGAACCCGGATATTTGGTGTTATCTGAGTCTGCGTACTTCGTTAGAGCCGTCATGAGCTCTCCCATGTCTTGACACGTACGTTTAAGCCGGCCAAGCTTCTGCTTTAGCGGAACGAAATGGCAATTCTTCTTCAGAATGAGCACCGCTTGAGCCGTTGTGATCTGTTCCGACGAGTGAATGACGGTCGACACCCGCCGAACCCAATGATGAGCCGACTCATTCTCCTGCTGAACGCAATGATCCAAATCCACAATGTTCATAGGCTGCTTGCAAGTCCCTTGGAAATTTTTGATGAACTTTGCCCTCAATTCGGCCCCAGAGCTTATAGTGTTGGGTGGTAAGCCCTTTAACCATGTGCGAGCCGGACCCTCGAGCATCATGATAAAATATTTTGCAAAAACAGCCTCACTGACGTCTAGCATCTCCATAGCTAGCTCATAGCTCTCGACCCAAGCCTCAGGAGGGAGATCCGCCGTGTAGTTTGGAACCTTCCGAGGCCCCTTGAAATCCCTAGGCAACCTCTCGCTCTGTAGAGCCAGAGCTAAGCATGGAACTCCCGTGGCTCTGGCGCTACCAACCGCTCCGACCTCTGTCAACACTGAGGGCCCAAGACTATTGCTGCCACTTGTTCTCTCCTATTTCTTGCCCGGTCCATCAGGGCTGGTGCGTCTAGCGCCGCGCGTCCCCTTTGCCCATGATGCGGTCCACTTCTTGAAACCGCCGGCAACTCATAGTGCCGGCTGAAACTTCGACTATGGAGAGGGGTGGAGTGGATCCGGCTCCGGCTGTGAGTATATTTCTCTTGTTGAGCCACGGCCGTCTATAAATATCCGATAGCGTTCCTCACCTCCTCCGCAAAGGGTGCCTCATCTGGGATAGGGATCGTTCCAAGTTGGGTGGCTGCTGCTACCCTGTTCTCGGCCGGGTTAGAATAATGACCCGCCGGTGTCATAAACCCTCCGGGTGGGGCCATGTGAGCCGCTGCTCGCCCTTCCCCAGGGGCAGCCGCCGCTCTCCCAGATCCGGGGGTGTTGAAGAGATTCCTCGCCTCATAGCACTCCGGCAGACGAGATTGATGCCTCCTGCGGTGCACAGCCGCCGCTGAAAACTATTCCAGTCCCAAACGGAAAGCGTCGGCCTTGAGCCGTGCTACCTCTGCCTCCATCTGGGAGTTTAAATCAGTTAGCCTCTGATGCTCCTCGGCCATCCGGCCCTTGATCCTTGCGATCTCTGTGTTACGAGCCACCTGATTATCTGGTGTGACCTCTCTAGCTAACAAAGCCTCAAGCTCATCCATCAACTCCACAAGGCCCTGAGCTGGCGGCTGGGGAGGGTTAGCTTCCGACCCGGCCGCCCCTGGCCCTGCCATGAATACCGCCGCGTGAGACGGCTGCTCCGGCTCATCTCATTCACCGTGCGCTGACTCGGGGCGAGTGTCACCGTAGCCCCCAAGGCCACCATTACTGAGCCGGTACACAGATTCAGTTTCCCCACTTGACGATTCATCATCAGAGTGCACGAAAGTCCCTTGAGATCCGGATGCTTCCAGATCCATCCCTTGAGTGAAGCCCACGAAGACATGCTCCTGAACCGGGTTAACGCGGGAAGGGCCTACCTTACGTGCGGGCTGGAGACGCCGAGCCGGCTCGACGATGTTGGTGCAGACGTCCGGCCCAAGTGTAGATTCGTCGATCTTTCCGATGAACACCTGGATCCCGCCGAACAGAACCCTGAAACCATACTCCACGGAAGTAGCATCAAGCCCCCATCCGGCGTCGTCGATGTAGAGCCGGCCGCGGCGACTCTTGCTCATCCTCCCAACTACGTATCCTTCGAGCTCTGGAAGGGAGCCCTTTGAGAACTCAACACCACCGAACGCGTGCCCCATGGTGGGCGCCAACTGTCGTGGTTTTGTCACGGCAGATGTCCGGGTTACCAGACTTGAGTTCGGAGCCATCGCCATGGTAGTGGACTCAAAGGGGTTGATTGAGACAAAGGACACGAGTTTACCCAGGTTCGGCCCCTCAAGCCGAGGTAAAAGCCTACGTCCTGCTTGTGTTGTTATTGCTTGTTGTATCAATTACAAAGGGCTAAACGCTTGACCTAGTTTTCTATCACCTACCTCTAAGCTGCCCCGACTCTGCCTTCATATAAGAGGTCAGAACCGTCGGGTCTTACAATTGCACAGTCGGATCATGTTTACATCTCCGAATCTATCTCTATCTTACTAGCCAAGTCATCCTTTGGAAGGTCTTACACATCCGGGTCTCCGTCGTCCGACCCACACCTGTTGGGGAATGTTGCATGGGAAACAAAAAAATTCCTATGCACACGAAGATCTATCCATGGTGATGAGCATCTACGAGAGGGAGAGTGGATCTACGTACCCTTGTAGATCGCTAAGCGGGAAGCATTAAGAAACGCGGTTGGTGTAGTCGAACGTCTTCGCGATCCATATCACCGAGCGTCCCGCGATCACATCACGATCCGTCCCGCGATCCAATCACGATCCGTCCCGCGAACTCATCACGATCCGTCCTGCGATCTCATCACGATCCGTCCCGTGAACTCATCACGATCCGTCTCGTGATCTTGATCATGGTCCTTCCGATCTAGCGCCGAACGGACGGCACCTCCGCGTTCAGCACACGTATAGCTTGATGACGATCTCCACCGTCTTGATCCAGCAAGAAGGAGTGGAGAGTAAGAAGAGTTCTCCGGCAGCCTAACGGCGCACCGGCGATGGTGGTGGAGCAATTCCGGCAAGGCTTCGCCTAAGCACTGCAGAAAACTGATCTAGAGCAGAAACTATGCACAAGAAGAACGGGTAGCACGTGGCTGAAAAATATGTGCCAAAACCTTAAAATCCTCTAGTATATATAGGAGGAGAGGAGGAGGAGGCTTGGCTGCCAAAAAGCCAGCCTTTGGGTCGACCAAAGTGGAAGGTGGAGGAGGACTTTCCTCCTAAACTCCTACTAGGACTAGGACTCTTCGTTTTTGCCTTTTTTCCACCTTTTTCCTTTGGGTTTCTTTCGTCCAGCCACATGGGCCTATTGTGGTTGTTCCACCAGCCCACTAAGGGCTGGTTGTTACACTACCGGCACTCCCGGTACACTACCGATAAGCCCGGAACTTTTCCGACGACCAAAACAGGACTTCCTATATATGAATCTTTACCTCCGGACCATTCCGGAGCTCCTCGTGACGTCTAGGATCTCATCCGCGACTCCAAACAAACTTCGGTCACCACCATACATCACTCTATACTACCGAAATGTCACCAAACCTTAAGTGTGCAGACCCTGCGGGTTCGAGAACTATGTAGACATGACCGAGACACCTCTACGGTCAATAACCAATGGCGGGACCTGGATGTCCACATTGGTTCCTACATATTCTATGAAGATCTTTATCGGTCGAACCTCTATGTCAAGGATTCAGTTAATCCCGTATGATGTTCCCTTTGTTCTTCGGTATGTTACTTGCCTGTGATTCGATCGTCGGTATCTCCATACCTAGTTCAACCTCGTTACCGGTAAGTCTCTTTACTCATTCCGTAATACAAGATCCCGCAACTAACAATTAGTCACATTGCTTGCAAGGCTCATTGTGATGTTGTATTACCGAGTGGGCCCCGAGATACCTCTCCGTCACACGGAGTATCAAATCCCAGTCTCGATCCATGCCAACTCAACAGACACCATCGGAGATACCTGTAGAGCACCTTTATAGTCACCTAGTTACGTTGCGATGTTTGATACAGACAAGGCACTCCTCCGATGTTAGTGAGTTGCATGATCTCATGGTCATAGGAACATATAATTGACATGCAGAAAACAATAGCAATAAACTGACACGATCATATACTATGTTTGTAGTTTGGGTCTTGTCCATCACATCATTCTCCTAATGATGTGATCCTGTTATCAAATGACATCACATGTCAATGTCTAGGAAACCTTGACCATCTTTGATCAACGAGCTAGTTCACTAGAGACATGCTAGGGACAGAGTGTTGTCTATTTACCCACACATGTAATGTGTTTCCATTCAGGACAATTATAGCATGGATAATAAACGATTATCATGAACAAGGAAATATGATAATAACTAATTTATTATTGCCTCTAGGGCATATTTCCAACAGTCTCCCACTTGCACTAGAGTCAATAATCTAGTTCACATCACCATGTGATTCGCATTGTTATGAATCTAACACCCAATGAGTTCTGGGGCTCGATCATGCTTTGCATGTGAGAGAGGTCTTATAGTCAACGGGTCTGCGACATTCAGATCCGTGTGTACTTTGCAAATTTCTATGAAAAACCATAAACACTGCTACCACACTCCACTTGGTACTATTCCAAATGGCTGCCCCACTATACGTATCCAGATTGCTACTACGAGTCATCCGGATAGGTGTTAAAGCTTGCATCGACGTAACTCTTTATGACGAACTCTTTATCACCTCCATAATCGAGAAACATCTCCTTAGTATTTTAGTCAATAAGGATAACCTTGACCGCTGTTCAGTGATTCACTCCTGGATCACTCTTGTACCCCTTGACAGACTCATGGCAAGGCACACACAGGTGCGGTACACAGCATGGCATACTATACAGAGCCTATGGCTAAGGCATAGGGGACGACGTTCGTCCTTTCTCTTTCTTCTGCCGTTGTCAAGCTTTGAGTCTCACTAAACTTTCACACCTTACAAATCAGGCGAGAACTCTTTCTCTGACTGATCCATTTTGAACTCTTTCAAAATCTTGTCAAGGTATGTACTCATTGAAAGTCTCATCAAGCATTTTGATATATCTCTGTAGATCTTTGATGCTCAACAATTAGGTAGCTTTATCTAGGTCTTCCTTTGAAAAACTCTTTTCAAACAACCATTTATGCTTTCCAGAAATTCTACATCATTTCCGATCAACAATATGTCAACCACATATGCTTACCAGAAACTCTATAGTGCTCCCACTCACTTTATTGCAAAGACAAGTTTCTCATAAACTTTGTATAGACTCAAAACTTTGATCACCTCATCAAAGTACATATTCCAACTCCGAGATGCTTGCTTCAGTCTATAGAAGGATCACTGAAGCTTGCACACCTTTTAGCATCCATAGGACTGACAAAACCTTCTGGTTGTATCACATACAACCTTTCCTTAAGGAAGGAAACAATGTTTTGGCATCCATCTGCCATATTTCATAATTGAAAAATGCAGCAACTGCTAACATAATTCCAACAGACTTTAGCATCGCTACGAGTGAGAAAGTCTCATCGTAGTCTACTCTTTGAACTTGTCGTAAGCTACTTTGCAACAAGTCGAACTTTACAAATGGTAACATTTAACATCAGCGTCTGTCTTCATTTTAAAGATCCATTTGTACTTAATGACCTGCCGTCCAACGAGCAAGTCCACCAAAGTCTATACTTGGGTTTCATACATGGATCCTTTCTCAGATTTCATGGCCTCTAACCATTTGTTGGTTTTCGGGCCCATCATCGCTTCTCCATAGTTCGTAGGTTCATCGTTGTCCAACAACATAACCTCCAAGACAGGGTTGTCGTACCGCTCAGTAGCAGCACACATCCGTGTCGACCTACGAAGTTCGATAGTAACTTGATCTTGAAGCTTCATGATCATCATCATTAACTTCCTCTTCAACTAACGTAGACTTCACAGAAACATCTTTTTGTGCTGCGCTACTCTGTGGTTGAACAAAGGTTTAACAACCTCATCAAGTTCTATCTTCCTCCCACTCAATTCTTTCGAGAGAAATATTTCCTCGAGAAAGGATCCGTTTAAGCAACAAACACTTTGCACTAGGATCTGAGATTGAAGGTTCACCCAACTAATCTTAGGGTATTCTATGAAGATGCATTTGTCCACCTTGGGTTTGCCTCATTAGGTGAAAACATTTTGCACACAAGTGTCACCGCCCCAAATATTAAGAAATGACAGCTTAGGTTTCTATCAAACCATAATTTACATGGTGTCATCTCAACGAATTTAGATGATGCCCTATTTAAAGTGAATGTAGTTGTCTCTAATGCATAACCCCAAAAATTATAGTAGTAAAATGATAAGAGACATCACAGTATGCACTATATCAACAGAGCATGACTATGATGTTCGGACACACCATCACACTATGGTGTTCCAGGTGGCGTTAGTTGTGAAACGAATTTCACATTGTCTTAAGTTGCATGCCAAACTAGTAACTCAGATATTCACCTCCACGATCATATCGCGGTCATTTTTATCTTCTTGTCATGCTGATCTTTAAACTTCACTCTGAATTTGCTTGAACCTTTCAAATGATTTAGACTTGTGTTTCATTAAGTAAATATACACTATATCTACTCAAATCATTAGTGAAGGTAAGAAAATAATGATATCCACTGCACGCTACAAGACTCACTAGATTGCAGACATCAACATGTATCATTTCCAATGAATCACTTGCCCGCTCCATCCAACGGGGTCCTTTAGTCATCTTGCCCAAGAGGCATGGTTCGCATGTCTCAACCGATTCGAAATCGAATGAGTCCAAATATCCATCAGCATGGAGTTTCTTCATGCGCTTTATACCAATATGACATTTAGCGGCAGTGCCACAAGTATGTGGTACTATCATTATTAACTTTGTATCTTTTGACATCAATGTTATGAACATGTGTACTACTACGATCAAGATTTCAACAAACCATTCTCACTGGGTGCATGACCATTGAAGGTATTATTCATGTAAACAGAATAACCATTATTGTCTAACTTAAATGAATAACCGTATTGCAATAAACATGATCTAATCATGTTCATGCTCAACGCAAAACACCAAATAACATTTATTTAGGTTCGTCACTAATCCTGAAGGTAGAGAGAGCGTGCGACGTTGATCACATCAACCTTGGAAACACTTCCAACACATATCGTCACCTCAACCTTAGCTAGTTCTCCGTTTATTCCGTAGCTTTTATTTCGAGTTACTAACATTTAGCAACCGAACCGGTATCCAATACCCAGGTGCTACTAAGAGTACTAGCAAGGTACACATTAATAACTCGTATATCAAATATACTTCTATCAATGTTGCCAGCCTTCTTATCTACCAAGTATCTAGGGTTGTTCCGCTTCAGCGACCGCTCACCTCATAACAGAAGCACTTAGTCTCGAGTTTGAGTTCAACTTTGGGTTGCTTCACTGGAGCAGCAACTGACTTGCTATCCATGAAGTTTCCCTCCTTTCTCTTGCCCTTCTCGAAACTAGTGGTTTGATTAACCATCAACACTTGACACTCCTTCTTGATTTCTACCTTCATGGTGTCAAACATCGCGAACAGCTGAGGGATCAACATTTCTTTCCCTGGCATTTTATAGTTCATCACCAAGTTCTAGTAGCTGAGTGACAGTGACTTGGAGAACTACATCAATCACTATCTTATATGGAAGATCAACTCCCACTCGATTCAAGCGATTGTAGTACCCAGACAGTCTAAGCACATGCTCAACAATTGAGCTATTCTCTTTCATCTTGCAGGCAAAGAATCTCGTTGGAGATCTTATATCTCGCAACTCGGGCACGAGCCTGAGATCACAATCTCAGCTCTTAGAACATCTCATATGTTCCATGACGTTCAAAACATTTCGGAACCTCAATTGTAAGCCATAATGCATGATGCACTAAACTATCAAGTAGTCATCGAAACGTGTTTGTTGGATGTTCACAACATCTACAAACGACGCTAGATGGGGTGGCGCACCGAGCGGTGCATTAAGGACATAAGCCTTCTATGCAGCAATGAGGACAATCCTCAGATCACGGACCCAGTCCGCAATTTTTCTACCAACATCTTTCAATTCTATTTCTCTAGGAACATATAAAAATACAAGGGAGCTACAGCGCGAGCTAGTAATCTACAACATAATTTGCAAAGACACTTTGACTATGTTCATGATAATGAGTTCAATTAATCATATTACTTAAGAACTCCCACTCAAATTGACATCCCTCCGATCATTCGAGTGATACATGATCGAAATTCACCAACTCAAGTCCGATCATCACGTGAGTTGAGGTGGCTGTAATGGTGAACATCATCATGTTGATCATATCTACTATATGACTCATGTTCGACCTTTCGGTCTCTTGTGTTCCGAGGCCATGTCTGTACATGCTAGGCTCGTCAAGTTTAACCCGAGTGTTCTGCATGTGCAACACTAGCTTGCACCCGTTGTATGTGAACGTAGAGTCTATCACACCCGATCATCACGTGGTGTCTCAACACGACGAACTTTTGCAACGGTGCGCACTCAGGGAGAATACAATTTATCTTGAAATTAAGTGAGGGATCACCTTATAATGCTACCGTCATCCTAAGCAAAACAAGGTGCATAAAAAGGATTAACATCACATGCAAATCATAAGTGACATGATATGTCCATGAACTTGTGCTTTTGATCTCCATCTAGAAAGCACCGGCATGATCTCCATCGTCACCGGCATGACACCATGATCTCCATCATCTTGATCTCCATCAACGTGTCGCCATCAGGGTTGTCACGCCCCGCATGCTTCTACTACTATTGCTACCGTTTAGCGATAAAGTAAGGCATTACATAGTGCTTAATGATTGACACGCAGGTCATACAGTAATTAAAGACAACCCTATGGCTCCTGCCGGTTGTCGTATTCATCGACATGCAAGTCGTGATAATCTATACATCACATGATCATCTCATACATCACATATATCACATCATGTAATTGGCCATATCATATCACAACATACCCTGCAAAAACAAGTTAGACGTCCTCTAATTGTTGTTGCATGTTTTACGTGGCTGCTACGGGTATCTAGCAAGAACAATTCTCATCTACGCATAAACCACAACGGTGATACACTAGTTTGCTTTTCAACCTTCTCAAGGACCGCCTTTGTCGAATCTGATACAACTAAAGTGAGAGAAACTGTCACCCGCAAGCCATCTAGGCAACAAGTTGCGTTGAAGGAACCGGTCTCTCGTAAGCGTACGAGTAATGTTGGTCCAGGCCACTTCATCTCACAATCCCGTTGTACCAAAATACGACCATGGGATGAAGCAATCTAAGCATCAATGCCCACAAACCTTTTGTGTTCTACTCGATATCTCATCGAACCATCAACCTAGCTCATGATGCCACTGTTGGGGAACGTTGCATGGGAAACAAAAAATTTCCTACGCACACGAAGATCTATCCATGGTGATGAGCATCTACGAGAGGGAGAGTGGATCTACGTACCCTTGTAGATCGCTAAGCGGGAAGCGTTAAGAAACGCGGTTGGTGTAGTCGAACGTCTTCGCGATCCAAATTGCCAAGAGTCCCGCAATCACATCACGATCCGTCCCGCGATCCAATCACGATCCGTCCCGCGAACTCATCACGATCCGTCTTGCGATCTCATCACGATCCGTCCTGTGAACGCATCACGATCCGTCTCGCGATCTTGATCATGGTCCTTCCGATCTAGCGCCGAACGGACGGCACCTCCGCGTTCAGCACACGTACAGCTCGATGACGATCTCCACCGTCTTGATCCAGCAAGAAGGAGTGGAGAGGAAGAAGAGTTCTCCGGCAGCCTAATGGCGCTCTGGCGATGGTGGTGGAGCAATTCCGGCAGGGCTTCGCCTAAGCACTGCAGAAAACCGATCTAGAGGAGAAACTATGCATTAGAGGAATGGGTAGCACGTGGCTGAAAATTATGTTCCAAAACCCTAAAATCCTCTAGTATATATAGGAGGAGAGGAGGAGGAGGCTTGGCTGCCAAAAAGCCAGCCTTTGGGTCAACCAAAGTGGGAGGTGGAGGAGGACTCTCCTCCTCCACTCCTAGTAGGACTAGGACTCTTCCTTTTTGCCTTTTTTTTCACCTTTTTCCTTTGGGTTTATTTCTTCCAGACACATGGGCCTATTGTGGTTGTTCCACGGGCTGGTTATTACTTTCCCACAGCCCATGAAGCCTCTTGGGTCGAAACACCCCTCCCAGAGGTCTCCCGGTACACTACCGATAAGCCCGGAACTTTTCCGGCGACCAAAACAGGACTTCCTATATATGAATCTTTACCTCCGGACCATTCCGGAGCTCCTCGTGATGTCTAGGATCTCATCCGGGACTCCAAAGAAACTTCGGTCACCACCATACATACCTCTATACTACCGAAACGTCACCAAACCTTAAGTGTGCAGACCCTGCGGGTTCGAGAACTATGTAGACATGACCGAGACACCTCTACGGTCAATAACCAATGGCGGGACCTGGATGTCCACATTGGTTCCTACATATTCTATGAAGATCTTTATCGGTCGAACCTCTATGTCAAGGATTCAGTTAATCCCGTATGATGTTCCCTTTGTTCTTCGGTATGTTACTTGCCCGAGATTCGATCGTCGGTATCTCCATACCTAGTTCAAACTCGTTACCGGTAAGTCTCTTTACTCATTCCGTAATACAAGATCCCACAACTAACAATTAGTCACATTGCTTGCAAGGCTCATTGTGATGTTATATTACCGAGTGGGCCCCGAGATACCTCTCCGTCACACGGAGTAACAAATCCCAGTCTCGATCCATGCCAACTCAACAGACACCATCGGAGATACCTGTAGAGCACCTTTATAGTCACCCAGTTATGTTGCGACGTTTGATACACACAAGGCACTCCTCCGATGTTAGTGAGTTGCATGATCTCATGGTCATAGGAACATATACTTGACATGCAGAAAACCATAGCAATAAACTAACACGATCATACTATGTTTGTAGTTTGGGTCTTGTCCATCACATCATTCTCCTAATGATGTGATCCCGTTATCAAATGACATCACATGTCAATGGCTAGGAAACCTTGACCATCTTTGATCAACGACCTAGTTCACTAGAGGCATGCTAGGGACAGAGTGTTGTCTATTTACCCACACATGTAATGTGTTTCCATTCAAGACAATTATAGCATGGATAATAAACCATTATCATGAACAAGGAAATATGATAATAAATAATTTATTATTGCCTCTAGGGCATATTTCCAACAACACCAAGAGCCGCCAATCTTCTTGGGCCTTCAGTTGACACATGTCTTCGTGGGCCGGCTCATAATCAGCATTTAACAACTGGAGCCTTCCAGCCGGGTCATACCAGGGGGTTATATCCCCAACAATAATGCTCCGAACTTGGGGGCTACAATTGGATCTATGACTTAGTATAAAGTACCGTCTTATATGCAATTTAACCCAACACTTGGGGGGTCACAGGTTAAGCTCTATACAATATGATTGAAGGTTTGGAAGACCCGGACTATTATTTGCAATATTAACCCGTTTCTTGGGGGCTATGTACGGGTATAAGAGAAAGATAAAAGATGAAATATACCTCATATTTTTTTCTTCATCAAGCCAACAAGCTTGCTCTCCATGTTGCGACTAGCAAACAGGCGGTTCAGATAGCTGGCGGGTAAGTCATCTGCAGTCATCTTCTCCAAGACAAGGAATTCGAAGTCAAGCTTGTCGGGAGTGTAAGTAGCAACTTTGTTGGAATGCTTTGTCATAGCATGGTGAGTGGAAGATTGATAACCCATCTCAGTGATGGTAACATCAGGGAGAGACGAGTCTTAAGTGGAAGGATTGGGCGGCTTAGGGTCAGCTGCTGGACTATCGGACACTGCCAGATGATGACCCGCCAACTCTGATGGCGGGGGAGATTGCTCAGGTATTTCTTTGGTAGCTTTAGAAGGTTTAGCAGGAGAGAGGGACGGCTCAGTAGTATCCGGCTGTTGAACGGTTGGAGCAACAGTAGACCCACCCGCTTTCCTGCGTTTAGCTTGCGCCCTAAAAGAGCAAGAATCAGCAGATAATACAAAGGTAATACAGGTAATATACGCATGGCATAAGTGAAGACATACTCTGGATTGACCTTCATGGGAGGAAGTTTAGAGGTAGTTGAGTCGGTAGAAGAAGGAGGTGACTCCTACAAATTAAGACAGCTAGACATAATAGTAAGGCAACATTATGGAAATATAAGATAGATATTGGGTTCCTCATAAATACCTCAGCGAGACGTATCCGCGGCATCAGGGTGTTAGGTAAGCCGACCATAAGATCCCTAGAACCGGTGCTCCGGGTCTGACGTCGAGAGTCGTGTTGTTGTTTTTTCAAGGAAAATTCGGGATCTAAGTAAGCGAGAGGATGCGAGAAAGGAACTTTTTGGATGAACCGTTGTATCTTCGCTTGTGGGGAGATTTCTGAGTCGAAAGAAAGATAAGTTACCTCAGGGGCATTGGCATGGCTTGGTTCTGTCTCCTCTTGTGTACAATCATTGTTAGTAAGTTGCGTAAAAGTACAACCAAGGGGATCAAATTCTACCTCTGTGACGTCAAGTTCAAGCAGGTTTTGAGCTGATGTTTTTGATTTCCGGCCGCGGGCCGCCTGAAACTTCTTCTTCACAGGAGGAGTGTATTTTTTCTTCCACAAGTTGGAGTTAGCCTATAATCAAAAGCCGCCAAGAGAGGTTAAATTTCTATACATATAAGGTCAGGAAGGAGAGAAAGGAGATTTGAAAGCCATCCTTACATCTGGAGCTGGATTTGCAGCACAGAAAGGTTTTAACCTGACTGAACGGCAAGCTTCTTGGGATTCGCGAGTAAGTCCCTTGATAGCAGAGGTGATGTTCTCTTCTATCAAGGGTGTGTGGTTGAAGTAGAGAGGATCCTTTGCATCACCTATATATTCACACATAAGCCGGTCACACCGGCTTAGTGGTAACCTTCCATGAGATCCAACAGCGGGTTAAGTCCACTCCTGTCAACACGTTTGCCAGAAGGGCTTTGATTTGGCAAAAGCCGAAGCATACTTCGCTCGTGTCGCGGCTGACTTCCGGTCTGGAAGCTCAGTAGAAGTACAAACGTGTCTTTACAATAGAACCAAGTTCTGTTCCAGTCTTTGGGAAGGCTTGGCATTTGAATAGCTGGGAAAACCATACCTCTTCCTCTTTGGACGGAGACTCCGCCGAGCTCCAAGCTTGGGCCGGCAGCCACTTTGATTTGGCGGTTGACATAGAAAAAGTAACAGAAGAGATCGACAAACGGCTCTTCTTGCAAGTAAACTTCACAGAGGACTTGAAAGTTGCACAAGTTGGAGACTGCATTTTGAGCAATGTCTTGAGGATGCAGTCTAAAGAAATGAAGGACATCTCGGAAGAATTTTGACCCGGGCGGGCTGAAACCGCGCATAAGATGGTCAGCAAAGATAACAATTTCCCCTTCTTGTGGGGTGAGTTTCATTTCTAGTCGCCAAACCCGCCAATGAATAATACTTTGAGCCAGCAACGTGCCTGCATCTATGAAATCCAGTAGGAACTGTTCGGTGACTCCAGAGCTGACCCAATCACAGGATGGAGATGCTTGAGACATGATGACAAGTCAAAGCTGAGAGAGGGGTAGGACGCGGCGGGTCAGAAAGTGACTAGACAACCAAGACGACTGATGAAATAAAATGCTGTGATGTTAAGCCGCCAGTACATTTTATTGGAAGAGACCGAAATTTGATGGCGGGTTAACTGAACAAGGCCATGATGCAAAAACTGTTAAGGACATACAAACCGGTTTTACATATTATGCTGAGGCTACAAGATCTACAGGCAAGGAAAAAACAAATAGATTCTAACCCTGAAAAGGGGCTAAGGATGAACAAGCAGTTCACGCAAGTGGTGGAGCAGTATATGGATCTAAGATAAAACATCATTAAACTTCGCATGGATGACCGCGGTGGATTAAACAATACCACAAGATTTAAGGAGCTACTCATCAGTTGACATTATAATGATGAACAGGCATGCTAATGGAGTCCTATGAACTCGACAGGATTCAAGTGGGAAGTTATAGATCTGAAAGAGGACGGAGAATGTACCTTAAGGATGCGGCGGACGCGAGCGAGAATCTGGAAGCGTTCAGGTTGATGCAGCAGCCAAGTTCATCAACAGCGATGGGACTCCACCGGCATGACGGAGCTCAGGAGTGCTGGCGTCGAGAGGAAGAAGAAGAGTGGTGGCGGCGGAGAAAATGGAAAGACCCACTCATGGTCCTATTTAAAGGGGTCGAAGGCCAAACGGGCACGCGGGAATCAAGGCGAGAAATGATGACCGACCAAGACGGACGCCTCGATTTTTGGGCCGTCTGTTTAATGAGAGGATCTACGGCATAGGTCACGGAATGTTTCCGACATGTATGAAGGTGACGTCATGGCAGGTTATGTGTTTTCCTTTCAGGTGACGAGGGTGTGAGACTCGCCGCTGGTTAAATGGTGAAGATTGACATGAGCAAGCTGAAATCAATTTGGGGCCTAATGTTGGGGATATAACCCCGTGGTAAGACCCGCCCAGGAGGGGCCGGGTCATACCTGGCGGCTCGTTAGCGTATGGGCTGGAAGAGGAAGATTGGACTGCACGGCGGCTCACCAGATGGGATGCGACGGAGTCCTAGAGTCAGGAAGAAGACGCAAGACCCGGGCGCGTAAGCCGCCCCAAGATAGCCTGCCAGAGTCGGCAAGGCGGCTTAGAGACACAGTCAGACACGTTGTAAGAGTCGGTATGAGATTAGTATAACCCGTGGTCTTGACCTCCTATATAAAGGCAAGACTCGGGGACGGCTTAGACAGAAACCAATCGATCGAGAGTTAGTCCAAGCGAGTATGCTCCCTCGTAATCGATACTCCAAGCAATACACATAAAGCAGGACATAGGCTTTTACCTCATCTCGAGGGGACGAACCTGGGAAAATCCGTGTCTTTCGTCCCGACCAACCCCTTTGAATCCACCGCCTTAGCGATGTCCTCGAACCTAAGTCTTCGGACATTTGCCGTGACAAAACCACGACAAAAGCGATTTGCACATCATCCCTCAGAAGGAGGGCGAGACTTTGCGCAAGTACATCCAAAGGTTCAGCCGTGTGCACCACAACATACCAGACGTTCATCCTGCCGCTGTTATTAGCGCGTTCCATCAGAATGTGCGCAACCCCAAGATGCGGGAAGATCTGGCGACAAACAAGGTCAGGGATGTTGCTAAGCTTTATGCTCTGGTAGATAAATGTGCTCGGGATGAAGAAGGGAGGAGGCTCCCCGGCGAGGACGCTAGCGTAGGGGCAAACTCTAAGGATGAAGACACCGCTACCTCGGCAAAGAAGGGCCAGCGGCGTAACAAGAAGCGCAAAGTCAAGGCCGTGCTTGCCATCGAGGGATCTAGTAACCCCAGTACCGCCAAGAAGGGCAAGGTTGATGATCCCGGAATGGATGTTGCCGAGTGCGCCTCCTGCCAGCATATGGAGGCTGCCGACAAGCCGGAAGGCTCTGCCAAGCAGTATTGCAAGATCCATCGCACCAAGGGCCACGATCTCCAGGACTGCTGACAAGTTGAGCAACTTGCCGAGAAGCAAAAAGGCCAAGTATGAGAGGTGAGACAAGGAGAAGGTCTAGGATGGTGTGGAGGGGTCCGGCAAGAAGCGCGTTGGTCGAGGAGGTCTCCGTGTCAGCCCAAACAACAAAAAGGCTGACCCGCTCATGGCCACGACAAGGAAGAGGGTGATGATGATGAGGTCGAAGGGGACGACGAGTCTAGCGAGCATGAGTTCCAAAACGCTACAGAGATCATGTGCATTGAGGGAGGTGCCTCGTCGCATTCCTATCACCGCCAACTGAAAAAGTGGGCGCAGGAGATTAATGCGGCGGAGCCATCTATTGGTGCCCAGAGACCTCTGAAGTGGTCCAACACTCCTATCATTTTCGATGCTGAGGATCACCTTGATCGCACAACTGTAGTCGGGTTCCTGCCATTGTTGGTTTCGCCAACAATTCGCAACTTCAAGGTGATGAAGATGCTAGTCGATAGTGGGGCCAGCCTGAACATGATCTCACCTGATGTCATCCCGAGGCTGCAAATTCCTGATGAAGATCACGAGCCCATGTGCTCTTTCCAAGGTGTCAATTTAGGGAGGACTCAGCCAAAGGGCAAAATCACACTGCCGGTGATGTTTGGCAGCGACATAAATTTCAGGACAGAGAAGATCGTTTTTGACGTCACCAAGATCTCATTGCCATACAATAGTATCCTTGGTCGCCCAGCGCTGGCCAAATTCATGGCGGCCACCAACTTTGCTTGCAATGTGCTAAAGATGCCTAGGCTAATGAGCGTCATCACGATCATCTCCGACAAGAAAGGCGCACTTATCTGCGCCGACCAACTCTACCGGGAGGCAGTTGCAGCACCTGCCACCAAGGCACTTGCTCCTACCGCTGAAGCTCCTGGGGGGAAGAAAACTGGCAAGGCCTCTAGCGCACATTCTGGCAAGCACGCCTCCTTGAGGTGCTGCGCTCCCATTGACGATGTGCTAGAGAGCTCCATCGGCACGATCAAGAAGTCCAAGGCAGATCCACCAGAGACTAAGAAGGTACCCACCAAGGGGGATGGTACTGGAGGAACTTTCACCATAAGTTCCACCCTTGACGACAAATAGGAAAGCGCGCTCGTTGCCTTCCTACGGGCACATGTCGATGTGTTTGCATGGCAACCATCTGATATCCCCGGTGTTCCCAGGAAGGTGATTGAGCACCACCTTGCCGTCTGTCCAAATGCACAGCCCGTCAAGCAGAAGGTTCGGAAGCAGGCTTTGGAGAGGCAACAGTTCATTGCCGAAGAGATCAAGAAATTTGAAGCGGCTAGCTTGATCAAAGGAGTACTTCATCCAACGTGGTTGGCCAATCCAGTTGTAGTACACAAGGCGAATGGAAAATGGAGACTGCGTATTGACTTCACAGACATCAACAAAGCCTTCCCCAAAGATCCTTTTCCCTTGCCGCACATCGACCAGATTTTGGACTCCACCGCTGCCTGCAAGTAGTTGTCTTTCCTTGACGCCTATTCAGGCTACCATCAGATTTTCATGGCCAAGGACGACGAGGAGAAGACGCCATTTATCACCCCATGTGGTACGTATTACTTTTTGCGTATGCCTTTTGGGTTGAAAAGTGCTGGTTCTACATTTGCAAGAGCGGTTCAGATTGGTTTTCGGCCCTAGCTACATAGAAATATGGTTGCTTATATGGATGACATACTGGTCAAAACCAAGGAGAAGGCTACACTCGTATCAGACCTGGAAGAAACATTTGTAAATCTGCGCAAGATCAACATGGAGCTTAACCCTGAGAAGTGTGTGTTCGGCGTCCCATCCGACAAGCTTCTTGGGTTCTTTATATCTCAACATGGAATTGAAGCAAATCCCGACAAGATCAAATCAATTAAGAAATTTGTAGCACCAAGACGTGTCAAGGATGTGCGTCATCTTGCCATTTGTGTTGCTGCTCTGAGTAGGTTCATCTCAAAATCTGCTGAACGCGCCCTGACCTTTTTCAAAATCTTGAAGAAGGCGGGTCCGATGAAATGGACTCCGGAAGCGGAGGCAGCGCTGCAGGATTTGAAGAAGTACCTCTCCTCTCTGCCAGTCCTAGTCGCGCCAAAACCAGAAGAGTCGTTGCTGCTATATCTAGCGGCGACAAATCAACTGGTGGGTGCTGCATTAGTGGCTGACAGAGAAGTTGATGAAGAAGCAGCGGCAGCGGCAGGACCGCCAAGCGAAAAGCCAAGACATTCCCCGTAGGGTCTGGTGCTGACAAGGAAGGATCTCCGCAGTTGAATGAGACAATTCAGAAGAAGAAGGTGGTGCAGCGCCCAGTCTATTTTATCAGATCTCTTTTGCAAGGGGCTAGGTCAAGATACTCTGGCATGCAAAAATTGCTCTTCGGCCTCCATATGGCCTCAAGGAAGTTGCGCCATTACTTCCAAGCACATGAGATCACCGTCGTCACTCGCTTCCCGCTACAGCGTATTTTGCGGAACCTAGAAGCTACCGGCAGGATTGTGGAGTGGGATTTGGAACTGGCAAGCTTTGGTCTGAAGTTTGAAAGCACTTTGACCATCTAGAGCAGAGCCTTGGCAGAGTTCATTGCAAAATGGACCCTGACGCCAGATGAAGAAGTTCCAGAGTTAACTCTCCTCGGCAAGGAAACAAATCAAGAGTGGATCATGTATTTCGATGGAACTTTCTCGCTGCAAGGCGCCAGTGCCGGAGTGCGGATTGTCGCACCCACCAGAGAGCACCTCAAATATGTGATTCAGATGCACTTTCCCCAGGAGAGATCAAGGAACAATACTTGTGAGTACGAAGGGCTGCTTGTCGGTCTCAGGATCGCGACATACCTTTGGATTAAGAAACTCATTGTCAGGGGTGATTCTCAGCTTGTCGTCAGGCAGGTGAATAAGGATTATCTGAGTCCATTGATGGAAGCTTATGTAGATGAAGTGAGGAAGTTGGAAGAACATTTTGATGGTCTGCAAATGGAAAGCATTCTGCGTGCAAAGAACAGCGTTGCTGATGGCCTGTCAAAGTGTGATGCCCTTAAGTTGCCCATGGAACCTAGAACTTTCATGCTCCGACTAAATCAACCATCCATGAAACCATCAACTGGACTAGAGAAAAGAAGAAAGTTGTGTTCCGGCAAGTATTTCCTGGCAGAGCTCCCAGAAGCCGCGGGCGAGGAGGTTGTCGGGGACGACGTCAGGCTTGCCGGTGAGCGCCATGCTCCGGCAGAGCGTCAGGCTCTTGTCGTGGAAGCACACACTCCAACCGGGCTTGCCGAAGGGGGGGCAGTAGACTCCTGCGGGGCCTCGGGCCCTTACCATCGAGATGAATGCTTCCCCGGCAGAGGATATGCCTTTAGTCCTTGTTGTCAAGCCCCAGGCTCCAGCATGGGCACAACACATCGTCCATTTCCTTCAAACAGGAGAACTTCCTGAGGAACAAGAGGAAGCAGAGAAAGTAGCCCGCCGGTCTAATATGTACCAGTTCGTGGACAACATCCTATACAGAAAGAGACCGAATGGCGTGAAACTCAAGTGCATTTTTCGGGAGGATGGACTAGAGCTATTGGCAAAGATACATGGAGGGATATGTGGCTCCCACATAGGATGAAGAGCACTTGCCGGTAAGGCATTCAGGCAAGGTTTCTTTTAGCCCACTGTCCTCCTTGATGCAACCGCGCTAGTAACCAAGTGTGAAACATGCTAGTTTCATTCGAAGAAATTGCATCAACCAGCTCAAGCCCTTCAGACAATCCCTCTCTCTTGGCCATTTTCGGTCTAGGGGCTCGACATCTTGGGGACCTTCCCCCGTGCTACCGGGGGCTTTGAGTACTTGTATGTTGCAATTGAAAAGTTCACAAAGTGGTTAGAAGTGGAAATAGTGAGAAAGGTGACAACACAGTGAGCCGTCAAGTTCTTCAAAGGACAGGATCATCACTGACAATGGTACACAGTTCACGAGCCGCGCCTTCATGCAGTATGTCCAAGACCTTGGCGGCAAGATCTGTTTTGCTTCCGTTTCCCACCCAAGGAGCAACGACCAAGCAGAAAGGGCTAGCGCTGACGTGCTGCGAGGCCTCAAGACAAGAACTTTTGACAAGCTGCACAAGTGTGGAAGGCGCTGGATTGATGAGTTGCAGGTGGTTCTTTGGTCAAACGGGACGACGCCAAAGCGAGCTACCGGTCAGACACCCTTCTCCCTCATATATGGGGCGGAAGCAGTTCTCCCCATAGAACTCGTATATGGGTCACCTCGAGTGCTTGCTTATGATGAGCTTGAGCAAGAGCAGTTGCGACAAGATGACGCGATGCTCCTTGAGGAAGATCGTCTGCAGGCTGTTGTGAGAGTTACACGCTACCAGCAAGCTTTGCGTTGCTATCATAGCCGCAAAGTTATTGCCCGAAGTCTTGAGGAACGCGACCTTGTTCTTCGGTGCGTTCATTCCACCAAGAATACCAACAAATTGACGCCAAAGTGGGAAGGCCCTTATTGGGTAGTATGAGTCACCAGGCCTGGCGTAGTCCGCCTGGAGACCGAAGATGGCATCCAATGAGCAACTCCTGGAATATCAAACATCTTCGTAAGTTCTAACCATGAGGCGTGGTTGTCGGGTCTCCCGGCAACCACCTTTTGTACAAGTCTTGCCCCTGAAGCATGTAATCCTTGGTACAAAGCCAGGCGCAGACCATGTGGGTAGTTGAATAAAGCTAAGTGTTGCGAAAATCTTGTTGATTCTCATGTTTATTTATGTGCATGTTTATCTGAGATATTGCATTGCGCTTACTCCCGACAAGAGCTAACGGACCGCCAAGGTTCCACACCCATATTTTCTCTATTTTCTTTTTCTCAAAGGACAGAAGGTTGCCTTGTGTGCAGTTTTGCTGGGGGGGAATTGTGTTATGGATACCTACAGGCGACGTACAAAAAATCTTCCAGAAGGAGTACGGCAACAAAAAGATAAGTTGCAAAACCCCAAGTGAATTCTTGCTGTGGAATTATTTTCCTTGGACAATTTCGACTTCTGTGTGGAAAACCTGTACGCAGGGGAACCTTGCCATGATTGGTTGCGCCCTCACTCTGTTTCGGGTCCGCTTTACGGCTTAAGTGGTTGCGCCCGCACTCATGCTTCATTCCGAGTCCGCTCAACGACTCAAGGGGTGCGCTCATGCCCTTATTATGTTTCGAGCACGATCAATAGCTTAAAAGGCCGCGCCAAGGACGCCAAGGTATCTTGCTGTTAGTGGCACCGCTAGCAGGCTGCTAAGGACCCGTTCCTTAGAGCGCTCGCGGTAGAGCTACACACGTCGACAAGTTCTTCTGAAAAGCGTAGGGAAAGTTCCATGCAAACAAATAGTCTAACAAGGAAGATAATATACAGTTATTGAAAATAGGGTGAAATTTACATGAGATGTCGCCTTTTCCTAAGTACATCTTTATTCGACTTTCTCACCTAGGGGAGATTACAAGAAGAAATAGATGGAAAGAGGAGGCAGACGACAAGAAGAAAAAGATGGCAAGGGGCCTCTGACGAGAGCCTGGCCCCTCCTGGACCAGCATTGCATGAAGGAGTGGGCAGCATTGCATAGAGGAGAAGACAAGCACTGCATGGACGAAAAGGAGGGAGGAGCCCAGAAGTTGAATTCTATGGGCCTGCCGGAAGATCCAGCTGGAAGATGAGGCAGCGCCCGGGACAAGGACCCCCGACGTGATCGCCTTGCCGGGAGGGGAAGAGGCGTGAGGCTGACGATGATGGTGCGTCCATCAATCAGTCAGAGCTTAGGTTGCCATATTCTGACTTGACGGCCTGGAGCTCAGACTCCTCGCCGCTTTCACCGACACCGTCCTCGTCATCACTGTCGCTCGAGGATGAGCTTTTGGCACCGCTCGAGCTCTCTTCGCAGCCGCTACGACGGACACCTGAGCGCCATAAATATTGACGAAAAGCAGATTAGCCTCCGTCATTTTAAAACGAAGGACATGCCCTTCCTGGAGGTTGTGGGCGTGGGCGAAGGTCTTCCAACAACGCCTGAGGAATATGACACGACTCGCTGGGTACTCGACGTCCACCCGCGTCGTGCCGTTAGAACAACCATGCGCCCGTAACCCCAGGACGGTGGCTTGTCGACCTCCATAGCCCTGGCGAAGGGGCGAGGGAGGCGAAGATGGTTCCGGACGGGACCGGCCAGTTCGAGGATGAACTCCAGCGGCGTCCCATCAGCGTGGGTCTCCTCAAGGAAGAGGCCTGACATCGGAGGAGGTGGGGCAGCGCTCCCCCTCCCCCTAGCTTGGCCTCCACGACGGCCATGGCCCCTCGTGCCTCTTCCACCATGCGCGCTTGAGCCGCCCTCCGCCTCTATGGCTGAAGCCGTGGCATGATCCCAACTAGAACTCCTTCTTGGAGCTAAGGACGGTGGCTGCCCTCCCCCTGTTCATGGCTAAGGGCGAGCGCCACTCGAGGGTTGGGAAGACATGGAAGGGCGAGATGTGGAGGTTCAAACTCGAAGGAGGGAGGAAGGATGGATGAGCACCGCCCTTGCTACTCCTCAATTTATAGGAGGAAGCTCGGGGGCTGGCTCTCCACCGCTCCATGGGTCACCGCCCACCTTGTCCAATAGCGGCGCCCTCGATCACGAGGAACAGCAGCCGCCCCGTTGCTCCAATCCATGGCGCTGTAGTTACTACCTCTCCCACGACTTTAAGTCACGGGCGCCCGTTGATGGCTTCCCGCTATGCATGCGACACACGTGGCAGAAATGACCTCACGTAGTAATTGAAAAATTGACGGCCGCGCCGCGCACGTATCCCACGTCCCGCATTCAATGGGCATCGTGGGGAGGCGTAGTAAGCGCAATGATAACAACCGCAAGGCCCTACCACACATGCCCATGCACTGTTTGGCCCTAGCCCAACAACGCCTCACACCGTGTGTGGCCCAGGCCCGGGGGCTCCTGTCGATGCACTAGAGTTTTGGGCTCTCTAGTGCCCCTTACTTGTGCACAGGCAGTGGTAGCCACCCTGGCGAGAAGGCCCGGCAGGGAGTTGCTAGATACAAATACAGGAGAATCAAGATCAAAGGGAAGACCTTGCCGGGATGTCCTTCAGGCCCCCAGCAAGGCGAAGCCCCGGCACGACCCGACAAGGCAAAGACCTGGCAAGGCAAAGCCCCAACAAGACGCCGCCAGCGCAGAGGCTAGGTGTCGCCCCTCATGGGCACGTGTCGTGGCACCGGTAATGGAGGGGCTAACCAATGCCGATAGGATGGGCTCCTGTCCCTGTAGACAATCAGAGATGCCTAACGGTGCATTAAATGTGCATGTCCTACTCCGTCAGTGTTATGTATGATAGCACTGTAGCTCTGTACACCATGTGTACGTATTGTATGCCACTGTTGGTGACCCCTTCTAGAGTATAAAAGGAGGCCCAGGACGTTACGGTAGAGGACTTTTCCCACTTTTCGGACTTTTGGGATCTTTGAATCCCACCTTCAAGCTCATGCGTGTAACAGCTATTCACAGTGCTCCTGTAGTTGGAACCCTAAAAACCACCCATAATATAACCAAGCAGGAGTAGGGTTTTACGCATCTTTGTGGCCCGAACCTGAGTAAAATCCTGCGCAGTGTTCATCAGATCTGCTCTATGTGCGAGCATTCATAGCCCCCAAACCATAAAGGGTTCCCTCTGATCCCTAAGCGTCATTTCCCCCAACAACGATCTTAACATCGTAGTTCCAATCCGATTCAAAATCACAATTCTAATAGCCTTGTTGTGTGTGGCTTTAGGATATGATATACTATTTCTCTTAATGTTTGAGTGCTCACACGAAACAAGCTACCTTACATGAAATATATAATTTTAAACAATTTGAGGAAGAGCATCTCCCTCGAGCTTAGGGGAGGCTTCTCTAGTTACTAAATGCTTTGGTTGACCATCCTCTCAAGAACAAGGAAATCCTTGATATTTTCTATCATGGACTAACCGATGTATCTAGGGACTACCTAGATAGTTGTGATGGTTATATTTTCAGGGAAGGATAGTTGAACACGCTCTAGAATTGTTGAATAACTTTTGAGAAATGTCGATGATTGGATATTTCTCGAACCACCTTATAAGCCAACTCCAAATAAGAGGGATATTTTATTCCCCAGTCCTGAAGATATGCAACAAGCTAAGAAATTCATGTAGGAAAAAAAGATATTAAATATGAAGATGTTAAAAACCTACCTCCTCTTGAAGAAATACATGGATTCGACCATCCAAAACAGGTAGTAGAGGTATATTCTCGTTATAAATTTGATGAAGGTGATCTTCCTTATAGCAAGTCTCCCATACAATATGAAAATAAGTGATCAATTGAAACATAATGCTATTATTATTGAACGCTTGAGTGATGTGCTAGTTAAAATTTCCGATGATGTTAAAGGTCTATGGAAGCACTTTTCTATGGTTCATACTCAGCTTGAACAAGTTTATAGATCACAACATGATTTGTTTTGAGACATTTATAATAAACTTAACAAGCATGTTGTTGGAGTAATTACAAGAGGTGGTAAAATGACACTAGAACCTTTGTATGCTGAGGGCCATCCTAAGATAATCGAACAATATTCTGAGAGACTTAGTGATAGTGCACCTAGTTCACCGAAGAGGAAAAAGGAAAAGAATAGGGACAAAACTTTGCATGCTTCTAGTGAACCAAGAGTCATAATAATGTTTCTATTTATGATGCTGAGAGACAACCTGTTGATGAGCATGAACCTAGTTATAATGATAAAGATAATGCTAATGATCTTAATGATGATCATATTATTGATGGTGATTCACCTAGTAATAATAATGAACTTGGTAATGGGGTTGAGATAGAACCTGAAATTGAGATTGATTACCCACCTCCTAAAAATAAAAGATATGATAAAAGAGACTTTGTTGCTAGAAAGCACAGTAGAGAAAGAGACCATGGCTATGAAAACCCATGCCTTTTCCTAGTAAAGCTTTAAATTCTAAATAGACTCGTTCTGTTGAATTGCTCAGACCTCTGCTTTCGCAAGTACATTTGACTAATGCTATGAATATGCCTCCTTATGCTAAATACATGAAGGATATTGTTACTAATAAGAGAAAGAAATATCGAGGCTAAAATAACTACTATGCTTGCATACTATTCTTTCAAAGGAAAAATCCCTAAAAGGCTAGGAGATCTAAGGATACCCATTATACCATGATATATTAAGAACAACTATGCTAGAACTGCTTTATGTGATTTGGGAGCTGGTGTTAGTGTTGTGTCACTTTCTCTTTATAAAAGGCTTGATTTGTATAAGTTGATATTTGGTGGAATTTCTTTGCAAATCGATGAAAAGTATATGGATACTTGTTAACTGCGTTGGGGTTTTTCCCGAAGAGAAGGGGATGATGCAACACAGTAGAGGTAAGTATTTCCTGCAATGAGAACCAAGGTTATCGAACCAATAGGAGTATCACACAAACTCCCGTCTTCAGCGCGTACACAGAAAAGAGCAAACATTTGCACCCAATGCGGGCAAGAGGGTTGTCCATCCCCTTGTACTCATTACTTACAAGCGATAAGTAGTGATAGATAGGTAGTTTTATAAATATAAAGTGAAAATAAAATAAAGTAAATAATGAGATTAATATTCTAGCAGTTTTTGAAATAATATTTGTGAGGAGACCAGGGGGCATAGTTTTCGCTAGAGGCTTCTCTCTCGAAGAAAGCATGCGGTGGGTAAACAAATTACCCTTGCGCAATTGATAGAAAAGCGCATAGTTATGCAATATTTATTCACGGAAATGATAATGTATATAGGCATCACGTACGTCAAGAATGCATCTACTACTATTACTCCACCCATCGGCTGCTATCCACCATACATCTAGAGTATTAAGTAAAAACAGAGTAATGCGGAGGATGATGACATGATGTAGACAAAGTAAATCCAATTAATATGAATGAAACCCATCGTTTTACCCTTAGTCGCAGCAATAAAAGATGTGTCATGTCCCTTCCTATCACTGGGATTGACACCGCAAGATTAAACTCACCACAATGCACCACTACCGCTGAAGATAAATCAATCTAGTTGGCCAAACCAAACCGATAGATCGGAGAGCATTGCGAAGCTATAATAATTATGCATATAAATAGCAGGCAAGTATTCAATATATTTTCATGAATTATCTGAACACAAACCCACAATTCGTCAGATCCCAACAAACACACCGCAAATATTGATTACATAAGATAGATCATCGCGGGAATCGCGGTGATCTAGTCAATGAAGAACATAGAGAGATATAGCCATCTAGGTACTAACTATAAACCTGTAGGTCTATGGAGAACTACTCACACATGACCATGGGAGCAGAAAGGTTCATATAGAGGCCCTTTGTGACTGATTCTCCATATGACAGGGCACCGGAATAGGGCTCCAGATGGGCACACGACGGAACAAATATTTTTGGTGGCGGAAAGAGTGTTTTGCGAGGATCCCTAGGGTTTTCAGGATATATGCGAATTTATAGCAAAGAGATCAGGGCTAGATGAGAGGAGAGGTGGCCCCAAGCCGTCAGGGCATCACCACCCCCCTGAGCGCGCCCTGTTGCCTTGGGGGCACCCCGTGTTCCCTCCGGTCTTCCACAAAAGCTTCCAGGTCTTATTTTTGTCTAGAAATAACCATCATAAAAGTTTTGGGGTATTTGGACTTCGTGTGGTACAGTATTCCTGAAAGGCCAAAACATGCGGAAAAGAGCAACTAGCACAGGTCACTAGGTTAATAGGTTAGTGCTCAAAAATAATGTAAATCAACAAGTAACTGCTTGAAAAGTATCCTATAATGATAATATAATATCACAGAACAAGCAAAACTTGGAGGCATATAAGCATCCCCAAGCTTAATTCTTGCTCGTCCTCGATTTGGTAGATGATAAAAACAGAATTTTTGATGTGACATGGTACCCAACATGTAATCTTTTTTAGGTACGATCATTGAGAAATGATGAATCAACAAACATCAACATAGTAATATCAATAAGCATAAGTAACATAATCATCAAGTTTCAAAATATACGATCCTTAGAGAATGTTTACCCCAATTCATTTTATCATATTAGCATGGCATTTCTCCGTCTTCACAACATAATACAAATGTCGAGCACCACAGTGTCAAGCCAAGCAATTGGATCATACTTTTTCATGCGCTTCAACATTTTACACCTCATTCAATACATGAGCATGAACACTGGACATGGCATATAGGTGGGATAGAAGTTGGTGGTAGGTTTCAAAGGGGTAAAAGTGCAAAAAAAAGTCTCGCATCAACTAGGTGGATCATCGGGCTATGGATATGACCATCAATCAATATCAATGCGAGGAGTAGGGATTGGCATGCAACGGATGTACTAGAGCTATAAGTGTATGAAAGCTCAACCTAATCGAAGTGGGTGTGCATCCAACTTGCTTGCTCATGAAGACCTCTGGCATTTGAGGAAGCCCATCATCGGAATATACAAGCCAAGTTATATAATGAAAAATTCCCACTAGCATATGAAAATGACAAAACATGAGACTCTCTATATGAAAACCATGGTACTTTGTCTAAGCACATGTGTGGAAACGGAGGTAGTAGCATTGTCCCTTCTCTCTTTTATCTCATTTATTTATTTTTTATTTTTATTTTCTTTTTCCTTTTTTCCTTTTTCTTTCTTTCTTTTTTAGTTTTCGTCCAGATTCTCATCCCAACTTGTGGGGGAATCATTGTCTACATCATCCTTTCCTCACTGAGACAATGCTCTAATAATTATAATCATAACATTTTTATTTACTTACAACTCGATATGAAAAACTACTAAACAATATGACTATATGAATGCCTCTAATAGTGCACCAGGATGTGCAATGATCTAGCATAACATGTAAACAATTATGAATAGTGGCCTTGCCGCAAATACTATCTTAGCTACATGATCAGGCAAAGCAATATGACACTGAGTGCACAAGTCATATGATGTAATGGTGGAAGTTGCATGGCAATATATCTCGGAATGGCTATGGAAATGTCATAATAGGTAGGTATGGTGGCTCTTTTGAGGAAGATATAAGGAGGCTTATGTGCAATAGAGTGTACCATGTCACGGGATCCTCGAGGTGAGAATGGGAAATGCTTGGTACTGAAGATGCAAGCGAATATGAGGAGGTGAGTGTGCGTACATCCATTGATTCACATTAGTCATAAAGAATTCACATACTTATTTCAAAGATTTATTAGCTCTTTCTAAGCGAAGTACTAGTTGTGTGCCCCTAGGGAGGAGGTTGGTGGTAGTTAAGCATCACGCGCCCCTGGCCTAAACAACACTAGGACTTAAACAAGGAATAAGAATGTGCACACATCATCACCATGCCATAACCAATATTTAGACGAACAACAAATTAACATGCTTTAACTATCGATATTTCTACTTACCAACAACCATGCACTCATGCCCTTTCATATTACCACATAAATATCATTAACCCACAATTTGTCTTTTACGCGCTACATGAAGGTTTGAGTCTGCACTCCTGGAATACCTATTATTTTTTGATTAGTCTAATAACCCATGCAAATTACGGTCACTATATATTATACTATCAAATAAATTTAATTGTAGAACTAAAGTTCAATTATTTCTATAAAATCTATATGCCATCGTTCTCTAAAAGATATAAGTGAAGCACTAGAGCAACTACTTAGGTCAAAAGATATAAGTGAAGCACGTAGAGTATTCTAACAAATCATGGTGAACATGTGTCTCTCTCAAGTAGGTCTATCTAGCAAACAATGATTGTTGAAAACTAAAACAAAATAAAACTATAACACAAGACACTCCAAGCAAAATACATATCATGTGATGAATAAAAATGTAGCTCCAAGTGACATACCGATGGATTGAGACGAAAGAGGGGATGCCTTCCGGGGCATCCCCAAGCTTAGATGTCTGAGTCTTCCTAGAATTTACCATGGGGTGGCTTTGTCATCCCCAATATTAGGACCTTTGTTGCTCCTTATTTCTTCATCCATCGTGATCGCACCCAAAACTTGAAAAGTTCAGCACACAAAACTCAACAGAAAACTCGTGAACTTCGTTAGTATGATAGGTAAATCAAAAAATTTAGGTACTGTTATAAATTGATTCATACTTTTTAATGCATAAGGTACTATATTCTAACTTCTCAATGGATTATACCCCCCGATACAATCCATACCAAAATCAAAACAAGCAAACTATGCAAGCAAGAACAAAATTTGTCTAAAACAGAACAGTGTATTATGATATGCGCAAACACCATACGTATGTAACCCCAAATATTCTGAAACAATAGGACATCCCGGGTAATTTGTAAGCCAATACTATGTAAAAAATTTTGATTAAAAAGACTTTCCAGTAAAATTAGAGAAATTCTTCACTTAACGCAAAAGTTTCTATTTTTGCACCATATCAATTCTAGTTATCATTCAAGTCATCCCAAAGGATTTACTTGGCACAAACACTAATTTAAACATCAAAACAGAGTAATTACATTATCAATAATCATGTTATCACACCAAGACAGAAAAAAAAATTAAAGATAACTATTGGGTTGCCTCCCAAGAAGTGTTATCGTTTTATGACCCTAGCAAGACATAATGCATAATTTCAAGTGGTGTCATCCTTGGTGTCATCATGTTTGCTATGGGAAGGGGGAGGCTTATTGATAGGGGCTCTTATCATATTTATAAAATTGGGATGCACACTAATCATTTTAAGATCCTCATTTCTTTTAACAAGAGTGATACTAGTATTCTTAACGACATACATAACCTTATATTTTTTTTTTGCCTGAGAGGTACTAGCATTAGTTTTAGAGGGAGTGAATGTGGAGCCCATTTTGTCAATTACTTCCTCCATTTTGTCAATTCTTTTAATGCTTTTCTCTAGTTGCTCATTAATAATTGCATCTGTCTCCTTTGATGCTTTCAAAGTAATCCCTACCTTTGATGCAAATTGAGTAATATGATTATGAATCTTTTTATCCAACTCCTCAATTTTTTCTTTAGTTGCCGTTTTATTTTAAGCAATCTCTAGCCTTTGTATAACATGCTCCAGAGTTAGGGTAGTTTCATTAATAGTGATGGGTGGTGATCCCACTAAATTTTACATGGCTTTGAAAGCATGTGAAGTGTGAATCATTAACAAATTACCACCGGTAATTGTATCAAGCACAAATCAATAGCAAGTAGTAATACCCACATAAAATTACAAAGAAAGATGTTGGGGGATTGGTTATGAGTTGATCTATTTTGAATATTCCTAATCCTATGCCAAGCATCTTTTAAACTGTCTCCTCCCCTTTGTTTAAAATTAAGCCCCTCATTCTCGGGAGTACACTCAACAAAGGAAGAACCATCTATGATAACAAGCAAACAAGTAAACTAGAAAAGATATATATTTTTATTTTTTATTTTTATAGCAAGAAAAATACAACAGCAAATAAAAAGTAGAACGTGTGAATGATAATTTGTGAGAAGGTACTTGATAGGAATTTGGTGATACTCCTCGGCAATGGTAATGACCCACAAGTATAGGGGATAAATTATAGTAATTTAATAAGTAAGAGTGTCGAACCCAACGAGGTACAGAAGGAAATGACAATTGACATGCGGATTTTAGCGAGGTATTCTCTGCAAGTGATGTAAGTAACAATAATAGATAGTTTTGTGGAAAGGTAATTTGTAACAAGTAACAAGGGACAATGTAACAAAGGTACAGAAAGGTATACCAATCCTTTTTGTAGCAAAGAACATGCCTAGAAGTACTGTTATATTAAGCAAGTGCTCCCGAGGACACATGGGAATATCTACCTAGTCATGTTCATCATGTTGAGTTGATTCGCATTCGCTACTTTGATAATTTGATATGTGGGTGGACCGGTGCTAAGGTTCTATTCTTACTTGAACTAACAACCTACTTATGATTACCCCCTCTCGCAAGCATCTGCAAGTGCGAAAGAATAATTAAGATAAATGTAAGCATAGCATGAAACGTGTGGATCCAAATCAGCCCGTCGAGGGATCGACACCTATGGGATCGGAGGGACCCCTTTATGGTTCGGCAGGGAAGAAGGCTCGCATAGAGAGAAGATCTGATGAACAATGTGCGGGGATTTTACCCAGGTTCGGGCCACAAAGATTCGTAAAACCCTACTCCCGCTTGGTTATATTGTGGGTGTTTCTAGGGTTCCAGCTACAGGAGTGCTATGAACAGCTGCTAAGCCCGTGAGATGGAAAGGTCCAAAAGTTGATAAGTCCCCTACCTTCACGCCTCGGGCCTCCTTTTATACTCTAGAAGGGGATCCCAACAGTGGCGTACAGTGCGTACACAGGGTGTACAGAGCTACAGTGTTATCATACCTAACACTAACGGAGTAGGATTGGTGCATTTAATGTAACATCACGCATCTCCGACTGTCTACGGGACGGGACAGGAGCCCGTTCCATTGACATCGCTTAGCCCCTCCATCGCCGGCGCCACGACACGTGCCCAGGCGGGGCGAGACCTGGCCTCTGTGCTGGCGGGGCCTTGTCGAGGCTTTGCCTTGCCGGGACCTGCCGGGGCTTTGCCTTGCCGGTGGTATGAAGGCCATCCCGGCAAGGTCTTGGCTTTGGTCTTGATTCTCCTGTATTTGTATCTAGCAGCTCCCTACCGGGCCTCGTCGCCAGGGTGGCTACTACTGCCAATGAACGAGTAAGGGGCGCTAGACAGCCCAAAACTCTAGTGCACTGACAGGAGCCTCAGGGCCTGGGCCACACATGGTGCGAGGCGTTGTTGGGCTAGGCCCAAACAGTGCACGGGCATGTGTGGAAAGGCCTTGCGGTTGTGATCATTGCGATTACTGGGCCTCCCCACGATGCCCATTGAATGTGGGACGTGGGATACCTGCGCGGTGCTTTCGTTACAGCAGCGCCCCCGAAGCGTTTCTATATTAATATAGTAAAGAGGCTGCCTCGCGCCTTCCCCATAAAAAGGAAATCACAGAGGCGCTGGTCATTTACCTCTTGTCTTTCCCAATCTGAGAACCGCCATCGTCTTCCTCCTCAAGGCCGAAACAGAGCTCCTCCCATTCATCCACACCTCCATGCCCTCTCCATCCTCAGCCCCCGCCTCCATAGCCACCATGCCGCCCAAGGCTAGCAAGGGCAAGGATCCGGAAACCACCTCAGAGAAGAAGCTGGTGAGGATGCGGAAGGAGCATGTCATCTTTCCGCCGTGGCTTGATCCGGGCGCTCTGAGGGAGCGATACTGGTGTATGTGCGCGATAGAGACAACAGTGCATCCCGCCACCCACGTGAGTCCAGGTCCTTCCGAGGCGGCTTAGATAAATATCATTTCTTTGCCAACTATTTTTACTGCGGGCTCTGCCCCCCTTTCTTGGATTTCTTCAACAACATCATGTTCACCTACGGCTTCCAACTCTTGAATTTTACACCGAATGTCGTGACGTGTATGTCAGTTTTCGCTCACCTTTGCGAAAACTTCGTCGGAGTAGTTCCTAGAACCGCCCTTTTCCGCCATTACTTTACTCCCCGTATCCAACAAGGCGGAGCCCTTTCTGGTGCCATCACTTGGATTCGACAGCTAGGAACGAAGGAGGTCTACCCAGACGGGGCGTATTGCGAGCGATGGGATGAGTGGCGAGGCAAATGGTGCTGGATTCAGGAGGAGGACTACAGCCTTTCGGCTTGCCGTGGCAAACCAAGATGGTGCACGGTGATGACTAGAGTGCCCTTGACCCTGAGGATGGGAAGCTTACAGTCGCGACCACCAGGATTCACCGCCTCAGAAGCGTCGGCCTCACCAGAGAGATGATAGGTGCTGATTTCCTTCGCTGGCACATCGCTCCCCTACATAATAAGGGGAGCCAGCTTGGGAATTCCGGAATGCGGCAGACATCATGAGGCTGCGCCCCGGGCTGAACCACAATCTTACAGTTATGCAGCATTGAGCTCTCTGTAAGCAATTGTTTAGGAGTGTTGTGGTATGTGATCCACCGCCAGGCATAATCCCCCTGTGCAACAACTCTAATTTAGGTCGAATCATCGCCATGATGCCGGTGTTTGACGCCCACAGCCTGGAGGCGTCCTGGATTGAGCCATCTGTAGAGCAGGCGCAACAATTCTGTGATAACTTGACGGAGAGGGCCATCCGCAAGGAAGAGGGCCTCGTCTGCGACCCCACTAAGGAAGAAATGGCATACATCGCCAGCAGGGCGGTGGAAGTAGATCTTGTCGCGGCGCCTGGCAGCGCCTGCTTCTTGGAAGAGGAAAGCAGTGGAGGGGAAACACTGCCGGACAAAAATCTTGCCTGGCAGGGCGGGACCACCGAGGAGCAAGGCGACACATCTGGCCGGGGTTGTCCTGCCGAAGACACAACTGCAGAGGAACTGCTCGAGGAGGCCCCATCTCTTGTGCCAAGGAAGAGGCGCATTCTTCGGAGCGCCGCCTCTAGGCTTCAGGTCCACCAAGCTCCTTCGAGCAGCACAGTCCCCAGCAAATGGGCGGCCGGCAAGGACACTCGGCAGCAAGAAGCTCATCAGCAACCCGCGCCTGCCGTGGCCAAGCGACCCAGGAGCACCCCTCCACCTCCCCTCATAGGCACCATGGCGGAAGTCGCCTTTGACCTCTCTGCCCTTAGCTCGGGAGAAGAAGATGAGGAGTAAGGATCTTGCCGCATCTTTTGCCTTTCGAATTTCTGGTTTTACTTGACTCGTCTGCTTTGCTTTGGCTTGTCTCCACACAGATGCAGAAACACTGGCGCAAAGGGTAGCAAAGAGAGCGATGACCTTGACGGGTGAGGAGCTGCCGGCAAGCACTTTAGGTGCACTAGATACGATCACCATCAACCCAGATGCCAGCCCACGACGCAGTCCTTGACTCAGCCGCCGGCACAACCCCTAGCGTGAGCCCATTACTCACTTCCCACTAGCAAGTGCCAGGGTGTGCATCTTCACTGCTGACATCACCGGGCGTGTAGGAGGAGGGCGGCGACAAGGAGAACCATCAGAGGCCGTCCCTGATATGCCGCCTCCATCATCTATGCCGCCCAGAGATGGGTCCCCGACAAGGACTTCCTACAACGCTTTATCATGACGAGGAAGAGCCGGCAAGCATGGGAACCAGCAGGTCTTCGCCGGCAACCGTCGTTGGTGCACATAGTCATTATTATGTTCGTCTTTTTTGTCTTCTTAAACCTCCACCTCAACCTTGTTTGGTTGGTTTTCTTGGTCTTCAGACATTCCCTCGATGGAGGGCATGGATGTTGACACCGCCATCGAGGAGACCGCCAAGGATGCTACTGCTGAGGCCGACAGGATCGCTGCTGAGGAGGCCATCAAGAGTGCCGCCACCGAATCTACTAAAGCCGCCAAGAACGCTGCCGCCGAGGCCACTAGTGTTGAGGCCACGAAGGCTGCGCAGGAAGAGGCCAAGAATGCTGGAGAGGAGGCCAGTGACCATACTGACGACATTCCTGCCGCAGGAGCGCCAGGCGCTACACCGGCCACGGAGTCCCTAGCTGCCGGGGAGGCAACCATTGAGGACTAGCGCCCACATCCGAAGCCCCTTCGTTGAGCAAGTACCTCAGGGTTGGCGATAATTTGTTCGTTAGGATCTCTGGCATGGCAAGCACTAGGGTTCCATCTGAAGGGGAAGTTTTTGAAGAGGGGATCATTACTGCTGCCGGGCTCGAGATTGTTGATGAACCAAGTGCCGGCAACAGCAAATCTCAAGAAGAGAAACTCCTCCAGACCATGGGCGACAGCTTCCGAAAGCTTCAAGCGCTTCACCACGCCCGAAAGGAGAAACTGGACTCCAGGGCAGCAGTTATGGAAGCGATTGAGGCCAACTTTCAGGAGCGCGTCGAAGAAAGTCAGGCCTGGTTCACCCAAGCTTCCCAGGATCTGAAGTCTGGTCAAGAGCAACTAAGCCAAGGCTGGATCCAACTCTTCTTGCAGCAGTCCGATGCCAAGCAGGCATAGGAGGAGGCCAAGCAACGGGCTGTTGTAGAGGACGCTCGCTTGATGGAGCGTCGTATCGGGCTTGATGCCCTTGAAGAGGACCTTGTCGCTCGCAAGAAGGTGCTTGCCGAAAAGCTTCGCAGCAAGGAAGTGGAGATCGAGGAGCTTGTCGCGCGATGGACCCGGGAGCTAGAGCGGAAACACAAGGAGACAAAGCCGTCCATACCCTGGTGGAGATGCAGCTCGCCATGTCTGACAAGACCAAACAACTCTCTTCAGCCAATGAATCCATTGATGATTTGCAAATGAAGCTGGCTACGCTGACCAAGACTCTAGACCGCCCAGACCCGCGAGAAGGATCTGGTCAAGGATCTCTGAGATGAGAAGGAGCTTGTCAAGAGTGCCGCTACCATCCACAACGACTATGTACAGGGAGTACAAGTCTGGACTAAGAAGGTCATCGACATCGTAGAGAAGCTTGCCGCACAACTGTCCGCCATGGGCCTGGAAGGTTTCAGGTACTCTTCTGACAACAGACTATCCACGAGCTGCAAGATGACCATGGTCTTCAACTGCATGCTTGAATCCCTGCATGTTCTTCAACTCCGACTGAACATCCTGTCTAGCCAGCGAATCATGCGAACTCTGGCAGGCCGTCCTCTGTAAGGTGCTTGTCAAAGTGGTGCACAAGAACCCCGGCATCAACCTCTCCAATGTCCTCGACCGCTTGCCAAAGGACGCAGATGTCAAGGCGCTTGAAGAACTTGTCCGCCCATCATCGATAGGGTAAGCCAAGTCAAGCGAGTTGAAGGCGATCGTCGGGATTAGCTGCCTTACTTCTTGCCGCCATCCATGCCAAGAACAGTTTGTCGTATGTTAGAATCGTGGCAAGACCGATGTAATATAGCTTGGTATGCTTTGAACAAATGTCATGTTATCCTCCTTGTTTAATTTCTTTCTGTATGCATTCACCCTACGCTTGATTGGAGATTTGCCGATGCGCACACCCCTGCTGCGGGCGCTAGGTGCGGGACATTAGCAGCCTGCTGGCGGGGCTGCTAATGGCAAGAGACCCTGGTGTTTTCAGTGCAGCCACCTAGACTGTTGAGCGGAATCGAAACAGAATAAGGGCGCAACCAATCGCAACATGGTTCCTTCGCGTCCAGGTTTTCCATACAAGAGTTGAAATCGTCCAAGGAAAATAACTCCACAGCAAGAATTCACCTTGGGTTTTGCAACATATCTTTTCGTTTCCGTACTCTTTCCGGCAAGATTTTTTTTGAACGTCATGCGTAGGTATCGATACCCCCCCCCCCCGACAAAGCTGCACGCAAGGTAACCCTCTGTCCTTTGAGAAAAAGAAAGAAGAGAAAATATGGATGTGGAACCTTGGCGGATCGTTAGCTCTTGCCGTTAGTAAGCGTCATGCAATATCTCAAATAATGATGTACATAAGTAAACATGAGAATCAACAAGATTTTGCAGAACACTTAGCTTTATTCAACTACGCATAGGGTCTGCGCCTGGCTTTCTACCAAGGATTACATGCTTTAGCGGCAAGACTTGTACAAAAGGTGGTTGTTAGGAGACCTGGCAACCACGCCTCATGAGTAGAAATTACGAAGATGTTTAATATTCCAGGAGTTGCTCACTAGGATGCCATCTTCGGTCTCCAGGCGAACTGCGCCAGGCGTGGTGACTCGTACTACCCGATAAGGGTCTTCCCACTTCGGTGTCAAGTTGTTGGCATTCTTGGCGGACTGAACGCACTGAAGAACAAGGTCGCCTTCCTCAAGACTTTGCGGCTATGATAGCGGCGCAAAGCTTGCTGGTAGCATGCACGTCTCATAGCAGCCTGAAGATGGTCTTCCTCAAGGAGCGTCGCGTCATATTTCCACAACTGCTCTTACTCAAGCTCATCATAAAGGAGCACTCGAGGTGACCCGAATACAAGTTCTGTAGGGAGAACTGCTTCCGCCCCATGTACCAGGGAGAAGGGTATCTAGCCGATAGCTCGATTTTGTGTCTTCCTAATTAACCAAAGAACCACCGGCAACTCATCAATCCAGCGCCTTGCACACTTAGGCAGCTTGTCGAAAGTTCTTGTCTTGACGCCTCGCAACACTTCAGCATTAGCCCTGTTCACTTCGTTGTTGTTCCTCGAGTGGGCAATACAAGCAAAACAGATTTTGCCGCCAAGGCCTTGGACATACTGCATGAAGGTGCGGCTTGTGAACTGTGTGCCATTGTTAGTGATGATCCTGTTGGGAACACCAAAACGGTAGACTAGTCCTCTGGAGAACTTGACGGCTGACTGTGCTGTCACCTTTCTCACTTCTTCCACTTCTAGCCACTTTGTGAACTTGTCGATTGCAATCTACAAGTACTCAAAGCCCATGGTAGCACAGGGGAAGGGACCCAAGATGTCGAGCCCCCAGACCAAAAATAGCCAAGAGAGAGGGATTGTCTGAAGGGCTTGAGCTGGTTGATGCAATTTCTTCAAATGAAACCGGCTTCTCACTCGGTTACTAGCACAGTTGCATCAAGGAGAGCAGTGGGCCAAAAGAAGCCTTGTAAGAATGCCTTACCGGCAAGTGTTCTTGATCCTATGTGGGACCCACATATGCCTCCACGTATCTATGCTAACATCCCCAGTGCATCCTCCTGAGAAATGCACTTGAGTTTCACACCATTTGGCCTCTTTCTGTACAACACGTTTTCCACAAACTGGTACATATTACACTGATGGGATACTTTTTCTGCTTCCTCTTGTTCCTCAGGGAGTTCTCCTGTTTGAAGGAAATGGATGATGTGTTGTGCCCATGCTAGAGCCTGGCGCTCGACAACAAGGACTAAAGGCATATCCTCTATTAGGGAAGCATTTTTCTCAACGATAAGGGCCTGAGGCCCCACTGGAGCCTGCTGCCCCTCGGCAAGCCTGTTGGGAGCGTGTTCTTCCATGGCAAGAGCATGAGGCTCTACCGGAGCACGACGCTCATCGGCAAGCCTGACGTTGTCCCCGACAACCTCCTCACCCGCGGCTCCGAGGAGCTCTGCCGTAAAATACTTGCCGGAACTCAAATTTCCTCTTTTCTCTCGTCCAGTTAACGGTGTTACGGATGGTTGAGTCAGTCGGAACACAAAAGTTCCTGGTTCCACAGGTAACTTAAGGGAAACACACTATGACAGGCCGTCAGCAACGCTGTTCTCTGCACACAGAACGTGCTCCATTAGCAGGCCGTCAAAATGTTGTTCCAACTTCCTCACTTCATCTACATAAGCTCTGGATGGTCGAAGTGCTTTAAAACTTCAGACCAAAGCTTGAAAGTTCCAAAGCCCACTCCACAATCCTATCGGTAGCTTCTGGGTTCCGCAAAATCCGCTGTAGCGGGAAGCGAGTGACGACGGTGATCTCATGTGCTTGGAAGTAATGGTGCAGCTTCTTCGAGGCCATAAGGAGGTCGAAGAGCAAATTTTGCACGCCATAGTATCTTGACCTACCCCCTGCAAAAGGGAGCTAACAAAATAGACCGGGCGCTGCACCACCTTCCTCTTCTGAATTGTCTCATTCAACTGCGTAGAACCTCCCTTGTCGGCACCAGACCCTACCGGGGAATGTTCTGGCTTGTCGCTTGGCAGTCCTGCCGTTGTTGCTGCTTCTTCATCTACTTCTCTTTCAGCCACTAATGCAGCACTCACCACTTGATTTGTTGCCTCTAGATATAGCAGCAACGACTCTTTTGTTTTGGCGTGACTAGGACTGACGGAGAGGAGAGGTACTTCTTCAAATCCTGTAGCTCTTCCTCCACTTTTGAAGCCCATTTCATTGGACCCGCCTTCTTCAAGATTTTAAAAAAGGGGAGGGCGCGTCGACAGATTTTGCGATGAACCTACTCAGAGAAGCAACACAACCGGCAAGACGACGCACATCCTTGACACGTCTTGGTGCTTCAATTTGCTCAATTGCTTTGATCTTGTCGGGAGTTGCTTCAATTCCACGTTGAAATACAAAGAACCCGGGAAGCTTGCCGGATGGGACACCAAACACACACTTCTCAGGTTTGAGCTTCATGTTGATCTTGCAAATTTTTGCAAATGTTTCTTCAAGGTCTTATATGAGTGTAGCGTTGTCCTTGGTTTTGACCACTATGTCATCCATATAAGCTTCCATATTTCTATGTAGCTGGGGCTCAAGAACAATCTGAACAGCTCTTGCAAATGTAGAACCAGCACTTTTCAACACGAAAGGCATGCGCAAAAAGCAATACATACCACATGGATGGATAAATGCGGTCTTCCCCTTGTCTTCGTACGCCATGAATATCTTATAATAGCCTGAATAGGCGTTAAGGAAAGATAACAAGTCATAGCCGGTGGTGGAGTCCACAATTTGGTCGATGCATGGCAAGGGAAAAGGGTCTTTGGGGCAGGCTTTTATTGATGTCTGTTAAGTCAATACACAACCTCCATTTTCCATCCACCTTGTGCACTACAACTGGATTGGCCAACCACGTTGGATGAAGTACTCCTCTGATCAAGCCAGCCGCTTCTAATTTCTTGATCTCTTCGGCAATGAACTGTTGCCGCTCCAAAGGCTGCTTCTGGACCTTCTGCTTGACAGGCCATGCATGTGGACAGACGACAAGGTAGTGCTCAATGACCTTCCTGCGCACACCGTGGATATCAGATGGTTTCCATGCAAAGATATCGACATTCGCCCGTGGGAAGGCGATGAGCACGCTTTCCTATTTGTTGTCATGGGTGTAACTTATGGTGAAAGTTCCTCCCATACCATCCTCCTTGGCGGGCACCTTCTTAGTCTCTCGTGGAGCTCCCTTGGACATCTTGGTCTTGCTAGTGGAGCCCTCTGGCACATCATCAATGGGAGCACAGCATCCCGAGGAGGCACACTTGCGGGAATGTGTGCCAAAGGCCTTGTCGGTCTTCTTCCACCCGGGTGCTTCAGTGGCAAGAGCAAGTGCTTTGGCGGCAGGTGCTGCTACTGCCTCCTAGTAGAGTTGGTCGGTGTAGATAAGTGCGCCTTTCTTCTCAGAGTTGACCGTGATGACACTCATTGCCTCGGGCATCTTCCGCACATTATAAGCGAAGTGGGTGGCTGCCATGAACTTGGCCAGCGCTGGGCGACCAAGGATACCGTTGTACGGCAACGAGATTTTGGCAACGTCAAAAACAATCTTCTCTGTCCTGAAATTTATATCGCTGCCGAACGTCGCCGGCATTGTGGTTTTGACCTTCGGCTGAGTCCTCCCTGAATTGACCCCTTGGAAAGCGCCCGTGGGCTCGAGATCTTCATCAGGAATTTGCAGCCTCTGGATGACATCAGGTGAGATCAGGTTCAAGCTGGCCCCACTATTGACTAGCATCTTTGTCACCTTGGTGGTTGCGAATTGTTGGCGAAACCAACAATGGCAGGCACCCGATCGCAGTTGTGCAATCAGGGTGATCCTCGGCGTCAAAAATGATAGGAGTGTTGGACCACTTCAGAGGTCTTTGGGCACCGATAGACGGCTCCACGATGATAACCTCGCGCGCCCAATGTTTAAGTTGGCAGTGAGAGGAATACAACGATGCACCTCCCTCAATGCACATCATCTCTATAGCCTTCTGGAACTCATACTCGCTGGACTCGTTGTCCCCTTCGACGTCATCATCATCACCCTCTTGCTTGTCATGGCCACAAGCGGGCCGGTCTTTTTGTTGTTTGGGTTTGCCACGGCGACCTCCCCGGCCAATGCACTTCTTGCTGGAACCCTCAGCATCAACCTTGCCCTTCTCCTTGTCTCGCCTCTCGTACTCGGATTTTTGCTTCTCGGCAAGCTGCTAAACTTGTCGGCAGTCTTGGAGATCGTGGCCCTTGGTGTGATGGATCTTATAATACTGCTTTACGGAGCCTTCCATCTTGTCGGCAGCCACCTTAGCCTGGCAATAGGTGCACCCGACAACATCCTTGCCAGGGTCATCAACCTTGCCCTTCTTGGCGGCACCAGGGTTGCCGGATCTCTTGACCGCAAGCACGACCTTGCCTTTGCGCTTCTTGTTAGGCCGCCGGCCCTTCTTTGCCGGGGTGGCGGTGTCTTCATCCTTAGAGTCGACCCCTACGCGAGGGTCCTCGCCGGGGAGCCTCTTCCCTTCCTCAGCCCGATCACATTTATCTGCCAGAGGATAAAGCTTGGCAACATCTCTGACCTTGTTCATTGCTAGCTCTTCCCGCATCATGCGGTTGCACACATTCTGATGGAACGCACTGATAACAGCGGTAGGATGAATGTCTCATATGCTGTGGTGCACGCGGTTGAACCTGTGGATGTACTTGCGCAAAGTCTCGCCCTCCTTCTAGGGGATGATGTGCAAATCGCTTAATTGACCACGAGCTTGGTGGCCTCCGATAAAGGCACCAACAAACTCGTAGCACAGGTCTGCCCAGGAGGTGATGGAATTCTTCGGCAGGTGCATCAACCATGACCTGACGTTGGGCTCAAGCACCAGCGAGAAGTAGTTGGCGAGTATCTTGTCGTCGTGAGCCCCGGCAGCCTGACCGCAATGGTGTACATGCTCAGGAACTCTGATGGGTGAGTCTTGTCATCGTACTTCTCCAAGACCTCTGGCTTGAATGTGTGGGAATTGGGCCACTGGACTTGCCGCAGCTCACGGGTAAATGTGGGACAACCCACCTCGTAAGGTAGGCTGAAAGGATAGCCTGGCGCGTGCTTGTCTACAGCGGCTCCGCGTGATTATCATATTGATGGCGTGCTTCCCTCCCTTGCTCAATGGTAGTTCGAGCGTCTTCCTTGCTCCGCTCCTGAAGAACTTGGCGCTGGTCACGGCATGTTCGTGGATCAGACAACGTTGACGATTAACCATCGCAAGCGTCGGTCCGTCGAGTCGGTGAGCAGCGTCATTGCTATGGAGGAGAGTGCACCGTGGTCACACAGCCTCCGGCACTCTCACCACTGGTGTGAGCCAGCTCGGTGGATCAAAACTTGTCTGCAAGGCTGAGGAGGCTTTGAATGGTAGCTCTCCAATTGTCGAGCTTATCCGCAGTAGGAGGGAAGTTCAGGAGTAGTTGCGCCCGCGCCATTACTTCCTCCGACGTGGTCGGCAGTGAGCGGTGCGAAGAATGTGAGGTGCTCTGACTCCTAACCGTGTTAGAAAGAACTCCATCACGGTCCCGCAATGGCGTGCCCTCCCACTAGCATGCTGGAGAGCATGCTGGTCCCGCGCACCTTCGGAGTGATGCGCAGGAGCTTGTTCGTGGGGACATTGGGAACCATGGGCACCGTGCCGCTGCTCTTCGCATGCGTCCTAGGAAGGTTGCGGTGTAGGCGCCGGAGATGGCGTCTTGGAAGGTAACCTTTCACCCCCGAAGTTCACCGTACCACCCGCAGGCGATACAGCTCCGTCCTAAGACCCAGCGGCACGGGGGTTCCCGTCGCCGCCATGAGCATCTCCGCGGCGGGCGTCGCCGCTTGCTTGGCCTTGGTCACCAGAATGTTGAGGAAGTTCTAAACCTCCACCTCCTCCTCCACTCACGTCTACACCGTCGCCTGTCTATGTAGCTTTAGGGACAGCAGATGCAAATGACCCAACCGCCGTCAGGCCCTTCTTTTTAGGGGCCATGGCGATGATGATTATGAAGGAACTGGCGCGCTGATCGCCAGATGAGGTCCACGCGACCTTTCCCCCTACCTGGCGTGCCAAAGATGTCGGGGGAATCGACGCCTATGGGATCGGAGGGACCCCTTTATGGTTTGGCGGGAAAGAAGGCTCGCACAGAGAGCAAATCTAATGAACAACGTGTGAGGATTTTACCCAGGTTCGGGCCACAAAGATGCATAAAACCCTACCCCTGCTTCATTATATTGTGGCTGTTTTTAGGGTTCCAGCTAAAGGAGCGCTATGAACAGCTGCTACGTGCGTGAGCTAGAAAGGTCCAAAATTCGAAAAGTCCCCTACCGTAACACCCAGTGCCTCCTTTTATACTCTAGAAGGGGATCCCAACAGTGACGTATAGTGCGTACACAGGGTGTACAGAGCTACAGTGATATCATACCTAACACTGATGGAGTAGGACAGGCGCATTTATAGCATCGTCAGGCATCTCTAACTGTCTATGGGCTGGGACAGGAGCCCATCCCATTGACACTGCTTAGCCCCTCCATCGCCGGCATCGCGACACGTGCCCAGGCGGGGCGACACCTGGCCTCCGCTCTGGCGGGGCCTTGCCGGATCTTCGCCTTGTTGAGTCTTGTTGGGGCTTTTCCTTTGCGGGGGTTTGAAGGCCATCCCGGCAAGGTCTTGCCTTTGGTCTTGGTTGTCGTGTATTTGTATCTAGCAGCTCCCTGCCGGGCCTCATCACAAGGGTGGCTACTACTTCCCGTGCATGAATAAGGGGCACTAGAGAGCCCAAAACTCTAGTGCACCAACACAGCCCCTTTTGAAGCAACGCATAAACTGGGGTTTAAGCTTCTGTCACTCTTGCAACACATCATCTACTTGTTACTCCACAGTGACTTCCCTTAGGCCCATAGCATGGTGTAGTGTCATGTAGTCGATGTTCTCATGACACCACTAAGAGAAGTAACAACATACATATCATCAAAATATGGAACGAATACAACCTTCACAAGATTACTTATAGCAAGACTTCTCCCATGTCCTCAGGAACAATAGTAACTACTCACACATCCTCAACATGTTCATGATCAGAGGTATAATAATGATGATTAAAGATCTAAACATAATCTCTTCCACCAAGTAATCCAACAACCATCAACTACAAGATATAATCAATGCAATTAACAACCCACATGTACCAATCTAAGGTTTTGGGACACGGAATGAATACAAGAGATGAACTAGGGTTGGAAAGGAGATGGTGTTGGTGAAGATGTTGATGAACATTGGTCCTCCCACAAATGTGGAAGCATTGGTGATGACGATGGCTTCGATCTCCCCCTCCCGGAGAGGAATTTCCCCAACAGAATCTGACTGCCGGAGTGAAACAGGGCCTCTACCCAAGTTTCTGCCTCGAGACGGTAGCGCTTCATCCCGAAAGGTTGCTTATTATTTTTAGGGTAAAACATACCATATTGGAGAAGAGGGGCGTCGGAGGGCCAGCTGGGGCCCCACAAGCCATCAGGGCACGCCCCAGGGGTGCTGTTGGCTTGTCTCCTGGTGGTGGCCCCCCTCTAGTATATTTTTGTCCCAGAAATTCTTAAATATTCCAAATATATACTCTGTGAAGTTTCAAGTCATTTGGAGTATGGTGATTTTTCTTCCTTTTTCTCGGGTTTTCGGTTCAGAATTCCAGTTTCCAGATATTTCCCTCCTTGTGGTGTACCTTTCATATTCAGAGAAAAAAGGCATAAGAATTTTATAATAATGTGGAATAATTGACAAGAATGAAGTAGATAGTAATAAGAATTCATGATGCAAAATGGACGTATCAACTGCCCCAAGCATAGACCTCTCTTGTCCTCAAGCGAAAGTCGAACTCTAAAACAATGACCTCATAATTTTGAGAGAAAGGTGTTGATGAAACTGAATACGGACATGAGAGCATCATGAATATCACCATAGCAGCAAAATTTTCATCATATAACGTCTCATAAACAAGTCACAATCTATTCACAACTGAAGAAATATGAAGCATAATCTTTATTGAGAACCGACAAGCAAAGCAATTAGTCCATGAGATAATTATAGCTATCGTAATTGAGAGAAGAGTCTATGTAAGAGCTTTGTATTTCTAGCAAGTTCACGTATTCAACTATAATGTAGCCTTCTATGATTGTTAACACACATTGCATATTTTTGGAACCAGTGATTCCGTGGGACACATAGGAAGATGGGGGCTTTATTATTCTTGCCATCCAACTTATTTACCTCAAGGATAATGTCAACAATAATGGAGCATGATCATATACATTCAACAGGATATATTTGTTTTTATCTTTCACGAAGAGTTGGTAGATAGGAACAAGGGGAAATATTATTGACTCTTGCATGAAAATAAAATTTTGTAAGAATGTAAGGATGTAAAAGATAGGACCTTCGCAGAGGGAAGCAAAGGTTGTCATGAGCTTCTATTTGTTTGATATGGTCAATATCTTAATGCAAAAGAACATCACTTTATATTTCCCCTTGTGATAGTGAACTCTATTATGCTCTACATCGCTTTTATTTCTTCACTATCACAAGATCGTACAAAGCTTACGTTCCATTACAATAAAAGATCTTACATGCTTAGAGGCAATTTTTATTCCCTTGTGCAGCAATGACAACTTAGTCAAAGGATCTTATTCAATCCATAGGTAGTTATGGTGGACTCTCATGGAAAGAAACTGAGTTTAAGGGTTATGGATGCACAAGTAGTATCTCTACTTAGTGCGAATCTTTGGGCGAGCAAAAGATCTTAAGCAAGCATCACATGTTAACAGATCCAATACCATATAACTTCTATGCAAATGTAATCAACCATGATCATTATGTTGTCTTCCATGTACAAGTTCAACACTTGGTCATTATAATATTTTGATGGGATCTCACAATCAGAGAATGTCTTCAAGATAGTATATTTATATGTAAATCCCTTTTTCTCTACCATACTTTTGCATAGATCATACCAATTACTAACATTAGGTTTGTTAGTTTTCAACACTTTTATTGCTTATACCTCTTTTCTATGTGAAGTCCTTACTTCTCATGAGATAAGCATATGATCCTTTTCTATTTTTTATTGCCATGCTAAGATGATGGGTATAAGTGAGGGTAAGGCACACGAACTCAACTAACATTATTATATAACTCTCACACTCGAGTTACAAGGATAGGTAGAACTCAAAGAAAAAACTCTAAACAAAGCAAATCTGAAATTCCAACTTTCTAAATCAGGAAAAACTAAAGATCAAACTAAGATAGATAATGGTGATACGATATCGGGGCACCTCCCCAAGCTTGGGACAAGCCAAGGGTGGTGCCCATACCCATGTACTCAAGTGTTCTATGGTGATGGTGGTGTGATCCTCCATCTTCCTAGGCATGGGTTCCTAATACGTATCCAATGTATCTATAATTTTTGTTTGTTCCATGTTATTATATTATCTATTTTGGATGTTTTATATGCATTAATATGATATTTTATATTATTTTTGGGACAAACCTATTAACCTAGAGCCTAGTGCAAGTTTCTGTTTTTCCTTGTTTTTGAGTATTGAAGATAAGGAATATTAAACGGAGTACAAACGGAATAAAATTTTCGCGATGATTTTTCTTGGACCAGAAGACATCTACAAGACTTGGAGAGGAAGGAAAGAGACCTGCCAGGACGTCACAAGCCACCCTAGCGCGGCCAGGGGCGCGCCCCCTGGCTTGTGCCCCCCCCCAGCAAGTCGTCCAACCCAAATATTCGTCCTATAAATTCCAAAATATTCCCACCAGAAGAGCAACGATAATACTTTTCCACCACTAGAAGCCTCCGTGCCCGAGAGATCCAATCTTGGAGCCTGTTCCGGTAATCTGCCGGAGGGGATTCGATCATGGAGGCATCTACATCAACTCCATTGACCCTCCGATGATGCATGAGTAGTCCACCACAGACCTACGGGTCCATAGCTATTAATTACATGGATTCTTCTCTCTCTTTGTGTTTCAATACCATGTTCTCCATGATCTTCATGGGGATCTATCCGATGTAATACTCTTTTGCGGTGTGTTTGTCGAGATCTAATGAATTGTGGGTTTCTGATCAGCTTATCTATGAATATTATTTGGTTCTTATCTGAATTTTTATAAACATGATTTCCTGCAAGTCTCTTCGAGTTATTGGTTCGATTTGGCCAACTAGATTGGAATTCTTGCAATGGGAGAAGTGCTTAGTTTTGGGTTCAATCTTGCGGTGTCCTCACCCAGTGACAAAGTAGGGGTAGCAAGGCACGTATTGAATTGCTGCCATCAAGGGTAAAAAGATGGGGTTTTCATCATATTTCTTGAGTTTATCCCTCTACATCATGTCATCTTGATTAATGCGTTACTCTATTCTTCATGAACTTAATACTCTAGATGTAGGCAGGAGTCGATCGATGTGTGGAGTAATACTAGTAGATGCAAAAAAAATTTGGTCTACTTGACGTGGACGTGATGCCTATATGCATAATCATTGCCTTGGATAATGTCATAACGATGTGCTTTTCTATCAATTGCTTGACAGTCATTTGTTCACCCACCGTGTTATTTTCCTTCAAGAGAGAAGCCTCTAGTGAAACCTATGGCCCCAGATCTATTTCCCATATTCTATTTTTAGATCTATATACCAAAAATACCAAAAATACCTTGCTAAAATTTATTTACTTTATTTACTTTTTGCAAACTTTTACATCTATCTCTATCAGATTTAATCCTTGCAAGTAATTGTGAAGGGATTGACAACCCCTCTACAGCATTGGGTGCAAGTGTTTGATTGTTTGTGTAGGTGCATCTATTGGTGACTTTCTTGTTCCTCTTACTAGATTGATACCTTGGTTCTCCACAATTGAGGGAAATAGTTATCTACTTTTCTGCATCACCCTTTCCTCTTCAAGGGAAAACCAACGCAAGCTCAAGAAGTAGCAAGAAGGATTTCTGGCACCGTTACCGGGGAGGATACACATAAAGACTACCAAGTACCTATCACAAACTCATCTCTTGCATTTACATTATTTGCCATTTGCCTCTCGTTTTCCTCTCCCCCACTTATAAAACAATTTCCAGAAAAACCCAAAAAGATTTGCCTTTTATTCACCCTTATTCCGATCGCCTTTTCGTTTGTTTTTGTTTGCTTGTGTGTTAGATCATTCGCTCGTCTTTATGGCTCAACCCAAAAGCTTTGATCCTTATCTTAGGAAGTTGGAAGATATTGAGGATAATGCTAAGAGTTTCATGTCGCTCCAATTTGACCATAATAGTTTCTTTAGAAACGATCTTAAAGAACAAAAGGCTATGCTGGAATATATGAATAATGATCTTGATGATATGTCTAAGGAGTTTTATGGTTTGAAATCTCACTTTGCTCATATTGACGTTTTAGTAGGCCAAATCTCTGATAAACAAGCTACCTTAGTCAATAAAATGGCCGTGAAGACAGAATCTTTTAATAATGATGAAGATATCAAAGTGATTGATGTGACTCCTGTTGAATCTTTGTTTTCCAATGTAAATCTTGATAAAGTTGGGACTGGAGATAAGTCAACTTTAGTTAAAGGTCATCCCAATGATTCGGACTTTATAGATCTCAATGCTAAAATTGATAAAAGTGGGATTGAAGAGGTCAAAACTTTAAATAGCAATGAACCCACTCTTTTGGATTTCAAGGACTTCAATTATGATAGTTGTTCTTTGATTGATTGCATTTCCTTGTTGCAATCCATGTTGAATTCTCTGCATGCTTATAGTCAGAATAAGGCTGTTACTAATCATATCGTTGATGCTATGATGAGATCTTTTGAAGAAAAACTTGAGTTGGAAGTTTCTATACCTTGAAAGCTTCATGATGAGTGGGAACCTGATATTAAGATTAGAATTAAATTTTATGAGTGCCATGCTTTTTTTGATTTAGGTCCTAGTGTTTCCACGATACTGAAAACTTTATCTGATGTGCTAGGTTTCCATCAACTTGATGATTGCTCTTTGAATTTCAATCTAGCGGATCCAACTATTAAGAAATCTATGGGAAGGATTCATGATGTTCTTATTGTTGCAAATAGGAATTATGTGCCCATAGATTTCATTGTTCTTGATATAGATTGCAATCCTACATGTCCTATTATTCTTGGTAGGCCTTTCCTTAGAACGATTGGTGCAATTATTGACATTGCAGAAGGAAACATTAGATTCCAATTTCCGTTAAGGAAAGGCATGGAACACTTTCCTTGAAAGAAAATAACATTGCCTTATGAATCTGTTGTGATAGCTACTTTTGGATTGCATACCAAAGATGACAATACCTAGATCTATTGTGTTATGCCTAGCTAGGGGCGTTAAACAATAGCGCTTGTTGGGAGAAAGCCCAATTTTATTTTCATGTTCTGTTTTTTGGTTCTGTATTTGAGTGTTTCACACGTTATTACCTCTGTAGTAATTGTTTTTTGGTGTTTTAATTAGTGTTTGGGCCAAGTAAGACCTTTGGGATGATCTATGGTGATTGTTGATTTGATCTTGCTGAAAAATAGAATCTTTTGCACCCAGTAAAGGAATTTTATAAATTTATCAGAGAGTCTAATGAGTCTGAAATTTTCACACAAGATTGATATAAAAATTTTCCAGGTTTCCCTAATTGTTCAGAATTTGTGGGGTTACAGAAGTACACGAAGTTTCCAGATTGCTATAGACTGTTCTGTTTTTGACACATTCTATTTTCTTTGTGTTGTTTACCTATTTTGATGCATCTATGGGTCGTATCGGGGGGTATGATCCATGGAGAAGTTGGAATGCAGTATATATTACACCAATATAAATAAATAATGAGTTCACAATAGTACCTGAAGTGGTGATTTATTTTCTTATACTAACGGATCTCACGAGTTTTCTGTTGAGTTTTGTGTTGTGAAGTTTTCAAGTTTTTGGTAAAGATTTGGTGGACCATGGAATAAGGAGTGGCAAGAGCCTAAGATTGGGGATGCCCAAGGAAACCCAAGGAATCAAGGATGCCAAAAGGCCTAAGCTTGGGGATGCCCCGGAAGGCATCCCCTCTTTTGTCTTCAATCTATCGGTAAATTTACTTGAGGCTATATTTTTATTCACCACATGATATGTGTTTTGCTTGGAGCGTCTTGTATTATATGAGTATTTGCATTTTAGTTTGCCAAATCATCCTTGATGAACACATATTTTGAGAGAGACACACATGAATCGTGAACTTATTAGAATACTCTATGTGCTTCACTTATATCTTTTGAGCTAGGAAATTTTGTTCTAGTGCTTCACTTATATCTTTTTAGAGCATGGTGGTGTTTTGTTTTATAGTAATGATTGAACTCTCGTATCTCACTTATATTATTTTGAGAGTCTTTAACAGCATGGTAATTTATTTAGGTTATGAATTTAGTCCTGATATAATAGGCATCCAAGAGGGATATAATAAAAACTTCCATATAAAGTGCATTGAATATTACGAGAAGTTTGATTCCTTGCATAAAGTTTTGAGATATAAAGATGGTGATATTAGACTCATGTTAGGAAGTAATTGTGGATTGCTAGAAATACTTGTGTCAAGGTTTCTGATTCCCGTAGCATGCGTGTATGGTGAACCGTTATGTAAGGAAGTCGGAGCATGATGTTTTTATTGATTGTCAATCTTTGTGTGAGGGTTGGGAGCGCGTGATGGTTTACTCCTACCAACCTCTCCCCAAGGAGCATGTGTCAAATACTTTTCTTTGATTACTAGAATTTTGCAATAAGTATGTGAGTTATTTATGACTAATGTGAGTCCATGGATTATACACACTCTCATCCTTCCACTTTTGCTACCCTCTCTAGTACCGTGCAACTTTCGCCGGTGCATTAAACCCACCATATATCCTTCCTCAAAATAGCCACCATACCTACCTATTATGACATTTCCATAGCCATTCCGAGATAGATTGCCATGCAACTTCCACCATTCCGTTTATTATGACACGCACCATAATTTACATATTGCTTTGCATCATCGTAAGATAGCTAGCATGATGTTTCCATGGCTTGACCATTTTTTGATGGCATTTGATATGCTAGATCATTGCACATCCCGGTACACCACCAGAGGCATTCATATAGATTCATATTTTTTTCTAGATATCAAGTTATAATTCTTGAGTTGTAAGTAAATAAAAGTGTGATGACCATCATTATTAGAGCATTGTCCTATGTGAGGAAAGGATGAAGGAAGATTTGATTCCCTCACAAGTTGGGATGAGACACCGGACTTTACGAAAAATAAAAGAGGCCAGTGAAGCCCTGATAACCCACAAGTATATGGGATCAATTGTAGCCTTTCTCGCTATGTAAGAGTGTCAAACCCAACGAGGAGCTAAAGGTAGAACAAATATTGTCTCAAGTTCTATCGACCATCGATACAGCTCTACTCACGCTTACCGTTCGCTTTACCTAGAACAAGTATGAAACTAGAGGTACTTTGTAGGTGTAACAGGCTAGGTTTGCAAGATAATAAAGAGCATGTAAATAAAATCTAGGGCTGCTAAGAAAAAGTAACAATTAAGTTAGTTTAACGAGTGTGGAAAAGTCGTGGTAGAGTTGTGGAATTGTCCCTAGGCAGTCGATAACTACACCGGTCATCATTATTGCAATTTTATTTGAGGGAGAGGCATAATCTAACATACTTTCTCTACTTGGATCATATGCACTTATAATTGGAACTCTAGGAAGCATCCGCAACTACTAAAGATCATTAAGGTAAAACCCAACCATAGCATTATAAGGTACCAAGTCCTCTTTACTCCCATATGCAACAATCCACCTACTCGGTTTTATGCTTCTATCACTCAAGCAACCCACCATAGGCGAATCATGAAAACATTGCAACACCCTACAACGAGGATCCCTCATGCTTGCGCGACATGGAGAGCACCATAGGAAAGCACCTATAATAAAACATGCAACTCAAACCAATCATGATCATCAATCAACCAATAGGACAACAAAAATCTACTCAGACGTCATAGGATGGCAACACATCATTGGATAATAATATGAAGCATAAAGCACCATGTTCAAGTGGAGGGTACAATGGGTTGTGGGAGACTGTACCACTGTAGATAGATGGGGGAAGGTGATGGAGGTATTGGTGAAGATGACGGACTTGTTGGAGTAGATCGCCCTCACGATGATGGCCCCGGCGGCGTTCCAGCGCCACCGGGAGAGAGGGGGAGAGAGCCCCCCTCCTTATTCTTCTTCCTTGACCTCCCCCTAGATGGGAGAAGGGTTTCCCCTCTAGTCCATGGCCTCCTAGGCAGAGGATGGGCGAGATCCCCTCCAAGATTGGATCTCTCTCTCTGTTTACTTCTATTTTTGTGCTCCCCAATTCTGGCCTTTCATCGTTTCTTAAATTCCCAGAGATCCATAACTCTGATTGGGCTAAAACTTTGAGGGGATCTTTATCCAAAAGTTAGCTTTGTTGAGGCCAAAGGACATATCCAACCGACCTAAGGGGTGTCCATAAGCCTGCAAGGCGCGACCAGGGGGTTGTCCGCGCCTAGCAGGCTTGTCACCTCCTTGGGCATCGTCTCGCGTTGATTCTTTTTCCCCAAAATCACATATATTCCAAAAAATCTCCGTGAGTTTTTATCGCCTTTGGACTTCGTTTGATATGGATATTCTACGAAACAAAAAACATGCAACAAACAACAACTGGCACTGGGCACTGGATCAATATGTTAGTCCCAAAAATAGTATAAAAAGTTGCCAAAAGTACATGAAAGTTGTAGAACATTGACATGAAACAATCAAAAATTATAGATACAACGGAGAAGTATAAGCATCCCCAAGCTTAATTCCTACTCATCCTCAAGTAGGTAAATGATAAAAAAATAATTTTTGATGTGGAATGCTACCTAGCTTAATCTTGTTCATATAATCTAAACGTGGCATGAATATTAAGATACGAGTGATTCAAAGCACTAGTCTATCCTTTGACATTAAGACAATAATACTTCAAGCATACTAATAAAGCAATTGTATCTCTTCAAAATATAATGGCAAAAGAAAGTTATCCCTACAATATCATATGGTCTGGCTATGCTCCATCTTCCCCACACAAAGTATTTATATCATGCACAACCCCAATGACAAGTCAAACAATTGTTTTCACACTTTTATTTTCTCAAACGTTTTCAACTCTCACGCAATACATGAGCGTGAGCCATGGATATAGCACTATAGGTGGAATAGAATATGGTGAAGGTTGTCAAGGAAAAGGAGAAGATAGTCTCACATCAACTAGGCGTATCAACGGGCTATGGAGATGCCCATTAATAGATATTAATGTGAGTAAGTAGGGATTTCTATGCAACGAATGCACTAGAGCTATAAATGTATGAAAGCTAAAAATAAACGAAGTGTATGTGCATCATGATGAAAAATTCCACTAGTTATATGAAAATGACAAAATAGGAGAATCTCTACTATGAAGATCATGGTGCTACTTTGAAGCACAAGTGTGGAAAAAGATAGTAGCAATGTCCCTTCTCTCTTTTTTCTCATCTTTTTTTGGTGGGCATCTAAGGCCTCTTTTTTTATCTGGGCTTCGTTGGCCTCTTTTATTTTTTCATAAAGTCCGGAGTCTCATCCCAACTTGTGAGGGAATCATAGCTTCCATCATCCTTTCCTCACATGGGACAATACTCTAATAATGATGGTCATCACACTTTTATTTACTTACAACTCAAGAATTCCAACTTGATATGTAGAACAAAATATTACTCTATATGAATGTCTCCAGCGATGTACCGGGATGTGCAATGATCTAGCATAGCAAACGACATAAAAATCGTACAAGACATGAAAATATCACGCTAACTATCTTACGATCATGCAAAGAGATATGAAAAATGATGGTGCGTGTCATAATAAATGGAATGGTGGAAGTTGCATGGCAATATATCTCGGAATGGCTATGGAAATGCCATAATAGGTAGGTATGGTGGATGTTTTGAGGGAGGATATATGGCGGGTTAATGCACCGGCGAAAGTTGCACAGTACTAGAAAGGCTAGCAAAGGTGGAAGGGTGAGAGTGCGTATAATCCATGGACTCACATTAGTCATAAAGAACTCACATACTTATTGCAAAAGTCTATTAGTCATCGAAGCAAAGTATTATAAGCATGCTCCTAGGGGAGAGGTTGGTAGGAGTTAACCATCGCGCGCTCCCGACCCTCACACAAAGGTTGATAATCAATAAACAAATAATGCTCCGACTTCCTTACATAACGGTTCACCATACATGCATGCTACGGGAATCACAAACCTTTACACAAGTATTTCTACCAATCCAAAATTACTCACTAGCATGACTCTAATATCACCATATTTATATTGCAAAACTATTGCAAGGAATCAAACACATCATATTCAGTGATCTACAAGTTTTATTTAGGATTTTATGACTAACCATGTGAATGACCAACTCCTGTTAACTCTCTAAATAGATATAAATGAAGCATGAGAGTTTAATTCTTTCTATAAAATATATTCCTGCACTCTAACAAATATAAGTGAAGAAAAAGAGCATTCTACAAATGGCGGTTTTCTATGTGTAGAGAAATATGCAATCCGAACTTCAAATGATATAAGTGAAGCACATGAAGCATTATATAAAGCCATACTCAAAAGATATTGAGGTGCAAAGACCCTTCTATAAATCAATCAAGGACTTTATCATACCAGCACAGTGCATTATTAAAATAAAAAGAAAAATCACACGACGCTCCAAGATTTATGCATACCATGTGACGAACAAAAATGTAGCTCCAAGTAAAATTACCGATGGTTGTTAGAAGAAAGAGGGGATGCCTTCCGGGGCATCCCCAAGCTTAGTTTCTTGGGAGTCCTTGAATATTACCTTAGGGTGCCTCGGGCATCCGCAAGCTTAGTCTATTTCCACTCCTTATTCCTTAATCCATCGTGATCTCACCCAAAACTTGAAAACTTCAATCACACAAAACTTAACAAAACCCTCGTGAGATACGTTAGTATAATAAAACAAATCACCACTTTAAGTACTTTTTCGAACCAATTAATATTTTGTTTTTGCATTGTATCTACTCTAATATAACTTTTCCATGGGTTATACCACCGAGACAATTGATAGTTTCATCATAACAAGCAAAACAATGCATCAAAAACAGAATCTGTCAAAAAAAGGACAGTTGTAGTAATATGAACATTCACCATACTTATGTAACATCAAAAATTATGAAATATTAGTATGTGGTAAGGATTTTGTATAACAGTATTGTGTAAAAAACCAGAATTTTTTGCACGGTCCTGTAAAATATAGAAATTCAAACAATGCAGCAAAAGTTATTGTCTTTACACAGCACATATCAAACAAGCAATTTAAACATCCTAAAGGTAATTGTTGGCACATTATTTTTATAATACAATGGATTTGTGCAAGGGGATAATTATTATTTTTGAAAATTTTCTATAAGCAAGATTCAAAAAGTTTCCATGGGCATGAACAAAGTTCAAGGCTAGCCTCCACTTCAACGTTGCTCGTCTTTCACACTTTCACTTTTCTTTTTGAAAAAGTTTTAAGTACCCCACTTTATTTTTTATTTTTTAAACTAAATAAAAGCACACAACAGAATAAATTGACTCTCTTAAACTTCCGGGCTGTCTCCCTGGTAGCGCTTTCTTTAAAGCCATTAAGCTAGGCATATATTGCTCAAGTAATGGATCCACCCGGATCCCAAGGTATATCAAAGCCAGTTTCAATTAACAATGATTTGTAATTTATTAGTGAGCAGAAAGTGATATAAATCATGCAACAACGAATTATAACTCTCTTCTTATGCAATTGCATATCATACAAGAACAATTCGTTCACACCAAGTAAAGGCCAATGCATAGCATACGTAGTTTCTTGGAATTTTATCGTATTGGAAACATAGAGAGGCGGAGATGTAGTTCCTCTCTCATAATAATTTCAAGTAGGAGCACCAAGCACATGCATATTATATCTATAAAAATCATCATGTGTGATAGTAAAAGGCAACCCATCTATATAATCCTTAATAAGTGCGAACTTCTCCGATATAGTGTAGTTGGGAGAATTTAGAAAGATAATAGGACTATCATGTGTGGGTGCAATAGAAACTATTTCATGCTTAGCATAAGGAACTATATCAAGTTCATCTTCATAAGCATAATTCATATTGGCATCATGACCACAAGAATAGCAAGCATCAAGTTCGTCAAAAAGGGATATTTCAAAACAATCCAAGGGATCATAGCAATCATCATAGCATTCATACTTCGGTAAGCACTAAGGGAAATTAAACAATGTATGAGTTAGAGAGTTACTCTCATTATAAGGCATAGGTAGCTAATCTACTCTTCCTCCTTTTGTTCTTCGCTCTCCTCCTCATCTTTTTCATCTAATGAGCTCACAGTTTCAGCAATTTCTTCTTCCATAGATTCGTGCAAAATTTTAATCTCTTCCAAGTCAGCGGTCATTATTTCAATAAAATCTTTAACAAAATAATTATAAGCCTAGTTTTCATAGAAATATTTAAGTATGGCAAAAATTTCAGATTCGTAAGGAGTAGCATCATACTTTTCAATGAAAGAAGCAATTTCATAGGCACCCTTAAAAGCAACAAATTCTTCGATTTGTTCAACATCATTATAGCAATATGCCTCCTTGGCGTAAGAGGATAATATTTCATTATAATTAAACACACATTAGTAGGGAAGGTGTTTTTTAGCTTCTTTAGAACAACAAGTAAAATCATAAATTTCACATAGATGCCAATCATATCAACACAAAATATTAATTTGATGCCAACAGAATTTTCATTTTTGAGATATGCGGTGTCGCACATAATGAGCATGCTCATTTAATGATTTTCCCTCAACTAAGCTAGTTGGGTTTTCAGCACGAGCACAAGTGGATCGAAGATGACCCAAGTAATATTCTTCGGTGGTACGGAACACTAGTGGTTCCTCTACTTTTGGAGCAAGAAGTACATCTATTTTTTTGGTATTTTGTCGGGACCCCGATCCTAAGTCATATGAATCTAGACTGTAACATATCACATCACTTTGCGGCCTCACGCACGGTAAGCTCCACGGCTGCAGCCTTACCTTAGCCGCGACCATTTGCGTGTTTTGGCTCACGTATGTGAAACATGTCGCTGGGAATCAAACAACAAAGAACCCAGGCCGACATGACTAGTCATAGAACCCAAGTGGCACATCCGTATAGAAACCGGCATACGTAACCCAGCAATGCAGGTGTTGGCCTCAAGCATGCGTAGACGAGTCATAGCAAGCTACAAGGACTCCATTACACCGTGAGACATAAATGCCATCACTGGACGTAGACGAGTCGTAGCAGGCTACAGGGACTCCATTACACTGCGAGACATTTCCCTGAAGGGACAGACACAGCAGAAAAGAAGGATACATGTCGGTCAATCAATGTGTCCGGAGCAGTAGCAAGCTACCATGGCTCGGTGGAAGCACAAAGAGGCAGTTTCCCATAAAGAATACTACTAAAGGCACACGACTAGGTGTCAGATCCCATACATACCGTTGCACGTTACACGTACGCACGACAGGCTCGATATGCATAGCTACAACCATGGCATCACAACATAACCATACAACAACTTTTATTTAAGGGGCTCAGACGAGCCTTGCATAATATGTTCTTACAGATAGCGGTCACATGACCCGACACTCAAGTCTTACAAACAAGTTCTTACAAACCAAGCGGAAGCATAAACTGTCTGAGTACAGACAGATGAAAGAGTAAAAAGGCACATGGCCTGACTATCTATAGCCCGCCATAGGGCATAGGGTCGTTGCTGGGACACCAGCTATTCTGCATCATTGACATCTAGAAAGAACCCACCTGATGGGTCCTGGGTCTCATCTGCAACATTTATTAAGCAAACATGAGTACAAACATACTTAGCAAGTCTTTAAAGCCGACCTAGTCTATTCATGCTCATGTATCAACAAAGGGGGGTGGAGTTTATGCAGCAATGCCAGCTTTGACTCATGGCTAACCTACGCTACACAATTTATCACTTTGTTTAAATTTTAGATATCGCACATGAGTCCACTAACTCCATGATAATACACCACCATGGATTCACTTCCCTCTCCTGGAACAGTGCCAACCAAGGTACTCACACTTGTCTTGATATTTTTATGAGTATCCATTTGATTTTCTATGAACAACATAAGCTTTCCAAGTAGTCCATATCTAAGGACGCGGATATTTGAATAGTTTCATACCCTGCAGGGGTGTACCTCTTCACACACGCTCTAGCCACTTATCGTTGTGTGCTCATAAAACCATGCACCTCGACAACCTTCAAGCGGAAGCCCAGCGAGGGAGTCGGCCACAACCATCAATCACATAAGACCTTTAGTCCAGGCAATCGCCTATTTGAGACTGAACCCACACGGAAGTCCGGCCAAAGTTTCCGCTACATCCCCAAACAATGTGCGCAGGGTTCCCAAGCCCACCATTCGGGTGACCCTTGGTACACCGTGCCACTGCCTACCACATCGTAACCCACCCCTGGGGTCAGTGCTACGCATGGCCTCCAGCATGCTATAAACATTAGAAACTACTTGCAACTCCTGGTCTAAGGGCTAAGCGATTTATAAGTCAAGAGGGTCAATTAAGTATCCCAACGTGTGGTAGTATCTAGTCTTGGATAACAAACACGGAACTCAGTTCCTAAGAACGGTCCCAATGAGACAACCCGCAATGTACTCCTACATAGCCTCTCATCGGTACCTTTACCAAATCGAGTTCATCGTAAGATTATCACATCAGAACAACATGGTTTCACTCCAGTTCATCACCCAGATGAAACAGACCTGACACAACCCTAGGCATAGCAAGCATAGCAGGCAAAGTAAGCTAAGCACATCATGGCACAAGCATCTACCAGGTATGCAAGGTTGCAAGGTTTAGCTATTTACTGTGACAATGACAGGTCATGCAAAAGAATAGGTTCATCTACCGTGTATGACAAACAAGTGAACGTTTGTCCTAATGCAATAAACAAGAGCAGGAGCGAGAGAGTGGGATATTATTGGAATGATCAAGGGGGTTGCTTTCCTTGCTGGGTAGCGGGAAGATTCTCTCCTTCGTTGGAATACTCGGGGGTATCCTCAAAAGAACAATCTACCGTAATGCAGATAAATAGCAATCAATACATGCAAGTGCAACAATATGATGCATGATCATGATATGGCAGCATGTATGGATGATCTTATGCAGCTAATGTCCAAGTTAATTTGAAGTGAGTTTGAATATATGTTCAAAATCGTTCTTCATTTCAAATTCCATATATTAACCTATTAGCAAATGTCAATGTTCTACTACATAGGTTTCTCTAACATGCATGATAATAGCACCATTAGATTCATTGGATTTTTCTCAAAAAATTTCATATATAAATTATTTTCATGTCAGTTACAGATTAATTTATATGAATCTTTGAAGTTTTAAACATTTTCTGGAATTATTTTAAAACTAGAAATTCCTCTTATTTCATCAGCCTCACGTCATCATGGCATGAGCAGGTCAGCTGACCAGGCCAGGTCAAACCTGACAGGGTGGGGCCCTCATGTAATTGACTCAATCACTTAATTAGAGAATTTAAACTAATCCTAATTACTTAATCAACACTGGGCCCACTGGTCAGTGACTAATTAGGTTAATTATATTAATTAATTAAATTGCTAATCGGGATTTGACTAATAGGGCCCGGCCCCACTTGCTAGTGACCCAGGGGTCAAACCCGTGGTGGTCAAATTGGTTGACTCGCCGGTGTTGAGCCGCCGGCGACGTTAGGGACGGAGGAGGGGGTCGAGATTCCTCCTTCGGCGACCAAACAGACGGCAGAGGGCATCGATCTACTCTGCTCGCTCGCGCACGTCGAGCCCGACACCTCCGAGAGGCTGGGATGGCCGGAATCGGCACCGGCGATGAGCACGGCAGCTACCAAAGCTCGGGCGAGCACGGGCTCGTCAAGCCGTAGCTCGAACGAGACAACTGAGGGTTCCTAGAGCTGCCTGGGATCATCCTAAGCACGACTACATGCTCAGTTGCGAGCTTGGGCCGCTGCAGCGACGGCCACATCCTCGCCGGCGGTGAGGAGCTTTCGAACCCGAGAGGATCCGGTGCTAGAATGACCTATCGAAGGGGGGAAAGGGGCAAAACGACCACGGGCTCATGGCGGAGCTTCGGCGGCCATGGCGACAAAGGGGGAGAGGAAGAGAGGCGAGCGAGAGCGAGAGGGAGGGGGCGATGGGGATGGCTCTTTGAGCTTATCCCCGTCGCGCTGGCGAGGGGGAGGTAGGCAGGCAGCTGCCGGCATGAAGGCACGCATGCGCGCACGCTCCGGTCACACGCCCGTCCTCCTGGCCGCCAGGAGGATGACAACCTCCCTGGGCCAGGTGGGTCGGCCTGGCCTGGGCCTAGGAAGGTTTCCTTTCCCCTTTTTTTTCTTTTACGTTTTGTTTTCTAATTCTGACATTTGTTTTATTTTCTTTTCAGGTACAAATACTTTTATAAAATATCCCAAATATTTTGTAATATCAAGTTTGAATATTTCAAACTCCAATAAAAAGTTTGAGGATATTTCGAAATATGAAATAATGATAATGCTTTATTTGGCATTTTTAGAGGATTTATCATTTATTTTTATATTGCTATAGTTGTTCAAATATTTAAAATGGACCCTGTTATAATCATGTCCATAATTATCAGACATAGGGAACAAATTGTAAGGGCATATTGAATTTGTTGAGTTTTCACAACTTTGAATTAATTTGATTCAACTATGAGCTTGGGGTTTCTTGCCCCCATTTCATGTTGATGCAAAATTGAAACATGATGCTCGCACATGCTATCCTATGACATCTACTTAGGGATGTGACAACTCACCCCAACTCAAAAGAATCTCGTCCCGAGACTTTGAAGTCGTCGGGAAGAGCACGGGGTACTCTAGTCGAAGACGATCTTCTCTTTCCCATGTGGCCTCCTTTTCAGAATGGTGTGACCACTGAACCTTGAGACACTTGATGTTCCATCACCGATTGGTACGCTCAGCTTGATCAAGAATACGAACAGGCTATTCTCGATATGTAAGGTTATCTTGGAGATCAAGTGCTTCGTGGTCTACCTCCCGGACAGGGTCCGAGAAGCAAAACCTGAGTTGTGAGACGTGGAAGACATCATGAACCTTGGAAAGATGCGACGGAAGTTCCAATTGGTAGGCAACCTCTCCTCGGTTAGCAAGAATGCGAAAGGGTCCAATGTAACGAGGAGCCAACTTGCCCTTGATACCGAATCGATGGGTACCCTTCCGAGGTGTAACCCGAAGGTAAGTCTTCTCGTCAAATTCATAGGTCATAGCCTTATGATGGCGATCATATTGGCTCTTTTGACGAGATTGGGCTGTTTTCAACTTTTCACGAATAATGCGAACTTGCTCCTCTGCATCCTGGATAATATCCGGGCCAAAGAGTTGCCTCTCTCCGGTTTCTGACCAGTTTAGAGGTGTTCGATACCTTCGTCCATACAGAACTTCAAAAGGGGCTTTGCCCAAGCTTGGTTGATAACTATTGTTATAAGCAAATTCGGCAAATGGAAGACATTTCTCCCAGTTCATACCGAAAGATATAACACAAGCTCGGAGCATGTCTTCAAGGATTTGATTGATTCGCTCAACTTGACCACTTGATTGCGGGTGGAAAGCGGTGCTAAAGGATAGATGAGTCCCCATAGCGGTTTGAAAACTTTCCCAGAATCGGGAAGTAAAGATACTTCCGTGGTCTGTGTTAATCTCCAATGGAACACCATGAAGAGAGACTATTCGAGAAACATATAACTCTGCTAGCTAGCTAGCGGTTATACTCTCCCGAATAGGAAGAAAATGAGCCACTTTGGAAAGGCGGTCAATGACCACAAAGATAGCATTATTCCCTCTCTTGGTCCTAGGAAATCCGGTAATGAAATCCATACCGACCTTAACCCATTTCCATTCTGGAATAGCTAAAGGTTGAAGGGTGCCAGCAGGCCTTTGATGGTCTGCTTTCACGCGACGACAAACGTCGCAATTAGCAACAAACTGGGCAATTTGTCTCTTCATCCTAGTCCACCAGAACCTCTGGCGTAGGTCCTGATACATCTTGGTACTACCCGGATGAATTGAGAGACGAGAATCATGAGCCTCCTTAAGGATCAACTGTCTTAAGCATGTGCTCTTGGGAACCACCAACCGGTTCAGGAAGAACACAACACCTTCATCGTCCTTGGATAAATCTTTAGCATTTCCGCTAGCAATATTCTCCTTGATCGAGGATATACCCTTATCATATTTATGGATAGCTACTATTTGATCCTTAAGGTTAGGTTTTGCCACCAAGTTGGATAGAAATCCTTGAGGAACAATGTGAAGGTTTAACTTCCGAAATTCCTCATGGAGAAGTGGTTGACCTTGTTGTAGCATCAGGTTGTTACAATAAGACTTACGACTTAGTGCATCTGCCATAACATTGGCTTTACCCGGGGTGTAAGTTATCCCTAAGTCGTAGTCTGTAATCAACTCAACCCACCGTCTTTGCTTGAGATTCAAATCCGGCTGGGTGAAAATATATTTCAGACTTTGGTGATCAGTGTAAATTTCGCAGTGATTACCCAGAAGGTAATGTCGCCAGGATTTCAGTGCATGGACCACAGGTGCAAGCTCAAGACCATGTGTTGGATAATTATCCTCATGTGGACGCAACTGTTGAGATGCGTATGCAATCACATGATGATCTTGCATAAGAATGCAATCTAATCCTTGTCACGAGGCATCGCAATAGATAACAAAGTCCTTAGAGAAGTCTGGTGGCACAAGAACAGGAGCAGAGGTCAGTCGTCTTTTTAACTCCTGAAAACTATGCTCGCATTGTAGAGTCCACTCGAACCTTTTATCTTTCTTGAGGAGTTCAGTCAGAGGTTTCGCAACCTTGGAGAAATTCTCGACAAAGCGGCGACAACAGCTCGCTAAGCTAAGGAAACTCTGATCTTGCTTAACCGATTCAGGTTGAGTCCAATCAAGGATGGCCTGAACTCTGTCGGCATTGACAACAATACCTTTACGAGAGATCACGTGGCCTAGATAGGTCACTTATGGCAACCAAAATTCACACTTGGAGAATTTGGCGTATAGACGGTGCTCTCGAAGTTTCATCAATACCAGCCTTAGATGCTTGGCATGTTCCTATTCGTTCTTCGAGTAAATGAGTATGTCGTCGAGGTAAACCATGACGAATTTATCCAAATACTCCATGAATATCAAATTCATCAAGCGAGAGAAGGTGGCTGGGGCATTAGTTAAATCGAAGGACATAATGGTGTACTCATATTGGCCATAACGAGTAACAAAAGCCGTTTTTGGAATGTCCCTGTTCCTAATTCTGATTTGATTTCCCAACCTCAAATCCATTATGGAAAAGACAAAGGATCCAACGAGTTGATCATACAAATCGTTGATCCTGGGGAGCGGATACTTGTTCTTTATGGTGACCAGATTCACTAGCCGATAATCCACAACCATCCGATCCGATCCATCCTTCTTCTTGACGAAGAGGACGGGACAAGCCCAAGGAGAAGAACTAGGAAGGATGAAACCTTTCTTCAAAGCCTCATCGAGCTGGATCTTAAGTTCGGCTAGTTCTAAGGGTGCCATCTTATAGGGTCTTCTGGCTATTGGGACAGTCCCTAGAATGAGCTCTATCACAAACTCAACATCTCTGACAGGAGGAATTCTTGGCAGTTCTTCTGGAAAGACATACAGAAAGTCACGGACTACCGAAATATCTTCTAACTTTGGAAGAGGGCTAGCATTGAGGGAATAGAGTTGGCGCTTGGCTGTTTGAGTGGAGACATTAACTATCTCACCCGATGGATGTGTAAGTTGAACATTCCTAGTATGAGTATCAATCTTAGCATAGTGGGCTTTCATCCAATCCATGCCTAGAATGATATTGATGTCCTAAGACTTGAGCGCTACCAAAGATGCTAGAATACTAGCCTATCCACCAGAATCTCATTATCATGGCTCACTCTAGAAGTTTGCCACTTCGAACCAGGAGTCTGAACTACTAAAGGAGTAGGCATATCACAAAAAGACATGTTATGCAATTGTGCATAACTTTCTGAGATGAAAGAATGAGATGCCCTAGTATCAAATAGAACAAATGCTGGATGACTATTGATAAGAAGCGTACCCAGGATAACATCAGGATCCTCAATAGCTTCCTTAGCAGAGACATAATTAACTCGTCCACAAGCAGGAGCTGGCTTCACATAAAAGGCTTTTCCCGGCTTCACACGTCTAGCGGGCTTAGCATTGCTCTGAGGACAATCACGAGAGTAGTGTCCTGGTTCTCCACATTTGTAGCAGACCATGGTGGCACGGGGAGCAACATGGGCAGACGGACCTCCAAATGGCCTGGGTGGAGGATTGGGCGGAGCTGGGTGAGGCGCCTGGAAGGATGGCCTCGCGGTGTATCTTGGCGGCAGAGCTGGGTTGGGCACCCAGACCCGGCGTTTGTTGGAGCTCGAGCCAGATGCGGCGCTGAAGTCACGGTTGTGCTTCCTCGTGGCCTCATAGTCGGTCTGTCTAGACTCGGCATTGATAGCCTTGTTGAAAAGAGCCTGGAAGGTTGTGCACTCATGCAGGCGCAGATCTCGACGGAGCTCAAGGTTAAGTCCCTTGCGGAACCTAGCTTGTTTCTTGGCATTGGTTTCAACTTCCTTCGGAGCATAGCGAGCAAGATTGCCGAACTCACGGCTATAGACATCCACGGACAGTCTGCCGTGGGTGAAAGCATAAAATTCCTCTCTCTTGCGATCCATCAGGCCTTTCGGGATGTGATGGGTACAGAATGGCGCGCTGAATTCTGGCCAAGTTGGTGCGGGGCCTGCGGGACGCATGGCTTCATAATTTTCCCACCACAGATTGGCGGGTCCTTCCAAAAAGTAAGTAGCAAAGGTCACCTTGTTGGCCTCAGACACATTGGCAACCCGGATCTTGCGGAACATGCTGGACAACCAGTCATCTGCGTCGAGTGGGTCGACCGAATGATGATACTTAGGTGGGCACAGCTTGATGAAATCACCGAGTGACATGCCATCATTGTGATCATTGCGGGGAGCACGCGCTGTATTCTGCTCAATTCGTTCCAACAGCCTATTGGTCTCTCTCTTGTTCCTTTCAGCTTCAAGCATCACTTCTGCCAAAGAAGGCGCATGTGGCAGGTCCTCTTGCCTTGGCTGGCTTCCCTCGCCCTGCTCAGGGGCAGGCACGGGGTTATTCCTAGTTGCCACCATCCTGGGAAAACAAACCCACAACTTAGCCATAGAGGACAACAACTCTAAGACATGATATAACGAATGTACTAGACAACATGGCATGCAGGGTAAACACCCAAACAACATGGTAATAACAACTGCCATATGAACACCATGATTCATACACACCATGACATAGTTCAATAGAAGCTCAAGCTGAAAACAAACTACAAAGAGATGACACAACTCATCGAAGGCATTACAAGCTTCATACACATTATGTATCTACACCTCCGGAACTCAACTCTCAACCTCAATCATATCCCACAAGACACGCAGGACTGTGGCGATACGACTACTAACATACTAGTACTAACTTCCACGTACTCAAGCATCACCATAGAATGCCTCATACAGGTTACCCCCGTGACCCAGGAACTAAACCTGAGGATCTGAAAACACTCTAGCCTGTGATCCCTGGAAAACGTAAGGACACGGATGTGGCCTTGGTCCCCCTGCTGGCGGAAACAGCGGTCCTCGAAGAGGGGTGATGCCTCCAACATCGGGCCAGTCTACGCGTGCTGGCAGATGAGTCCGCGATGGGTTCAACATCTCCAAATCTCCATAGCCTGTCTGCATGACAGGTGCCAACAGCGTCAGGGTTGTCCAAAGACGTTCACGGGTAACATAAAGCTCCATGTGAAGGGCACGTGCATCACTATCCCTGTTCTCCAACATCTGAGCGGCCATATCTATGGTGAAACCTCATGATAGTCAGCATGGTGTAGGTGGCCTCCTGAACCGCCATATCTATGGTGACACCTAGTCCATAAGTCCAGTGAAGCGGCTCTGCAGCTCCAGGATATGAAGGATATATCTTAAAAGTACACAGATACTGGCTCTGGTTGAAATCTCGATACTGTTCCTCCACTATGTACTCTAGGTACCAACGGTAACCAGCCTCCATCATAACTCTAACCAACATGGCCGTGTGACCTAGTACATCGATGCACCTGGTCAGACCGACCACCTGATGGGAAGGACGAGGAGGCATCTGAAACAGAGAATGATGCAAAGACATTAGAGACTCTAGTAGAAATTGGACAGCATAACGGCTCTAATTGCTCAAAAAGAATTTTGAGACAAGTGCAAAAGATTGGAAAAGCATAACCACTCGTCTTCCTAGACTCAAATCTCTTCTCCATCGGTTTGTCACACCAACAATACTTGAGTACCGACATTCTCTTGCAGATAAGCTAGCTAGTGGTCCATGGTTAGTAACTTGTCATCCTAAGCAATAGATGAGAAGCCTAGTTCTTATCCCCGTAGAAAAGATGAGAATGACTCAGAATAGAATAACTTGGGAAGAGGAGTAAAAAGATCCTTATGTTCCCTTCCACAATCAATTGCCCTACTTTTCTATAGTGTTTCTAGACTCAACTTCGACCAGTTTGGCTTCGTAATCCTACAGTCAGTCAGGCTCTAATACCAACCCTGTCGGGACCCTGATCCTAAGTCATATGAATCTAGACTGTAACATATCACATCACTTTGCGGCCTCACGCACGGTAAGCTCCACGGCTGCAGCCTTACCTTAGCCGGGACTGTTTGCTTCTTTTGGCTCACGTATGTGAAACATGTCGCTGACAATCAAATGACAGAGAACCCGGGCCGACATGACTAGTCATAGAACCCAAGTGGCACATCCGTACGGAAACAGGCATATGTTACCCAATAATGTAGGTGTCGGCCTCAAGCGTGTGTAGACGAGTCATAGCAATCTACAAGCACTCCATTACGCCATGAGACATAAATGCCATCACTGCATGTAGACAAGTCATAGCAGGCTACAGGGACTCCATTACACTGTGAGACATTTCCCCGAAGGGACAGACACAGCAGCAAACAAGGATACATGCTGGTCAATCAATGTTTCCGGAGCAGTAGCAAGCTACCATGGCTCGGTGGAAGCACAAAGAGGCAATTTCCCGTAAAGAGTACTACTAAAGGCACACGACTAGGTGTCGGATCCCAAACATACCGTTGCATGTCACACATATGCAGGACATGCCCGATATGCATAGATACAACCATGGCATCACAACATAACCATACAACAACTTTTATTTAAGGGGCTCAGACGAGCCTTGCATTATATGTTCTTACAGATAGGGGTCACATGACCCGACACTCAAGCCATACAAACAAGTTCTTACAAACCAAGCGGAAGCATAAACTGTCTGAGTACAGATAGACGAAGGGTAAAAAGGCACATGGACTGACTATCTACAACCTGCACACGGCATAGGGTCCTAGCTGGGACACCAGCTATTCGGCATCGTCGACATCTAGAAAGAACCCACCTGATTCATGAGTACAAACGTACTCAGCAAGTCTTTAAAGATGACCTAGTCTATTCATGCTCATGTATCAACAAAGGGGTGGTGGTGGAGTTTATGCAGCAATGCCAGCTTTGACTCATGGCTAACCTACACTACACAATTTTAACTCTTTGTTTAAATTTTAGATATCACACACGAGTCCACTAACTCCATGATAATACACCACCATGGATTCACTTCCCTCTCCTAGAAGAGTGCCATCCACGGTACTCACACTTATCTTGATATTTTTATGAGTATCCATTTGATTATCTATGAATAGTGTAAGCAATCCAAGTAGTCCATATCCGAGGACGCGGCTATTTGAATAGTTTCATACCCTCCAGGGGTGTACTTCTTCACACATGCTCTCGCCACTTATCATTGTGTGCTCATAAAACCAGTCACCTCGGCAACCTTCAAGCGAAAGCCTAGCGAGGGAGTCGGCCATGACCGTCAATCACATAAGACCTTTGGTCCAAGCTATTGCCTATTTGAGACTGAACCCGCACGGAAGTCCGGCCGAAGTTTCCGCTACGGCTCCAAACGATGTGCGCAAGGTTCCCAAGACCACCATTCGGGTGACCCTTGGTACATCGTGCCACCTACCGCTTCATAACCCACCCCTAGGGTCAGCGCTACGCACGTCCTCCAGCATGCTATAAACACCAGAAACTACTTGCAACTCCTGGACGAAGGACTAAGCGACTGCAAAGTCGAGAGGGTCAATTAAGTATCCCAACGTGTGGTAGTATCTAGTCTTGGATCACAAACACGAAACTCGGTTCCTAAGAACGGTCCCAATGAGACAACCCGCTATGTACTCCTACAAAGCCTCTCATCGCTACCTTTACCAAATCAAGTTCATCGTAAGCTTATCACATCAAAACAACATGGTTTCACTCCAGTTCATCACCCAGATGAAACAGACCTGACACAACCCTAGGCATAGCAAGCATTGCAGGCAAAGTAAGCTAAGCACATCATGGCACAAGCATCTACCAGGCATGCTAGGTTGAAAGGTTTAGCTATTTACTATGACAATGACAGGTCATGCAAAAGAATAGGTTCATCTACCGTGTATGACAGACAAGTGAACGTTTGTGCTAATGCAATAAACAAGAGCAGGAGCGAGAGAGTGGGATATTATCGGAATGATCAAGGAGTTGCTAGCCTTGCTGGGTAGCGGGAAGGTTATCTCCTTCGTTGGAATACTCGAGGGTATCCTCAAAAGCAAGGCCTATCGTAATGTATATAAATAGCAATCAATACACGCAAGTGCAACAATATGATGCATGATCATGACATGGCAGCATGTATGCATGATCTGATGCAGCTAATGTCCAAGTTAATTTGAAGTGAGTTTGAATATAGGTTCAAAATCATTCTTCATTTCAAATTCCATATATTAACCTATTAGCAAATGTCAATGTTCTTCTGCATAGGTTGCTCTAATATGCATGATAATAGCACCATTAGATTCATTGGATTTTTCTGATAAATTTTCATATATAAATTGTTTCATGTGAGTTACAGATTAATTTCTATGAATTTTTGAAGTTTTAAACATTTTCCGGAATTATTTTAAAACTAGAAATTCCTTTTATTTCATCAGCCTGACGTCATCATGGCATCAGCAGGTCAGCTGACCAGGCTAGGTCAAACCTGACAGGGTGGGGCCCTCATGTCAGTGACTCAATCACTTAATTAGAGAATTAAAACTAATCCTAATTATTTAATCAACACTGGGCCCACTGATTAGTGACTAATTAGGTTAATTATATTAATTAATTAAATTGCTAACCAGGATTTGACTAACAGGGCCCGACCCCACTTGCCAGTGACCCAGGGGTTAAACCCCTGGTGGTCAAACTGGTTGACTCGCCGGCGTTGAGCCGCCGCCGATGTTAGCGACGACGGAGGGGGTCGAGATTCCTCCTCCGGCGACCAAACGGACGGCGGAGGGCACCGATCTACTCTGCTCACTCGCGCGTGTCGAGCCCGACACCTCCCAGGGGCTGGGATGGCTAGAATCGGCGCGGGCGATGAGCACAGCAGCTACCGGAGCTCGGGTGAGCACGGGCTCGTCGAGCCGGAGCTCGAACGAGCCACCAGAGGGTTCCAAGATTTGCATGGGGTCATCCTACGCATGACTGCATGCTCTGTTGCGAGCTTGGGCCGCTGCAGTGACGGCCACGTGCTCGCCGGCGGCGAGGAGCTCTCGGACCCGAGAGGATCCAGCGGTAGAACAACCTATTGAAGGGGGAAAAGGGGGGAAAAGGACCATGGGCTCACAGCGGAGCTTCAGCGGCCATGGCGATAGAGGGGGAGAGGAAGAGATGCGAGCAAGAGCGAGAGGGAGAGGGCGATGGGGATGGCTCTCTGAGCTTATCCCCGTCGCGCTGGCGAGGGGGAGGCAGGCAGGCAGCTGCCGGTGTGAAGGCATGCCCGCGCGCACGCTCCGGCCACACGCCCGTCCTCTTGGCCATCAGGAGGACGACAACCTCCCTAGGCCAGGTGGGTCTGCCTGGCCTGGGCCTAGGTAGGTTTCCTTTCCCTCTTTTTTTTTCTTTTACTTTCTGTTTTCTAATTCTGACATTTGTTTTCTTTTCTTTTCAGGTACAAATACTTTTATAAAATATCCCAAATATTTTGTAATATCAATTTTGAATATTTCAAACTCCAATAAAAAGTTTCAGGATATTTTCAAATATGAAATAATGATAATGCTTTATTTGGCATTTTCAGAGGCTTTATCATTTCTTTTTATATTGCTATAGTTGTTCAAATATTTAAAATGGCCCCTGTTATAATCATGTCCAAACTTATCAGACATAGGGAACATTTTGTAAGGGCATATTGAATTTGTTGAGTTTTCACAACTTTTAATTAATTTGATTCAACTATGAGCTTGGGGTTTCTTTTAGTCCACATTTCATGTTGATGCAAAATTGAAACATGATGCACACACATGCTATCCTATGACATCTAGTTAGGGATGTGACATATTTTGTGTTTCCTACCCATATCTAAAGATATAAAACAAGTGAATAACAGAAAAATAAAAATTACTTAGTGATAAACAAAACTAGCACACACGAGAGTATTCACCCCACGCTATTGCTCCCCGGCAACGGCGCCAGAAAAAGGTCTTGATAACCCACAAGTATAGGGGATCCATTGTAACCTTTATCGATAAGTAAGAGTGTCGAACCCAATGAAGAGCTAAAGGTAGAACAAATATTCCCTCAAGTTCTATCGACCACCGATACAACTCTACTCACGCTTACCGTTCGCTTTACCTTGAAGAAGTATGAAACGAGAAGTACTTTGTAGGTGTAATGGGCTAGGTTTGCAAGATAATAAATACCACATAAATAAAATATAGGTGATGCTAAGAAAAGTAACAATTAAGTTAGTTTAACGAGTGTGGAAAAGTGGTGGTAAGAGTTGTGGAATTGTCCCTAGGCAGTTGATATCTAGACCGGTCATCCTTATTGCAATGTTATATGAGGGAGAGGCATAAGCTAACATACTTTATCTACTTGGATCATATGCACTTATGATTGGAACTCTAGGAAGCATCCGCAACTACTAAAGATCATTAAGGTAAAACCCAATCATAGCATTATAAGGTATCAAGTCCTCTTTACTCCCATATGCAACAACCCACCTACTCGGATTTATGCTTATGTCACTCAAGCAACCCACCATAGGCGAATCATGAACACATCAAAACACCCTACAATGAGGGTCCCTCAAGCTTGCGCAACATGGAGAGCACCATAGGACAACACCAATAACAAAACATGCAACTCAAACCAATCATGATCATCAATCAACCAATGGGACAACAAAAATCTACTAAGACATCATAGGATGGCAACGCATCATTGGATAATAATATGAAGCATAAAGCACCATGTTCAAGTAGAGGGTACAGTGGTTTTTGGGAGAGTCGAACACTGTAGATAGATGTGGGAAGGTGATGGAGGTGTTGGTGAAGATGATGGAGTTGTTGGACTAGATCGTCTTCGCGATGATGGCCCCGGCGACGTTTCGGCACCATTGGGAGAGAGGGGGAGATATCCCCCTCCTTCTTATTCTTACTTAACCTCCCCCTAGATGGGAGAATGGTTTCCCCTCTGGTCCATGGCCTCCATGGTGGCAGATGGGCGAGAGCCCCTCCGAGATTGGATCTCTCTCTCTGTTTCCTTCTGTTTCTGCGTTCCCCGATTCTGGCCTTCCACCGTTTCTTAAATTCCTGAAGATCCATAACTCTAATCGGGCTGAAATTTTTAGGGATATTTATCTCAACATTATCTTTCTTGCGTCCAAAGGACAGCTTCAACGGACTTAAGCGGTGGCCACAAGCCTGCCAGGCGCGGCTAGGGGGTGGGTCATGCCTAGCTGGCTTGTCACCTACTCGGGCATCGTCTCGCGTTGATTCTTTTTCCCAAAAATCTCATATATTCCAAAAAAATCTCCATAAGTTCTTATTGTGTTTGGACTTTGTTTGGTATGGATATTTTGCAAAAGAAAAAATATGCAACAAACAAGAACTGGCACTGGATCAATATGTTAGTCCCAAAAATAGTATAAAAAATTGCCTAAAGTATATGAAAGTTGTAGAATATTGGCATGAAACATTCAAAAATTATAGATACGAAGGATACATATCAAGCCCAAATAAAAAAACAGGCCATTAAAGCCCACCAAAAAAAGAGAAAAGAGAGATGGGGCAATGCTACTATCTTTTTTCCACACTTGTGCTTCAAGGTAGCACCATGATCTTCATGATAGAGAGTCTCCTATTTTTTCATTTTCATATAATAGTGGGAATTTTTCATTATATAACTTGGCTTGTATATTCCAATGATGGGCTTCCTCAAATTTCCCTAGGTCTTCATGGGCAAGCAAGTTGGATGCACACCCACTTAGTTTCTTTTTGAGCTTTCATACACTTACATCTCTAGTGCATCCATTGCATGGCAATCCCTACTCACTCACATTGATATATATTAATGGGCATCTCCATAGCCCGTTGATAAGCCTAGTTGATGTGGGACCATCTTTTCCTTTTTCTTCACAACCTCCACCATATTCTATTCCACCTATAGTGTTATATCCATGGCTCACTCTCATGTATTGCGTGAGAGTTGAAAAGTTTGAGAACATAAAAGGTGTCTAACAATTGCTTGACTTGTCATCGGGGTTGTGCATGATATAAATACTTTGTGTGGGGAAGTTGGAGCATAGCCAGACTATATGATTTTGTAGGGATAACTTTCTTTTGCCATTATATTTTGAAGGGACACAATTGCTTTGTTAGTATGCTTGAAATATTATTGTTTTTATGTCAACATTAACCTTTTGTTTTGAGTCTTATGGATATGAGCATTCATGCTACAATAAAGGATATTCCGTGGATATATATGTTACGTAGCATTGCACATCAAAAATTCTGTTTTTATCATTTACCTACTCGAGGACGAGCAGGAATTAAGCTTGGGGATGTTGATACGTCTCCAATGTATCTATAATTTTTGATTGGTCCATGATATTATATTATTGTTTTTGGATGCTTTATATGCAATAATATGCTATTTTATATTATTTTTGGAACTAGCCTACTCACCTATAGTTCATGTTTTTCCTTGTTTTTGAGTATTGTAGATAAGGAATATTAAACGGAGTCCAAACGGAATAAAATCTTTGCGATGATTTTTCTTGGACAAGAAGACATCTACCAGACTTGGAGAGGAAGGTAGGAGACCTGCCAGGAGGTCACAAGCCACCCTGGCGCGTCCAGGGGGCACCCCCTGGCTGGTGGGCCCCCTAGTAGGTCCTCCAACTCGAATCTTCGGCCTATAAATTCCCAAATATTCCCCTAATACCAAAAAGAGCAACGATAATACTTTTCCGCCGCCGGAAGCCTGCGTTCTCGAGAGGTCCAATATTGGAGCCTTTTCCGGTAATCCAACGAAGGGGGATTCGGTCATTGAGGGCATCTACATCAACTCCATTGTCCCTCCGATGATGCGTGAGTATTCAACCACAGACCTACGGGTCCATAGCTAGTAGCTAGATGGCTTCTTCTCTCTCTTTGTGCTTCAATACCATGTTCTCCATGATCTTTATGGGGATCTATCTGATGTAATACTCTTTTGCGGTGTGTTTGTGGAGATCCGATGAATTGTGGGTTTATGATCAGCTTATCTATGAATATTATTTGGTTCTTCTCTGAATTCTTATAAGCATGGTTTCCTATCTTTCCAAGTCTCTTCGAATTATTGGTTTGGTTTGCCCAACTAGATTGGTAATTCTTGCAATGGGAGAAGTGCTTAGTTTTGGGTTCAATCTGGCGGTGTCCTCACCCAGTGACAAAGTAGGGGTAGCGAGGCACGTATTGAATTGTTGCCATCAAGGGTAAAAAGATGGGGTTTTCATCATATTTTTAGAGTTTATCACTCTACATCATGTCATCTTGATTAATGAGTTACTCTATTCTTCATGAACTTAATACTCTAGATGAACGCAGGAGTCGGTCGATGTGTGGAGTAATACTAGTAGATGCAGAATTGTTTCGATCTACTTGACGTGGACGTGATGCCTATATGCATAATCATTGCCTTGGATATCGTCATAACTATGCGCTTTTCTATCAATTGCTCGACAGTAATTTGTTCACCCACCATATTATTTTCCTTCAAGAGAGAAGCCTCTAGTGAAACTTATGGCCCCAGGGTCTATTTTCCATATTATATTTTCAGGTCTATATACCAAAAATACCAAAAATACCTTGTTGTAATTTCTTTACCTTTTTTACTTACCGCAATATTTTACATCTCTCTCTGTCAGATCTAATCCTTGCAAGTAATCATGAAGGGATTGACCACCCCTTTATAGCGTTGGGTGCAAGTGTTTCATTCTTTGTGTAGGTGCATCTATTGGTGACTTGCTTGTTCCTCCTACTGGATTGATCCCTTGGTTCTCAACAACTGAGGGAAATACTTATCTACTTTGTGGAATCACCCTTTCCTCTGCAAGGGAAAACTTGTGCAAGCTCAAGAAGTAGCAGTTCCCCATCAAAGAAAGAAGTTCTTATCTCCGAAATCCTGAAATTGGTAGCGAGACTCATCCTCTTAAACATAGATTCATACTCACAGTTTTGGAGTTGGAGTTCATAGAGTTTATCTTGGAGGTCCTTGATCTGCCCTGGAAGCTTGGAGAGAGCCTCCCCCACGCTCTTTGTGTTCATCTTGTTTTCACGGATGAATTCCGTGATCATATAGTGATTAGCACTCAGGCCATGTTCAACCATCCCTTGACACTTGAAGATCTCTTGCTTCACTTCTGCAAGCCTGGCCTTATCGCTTCCCTCCTTCTTGGGACCTTGAATATCCCGGATGTGGAGCACCTACTCACGCATCTCAATGGCTTGTGGGTGATTCATCACCTTCGACAAGTAGGAGTTAATGACATTCTCAAAGAACTTCTCCCTGGATGGCCTTGGGGAAGTCATGGAGATCTAGATCTATTAGAAAAATAGCTCGAAACTAGAACAAAGGAGAAACTTGCGACGCGATGGTAAAAATGTACGGGAGTATATATATAATGATTTTTTCTAGGTCAGAATACGTGCTCGGGAAGAAATCGGAGTCCGGGGGCACACGAGGCCCCACAAGCCATCAGGGCGTGCCCCAGGGGGGTCGCCACCCCTTGTTGGCTTGTGCCTCCCTCATGGGCCCTCCTGACTCCATCTTATTTTTTTATTTTTTCTAAAATACCAAAACCAACATAAAAAAATTTGGGAATTTTTGGAGTCGGTTTACTTACCGTACCACATACCTACCCCTTTTTCAGGTTTCTGAAGTGTTCCGGAAGGCCTCCTTGATGTGTTCTTCCGGTGTCATAACTTGGATGACATTTGTTTCGTCATTAATGGGTGCAAATGAAATGTAATGCTTTATTCTTATCCCATTCACCACTCTTGAGTTCTTTCCTTCAAAGTTATTGATTTTTATAGCACCAGAGCGATTAACCTCCTCAACAACGTATGAGCCCTCCCATTTGGAGAGAAGTTTTCCTGCAAAGAATCAGACATGAGAGTTGTACAAAATCACTAAGTCTTTGATACGTCTCCAACGTATCTATAATTTTTGCTTGCTCCATGTTGTTATATTATCAATCTTGGAAGTTTTACAATCATTTTATAGCAACTTTATATCATTTTTTAGACTCACCTATTGACATAGTGCCAAAGTGCCAGTTGATATTTTTGCTTGTTTTTTACTTTGTAGAAAAATAGTACCAAATGGAGCCCAAACTCCATGGGCATTTTTGGAGATTTTTTGTGGACCCGAAGAACCAGGATGGGCCAAACAACCACAAGAGCGGGGGCCAATGGTGGCCACCCTACACCAGGGTGTGCCGGAGGGTCCTGGTGCGGCCTGGTGGAGCGTGCCCACCTCTAGACTCCCCCAACTGACTATCAGGCCTATAAATTCCCAAATATTCTGAAAACCCTTGAGGAGTCGACGAAACACAAGTCTAGCAGCCGCAAGTTCTAGAACCTCGAGATCCAATCTAACACCATCACAGAGGGGTTCATCTTCATCATAGGTGCCTCTCTGATGATGCGTGAGTAGTCCACCATAGACCTATGGGTCCGTAGTCAGTAGCTTGATGGATTCCTCTCTCCCTATGATTATCAATACAATGCTCTCTTGGAGATATATTTGATGTAATGACTTTTGCGGTGTGTTTGTTGGGATCCAATGAATTTTGACTTCATGGTCAATTTCAATCCATGAATATGATTTGAGTCTTCTTTGGTCTCTTATTTTCATGATTACTTATAGCCTCGTATTTCTTCTTTGAATGTTTGCTTTAGTTAGGCCAACTAGATCGATTTTTCTTGCCATGGGAAGAGGTGCTTTGTGATGGGTTCGATCTTGCGGTGTTCTTTCCCAGTGACAGAAGGCGCAACAAGACACACATGTATCATTGCCATTAAGGATAACAAGATGGGGTCTATTCCTACATGAATAAATCTTGTTTACATCATGTCACCGTTCTTATTGCATTACTCCGTTTCTCCACGAACTTAATGCACTAGATGCATGTTGGATAGTGGTCGATGTGTGGAGTAATAGAAGTAGATGCAGAATCATTTCAGACTACTTATCTTGGATGTGATGCCTATATAATGATCATTGCCTGGATATCATCCTAATTATTTGATCTTCTATCAATTGCCCAACATTAATTTTTTCACCCACCGTGTGCTATACTCATGACAGAAGCCACTAGTGAAACTTACGACCCGGGTCTAATTTTCCAACATATTGCTTTCCGATCTATTATTTTTCCTTTTTCGTTTTAAGATCTATTAATCAAAAAACTCAAAAATACCTTGCTGCACTTTTTGTTTACTTAATTTATTTTGTGTTCTTGGCAGATCTATTTGCCAAAACTATCATTACCTAATTTATCTTTTTGTCATATAGAGCTTGACAACCTCTCTTTCGCGTCGGGTTGCAAGTATTTGTTATTCGTGTGCACGTGTTGTTTATGTGGCTGCATGATCTTCCTCTACGGACTGATACCTTGGTTTCATAACTAAGGGAAATACTTACCATCGATGTGTTGCATCATCCCTTCCTCTTTGGCGGAATACCGAAGCAGTCTCTAGCCACGTCAAAGGAATTTCTGGCGTCATTGTCGGGGAGGAAACAATCTCATATACCATGTTCCTAATCACAAATCTCATCTCCTTGCAATTTACATTATTTGCCATCCGCCTCTCATTTTCCTCTCCTCCACTTCACAAATTTGTCATTTTATTTGCCCTCTCTTTTTCGTTTGCCTTTTTCTCATCAGATCTCTTGTTTGCCCCTAATCTTGTTTACGTAGTCACGATGAATCAAGAAAACACCAAGTTGTGATTTTCCAATACCAATAATAATGATTTTATTATCACTTCTGTTTCTCCTCCCGCCACTAGTGCGGAGTCTTGTGATATTAATGACGCTTTGTTGAATCTTGTCATGAAAGATCAATTTTCCGGTACTCCTAATGAGGTTCTCGTTTCCCATCTAAACACCTTCGCGGAATTATGCGATATGCCAAATAAAAAAGATGTGGACAATGATATTGTGAAATTGAAATTCTTTCCTTTCTCCTTGTGGGATCATGCAAAAATTTGGTTTTCTTCTTTGCCTCGCAATAGTATCGATTCTTGGAATAAGTGCAAGGACGCTTTTATTACTAAGTATTTTCCGCCCGTGAAAATTATTTGCCTTAGAACTCAAATCATGAATTTTCAGCAACTGGAGCATGAACATGTTGCACAATCTTGGGGAAAATGAAAATGATGCCAAGAAATTGTCCTACTCATGGTCTAAATATTTGGATGATCATACAAAAAATTTATGCGGGATTGAATTTTGTCTCTAGAAATATTTTAGATCCCGCTGTGGGTGGCACTTTTATGGAAAGTAGTTTGGGTGAAGCTACCAAATTGCTAGATAATATGATGGTAAATTATTCACAATGGCATACTGAAAGAGCACCTACTAGTAAAAAGGTTAATTCGGTGGAAGAAATTAGTACTTTGAGTGAAAAGGTTGATGCTCTTATGAAGTTGGTTGCTAGTACAAATGCTCCTATTCATCTTAATGATGTGCCTTTGTTGACTTTGATTGAGCAAAATAGTGATTTCGTAGATGTGAATTTCATCTCGCAAAACAACTTCAATAATTGTGCTTACAGAGGTAATTTAATCCTAGGCCTTTTCCTAGAAATTCCTCTAATAGTTATGGTAATTCCTATGGTAATTCTTATAATGATAATAATAGGACACCTCTGATCTTGAGAGTAATTTTCAAGAATTTATCAATGCTCAAAATTCTTTCAATACTACGATAGGAAAAAGGGGTTTTCATTTCTTTGCCCCTGGTTTGTTAGTTGTACTCATTGATCCCCACACTCTTAACTTTGCTCACTTTTCCCCACTCCCTTTCCCGAAACCCTCAGAACGGGTTACAACGGACGTTGTCGTCGGGTGAATGCCTCTGACCATTAATTCTAACGAGTGGGGCCACTCTCGCGCATGCAACTGACCGCGGTCGTGGGGTAGCACGTGTCCATGGGACATACCCGAAACGTCGCATTGTATAAAGAGGGGGAACCACCTCCCGATGAATCGCCCCTACCATTTCCCCCAAATCCCCTCCCTCCTTCATCGTCTTCCTCTCCCCCACCGCGTCGATTCTCTTTCCTCCACTGCCTCCACCACACCGTCTCGCTCTCCCCCACCGCATCCTCTTCCTCACCTTCATGGCCTCCATCTATCCAATGGCAGACGCTGGTGGAGACGTTGAAGCAGCAGCCGGAGATCTAGTAGTGGAGCTGTAGGGCGCGGTGACTGTGGACTAAGTGAAGGACGTTGACGGTGTCCATGGTGGTGCGGGGAAACTCGCAACCGATGTGGATGTTGAGAAGGAGGTGGCGGGCTCCGCTTCAGCACTATCGCAACTGAAGGTGACGGCGTCGAGCGGCGCAGTCCATCCCGATGCGCAGCCAGGCGAGGAGTAGGAGGTATTTGCACTTGCTTGTGAGTTCCAATATTTAGCTTGTAGAGTTAGTTGCATTGGTTAAATTGTGATTCGTACGTTAGTACAGATGGTTAGAATAGTTGGTTTGACGGATGGGCTGGGGTTTTCTGTATGGGGGGATTGGGGTTTTTGTACTAGGGTTTTTTGGATTACATTCTTTGCAAAAATGCTAGATAGATCTATTTGAGAGATAGGGATCTCTATGCTTCAATGCTACACAGATGTATGCTTATTATATTTGTTTTTAATGCTACACAGATTGGGGTTTTTAATTCTACACACATGTATGCTTATTAGATTGGGTCCCTATTAGATTTGTTTTTGAATGCTATGCAGATTGGGGTTTTGAATTTCATATGCCCAAATGGAATCCATTGATTATGAAGTTATTTGATTCATTAGCATATAAATTTGTCCACAATATGTTGTTATATTAGCCTAGTTGTTCAATGTGTGTGCATGACAATGGAAAATGCAAATAGGATCATAGTATAATAGCCCTATGATCAATGTGTCATGTGTGCATATCTAAATTTTCAATTGGGTTCTATATTTACTAGTGATGGATGTAATTGTATATTCAGGAGGATGATGGTTGGGGAAAAAGAGGAAGCTGGACATTACTGGGTTTAGGGACCCGTACTATCCAAGGTGTAGTGACGACGAAGAGTATGAGGTAAGCCTACTTGAAATTTAGATTGTTCATTCAGTTCCTTTGACATGATGTATATGAATTTATAATGTATTAATGTAATTCATTCATGTGTGTAGTATGTCTCTGGAGAAGATTTGGATGCTGACGATGGCAACTTCGCATCCTTCAAAGCGAAGGAAGATGAGAATATCAGAGCCAAGGGAGATGATTACTACTACAACAGCAAGATCAACACTTGGCGCTGCCCCTACTTGTAGCGACCCGATCTCAAGGGAATGGAGTCTCTGTGCTTAAGTGTCATCCCTGGATCGGTATGCCGACACACACAGTACTTGAGGATTTACAACAGAGTTCAATCACACATTTATTACATCGAGAATCCTCAAAGAGTAATTATTACATTAATGTGGCCTAAGGCCAAGTAAAACAAAATCATGCGGAAGTAATAAATGTAACGAGTCTATCAACTCCACGAGCAAGGTGAGTGCAGAACAACGACCTATCGCACCTTATTCATCGTCGGATAAATCTGCAACATGATAAGTTGTAGCCGTGTAGGTCAGTACATGGAATGTACTAGCAAGTCACATCATAAAGTGAAATGAGCCTACATAGTACATGCAATTTGGCTGGTGGAAAGCTCTAAGTTTAGTTTTGCATAAAGCTAGTTTTTCCCTATCAAAATAATTGTTCTACTTCTACAAATATCATAAGTTTGAGATGATGCCCTTCTCAATCATTCCAGAAATTTGTACCCAGTTGATTAGTTAAGAGTGATGAGATCTCCCTACATTTCCACTACTAAAAGCTCAAGTTATCCATGACCGGGGACACGGCTAATCGATTAGATTTTTAACTCTACAAAGGTTGTGCACTTTTCCCCACAAGACTCGACCACATCCTTGATCGGAAGATCGAGACATAGTCTTTCAAAAGCATTTACCCTAACCCACAGATAGGCCGGTAAACCTACATCATCTACATCTGCTAGCCTATCCCGGAAGAGGTCACACCATCTACTCAACTAAGCCAGAGCCCATATTGGCTTGCGGCTGCACACGGATGCTTATAGACATGAAAATAAGGTTGATCCCTTTGAGCCTGGGTGGACGAACCACTAGTGTGCACTGCCATGGATTCCCATGAATGCTCCCACTGTACTTCGCCACCATACAAACCAATTTCCACCCAGGTAGTTCATTAAAGTTGGTCCTAGTTACTAATTTGTCACTCACATCTCAATGTGATAACACTCCCCAATCCATGTCTACTTTGGCGAAACATTGTAACATAACACGGTGGCGACAAAGTTAGTACGGTTCAGACCTACCTCAAATGAACTACTGGGTGATAGTAAAACCAACAAGTGTAAACTCCTACCATGCACTCCTACATCAAAGGACTATGTGCAAAAATAAACATAGGTAAAAACTGATATGATCAAAAATGCAACTTGCCTTCGTGCTGGGAGTGAAGTTCTAGGGAATGGTAGTACTCTGCTTCGCACTCCGGACAATCTATCGTGACAAACAATAAGCATACAATAAGAACTCACGATCACAATCAGCAAACTAGATCATATGCAAAACAACATAAAAAGAAACAAGTTTCTGGACAGAAACAAATTTTAATATGAGAATTTATTGTAAAACTTTGGCTTAACAGAAAGTATTTGCTATAAGTTTTTGTTAGCAAAAAGAGTCAATAAAAAAATTATAAAACAAAAGTTATGGCGTATTTAAGAAAAAAACTTAAATCTGTCCATATTAAGTTTTTATGAAAACAAAAATTATTTTTATTAGCACTCTGGATACATGTAACATGTAGAAAGCCGTAGCAAAAAGAATTTTTCAAAAAACTATTTTTGAATAAAAGTTAGACCTAAATTAGTATTTTATACAAATCTGTCCGAAAAAATAAAACAATAAAATTTCGTTTTGTTCTCTAGATAGATGGGATTTTTGAGAAACCGTAGGAAAAAGAATCAACTAAATCGGAGTTATAGAATTAAAGATACAAAAAAGACAAATCTGAGATCTAATCTAAATACGGGATTTTTCATAGAAACGTTGTACTGCGGCAGATTACACGTGGCGAGCTGCTGTTGGCTAAGGTTGTGCGCTGCGAGGCTAAAAGGTGAACAACCTCTACTTAATGCTTCGCTTAGGAGAAAAATTAACACGATAGGAGTTGCACGTTACCTACAGAGAAGAGGCAGTGAGCTCCCCGACGACGGGGCGGTGGCTCCAACGAGCTCCGGCACGGGCGGGGTGGTCGGGGAGGTGCAGCTCGGCGAGGGCTGCCGAACAGTGGTGACGGCGGGCGGCAGCGACGACCGGAGGGAGTGGAGCGAGGGCGGAGCTCTGGTGAACTCCGGCGACGCACGTCGTCGGGGCAGCGGCTCCGGCGAACCTAGGGGCACAAAAAGATGTCAGGGAGGTGCGGATGGACTAGGGGGTCCGATTTCTCGAGGAAGAAAGGGTCATGGCGGTTCACCGGCATCGGAATCGTCGACGGAAAACTCCGGCTCCGGCGAGATGCAAACGGACGGGGCGGCGGCTCCGAGCGGCGAGAGGTGGTGCGGCTTGGCTGAATGGAAAGAGGGCATCGAGGGCTACTTATAGGCGCGGCTAGGAGTGCTACGGAGCTGCGGATAGGCTCTATCACGAGAGCCTCGCGCGGCTGGTCTGGACGCTATGAGCGCTGGGTTATCCAGCGGGTCGAGCGGGAGGTTAGAGATGACCAGGGGTCGGGCCCTACCTGCCAGGTGCATGTGAGAGACAGAGAGAGAGATCGTGGGGAGAAAAAGAGAACGTGAGTACTAGCCTCGTTGGCTCCTAGCGGTTGAGCATGAGCGAGCGCTGCAGCCTCGCTAGGGTTGGGGCGCTGGCCTTCTGGCCCGATGGCTAGCTAGGCCGTCGGCCTGTGTGTGTGCGTGTGCGTTTCTGATTTTTTTTGAAACTCTTTCTTTTTATATCTGAAGCAGAAAACAAAATATAAGGTATTATATACCAAAACGATCAGAAAAATAAACCCTAAAACGTGAACATTTCTTTAGGGTCAAAATAAAAACTTTATAAAAACATTATTTAAAGGAAATCCAAAATGAAACCAAATTTGACTTTCAAATAAATTGGCACTATTTTCTTCTGACTTTTGGGGTTTCATGTTACCTCCTCTGATACTTTTTTTCAAAGTATTTTGTCAGATAATTGAGTAAACTCAAATGCCAATTGAAAAGAAGTTAAATAAAGAAGATGAAAATTTAATTGCCACCTTCATTTCAATCATAATGTATAGATGCTTAACTAATAATTGTAAAACATTCCAAATTGAAAATTTGGGATGTTACAAACCTACCCCCCTTAAGATGAATCTCGTCCTCGAGATTCAGGTTGGCCAGCAAAAAGGTGTGGATGGTCACGCTTGAGATCTTCTTGTCGTTCCCAAGTAGCTTCCTCCTCGGTGTGGTGACTCCACCGAACCTTGCAGAACTTGATGACCTTGGTACGGGTGATCCTCTCGGCAGTCTCAAGAATCTTAATAGGTTTCTCCTCATAAGTTAGGTCGTTATCCAACTAAATTGCTTCTAGAGGCACTGTATCTCTCAAAAGAATATATGCCATCTCTACATGACACTTCTTCAGTTGGGAAACATGAAACACATCATGAACTCCTGAAAAACCCTCTGGTAGTTCCAACTTGTATGCAACTACTCCTCTACGTTCCAGAACTCTATATGGACCCACGAATCGTGGTGCTAACTTTCCTTTGACTCCAAACCTCTTTATACCTCAAAGTGGAGACACTCGCAGATATGCTCTATCTCCCACCTCGTCAATCACTTCCTTGCGTTTAGCATCGGCATAACTCTTCTGTCTAGACTGAGCTATCTTGAGTCTATCACGGATCAACTTGACCTTCTCCTCAGAATCTCGAATCAAATCCGATCCAAACAATTTGCGATCACCAACTCCATCCCACATCAACGGTGTTCTACACTTCCTCCCATACAATGCCTCAAAGGGCCCATCTGCAAACTGGCTTGATAATTGTTGTTGTATGAGAACTATGCATAAAGTAAGTTATCATCCCAACTAGACCCGTAGTCTAGCGCACAAGCTCTCAACATGTCCTCTAGAATCTGATTCACCCTCTCTGTCTGCCCATCTGTCTGTGGATGGAAGGTTGTACTGAACTCTAGCGTGGTACCCAAAGTTTCGTGTAGCTAATGCCAAAACTTTGAAGTAAATTGTGTTCCTCTATCTGATACAATGGTCCTCGGAACTCCATGCAAACATACAATCCTGGTCATATATATCTTCGCCAGCTTAGCACTTGTATAGGTAGTCTTCACAGGAATGAAGTGAGCAACCTTGGTCAAGCGATCAACAATCACCCAAATGGAATCATAACCTGAACGGGTCCTGGGTAATCCCGTGATGAATTCCATGCCAAGTTTATCCCATTTCCAATAAGGTTTCGGCAATGCCTGAAGCAAACCTGCTGGTTTCTGATGCTCTGCCTTTACCCTCTGACATACATCACATACTGCTACATACTTAGCAATTTCACTCTTCATACCGGTCCACCAAAAACTTTCGTTCAAGTCCAAATATATCTTGGTGTTTACCGGATGTATTGAGTAAGGCGAATCATGAGCCTCCTGAAGAATCAACTTCCTAATCTCTAGATCATTGGGCACACAAATATGTTGCTCAAACAATATGGTTCCATGCTCATCCTCATGGAATCCTTCTGCCTTCCTTTGTTGATCCTCTCCTTTATCTCAGCAATACCTTGATCCAACTTCTGAGCTTCTCTGATCTTTCCCAACAAGGTGGACTGAACTTCAAGTGCGGCAACATAGCCCCTTGGAACTATTTACAACTCGGGATCTCTAAGTTCATCACACAACTCATGAGGTAATCCTCCTGCGACAGGAGTGTTGACATAGCTCTTACGGCTCAACGCATCTGCCACGACGTTGGCTTTTCCTAGATGATAATGCAAACTCATGTCATAATCCTTGATGAGTTCCAACCATCTCCTTTGCCTAAGGTTCAACTCTTTCTGCATGAAGATGTACTTCAAACTCTTGTGATCGGTGTAGACATCACATTGGTTCCCAATAAGGAAATGTCTCCAGGTCTTGAGTGCATGCACCACTGCTGCTAACTCCAGATCATGCATGGCATAGTTCAATTCATGAGGTCGAAGCTGACGTGAAGCATAAGCTAGAACCTTTCCTTCTTGCATAAGCACGCCTCCAAGTCCTTGGCATGAAGCATCACAATACACCTAAAAGTCCTTGTGTATGTTCGGCAGAATTAGCACTGGAGCTGTAACCAAATGTTTCTTCAACTCCTGGAAACTAGCTTCACATTCCTCAGTCCAAACATACTTGGTGTCCTTCTTCAACAACTCTGTCATGGGATTTGTACTCTTGGAGAAATTCTCAATGAACCTACGATAATATCTTGCAAGTCCAAGGAAACTGCGGATCTCGCTAACTGAGGTTGGTGCCTTCCATTCTGTGACTGCTTCTACCTTGGAAGGGTCCACGGCAATTCCTTCCCCTGACACAATATGTCTGAGAAATCCAACTTCCTCCAACCAAAAATCACACTTGCTGAACTTGGCATAAAGTTGGTGTTCTCTGTGCTTCTCTAAAACTAAGCGCAGATGTTCTGCGTGCTCCTCCTCATTCTTGGAGAAAACCAATATATCATCAATGAATACCACAACAAACTTATCCAAGTACTCCATGAATACCTTGTTCATCATGCTCATAAAATAGGCCGGGGCATCAGTCAAACCAAACAACATGACTGTATACTCATAAAGCCCATACCTCGTGGTAAAAGTTGTCTTAGGTATCCTTCTCACAGATCTTCAACTGATGATAACCCGATCGAAGGTCAATCTTGGAGAAAACACTAGCTACTTCTAGCTGGCCAAACAAGTCATTGATCATCGGCAGTGGATACTTGTTCCTGATGGTCACCTCATTCAAAGAGCGATAATCCACACACATCCTCAAGGTTCCATCCTTTTTCTCCACTAAGAGTACTAGAGCTACCCAAGGTGATGAACTCGGGCGAATATACCCCTTCTCCAGCAACTCCTCAATCTCCTTCTTGACTTCCGCTAGATCATTAGCGGGCATTCGATATGGCCTCTTGGAGATAGGTCCGGTGCCTGGCAGTAACTCAATGAGAAACTCAATCTCCAGATATGGTGGCATGCCGGGTAACTCCTCTGGAAATACATCACGATAATCCTTCACCACTGGTACATCTTCTTGGACAACTCCCATAAGAGAGTTCACTTGAGTCCTCTTAGGCTTAAGCCTGAATACATACTTGATCCTCTTCTTCTCCGAAGTGGTGAGAAGAATTGACCTACTAGCACAATCAATGCTTCCCTGATACTTGGACATCCAATCCATACCTAGGATTACATCCAACCCTTCTGACTCAACTACGATCATATCTGTGGGAAAAACATGTCTCCCTATGTTCAAAGGCAACTGAAAACATGCCTGACTAGTCATAGACTCTGCTACTAGGGAACTTACTAGAATTGGTGACTTAAGAGCTATGGTAGGCAACTTATCTTTATCCACAAATCCCCTTGATATGAATGAATGTGATGCACCAGTGTCAAAAAGAATGAGTGCTGGAAATGAATTAACCAAGAACTTACCAATCACCGCATCCGGTTGTTCATAGACTTCTTCCACGTTGACATGATTCACATGCCCCTTAGTGAAAGGATTGGGCTTCTTGCCTCCAGAACTTCCATTGCCATTCCCATTCTGTAGCTTGGGACACTCATTGGAGTAGTGCCCTGTCTTCTTGCACTTCAAGCAGGTGATGTGACTTAGATCCTTCCTCACTAGTGTAGCAGGGGTAGAGGGATGGTGATTGCCATTTCCTCCATTCACATTCCCATTCTTATGGCCATTGTGGTTGGTGTCCATTGCCTCCATGCTGAGAATGACCACCATGGTTATGATGGTTGTGCCCTCCAAACTTACTGTGTCCTATACCAGAATATCCTGAGAAAGGGGCAGAGCGAGGCTTCTGCTGAGCTCCAGAGTGAAACTTGCCTTGACCATATTTCCTCTTGCGATTTTCCATCTGCTGATGCTTGCCCTCTAGAGTGATCGCCTTGTCCACCAACTCTTGATAGTTATCAAAAGTCGCTACCATCAACTGAATTCCCAGCTCATCATTCAGTCCCTCCAGAAACTTCTCTTGCTTGGCTGCATCGGTTGCCACGTCACCTGGGGCATAATGGGACAACCTGCTGAAGTCATCAACATACTCAGACACTTAGCGACCTCCTTGGTGCAAGTTGCAGAACTCCCTCTTCTTGAGAGCCATGGCTCCCGCTGAAACATGAGCAGTGCGGAACGCCTGCTGGAACTAAGCCCAAGTCACATTCTCCATGGGGTACGTGGCGATGTAGTTCTCCCACCACGAAGTTGCTGGTCCATCCAGTTGATGAGAGGCAAACCTCACCTTCTCCTGATCAGTGCATTCTACTGTGGCTAGCTTCCTGCCCATATTGCGAAGCCAGTCATCTGCGACAATCGGCTTCAGGCTTCTCATGAAGATTGGAGGATTCAGCCTTAGAAAACGGGTAAGGCTGTCAATTTGTGGTGGAGGTGGAGGTGGAGGTGGAGGCGGGTTGTTGTTGTTGTTCTAGGCCATATTCTGCATCATCAACTGTATCATCTGGTTTTGGGTCTGAAGCAATTGTTCCAAGGCGGGTGGGATATCATTCCCTGAGCCACTCCCAGAAGGGTCGCGCCTTGGTGGCATCTGTTGAGTCAGCATAGATGAGGTATAGATAGAATTAGGCCTAAGGGAGAAACACTACCCATATGCAAATGATGTCAATAAAAAACCAAATAACTCCAATTCAATTCAATCAAAGAGTTCACACGAAACAAATCTAAGCTGAGCCATGTCACAAGATTTGACAAGGTTCCACAAATAAATAAATCAAATACTAATCGAATATCGAATACTGATCTCTCATGGTGGTCCAAATCTACTCCTCATCGGAAGAGAGATCTATCATGTTGATGTCGGCTCCAGCGGCATCGCTCTATATCTCCTCATCACCGTCCTCATAATCCTTTTCTTGACTGACGTAGTCCCCGTAAGAGTGATCCTCTTGGAGATTCTCCTTGTTATCAAGTTCCTCCTCATTTTCCTCCAGCTGAAGCTTCAAGTCGTCGAACTTATCCTGCAGCGCATGGAGCTCCTCCTCATGCTCCGCGCGAGCGTTCTAAAGCTCTTCTTCCAGCTCGACCTTGTGAGTAGTCAGGTTGTGGGTGATGATGAGGCTATCGTCCATCTCTTCCTTCATCCTAGTGATGTGCTCCTCCAGGTCCTCAATGTGTGAGGTGATGGTGTCGTCCTCCCTGGTGCGCACCACATCTCCATCCGAGTCGCGGCGCGCATACATGACGTAGTTAGTCTTCCTGAGATCCTCGTGGTAGTACTGGCGGATGCACCCAAGTGCAAAGAGCACAGCGATCCCTTTGCCAATGCCCCATGATATTACTTCTATGTACAAGTCGATCGGCTCGATGGCATTTCCAAAAGTTCGCCCTGGAATGTGCACGTCAATCTTCCAGCACATCTCCTCAGGTAGAGTGGCCATGAAGGTACCGATGAAGCTGGGCAAGGCAATGCATAGATGACCAGCGATATCCACGAGTTGTCTTCCAAAGGGCATGGTTGCGTCGGGCTGAGCAAACTCAACGCTGGGGGTCACCATCTATAGTTTGAAAGAGAGGAGAAATTAGTAGTGAAGCAGGGAAAAGTATGAGACCAAAACAGGGGTATAAAAGTGTTGTAAAATAAGGTTTTATCCTATGACTTTTCATTTTCTAGGGTCGCGTCCAACAGTCAACGTGTGCTCTGATACCATCTTGTAGCGACCCGATCTCAAGGGAACGAAGTCTCTATGCTTAAGTGTCATCCCTAGATCGGTATGCTGACACACGGTACTTGAGGATTTACAACAGAGTTCAATCACACATTTATTACATCGAGAATCCTCAAAGAGTAATTATTACATTAATATGGCCTAAGGCCCACTAAAACAAAATCATGCGAAAGCAATAAATGTAACGAGTCCATCAACTCCACGAGCAAGCTGAGTGCAGAACAACGACCTATCGCACCTTATTCGTCGTCGAATAAATCTGCAATATGATAAGTTGCAGCCATGTAGGTCAATACATGGAATGTACTGGCAAGTCACATCATAAAGTGTAATGAGCCTACATAATACATGCAATTTGGCTGGTGGAAAGCTCTAAGTTTAGTTTTGCATAAAGCTAGTTTTTCCCTATCAAAAATAATTGTTCTACTTCTACAAATATCATAAGTTTGAGATGATGCCCATCTCAATCATTTCAGAATTTTTTACCTAGTTGATTAGTTAAGAGTGATGAGATCTCCCTACATTTCTACTACTAAAAGCTCAAGTTGTCCATGACCGGGGACATGGCTAATCGATTAGATTTTTAACTCTGTAGAGGTTCTGCACTTTTCCCCACAAGACTTTCAAATAAATTGGCACTATTTTCTTCTGACTTTTGGGGTGTCATGTTAGCTCCTCTCATACTTTTTTTCAAAATATATTATCAGGTAATTGAGTAAACTCAAATGCCAATTGAAAAGAAGTCAAATAAAGAAGATGAAAATATAATTGCCACATTCATTTCAATCATAATGCATAGATGCTTAACTAATAATTGTAAAACATTCCAAATTGAAAATTTGGGATGTTACACTACTACACCACCAAGCCAAAGCCATGCAGAAGATGTAGCCATCCACGGGGAGGACTACAAGATCAGGGGCAACATGGTGCCCTCGCAAAAGTCCTGACCACCTTCCCAAGTGATTTGATGATGTGATGATGTGTTTTACTTACTTTTGATTGTTTGGTGAACTTTGTGTGTGAACTATCTATGGATGGTATGGTACTATTATGGTATGGCTATCTATATTGGGTATTTGTGTGTTTTTAAATTTGTCTGCTAAGATTTGTTTTAGTGTTTATTTTCTGAGTTTAGGTGCTGCAATGATCACACATGTTGTTTCAGTGTTGCTTCACTCATCAACATACTGCAAAGAATAAGAAAAAAGAGCAAATAGTCCATCATTTTATCAAATATTCCAATAACAAAGCAAAAAACAACATTTGAATGAAGATGTAATGATTTTTTTGTAATGAAGGACTATTATCCTAATTATTTGTCTCATGTTTATTAATCAAATGCATGCTTTTTCCCACCATGTCTCATTATCCGATGTTTTGAATTGACATTCGACAGGATAGTATAAATTCAAAAAATGAAAAAAAAATTAAACCTTGGCAACCTATCTATATTTGTGTAGGAGATCATGTGTGCAAAATTTGAGGTGATTTAGAGGAGGTCAAAGACATTTGAATTTGAGAAATGTGCTCCAAATGAGCTCCGACGCTAGGGTAAACAACCCCATTTGTAATCAAGTTTTTTGGACCTACTCTAAATGAGCCAAATGTTTTTATTAACACCTATTCAATCTATATAGTGTAGATTCGAAGTCTCACTATTTTTTGAATTAATCTTCATATTTTTACATTTTCTTTTGAAAAAATATGTTTTAATATGAAAACTATTAAAAACACGTTTAAAATATGAAAATGGAAAACTAAGTTCACATCCTTCTTATTCACTTTGAAATAAAGCTTTGGTGATTTTTTTGATTTTTTTGAATTTTTCAAAAACAGAAGGTAACCATATGTGTGATATGTTGTACATGATGGCTCATATGTGTGAAGGTTTTTTCATGATAATGACCATAGACCAAGTTTATGATTTTTGGTTGGTAACATGTCACGTAAGATAACATTGTGCGTAGGTTTTATATTTTTTTTAAATTAATGGTGCTCATTTGACCTCGATCATGCCACCTAGTTTTTTTAATGTTTGTATACCAAGTTTAGTAGTTTTCCTCGTTAGTGTGTCTTATAAAATGACGAACGGCGAAGGTTTCATATTTTTCGATTTTTTTAAATAAGTTATGCTTAGTCAAAGCCTTGGAAACCCCATTGACTAGCTCAAAACCCCTCTAAACCCCGCGGGGTTTCGCCTAACCCTAGCTCCGAATGTCAGCTGTTCGATCATACCCTAGCGCCAAGGGACAGCCCTCGGATGTGATCTTCTAGAAGGAATTCGGTGGGTAGGCTGGGTGCAGGCTCCACACCGTTGGATCACATGGACGGCTCTGCATCGTTGGATCGTAGGGCTTGGCTGCACCCAGGCGATCCTGTTGGTTGTGCTCGGCTGCTCGCCCACCATTGACTCCACAAAAAACGTAGTTATTGGTCCCAAAAGGAAACCAAGCTCTGGTTGGGCCGTCGAATTGCGTTGTTTTTTGCATCGTTTGCTCTATTTCTAGTGAACGTGTTGGCTCTGTTTTTTTTGCATCGTTTGACATTACATAACAATTGACATTGCCTAGAAAATTTAGTTCTTTTTGTTCAATACAAATGCAAAATGACCAAATATATAAGGGCCAAATTTATTTTTATCATGCAATTTGACCTCTATATTGCCACGGCGAAGTAACACGTAGCACTACGGCTATTTAAGCCATCCTTTGCCTCTGCCATCCCTCATCCATCTCCCATCCTCTGCCATCTGCCCTTCTTGCTCTTCGACCCCTTCTCCTTTTGAACATCCTCAGCCATGCAGTACACCAGACCAACCTACCTCTTCCCACCCACCGTGTCGGGCAGGCTCTACCCTACCGGCGTGTATGTTGAGCGCACACTACGTATGTGGGCGATATCAAGGTGGAGGACCGCAAGGCACTTCACCGACTTCTTCCTCGCGGCCGGCTACCGCCACCTCTCCCGAGGATCTCCAACGATGTTCTGCATCGAAGAGGTCATCCAAAACGGGGTGGTGATTGCTCCCCTTGCCCACTTCACCAACACATTCGATGCCTTCTACCTCCTCGGTCGGGTGTTTTGGTGTGGTTGCGAGTTCATCGCTTTCACCACCCACAACATGTTCTCGGATTACCCCAACATCTTCCCCACCGCGTCGCACATCCACACTCTTCCGTACCCCATTGACAACGCCCAGGAGGAGAAGTGAAGGGCGCCCGGAGGAGGAGCGAGGTGGAGAAGGCGGTGGCTAGCGTTCTAAACCCTCTATCTATTTTTCTTTTCTTTTTTGAATCTGTGTTATGTTAATTAAGTTGTAATTGAACTATGTTGGAGATGCTATGCGCTTGTTGGCCATTTTATTAAGTTATATTATTAAGTTTTCTATCTGTTCTATTATTAAGTTCTTGCTAGTTCGAACTATGTGATCGTGCTATGGGCTTGTTGGCCCTATCTACATATTTCTTGATTGTTTTCTTAGAGAGCTCGCTTAGTTAGTAACTGCCTAGTGCATGCAGCCACAATGAACCCTTCTGTTTTTTACACATGCCACGAATATGTAGCCACCTAGCTAGTGCATGTAGCCACAAAAAAATAAAAGATATTTTTCAATTTATTTGTCGTAGCAAAACAGGTGTAGATGCGAGTGGATCGAAAAGGCTGAAACTGATCATAAAAAACGATGCTCTGAATCAAGGAGACAAGCGTGTGAGAAGAGAGGAACCAGTGACAGCGACCGTCGCTACATCCGTGGCGGCTGGCATGCACAAAAGAGGATCGGCAGTGCATCATGGCGGCAGGCATCGACGCATGCAGGCTCGGTCGGCGCATCGTGGCGGCGCACATGGTCCCATGCAGGCAGGCTTGTTGGGTGCATGCATAGCAGGCTTCTGTCATGGCAGCGCGTGCAGGCGCTAAATGCAAGGGACGACCCTACAAAACCACAGCCCAACAGTCAAACAGTGACACCGCCCAACGTGGCCCCACTTGTCAGGTCCAACGGGCGACACAGTCCAGCATGGCCCCACTCGTCAGAGTTAACAGTCAAGCCATTGACCCAACAACAACATCCATTGTGACCTGTTCTGAGGGTTTTGAGCAACGGAATGGGGAAAACTAAGCAAAAGTTAAGAGCGTGGGGATGAATGAATAGAGCTAAGGAACCATGGGCACAAATGTAAAAAACCCTAGAAGAAAAGTTGAATAAGATTCATTGTATGTCTAGAAGCATTGATTGAATTTCCAATGATAGAGAAAATCTCAAGTGGCATGCTTTTCCACCTAAGACTAATGAATAAATTAATGTTGTATATGCTTCTATGGACGAAAGTAAGAAAAGAACTGCTATGCGTAGAGCCAAAATATAATTTTTAGAGAAAGCGTTTTTGTCAGATTTCGGGCTCCACAAAACCAAAAGAGGTTTGGACTCATGGGCGTGTGCGAAGATCCCCACTAGCTTTGGCCTCAAGCTCACAGCTTCACAGCTTCGTCGAACGGACCTCGCTTGGTGGTGGCAAAGAAGACTAACACACGGATTTACCCAGGTTCAGGCCGCTGCGAAGCGTAAAACCCTACTCCTGTTTGGGTGGATTGCCTCTTGGGGAGGGTTGAGGAAGAACTGGTACCTGCGTATGTCCTTGCCTCCATTGCACCAAATAGGCAACTACCTCCTCTATGCATGCTTGGGCCCGCCTAGCCCAGCCCGCGTCACCTTCAGCCTCACGAGGCAGAGCGTTGCATAGAGATCTCCGTCCACCTCGGGGGGGGGGGGACCCAGGGAGGCCTCCTTCCTCCGGGGGTCTTGGCGTAAGGCTCCTCATGAGGGTGGGACTCTCGCGATGGCCTTCTCTTGAGTGGTCTCGCACCGGGCTGTACCAGGCCATCGAAGTGGGCCACGCCTTGGGCCACAAGCAGGTAGGTCAGGGTACCCTCGGTCCCAGAACGATGACAGTAGCCCCCGGGGCCAAGGCATGCTCGGGCTGTCTTCGAGTGAAGCCAAGGGGGGCGACCGAGGCACCATAGGCCCTAACCGACTTCGTATTAGGATTGACGTGTGGTGCATGACGAGGCGCGAACGCCTTCGCTTCCCCATGCCGCCTCAATAATTGTCCCGACTGACACGACCTGGCACACGCCGCGAGGCCATCATTGCCTGGGATGTGGAGCAATGCTGGCTGGCCTCTGATTGGCTATAAATGGGTGAGGGAGGCGAAGCCCCCAGCCCATCCTCATCTTCTTGCATCATTTCTTCAATCCGCCACCCCCTCAGCTATGATGCCGGTGAGGAGGTTCTCTACCGCCAAGAAAGAGAAGGCCTCCTTGGAGGAATCGGGCCTGCCACCGCCAAAGAGGGGCCGCGGCCACCCTTGGAAGTACACCGCGACTCCAACGGTGCCTCCTCGGGTGCGTGGGCACACCCCCACACGGGCCGGCGCCACTTCTGGCAGCCATGGGTAGGCTCCATTCCGCGTCGGCGGCCATAGGGGCCACGGTTGCTACACCCAAGGGGGAAGCCTGCCAAGGCCGTCAGGCCGCCTTGTCCGCGATACCATTCAGCCGATGCAGTCCAGGAGTTCGTGGTGTGGGCGGAGAGGATGGCATCCGCCTGGTTCTTACTCTCGCACTTCTTCGCGGAGGAGCTGCCGTCCCGGCCCCCCTAGCTTATGGTTGTAGTCTGACGGTTGTTGTAGCACGACCACGACACCTCTTCCGAGGGGAGCTCAAGCTACAACGACTACAACAAGCCGCCACGCCGCCATGCCCGGACCGGGGTGAGTGGTGAGCCGCCACAGCATCGCGCCTACATCAAGGAGGAGGAGGACTCCAACTAAGCGCAGGCTACAACAGAGCCAAGCCTTGGGGGTGACGGTCCTCGGGAGTCCATATTTTTCCTTTGTTTCCTCCAACAAAAACCATGGGGAGCCCCGGGGGGCGCATAATGAACTGCGGCGCTTGCGCCTTTTATGTTAGCATTTTTCTTTCCACGTCCCCATTTTTGTGTTGATGCAAATTGAAATGTCAATGTTCGTCGTGATTAGGGTAATTTATATTGATACACCTGTGGTGGGCCACTACGTCATGAGGTTCGATTGCCGCACTCGGAGAGCTTGGGGATATCACCGGGTGATCTTCTTTGTTGTGTGTGAGGCGGTTTTGGGGGCCCTCCTGGTTCTCTATGTCGGTAGGGCCCAATCCCACACGTACCTCGATCGCCGTTGGGGTGTCCGGATCACCAGGACGAGGCCAAGGGGAGAGGGGCTACGTGACCAGTTGGGCTCCTGAGTCGCGCTACTCAGGAGTCCCCTTTGACGATCAAGCAGCTCACATACCTTCTCTCGCCAGGTCCTACCTTGAGAGGAGTCGGAGCCCTCTTAGTGCTCTATGTCAGAAGGGCCCAATCCCGTGCGTACCTCAGCTGTCGTTGGGGCGTCCGAAGCACCAGGACGAGACCAAGGGGCGAGTGGCTAGGTGATCAGTTGGGCTCCTGAGTTGGGCTGCTCAGGAGTCCCCCTTGACGCTCAAGCGGCTCCTGCTCCACTCCTCGCCCGGTCCTGTCGAGGGTGCCTTGCAAGGACCAGGATTCCAAGGTCTTGGCGTGGTGTGCACATCATGCACACTGTGCCCAGCCCCGGGTTGCGAGGCGCAAGAGGAGGATCGACAGTTGTTGATTCAGAAAATAAACTCCAAGACAGAAAGAGATTGCAAAGAGAGAAATTCCCACCCCCTTTCTGAAATAAGGTTGTGAATTTTCGAACTTCATTCCAGAAAAATGGCAAATTCAAATACAACAAGAAGCAAGAAACTGACGCATCCGGCCCGTAGGCTAGTCTTTCACTTCCCCCAACCTAGAGCGTAGGGCCGCCACTAGGCATGGGCATAGTCATTGGAGGACAATGTTGTCCGCCAGCATAGAGCATGGGGCTTCCACTTGGACATGGGTGGGAACCCCTCCGCGTCCTCGGGGGCCTCTGAGCGTATATAGCCCACTCATTATTATGTGAGAGTGTCACTCGTAAGACTTATGGACATGCTGGATGTTCCAGGCATTCTGGATGGGGCCCCGTCCTGAGTCTCCAGGCGCACGTCCCTAGGCCTAGAGACGCGGGCGATCCTAAATGGTCCCTTGTTGGAAATATGCCCTAGAGGCAATAATAAATTAGTTATTATCGTATTTCCTTATTAATGATAATCGTTTATTATTCATGCTATAATTGTATTGATCGGAGACTTAAATGCATGTGTGGATACAGAGACAAAACCATGTCCCTAGTATGCCTCTAATAGACTAGCTCGTTGATCAAAGATGGTTAAGGTTTCCTAGCCATGGACATGATATGTCATTTGATAATGGGATCACATCATTAGGAGAATGGTGTGATGGACAAGACCCAAACTACAAACGTAGCATATGATCGTGTCAGTTTGCTGCTACTGTTTTCTGCATGTCAAGTATATGTTCCTATGACCATGAGATCATGCAACTCACGGACACCGGAGGAGTGCCTTGTGTGTATCAAACGTCGCAACGTAACTGGGTGACTATAAAGGTGCATTACAGGTATCTCTGAGGGTGTCTGTTGAGTTGGCATGGATCAAGACTGGGATTTGTTACTCCGTGTGACGGAGAGGTATCTCAGGGCCCACTCGATAATACAACATCACAATTAAGCCTTGCAAGCAATGTGGCTAAGTGTTAGCCATGGGATCTTATATTACGGAATGAGTAAGGAGACTTGTTGATAACGAGGTTGAACTAGGTATACACATACCAACGATCGAATCTCGGGCAAGTAACATAGCGAAGAACAAAGGGAACATCATACGGGATTAACTGAATCCTTGACATAGAGGTTCGACCGATAAAGATCTTCGTAGAATATGTAGGAACCAATATGGGCATCTAGGTCCCGCTATTGGATATTGACCGTAGAGGTGTCTCGGTCATGTCTACATAGTTCTCGAACCCGCAGGGTCTGCACACTTAAGGTTTGGTGATGTTTCGGTAGTATAGAGTTATGCATGGTGGTGACCAAAGTTTATTCGGAGTCTCAGATGAGATCCCGGACGTCACAAGGATCTCCGGAATGGTCCGGAGGTAAATATTGATATATAGGAAGTCCTATTTTGGTCGCTGGAAAAGTTTCGGGCTCATTGGTAGTGTACCAGGAGTGCCGGTAGTGTACCGGGGGACCATCGGGAGGGGTATTTCGACCCAAGAGGCTACATGGGCTGTGGTAAGGTGAATACCAGCCCTTTGTGGACTGGTGTAAGTCCCACACAATGCCCATGCGGCTGGGAAGAAAAGCCCAAAAGGAAAAAGGTGGAAAAAGGCAAAAAAGGGCCAAATAAGGAAGGAGTCCTAATCCTCCTAGGAGTGGAGGACTAGGACTCCTCCCTCCTTGGGTTGGCAGACCCAAGGGCTGCCTTTTGGGCAGCCAAGCCTCCTCCTCCTCTCCTCCTATATATACTAGAGGATTTTAGGGTTTTGGAACAAGATTTTCAGCCACGTGCCACCCGTTCCTCTAGTGCATAGCTTCTCCTCTAGATCGGTTTTCTGCAGTGCTTAGGCGAAGCCTTGCCGGAATAGCTCCACCACCATCGCCACAGCTCCATCACGCTGCCGGACAAATCTTCTACCTCTCTGCTCCCTCTTGCTGGATCAAGAAGGCGAAGATCGTCATCAAGATGTACGTGTGCTGAACGCGGAGGTGTCGTCTGTTCGGCCCTAGATCGGAAGGACCGTGATGAGTTCGCGGGACGGATCATGCTGAGTTTGCGAGACGGATCATAATGAGATTGCGGGATGGATTGTGATGAGTTCACGGGACGGATCATGATTGGATCGCGGGACACTCGTCGATTTGGATCGCGACGACGTTCGACTACACCAACCGTGTTTCTTAACGCTTCCCGCTTAGCGATCTACAGGGGTATGTAGATCCACTATCACTCTCGTAGATGCTCATCACCATGGATAGATCTTGCATGTGCGTAGGAAATTTTTTGTTTCCCATGCAACATTCCCCAACAGTGGTATCAGAGCTAGGTCTATGTGTAGATCAGATCTTGAGTAGAACACAAAGAGTTTGTGGGCGTTGATGTTTAGATTGCTTCCTCCCTTGGTCGTGTTTTGGTTCAGCGGTATTGTGAGATGAAGCAGCCCGGACCAACAGTACTCGTACGCTTACGAGAGACCGATTCCATCGACTAACATGTAACTTGATTGCACAAAGATGGCTGGCGAGTTTCTGTTTCTCCTACTTTAGTTGGATCGGATTCGACTAAGGCGGTCCTTGAGAAGGTTGAAAAGCAACTTATGTATCACCGTTGTGGTTTATGCGTAGGTGAGAATTGTTCTTGGTAGATACCCGTAGCAGCCACGTAAAACAAGCAACAACAATTAGAGGACGTCTAGCTTGTTTTTGCAGGGTGTGTTGTGATGTGATATGGCCAATTACATGATGTGATATATGTGATGTATGAGATGATCATATGATGTATAGATTATCACGACTTGCATGTCGTTGAGTACGGCAACCGGCAGGAGCCATAGGGTTGTCTTTAACTATTGTATGACCGTTGTGTCAATCATTAAGCGCTATGTAATGCTTTACTTTATCACTAAACGGTAGCAATAGTAGTAGAAGCATATTGGGCGCGACAACCCCGATGGCGACACGTTGATGGAGATCAAGATGAGATGTTCTAAGAGCTGAAATTAGGATCTCAGGATCATGCCCGTGTCGCGAGATATGAGATCTCCAACAAGATTCTTTGCCTGCAAGATGAAGGAGAATAGCTCAATCGTTGAGCATGTGCTCAGATTGTTTGGGTGCTACAATCTCTCGAATCGAGTGGGAGTTGATTTTCCAGGTAGGATATTGATTGATATAGTTCTCCAAGTCACTGTCACTAAGCTACTAGAACTTGGTGATGAACTATAAAATGCCAGGGATAGAAATAATGATCCCTAAGCTATTCGCGATGTTTGACACCGCGAAGGTAGAAATCGAGAAGGAGCGTCGAGTGTTGATGGTTAGTCAAAACCACTAGTTTCGAGAAGGGCAAGAGCAAGAAGGGAAACTTCATGGATAGCAAGTCAGTTGCAGCTCCAGTGAAGCAACCCAAAGTCTAACCCAAAACCTGAGACTAAGTGCTTCGATTATGAGGAGAATGGGCCTTGAAGCTTAACAACCCTAGATAGTTGGTAGATAAGAAGGCTGGCAAAGTCGACAGAAGTATATTTGATATACGTGTTATTGATGTGTACCTTGCTAGTACTCCTAGTAGCACCTGGGTATTGGATACTGGTTCGGTTGCTAAATGTTAGTAACTCGAAGTAAAAGCTATGGAATAAACGGATACTAGCTAAGTGTGAGGTGACGATGTGTGTTGGAAATGTTTCCAAGGTTGATGTGATCAACATCGCACGCTCTCTTTACCTTTGAGATTAGTGAAGAACCTAAATAGATGTTATTTGGTGTTTTTGCGTTGAGTATGAACGTGATTAGATCATGTTCATTGCAACACGGTTATTCATTTAAGTTAGAGAATAATGGTTATTCTATTTACATGAATAGTACCTTCAATGTTCATGCACCCAGTAAGAATGGTTTGTTGTAACTTGATCGTAGTAATACACATGTTCATAACATTGATGCCAAAAGATACAAAGTTAATAATAATAGTACCACATACTTGTGGCACTACCGCTAGATGTCATATTGGTATAAAACACATGAAGAAACTCCATGCTGATGGATCGTTGGACTCATTCGATTTCTAATCGGTTGAGACATGTGAACCATGCCTCTTGGTCAAGATGACTAAGGACCCTATTTTTTGGTTTGATGGAGCGGGCAAGTGATTTATTGGAAATGATACATGTTGATGTATGCAATCCCATGAGTCTTATAGCGTGTGGTGGATATCGTTATTTTCTTACCTTCACCGATGATCTGAGTAGATATAGTGTATATTTACTTAATGAAACACAAGTCTGAATCGTTTGAAAGGTTCAAGCAAATTCAGAGTGAAGTTTAAGATCATCGTGACAAGTAGATAAAAATGTCCATGATATGATCGTGGAGGTGAATATATGAGTTACAAGTTTGGCATACAACTTTACACAATGTGAAAGTTGTTTCACAACTCACGCCACCTGGAACACCATAGTGTGATGATGTGTTCGAATGTCATAGTCGTACTCTATTGGATATGGTGCATGCTATGATGTCTCTTACCGTTTTGCTACTATAATTTCGGGGTTATGCATTAGAGACAACTACATTCACTTTAAATAGGGCACCATCTAAATCCTTTGAGATGACACCGTTTGAATTAGGGTTTAATAGAAACCCAAGCTATCATTTCTTAATGTTTAGGGCTGCGACGCTTGTGTGGAAAATGTTTTCACCTAATGAGCTCAAACCCAAAGCGGGCAAATGCATCTTCATAGAATACCATAAGAATAGTTGGGTAAACCTTCTATCTCAGATCCAAGCATAAAGTGTTCGTTGCTAAAACTGGGTCCTTTCTCGAGAAAAACTTTCTCTCGAAAGAATTGAGTGGGAGGAAGATAGAACTTGATGAGGTTGTTGAACCTTTGTTCAATCAGAGAGTAGCGTGGCGTAGGAAGTTGTTTTCTGTGAAGCCTACGTTAGTTGAAGAGGAAGTTAATGATGATGATCATGAAGCTTCGGATCAAGTTACTATCGAACCTCATAGGTCGACAAGGATGTGTACTGCTCCTGAGCAGTACGACAACCCTGTCTTGGAGGTCATGTTGTTGGACAACGATGAACCTATGAGCTGTGGAGAAGCGATGATGGGACCGGGTTCCGACAAATGGTTAGAGGCCATAAAATCCGAGAAAGGATCCATGTATAAAAACCAAGTATAGACTTTGGTAGACTTGCTGGTTAGACGGCAGGTCATCAAGTACAAATGGACATTTAAGATGAAGACAGACACTAATGGTGAATGTCACCATTTATAAAGCTTGACTTGTCGCAAAGAAGTTTCGGTAAGTTCAAGGAGTTGACTGCGATGAGACTTTCTCACTCGTAAGCGATGCTAAAGTCTGTTGGAATTATGTTAGCAGTTGTTGCATTTTTCAATTATGAAATATGGCGGATGGATGTCAAAACATCGTTTCCTTCCTCAAGGAAAGGTTGTATGAGATACAACCAGAAGGTTTTTGTCAGTCCTAAGGATGCTAAAAGTTGTGCAAGCTTCAGTGATCCTTCTATGAACTGAAGGAAGCATCTCGGAATTGGAATATACACTTTGATGAGGTGATCAAAGTTTTTGAGTCTATACAAAGTTTATGCGAAACTTGTATTTACAATAAAGTGAGTGTGAGCACTATAGAATTTCTGGTAAGCATATGTGGTTGATATATTGGAAATGATGTAGAATTTCTGGAAAGCATGAAACGGTTGTTTGAAATGAGTTTTTCACAGGAAGACCTGGATAAAGCTACCTAATTGTTGAGCATCAAGATCAATAGAGATAGATCAAGAAGCTTGATGAGACTTTTCAATAAGTACATACCTTGACAAAGTTTTTGAAAGAATTCAAAATGGATCAGTCAGAGAAAGAGTTCTCGCCTGATTTGTAACGTGTGAAGTGGAGTAAGACTCAATGCCCAGTGACTGTAGAAGATAGAGAAAAGATGAGTGTCATCCCCTATGCTTCAGCCATAGGCTCTATCATGTATGCAATGTTGTGCACAAGACCCGATGTTAGCCTTTCCATAAGTATGGCCAGAAGGTTTCAGAGTGATCCTCGAATGGAGCACTAGACAGCGGTCAAGATTATCCTTAGTAACTAAAAGACTAAGGAGATGTTTCTCGATTATGGAGGTGATAAAAGAGTTCGCCGTAAAGAGTTACGTCGATACAAGCTTTAAACACCAATCAGGATGACTCGTAATAGCAATCTGGATACGTATAGTGGAGCAGCCATTTGGAATAGTACCAAGTGGAGTGTGGTAGCAGTGTTTACGGTTTGACATAGAAATTTGCAAAGTACACACGGGTCTGAATGTCGCAGACCCGTTGACTATAAGACCTCTCTCACATGCAAAGCATGATCAAGCCCCAGAACTCATTGGGTGTTAGATTCATAACAATGCGAATCACATGGTGATGTGAACTAGATTATTGACTCTAGTGTAAGTGGGAGACTATTGGAAATATGCCCTAGAGGCAATAATAAATTAGTTATTATCGTATTTCCTTATTCATGATAATCGTTTATTATTCATGCTATAATTGTATTGATAGGAGACTTAAATGCATGTGTGGATACATAGACAAAACCATGTCCCTAGTATGCCTCTAATAGACTAGCTCGTTGATCAAAGATGGTTAAGGTTTCCTAGCCATGGACATGAGATGTCATTTGATAATGGGATCACATCATTAGGAGAATGGTGTGATGGACAAGACCCAAACTACAAACGTAGCATATGATCGTGTCAGTTTAATGCTACTGTTTTCTGCATGTCAAGTATATGTTCCTATGACCATGAGATCATGCAACTCACGGACAACGGAGGAGTGCCTTGTGTGTATAAAACGTCGCAACGTAACTGGGTGACTATAAAGGTGCATTACAGGTATCTCCGAGGGTGTCTATTGAGTTGGCATGGATCAAGACTGGGATTTGTTACTCCGTGTGATGGAGAGGTATCTCAGGGCCCACTCGGTAATACAACATCACAATAAAGCCTAGCAAGCAATGTGGCTAAGTGTTAGCCACGGGATCTTGTATTACGGAACGAGTAAGGAGACTTGCTGATAACGAGGTTGAACTAGGTATACAGATACCAACGATCGAATCTCGGGCAAGTAACATATCGAAGAACAAAGGGAACATCATACGGGATTAACTGAATCCTTGACATAGAGGTTCGACTGATAAAGATCTTCGTACAATATGTAGGAACCAATATGGGCATACAGGTCCCCCTATTGGTTATTGACCGTAGAGGTGTCTCGGTCATGTCTACATAGTTCTCGAAACCGCGGGGTCTGCACACTTAAGGTTTGGTGACGTTTCGGTAGTATAGAGTTATGCATGGTGGTGACCAAAGTTTGTTCGGAGTCCCGGATGAGATCCCAGACGTCACGAGGAGCTCCACAATGGTCCGGAGTAAAGATTGCTATATAGGATGTCCTATTTTGGTCGCCGGAAAAGTTTCGGGCTCATTGGTAGTGTACCGGGAGTGCCGGTAGGGTTACCGAGGGACCATCGGGAGGGGTATTTCGACCGAAGAGGCTACATGGGCTATGGGAAAGGTGAATACCAGCCCTTTGTAGGCTTGTGGAAGTCCCACACTATGCCCATGCGGCTGGGAAGAAAAGCCTAGATGGAAAAAGGTGGAAAAAGGCAAAAAAAGGGCCAAATAAGGAAGGAGTCCTAATCCTACTAGGAGTGGAGGAGGAGGACTCCTCCCTCCTTAGTTTGGCTGACCCAAGGGCTGCCTTTTGGGAAGCCAAGCCTCCTCCTCCTCTCCTCCTATATATACTAGAAGATTTTACGGTTTTGGAACAAGATTTTTAGCCACGTGCCACCCGTTCCTCTAGTGCATAGCTTCTCCTCTAGATCGGTTTTCTGCAGTGCTTAGGCGAAGCCGTCCCAGAATAGCTCCACCACCATCGCCGCAGTGCCGTCACGCTGCCGGAGAACTCTTCTACCTCTCCGCTCCCTCTTGCTGGATCAAGAAGGCGGAGATCGTCACCAAGCTGTATGTGTGCTAAACGCGGAGGTGTCATCTGTTCGGCGCTAGATCGGAAGGACCATGATGAGTTCGCGGGACGGATCGTGATGAGTTTGCGAGACGGATGGTGATGAGATCGCGGGACGGATCGTGATGAGTTCTCAGGACGGATCGTGATTGGATCGCAGGACACTCGGTGATTTGGATCGTGAAGACGTTCGACTACACCAACCGCGTTTCTTAACGCTTCCCGCTTAGCGATCTACAAGGGTATGTAGATCCACACTCACTCTCGTAGATGCTCATCACCATGGATAGATCTTGCGTGTGCGTAGGAAATTTTTTGTTTCCCACGCAACGTTCCCTAACATCCCTCCCACATGGGCAAGAGCTGGTGCAAGCCCTCCCTAGAAAGGAACCGCCTTAGGACGAGGTCTCTGACTTCGAGGGTCCTGGAGCGGTCGTTGCAGCAGTGGTAACACCACAACGCCTGCTAGTACCTTGTAGGTCACAGTGAGGCTTGGCGGCTGGCCTCCTCCCCAAGCACGAGGTTTATCCCCCGCGAGGCATCCTAACGCTCCTCGTCGAATGCCAGGACCCGCGTGGACCAATGTTTGACCTCGTGTGGGAGGACGACTTCATCTCCGTAGACGAGGAAGAAAGGCGTCTCCCCGGTGGGCTTAGTCGCTATGGTGCAGATTGACCACAACACGGATTGAAGGTCTCAACCCATGTCACAGGTTTTGAGATTCTTCTTGAAGCTCCTTGTCTTGAGACCCCGCAGGACCCGCATGTTGGTGCGCTCGGCTTGGTCGTTGCTTCGCGGGTGGGCCACCGAAGTGAAGCATATCTGCGTTCCAAGGTTAGTACAATATTTCTACAAAAGGCTGCTTGTGAACTATGAACCATTGTCGATGATGATGTTGTTGGGGACGCCAAAGCGGCTCACGAGGCCCTTGATGAACTTGACGTCCGAGCCCACGGGAATGGTGCTGACGGGCTCCACCTCCGCCCACTTGGTGAATTTGTCGATGGCGACGAAGAGGTAGTGGTATCCGCTAGCCGGCCATGGGAAGGACCCCAGTATATCCAGCCCCCAAATCGCGAAGGGCCCAGAGAGTGGGATAGTCTGGAGGCAATGCGCGGGCTGATGAATTTTTTTAGCGTGGAACTGGCAGGCCTCGCATGACCATACCATCTCGACCGCGTCATTGAGTGTTGTATGCCAGTAGAAGCCACTGCAAAACACCTTCCCTACAAGGGTGCGGGATGAAGAGTGGTGTCCGCAGTCTCCTCTGTCGATGTTGACCAGCAGCTCGCACCCCAGTTCTTCGGACATGCACCATAGGGCGACGTCGTTTGGACGCCTTTGGTATAGCTCGTCGTCACGCAGATAATATGTTGTGGCCTCTCGAGCCCCCTTAGGATGGATCACAAGCTAGGGCTCCTGAGGTCAGCATCAGTGGCAGCTCTTATCGCGGAGGCTCCTGATCCGTGGCTGGGGGTGTCGTGGATGGCTTGAAGAGCCTTTCCTCGAAGACACCTGGCTCTTGGGGCTCGCAACGCGATGCCCTCTTGGCGATGTTGTCCGCCTCTTGGCTGTGATGCAATTCCAAGCCCTAAAAACTCTTCTCAATATTACATACCTCTTCCAAGTATGCTTCCATGTGCTCGTCCTTCAGCGTGTACTCCTTGTTGGAGAAGTTGATGAGGAGCTGGGAGTCGCTCTTGATGGTGAGGCATTTAACCCACAAGGCCGTGACGGCATTGAGGCCAGCGATCAAGCCCTCGTACTCCACGATGTTGTTGGAGACCTTCTCGCCATGTTGAAACCAAAGTTGTATGACATAGTAGAGCTTGTCCCCTATCGGAGAGATGAGCACAACTCCATCCCCTGTGCCCCGACATGCGAAGGCCCCATCAAAGTGCATGACCTAGCCATCGGGTGGCTCGTCACCAGGGGTGAGGGATTAGCCCTCATCCAGCCCTCGATCGGGAGCCTCTTTCCACTCCGACATGAAGTCCGAAAGGGTTGCACCCTTGATGACCCGGGTTGTGCTGAACTCTAACTCGAAAGCCTATAGCTCGATGTTCCATTCTGGGACTCTCCCCGTGGCGTTGGGGTTACGCAGCACCTTCTCTAGGGGATACACACAGACGACCTTGATGGGGTGGCACTAAAAGTAGTGGTGCAACTTCCTTGAGGCGACGAGGAGCATGAGTAGGAGCTTCTGCTGCATAGGGTAACGTGAGCGGGCATCCCTCAAGACTGTACTGACATAATACACCAGGTGCTCGACGAGGGACAAGCCATCCGTGCTGCCCCGCCCCGTAGCCGACGCGTGAGGTCCTTGTGCTCTAGGGGTTGTTGGGGTGCCCGAGGCCTCGGGGATGCTATCCTAAGGAGGTGTGGGCTTCGGTACATGATGTGAGTCCACTTGCTCCATGCCCGGGGACCCATCAGTGCCTGAGGGTGTTGCGCGCGTGTCAGCACGCTCCTCCCTGATCGCCACGAGCGCAGCGCTGACGGAGTGCAGGGTGGTATCCAGGTATAGAACCAAGGGCTCATCAAGGCAGGGCGCCACCATCACTGGTGGGCTTGTGAGGTACCACTTGAGGTCTTTGAACGCCGCGTCAGCCTCCGTAGTCCACTCAAAGGGGCCCTTCCTCTTCACGAGCTTGAAGAACGGGAGTGCGCGCTCGCCAATCTTGGACATGAAGCGCCCTAAGGAAGTCATGTAGCCCGCCATCTTATGCATTTCCTTGAGGGTCTAAGGTGGGCTCATCCTGCTTATGTCCTTGACCTTCTCCGAATTTTCCTCGATCCTGCAGTGTGACACGAGGAAACTGAGTAATTTACCCGATGGGACCCCAAAGACACACATCTCGGGGTTTAGCCTTAGGTTCACCTGCCGCGGACTGGCAAATATCTCCTCCAAGTCCTCGATGAGGGTCATCACTTCTCACAATTTAACCACGATGTCATCAATGTAGGCCTCCACGTTCCTTCTGAACTGCTACCCTAGTGCGATGTGGATCAACCGTTGGAAGGTAGTGTCAGCGTTCCGTGGGCCGAAGGGCATGCAGGTGTAGCAGAACACACCGAACGAGGTGAGGAAGGCCGTCTTCTCAATGTCCTCCACCGCCATCTTAATCTGGTGGTAACCCGAGAAGGCATCCACAAAGCATAGGAGATCACACTCGGCGGTGGAGTCCCCGATCTGGTCGAAGCGAGGCAACGGGAACGGGTCTTGGGGAAAAGTCTTGTTGAGGTTGGTGAAGTCGACGCAAATGTGTTCCTTCTTGCACTTCTTCGAGACGACAACTGGGTTGGCCAGCCACTCTGGGTATCCCACCTCCCGAATGACCCCGGCTTCCTTCGTCTTGCCGACTTCTTGAGTAATGAATGCTTGCTTCTCCTGGGACTGTTTCCTCGCCTTTTGCTTCAGCTTTGGGGCACACAATGAGGTGGTGCTCAATCACATCTCTCGGGACCCCCACCAGGTCGGATTCCTTCCATGCGAAGGCATCCTTGTTCATGTGGAGAAAGGTCACCAATCCCTCCTCCTGCTCCAGAGGGAGGCCGGCACCGATGGTGAAGGTGGGACCAGGGTTCCCGTCGTCTACGGGTACCTGCCTGGTCTCATCCTAGTTCCAAGAGAAGAATTGTTTCTTCTTCACCAGCGCGGCGTCCTCTGCGTCCTCCGGGGCCCGTGCGGCGGCTCCCATGTCGGAGCTCACCGCGGCCGCGGCCTTGTAGGCAAGCTTGAGTGCTTGGACCGCGTCCTTGACATCCCCAGTGACGGAGAGGATGTCGTTGCTCCCAGGCATCTATACGACATTATAGCCTGAGTGAGTTGTCGCCATGAAATTTTCAAGGGTGGGGTAGCTGAGGATCGCGTTGTAAGGGAGGTGCAGGTGGGCATTGTCAAAGTCGATCTGCTCAGTGTGGTAGTTGTAGCGGGTGCCAAAGGTGACGGGGAGGCACACCCACCCCACGGAGCCCCTGGCCACCCTGGCGAAGGGCCTCGAAGGTGCGAGCTGGTCATAGGGCACCTGGAGCATGTTGACAGTTTCCACGGAGATTACATTGAGGTCAGTGCCATCATTGTTGAGGGTCTTGATGATGGCCACATTACATATGGTTGGCGTGCATAGCATGGGGAGCGCACCGGCGGCAACCATCGTCCTAGGATGGTCGTCAGGGACGAAGGTGATGTGCACCTCAGGCCACACCCGAGGTTGTGGAGGCTCAGGCCGAGGTTGTACCGCACTCGCGTGGCGGAGGAACTGTTTGACATGGTGGCTGGAAGCAGGTGCCTGCGATCCACCAAGGATGTACGCAACCATCGGATTGGCAAGGCGAGCCGTGACGTCACCGCGTGTCATGGCCTGGCTGGCCTCGGGGGCGACGGCGATCATGGAACTGACGGGTCGGGGTCGAATTGCAGCCGCAAAGGGAGAAGCTTTGAAACGCCCCTACCTGGTGCGCCAAATTTCGGAATTCAGGCTCCAGAAAACCCAAAGAGGTTCAAACTTAGGGACATGTGCGAACATCCCCACCAGCTTTGGCCTCAAGCTCACAGCTTCACACCTTCGTCGAAGGGAACTCGCTCGCTTGTGGCAAAGAAGACTAACACATGGATTAACCCAGGTTTGGGCCGCTACGAAGCGTAAAACCCTATTCCGGATTTGGGTGGATTGCCTCTCGAGGAGGGTTGAGGAAGAATTTGTACAATGGTGACTAACCTCACGTGGGTGCTCGAAGGGTTCCGGATCTGTCTCCTCTTGTCACATCCCTAGCTAGATGTCATAGGACAACATGGGTGTTGCATCATGTTTCAATTTTGCATCAACATGAAATGGGGGCTAAAAGAAACCCGAAGTTCACATTGAATCAAAATAATTCAAAGTTGGTGAGAATTCAACAAATCCAAAATGCCCTTTAAAAATGTCCCCTATGTCTGATAATTATGGACATGATTATATAGAGGTCATTTTAAATATTTGAACAACTGAAGCAATTTAAAAATAAATGATAAAGCTACTGAGAATACTAAAATATCCTGAAACTTTTTGGATGAGTTTGAAATATTCAAACTTCAATATATATAATATTTGAGGATTTTAAATAGCATATGTGCCTGAAAATAAAATGGAACAAATGTCAGAAATGGAATAACAAAAAGAAAACAGAAAAGTAAATAACTAAATCTTACCTGGGTGAGGGAAGAAGCCGTCCACCAGGGGCAAACCGGTCTTCTTCCACCTCCGGCCAGAAGAACGCCGGGCGCGTGGTCGCCGTGCGCCGGCCACCTCCTGCCTGTGTGCCCGCCTGGATGGAGGGATAGACTCCAGGGAGACGTCCAGATCGAGCCATCCCTCCATTTCTCCTCCTCCCAGTCACCGCAGCTCTCTCTCCCCCTTTTTCCTCCCTGCCGCCATGGCTGAGCCCTGCTCGAGCTCGCCGTCGTCGTTCTAGCCGCCACGCGCCCTTCTGAGCCCACCAGCAGCCCTGCAGTGACCCCCCTCGTCCCCCTCGTGGCGCTAGAAGAAGCCGGAAGCCCTCCACGACACGTCGTCGTCGTTTCTTCCCGCCGGCCGCCGAAGCTCTTCTCCGGTGATTCGAGGTCGTGCGCTTGTCCCCGAGCACGCCGTCTCCCCCAGCAACCCCGTCGTGAGCTCCTGTTCCATTTCCCCTCCTCTTGCAGCATGTCCCTCGCCGTAGGCACCGTTTCCCCGCTGCCCGAAGCTTGCCGCCGCTCGGGTCATCGCTGGCCGTAGCTTCGGTGGCCCCCGAGCCCCCTCTACCGCAGCGCTAGATGTACACGTGCACGGGCTTCCTCTGAGTGCCCTTCGCGCGCCAAATGGTTGCCGGAGGCGCAACTTCGGCGGATCACCACCGTGCGGATGGTCGCCGCCGGCCCCACTCTGGTGGGCGCTGACATGGCCACCATCAGGGGCTAATCCCCACTGATTAGTTAGCCTCCTGCCACTGACCAATTGGCCCCAGGGTGGGTTAAACCCCTGGTCAGCATGGAGTTTAGGCCCTGTCACTGACGTGCGGGCCTCACACGTCAAGTCTGACCTGCCTTGGTTAGCCGACCAGCTGATGTCGTAGTTACGTCAAGCTAACGTCATATTTCTTTTTCCAGATTTAAAATAATTCTAGAAATTGTTTAAAACTTTAAAAATTCATATAAATTAATCTGTAAATCAGATAAAAATAATTTATATATGAAAATTTATTAGAAAAATCCAATGAATCCAATGGTGCTATTATCATGCATGTTAGAGCAACCTATGTAGAAGAACATTGACATTTGCAAATAGGTTAGTTTATGGAATTTGAAATGAAGAACAATTTTGAACCTATGTTCAAACTCATTTCAACTTAACTTGAACATTAGTTGCATAACCTCATCCAAACATGCTACCATGCCATGATCATGCATCATATTGTTGCACTTGCGTGTATTGATTGCTTTTTATCTGCATTGCGGTAGGCCCTGCTTCTGAGGATACCCCCGAGTATTCCAACGAAGGAGAGAACCTTCTCACTACCCAGCAAGGCAAGCAACCCCCCTTGTTCATTTTGATAACATCCTACTCTTTCACTCCTGCTCTTGTTCATTGCATTAGGACAAACGTTCACTTGTCTGTCATACACAGTAGATGAACCTATTCTTATGCATGACCTGTCATTATCACAGTAAATAGCTAAACCTTGCAACCTAGCATACCTGGTAGATGCTTGTGCCATGATGTGCTTAGCTTACTTTGCCTGCTATGCTTGCTATGCTTAGAGTTGTGTCAGGTCTGATTCATCTGGGTGATGAACTGAGTGAAACAATGATGTTCTGATGTCATGAACTTATGATGAACCCGATTTGGTAAAGGTAGCGATGAGAGGCTATGTAGGAGTACATAGCGGGTTGTCTCATTGGAACCATTCTTATGAACTGAGTTCCGTGTTTGTGATCCAAGACTAGTTACTACCATGCACTGGGTTCCGGTAACTCGACCCCTCTCGAGTTATCAGTCGCTTAGTCCTTAGTCCAGGAGTTGCAAGTAGTTTCTGCTGTTTATAGCATGCTGGAGGCCGTGCGTAGCGCTGACCCTAGGCGTGGGTTACGACGTGGTAGGCAGTGGCACGGTGTACCAAGGGTCACACGAATTGTGGGCTTGGGAACCCTGCGCACATTGTTTGGGGACGTAGCGGAAACTTCAGCCGGACTTCCGTGCGGGTTCAGTCTCAAATAGGCGATAGCCTGGACTAGAGGTCTTATGTGATTGACAGTCCTGGCCGACTCCCTAGCTGGGCTTCCGCTTGAAGGTTGCCGAGGTGCATGGTTTTATGAGCACACAGCGATAAGTAGCGAGAGCGTGTGTGAAGAAGTACACCCCTGCAGGGTATGAAACTATTCGAATAGCCGCGTCCTCGGATATGGACTACTTGGATAACTTATGTTATTCATAGATAATCAAATGGATACTCATAAAAATATCAACACAAGTGTGAGTATCGTGGATGGCACTCCCCCAGGAGAGGGAAGTGAATCCATGGTGGTGTATTGTCATGGAGTTAGTGGACTCGTGTGCGATACCTAAAATTTAAACAAAGAGTTAAATTGTGTAGTGTAGGTTAGCCATGAGTCAAGCTGGTATTGCTGCAAAAACTCCACCACCCCCTTGTTGATACATGAGCATGAATAGACTAGGTCTGCTTTAAAGACTTGCTGAGTATGTTTGTACTCATGTTTTCTTAATAAATGTTGCAGATGAGACCCAGGACCCATCGGGTGGGTTCTTCCTAGATGTCGACGATGCCGAATAGCTGGTGTCCCAGCTACGACCTTATGCCCTTTGGCGGGCTGTAGATAGTCAGGCCGTGTGCCTTTTTATCCTTTCATCTGTCTGTACTCAGACAGATTATGCTTCCACTTGGTTTGTATGAACTTGATTGTATGACTTGAGTGTCGGGTCATGTGACCCCTATCTGTAAGAACATATTATGCAAGGCTCGTCTGAGCCTCTTAAATAAAAGTTGTTGAATGGTTATGTTGTGATGCCATGGTTGTATCCATGCATATCGGCCATGTCGTGCGTACGTGTGACGTGCAACGGTATGTATGGGATCCGACACCTAGTTGTGTGCCTTTAGTAGTACTCTTTATGGGAAACTGCCTCTTTGTGCTTCCACTGAGCCATGGTAGCATGCTACTGCTCCGGACACATTGATTTACCGGCATGTATCCTTGTTTGTTGTTGTGTCTGTCCCTTCAGGGAAATGTCTTGCAGTGTAATGGAGTCCCTGTAGCCTGCTACGACTCGTCTACGTGCAATGATGGCATTTATGTCTCATGTCATAATGGAGTCCTTGTAGCTTGCTATGACTCATCTACACACGCTTGAGGCCAACACCTGCATTGCTGGGTTATGTATGCATGTTTCCGTACGGACGTGCCACTTGGGTTCTATGACTAGTCATGTCGGCCCGGGTTCTCTGTCGTTTGATTGCCAGCAACATGTTCACATACGTGATCCAAAAGACGCAAACGGTCCCGGCTAAGGTAAGGCTGCAGCCTTGGAGCTTACCATGCATGAGGCCGCAAAGTGATGTGATATGTTACAATCTGGATTCATATGACTTAGGATCGGGGTCCTGACACCTCTACGGCGCATCATTGCTTCTATTTATGGTGACCCTGGTCCTCTTCCCTTATCGCACTGGCGGGAAGGGATCCCACAACGGCCAAATTTGAAAGGGACAGGAGGTACATCTTATCCCGACGAAAGGTTGTCTTCGCTTGCAAAGTAGTTGGCAGTGACATTGAAGTGGGCTCGGCGGTGACGTCCGTCCTACGGAAACCTTGGGGGAGACACCTTAGGAACCTGCGTATGTCCTTGCCTCCTTTGCACCAAAGAGGAGACTGCCTCCTCTGCACACGCCTGGCCCGACCTGCGTCACCTTCAGCCTCATGAGGCAGAGTGCTGCATAGAGATCTCCGTCCCCCTCGGAAGGAACCCAGAGAGGCCTCCCTCCTCCTAGGGTCTTAGCGTCGTCCTCCTCAAGAGGGTGGAACTCTCGTGAGGGCCTTGTCTTGAGTATTCCCGCGTTGGGCCGTACCAGGCCGTCAAAGTGGGCCACGCCCTGGGCCGCAAGCAGGCAGGTCTGGGTATCCTCGGTACGAGAATGCCGATAGTTTTCTAGAGATTACTTTCATAACAATGATGAAATCTTAAAATGATTGGTGTTTTCTCTATTGATTCTTTGTTTAGAAATGTTAAAATTGATGATAAAGGGACTGAAGAAGAGTCAACATTAGCTAGAGGGCGTCCCAATGATTTGGAGGGTGAAAATCTTGATGAAATTTTTGATAAAAGTGGGTTTGGAGAGGTCAAAACTTTAAGTAGTGATGTGCCCACTATCTTTGATTACAAAGACTTTAATTATGAGAGTTTCTACTTGCTTGATTGGATTTCTTTGCTGCAATCTATGATAAATTTACCCCATGCTTATGAACAAAATAAAGCTTTTACTAAACATATTGTTGATGCCATGATGAAATCCTTAGAAGAGAAGTTGGAATTAGAGATTTCAATTCCTAGAAAATTGCATGATGAGTGGGAACCTACAATTAAATTCAAGATTACAAACTACGAATGTTTTTCTTGATGTGATTTGGGTCCTAGTGTTTCCACAATTCCGAAATCTCTATCTGATGTGCTTGGTCTTACTATTATTGAAGAATGTTCTCTTAATTTGCACTTTGCAGATTCTATTATTAAAAAGCCTTTGGTAAGAATTAATGATGTTCTTATTCTTGCAAATAGGAATTATGTGCCCACTGATTTTATTTTCCTTGATATTGATTTCAATCCGTCTTGTCCTATCATACTTGGTAGACCGTTTTGACGCACTATACGTGCCGTGATTGATATGAAGGAAGGCAATATTAAATTTCAGTTTCCCCTTAGAAAGTGTATGGAACACTTCCCAAAAACAAGAATTAAACCGCAATATGGATCAATCCTGAGGGTCTTCTATGGAGTGAAAACCAAGGATGACAATACTTGAATCTATGCGTTGTACCTAGCTAGGGGCGTAAAACGATAACGCTTTTTGGGAGGTAACCCAATGAATAAAATATATTTATATTTTACTTTCTGTTTTTTATTGTTTGCAAAATTATGATTCTTTTATGATTGTCTTTTTATGTTTTATTTAGTGTTTGTTCCAAGTAAAGCCTTTAGGATGATCTATAAGATGAGTAGAAGCAATGCTGAATCTGAAACAAAACTTTGTTCCCAGTGCACGATTTTTAAGTTTTTAATGGAATGTGATATTGAGCTGAAATTTTAACACAGTATTGAAATACAAATTATTGACGTTTTCCCAATTTTTCAGAATATTTAGAGTTAAATAAGTATGATTAGGGTACAGATTACTACAGAGTGTTTTGTCTGAAATAGATTCTATTTTCGTTGCATTGTGTGCTTGTTTTGATCAATCTATGACTTGTATTGGGCCGTATAAGTCATGGTAAAGTTAAAATACAGTATATATAATGCAATAAAAAAATATTAATGGGTTTACAACAGTACCTAGAGTGGTGGTTTGCTTTATTATACTAACGGATATCACGAGAATTTTGTCATGTTTTGTGTGATTGACGTTTTCAAGTTTTGGGTGAGATCATGATTGATGAAGGAATAAGGAGTAAGAAGATCCTAAGATTGGAGATTCTACAGAATCCCAAGGTAATATCCAAAGAGTAACAAGCAACTAAGCTTGGGGATGCCTCGGGTGGCATCCCCTCTTTCTTCTAATGACCATCGGTATTACTTGGAACTATATTTTGAGAATGGTGTGCTTTTACATGTTTGAATAAATGTTCTCATTCTTCACTTATATTGATTTTAGAGATAGTAATTTTGAAGAAATTCTCTCATACTTCACTTATATTTTTTTGAGGGATGAAACTTTTATGCTCATGTTCTTCACTTATATCCATGTGAGCTTGCCAAAAGCAATTTCAATATATGAACCTAGTCCCAAAGTTAAAGATTTTCAAGAGGGATATAATAAAAACTTTCATGAAGATCATTGGAAAAATTAAACTTGACTCTTTGTAATAGTTTTGAGACATTACAATAGTAATATGTGAGTTATGTTAGTGAGTAATTATGCTTAGTAAGAATATTGATGTTAAGGTTTGTGATACCCTATGCAAGCACGAAAGTCCATAGTTGTGCTACGAAATTACATCCTACTTATGGTGCATTATTCGGTGTTAGTTATGCTTAATGCTTGCTTATGTGATTTTCTGTTTCTTGGTTGGATGCTTCTCAATCTATTGCTAACCTTCACTTGTACTAAGTAGACATACTACTTGTGCGTCCAAAATCCTTAAACCAGTTTTGCCATATGAGTCCACCATACCTACCTATATACGGTATTTCCGTGTCATCCAAGTAAATTTGTATGTGCCATCTCTAAATTTTCAAAATAAATTTTCCTTTTTTTGTGCTCGTACCACTCATGAAACGGTAGGGTGTGACCGATCTTTTTCCATGCTAGATCTGTTATTCTCAAGATGAGTGTTTCTTCACTTGTCATTACACGAGAGTACGGTGGTAATAGGGATGCCCAATCCCAAAATGAAAAAGAAAAATATTACTTTATGTTGTCAAATAATAAATTCCTTTGAAAGTGTTGGTATGGAAGGCAACCGTGGATTCGTCTATCCATGGAAAGTAAAATTCTGGTGAAAAAGGGAATAAACTTTATTTTCTGTTTGGGAACCGCTTATCATATATCTAGCATGGAAAGATATTGAAATCTCTCGGTCATTTTCGTTGACATGAAAGGCATGCCGCCCAAAATATTTCTTTTTATCAATTTAAACACTTGAGCTCTCGCACCTCTACAAATCCCTACTTCCCTCTGCGGAGGGCCTATATATTTGCTTTATGCAAAAAAATCAATTTGAGTCTCCATCTTCTCTTATAAAGCACCAACTAGGAGGCACTATCATCGTACTTGACCATTTGGTGTAGCTAATATTTGAGTGTGTATCAAGAATGGATCGATGATTGAGCATGATAGGCTAGGGATAACTTGCTTTAGTGTTGATATTTTGAAAGACATGGTTGCTTGTTGATATGCTTGAGTATTAAAGTTTTCATGTCAAAACTAGGCTATTGCGTTGAACCATTTAAAAGTCCAAATGTCCATGCTACAAAGAAAAGAATATATGATGAACAAGTTAGGCAGCATTCAACATCAAGAATTCTTTTTTATCATCTACCTACTCAAGGACGAGTAGGAATTAAGCTTGGGGATGCTGATACGTCTCCAACGTATCTATAATTTTTGCTTGTTCCATGCTGTTAAATTCTCATTCTTGGATGTTTTACAATCATTTTATAGCAACTTTATATCATTTTTTGGGACTAACCTATTGACATAGTGCCAAAGTGCCAGTTGTTGTTTTTGCTTGTCTTATACTTCGCAGAAAATTAGTACCAAAGGGATCCCAAAGGCCATAGGAATTTTTGGAGATTTTTTGTGGACCCGAAGAACGAGGATGGGCCAAACAACCACATGAGAGGGGGCCAAGGGTGGCCACCCTCCACCAGGGCATGCCAAAGGCCCCTGGCGCGGCCCAGTGGAGCGTTCCCACCTCGGGACTCCCCCAACTGACTATCAGGCCTATAAATTCCCAAATATTCTGAAAACCATTGAGGAGTTGATGAAACGCAGTTCCAGCTGCCGCAAGTTCCAAAACCTCGAGATCCAATCTAACACCATCACAGAGGGTTTCATCTTCATCATAGGTGCCTCTCCGATGATGCGTGAGTAGTCCACCATAGACCTATGGGTCCGTAGGCAGTAGCTAGATGGATTCCTCTCTATCTCTTTGATTCTCAATACAATGGTCTCTTGGAGATCTATTTGACGTAATGACTTTTGCGGTGTGATTGTTGGGATCTGATGAATTTTGAGTTCATGATTAGTTTCTATCCATGAATATGATTTGAGTCTTCTTTGATCTCTTATTTGCATAATTACATATAGCCTCATATTTATTCTTCGAATCTTTGGTTTAGTTAGGACAACTAGATCGATTTTTCTTGCCATGGGAATAGGTGCTTTGTGATGGGTTCGATCTTGTGGTGTTATTCCCAGGGACAGAAGGGGCAGCAAGACATGCATGTATCGTTGCCATAAAGGATAACAAGATGGGTTCTATTCCTACATGAATAGATCTTGTCTACATCATGTCACTATTCTTATTGCATTACTCTGTTTCTCCATGAACTTAATACACTAGATGCATGCTGGATAGTGATCAATGTGTGGAGTAACAGAAGTAGATTCAAAATCATTTCCGTCTACTTATCTTGAACGTGATGCCTATAAAATGATCATTGCCTGGATATCGTCATGATTATTTGATCTTCTATCAAATTCTCAACAGTAATTTGTTCACCCACTGTGTGCTATACTCATGAGAGAAGCCACTAGTGAAACCTACAACCCTCGGGTCTACTTTTCCAACATATTGCTTTCCGATCTACTATTTTGCCTTTTTGTTTTGAGATCTATTAATCCAAAAAAATCAAAAATACCTTGCTGCACTTTTTGTTTACTTATTTTATTTTGTGTTCTTGCGAGATCTATTTCCCAAAACTATCATTACCAAATCTATCTTTTACCGTAGAGAGCTTAACAACCTCTCTTTCGCGTCAGGTAGCAAGTATTGTTATTTGTGTGCAGGTGTTGTTTATGTGGTTGCATGATCTTCCTCTACGGATTGATATCTTGTTTTCATAACTGAGGGAAATACTTACCATCGCTGTGCTACATCATCCCTTCCTCTTTGGGGAAATACCGACGCAGTCTCAAGCCATGTTAGTCTCCTACATTGAATTCTCGTTTTCAATCCTTTTTTCATGCCCTCTTTTAACCTTTTCTTTAAACAACATAACATTTTCATCGACATGCGTTATTCATTTATCCAGTGAGCTAATGTCAAATGACCTCTTTGTTGGAAATATGCCCTAGAGGCAATAATAAAATGGTATTATTGTATTTCCTGGTTCATGATAATTGTCTATTGTTCATGATGTAATTGTGTTAACCGGAAACCGTAATACATGTGTGAATACATAGACCACAACATGTCCCTAGTGAGCCTCTAGCTGACTAGCTCGTTGATCAATATATGGTCATGGTTTCATGACCATGGACATTGGATGTCGTTGATAACGGGATCACATCATTAGGAGAATGATGTGATGGACAAGACCCAATCCTAAGCATAGCACAAGATAGTGTAGTTCGTTTGCTAAAGCTTTTCAACGTCAAGTATCGTTTCCTTAGACCATGAGATTGTGCAACTCCCGGATACCGTAGGAATGCTTTGGGTGTGCCAAACGTCACAACGTAACTGGGTGGCTATAAAGGTGCACTACGGGTATCTCCGAAAGTGTCTGTTGGGTTGGCACGAATCGAGACTGGGATTTGTCACTCCGTGTGACGGAGAGGTATCTCTGGGCCCACTCGGTAAGACATCATCATAATGAGATCAATATGACTAAGGAGTTAGTCACGGGATGATGTATTATAGAACGAGTAAAGATACTTGTCGGTAACGAGATTGAACAAGGTATAGAGATACCGACGATCGAATCTCGGGAAAGTATCATACCGATAGACAAAGGCAATTGTATACGGGATTGATTGAATCCCCGACATCATGATTCATCCGATGAGATCATCGTGGAGCATGTGGGAGCCAACATGGGTATCCAGATCCCGTTGTTGGTTATTGACCGAAGAGGTGTCTCACTCATGTCTACATGTCTCCCGAACCCGTAGGGTCTACACACTTAAGGTTCGATGACGCTAGGATTATAGGGAACTGGTATACGTGATTACCAAAAGTTGTTCGGAGTCCCGTATGAGATCTCGGATGTCACGAGGAGCTCCAAAATGGTCTGGAGGTAAAGATTGATATATAGGAAGTCCAGTTTTGGTCACCGGAAAGTTTTCGGGCTCATCGGTAGTGTACCGGGAGTGCCGGGAGGGTGCCGGAGGACCCCCGGGAGGGGTGTGACGACCAAAGGACTTCGTGAGCCCTTAGAGGAGGTGTGCCAGTCCTTAGTGGGCTGGCCAAGACCTTCTAGAAAGGCCCATGCGGCTAGGATCAAGAGATAAAGGGTGAAAAGGATTTAAAAGAGGAGATCCACCTCCCTTGTGGGAGGTGGACTCTTCCCCACCTTCGGCCGAAGCTCTCCTCCTTGGAGGAGGGGCCAAGGGATCCCTCCCTCTCCCGCCTCCTATATATATGCAAGGGTTTGGGCTGATTTGGGACACGACTTCTTTCTCTCTCGGTGCAGCCCTACCCTTTCTCTTCCTCGTTCTCCGTAGCGCTTGGCGAAGCCCTGCCGGAGTTCACGTAGCTCCACCGTGACCATGTCGTCGTGCTGCCGGAGCTCTCCCTCAACCTCTCCTTCCTCCTTGCTGGATCAAGGCGTAGAAGACGTCACCGGGCTGCACGTGCGTTGAACGTGGAGGCGCCGTTGTTCGGCGCTGAGATCGGAATCCACCGCGATCTGAATCGCTGCGATTACGACTCCACCAACCGTGTTCTTGTAACGCTTCCGCTTAGCGATCTTCAAAGGTATGAAGATGCAATCTCTCCCCTCTCGTTGCTGGTTTCTCCATGGATAGATCTTGCTGATCGTAGGAATTTTTTTTGATTTACTACTACGTCTACCAATAGTGGTATCAGAGCTAGGTCTATGCGTAGAATCTATGCACGAGTAGAACACAAGTTGTTGTGGGCGTCGATTTTGTTAATATGCTTACCACTACTAGTCTTACTTGATTCGGCGGTATTATGGGATGAAGCGGCCCGAAACGACTTTAGATGTACGCTTACGTGAGACTGGTTCCACCGCCTGACATGCATTTGTTGCATAAGGTGGCTAGCGGGTGTCTGTCTCTCCCACCTTAGTCGGATTGGATTCGATGAAAAGGGTCCTTATGAAGGGTAAATATCAATTGGCATATCAAGTTGTGGTTTTGGCGTAGGTAAGAAATGTTCTTGCTAGTAACCTATAGCAGCCATGTAAAAACGTGCAACTACAAATTAGAGGACGTCTAACTTGTTTTTGCAGCATATGCCTTGTGATGTGATATGGCCAAAGGATGTGATGTGATGCATTGTGATGTATGAGCTCGATCATGTTCTTGTAATAGGATTCACGACTTGCATGTCGATGAGTATGACAACCGACAGGAGCCATAGGAGTTGTCTTATTTTATTGTATGACTTGCGTGTCAATCATAAACGCCATGTAATTACTTTACTTTATTGCTAAACATTATCCATAGTAGTAGAAGTAATAGTTGGCGAGACAACTTCATGAATATACAACGATGGAGATCATGATGATGGAGATCATGGTGTCGTGCCAGTGACAGTGATGATCATGGTGCCCCAAAGATGGAGATCAAAGGAGCAAAATGATATTGGCCATATCATGTCACTATATTGATTGCATGTGATGTTTATCATGTTTACATCTTATTTTCTTAGAACGAAGGTAGTAAATAAGATGATCTCTCAATAAAATTTCAAGAAAAGTGTTCACCCTAACTGTGCACTGTTGCTAAGGATCGTTATTCCGAAGCACCACGTGATAATCGGGTGTGATAGGTTCTAACGTTCGCATACAATGGGTGTAAGCCAGATTTACACACACGATACACTTAGGTTGACTTGACGAGCCTAGCATGTACAGACATGGCCTCGGAACACGGAAGACCGAAAGGTCAAACATGAGTCGTATAGAAGATACGATCAACATGGAGATGTTCACCATGGATGACTAGTCCGTCTCACGTGATGATCGGACACGGGCTAGTTGACATGGATCATGTGTCACTTGGATGACTAGAGAGATGTCTATCTAAGTGGGAGTTCATTAAATAATTTGATTATGTGAACTTAATTATCATGAACTTAGTCTAAAATTGTCTTTACAATCTATATTGTAGATCCAATGGCCAACGTGGATGTCACCCTAAACTTCAACGCGTTCCTAGAGAAAACCAAGCTGAAAGATGATGGAAGCAACTATGCGGACTAGGTTCGTGGCTTGAGGATCATCCTCATAGCTTCCAAGAAATTGTATGTCCTTGATGCACCACTAGGTGTCACACCCCTTCTCCCAGCAAAGCAAGACGTTGCGAACGCTTGGCATTCTCGCTGCGATGATTACTCCCTTGTTCAGTGCGGTATGCTTTACAGTTTAGAACCGGGGCTCCAAAAGCATTTTGAGGAACACGGAGCATATGAGATGTTCCAAGAGCTGAAACTGGTTTTCCATGCTCATGCCCGGGTCGAGAGATATGACGTCTCCGACAAGTTCTTCAGGTGTAAGATGGAGGAGAATAGTTCTGTCAATGAGCACATCCTCAAGATGTCTGGGCTACACAACCGCTTGACTCAGCTGGGAGTTAATCTCCCGGATGACTCGGTCATTGACAGAATCCTCCAGTCGCTTCCGCCTAGCTACAGGATCTTTGTGATGAACTACAACATGCAAGGGATGGAGAAGTCCATTCCTGAGTTGTACTCGATGCTGAAATCAGCAGAGGTCGAGATCAAAAAGGAGCATCAAGTGTTGATGGTGAAATAAGACCACTAGTTTCAAGAAAGGCAAGGGTAAGAAGAACTTCAAGAAGGACGGCAAAGCGGTTTCCGCGCCCGGTAAGCAAGTTGCAGGGAAGAAGAAGAACAAGAATGGACCCAAGCCTGAGAATGAGTGTTTTTATTGCAAGGGTACCGATCACTAGAAGCGGAACTGCCCCAAGTACTTAGTGGATAAGAAGGAAGGCAACGTTAAAGGTATATGTGATATACTTGTTATTGATGTGTACCTAACCAGCGCTCGTAGTAGCTCCTGGGTATTTGATACCAGGGCAGTTGCTCACATTTGTAACTCCAAGCACGAGCTGCGGAATAAGCGGAGGCTAGCAAAGGACGAGGTGACGATGCGTGTCAGAAATGGTTCCAAGGTCGATGTGATCACCGTCGGCACGCTACCTCTACATCTACCTTCGGGATTAGTGTTAAACCTTAATAATTGTTATTTAGTACCAGCTTTGAGCATGAACATTGTATCTGGATCTCGCTTGATGCGAGATGGCTACTCATTTAAATCTGAGAATAATGGTTGTTCTATTTATATGAGAGAAATGTTTTATGGTCATGCCCCACTGGTCAATGGTTTATTTTTGATGAATCTCGAATGTGATGTTACACATGTCCATAGTGTGAGTACCAAAAAGTGTAAGGTTGATAACGATAGTCCCACTTACATGTGGTACTACCGCCTTGGTCATATTGGTGTCAAACGCATGAAGAAGCTCCATACTGATGGACTTTTGGAGTCTCTTGATTTCGAATCATTTGACACGTGCGAACCATGCCTCATGGGCAAGATGACCGAGACTCCGTTCTTCGGAACAATGGAGCGAGCAACTGACTTGTTGGAAATAATACATACCGATGTATGCGGTCCAATGAGTGTCGAGGCTCGTGGTGGCTACCGTTATGTTCTCACCCTCACTGATGACTTGAGTAGATATGGGTATGTCTACTTAATGAAACATAAGTCTGAAACTTTTGAAAGGTTCAAGGAATTTCAGAGTGAGGTAGAGAATCCACGTGACAGGAAAATAAAGTACCTATGATCTGATCGTCGCGGAGAATATTTAAGTCACGAGTTTGGCACGCACCTAAGGAAATGTGGAATTGTTTCACAACTCACGCCGCCTGGCACACCTCAGCGAAATGGTGTGTCTGAACGTCGTAATCGCACTCTATTAGATATGGTACGATCTATGATGTCTCTTACCAACTTACCGCTATCATTTTGGGGATATGCATTAGAGACTGCCGCATTCACTTTAAATAGGGCACCGTCAAAATCCGTTGAGACGACACCGTATGAATTATGGTTTGGAAAGAAACCTAAGATGTCATTTCTAAAAGTTTGGGGATGCGATGCTTCTGTGAAGAAACTTCAACCTGAGCAGCTTGAACCCAAAGCGGAAAAGTGCGTCTTCGTAGGATATCCCAAAGAGACTATTGGGTATATCTTCTACCTACGATCCGAGGGCAAAGTCCTTGTTGCCAAGAATGGATCCTTTCTCGAGAAAGAGTTTCTCTCGAAAGAAGTAAGTGGGAGGAAAATAGAACTCGATGAGGTAATTGTACGTCCACTCGAACCGGAGAGTAGCGCAGCACAGGAAGTTGTTTCTGTGGAGCCTATACCGACTAGAGAGGAAGTTAATGATGATGATCATGAAACTTTAGATCAAGTTACTATTGAGCGTCGAAGGTCCACTAGGACACGTTCCGCACCACATGGCAACCCTGTCCTAGAGATCATGTTGTTAGACAACAGTGAACCTTCGAACTATGAAGAAGCGATGGCGGGCCCGAATTCCAACAAATGGCTTGAAGCCATGAAATCCGAGATAGGATCCATGTATGAGAACAAAGTGTGGACTTTGGTGGACTTGCCTGATGATAAGCGAGCCATTGAAAATAAATGGATCTTTAAGAAGAAGACTGATGCGGATGGAAATGTGACCGTCTATAAGGCTCGGCTTGTTGCTAAGGGTTATCGACAAGTTCAAGGAGTTGACTACGATGAGACTTTCTCACCCGTAGCGATGTTGAAGTCTGTCCGAATCATGTTAGCGATTGCCGCATTTTATGATTATGAGATCTGGCAAATGGACGTCAAAACGACATTCCTTAATGGCTTCCTCAAGGAAGAACTGTATCTGATGTAGCCGGAAGGTTTTGTCGATCCTAAAGATGCTAACAAGGTATGCAAGCTCCAGCGCTCCATCTATGGGCTGGTGCAAGCATCTCGGAGTTGGAACATTCGCTCTAATGAAGTGATTAAAGCGTTTGGGTTTGTACAGGTTTATGGAGAACCCTGTATTTACAAGAAAGTGAGTGGGAGCTCTATAACATTTCTCGTATTATATGTGGATGACATACTGATAATGGGAAATTATATAGAACTCTTGGAAAGTATAAAGGCCTACTTGAATAAGTGTTTTTCAATGAAGGACCTTGGAGAAGCCGCTTACATATTAGGTATTAAGATCTATAGAGATAGATCGAGACACCTCATAGGTCTTTCACAAAGCACATACCTTGAAAAGATATTGAAGAAGTTCAATATGATCAGTCCAAGAAGGGGTTCTTGCCTGTGTTACAAGGTGTGAGATTGAGTACAACTTAATGCCCGACCACGGCAAAGGATAGAGAACAGATGAGTGTCATCCCCTATGCTTCAGCCATTGGCTCTATTATGTATGCCATGCTGTTACCAGACCTGATGTGAACCTTGCCATAAGTTTGGTAGGGAGGTACCAAAGTGATCCTGGAGCGGAACACTGGACAGCGGTCAAGAATATCCTAAAGTACCTGAAAAGGACAAAGGACAGGTTTCTCGTATATGGAGGTGCCGAAGAGCTCATCGTAAAGGGTTGTGTCGATGCTAGCTTCGACACAGATCCGGACGACTCCAAGTCGCAAACCGAATACGTGTATATTTTGAACGGAGGGACAGTCAGCTGGTGCAGCAGCAAGCAAAGCGTCGTGGCGGCATCTACATGTGAAGAGGAGTACATAGCTTCTTTGGAAGCAGCAAAGGAAGGAGTTTGGATGAAGGAGTTCATCACCGACCTAGGAGTAATTCCAAGTGCGTCGGGCTCGATGACTCTATTCTGTGACAACACTGGAGCTATTGCCCTTGCGAAGGAGCCCAGGTTTCACAAGAAGACAAGACACATCAAGCGCCGCTTCAATTCCATCCGTGATTACATTCAGGACGGAGATATAGATATTTGTAAAGTGCATACGGATCTGAATGTCGTAGATCCATTGACTAAACCTCTCTCATGAGAAAAACATGATCAACACCAGACTGCTATGGGTGTTCGATTCATCACAATGTAACTAGATTATTGACTCTAGTGCAAGTGGGAGACTGTTGGAAATATGCCCTAGAGGCAATAATAAAATGGTTATTATTGTATTTCCTGGTTCATGATAATTGTCTATTGCTCATGCTATTATTGTGTTAACCGGAAACCGTAATACATGTGTGAATATATAGACCACAACATGTCCCTAGTGAGCCTTTAGTTGACTAGCTCGTTGATCAATAGATGGTCATGGTTTCATGACCATGGACATTGGATGTCATTGATAACGAGATCACATCATTAGGAGAATGATGTGATGGACAAGACCCAATCCTAAGCATAGCACAAGATCGTGTAGTTCGTTTGCTAAAGCTTTTCAATGTCAAGTATCATTTCGTTAGACCATGAGATTGTGCAACTCCCGTATACCATAGGAATGCTTTGGGTGTGCCAAACGTCACAACGTAACTGGGTGGCTATAAAGGTGCACTACGGGTATCTCCGAAAGTGTCTGTTGGGTTGGCATGAATCGAGACTGGGATTTGTCACTCCGTGTGACAGAGAGGTATCTCTGGGCCTACTCGGTAAGATATCATCATAATGAGCTCAATGTGACTAAAGAGTTAGTAACGGGATGATGTATTACGGAATGAGTAAAGAGACTTTCCGGTAACGAGATTGAACAAGGTATAGAGATACCGACGATCGAATCTCGGGCAAATATCATACTGATAGACAAAGGGAATTGTATACGGGATTGATTGAATCCCCGACATCGTGGTTCATCCGATGAGATCACCGTGCAGCATGTGGGAGCCAACATGGGTATCCAGATCCCACTGTTGCTTATTGACCGGAGAGGTGTCTCGGTCATGTCTACATGTCTCCCGAACCCGTAGGGTCTACACACTTAAGGTTCAATGACGCTAGGGTTATAGGGAAATGGTATACGTGTTTACCGAAAGTTGTTCGGAGTCCCGGATGAGATCCCTGAGGTCACGAGGAGCTCCGGAATGGTCCGGAGGTAAAGATTGATATATAGGAAGTCCAGTTTTGGTCACCGGAAAGTTTTCGGGCTCATGGGTAGTGTACCGGGAGTGCCGAGAGGGTGCCGGAGGACCCCCGGGAGGGGTGTGACGACAAAAGGACTTCGTGGGCCCTTAGAGGAGGTGTGCCAGCCCTTATTGGGCTGGACAAGACCTTCTAGAAAGTCCCATGCGGCTGGGATCAAGAGATAAAGGGTGAAAGGGATTTAAAAGAGGAGATCCACCTCCCTTGTGGGAGGTGGACTCTTCCCCACCTTCAGCCGAAGCTCTCCTCCTTGGAGGAGGGGCCAAGGCAGCCCTCCCTCTCCCTCCTCCTATATATATGCAAGGGTTTGGGCTGATTTGAGACATGACTTCTTTCTCTCTCAGTGTAGCCCTACCCTTCCTCTTCCTTGTTCTTCGTAGCGCTTGGCGAAGCCCTGCCGGAGTTCACGTAGCTCCACCGTCACCATGCCATCGTGATGCCAGAGCTCTCCCTCAATCACTCCTTCCTCCTTGCTGGATCAAGGCGTAGGAGACGTCACCGGGCTGCACGTGTGTTGAATGCTGAGGCGCCATTGTTCGGCGCTGAGATCGAAATCCACCGCGATCTGAATCGCTGGGAGTACAACTCCACCAACCACGTTCTTGTAACGCTTCCGCTTAGCGATCTTCAAAGGTATGAAGATGCAATCTCTCCCCTCTCGTTGCTGGTTTCTCCATGGATAGATCTTGGTGATTGTAGGAAATTTTTTGATTTACTACTACGTCTACCAACACTCTTTTCAACAGCGGGTTTAAAATCATAGTTAAGTTCTTTAATTGCCCAATAAGCTTTATGTTTTAGCTCGAGAGGTAAATTACAAGCCTTTCCATAGACCATTTTGTACGGGGACATACCCATAGGATTCTTATAAGCAGTTCTATCAGGTAAAAGGTATAGTGTTGTTCTATAAGCCTATACCTTTTACCTTAAATCTGGAACAATTTCTTGATATAACTTCATTTCAACACATAGGACACTAGCACCGAGGTAAAAGGTATAGAACAATGATGAACAATTTCTTGATATAAGGTAAAAGGTATAGTGTTGACTCTAGCACCTAGGTCGCACAAGCCATAATAACAATGATCCCCAATTTTAACTGAAACAACATGCATGCAAACCACTAGTTGATTTTTGACTAATTCATCATGTTTATTTCTAGCATGTTTCACAATCCTAGAAGCTTCTCCACAAAATAAAGAACCCGACCCTCAATGTTATTAACTAAAAGATCTTTAACCATGGAAACCTTAGGCTCATCATTTATTTTTTTAGAAGTTATAGGTGTCCTGACATGACTTCTATTAACCATAATTCTAGCATTAGCATGTTCCATAATTAACAAGAAAAGGAGGTTTCTCAATGTAAGTAGTGGGAACAATTGGATCAGCATGACTAGCAATTACTTCTTCCCTCTTAATTTTAATAGGTTCCTCTGATGGTTTTTGAATGGGATGATGATATTTAAACCACTTCTCTTTGGGAAGATCAACGTGAGTATCAAATGATTCATAGAGAATATCTACTATTTCAGAGTCAGGACTATATTTATTGCTAAACTCATGGACGGCACTAGTTTCCATAAAAGATTTAACATAATAAAAATTAAGTTTTATACCTGACCCTTTACCTTCTCGAGTTCCCAATCTTCAAAGTTGCGTTTAATTCTTTACAGAAGACCCCATTTGAATTCAATAGTTTCATTCATACATGAGCTAGAAGAAGAAGAATCCAGTAGTAATCGATCATCATGAGGAAGTCGATCATAAATTTTTTGTATAATCATTTCTCTTGATAGCTAATTGTTGGCGAAGGTGTGCATAATAGATTTAAGCCTCCCCCAAGCTTGAGAAATGCTTTCTCCTTCACGAGGCCAGAGATTATATACATAGTTCCGATCACGGTGAACTAGATGCATTGGATAAAACTTCTGATGAAATTATAGCTTCAAGCGATTCCACTTCCATGGTTCAATATTATCCAATAGCCTATACCATATTAATCATTTCCTGTTCAAACATAACGGGGGAATTTTCTTCTTAACTTTTGTCCCTAGACAAACCTGGAAGCTAAAATAATCCACAAACCTGATCGACGAATATCAAGTGGTAATTAGAATGAGTTGTACCATCTTACGGATTAGATAATAGTTTTTCAAGCATACCTGAAGGAATATCATAATACATATTTTCAGTATGTTCACTAGGTTGAGTAACAACTTCCTCATCTTCCGTTCGGGGCGAAGATGCCCAGAACAAGCCACTCAAAGGGTGGCCGTTCATAGTGACAAGAAACAGAAATTTTCAGCACGTATAGAAAAATGTTTACTTACCAATTTCCACTTGCCAAAGGCCCTTCACTACCCGGAAACGGTGCCAGAAAAGAATCTTGATGACCCACAAGTATAGGGGATCAATCTTAGTACTCTTGATAAGTAAGAGTGTCGAACCCAACGAGGAGCAGCAGGAAATGACAAGCGGTTTTCAGCAAGGTATTCTCTGCAAGTGCTATAAGTAACAATAATAGATAGTTTTCTGACAAGGTAATTTGTAACAAGTAACAAGTGATAATAGTAACAAAGGTGCAGAAAGGTATCCCATCATTTTTGTCGCAAAGGACAGGCCTGAAATTACTCTTATATTAAGCAAGTGCTCTCGAGGAAACATGGGAATTTCTGTCTAGTCACATTCATCATGTTGAGTTGGTTTGCTTTCGCTACTTTGATAATTTCATATGTGGGTGGACCGGTGCTAAGGTGTTGTTCTTACTTCAACTAACAACATACTTGTGATTACCCCCTCTCGCAAGCGTCCACAACTACAAAAGAAGAATTAAGATAAATCTAACCATACCATGAAACGTGTGGATTCAAAACACCCCCTTATGAAGCAACGCGTAAATTGGGGTTCAGCTTCTGTCACTCTCGCAACCCATCATCTACTCGTTTCTCCACAATGACTTTCCTTAGGCCGATAGCATGGTGAAGTGTCATTTAGTCAGCATTCAGATGACACCACTAAGAGTAGTAACAACATACATATCATCAAAATATCGAATGAATACCAACTTCACAAGATTACTTATAACAAAATTTCTCCCATGTCCTCAAAAAATAGTAACTACTGACACATCATCAACATGTTCAAGATCAGAGGTATAAAATGATGATTAAGGATCTGAACATAATATCTTCCACAAAGTAATCCAACAAGCATCAACTACGAGATGTAATCAACACAACTAGCAACCCACATGTACCAATTTGAGGTTTTGGGACAAAGATTGATTACAGGAGATGAACTAGGGTTGGATATGAGATTGTGATGGTGAATATGGTGATAAAGATTGGTCCTCCCTCAAAGGAGGGAGCGTTGGTGATGACGATGGCTTCGATCTCCCCTCCCGGAGAGGAATTTCCCCGACAGAATCTGACTGTTGGAGTGCAAAAGGTCATATGCCCATGTTTCCGCCTCGAGACTACGGCACTTCGTCCCGAAAGGTTGCTTATTATATTTCTAGGGAAAAATACACCATATAGGAGAAGAGCGCCGTCAGAGGGCCAACAAGGGCCCCAAAAGCCTTCAGGGCGCGCCCGAAGGGAGCGTGGCCTATTGGCTTCTGGCCTGCTGGTGGCCTCCCTCTGGTATATTATGGTCCCAAAAATTATTAAATGTTCCAAAAATATTCTCTAAGAAGTTTTAGGTCATTTGGAGCTTGGTGGTTTTTCTGCCTTTTTCTCGGTTTTTCAGTCCAGAATTCGAGTTCCCTGATATTTTCCTCCTTGTGGTGTACCTTGCATATTCAGAGAGAAAAGGCGTAAAAATTGCATAATAATGTGGAATAATGTACAATAATGAAGTAGATAGTAATAAGCATACATGATGTAAAATGGACGTGTCAAATGGCACCATAAATCCTTTCTAATACTTGTAAACTTCATTGGGATTTTCCCTAAGAGGAGGGGATGATGCAGCACAACAGAGGTAAGTATTTCCTTCAGTGAGAACCAAGGTTATGAAACCAATAGGAGAACCATGCAAACTCCCGTCTTCGGTGCCTACACACAAAAGAGCAAGTACTTGCACCCAACACGGGCAAGAGGGTTGTTAATCCCCTTGAACTCTTTACTTGCAAGCAATAAGTAGTGATAGATAGATAGTTTGGTAAGTATAAATTTAAAATAAAAAAGTAAATAAATAATCGTATAAATATTTTATCATTTTTTGTAATAATATTTTTGAGGAGATCCGAGGGCTATATTTTTCACTAGAGGCTTCTCTGTCGAAGAAAGCATACGGTGGGTAAACAAATTATTGTTGGGAAATCGATAGAAAAGCGCATAGTTATGCAATATTTATTCATGGTAATGATGATGTACATTGGGATCATGTCCATAATCAAGTTTACCAACTCTTGCTTGCATCTACTACTATTACTCCACCCATCGACCGCTAGCTAGCATGCATCTAGAGTATTAAGTAAAAATAAAGTAATGCTTGGAGGAGGATGGCATGATGTATACAAAGTAAATCCAATTAATATGACTGAACCCCATCATTTTACCATTAGTGTTAGAAATAGAATACGTGTCATGTCCCTTTCTGTCACTAGTATTGAGCACTAAAAGATTAAACCCACTACAACGCACCACTCATGCTGAAGATAAATCAATCTAGCTGACCAAACCAAACCGGCAGATCGGAGAGCATTCCGAATCTATAAAAATCACACATATAAATAACCATCAAGGATTCAATATGTTTTCATGAATAATCCGAACATAAACCCATAATTCATAGTATCCCAACAAACACACCACAAAGATTGATTACATGAGATAGATCACCATGGCAATTGCGATGATCTTCGCAATGAAGAACATAGAGAGAGAGAGAGAGATGGACATCTAGGTACTAACTATGGACCCTTAGGTCTATGGTGAACGACTCACACATCACCATGCGAGCAGCAAGGTCGATGTAGAGGCCCTCTGTGACCGATCCCCCATCCAGCAGGCCACCGAACATGGCTCCAGATGGGCACACGACGGAATAGATACTTGCAGCGGTAGAAAAAGTGTTGTAGGAGGATCCCTAGGGTTTTTTGGGGTATATGACAATTTATAGCAAAGATATCAAGGCCAGATGAGCTAGGAGATGGCCCCAAGCCATCAGGGTGCGACCACCCCCCTGGGCGGGCCCTGTTGGCTTGTGGGCACCTTGTGTGCCCTATGGGCTTCCTCCGAAGCTTCCAAGTCTTATTTTTGTCTAGAAAACATCATCAAAAAAATTCAGGGTATTTGGACTTCGTTTGGTACAATATTCGTGAAAGGCCGAAAACATGCAGAAAATAACAACTGGCACTTGGCATTGGGTTAATAGGTTAGTGCTCAAAAATAATATATAACAACAAGTGAATGCTTAAAAATTATCCTAGAATGATAATATAATAGGATGGAACAATCAAGAATTATAGATATGTTGGAGACGAATCATATTCCGCTATTCTTGTTGGTATTTGTGAAGATGTTCTTGTTGTGGTTGCTAATGTTACTGTCTTAGCGGACTTTGTTATTCTTAATATGCCCGGGGACGAGAATATGTCGGCTATCATTGGAAGACCTTTTTCTTAACACTGCAAGGGTTGTTATTGATTTAAAAAATCATGATCACTTTTCTTACTATTTGCAATGAGCACACGATTTATTTCCTGAAAAAGCCAACTAAAGGAAACAATATCACTTTTGTTGAAAACATTATGACTATTACTATTGGAGACTTTCAATTTCCTCTTCCGGTTACCATCACAATTTTATGACTGGAACCATGCCTATCCAAGTTGAGGTAAAATAGTGATATACAAGAATTTTTTTTGGTTTTATGTCATTTGTTAGTAAGACTTGATCTTCCTTGTTCATGTATTCTTTTTTAGGAGCATATGGTCGATGAAATCCGTAAGCACAACTTTTTCCATTTTTCTGAATATTTTATGAAATAAAATGGTGCAAAAATAAAAGTTCTCAGAATGCCCTGATAATTTAACATGGTTTGTTTTTGTATAAGTAACAATTTCTGGCACTGAACAAACCCCTGGGGGCGCACCTACTCGCCATAAGCTAGAATGGCGTGCCTACCCCCTTAGGCATGGTCTATGTGGCTTGTGGTGCCCATAAGCAGTGGCGAATCTACAAGGCAGGCTTTAGCAGGCTCTAAGACATGTCCAGTGTATCTATCATTTTTTATTGTTACATTCTATTATATTATCACTCTAGGATACCTTTTAAGAATTTACTTGTTGTTTTATATTATTTTCAGCACGAACCTATTAACCAAGTGCCAAGTGCCAGTTGTTGTTTTCTGCATGTTTTTGGCCTTTCAAGAATATTGTACCAAACAAAGTCCAAATACCACCTTTTGATGATTTTTTCTAGACAACAATAAGACCTGCAAGCTTCAGAGGAAGACCAGAGGGCACACGAGGTGCCCCCAAGCCAACAGGGCACACCAAAGGGATGCCCTTGCCCATATGGCTTGGGGCCACCTCCCATGGAATTTGATCCGGATCTCTTTTCTATAAATTCTCTAATATTCCAAAAACAGTAGGGAGCCTTCGGAAACACCTTTATCGTCGCCGCAAGTATCTGTTCTGTTGTGTGCCCATCTGGAGCCTTGTTTCGGTGCTCTGTCGGAGGGGGGGCTCTTGAAACACGTACTTGAGATAGACACATGTTCACCATAATTTTTTACAATATTCTATGTGCTTCACTTATATCTTTTGAGCTAAGCAGTTGCTCTGGTGCTTCACGTATATCTTTTAGATCATGGTGCCATATAGATTTATAGAAATAATTGCACTCTCGTTCTTCAACGAATTTGGTTTGGGAGTTTAATAAATAGTGACATATTTTTCATGGGTTATAAGATTAGTCCAAAAATAGCAGCAAGGAGTGCATAATCAAAACCTTCATGCAGAACATAAAAGAGAAATTGTGAGTTAATGATATTGATGTGGTAATAAGAAAGGGCGTGAGTGCAAGGTTGTTGGTTAGTAGAAATATCGATAGTTAAAGGGTGTTAATTTGTTGTTCGATAGCTAAAGGATGATGTGAGAGCATTCTCATTCCTCGTTGAAATCCTAGTGTTGTTTAGGCTAGGGGCGTGCAATTGTTAACTCCTACCAACATCTTCCCCAGGTCATGAGAGTAGTAATTTTCTTCGAGGGAGCTAATAAAGATTTGCAATAAGTATGTGAGTTCTTTATGACTAATGTGAATCCATGTATGTATGCACACTCACCTCCTCATATTTTCTAGCCTCTCCGGTACCGTCCATTTCCCCTTCTCACCTCGAGGATTGGTGTAGCTTTCGCCGATACATCCAAAGCCCGTGACATGATACATTCTGTTGCACATAAGTCTCCTTATATCTTCCTCAAAACAGCCTCCATACCTTCCTATTATGGCATTTCCATAGCCATTCCAAGATATATTGCCATGCAACTTCACATCATATGACTTGTGCACTCATTGTCATCTTGCTTTGAATGATCATGTAGCTAACATAGTATTTGTGGCAAAGCCACCGTTCATCATTGTTTACATGTTACACTAGATCATTGCACATCCTCATAAACTGCCCGAGGCATTCATATAGAGTCATATTTTTAGTAGTTTTTCCAATCGAGTTGAAAGTAAATAAAAGTGTGATGATTATCATTATTAGAGCACTATATCGGTGAGGAAAGGGTGATGGAGACCAAGGTTGTCATAATCGCGATTCTGTTATACGAGTCTACGACTTTACGACCCATACTAACCGCTATGATTATATGATTTTTGTTCATGGAATCTATGTTTCTACGATCCTCCTAATGAAGATTCTACGATTTGCGAGCCTACCATCGGAGCTCCGATCCGATTCAAAATCACGATTCTGACAACCTTGATGGAGACAATGATTCCCCCACAAGTCGGGATGAGACTCCGGATGAAAAAAAGAAAAAGAGAAAGAAAAAAATAGAAAAAAGAAAGATAAAAAAGGGAGTGAAAAGGAAAAAATAAATAAATGAGAGATAAAGAGAGAAGGGACAATGCTACTACCTCTTTTACTACACTTGTGCTTAGAGAAAGCACCATGTTTTTCATATATAGGGTCTCATGTTTTGTTATTTTCATATCCTAGTGGGAATTTTTCATTATAGAACTTGGCTTGTATATTCTGATGACGGGTCCTCAAACGCCTGAGGTCTTCATGAGCAAGCAAGTTGGATGCACACCCACTTAGCTTCAGTTGAGCTTTCATACACTTATAGGTCTAGTGCATCCCTGGCATAGCAATCCCTACTCCTCACATTGATATCGATTGATGGGCATCTCCATAGCCCGTTGATCAACCTAGTTGATGTGAGACTTTCTTCCTCACTTTTACCCCTTTGAAACCTACAACCATATTCTATTCCACCTATATGCTATGTCCATGGTTCACGCTCATGTATTGAGTGAGGTATAAAATGCTGAAGCCCGTGAAAAAGTATGATCCAATTGCTTGGCTTAACATTGTGGTGCTTGATATTTGTATTTATGTCGTGAAGACGGATCCATGCCATACTAATATGGTAAAATGAACGGGGGTAGACATTCTTTAAGGATCGTATATTTTAAAAGTTTATGATCTTTTTACTTATGTTTATGGATATTACTATGTGAATGTTTGTTGAGTCATCGTTTCTCAACAATCATACCTAGAAAATATTACATGTTAGGTAGCATATCACATCAAAAATTCTGTTTTCATCATTTACCTACTCGAGGATGAGAAGTACTTAAGCTTGCGGATGCTGAGACGTGTCAAACGTATCTACATTTTTTATTGTCCCATGTTATTATATTATCATTATAGGATATTTTTTAAGCATTTACTTGCTGATTTATATTATTTTTAGCATTAACCTATTATCCCAGTGCGAAGTGCCACCTGTTGTTCTCTACATATTTTTGTCCTTTCAGGAATACTATACCAAATGAAGTCCAAATACCCCGAAACTTTTTGATAATTTTTCTGGACAAAAATAAGATATGGAAGCTTCGGAGGAAGACTGGAGAGCACACGAGGTGCCCCCAATGCAACAGGGTGCATCTAGGGGGGGTCACACCCTGATGGCTTGGGGCCATCTCCCAGCTCCTCTGGCCCGGATCTCTTCTCTATAAATTCTCATATATCCCCAAAACACTAGAGAGTCACCCGAAACACCTTTTCCACCATCGCAAGTCTCTGTTCTGCCGTGTGCCCATCTGGAGCCCTGTTCCGGTGCCCTGCCGGAGGGGGGTGATCACGAAGGGCCTCTACACCAACCTTGCTGCTCCCATGGTGATGTGTGAGTAGTTCACCACAGACCTATGGGTCTGTAGTTAGTACCTAGATAGCTATATCTCTCTCTCTATGTTCGGCATGGTTTATCTATGCCGTTGTCTATACCTATTGTTCCTTGAGAGGACATATCTATGGACTTTTTTAGTGTTACCTCGAACAAAGAATGGGAGGGATAGCATATTTGTTCTCATGGACAGATTTTCAAAAATGGCGCACTTTATACCATGTCATAAAAGTGGTGATGCTGCTAATGTTGCTAAATTTTTTTCTTTCGTGAAATTATTTGCTTGCATGGTGTGACAAATAAAAATATTTAATATCATGATGTAATATTTCTTAGCCACTTTTGGAGATGTTTATGGGCTAAGTTGGGGACTAAACTGTTTTTAGTACTACATGTCACCCCCAAACTGATGCACAAGCTAAAGTAGTCAATAGATCATTATCTACTATGCTTAGGGCTGTTTTGAACAATAACTTGAACATGTGGGAAGAATGATTGCCTCATATTGAATTTGCTTATAATAGTTCATTGCTTTCTACTACTAAGATGTGCCCTTTTGAAATTGTGTACGGTCTCATACCTCGTGCACCTATTGATTTGTTTCCTCTTACATCTTCGGAGAAGATTGATTTTGATGCTAAACAATGTGTTGCATTGATCTTAAAAATGCATGAGGTAACTCAGGAAAACATTGAGCATATGGATGCTAAATACAAACTTGCTGGAGATAAGGCTAGAAAACATGTTTTGTTTGCACCTAGAGATCTTGTATGGCTACATTTGTGTAAGCATAGATTTCCTGATTTGCACAAGTCAAAGATAATGCCACGTGCTGACGGTCCTTTTAAGGTGTTAGAGAAAATAAATGATAAAGCATATAAACTTGAGTTGCCTATAGAGTTCGGGGTTAATCACACTTTTAACATTGCGGATTTGAAGCCTTATTTGGGTGAGGAAGATGAGCTTCCGTCGAGGACGACTTCATTTCAAGAAGGGGAGGATTATGAAGATATCAATACCATTCTTACACCCATAGCCCATGCTGCAATACATACTGGACCAACTACTAGAGCTCGTGCATGCCAATTGAATTACCAGGTACTTCTGTTTCTTGCAAATCCTTCTAATGTTCATGAAAATATGATGCTACCTAAATTAGATACTTTTGTTTTATTATGAATGGACCTAGCATGGACAAGAAGGATGGCCATTGGAGTGGGATCGAGCATGGAGAAGAAGGTGCGCATGCGGGAAAGAACAATGGAGTTTCTAGTGGTGATTTTCGAACTTTGAAGCCACCATAAGGAGAGCATGAAGGCTTGTATTAAATATACAAGATGCCACATCATAAATTTCGTCCATAGGCTATTATAGTTGCCGCATCACCTTATTTTTGTGCTAGGCCCATGTATTTTCGAAATACTACATTATAGGTTGTTTTTAGAGTCTATATGTGTGAGGAAACCAAGTTAGGGTTTTTTTGGACCCCTCCTCCAAGGGGTCACAAAAATCCCACTCTATTCCCCCATATAAACAACCCTTAGGGCATCGTTTAGAGTCGGGTTTTGTTTAGATTAAAATTTCGCCATAGCTGCAACTTTGCATCCTTCGTTTGTGTTCTATGACCAGACCAAGATGTCACAGAACCCCACTTCATCAATAAAGCTTTCCTCTTGTATTCACAATAGCCAGATTGCAATTTCAATTTCTTCCTTGTTCTTTGTTTGCATGCAGAAAATAGACCTTCATGGCTAAGTTGATCGTGCTCTGGCATGGTCAATAACCTCCCAAAGTTGGTTTAGCGATTGCTAAGATGTGACATCTTCGCACATTCGTAGTCGGATCGTCAAAGTATAGTGCACCAAAATGATAGCCACCATCTCATCGAAAGACAGGACACCTTATCCTATCTCAACATCATGCACCACCTATTCATATACTGGTCTTCTAGCCCCTCTCGTGTGGTTTTTGATGACGCGTCCATCTGTGGGCCTGGGCTATCTATCACTTTTTAACCGACAACAAAGAGTAATAGTTTGGCCAAGATAGATTCAATTGGTTTGTGGTATGGTTTGTCACAGTAACATGTCCGACCAAAGTATGAGTGCATGCGCCCTGCCGACACGAAGTGTGTATGTGTGGGGGCGTGAGGCACCCTACGGCCTTAACCTTCTAGTATACATATCCAGGGGGTGTGTCTAGTTTGTGAGTTAGGTGCCACATCAAAGTGTTGTGCATTGTGTATTTAAACATCACATCACCCTTTTCCTACATACATTTGGCCACATACAAGTGGTGGTGGTCTGATGGTCCCTCTCAACCGATCTTCGATGACGCACCCAACCATGGGCCTACGCGGTCTATCTCTCTTGACCGATAACAAGAGCGGTTTGTTTGGCCAAATTAAGGTATAAATTCGCTTGGTCATGTCTAAATGCCATACAGATTTTGGGCTAGGTCATGCATTCATAGGATCCCCTCCTCTAGCACAAAGTGGAGGGGGCAGCACCCTATGTTTATGTCATGAACCCTTTTCTGTCGAACTGGACGCTTTTAGGCATGCATGCATCATGTGCCACATCAAAGTTGTGCATTGGGAATTAGAACATGACACCACCCTTTTCGTACGTATATATATTTGAGCCACTAGCTAGTGTGGATGTGTTCTGGTCCTCTCTTGCATTTTTTCGTTTTCCCCAAATGATGCTATATAAATAGCAAACGACTTTGATGAAACAACTGTCTATGATTGTATACCCAACAGACAAGGGTGCGATAGACTAACCGTGTGTGATTCCCGTGCCTTGCAAAAATCACCATAGTGCACTAGTGGCATCCACGAGCTCATGACCTCCTAAGTGTAAGCCAGGGCAAAGGGGTAATGTGCACAGTAAAACCCAAATCCAACAACGAACAATAAAAGATCCCGTCGGCAACGGCTCTCAGCCTATTATTTCTGCCGATAGCTCGCTACCACCACCACAAACACCAACTAGAATCGATGCTCAACCATGGGGATTTGTATGATGTTGTCCTGATTGTGTTGGATGATGACGGAGGATTCCGACACGCTGGACATCATGATAGTAAATGGCCAACCGCCGGCTATTGCAATAGACGATGATGGGATAGAGGATTCTCATGCGCTAGCCTCCATGACAGTCAATGTCCAATCGCCATCTGACACGGCCAACGATGATGATCCTAAGTTTCAGCATTGGATGCAGATGCCATCACTCTGTCCATCCAAAAATCATGCTTCGATGCGTTCCTACGCAACAAGGACGAGTGTTGTCTGAGTGTCAGTGTGGAACAATATATCATATTTCCGGATGCCATCCGCAACATGGCTAGGGATCTATAGTGATAGAAATGGTGATAGAGTGCACAGAGGAAGCGGCTGAGGAAGAATGCAGATGCCAATGTGACAGGCAAAAAGAGGCGGGAGCATGACCAGAAGGTGGCAAAGCAGGCTGATGCATGCCTCTTAGCTGCATTGGAGGCCGGTGCAGGCCTTCTAGGTGCGATGACAACCCTGGTAATAGTGGTCATCTTGGCAGCCATGGCGACCAAGAACGCAGCCATTTCGAGGGAGGTGCCCGTGTGTGTCCCGATGGCCCACGCGGACGCCACAACAACTTCGTTGTGTGATGGTAGCTTCATCGACCGCGGCAGACCTGGTTAAAGGCCCCGTACTCCCTCCAACTGAGATAGCCCCGCTGGTCGCTGCCGCGGAACTAGTGGAGACCATTGACTTGACAAGCCCCTCTGAAAAATCCTTATGAGACGAGGAAGGTGACGACGACGGTGGCGGCACGACATTTGTATGCATCTATGGCGTAGTGAATATTTTGTGCAGTTCATCTATATAAATTGGTGAGTATCAATTAATATCAACCTTTTCGCAGCGAAATTAGGCATTTGTGGTGAAAATTAGCCAAATGTTTGTATCATATGTTTGTGGCTTGTGGAAATTTAGGATGAATTTCACGTCTGTGTCTGAAAATTAGGATGAACCATGTGCGATGAACCAGAATCTAGAACACAAATATTTCCATCTTAATTAGCAGCAACCCGCCTTGAAAAAATTCATGAAGCTATCTGCCTTGAGAAATATCAAAAAAAGCTACCCGACATGAGTGATGCAAAAAATCGTGGTTTCCCGCCATTTCCTTATAGTGTACACGGTTATTATGTTTGGACCGTGTAAGATCTTGGTTGCTCCCGCCCTGCTTCAATCATTTACCCAAATTTTAGTAGTCGCGGTATTTCAACCATCGCCATCCCTTGTCCACCACCATATTTACTCATCATTACTTAAAAAAATAGTAGCCACGATATATCCTCAAAGACCACCCCTCCCCCATCAACAGTCCACACACACCGAAACTTCTCCCACTTGTCCCTCGCTCGAACCCTAGCTCGACACCGCCGCTTCTCTCCACCACCAACCTCTGTCGGTTTGCTTGTGCCTCCAAGCTACATAAGTTTAGGTTACCCACCGATCCCTATACACCCTTGCCTCCCTGATTTTTAGATGAGACAAGCGGTGTCCCTTTCCCCAGATACCCATCTGAAAGTGCGTTATATCGACTACAGGGGGGTGAATAGGCAATTTTACGAATAAATCACTTGAGGAATTTCAGTTGGGGAACGTCGCATGGGAAAGAAAAAATTTCCTACGCACACGCAAGATCTATCCATGGTGATGAGCATCTACGAGACGGAGAGTGGATCTACATACCCTTGTAGATTGCTAAGCGGGAAGCGTTAAGAAACGCGGTTGGTGTAGTTGAACGTCTTCGCGATCCAAATCGCCGAGCGTCCCGCGATCTCATCACGATCCATCCTGCGATCCAATCACAATCCGTCCCGTGAACTCAGCACGATCCGTCCCGCGATCTCATCACGATCCATCCCGCGAACTCATCACGATCCGTATCGCGATCTTCATCACGGTCCTTCCGATCTAGCGCCGAACGGAGGGCACCTCCGCGTTCAGCACGCGTACACCTCGATGACGATCTCCGCCTTCTTGATCCAGCAAGAGGGAGAGGAGAGGTACAATAGTTCTCCGGCAGCGTGACGTCCCTCCGGCGATGGTGGTGGAGCTATTCCGGCAGGGCTTCGCCTAAGCACTGCAGAAATCCGATCTAGAGGAGAAACTATGCACTGGAGGAACGGGCAGCACGTGGCTAAAAATTCTATGTCAAAACCCGAAAACCTCTTTTATATATAAGAGGAAAAGAGTAGGCTTGGCGCAAGGGAAAATCCTACTAGGAGGCTTCGGCCGAAGATAGGGAGGAGAGTCCTCCTCCTCCTTCAATCCTAGTAGGATTACGACTCTTCCTTTTTTCCCTTTTTGCCTTTTTTCCACCTTTTATCTTTGGGCTTTTCTTCCCTAACCGCATGGGCCTTGTGTGGGACTTACACCAGACCACAAAAGGCTGGTATTTATTCTCCCACAGCCCATGAAGCCTCTTGGTCGAAATACCCCTCCCGATGGTCTCACGGTACACTACCGGCACTCCCGGTACATTACCGATGAGCCCGAAACTTTTCCGGCGACCAAAATAGGACTTCTTATATATCAATCTTTACCTCCAGACCATTCTGGAGCTCCTCGTGACGTCCGGGATCTCATCCGGGACTCCGAACAACCTTCGGTCACCACCATACATAACTCTATACTACTGAAACATCACCAAACCTTAAGTGTGCAGACCCTGCGGGTTCGAGAACTATGTAGACATGACCGAGACATCTCTACGTTCAATAACCAGTAGCGGTACCTGGATGCCCATATTGGTTCCTACATATTCTATGAAGATCTTTATCGTTCGAACCTCTATGTCAAGGATTCAGTTAATCCCGTATGATGTTCCCTTTGTTCTTCGGTATGTTACTTGCCCGAGATTTGATCGTCGGTATCTCCATACCTAGTTCAACCTCAATACCGGCAAGTCGCTTCACTCATTCCATAATACAAGATCCCATGACTAACACTTATTCACATTGCTTGCAAGTCTTGTTGTGATGTTGTATTACCGAGTGGACCCTGAGATACCTCTCCGTCACACGGAGTAACAAATCCCAGTCTTGATCCATGCCAACTCAACAGACACCCTCGGAGATACCTGTAGAGTACCTTTATAGTCACCCAGTTACATTGCGACGTTTGATACACATAAGGAACTCTTCCGGTGTTAGTGAGGTTCATGATCTCATGGTCATAGGAACATATACTTAACATGTAGAAAACAGTAGCAATAAACTGACACGATCATATGCTACGTTTGTAGTTTGGGTCTTGTACATCACACCATTCTCCTAATGATGTGATCCCGTTATCAAATGACATCTCATGTCCATGGCTAGGAAACTTTAACCATCTTTGATCAACGAGCTAGTCTATTAGAGGCATACTAGGGACATGGTTTTGTCTATGTATCCACACATGCATCTAAGTCTCCGATCAATACAATTATAGCATGGATAATAAACGATTATCATGAACAAGGAAATATGATAATAACTAATTTATTATTGCCTCTAGGGCATATTTCCAACAGTCTCCCACTTGCACTAGAGTCAATAATCTAGTTCACATCACCATGTGATACGCATTGTTATGAATCTAACAACCAATGAGTTCTGGGGCTCGATCATGCTTTGCATGTGAGAGTGGTATTATAGTCAACGGGTCTGCGACATTCAAATCCGAGTGTACTGTGCAAATCTCTATGTCAAACCATAAACACTGCTACCACACTCCACTTGGTACTATTCCAAATGGATGCTCCACCATACGTATCCATATTGCTACTACGAGTCATCTGGATTGGTGTTAAAGCTTGCATTGACGTAACTCTTTACGACGAACTCTTTATCACCTCCATAATTGAGAAACTTCTCCTTAGTCTTTTAGTCACTAAGGATAATATTGACTGTTGTCCAGTGATCCACTCCTGGATCACTTTTGTACCCCTTGACTAACTCATGGCAAGGCACACACCAGGTGCGATACACAACATGGCATAATATGGAGCCTATGGCTAAGGCATAGGGGACGACGTTCGTCCTTTCTCTTTCTTCTGCCGTTGTCTAGCTTTGAGTCTCACTCAACTTCACACCTTACAAATCAGGCGAGAACTCATTCTCTGACTGATCCATTTTGAACTCTTTCAAAATCTTGTCAAGGTATGTACTCATTGAAAGTCTCATCTCGCATCTTGATCTATCTCTATAGATCTTGATGTTCAACAATTAGGTAGCTTTATCCAGGTCTCCCTTTGAAAAACTCTTTTCAAACAACCTTTTATGCTTTCCATAAATTCTACATCATTTCCGAATAGCAATATGTCATCCACATATACTTATTAGAAACTCTATAGTGTTCCCACTCACTTTATTGCAAATACAAGTTTCTCATGAACTTTGTATAGATTTAAAAACTTTGATCACCTTATCAAAGTGTATATTCCAACTCCGAGATGCTTGCTTCAGTCCATAGAAGGATCACTGAAGCTTGCTCACCTTTTAGCATCCTTAGGACAGATAAAACCTTCTGGTTGTATCTCATACAACCTTTCCTTAAGGAAGGAAATGATGTTTTGGCATCCATCTGCCAGATTTCATAATTGAAAACTACAGCAACTGCTAACATAAGTCCAACAGACTTTAGAATCGCTACGAGTGAAAAAGTCTCATCGTAGTCAACTCCTTGAACTTGCCGGAAACTTCTTTGCGACAAGTCGAGCTTTATAAATGGTGGCATTCACCATCAGTGTCTGTCTTCATTTTAAAGATCCATTTGTACTCAACGACCTTCCGTCCAACAAGCAAGTCTACCAAAGTCTATACTTGGTTTTCATATATGGATCCTTTCTCGGATTTCATGGCCTCTAACCATTTGTCAAAATCCGGGCCCATCATCGCTTCTCCATAGCTCGTAGGTTCATCATTGTCCAACAACATGACCTCCAAGATAGGGTTGTCGTACCGCTCAGGAGTATTACACGTCCTTGTCGACCTACGAGGTTCGATAGTAACTTGATCCGAAGCTTCATGATCATCATGATTAACTTCCTCTTCAACTAACGTAGGCTTCACAGAAATATCTTCCTGCGATACGCTACTCTCTGATTGAACAAAGGTTCAGCAACCTCATCAAGTTCTATCTTCCTCCCACTCAATTCTTTCGAGAGAAACTCTTTGTCGAGAAAGGACCGAGTTTTAGCAACAAACATTTTATGCTTGGATCTAAGATAGAAGGTTTACCCAACTGTCTTTAGGGTATTCTATGAAGATGCATTTGTCCTCTTTGGGTTCAAGCTCATTAGATGAAAACCCTTTTTCACATAAATGTTGCAGCCCCAAACATTAAGAAATGACAGCTTAGGTTTCTATCAAACCATAATTCACGCCGTGTCATCTCAATGGATTTAGATGGTGTCCTATCTAAAGTGAATGTAGTTGTCTCTAATGCATAACCCCAAAATGATAGTGGCTAAAAGGATAAGAGACATCATAATTCGCACCATATCCAATAGAGCACAACTATGACGTTCGGACACACCATCACACTATGGTGTTCCAGGTGGCGTGAGTTGTGAAACAACTTTCACATTGTCTTAAGTTGTATACCAAACTCGTAACTCAGATATTCACCTCCACGATCATATCACGGACATTTTATCTTCTTGTCACGATGATCTTAAACTTCACTCTGAATTTGCTTGAACTTTTTCAAACGATTCAGACTTGCGTTTCATTAAGTAACTATACACTATTATCTACTCAAATCATTAGTGAACGTAAGAAAATAACGATATCCACCGCATGCTACAAGACTCATTGGATTGCATACATCAACATGTATCATTTCCAACAAATCATTTGCCCGCTCCATCAAACCAGAAAATGGGGTCCTTAGTCATCTTGCCCAAGAGGCATGGTACGCATGTCTCAACCGATTTGAAATCGAATGAGTCCAAAGATCCATCAGCATGGAATTTCTTCATGCGCTTTATACCAATATGACATTTAGCGGCAGTGCCACAAGTATGTGGTACTATCTTTATTAACTTTTCATCTTTTGACATCAATGTTATGAACATGTGTATTACTACGATCAAGATTTCAACAAACCATTCTGACTGGGTGCATGACCATTGAAGGTATTATTCATGTAAACAGAATAACCATTATTCTTTAACTTAAATGAATAATCGTGTTGCAATAAACACGATCTAATCACGTTCATGCTCAATGCAAAACACCAAATAACATTTAGGTTCGTCACTAATCCCAAAGGTAGAGAGAGTGTGCGATGTTGATCACATCAACCTTGGAAACATTTCCAACAACATCGTCACCTCGCCCTTAGCTAGTGCTCCGTTTATTCCGTAGCTTTTATTTCGAGTTACTAACATTTACCAATCGAACCGGTATACAATACCCAGGTGCTACTAGGAGTACTAGCAAAGTACACATAAATAACACGTATATCAAATATAATTCTATCAACGTTGCCAGCCTTCTTATCTACCAAGTATCTAGGGTTGTTCCGCTTCAGCGACCGCTCTCCTCATAATCGAAGCACTTAGTCTCGGGTTTGGGTTCAACTTTGGGTTGCTTCACTGGAGCAGCAACTGACATGCTATCCATGAAGTTTTCCCTCCTTGCTCCTGCCCTTCTTGAAATTAGTGGTTTGACTAACCATCAACACTTGACGCTCCTTCTTGATTTCTACCTTCGCGGTGTCAAACATCGCGAACAGCTCAGGGATCATTATTTCTATCCCTGGCATTTTATAGTTCATCACCAAGTTCTAGTAGCTTAGTGACAGTGACTTGGAGAACTATATCAATCACTATCTTATCTAGAAGATCAACTCCCACTCGATTCAAGAGATTGTAGCACCCAAACAATCTGAGCACATGCTCAACGATTGAGCTATTCTCTTTCATATTACAGGCAAAGAATCTTGTTGGAGATCTCATATCTCTCAACACGGGCATGAGCCTGAGATCCTAATTTCAGCTCTAAGAACATCTCATATGTTCTGTGACGTTCAAAATGTTTCGGAGCCTCAATTCTAAGCCGTAATGCATGACGCACTAAACTATCAAGTAGTTATCAAAACGTGCCTGTCAGATGTTCACAAACATCTACAAACAACGCTAGAGGGGTTGGCTCACCGAGCGGTGCATTAAGGACATAAGCCTTCTGTGTAGCAATGAGGACAATCCTCAGATCACAGAGCCAGTCCGCAATATTGATACCATCATATTTCAACTCTATTTCTCTAGGAACATATAAAAATTCAAGGGAGCTACAGTGTGAGCTAGTAATCTACAACACAGTTTGCAAAGACACTACTGACTATGTTCATGATAATGAGTTCAATTAATCATATTACTTAAGAACTCCCACTCAAATTGACATCCCTCCAGTCATTCGAGTGATACATGATCCAAATTCACCAACTCAAGTCCGATCATCACGTGAGTTGAGGTGGTTTCAATGGTGAACATCATCATGTTGATCATATCTACTATATGACTCATGTTCGACCTTTCGGTCTCTTGTGTTCCGAGCCCATGTGTATACATGCTAGGCTCGTCCAGTTTAACCCGAGTGTTCTGCATGTGCAACACTGGCTTGCAGCCGTTGTATGTGAATGTAGAGTCTATCACACCCGATCATCACGTGGTGTCTCAACACGACAAACTTTCACAACGGTGCACACTCAGGGAGAACACAATTCATCTTGAAATTTAAGTGAGGGATCACCTTATAATGCTAACGTCGTCCTAAGCAAAACAAGGTGCATAAAAGGATTAACATCACATGCAATTCATAAGTGACATGATATGGCCATGAACTTGTGCTTTTGATCTCCATCTAGAAAGCACCAGCATGATCTCCATCGTCACTGGCATGACACCATGATCTTCATCATCTTGATCTCCATCAACGTGTCGCCATCGGGGTTGTCGCGCCCAACATGCTTCTACTACTATTGCTACCGTTTAGTGATAAAGTAAAGCATTACATAGCGCTTAATGATTGACACAACGGTCATACAATAGTTAAAGACAACCCTATGGCTCCTGCCGGTTGCCGTACTCAACGACATGCAAGTCGTGATAATCTATACATCATATGATCATCTCATACATCACATATATCACATCATGTAATTGGCCATATCACATCACAACATACCCTGCAAAAACAAGTTAGACGTCCTCTAATTGTTGTTGCATGTTTTACGTGGCTGCTATGGGTATGTAGCAAGAACAATTCTCATCTTCGCAAAAACCACAACGGTGATACACTAGTTGCTTTTCAACCTTCTCAAGGACCGCCTTTGTCAAATCTGATCCAACTAAAGTGAGCGAAACTGGCACCCGCAAGCCATCTATGCAACAAGTTGCGGTCGAGGGAACCGGTCTCTCGTAAGCGTACGAGTAATGTTGGTCCGGGCCGCTTCATCTCACAATATCGCTGAACCAAAATCCGACCAAGGGAGGAAGCAATCTAAGCATCAACGCCCACAAACCTTTTATGTTCTACTCGAGATCTCATCTACACATAGACCTAGATCATCATGCCACTGTTGGGGAATGTCGCATGGCAAACAAAAAATTTCCTACGCACACACAAGATCTATCCATGGTGATGAGCATCTATGAGAGGGAGAGTGGATCTACATACCCTTGTAGATCGCTAAGCGGGAAGCGTTAAGAAACGTGGTTGGTGTAGTCGAACGTCTTCGCGATCCAAATTACCGAGAGTCCCGCGATCTCATCATGATCCGTCCCGCGATCCAATCACGATCCGTCCCGTGAACTCATCACGATCCGTCCCGCAATCTCATCACGATCTGTCCCGCGAACTCAGCACGATCTGTCCCGCGAACTCATCACGATTCGTCTCGCGATCTTGATCACGGTCCTTCCGATCTAGCGCCGAACGGACGGCACCTCCGCGTTCAGCACAGGTATAGCGATGAAGATCTCTGCCTTCTTGATCCAGCAAGAGGGAGCAGAGAGGTAGAAGAGTTCTCCGGCAGCATGACGGCGCTCCGGCGATGGTGGTGGAGCTATTCCTGCAGGGCTTCGCCTCGGCACTGCAGAAATCCGATCTAGAGGAGAAACTATGCACTGGAGGAACGGGCAGCACGTAGCTAAAAATTCTGTGCCAAAACCCTAAAACCTCTAGTATATATAAGAGGAAGAGAGGAGGCTTGGCGCAAGGGCAAATCCTACTAGGAGGCTTCGACCGAAGCTAGGGAGGAGAGTCCTCCTCCTCCAATCCTAGTAGGATTAGGGCTCTTCCTTTTTTGCCTTTTTGCCTTTTTTCCACCTTTTATCTTTGGGCTTTTCTTCCCTAACCGCATGGGCCTTGTGTGGGAATTCCACCAGCCCACAAAAGTCTGGTATTTATTCTCCCACTACCCATGAAGCTTCTTGGGGCGAAATACCCCTCCCGATGGTCTCCTGGTACACTACCAGCACTCCCGATACATTACCGATGAGCCCGAAACTTTTCCGGCAACCAAAATAGGACTTCCTATATATCAATCTTTACCTCCGTACCATTCCGGAGCTCCTCGTGACGTCCGGGATCTCATCCGGGACTCCAAACAACCTTTGGTCACCACCATACATAATTCTATACTACCAAAACGTCACCAAACCCTAAGTGTGTAGACCCTGCGGGTTCGAGAACTATGTAGACATGACCAAGACACCTCTACGGTCAATAACAGATAGAGGAACCTGGATGCCCATATTGGTTCCTACATATTCTACGAAGATCTTTATCGGTCGAACCTCTATGTCAAGGATTCGGTTAATCCTGTATGATGTTCCCTTTCTTCTTCGGTATGTTACTTGCCCAAGATTCGATCGTCGGTATCTCCATACCTAGTTCAACCTCGTTACCAACAAGTCTCTTTACTCGTTCCGTAATACAAGATCTCGTGACTAACACTTAGTCACATTGCTTGCAAGGCTTGTTGTGATGTTGTATTACCGAGTGGGCCCTGAGATACCTCTTCGTCACATGGAGTAACAAATCCCAGTCTTGATCCATGCAAACTCAACAGACATCCTCGGAGATACCTATAGAGTACCTTTATAGTCACCTAGTTACGTTGCGACGTTTGATACACACAAGGTACTCTTCCGGTGTCAGCGAGTTGCATGATCTCATGGTCATAGGAACATATACTTGACATGCAGAAAACAGTAGCAATAATTTGACACGATCATATGCTACGTTTGTAGTTTGGGTCTTGACCATCACACCATTCTCCTAATGATGTGATCCCATTATCAAATGACATCTCATGTCCATGGATAGGAAACCTTAACCATCTTTGATCAACGAGCTAGTCTATTAGAGGCATACTAGGGACATGGTTTTGTCTATGTATCCACACATGCATCTAAGTCTCCGATCAATACAATTATAGCATGGATAATAAACGATTATCATGAACAAGGAAATATGATAATAACTAATTTATTATTGCCTCTAGGGCATCTTTCCAACAATTTCAACTTTTAGGAATTTGAAATGTGATGAATAACTAGCAGCAGAATAAGTACTCAAGTGCATTAGGAACATAGCAACAACATAGTCATGATGATGAAATGAACATGCACAAGTTACAGGTAGCGTGATACAGGATAAGCAATGATGAACAAGGTAACTTGAAGAATTTGAGGTGAGGAAATTGTGAAAGTCTTCAGTCAAATTCTTCAAACAATAACTATCAATTTCATCAACAAGTATACGAGGAATAAGGGGGTTGAGGAAATAGAACCAGGTACCTCGATGAAGACAATGGTTTGATGACCTAGTTCCAACTACTGTGATAGTCGTACGTCTGGTTTCGAGCGGCCTGGTATTTAAACCAGAGCACACATAGTCCTAGGACACACAGTCCTTACCATATTCTCCTTGAGCTAAGGTCACACAGTCCTCGCCCAACACTCGTGGTAAGTCTTCAGGGTAGACTTCCAAAACCCTCACAAAATAGTCGCCCGGCGATCCACAATTTACCGTTGGATGCTCTAGACCAAGGTCACTTCACGATCCCCAATTGACTGCAGGATGCACTAGACCATGACGCCTAACCATCTGGAGATGCACAGTCCTCAAAGGTAACAAGCATCGGTTCCACACAGGAATTTCTTTAGTGATGCTCAATCACTTTGGGTTTGGTGGTTTGGTTGTGGGTTTTTCCTCACTGATGATTTTCTCTCAAAGTCCTCGGAGGATGGGTTGCTCTCAAATGACAAGTGTCAGTTCTCTCTCGGAGCAGCCAACCAACTAGTGGGGGTGGGGGTGGCTATTTATAGCCAGGGTTCAACCTCACATGATAAGACATAAATGCCCCCAATGATATGTCCGTTATGTGGATAATAATGATTGGGGATAGCTGGCTCTAAGCACAGCAACGGTCGGAATTTCGAACTATGAAAGTCCTCAGGCTAATCATGTTCCTCACTTGTAGGCAATTCGCACTGGCGAAATCCTAACTCCTCAGTCAGATCAATTTCCTTGGAGTCTAGAAGAACTTCGTCTCTGTCACTGAAGAACTTGACTGAACCGTAAGAGATTTCCAAAGGCTTCACTCGAAGGATTGTATAGGTTGAGGATTTTCGAGTTGAGCATCAGTTGGAAATTTTCCTTAGTATTACCTCGACCCCCTTTAAGAATATGGTGTTTCCTATGACACAAAGAAAGGAAATGAAACTAAGAAAACAAAAGTCTTCATCCTTCATTGTCCTCATTCATACCTTCAAGGTCACACCAACTTCTTCATTCTCAAAGTCTTCAGGGAATACCAAAGTCTTCAGCAAAGTCTTCAGTTGAAGACATACATTTTTAGGGGTCGGTAATCTCCAGATATATCAAACTCCTCATTGACTTATAGAGCCTGTGTACACTCACAAACACATTAGTTCCTTGACCTATAAGTCTTGAATACACCAAAATCACTAAGGGGCACTAGATGCACTAACATTCTCCCCCTTTTTGGTGATTGATGACAAATAGGTTAAGTTTTCAACGTGGATAATACTATAGAGTGTAAATACTGAGTTTGAGAAATTCGATTGCAAGATATAGAAGAACTCCCCCTGAAGATGTGCATATTTGAGGAATTTGCTTTGGATTGCAAATGCACATGGCAGGTTAAAACATGGAGAAATCCCCTTATATCTTGTAATTCATACACGCATTTATCATATGATATGAAGAATTTGAAATCCATGATGAAAATGGTGTCTGACGAAATTCAGCATGTGTGCATTAAGGTACTTGACGAAATAAGCATGCGAGGCAATAGTTCAAAAGAGTCAGACCACCATCGGACTTAAGTTTACAACTCAATCAACAAAAGCTTCAGAAGAGTGAGAGTTGTAACTTAAACAAAAATAATCCCATATATAGAGACCCACTTGAAGACTAACTCAAATTTTCTCCCCCTTTGTCATCAAAGACCAAACGGGACGAAAAAGTGAGGACTAATGCCCCTTGAAGATTTTCATCGTGTTGGTGAGGAAGGAGCGCCAGAGTTGTCAGGGTGGTTTGTCGATGGCCTGCCGCAGTGTCGTCAATGTCTTCATGTTCGCACTCACGTGATGAAGAATATGAACTTATGACCATCAAAGGAACTTGGACTTTCTTGAATTTCTTGTTTGGTTGACGAGCCCAGTCAGGATTTACCTCAAGATCCAGTTCCTTTAGTTCTTCAGGAGTCTTGAGGTGAGACAATATGACCCAAGTGCGGTTGAGATTTTCATGCGCATAGTAGTGATTCCTCTTCACAGTGTTCTGCGTCACAGTCATGTTTTGCACAATGTAACCAAGTTGATGCTTCACCCACTTGTGATTGCAATCGACCTTCTAATGAAGCCTTATTAGAAGCTCGCGATTAGTCATCACACGAGGGGCGGACTCTTGTGGTTTTTGAGATGAGGCTTTTGCTTCTAAGTCCTGAATTGGTGGAGAAGTAAGCAGCTTTGCGAAACTGTCCATCCAATGGACGAGTGCCTTCATCAACGACCGCCTTGCCTTTTAATTCCATTGAGTCAATTGTGCTCTTGATGACTTCGATCGGAGGAAGGAAGCCAAAGTGATTCTGAAAGTACGCCTTGAAGGGAACTGAGGACTTTGCCATGATGAATTTCATGATCCAAGGCGCATAAGGCTTCTGTTCAAATGGGGCTAGATTAGCATTAGCCAAAGTCCCCATGAAGAAATCATGGAAGCTGATGGGAATCCCATGAATGATGTTAAACAGCATATTCTTCATGACTCCCTCCACTTCTTCTTCTTCTTCGGAATTGTGGCCCTTCTGAGGACATAGAGTGTTGGTGAGAATGCGGTAGACTGTCCTTGGCACATACAACAAATCCTTCACTAAGAAGATTTTCTGTTCAGGCTTTCTAGGAGCCAATGGTTTCATCAGCACTTGCATCAGTTGATTTGGAAGTGCAGGTTCATCAAACAGTCGACGAGCTTCATCTGAAGGAATTGGCACTAGGGCAGACTGAAGCAATTTAGATGCTTGAGAAGTGAAGTGAGTTGATCCAGTCATCCAGTCCAACACCCAAAAGTTGATGTCTGAAGCATTTCCACTGATGTGCAGTGTTGCATAAAACTGAAGAATGAGTTCTTCTTTCCAGTCGCAGATGTCTACACAGAAAGGAAGAATGCCTGCATCATGAAGAACTTGGAGCACCGGCATGAATGATGGAAGAGTTTCCATGTCAGCATGAGGAATTTGGTGGTGCTCGAAGACTTTCTTCTTTTCAAACAAGACTGATGCATAGTAGTTGAGCTGACTGAAATTACACAATCTGCTTTGTCCAGACTTTACTGAGTCATAGGGATTTGGACCTGTGAAGAAGATGTGCTCATTGAAGAAATTGCTTTTGAGGAATTTGGGGCGCACTGAGCCTTTGAACGGCATTCTGGGCTTCGGTAGAAGATTCGGCTTGAAGTGGACCTTGATCTCTTTTGGCATGGGGGGAAGTTCTTCAGTCTGAGGAAATTGCGGTGCAGGTTCCTCACTGGCAGGTGGAGTAGCAATGTCATCAGCTGTTGCAACTGGAGTTTCTTCTGTGGCATTGGCGGCCAAGCCAGCAGATTCTACATGAATTTCTTCAGTCTGGGCTGGGGACTGAGGAATTAGTGACAGAGGTGTGGTCATTGGGGAATTTGGGTGAGCAGATTCCCAATATTCATCATTGATGATTGGAGTTGTATTGCCAATATCCACATCCTCGTTAATTTCTTCAACTCCAGCCTCTTTAGTAGAGAACTAAGGCTGGGGCGATGATACCTAAGGAGTTGAAGAATTTTCTTCAACTTCAATTTCTTCATCAATCTACTCTGTCGAACCAGCAGAATGATCTTCATCTTCTTAATCTTGGATGACATAGCCAACCCCAAATGAGATAATCTCATAGGCAGGTGCAGAGGAGATTGGAGTAGCATCAATGGGTCCAGTTTAAGAAGTTGTCATAGTCTTCAACTTCTTCACAGCTGAGGACTCTGACATTGATGCTTTTCACTTTAGAGTCTTTTCCTCAGCAGTCGTAGCTTCTTCAGGCACGACTAATGCAGTCGTCCTGGTGGATTTAGTTTCTTTAGGCGCAGCAAAAGCTTCAGCTGGCCTATAGTTTCTTCAAGCACAACAGTGGAAGTTGTCCTGGCATGTTCATCAGCGGTCTGATGTTCTTCAGCAGCGCTGGCTGTTTCTTCAGGTGCAGGAGAATTTTCATCAGTAGGCTGAGCTTCTTCAACCGTAGGAGCATTTTCATTAGCAGGCTGAGCAGTTTCATCAGCCTGAGGAATTTGAGGTTGCGATCAAGATGCAACCCTTGTGTTGTGGTCCTTCACAGCAGCTTGAGCAGCCCTGACGAATCTCACTTTAGTGCCTTTCCATTCAGCATCATACCTTTCTAGATCTTCAGAGAGGGAGCGAATTTCATACTGAACCGTTACGAGTTGATTTGGGGTCAAGTTCATCATTTTGTCTCTCAGAAACTTTTATTTCCGAGCCCTGTTCCTCTTAGTTCTCTGAGCTTGTTCTCTTTTCCATTTTTCTTCAAATATGAAGTGGGTGAGGACATGGTCCACACCAAGAGGCAGGTTCAGTGAAGAAAGTGGGGTGTTTGGATCCTCATGCCATATATCAATGAAATTGAGGATCATCTTGGGGTTCAGCATGAGAGGAACAGAGCTGCCTTTGGCTATTGTAGCCTTTTGCTGGCTCTCTCTGATGATTTGTTCAAGTTCTTCATCATCAACTTCATCATCATCCGCAGAGCCTGAGGGTACCATTACCATAGCTTTGCTTGTATGAGGACTTGGTTTTTGACCTCGTCCAGCAGTTCTCTTTAGTTTCAACAATGTCGGACTTGTTGAAGACTTTGCTGTAGTAGAGGGGCTGGCTAAGATCTTTGGAACTTTTGAGAATCCCTCCGTCCTCTTGCATGATGCCAAATGTATAGGGGTTGAAAACTTTGTAGCCGCAGCAGAGGATTGAGCAGCAACAGAGCCAGCTGCTGAGACCTTTGAATACAGAGGTATTTCAACTTGAGGAATCTGTTGTGATGACTTTGAAGTTGAAGAAGTTGGTTTCACAGCAGATTTCTTCATCATCGATTTCTTCGGAGCACTAGATGAGGCTCTGGTAGTGGCAACAGCAGCAGAGTCTTCATTGAAGTTCCTCACTGCAGCTTCTGCAGCTCTCTGCAGTTTGAGTTGACGTTTTTTCCATTCCTCTGGAAAGTCTTCAGCCCGAGCAATGCTTGAGGGATCAGCCTCTTGATCATCGGCTGGTGGAGGCCTATTGCATGGGGGTTTGTGTGCGAATTTCTTCATATATTTGGGAGTAACATAGCGATACTCCTTCCATTCCCTCACCCATCTCTGTTCAATCCTCTTAATTCTGATTTTCCTCTGTTCTTTTGTCTCTTTGCCATGAATGGCTTCATCAGGTGTACAGTAGCCAGCATACAAATGTTCAGGTATCTCAAACGATGTATTCTGTTCAGCCGTCTTTCCACCTTTCTGAGGTCTCTTTCCGTTAACCATTTTCTTCAGTTGAGGAATTTGAACTCTTGAGGAGTCTGAAGAAGTACATAGTTTATCCTCAAGAAACGCTGCAAATGAGTTAAGTTGATGAGAACCTAGTGATTCATCAGCGGACATGTTGTACGTGTGAAGAGAGTATAGGTGCGAGGAATTTGAAGAGGTCATATGCGTTCTCAAAAGTTTTTTCAATAAATTCAAGAGTGAGAAATTTGACCATGGGTGTCTTGAGGAATTTCACTAAGTGTTCTTTGTCTTAGGTTCCAGAGTTGTGCAAATTTTGAGGATTCACACAATTGAGGAATCTTGAAGAAAATCATAACTTAGGGAAAATCATCAAGTGTATGAAGATGTACGGTAGTTTAGAATGAGATTCATGAATAATAAACACCTTTTGAGGAATATGAAGAACACTTAAAGATCAAACAAGGGCAGTAAGAATATATTTTATTTACCCTGGTGAAGAACACGACGAACTATGAGATGAGATTGGGAAGTTCGTCAGTCTAGATCTCCCACGCCCTAGCTTAGCAGAGGGAGACAGCTAGAGCGGCAGTGGGATGAAGACTTCCGTGGCCGATGCGAGTACGGCGATGGCGAGGTCGAGGCAGTGAAGCTCTTCCACACCGGCGTCGATGACTTTAGCGGCAGCGCTAGGTCAGAGCTCGGGAGAGGGTAGAGATGAGGAGTAACCGAGCACTATGGAAGGGGAGGGGGTATTTATAGTGGAAGTGAAAACCAATCCGCCCGAAGATTTTGGACAGGATTGCCCCTAACCCTTGCTGTCCATGCGACAGGTGTCACCCACGTACTGAGAAGTGGCGATGGTGGGGGATCGTGGGTTATCCAGTCACGGGAACCGGAACCGTTTGAGCGGGAGCCGCCGAAAATTTTGATAGTGAAAATTTCAAAGTTTCCGTTCGCAAATTCTTCAGCTGTCAAGGACACAGTGAAGACTTTGAACGAGTTTCAAGGAAGAATGCATATGAAGAATTTGTGAATAGACTGGGTTGAGTTTAGCATAGAGGGGAAAGGGTCCGATCACATTCACTTAGATGAAAATCAACTTGAAGAATTAGCAATGAGTAAATGTTGTTGAGGACATTGAAATCTCAAATATATAAGTATATAATCAATGAAGAACGTGAGTTTCATAGTTTGAAGAATTTGAAAAGTTGATGAATTTGAAAAGTTGAGGAATTTGCAAACTTGAGGAATTTGAAAATTTGAAGAATTGGCAAAATGACGAAAAGACTCAACTTTGAAGAATTTCAACTATGGTTGGTGGTGTGACCCACCGTATAAGAATGATGATTTCATACACCGCGTACAATTGTCGTAGGGTTCTGAGTATAAAATTCTTCATTAATTTCTTCATACTTAGAGAGTTATTCTTCATCGATTGAAGAAAAACGTTACTTCGTGTGTTGCACATCTAAGTCATCAATTTTGCATAAGTGTTAGGATGTGTGTCCTTTTTCAAAGAACATTCAAAGATTCTAAGATATTTAGCTCACACCGCAACTTGCAAAATCTCTTTTCATCCAAGGGCTTTGTGAAGATATCAGCTAGTTGTTCTTCAGTGGGAATGTGGTCGATGGAGATGTCGCCCTTGAGTACATGATCTCGAAGAAAGTGATGACGAATCTGGATGTGCTTGGTCTTGGAGTGTTGAACTGGGTTGTAAGCAATCTTGATGGCACTCTCGTTGTCGCAGTAGAGAGGCACATTCTTCAACTTGATGTTGTAGTCCTTGAGGGTTTGCTTCATCCACAGCAACTGAGCACAGCATGAACCAACAGCAATGTACTCAGCTTCAGCAGTAGACAGTGAGACACAGTTCTGCTTCTTCGAGGACCAATAGACTAAGGATCGTCCAAGGAAATGACATGTGTCTGAGGTTGACTTGCGATCCACACGATCTCCATCATAGTCAGCATCAGAGTATCCGACGAGGTGAAGATTTGAGCCCTTGGGATACCATAATCCAAGTGTTGGTGTGTGAGCTAAGTATTGAAGAATATGTTTCACAACCTTATGGTGTGATTCCTTCGGTGTTGCTTGGAAACGGGCACACATGCAAGCACTCAGCAAAATATCAGGCCTAGATGCACATAGATACAATAATGAGACAATCATGGAGTGATATACCTTCTGATCGAAATCTTTACCATTTTCGTCAATGCAGAGGTGGCCTTTTGAAGGCATTGGAGTTTTGACGCCTTTGCAATCTTGCATGTCGAATTTCCTTAGAACATCCTTGAGGTATTTATCTTGTGAGATGAAGATGTCGTTGTCTTGCTGATGAATTTGAAGACCTAAGAAGAATTTCAACTCTCCCATCATAGACATTTGATATTCTTCACTCATCATATAGGCAAATTCATCACTGTAACGTTTGTTAGTATAGCCAAAGATAATATCGTCTACGTATATTTGGCATATGAACAGTTCATTGTCATAGGATTTTGTGAAAAGAGTTGGGTCGAGTGAACCGGGTTTGAAGGCTTTCTTCATGAGGAATTCCTTTAGAGTGTCGTACCATGCCCGAGGGGCCTGCTTGAGTCCATAGAGGGCCTTGTTGAGTCTGAAGACTTTGTTAGGATGCTTAGGGTCTTCAAAACCTAGGGTTTGAGCAACATATACTTCTTCCTCAATCTTAGCATTGAGGAATGCACTTTTCACATCCACTTGTTATAAGATGATATCATGATGGTTAGCATAAGCAAGCAATATGTGAATAGCTTCAAGTCTAGCAACAGGTGCAAAAGTTTCATCAAAGTCAATTCCCTCAACCTGTGTGTAGCCTTGAGCTACAAGACGAGCCTTATTCCTTACCACAAGGCCAATTTCATCTTGCTTGTTGCGGTAGATCCACTTGGTACCTATGATGTTATGCTTGCGAGGGTCTGGCCGCTTGACAAGTTCCCACACATTGTTGAGCTTGAATTGATGCAATTCCTCTTGCATAGCTTGAACCCACTCAGGCTCCTTGAATGCTTCATCAACTTTGGTGGGCTCTATGATAAAGACAAAGTCAAAGTGCCCACAAAAGTTAGTCAAATGTGAAGCTTTTGAGCGAGTGAGGGGACCTGGTGCATTGATGTCATCGATGATTTTGTCAATCTGCACTTCATTTGCAACTCTTGGGTGAGCAGGTTGACGTGGCTGAGGATTTTCATTAGCACCATTTTCTTCAGGTGTATCAGCATGAATATCTTCATTCGTTGGAATGACTTCCTCAGTGGGTATGATGTCTTCAGAAGCCTTCAGCTTAATGGATTCCTCAGGAGACTGTTCATCTAGCACAGAAGGCAGGTGCTCTCTTTGCGAGCCATCAGTGTCATCGAACCGCACATCTACAGTTTCAAAAACCTTGTGGTGGTAGGTGTTGAAGACTTTGTAGGTCTGCGAGTCTTTTCCGTAACCAAGCATAAAACCTTCATGTGCTTTCGGTGCAAATTTTGAACAGTGGTAAGGATCTCTAATCCAGCATTTGGGTTTCTTACATTGGCTTTCTTGTCCGTCATAAGTTCATATGAAGTCTTCTTGAAGAATTTGTGAAGATATACCGTGTTGATGATGTGGCATGCAGTATGAATTGCCTCAGGCCAGAAGCGACGAGGAGACTTGTATTCATCAAGCATGGTGCGAGCCATCTCAACAAGAGTCTTGTTCTTGCGCTCCACGACGTCATTCTGCTGAGGAGTATAAGGGGTAGATAACTCATGAGTAATACCAAGTTCATCAAGATATTCATCAAGATTAGTCTTCTTGAACTCAGTCCCATTATCACTCCTGATATGCTTGATCTTGACGCTGAAGTTGGTGGAGGCCCTTGAAGCAAATCGTTTGAAGACATCCTGCACTTCAGTCTTGTACCGAATAATATGAACCCAAGTGTAACGAGAGTAATCATCAACAATGACAAAGCCATACAAACTTGAAGAATTTGTTAGTGTGGAGTAATGAGTGGGACCAAAGAGATCCATGTGAAGCAATTCAAAAGGTCGTGTCATGTTCATGATTGTCTTCGAGGGATGCTTGGATCTGGTCATCTTTCCAGACTCACATGCACCACACAGGTGGTCCTTGAGGAATTTGATACCTTTGATGCCAATGACGTGCTTTTTCTTCATGAGCGTGTGCAAGTTCCTCATACCAGCATGTCCAAGTTGTCGATGCCACAGCCAACCTTCTGAGGACTTTGCAAGTAGGCATGTGGTAGGCTGAGGACCTGTAGAGAAATCAACAATATACAAGTCTCCTCTCCTAAAGCCTTCGAAGACTTTGGAGTTGTCAGATTCCATGATGACAACACAATGATATTTTCCAAATACGGCAATCATATCAAGATCACAAAGCATTGAGACAGACATAAGGTTGAACCCAAGGGATTCGACAAGCATCACCTAATCCATGGTTCGGTCCTTTGAGATTGCAACCTTACCTAGACCCAATACCTTGCTTTTTCTTTGTCTGCGTAGGTGATATGCTTCAGATGAGATGGAGCAAGTGGCAAATTCGTCAGTAGATTCTTGTCACCGGTCATGTGGTTTGTGCATCCACTGTCGAGGACCCACTCAGTAGCTTTTAGAGTATCATCCTTTAGATGAATTAGTACAACTTACGAACTCATATGCTTCAGAGTGAAGAATATGACATCAATTTCATCAGACAGGATTTCATCACACAAGATAGTAAGCAAGTAGTGTGAGGACGTGAGAAATAAAGAATTCATTTCTACAAGGTTAGCTTGCATCCTTACAAGCATTTCCTCAGGTCTCCAGCAAATTCATCAGATGTTCAAGTTCATTTGGAGACCTGACCCTGCATAACAAGTTAGTTCAATTTCTTGACCACCCACATCAAAAGGGGTGGCAAAGAGTTCATCATTCTACGAGCACCATATGAGAAGGGAGGCATTGAAGCAAGTGCGCTTCGTTTCACAGGGCGGGGGTTAGAGTACTCAAATGAATAAGTAGAGAAATTCTTCGAGGACTTATGAACATAATGGTTTGAAGAATAATGCACATATTCATAACTCTTAGATTTTCCCTATGAAACAGAGGCATTAGCACGAGAATGATATTTTTGACCATTTGAGGAAATTGGTCCAAGTGAAGACTTTGGTCCATATGAGGAATTTGACCTGGGGTTCCTGTTCTTCATGAGTGGTGTCATGAGGACATTCACTTGAAGATTTTGTAGGTAGCTCTTGGGAACCCAGATTTTCTTCATAGGAGAACCATTCCTGCAGTTAGTTCCAACAAATCTAGCAAATACTTCACCTTTCTGATTTTTGTAGAATTTGTAGTTGGAGTCAAGTGACTCATCAGAGGAACATGAAGGTTCACAGATAAAGCCAGATAAAGTGGATGCATCTATAGGAGGTCCTTTCGCAGTAACCCATGAGGTTCTGGGGTACTGCTCAGGTGTCTAGTAGGATCCATCAGCGTTGAGTTTCCTCACAAAGGCAATACCCTCTTTCCTAGGGTTCCTGTTCAGAATCTGCTTTTCGAGGACATCGCGAAGAGTTTGATGCCCTTTGAGACTTTTGTACATGCCTGTCACATACAATTCCTTCAACCCTGCATTGTCGTTAGTGATACTTGTAGTATCCTCAGATGAGGAACTTGTGACCATAGGAATAGTAGAAGAATTTGCAGCATTAGAAGCATTTGAGCATTCAGGTGAAGAATTAGCAGTTTCACATTCGATGCATTTCAAACAAGGTGGAACAAATTCTTCCTGAGCGGTACTGATCTGTTGAGCCAGTAAGGAATTGTTTTCCCTTTGGAGATCCTCATGTGATACCCTCAGTTTCTCAAGATCTTGCTTTCTTTGAAGAAATTCATAAGAAAGCTTCTCATGATCGGCTAGGAGGTCATTATGATTACTCTGAAGGTTATCATACTTTGTCTGAAGACTTTTGAGATCGTCAGACAGAGATTGAGTCCGATCCACTTCATCGTTCAACAGATCATCGCTTTTGTCTAGCATTTTCTGGAGCTTTTCAAGTGCACTTTGTTGCTTAGTGGAAAGTTTAACAAGTTTAGCATAGCTAGGCTTCACAAATTCATTAGATTCACCTTCACTTGATTCAGAAGAGGAATGATGTTTGTGTACCTTTGAGCCTTTTTCCATGTAGCAATAGGTGGGAGCATAATCATCATTGTTGGCGTCAGAGTCGTTGGAGTAGTCATTTTCTTCATTGTTGAAGATGAAATTGCTAACGAAAGCAGTGGCGAAAGCAAGGCTTGCAACACCAGATTCTGAGTCCTCCTCGGATTCTTCTTCTTCTTCATATTCTTCAGATTCTTCCTCGGAATCCATTTCCTTGCCAATGAAAGCTCGAGCCTTTTTGGAACCATTCCTATTGTGCTTTCAGGACTTTGAATATGAGGACTTTACATATGAGGACTTTGAAGATTTCTTCTTTTTCTTCGAGTCATCAGAACTATCATCCTTGTATTTCTTCTTCTTCTTTGAATCTTTTTCCCAAAGAGGACAGTCAGAGATAAAGTGACCAGGCTTCTTGCAACGATGAAAGGTTCTTTTCTTGTAGTCTTCTGAGGAATCTGATTTCTTCAAACCACTTCTTTATGACTTTCCAAATCCACCTCTCCTTGAGAACTTCTGGAATTTCCTCACGAGCATTGCTAGCTCCTAACTTAGTTCTTCAGGATCACCAAGGCTGTTGTCAGAATATTCTTCTTCGTATGAGGAAATTGCTTTTGCCTTCAAAGCACGAGATCTTCCATAGCTTGGCCCGTAGAGGTATCTCTTCTCAGCTTGTTGGAATTCATGAGTATTGAGTCTCTCAAGAATATCAGCGGGATCAAGTGACTTGAAGTCTCCACATTCTTGGATGGTCAAAGCCAGAGTATCGAATGAGGAGTCAAGAGATCTTAGCAGTTTCTTCACCACTTCATGGTCAGTGATATCAGTGGCACCCAGTGCTTGAAGCTCATTAGAGATATCAGTGAGACGGTCAAAGGTTTGCTGAACATTTTCATTGTCGAGTCTCTTGAAGCGGTTGAAGAGATTGTGAAGAATATCAACACGAGAGTCACGTTGAGTGGAAACACCTTCGTTGACTTTGGACAGCCTATCCCAGATAAGCTTAGCAGTCTCCAAAGCACTCACTCTGCCATAATGACCTTTGCTCAGATGGCCACAGATGATATTCTTCGCTTGAGAGTCGAGTTGCTTGAATCTCTTCACATCAGCAGCAGTAATAGTGGGAGTGATAGAGCGTACACCATTTTCCACAACGTACCAGAGATTGTTGTCAATAGCTTCAAGGTGCATACGCATCTTGTTCTTCCAGTAGGGGTAGTCCGTCCCATCGAAGGTAGGACAGCTCGCGGAAACTTTGATCATACCTGCAGTCGACATAACTAGAACTCCAGCTGGTTAAACCAAAATCACACAGAGCGAGGGAGTACCTGCTCTCATACCAATTGAAAGTGCGTTATATCGACTAGAGGGGGGTGAATAGGCGATTTTTACGAATTCATCACTTGGGGAATTTCAACTTTGAGGAATTTGAAATGTGATGAATAACTAGCAGCGGAATAAGTACTCAAGTGCCTGAGGAACATAACAACAACATAGTCATGATGATGAAATGAACATGCACAAGTTACAGGTAGCATAATACAGGATAAGCAGTGATGAACAGGGTAACTTGAAGAATATGAGGTGAGGAAATTGTGAAAGTCCTCAGTCAAATTCTTCAAACAGTAATGATCAATTTCATCAAAAAGTATACGAGGAACAAGGGGGTCAAGGAAATAGAACCAGGTATCTCGATGAGGACAACAGTTTGATGACTCAGTTCCAACTTTTGTGACGATCATACGTCTGGTTTGGAGCGGCCTGGTATTTAAACCAGAGGACACACAGTCCCAAGACACACAATCCTTATAGTATTCTCCTTGAGCTAAGGTCACACAGTCCTCGCCCAAAACTCGTGGTAAGTCTTCAGGGTAGACTTCCAAAACCCTTACAAACTGGTCACCCGGCGATCCACAATTTACTGCTGGATGCTCTAGACCAAGGTCACTTCATGATCCCCAATTGACTGCAGGATGCACTAGACCATGACGCCTAACCGTCTGGAGGATGCACATTCCTCAAAGGTAACAAGCGTCGGTTCCACACAGGAATTTCTTCAGTGATGCTCAATCACTTTGGGTTTGGTGGTTTGGTTGTGGGTTTTTCCTCACTGGTGATTTTCTCTCAAAGTCCTCGGAGGATGGGTTGCTCTCAAATGACAAGTGTCAGTTCTCTCTCGGAGCAGCCAACCAACTAGTGGTTGTGGGGGTGGCTATTTATAGCCAGGGTGCAACCTGAAATGATAAGACATAAATGCCCGCAATGATATGACCGTTATGTGGAGAAGAATGTTGGGGACAGCTGGTGCTAAGCACAGCAACGGTTAGAATTTTGAACTATGAAAGTCCTCAGGCTTATCATGTTCCTCACTTTTAGGCAATTCGCACTAGCGAAATCCTAACTCCTCAGTCAGATCAATTTCCTTAGAGACCAGAAAAACTTCGTCTCTTTCACTGAAGAACTTGACTGAACCATAAGAGATTTCAAAGGCTTCACTCGAAGGATTGTATAGGTTGAGGATTTTGGAGTTGAGCATCAGTTCGAAATTTTCCTTAGTATTACCTCGGCCCCCTTTAACAGTACGGTGTTTCCTATGACACAAAGAAAGGAAATAAAACTACAAAAACAAAAGTCTTCACGCTTCATAGTCCTCGTTCATATCTTCAAGGTCACACCAACTTATTCATTCTCAAAGTCTTCAGGGAATACCAAAGTCTTGAGCAAAGTCTTCACCAAAGTCTTCAGTTGAAGACATACATTTTTAGGGGTTGGTAATCTCTGGATATATCAAACTCCTCATCGACTTATAGAGCCTGTGTACACTCACAAACACATTCGTTCCTTAACCTATAAGTCTTCAATACACCAAAATCACTAAGGGGCACTAGATGCACTAACACCATCCTGTACTCCAAAGAGTCATCGCCTAAGCCTGACCACATATCATGGGGATCCCGAGGAGCATACGGCCAAAAATAGGTCTATCATGGCCTCTTCGCCGAACGATTGCGAGGTGGTCGTCATTCATGCCAACTTGTCGATCCCGGATGAACACCTCGCTGCAGAAGCCAGTGAGGACGTTGACTATGTTTTCATGCCCATGGCTTGAAGTTTGCAGGCTCGCATATTCTTGTATATCAGGTGAGCCGGCTACGACATCAAGCTAGTCAACAACGATGGCTTCACACAGGCCATGTCACAGGTTAAGTGGTACATCCCCAATACCTCTGGTCCAACTATCGTCGATCTCTTTGAAGGCCCCTGCGGTCAAGGATTTGTGATCCTTGTATGCCATTGAGCACCTTTTGTCATTTTGAAGGAAATGTTATATGACGCTGTCTTGGGATCCTTAGCGGCAAAGTCAGATCCCATCGAACAAGACCATGAGACAGTCACCCACTATGGCTCTTCCAAGTGGAAACATCCCATCTACGACATCAGGGAGTGCACCCTGGGTATGTGCTCTTCCAAGTGGAAGGAGCCCATCCATGGCAAGAGAGACAACATCCCGTGAGCAAATCATACTTTTTCTAGCTAGCCCTCTCATGCCCATTTTGTAGTAACTTTTCCCATGCGATGTTTTAGTATGTCATGTTTAATTAGTTCAGTTATGCAAAATGTATTGTTCAATAGGGCTATCGGATGTTTAAGTATGAATTGACCACTTAAATTTCATGAATGCCTCTATTTGGTTGTTTATAGTGGGCATATGCCTTGTTTATCTGTATTTCATTATTAGGTTGCTTGAATGAGCACTTGTCCAGTTTCCAAGCACATGCCTTGATTTTCCGTATTTGGTTGTTAGGTTGGTTGCAATGAGCATTTGTCCAATTTTCATTGGCTATATTTTGTTTTTATAGTGAGAAAATATGCCTTGTTTCTTTTAGCTATTCACGATGTGATGTTCATTATGTGCAAGTATGAATCGAGCAATTCAATTTCATCAATACCGCCTATTATACCTGGTGTAGTTAACACGTGCCCTTTACTTTCGTTTTATACATTTATCCAGCATAATGTTTAAGCATGAGCTACATTATGTTCATTTTCAACAATACTATTAGTGCATCTAGTGCCCCCTTAGTGATTGGAGTATTGAAGACAAATGGGTTAAAGGACTAATGTGTTTGTGAGTGTACACATGTATTATAGTCCTTGAAGAATTTTTTTTAACCAACGAATGACGAGCCCTAAATATGTATTTATTCAAGTGAAGACTTTGGTGCATTTCTTGAAGAAATTGAAGTGAAGAATCATGTGTGCCCTTGAAGAAATTGATGTGAGGACTTGAAGCTTGAAGACTTTGTTTTCATAGTTCTTTTCTTATTTTCTTGAGTCATAGGAAACACCGTACTGTTAAAAGGGGGTCTAGGAAAAGCATAAACATATCTCTAGGTGATGCTCAAATACTACACCTTCCTAATCCTTCGAGTGAGGACTTTTGAAATCTCTTGCAGAGGTGTCAAGTTCTTTAATGATAGAGACGAAGTTCTTTTGGTCACTGACGACTTTGGTCCGATTAAGGAGTTAGGATTTTTTTTCTAGTGCGATTTTCTTACCGTGACGACTTTGAGAGCCCCAACAAATTTGAGAGTTCAAGTTTTCGACTATTGTTGTGCTTAGTGCCAGCTGTCTAGTGGATCCTCATCCTGACAACAGTCTTGTCTGTAGGGGCATTTATGTCTTATCATGCCGGGTTGCTCCCAGGCTATAAGTAGCCGGTGCCCACAACCACTTACTCGTTGGCTGCTCCGACAGAGAGATTACAAAGTGTCATATAGAGCAACCCTTTCCTCTAACAACTTAGAGACAAACATAAGTGAGGAAAAACTCAATCACCCAGAGCCTCAAACTGATTGAGCATCACTGAAGAACTTGTCATGTGTGGAACCGACGCTTATTACCTTTGAAGACTATGTATCTTCTAGATGGTTAGGTGTCATGGTATGCAGCATCCAAGAGTCATTGTGGATTGTCGGGTGACCAAGTTTGTGAAATTTTGGAAGTATACCTTGAAGACTTACCATGAGTGATTGGGCGGAGTGGAGTGACTTTAGCTTAAGGGGAATACGGTGTAGACTAAGTTTCTTCGAAGTGCAAGCTCAGCCGCCCCAACCAGACTTACGACTGTTAGAGCAGTTGGAATTGGTTGAACAAATCCAGTGTCTTCACCAAGCATCCCGTTCTATGTCTTAAAAGCCTCACTTACTTATTCATACCTTGAAGAACTTGCTTGTTGTTCTATGAAGACTTTGACTGAAGGCTTTCTCAATTTCCTCACCCAAATTATTTAGTCACTATGCTTATCCTGATTGCTTGTTACTCGTTCACTCGTATGATTCAATTCATCATGACGACTATGAGGTTCATGTGTTTCGCATATCCTTGAGTACTTATCCACTGTGTAATTGTTCGTCACTATGTTATTTCTTCATCTTGGAATTTCTCATTAACAAAAAAATTTAAATCGCTCAACCACACTCAACCTTTGGCCGATATAACACGCTTTCAATTGGTATCAGAGAAACGTACTACCTTGTTATGTGTGATTTTGGTTTAACCACCTAGAGTTTTAGTTATGTCGACCACAGGAAAGATCAATATATCTGCTGCGTGCCCCATCTTTGACGGGACAAGCTACCTCCTCTGGAAGATCAAGATGAAGAAACTTCTTCGATGTCTTGATGGTGATCTCTAGACTATCATTGAAAAGGGTGTTTAAGTTCTTGATGAAAATGCCTTTGATTTTGATGTGTATAGATACAGTTAGTTTGATGACAGTTCCATGGATGTTATATGTGCACGTCTTTCAAAAGCACAACTCACTCGAGTGTATAGCTTTGGCTCTACAAAGCTCATTTGGGACAGAATCATTGATGTCAATGAGTGACATCTAACTTGTCAAGACTCCTTCATGGATGACTTAAAGAACTACCTCAACCACGAGATGAAGGAAACCGACTCTCAGCCTCCGACCTATTGCCTCTTGGGAAAACGTGCCAAGCTAATCTCATATCAATCCACTTATGATTGGACTGAAGGTGAATCTGATGAAAACCTTAAAACTAGATATTACAAACTTGCTACCATTGCCACTAAGCAACAAAGTACCATGCTAAGGATTCAGAAATTATTAGACAAAAGCGATGACGTGTTGAATGAGGAAATGGATCGGACTCAAACTCTGACTGATGACCTTCAAAGTCCTCAGTCAAAGTATGATGAACTTAAAAGTTGTCATGATACCCTCTCAGTTGTTCATGAGAAGCATTCATATGAATTTCTTCAAGGAAAGCAAGATCTTGAAAAGATGAGGCTGTCTCATGAAGGTCTTCAAAAGGAAAACAATTCATTGCTCGCTCAATACATCAATTCTGCTCGGCAAGAATTTGTCCCACCTTGCTTGAAATGCATCGAATGTGAAACTACACATGTTTTACCTGAAAGTTCAAATGCTTCTAAAACTGTAATTTCTTCAACTATTTCCGCGGCCACTAACTCCTAATCTAAGGAGGCCACAAGTGTTACTGACGAAAATGCAGGGTTGAAGGAATTGTATGTGACATGCATGTACAAAAGCCTCAAAGGGAATCAAACCCTTTCTCATGTGCTTAAGAAGCAGATTCAGAACATGAAGCCCAGGAAAGAGGGTATTACATTTGAGAGGAAACTCAATGTTGATGGATTTTACTAGAAACCTGAGTAGTACCCCAAAACCACATGGGTTGCTGCAAAAGGACCTCTTTTAGATCCATCCACTTTATCTAGATATAACTATGAAACTGAATATTCTTATGATGAGTCATTTGACTCCAACTATAAATTGTTCAAAAATCAGAATAATGAAGTATTTGCCAGATACATATGACTCCGCCTATGAAGAAAAGGAACCCCAAATCAATATCTTCACATGGACCAAAGTCTTCATATGGTCATAGATCTACTAGCAAGCATGCTAATGAAACCGTTTCATGGGGAAATGCTAGAACTCATGAATATGAGCATTATTCTTCAAACCATTATGTTCAAAAATCTTTGAAGAATTTTTCTACATATTCATTTGAGTACTTTAACGCCCCTAGTGTGAAGCGAAGTGGATTAGCTTCAGTGCCCAAGTTTTCACATGCAGCTCATAAATAATTGATTCTTTGCCACCCATTCAGTTCTTGGTGATGAAGACAAAAACTTATCTCTTATGCAGGATCAGGTCTCCACACAAAATTGAACGTCTGTTGAATTTGTTGTAGTTCTAAAGAATGCTTGTTGGGACACCAGCTAATCACGAAGAAATGAATCATTCATTTCTAAGGTCCCCATGTCACTAAACTCAGTACATCATTTGATGAAATTCTAACTGAGGAATTTGAGTATCATATTCTTCACTCTGAAGTATATGAGTTTCTAAGTTGCACTAATTCATTTACACAAAGAACTACCAAAAGCTTTTGAGTGGGTCATCAATAATGGATGCACCAATCATATGACTGGTGAGAAGAGCTTATTGATGGATACAACACTTATTCCATGTCATCTGAAGCATATCACCTACCTTGACAAAGGGAAAAGCAAAGTTTGGGGTATAGGGAGGGTTGCAATCTCAAAGGATCGGCACATGGATAAAGTGATGCTTGTCGGATCCCTTGGATTCAACCTCCTGTCAGTCTCAATGAATTGTGACTTTTATATGATTTTCATCTTTGGAAAATATTGTTGCATTGTGCTAATGGAATCTAACAAATCCAAAATTTTCAAAGTTTTTTGAAGAGGAGACCTGTACATTGTTGATTTCTCTCCAGGTCCTCAGCCAGCCACGTGCCTACTTGCAAAAGCATCAGAATGTTGGCTTTGGCATCAACGACTTGGACATGCTGGCATGAGGAATTTGAACACACTCTCCAAGAAGAAGCATGTCATTGGCATTGAGGGTGTCAAGTACCTCAAAAATATTTGTGTGGGGCTTGTGAGTCTGGAAAGATGACCAGATCCAAGCATCCCTCAAAAGCGACCATGACTACCACTCTACCCTTTGAATTGCTTCATATGGACCTCTTTGGCCCCACTCATTATGCCACACTAACCAATGTTGCATCTCTATATGCCTTCATCATAGTTGAATACTATTCTCGTTACACCTGGGTTCCCATTATATATCATATATAAAACTGAGGTGCAAGAAGTCTTCACACGATTTTCTTCAAGGGCAGCTACAAACTATGGCATCAAGAACAAGCACATCGGGCGTGCTAATGGGACCGAGTTGAAGAACACAAGTCTTGACGACTATCTTGACGAGCTTGGGATCACTCATGACCTATCTGCTCCATACACTCCTCAACAGAATGGCATCGTGGATTGCAAGAATAGTACTCTTGTTGAGATGGCATGCACCATTCTTGATGAGTAAAAGATCCCTCATCGCTTTTGGCCTGAAGCCGTTGATACTGCTTTCTACGTCAACAACAGAGTATACCTTCACAAATTCCTCAAGAAGACTTCATATGAACTCCTCTCTTACAAGAAACCCAATGTGAGTTATTTCAAAGTATTCGGTGATGAATGTTGGATCAAAGATCAGAATTCCAAATTTGCACCGAAAGCACATGAAGATTTTATGCTTGGTTACGGTAAGGGCTAGCACACCTACAGCTTCTTCAACACCTATCACAAAATGGTTGTTGAAACTGTAGATGTGTGGTTCGATGAAACTAACGACTCACAAAGAGAGTACATGCCTCCTATGCTAGATGAAATGCCTCCTCAGAAATCTATTAGGTTCAAGGCTATTGATGACATCATACCCACTCAAGAACCTATTCAAGTTGAAGGAGTGGTTGTTCCAAATCATGAATACTTTCATGACAATGAAGAAAATGATGCTGAAGAAAATGTTGTCGATGAAAATGCCCAACCCTAACAAGGTCGTCGACCTACCCATCCAACAGTGGCAAATAAAGTGCAGCTCGACAAAATCATTAGCAACATAAACTCACCAAGTCCTCACACTCACTGAAAGGCTTCACATATGGATAAATTTAGTGGGCACTACTCTTTTTTCTCCATCTCAGAACCCACCAAAGTCGTTGAAGCATTATGGAGCCTGAGTGGATTCAAGCCATGCAAGACTAATTGCATCAGTTTGAGCCCAACAACATGTGGGAGCTTGTCAAGCATCCAGATCCATGTGAGCACAATGTCATGGAACCAAGTGGATCTACCGCAACAAACAATACGAACATGTCTAGTGGTGAGGAATAATACCTATCTTGTAGCTCAGGGATACACACAAGTTGAAGGGATTGACTTCGATGAAACTTTTGCACATGTTGCTAGACTTCAAGCTATTCGTATACTTCTTGCTTATGCTAATCATCGTAAGCTCCTCTTATATAAAATGGATGTGAAAAGTGCATTCCTCAATGGTAAACTTGAGGAAGAAGTATATGTTGCTCAACCCTAGGTTTTGAAGTCCCAAAGCACCATGACAAAGTCTTTAGACTCAACAAGGCCCTCTATGGCCTCAAGCAGGCCACACGGGCTTGGTATGACACGCTTAAGAAATTCCTCAAGAACAAAGGCTTCAAACCTGGTTCACTTGACTCAACTCTTTTCACAAAATCTTATGATGATGAGCTATTTGTATGTCTAATCTATGTGGATGATATTATCTTTGGATGTATTTACGAATGCTACACTGACAAATTTGGCTGCATGATGAGTGAAGAATATCAAATCTCCATGATGGGGGAGCTGAAATTCTTCTTTCGACTTCAAATTCGTCAACAACACAATGGCATATTCATCTCTCAAGAGAAGTACATCAAAGATTGCTTGAAGAAAGGCCTCAAATCTCCTATGCTTACAAATGGTCACCTCTGCACTGACGAAAATGGTAAAGATTTCGATCAGAAGGTATATCATTCTATGATTGGCTCCTCGTTGTAACTATGTGCATCTAGGCCAGATATTTTGCTTAGAATTTCCATGTGTGCCCGATTCTAAGTGACACCGAAGGAGTCACACCATCAGGCTGTGAAACGAATTCTTTGATATTTAGCTCACACATCAACGCTTGGATTATTGCACCCCAAGGGCTCAGTCTTCTATCTAGTTGGATTTTCTAATTCTGATTATGCTAGAGATTGCATGGACCGGAAGTCAACACGCACGTGTCATTTGCTTGGAAGATATCTAGTATATTGCTCCTTGAAGAAGCAAAACCACGTATCACTATCCACAGCTGAAGTTGAGTACATTGCTACTCATACATGTTGCTCTTAGTTACTATGGATGAAGCAGACCCTCAAGGACAATGACATCAAATTGAAGAAATTCCCTTTCTAATGCAAAAATGCGAGTGATACCAAGATTGCTCATAACCCATTACAACACTCAAAGATGAAGCAAAATCAGATCATTCACCACTTTCTTCGTGATCATGTACTGAAGGGAGACATTGTTACCATCCACATGAAGATAGACGATCATCTTGCCAATATATTCACTAAGCCCTTGGATGAGAAGAGGTTTTGCAATTTCCGGTGTGAACTAAACATCCTAAAATCTTTGAATGTCCACTGAAAAAGACACACATCCTAACGCTTACGCGAAAATGGTGACTTTGATGTACAACACACAAAGCAACATTTTTTCTTCAATTCAGGAAGATAAACCCTATTATGTGGAGAATTTGATTCTCAGAACCCTACGACAATTGTACATGGTGTTTGAAATCTATATAATTCTTATACAATGGGTTACGCCACCATCCTCTTTGAAGTCCTTCAATTTGATCTTTTTGTCATTTGCAAAGTTTTCAAAATGTTCAAAATGGCATCACACTTTTCAAATTCATCATTTGAGGTTATTCTTATATATATATATATATATGTATATGTGTATATATATATTTGTGTGTATACAATTGGAGTTTTTTAATGTCTTCAAAAGCATTCACTCGTGGCTAATTCTTCAAGTCGATTTTCATCTCAGTGAATGTGACGGTCCCATCCTGTTGGGGATATAACCCCACGGTGAGACCCACCCCTAAGTCTCCGGGTCACACCTGGCGGCTCATACACCAGCCCAAGGATGGGCCATGAAGACTTAAGCCCAAGACGTTGGGCGGCTTGACAAGATGGGTCGGGACGTGGCCCGGACGGAGAAGGTATGAAGACCCGGGTGGGTGAGCCGCCCGGAGACAACTTGCTCAGGAAGGCAAGACAATGTAGAGATAGACTCAGACACATTGTGAGAGTCGGTTACGACTTGTATGACCCGTGGTCTTGACCTCCTATATAAAGGCGAGACCCGGGGCGACTTAGAGAGAGAGATCAACTATCGATAACTAGGTCAAGCAATCGGCTCCCTTGTAATCGATACACCAAGCAATACAAACACAAGTAGTATGTAGGATGTTACCTCTACCTGAGGGGCCGAACCTGGGTAAACCCGTGTCCTCCGTCCCAATCAACCCCTTTGAGTCCATCAACTTAGCGATGGCCACGAATCCAAGTCCCATCACCCGGACATCTGCCGTGACAAAACCACGACAGTTGGCGCCCACCATGGGGCTCACGCTCGGTGGTGTCGAGTTCTCAAAGGGCTCTCTCCTGGGGTTCGAAGGATACGTGGTCGGAAGGATGAGCAAGAGTCTTCGTGGCCGGCTCTACATCGACGACGCCGGCTAGGGTCCTGAGGCCGATATTGTTGAATATGGATTCTGGGTTCCCTTCAGTGGAATCTACGTCTTCATCGGCAAGGTTAACGGATCTACACCGGGCCAGACGTCTGCACCAACATCGTCGAGCCGGCTCGGCGTGCACAACCCGCCCAATATGTGCGACCCACCCGCGTTAACCCGGCCGAAAGCACATCTTCGTGGGCTTTACTCAAGGTATGGATGTTGAAACTTCTACGTCGCAGGAGACTCTTGTCTTTTAGAGAACGGATCTTCAAGCAGAGAAGCAGAGTCGATCTACCAGCTTCACAATGGCGGGCTTGGGGGCTACGACGAGCCTTTACCCTGAGTCGGAGCGTTCTGAGCCGGACGATCTCGGGCTGCCGGTTCATGCGGCCATGTTCATGGCGGGGTCAGCCCCACGCACGAGCAGCACAACCGCCAGAGCAGCAAACACGGGGGCTGACCCGCCGCCGCCGGCTCAAGTTCTTCTGGATCTGATAAACGAGCTCGCAACCCTGATGACCACTGAAGTCACACCAGATAATCAAGCCGCTCGGAACTTGGAGATCGCAAGACTCAAGGACCGGATGGCGGTGGAGCAACAGAGGATAGCCGAATTAAAAGTTCAGATGGAGGCGGAGGCAGAACGCCTTAAGATAGATGCTTTCCGCCTTGAGCTAAAGCAGCAATCAGCGGCTGCGGTGCAGCAGATGAGGCATCAATCCCGCTTACCGGAACAGTACGAGTCTAGGAATCTCCTTAATACACCAGGAACGGGACGAGCAGTGGATGCACCTGGAAGTCGGTCGGCGGCTCGACAGCAGCTTAATATGCCTCGAAGAAACCAGGCCTCACCAGTGGTTTTTCCAATGCCGGCGGGCCATTATTCCAACCCGGCAGAGAACATGGTGGCCGCAGCAACCCGGCTTGAAACGATCCCTATTCCAGATGAGGCGCCTTTTGTTGAAGAGGTGCGGAACGCCATTGGGTACCTTCAGATGGCGATGGCCCAGTAGGAAAAATATGCTTACAGCTGGAGACGCGTTCACTCAACCCGCCTCCCCAGCCGCAGCTTTAGCCGGCACTATGAGTCGCCGGCAGTTTCTACCGATAGGCACCAGGGGATGATCAGGCGGCTCTAGATGCACAGGCGCTCATAAACGGGGCGAGAAACCAGCAAGAGGCGGCGGCTTTGGCAGTGGCGGCTCACCAAGAGCCTGCGCCCTCCGTTTCAGTAGGAGCAGGAGTGACCACCAGGGCCGTGGGAGTGTCGTGTTTAGTACCGGCTCTACGGAATGAGCGGTTGCCAAAGGATTTCAAAGGACCTTGCAAAGTCCAGAATTACACTGTCGACTTACCTCCGGAGGCCTAGATCGAAAGCTATGAGCTAGCTATGGAGATGTTGGATGTCAATGATGCGGTGTGTGCCAAATATTTCATCATGATTCTTGAAGGACCGGCTCGCACGTGGTTAAAGGGTTTTCCACCCAATACCATCAATTCATGCGCTGAGCTGAGAGCAAGGTTCATCAAAAACTTTCAAGGGACATGCAAACAGCCTATGACGATTGTGGATCTGGATCACTGGGTCCAGCAGGAGAATGAGTCGGCTCATCATTGGGTCCGGTGGGTGTCGACCATCATCCACTCGTCTGAACAGATCACGGCGGCTCAAGCGGTGCTGATCCTAGAGAAGAACTGTCACTTCATCCCTCTGAAGCAGAAGCTCGGCCGGCTCAAGCGTACGTGTCAGGACCTGGGAGAACTCATGGTGGCTCTCACAAAGTATGCCAACTCTCATAACATGAAGGATCTAGGTTCTGATGAGGAGAAGACCGGCCAAGGTAAAAAGAACAATCATGGCAAGGGTGCGGCAGGTAATGGTAACAGGGCAAGCGGAAGAACCCGGATGGTGGGTCAGAATTGGTGGCCAATGCCAGCACCGTCCATAACCGTCCTAAGGGCAATGGGAAGTTTAGAACGCCTTTTAACAAAAATAAGACTCCTTTAAATTTGGAGGAAATGCTCAATAAACCTTGAACAGAGCATAGCCGGCCCAATAGAGTTGCGGGTCACACATGGGGTAATTGCCACATCATGCAGAAGTTTAAGAACTACAACATGCAACAGCATAACAACAATGGTGGTGGCCCGCCCAGCGGCTCAGGACCAGGCGGGTCAGGAGCCAGGTTTGGATCCGGCGGCTCAGGATCCGGTCATCATGGCCAGGGCAACCAAGGAGGACATCATGAGCACTCTGGTAGCAACAATCAGCAACAGCATAATCAGTCTGGGTACCAGAGTAATCCAAAGCAGCTCAGCTCGGGCCAGTATCATGTTTTTACGACTAGCCTTAACAAGCGGTATCAAAAGTTGCGCAAGCGGGCGGTCAACGTAACCGCACCGGCTCTGCCGCAATACTTGAAGTGGTCTGAGTATGACATAACGTGGAGCTGGGAAGATCACCCGTCGCGTGTTGATGACCCGGGGCGGCTAGCCTGGTAGTTGCCCCCAAGTGGGAGGATATATGGTGAATAAGGTACTTATGGATGATGGCAGCAACATCAATATCCTGTACTATGATACCTTTCGGCGGATGAAGCTGCTTGATAAAGATCTTAAGCCCTCATCAACAGTTTTTCATGGTGTAGTGTCGGGCAAGTCAGCTTACCTAGTGGGTAGAATTTCTTTGGAAGTCACCTTTGGTGATGAGTACAACTACAGGGTGGAGTCCTTGTGGTTTGAAGTAGTCAAGATCAAGAGCCCTTATCATGCATTATTCGGGCGGCCGGCTTATGCCAAGTTCATGGCTAGGCCCTGTTATGTCTACTTATAGCTCAAGCAACCTGGGTTAAAAGGTACGATTACTATTCATGGTGATCGGAATACGGCTATTGAGTGCGAAGAAGGGGATGCGGCTTACGTAGAATCCAGTTGTGCTGAGGCAGAGCTCAAGTTCTATAAGGAGAATGTTGACCCGGAGGATATGACCCCGCTGAAGAAGCCTACCACAGAGGTTGAGCCGCCCCTCAAATTTTCAGCGAATAATACCAAGGCGGTGGATTTTACTCCGGGTGACTCATCTAAACAGTTCACTATTGGGGCCAATATGGATCCCAAATAGGAAAGCGCGCTCATCAAATTCATCCGTGAGAATCGGGACATCTTTGCATGGAAGCCCTCTAACATGTCGGGTGTACCGAGAGAGTTTGCTGAGCATAACCTTAATTTGGATCCTAATTTTAAACCTGTCAAGCAATTTCTATGGCGGTTCAACGAGGAGAGACGCAAGGCCATTGGGGAAGAGGTCGCCCAACTCTTAGCGGCGGGTTTCATCGTCGAGGTCTTTCACCCGGAGTGGCTTGCTAACCCAGTTCTTGTGCTCAAGAAGAACGGCACGTGGCGTATGTGTGTGTACTATACAGTCTTAACAAGGCATGTCCGGCTGATCCTTTTGCTCTCCCTCGTACTGATCAAATCATTGATGCTACGGCGGGTTGCGAAAGTTTATGCTTCCTGGACGCTTATTCGGGATATCATCAGATCAAGATGGCGGTTAAGTACCAAGAGAAGACAGCTTTCATCACGCCTTTTGGGGCCTTCTGCTATGTGTCTATGCCTTTTGGGCTCAAGAGTGCCTAGGCGACTTATCAGCGCTATGTGCAGAACTGTCTTCACAACCAAATTGGGCGCAACGTTCATGCTTATGTGGATGATATTGTGATCAAGTCAAGGAAGAAGGAGACTCTGCTTGATGACTTAAAAGAAACCTTTGACAATCTGCGGATCTATAAGATGATGCTTAACCCGGCAAAGTGTGTCTTTGGTGTTCCGGCTAGCAAGCTCTTGGGATTTCTAGTCTCTGAGCGTGGTATTGAAGCTAACGCGGATAAGATCAAGGCTATCACCTCCCTGGCTGAGCCGGCTTGTATCAATGATGTTCAATGTCTGGCAGGGCGGATCGCCGCGTTGAGCCGGTTTATAAGCCGTCTTGGTGAGAAAGCCATCCCTTTATATCAAATGATGAAAAATAAAGACAATTTTGTCTGGAGTATGGCGGCGGGTGAAGCGTTTGAGGCACTCAAGAAGCAGCTCACTGAGCAGCCGGTTTTAGCCGCTCCGGGTGAGAAAGAACCCTTGCTCTTGTACGTGGCGGCTAACAATAGGGATGTCAGTGCTACAATTGTGGTCGAGCGCAAGGAGGCAGGGAAAGAATATTCATTTCAGAGGCATGTTTATTATATCAGTGAGGTCCTAACAGAGTCCAAGCAGAGATATCTACATTGGCAGAAGCTAGTGTATGGGGTGTTCATGGCCAACCGCAAGCTAAATCACTACTTCTTAGGGCACCAGATCACCGTGGTCACCTCTGATCCGTTGGGGGACATAATTCAAAACATAGAAGCCACTGGTAGGATTGCTAAGTGGGCATTGGAGCTGGGACCTCTCAATCTGAAATACTGACCTCGTATGGCTGTCAAGTCTCAAGCCCTTGTGGATTTCATAAACGATTGGACAAAGTGTCAGGCGCCCGAAGCATAGCCTGATAACACATACTAGACAATACACTTTGATGGATCAAGATAGCTGGAAGGATCAGGGGCAGGGGTTGTCTTAACATACCCCAAAGGTGACAAGTTCTGTTATGTGCTCTGGCTAATGTTCCCTTGCACTAATAATGTAGCTGAATACGAAGCCCTGCTTTATGGCCTTAGGGTAGCTAAGGAGATGAACTTAAGCCAGGTAAGGTGCTTCGGCAACTCAGATCTTCTGGCTCAACAAGTTTCAGGCACTTGGGATTCCAAGGATCCACGAATGGCGGCTTATCGCCAGGTGGTGGATGTCATTGCTGGTCACTTCAAGGGTTATCAGGTGGATCATATTGATCATCGCAGGAATGAGGCAGTTGATGCCTTGTCAAGGTTAGGCTCTCAACGAAAGCCAGTGCCGCCTAATATCTTTCTAGACGTCTTACATCACCCGTCTGTCAAATTACCCTCAGAGGAAGATTGGTTGTTCCTGGACCGGAGGGACAATTGGTGGCGGCTCTACATGCTATTCCGGATTGGACTGTGCCTTACTTGGCATACTTGACTCGCGGCGAGTTACCTGATGATGAAAATCTGGCCAGACAGATCACCCGATGGTCTAAATCCATGACGATAGTCAATGGCGAATTACACAAGTGCAGCGTCACCGGCGTGTTTCAGCTTTGTGTCTCACCGGAGGAGGGTAAGGAAATCTTGAATGAAATTCATGCTAGTGATTGTGGACATCACGCCGGCTCAAAATCTCTGGTGGCCAAAGCTTTCCGGCATGGTTTCTTCTGGTTGACGGCTCGCGAGGATGCAGAGGATCTGGTCCGCAAATGCGACGGCTGTCAAAAGATTGGCCGGCATGCTCATGTTCTGGCTCAATAATTGCGCATGATTCCAATCACTTGGCCGTTTGCGGTCTGGGGGCTCAATATGGTCAGGCCTTTCAAGAGATCCAAGGACAAGAAGACACACCTCTTGGTGGCAGTTGATAAGTTTACCAAGTGGGTAGAGGTTGAGCCAGTCAGCAAGTCTGACACGGCTACGGCGGTTCAGTTTATCAAAAAGCTGATCTACCATTTTGGTTACCCTCACAGCATCATCACGGACAATGGCACGAACCTGTCCAAGGGGGCTATGAAAACGTTTTGCGACATTGAACACATCCGGCTTGATGTTTCTGCGGTTGCTCATCCACAGTCCAACGGTCAGGCGGAGCGTGCTAACCAAGAAATCCTGAGAGGTATCAAGCCCCGGCTTATGGTTCCTTTACAGCGAACGCCGGGTTGTTGGGTGGAGGAATTTCCATCCATCTTATGGAGCATCAGGACTACCCCCAACAGATCAACGGGTTATACACCTTTCTTCATGGTTTACAGGGCAGAGGCCGTGTTACCAAGTGGCATCTGTCATGACTCGCCACGAGTGGTGGCTTACATTGAGACGGACAATGAGACGGCGCGTCAAGACGCATTGGATGCCTTGGAGGAGGAACGTGATCTGGCGACTGCTCGTTCGGCGATTTATCAGCAAGACCTACGCCGCTATCATAGCCGTAGAGTCAAGACCCGGGCGTTTCAAGAAGGCGACTTAGTGCTGCGGCTGATTCAAGACCAGACAAATATGCATAAGCTATCTCCTCCATGGGAAGGACCTTTCATGGTCACCAGAAATCCCAACAACAGGTCATATTACCTCATTGACATCCGAGACGATTCAGATACCTCGGGGCAGGAGACCCACCGGCCATGGAACATAGCGCATCTGCGGCCTTACTACACCTAAGTCATTGATACTCGACATTCTACACTATCATTGTACATATCATATTTATATATGAATAAAGTTGGCATCCCTGCAAGCTAGGGCTTCTGCCGTTTCGCATATCTTAATCTATGCAAGAAAGATCCAACATGATCGTCCAAGGGGCTTCCCACCCTCCGGGTGTAGCTTATCAGACCCTATCGGTCGGCTCTCAAGCCAAAAAGTTGAATCTGTCAACATGACCGTCCAGGGGGCTTCCCACCCTCTGGGTGTAGCTTATCAGACCCTACCGGTCGGCTCTCAAGCCAAAAAGTTGACTCCATCAACATGACCGTCCAGGGGGCTTCCACCCTCCGGGTGTAGCTTATCAGACCCTATCGATCGGCTCTCAAGCCAAAAGGTTGAGTCCGTCAACATGATCGTCCAGGGGGCTTCCCACCCTTCAGGTGTAGCTTATCAGACCCTATCGGTCGGCTCTCAAGCCAAACAGTTGAGTCCGTCAACATGATCGTCCAGGGGGCTTCCCACCCTCCGGGTGTAGCTTATCAGACCCTATCGGTCGACTCTCAAGCCAAACAGTTGACTCCATCAACATGATCGTCAAGGGGGCTTCCCACCCTCCGGGTGTAGCTTATCAGACCCTATCGATCGGCTCTCAAGCCAAACATTTGATTCTGTCAACAAAGGTCACTTGGGGGCTTCCCACCCGCCGGGTGTAGCTTACACACCCTCTTGATCGGCTCTTAAGCCAAACAGGGTTAAACCTGCCTGTCAGCTGATGCTACTCTGCCAGGTGACTTGCCAGACTCTTACCAGTTAATCTCGCCTAGATACCCTGAGCCGGTTCAAGTCAATTGACGTCCAATCTCCATAGAGACCCTGTACTGATAAGGCGTTTTAAGTGGCAAGTCAGCCAAGTAGAACCGGCACATGAGCTGTTTTTGAAAAAACATGTTAGGAAGATACAACATCTTTGGGTTATGCTTTTAAGACGCCCTCCTAACAATGTCAGGATACATCTATTCTTGTAAGTCAATTAAGCTACCAAGAGTCGGTAAAGCATCCAATGGGAAGTGCAAGGAAGATAATATATATATATATATATATATATATATATGTATATTAAGCTAGGCTATTTAATATGTGCACAATGGCGCAGTTCAGGCAAAGGCAAAGTTACTACAAGCCTATTACATATGCTCTCTGTAGAGCCCAAAAATATTTAAAGTGTTTTACACCGCTCATAGCGGTTCAAAAGAGCCGACTTATCAACGGCGTTCACAGCTCCATTAGCTGGCTAGCGGGTCACCCTGCTCCAGGTCTTCGACCTCCTTGATCTGAAGATTGTCCAAGTCCCAATTGCAGTGGGTTAAAGCTACAAAGTTTCCTTCTTCAAAGAAGGGGGATGGGTCAAGTTCAGAAGAAAAAAGGTGCTTATTGCAGGCAGGCATCCGGTCCTTGGACTCAAAGAGGGGGCCGTGGATTCTCTTCTGATCGGCGCTGTAAGACGCCTGATATGTTGCCAAGTTGACTTCTTCTGCTAACACAGAGGCAAGGACTTTGGAAGCCTTCACACACCGTGCATAGTCAGCTTCTGTAAACTCGGAGCCATCATCTTTCTCGGAGGGAAACCCATCCATCATGTCTGTAGGAGTCAATCCGGAGCAAAGGCCAACGCCCGGCTTATGGCGGCGATAGCTCCCTATCAGGTGTCTAATTTCTTCAGCTCTACGATCTGTTTTGGCAGCATGAAAAGAAGCTCTATGACCCCTTTGATAGTTGAAGGGGTGGTATCCTTGTAGAGCACAGCCTTGATCATCCAAACAGCTCCACAGTAAAGTTCTTCCGTTAGAGTATAAATAGCCTTCAGGGGCAGCAAGCTGTCGAAAGCGAGTTGGCGGCTCCTTGGACCTACATAAGACGGACTCTTCATCATAAGTCACTAGTACAAGTACACGTACACAATTTGGGTTAAGCTATCAAATACATACCAAATATGGCGGCTGACATCTTTTTGATATGGCGCTTCAAAGATTGCAGCTCATCTGACACAATCATCAGCCGCTGGTCATCGCCATCCGCCCGTTGAGTCAGGGCGGCTTGTTCAGTTTTAGCAGACTCTTTGAAAGTGGCAAAGTCGGCTTTGATCTTGGTCAGTTCCTCAGCAAGGAGCCGGCACTTTTCATCAGCCTTGGTTCGGGTGGCTTGCTGCGTGGCTAGGTTATTCCTTAAGCCGGCCACTTCTGACCCGGCTTCGTTTAAAGCTTCCTGTGACATATCAAAATAAGGAATGAGTCATCAAGAGGGAAAAAAATTCAGATAATGAAGGTTAAGCAAGTTTCAAGCAGATTCCAAGCAATATGTTTGACACTTGGGGCCTAATGTCTATTTGATCTCAAAGATTACAATGCAGTTCCGGATCAATTTTATCAATTTAACCCAGAACTTGGGGGCTACAGGCTGGCTTTTCAAGTTGTTTTCAATGAAAGCTCCGATTCAACCTTAACAAGATTGAGCCGGCCCTTGGGGGCTACAATTGGCTCTATTAACTACCTTCAATAAAGCTTCGACTCAACTTTGACAGGATTGAGCCGGCCCTTAGGGGCTACAATTGGCTCTATTACCTATCTTCAACAAAGCTCTGGCTCAATGTTATCCACTTTGAGTCGGCCCTTGGGGGCTAATAATGATAATTTGCGATTACTTCTAAATAAGTTGAGACCTACAGGCTAAGCATTTCTACTTCTATCAAGTTTTGAAGACCCGGATTATCATCAGCTAATATTAACCCGACTCTTCAGGGCTACGTAAGGGTATCAGGGGAGTGAGAATACCTCGTATTTCTTCTTCATCAAGTTGACAAGCTTGAGCTCCAGGTCCCGGCTTGTAGTTAAGCGGTTCAGGTAACCAGCATGAAGTTCGTCAATTGTCAGCTTCTCTAGGGTGGGGAGCTCAAACTCCAGCTTCTTGGAAGTATCAGTCGTCTCACTATGCTTTGTTAGCACATGAGGTTGAGGAGAGTGGAAGTCGATGCCAGTAATAAGGACGTCCGGAGTGGTTGTTTCATCACCAACCTTTGCGGGTCTTGGCGGCTTAGAACAGTCCCTCGGAGGACTCTCAGGAATTATATCGTCGGCAGCCGGCTCCGTAGAAGGACAAGCCTCTTCGGGTGTCTCTTTTGAAGCTGCTGAGGGATCAACATCCAACATGGGAGCATCCGGCTTAGCAGGTTCCGGTTCTTGAGCATTCAGGGCAGGGGAGGACTTGTTGTTTTTCCTTCGCTTGGCTTGAGCCCTAAAGAGCACAAAGGTTAGAGCCCAAAATTTACAACCACCAAAGACTCGGATATAATGCCTGAAAATACACATACAGTGGGTTAATCTTTGGAGGCGGCAAAGCAGTTGCCGTAGAGTCGCCAGATGAAGGAGGTGATCCCTGAAAAGCAGTTCAAGTAATATAAGGCAATTTTGGAATTGCAAAGGAAGGATTAGTAAAATCAAGCAAAGAAGGAATAGATACCTCAGCTGGACGCTTCCTCTGAGCCGGAGAGTTAGATAACCCGGCCATGAGAACGGTAGAGCCGGCACGCCGGGTCTGGCGTCGGGCGGCTTGTTGTTGCTTTTTCAAAAGAAATTGGGGGTCTAAGTAAGCAAGAGGATGAGAAAGTGGGACTTTTCAAACAACTCGCCGTATTTTCTGGGGAACAAAATAGTCTGAGTCGGACGAAACATAAGTTACCTCAAGGGCATTGGCCTGGCTTGTCTCTGTCTCGTCCTATGAATAATTGTTGTCAATAAGGTGAATAAAGAGGCGACAAAGATAATCAAGTTATACCTCTGAGTCGTCAGATTCCGGCTGTTCTTCCGGCTCTTCCTAGGGAGTGGTCTTCTTCTTCTAGACTGTGGTATTCTTCTTTGATTTCTTCAAAGGAGGAATGTATTTCTTCTTCCAGAAGTCGGAATTGGCCTGAAAATATAAGCCGGCAAAAGGTGAAGAGATTGCCAAGATATAGCTAATAGAGAGAAGAGAATATAAAGAGCTGCCCTTACGTCTGGAGTCGGGTTCGTGGCACAGAAAGGTGCTAACACAATGACACCGCAAGCTTCTGAAGACTCATGAACGAGGCTCTTGATTGAAGCCATGATGTTATCCTCTGATAATGTTGTCGAGTTAAAGCAGAGGGGGTCGTCAGGTTGGCCCGTGTATTCATGCATGAGACGGCTTCGACGGCTCAGAGGCATGACCCTCCCAGAAATCAAGCAATGAGTTAAGTCCAGGCTTGTCAGTCCGTCCGCCATAAGAGCTTTGATCTTCGCGTGAGCCGGAGCGTATTTTACACGCTTAGAATCTGACAGCCAGCCAGGGAGCTCAGATATTGTTTTAAGCCAGGATGGACGATAACCCGGCAGGGGATGCTCTCCTTCAGGGAGGTATCTTTGCAGCAAAACCAAGTTTTGTTCCAATCTTTAGGGTGGCCTGGCAATTGAAGAGCCGGGAAGGTTATGTCCCGCCGCCTATGAATGGAAATTCCACCAAGCTCTAAGCTTGGGCCAGCCTTCACCTCTGTTTGGCGATTTGCATAAAAGAACTCACAGAATAAATCCACAGACGACTCTTCTTGCAAATAGACCTCACTGAGTATTTGGAAGTTGCATATGTTGGAGACAGAATTGGGAGCAAGGTCTTGAGGGTGCAGTTTGAAAGGACATCCCAGAAGAATTTTGAGCCGGGTGGGCTAAACCCGCGCGAGAGGTGATCTGTAAATACGACTACCTCACCCTCCTGAGGACGGGGCTTCAATTCATTGCCCGGACCCCGCCAATGAATAACACTTTTGGTTGGAAGGGTCCTGCGTTTACAAAGTCTGTCAAATATTCTTCCGTAACAGCAGAGCCGACCCAGTTGCACGAGTTGGATGCACGAGACATGGCGGCGGTTCAAAACTGCGCAAGGTAACAATGTACGACGAATTAGGGGACAGCAAATGACTAAGGGCGGCTAAATCCTAAGATTTTATAAGATTAAGCCGCCGGGAGCCGGTTAGTGAGAGCCCGAATTTCATGGCGGGTCAAGGTTATAAGAAGACGAAGCAAAATTTGGCTAAGTGTGGAAAACTGGTTTCACGACATATCTCTGTGGTTACGGATCTACAAAACAGAGAAAAGTGGTTTTATTTCAAACCTAGACGAACCGTCGAAACAGCAAAAGTTTGAAAATGGCAGGCGGAGCATTTATACATCTGTGTGGTGCTGCTATTAGTTTCCTACAGTACACCACAATGGGCAAAAGGATATCATCGAGTTTTATGGACTAGGCATGGCTGGCATTGGAGAGAAGCTCGTGTTCTAAGCAGCGAAGGAACTCCATGAAAACCCTACCGAAAACTACGGATCTAGGAGAGGAAAAACTTACCGGAGATGACGCGGCAGACGCGGGCAGAGGTCTGGAGCAAACAGGTTGATGCAGCGGCCTCAACGACGATGGTGTGAAGACATCACTGGAGCGAGGTGCACTGGAGCGGCAGCGTTGGAAGGAAGAAGAAGAAGAGCGAGCAGGGAGGAAACAAATGCCACCCTTCACGGTCCTATTTAATAGGCAAAGGTGGAAACGGGTGCGAAAATCCAGGCGACGGATATTGATTGACCGAGGCGGGCGCCTCGATTCTTAGGCCGTCCATTTAATAAAGGAAAGATTCGTTGCAGACGTCAGAGGATCTTTCTAAAAGATTTGACATGACATCACGGCGGGTCATTTTTGTTTTAATTTCAGGTGACGTAAGTGAGACTCGCCGCTAGTTAAGAAGGAGGCTGAAGTGAGCAAGCTCAAATCAACCTGGGGCCTAATGTTGGGGATATAACCCCACGGTGAGACCCGCCCCAAAGGCTCCGGGTCACACCTAGCGGCTCATACACCAGCCCAAGGATGGGCCGTGAAGACTTAAGCCCAAGACGTTGGGCGGCTTGACAAGATGGGCCGGGGCGTGGCTCGGACGGAGAAGGTATGAAGACCCGGGCGGGTGAGCCGCCCGGAGACAACTTGCTCAGGAAGGCAAGACAATGTAGAGATAGACTCAGACACGTTGTGAGAGTCGGTTATGACTTGTATGACCCGTGGTCTTGACCTCCTATATAAAGGCGAGACCCGGGGCGACTTAGAGAGAGATCAACTATCGAGAACTAGGTCAAGCAATCAGCTCCCTTTTAATCGATACACCAAGCAATACAAACACAAGCAGGACGTAGGTTGTTACCTCTACCTGAGGGGCCGAACCTAGGTAAACCTGTGTCCTTCGTCCCAATCAACCCCTTTGAATCCATCACCATAGCGATGGCCTCGAATCCAAGTCCGTTCACCTGGACATCTGCCGTGACAAAACCACGACACGTACCCTCTATGCTAAACTCAATCCACTATGTTCACAAATTCTTCATGTATGTTCTACTTCAAACCTGTTCAAGATCTCCTTGTGTCCTTGATAACTGAAGAATCTCTAAGCAAAGTTTTAAATTTTCAAATCCCATTTTCGGCGCTTGTCGTTGTAACTTTACCCACTTCCACCGCGTGAATAAAGTATTCACCCCACTATCTCAACTATCTCCACTACTCCACATCATGGGTGTCACACGTCGCTCGGATAGCAAAGGTATGGGGCATGTTGGTCCAGAATTTCGGACAACTCAGTTTTCACCGCCTTGATATAAGTCCTTTCACTTCCCCATTTGCTCATTTACTTCGCTCTCTCTCACACACACATCTCTCTTGATCTCCAACCATAGTGTTGTTGCTAGAATTCATCGCCGTCGGAGAGGGAAAGCTACACTACTTGGACTTCTTTGCCGTCGTACTTGTGCCGGCAGCGGATTTCTTCACTCTCCACCATCGTAGATGTCTTTCGTCATTGAGTTACGGCGTAGAAGACTTGAACTGTTGGCCTCCTTCTCCTCACCGCTCAGTTCGTCGTGTTCTTCATTTGGGTAATTAAAATCAAATTTTACTGCCCCATTTGATCTTTTTCTTGCTACAAAATTTCCTAGTGTTGTTTATTCTTCATGAATTAAATTCATCAACACTGGAATCTGCCTAATCTTGTTATAATTCCCTAAGTTATGCTTTACTTCAAGATCCCTCAGTTATGTGAATTTTTCAATCTGCACAACTCTTGAACCTATGTCAAGAACTCTTAGTGAAATTCTTGAATATGAAAATGGTCAAATTCCTCCACTTGAGTTATTTTGAAAATCTTTTGAGAACGCATATGACCATCCCATATTCCTTGCAACTATACTCTGTTCACAAGTACAGATGTCAACTGACGAATCTCTAGGTTCTCATTAGTTTAATTCATTTGTAGTGTTGCTTGGAGAAAAATTGCAAACATCTTGAGAGTATTCAAGAATTCAAGTTCCTCAACTGAAGAAAATGGCATATGGTGAAAGGCCTCAAAATAGTGGCAAGAAAAGAGAAACACACACAACTTTTGAGATACCTAATGACATTTATGCCGGGTACTATATGCCCGATGAAACCACACATGGCAAGGAAACAAAAGTGCAGCACAAAACGTGTATTTAAATGATCATGAGGAGATCAGCGAATGAATGGAGAGAATATAGGTATGTGACGCCCAAGTACATGAAGGAATTCGTCGTCAAGCTTCCCTATCCAAGACCACCACTGGCGCCAGGCCAGGTGGCTAACCCCACAAGCATTAGGAGGGGTGAAAAATTCCCAGCTGAATTGGCTAAACACCAAGCCAAGCTAAGGAAATAGGCAAGGCAGCTGTTGAAAAGTTCAACAGAGATTAAAGGCTTCAAGTGAAGCCTCTGGCAGTACCAATGCTACAAATAAGGTCATGTCCCAAAAACTGGCTCAAAAGCCAAAGCCTTCAGATCCTATGCCCTCAAGGCCAAGTTCCTCAAGTGTTGCCAAGTCTTGAGTTCCTTCGACTACATCAAGTTCATAAAAGGTTGTTGCAATGCCCTCGATGGTTGCAACTTCCTTGGCCGCAGAAGCAAACGCTTCAATGCATGTGCCCCTTGCAACATGTCGGCGCACAATAGGCTTATTAATTGCCTTAGGGGTTGTTACATTTGCATTAGCAAGTGCACACACTTCCCCTAGTAACACTATGCTGAAGTCAAAGGCCACAACTAGGCGAGGCACCAGACCTAGCCCCAAGAAGGTCATCTCCACTGCCCACAAACTCAGATGACGAAGCTGATGATGACGAACTTGCAGAAATCATCTAGACCAAGCAATAACAGGTTGCTCCAGCTAAGGGATCAATGGCCCCTCTCATCCTGGATCCCAAGAAGGTCCTAGACTTCATCGACATTTGGTGGAAGTATCCAAACACGCCCTTGACAAATTGAACCTCCCTCCTGGCCCATGCCATGTACTAGCGTCTTTCATTACGAATGAGAAGTACAAAATCGACCAAGCACATCAAGTCAAGAAGGCTCAGTACAAGAAGGAGCGTTAACTCAAGAAAAACATCCTCAAGTTGTCTCCAAAGCAGTGCATAGCCATGCAAGCTGAGGTCAAAAGCCTCGGTGATGACTTTGATTGAAGATACGCTCACTTCAAAGGCATCAAAAACAGATTCGTCAACAGGATGAATGAAGTGATGGATGAACACAACAAGAGAATGGATGTTGCTTCTCATCCCCAAGTTCCTCAAGCAAGTTCCTCAATATCGCGTATTGAAGAAATTGTGAATGCGCGAGATGATACTGCTTAGATTAGGCATTAGAGATTCTGGACTCCAACCCAAATAAACTTCTATTCTTCAATATTGTTTGACAAGAACGAAAATCTTCCTGTGTCATCATATTCCTCATGTGGATATGGAACACATCTCCTGCTTCACCCCGGTGTTAGTTGTTCTTCATGATGCAGGGATGCTTGGACTTTGCTGTGATATATGTGATTCGAACGAAAAGCTAATTCTTCAATTTTACGCCACCGTGTATCCCTCTGGTGAGACTAAAACCATTCACACATGGGCTCTTGACTGGATGACAGAAAACACCCACTACAAAGCCCCTACAAGTGAATTGCTTCGGTCCCTACTAGTTGATCCCCCACAAGATGAAGTGCAGCGTGTATATGATGAACCTGAGATTCCATATCACTTGATAGAAGTGCTTATGGAGCCACTTACTGAAGGAGAAACTCCACGAACCTCGTTCCTTGTGAAGAAATTGATGTGTGTGCCTAGGACTGTCTATGACATCATGACCAAAACCCTCAGTCCAATCAAGGGCCACAACTCAAATGATGAATAAGTTGTGGGTATCATGAAGAATCTGTTATTTTGTATCATCCATAGCATTACCATCAACATTCATGATTTCTTCTTGAGGACTTTGGCCACAATTGCTCATTCTCCATTTTTTTGTAGCCTTATTCACCCTAGATCATGAGATTCATTAGAACAAGGTTTTCAATCAACTACAAGGCATACTATTAGAACCATCTGAGCTATTTGCCGCCGGTTGAAATTCTTCAAACCATAATTTCATCATTATGTGTAAAAGGCAAAGTTGTTATTGAAAGAAGTCACATGTCCTTTGGATGGTCAATTTCCTCAACCAGCATTTCAATCTACATGTGACGAAACTACCTCCCAATACACTGAAGCAAAGGCATCATACCAAAATCAGCAAGGTTCAACTCCTCGTATGATGTCCGATTGCGAACTCCTCATAAGTCTTCATTAAAAGGTGGATCGCAATCACGGTTGGGTTAAGCGTCAGCTTGCTGGTATTCTATCCAATATGACAGTGATGTGGCACTCAGTGAGGAAAAATCACAACTATGCCCATGAGATTTTTGACCGCGGTTGGGGCATACTATCACATCTAAAGATATTTGAAGAGCTTGTAGCCATGGACTTCAAGCAAACTTCGATTGGTCATTCCCGCGAGAAGAAGTTCAAGAAGGTTGAAGTTCCTCCACTTGTTCCCAACTCATATTTTACATCAAGCACCACATATGAAGCTGAAGACCTTGATGACACAGTTGTTGGTCCTTCATCAACAATCGACCCCAACAACAATGTTGGCGCTCCTCCACCACCTTCAAGATGAGATTCTTCAGGGGCGTTAGTCCTATTCTTTGATTCCTTTTCCCATAGAGGGCATTCAGTGGTGTAGTGGCTAGATTTCTTGCATTTGTGACAAGTTCTATTCTTGTAGCCATGTGAAGATTCAGATTTCTTCACATCGTCCCTTGTTGATTTTCCAAAATGGCCTTTTTCTGGAGAACTTCTGGAATTTCCTCACAAGCATGGCAAGTTCACGACCAATTTCATCAGGATCACCAGCACTGCTATCAAATTCTTCAGATGAGGAAATTACCTTTACCTTCAGAGCACAAGATCTTCCATAGCTTGGCCCTTAGAGGTCTCTTTTCTTGGACTGCTGAAACTCATGAATATTGAGCCTTTCAAAAATGTTGGCAGGATCTAGCGACTTGTAATCAGCACACTCTTGAATCATCAATGGCAGGGTGCCAAATGAAGATCAAGAGAGCTTAGCAGTTTCTTCACCGCCTCATGGTCTGTGATATAATAGCACCGAGGGATTGTAGTTCATTGAAGATATTAGTGAGGCGATCAAAGGTTTGCTGAACATTTTCGTTATCAAGCCTTCTAAGGAGATTGAAGAGATTGTGAAGAACATCAACTCGGGAGTCACGTTGAGTTTTGATCCCCTCGTTGACTTTGGACAGCCTATCCTAGATCAGCTTCAAGGTTTCCAAAGCACTCACTCTGTCATATTGTCCTTTGTTGAGATGCCCACAAATGATATTCTTCACTTGAGAGTAAAGTTTCTTGAATCTCTTCACATAGAGGCATTGATACTTGGTGCAATGCCAGGAATGCCATTCTCGATGACATACCAAAGGTCGTTGTCAATGGCCTCAAGCGCATCTTGTTCTTCCGGTAGGGCTAGTTTGTGCCTTCGAAGACCATGTAATTTCGTCTCCTTTTGATCATTTGATGATAAACGGGGAGAAATTTGAGTTAGTCTTCAAGCAAGTCTTTATATCGGTTGATACTTTTGTTAAATTACAACTCTCGTTATTTTGTCATGTTTATTGTAACGAGTTGTAAACTTAAGTCTGATGGTGCTCTGACGCATTTCAACTGATTTTCGCATGTTTTATCCTTAAATTCATATCCATGCACGCATGTTGAATTTTTTCACACGCCAGTTTCCATCATGTATTGCAAATTCTTCATATTATATGTTGAACTCTTGAATGGATTCCATGATATAGGTGGAGATCTCCACAATTTCATCATGTCATATGCCTTTGCAATCCTATGCAAATTCTTCAATATGCACATCTTCAGGTGGAGTTCCTATATATCTTGCTATCAAATTCTTCAAACCTTGTACTTACACTTCATATTTTTATCCCCATTGAAAACTTAACCTATTTTCATCAATCACCATAAAGGTGGAGATTGTTAGTGCATGTAGTCCCCCCTTAGTGGTTCTGGAGTATTGAAGACAAATGGGTTAAGTGATGAATGTGTTTGTGAGTGTACACAGTTATTATAGTCCCCGAAGAGTTTGGTTTAACCGACGAAAGACGATCCCTAAAAATTTATTTCTTCAAGTAAAGACTTTCGTACATTTCTTGAAGAAATTGAAGTGAAGAATCCGGTGTGACCTTGAAGAAATTTATGTGAGGACTTGAAGCTTGAAGACTTTGTTTTCATAGTTCATTTCTTTGTTTCTTGAGTCATAAGAAACATTGTACTGTTAAAGGCGGTCCAGGCAAAGCATAGACATATATCCAAGTGATGCTCAAATACTACACTTTCCTAATCCTTTGAGTGAAGACTTTGGAAGTCTCCTGGAGAGCAGTCAAGTTCTTCAGTGACAGAGACGAAGTTCTTCTCGTCACTGACAACTTTGGTCTGACTGAGGAGTTAGGATTTTGCCGGTGCAATTTGCCTACCTTGACGACATTTAGAGACTCAGCGAATTTGAGAGTTCAAATTTCCGCCCGTTGATGTGATTAGTGCCAATTGTCCAGTGGAACCTTATCCTGACAATAGTCTTGTCTATAGGGGCATTTATGTCTTATCATGTTGGGTTGCTCCCAGGCTATAAATAGCCGCCCCCACAACCACATGTTGGTTCGTTTCTCCAAGAGAGAGAGAGAGAGAGAGAAAGATTGACAAGTGTCATCTAGAGCAATCCTTTCCTCAAACGACTTAGAGAGAAACCTAAGTGAGGAAAAACACAAACACCCAGAGCCACAAAGTGATTGATCTTCACTAAACAAATTTTCATGTGTGGAACTGACGCTTGTTAACTTTGGAGACTGTGTATCTTCCAGACGCTTAGGCGTCATGGCTTAGAGCATCCAAGAGTCATTGTGGATTGTCGGTTGACCAAGTTTGTGAAGGTTTGGAAGTCTACCTTGAAGACCTACCACGAGTGATTGGGCGGAGTCTAAGTGACATTAGGTCAAGGGGAATATGGTGAGGACTAAGTATCTTTAGAGTGCAAGCTCAGCCGTCCCAGCCAGACGTACGACTGTCACACTAGTTGCAACTGGTCGAACAAATCTAGTGTCTTCACCAAGCATCCTGGTTCTATTTATTCAACCCCACACTTACTTATTTGTACCTTGAAGAAATTGTTTGTTGTTCTGTGAAGACTTTGACTAAAGACTTTCCCATTTTCTTCAACCCAAATTCTTCATTCACTGTGCTTATCCTGATCGCTTGTTACCCATTCACTCGTATGCTTCAATTCATCACGATGACTATGTTTTTCATGTGCTTTGCATATGCTTGAGTACTTATCTGCTGTGTAGCTATTCGTCACTCTGTTATTTCTTCATCTAGAAATTCCTTAGTGACGAAATTGCTAAAATCTCTCAATCACCCCCTCTTGCCTATATAATGAACTTTCAAATACCTGTTTGAATTACAATATTTGGTCACTCTTAAGTCTGTTGTAGCTAACACCCCCTTCCATTCTTTATCTGCTTTAATAGCATACTGAAACCAACACATTCAAACTATCATTTGAAGATGATGTTGTTTACCTTGGCTATATTTTGTTGATGTTAAGATTGTTGTACTTATCATGGAATTCCATGTACTTAGACAGGACATCAATGGGAGTGACCAACGTTTTCCAGCGAGGTTAGTTTCATCCCTCGGCTTATAATCCCTTTGTTCCATAATCTAGTGCATACCGATTTTTTGAACACTCAAACTTTACAAACTTTGAACAAATATATAAATAATACTATTTATATCGACCACACCATGGAAATATTTTTTGTGATGTATCTAACGAAACGTATTTCGTATTCTAGAGGTATATGTTTTCCTCTAGAAAATTGGTCAAAGTTAGTAAAGTTTGACTTCTCAAAATTTTATACGCAACACATTATGGAACAGAGGGAGTATTATGTTACACGATTCTGCAATTGCATTTTAACTTCTAATATTGGCTTGTTGCTTGTATGTATATATGTCCTTCGTACAGATCCACACATGGACCCTTTTTGCGTGTTGGGCAATCAAATATTTATGAACCAACATCAAGTGAGGAAACTGATAAAGATTTTTAGGAAAAAGGGACGAACAATGTCAACTAATCTATTTGTTTACGCTCTATCCAACAAAACAGTGAGCTGTAAGATGGTAACTATGAACTTTGTAGCCTTCTATTTGTACTGCCCATAATGAGTTGTGAGACAACAATGTCTGAACCTTTTTCTTTTGTAGTGGTTCCCAAAAAAATTTACTCTAAATTACCTCGCAAAGTAAATGGTTGGTGGACATGCAGTGCAGGTTAAAGTATTTCATCGAGACTACAATGAGTATCGAGGAGTCGTAATGAAGACAATGAAGAATGGGCGGGCGGCCAACACTAGGGGTTGGCCTAGGTTCGTGCGTGCGTTAGGCATGGAGGAGGGCACAATATGGGCATTCCGTTTCGCCTTCTCCAGCAACCAGAATGTCTTTCAGCTCTCTCTTTACCGTCTTTAATATAGTTGTGGTTCCATCATTCTTTATTTGATGCTTCTATACTTTTTTTTTTGCGGATTGGGGCTTGTGTAGTTCTTGAATATATGTACATGTGAATCGAATTATACATCCATTCTATAACCTATATTTGTAAACATGTTTCGATATGAAATAAGTGATTGTCTACTTTCAAATCTAATATCTATGGATTTTAAACGCAGGTGTTAAATTAGGGATAAATTATGTTGTGCATGACTTAAAAGTGCACATGGTTTGAGAAAGCCAAACGTTTGTGATCAACTTCAAGTTCACACATTTCTCCATTCACTGCGTGTGCAATAAATCTCTACTACACACACCATCAACAAAGCAATAACATATGATATTAACAATGCCAGCACACACAGTTCCTTCTTATCAACTGTTTATGATGGTCTCCTTATCACACACAATTGGGAATCATGAAGTGTTTATGGTGTCGTGGCCATCGTAAACGTTGGTCATAAAAGAACATGTGCGATAGGTCTTCATCCAACATGGGTAATACAGATGAAACATTCGGGACATTTTATATATCACAAATGCTTATCAATAGAGTAACGTGTGGGATAGGTTCAACCTTCGCATACGGTTTTATATGGACAACTATATGCACTTTTAGATACTATCATAGACGGTTCCATAGAACTAAATGTGTGTGATAGTCTCCTTATCGTACACGCTTTACAATCATGAATTGTTTGTGATGCGACGCGCATCGTAAAGCAACATAGATTAGCGTGTGTGATGGTAATGTGATATCATATGAGTAGCAATAATGGACCATTTAGGGAAAATGACATATCTCAAACGGTTGATCGATGATTCTTGTTTGTGATAGATGCGGACATCGCATATGCTTAGTTATGCCAAACGTTTGTGTTCTGGTCCATATCACCGACGATTTTTCTGTGTCGTGTGGGATGGACCCCCTTATCGCACACACATGCAAGGCGGGTGCTTAAAAATTTGTCACAAAAGGGGGGTAAAACCATTTGTATAGGGTGTCGCCGCACTAGTGACTTTCACCTCGAGACTTGATGCAAACTTTGCCGGTGCATCCAAATCCCGTGAAATGACACGCTTTTTCACACATAAGCCTTATATATCCATCCTCAAAATAGCAAGCACCCACCTATTATGGCATTTTTATAGCCATTTCGAGATATATATTACCATGCAACTTTCACTGTCACTATTCACATAACTTGAGCATTCATTGACATATTGCTTTGCATGGTCATATATAGATGGCATGATATTTTGTGGCAAAGCCACCGTTCATCCTTGTTATACATGTTACGCTAGATCATTTCACATCCTGGTACATCAGAAACGTTCATATGTAGTCATATTTTACAGTTTATCGAGTTGTAAGCAAATTACAGAGTGATGATCATAATTATTAGAGTGTTGTCACAGTGAGGAAAAGAATGGTGGAGACTTATGAGCCCTCAAAAAGTACCGATGAGGTCCATGAGACTGTTCTAAAAAATGGAAGAAAGAAAAAAAAAGACAATGCTACTACCCTTTTATCACATCTCTACTTCAAAGTAGCACCATGTATTTAATATAAAGAGTCTTCATGATTTTTCACTTTCGGATACTAGTGAGGTTATTACATTATAGAACTTGACTTGTATATCCCGATGACGAGCTTTACGGTCATTGTATCATGATGACGAAGTCCATAAGCAGTAACAAGTTCAACCCTGCTAAGACCATAGAGTTTTCTACTAACATGACAATGCTTGAACAGAACCTCACATGGTATACCCTCGGGAGTTTGAACGACAGTTTACTATCCTTGTACGACTTTGTATTGCTAATGCTCTCTAATGCTCAGTGTACTATGCAAGATGAGAAATCATTGCAAGGAACATACTACAAAGAAATGAAACACATATTCAGAAAAGGCAAGCATGAATTATGGATTAATTTCATAAAAAAGAATAAGAAATTAATTAAATTCATCAATATATATATATGCAAAGTCGGAAGGGGAGCCTTGGCACCACGGTAAAGTTGTTGCCTTGTCTAATAGTAGCACATAAACGTTGCACATTAGAACATGTATAACAAGAAACTAGCACCAATTATGAATTGTCACACTTATAACCTACAAATTAAACACAAGCATTATCACCTAAGGAAAATTCCTGACATATATAAAAAGGAACCAAAATTGATGCACTTACCACATGTCTCGAGCACCACCCATCCAACACCATAGTGAAGTGATTAGGAGTGTCATCACCATGTGCCAAGGGCCCCTTGACCTATGGCCACAAGGGAAAGTCATAGCTGCAAGAACAGAGAAAACAAAGAGATAGGTAGGTGCAATTTTAGATTATTTTAAGTGGACAACCATATAGTGCGAAGGGCAAGCTAAGAATTTATTCAGTTGATGTTTTGATCAAGTTGAAAGCTATCATTTGATAGAGTTGAAAGCCCCACCCATTTTTACCCCATAAAACTCCCTCTCCTAGAAATATAATGGGAAAATAAAAAGTGAAATTTAAGGAGGTGAAGAACTAACCAACCGGCGATGGGAGGGAACTAACAGTCAAGGCAGAGGAAGGGAGGTGGTGTGTCATCACTATCTGGGCAAGGGCCACTTGACCTATGGTAAGAAGGGCACATCATTGTTGCAAGAACGGAGAAAAGAGAGCTTACCAAGTGCAACTTTGATTCTTTTTACAAGAACAACCATAGATCAACCTAAGAATTGATTCAGTTGATGCTATGATCGAGTTGAAAGCTATCGTTTGATAGAGTTGAAAGCCCCACCCATTGTTATCCCATAAAACTCCCTCTCCTAGAAATATAATAGGAAAATGAAAATGAAAGAGTGAAATTGATGGAGGGGACGAACTAACCAACTGGCGATGGGAGGGGACTAACAAATAAGGCAGAGGAAGAGAGGCGACAGGACAACGATAGGCGACAGCACAGGGCATGAACATGGGTGGAGGAAACACGACACACGACGGCATCGACTGGGAGGAACACAAAAGGTAGGTTAAAATACCTAAAGGATTAAGGACTAAAGTACAAAAAAAGGGGGACCGGGAAAACACAAGTGGTTGTCTCTCCCTGCACCATGTATCCTGTTGTGAGTTGAATGGGACATGGTTAAATCCGAGTTGACTAATAATTAGCAAAACCATTATAGAATTACTCCGATGCAGAACCCTTCTTGTACTCCCAAACAAGGATCAACACTTTTAGCCAATGAATCAACAAATAATTTGTCGATGCAATAATTATATGAATGCAAGATGAAACATAAGAATTCCTTAAGGCAAAGTAGAGGCAAGCCATGAAGGATTAACACCTTTGTCTGATTGTTCCATTGTTTAGGATATCGGCAACTGGTCCCATATCGGTTGGGGACTGATAAAGGATTAATCGACGAATCAGCCATTTAATAGAATATACTGGTAACCCATTTATCAGTAGGTTAACTAGGGTCATATCTATATATCTATATATCCAAGGCTACATAGCAAGATGCATTGCACTGAATGTCTAAATATGCAATCCTAGGCTACATAGAACAAGGAACAGTGTTACCATGATGTTCCGATGATATGTAGATCTACATAGAAGAGTAAAAAAAACAACATAATTGTACATCACTTTCGAACATCAAATGAGAGCAGCACAACAACAATAGTACTTGTACATCACATAAGAGAACAGCACAACAGCAGTACATCAACATTTACAGAACACAACGCTTCTGCTCTTGGCATAGGGAAGTAGTTTCGGGCCAAAATATACTGCCCTGTTAATCGGCATAGCTGATAATTTGGTTTGTCAGAGCAATTAATTGGGCTCCCAGTTAATGGGGCCGAATAGGCCTGTCTCGTATCGGAAGGGGGCTGAATAGCAATTAACTACAGTTAACTACAATTAATCGGCCAATATTTGTAACAATGGATTGTTCAATAGTATACCAGGCCATGGGCAGCCGGGCCCGGACGGCCCGAAAATCCCAAAACGGGTCAGGCCTAAACTTGCCATCGAGACAGGCTTGGGCTTGGAGTTTGAGCCCAACGGCCGGGCTAGGCCAGGCTCGGGCTTGAAGAATACAGAATTTAAGCGGCAGTCAGGCCAAGCCCGGCCAGGCCCAGTCAGGCTTTTGCTTGAGCCCAAAATTTAGGCCCGACGGTCAGGCTGAGCCTGGCTCGGGCCTGGATTTTCAGCATCGGGTTTTTTTCGGCCCGGCCCGACCTATGCCCAGGTATATTCAGTAGTGATTCTTCGGTACATACAAAGAAAATAAAGGAAAGCAAAGTCTATACTTATATTTACTTGAACAATCTGGTGGTACACAAGAAAATAAGAACATTCTAAATGTCGATGCGGATAAGCAAGTTGAACAAGCAAATGGATAAATCAGATCATGTGCGAATAAGATGAGATTATCTAGACAATCAAAATCTTCTAAAATTCCGTTGAAAACTTAACTTGCTGATCCTAGCAGTTTTTTAAACTGTACTCTGTATTAAATAAGCTCAAATGATGTGTGGCCTTTGTCAAAGATCAAATAACACAATAGAATCACCAACTGACCACAATCACATATTTACACAGAGGAAATATAACTGACCAACAGATGAGTAGGCAAAGTTAACCTTTAGTCCCAAACAAGTTGGGATAGGCTAGAGCTAAAACCCATAAGAATCTCGCAACCAACTCATGGCTTTAACACATGGATAGTAAATTCCACGCACCTCTGTCCATGAGCCGGCAAAGTTACATTGCCAGAAATTTCTTTAAACCGTATGCAAGGTCAAATTGTTACACAGTAAATATATTTACTAGTGACCAAACTTATTGTTTCTGTTGCCTCTTCCCCTTTCTGAATTTCAGTTTCAGTATATTGTCTACTCTGTTTGCTGTACATAAAAATACAAACAACGTGCAACGAGGTGAAAACTGACAAACATGGTAAAGCAAGCAAAGCTCAAGCTCAAGTCGGTGCCAAGAGCCATGTGCGGTTCAACACGTACAAGCACAAGACTATGCAGATGGAAGCGATAACCATGGACCTTTCGCTCATATACCTCAAGACACACAGTCCAGCCCTCGCTGTGGCATCACCGCCAGCCCTTGCAGCATCATGCAACCTCCACAGCACAAACTCAAGGAAAGACCGCACTGCCTCGAATGTCGCCCTGCCCGTCAGATCCAGAACAAGTTTCCGGTTGCTTGGAACCGCAAGCGCACTCGAGACCGTCTCTGCCCATCCTTCTTCCCCAACCCCACGATTGCCACTGTAGGCATTTCCATTGCCATTGGAGAGTACGCCGTGGGATGTCTTCACCAACGTCTCGACGGAAGCACTGCAGAGTGCCACCAGAAGCTTTTGCAGCTTGGAGTCGTAGGCTGGGTTTGTGGCAGCGGCGCAGATCTGATCGTAGGTGTTGATGTGGATAGTCTTGTCAATGAAGACGCCCACGGCGGTCGCAGTGAAGACCTCCACCCAGCTGCGGATCGCCCTACGGCAACTCCCACTGGTGACCACGTCTACCCAGCTCGCCGGCGATGATCCCGCCGACCCTGAAGGATCCGCTGGGACAGAATAACAGGCGAGCACGAGGTCGCGCCCGAAGCTGCCCGCCACTGCTGACACGAGCCGCTCGCCGGCTGGGGAGAAAAGATTCTCAACAAGACGATCCGAAAATGATACCTCGTCTCCGGACGCTGGACTGGTGGCGGAGGCGTAGCCGCGGAGCACGCCGGCGGTGAGGGCCCCGGAGAGCGCGGAGGCGGAGGCGGTCGCCTCGCGGGAGGAGGCGAGCTTGGATAGTTGAGTGAGAGTGGTAGGCAGCGAGTCGGAGTCAGATTGGAGAAAGGCCGCGAGGTCGGAGGCGACGGCGGCGACGGCGTCGGCGAGGGACGAGAGAACCGAGGCCAGGCGGGAGATGCGGCGGCGGCGGGCGGCGACGGCCGGGTGGTGGTAGATCAGGTAGGCGCCAGCTGCAGCGCCCGCACAGAGGATCCAGCGGCGGTGGCGGCGGGAGAAGGTGGGGACGCAGTTCATGGCGGCCGGAGTCGGGGTTCGGATGGGGAATTCGCGAGAGTACGTGGCGTGTGGAGTAGATTTGTTGTTTTTTTCTTTAGCAAGTATGGAGTAGAATTGGACCGTCTTGGCGTGGGATATTTTTACGTTCCAACAATCTCTGGCAGTTTTATTGATAGCAGGAAGCAATGAGAAAAACAAAATGGGGTGATGATCCTACGATCGGGTTCGTTTGACCATATCGATCAAACTTTCAAAAAGAAAAAGGTACATGGTTGATTTCTCACGGTGTTTCCTCGAATGTTCTTTTTAAAAATCTAGCTCCGACCAATCTTCATAGTTCTATGCAGTTTGTGATCCTTTCGATGATGTCTCTCGCATTTTTTGTGGAAAGTACATTTTGGTTACGCTCCTACCAAATTGCCCAACAGGCGAGTAGTCTCATTGTGTTGGTTTCTTTTTTCCATCTAGGGGTTGTTTGCTCTTGCGAGTATAGGCAGATAGCCGTAACATGAGCCATGTCATTATCTTTATAGGCCCCAGGGCCCAGACCTTCCAGATGATCTTGTCAAAACATGACGCGATTCTCCCTTGGAACTGCATGGAGTACGTCGAGCGCACAGAGTACTGCCCGGAGTTCTCCCTACGCCAAGTGGTGTGGTCCCAGGTGTCTTCCTAGAGTTGGCTTTCTACTCCTTCCAGTAGCCGGTGGAGGTAGATGAAGTTGTGCACTAGGTGTTGGTTGTTGCTGTGAGCGAGGTCCTTGGTCCAGATTTCATCCTTGAGCGCCTCCCGAACCGTCCTGTGCTTCCTTCTCGAGTGCCCGTAGAGCTCTGGGAATTGATGGGCTAGAGTGGCCTGGTTCAGCCATGTGGAGTGCTAGAAGGAGGCCGATCGCCCATCCCCGATGGTGACAGACGTGGCCACGGTGAACAGGGCCCTGTCATGCGCGTTGCATGGCAGCTCCATGCCCACCGAAGGCCGGTCGGGGTGACGCAAGGGCAGCCAAAGCCATTGCTGCCTCAGAACCCTGCCAAACTTGTGGAGATCAGGAATCCCGAGGCCCCCAAGTTCAGTTGGGCAGCAGACCGTGCTCCAATTGACCTTATTGCCCGTCCCTGTCAGCTCGTCGTTTTTGCTCCAAAGAAAACGACGCTGCATTTGTCCACCTCTTTGAGCAGTTTGATCGGGATTGGGAGCACGGTGAGGGCAAAGGTTGGCATGACGGAGAGAACGCAACGAACAAAGACTCGACGATCGGCAATGTGCATGAGCCTTCCCTTCCATCCGGCCAGCCTTGCTTTGACCCTATCGATGACAGAATGGAGGTGCAAAAGACGTAAGCGACCCAGGTAGACCGGTGGCCCTAGGTATCAGAGAGGAAAGGGTGCAACCGCGCCCCCAAAGTTTTCGAGCACTTCTTGGACGTCGACGTCCTCACATTTGATCAGCGACATGGATGACTTGGCAAGGTGGATGCGAAGACCAGATGCCGTACCGACCCCTTCCAAAATCTGCATGAGTGAGCCTGATCTCTTGTCGTTGAGGGTTGACAAAGATGAAGACATCATCGGCGTACAGACTGACACGCAGTCTATTGTTGTGGCCGGGGATTGGTTGTAGAATCCCTTGCTCCATTGCGGATGAGAGCAGTCAGTGTAGAGGATCGATAGCGGTGATGAACATTAATGAGAAGACGGGGTCTCCCTGCCTCAGGCCGCAGCGATGACGAATTTTTTCTTCGGCAACTCCGTTGAGTAACACCGACGATGATGCAAGGGACAGGAGGAAAGCCACCCAGTCCCTCCATCTAGCACTAAATCCTAGCTTTTGTAGTAGCTCTAGCAGGTATTCCCATGATACCGTGTCGAAGGCCTTGGCGATATCTACCTTCATGAGCATGGTCGGTACTTCCTTTCCGTGCAGGGAGCGGAGAGTGTTTTGCACAAAGAGGTAGCTGTCGTGAATGCATTTGGTGCGTTGGAAGGCTGACTGCGCGGGAGAGACTAGGTGATGAATGACAGCTCCTAGCCTTATGGAGAGCACCTTGGAAACTAGCTTGGCAATCGAGTGTATCAGGCTGATGGGTCATAAGTCATGCATCGTGGTTGCCTCATTCCTTTTTGGTAGCAGTACTACTATGGCCTCCATTAGTTTTGTGACGTTTCCCCTGGCCATGTGATAGAATTGATCGAACACGGCCATAATATCCTCTTTGATGATACCCTAATGGCTTATAAAGAATGATCCGTTGAATCCATCTGGTCCTGGAGATTTCTCCTATGGGGAGTTGCAAATCGCGTGCCAAACTTCGTCCTTCATGAAAGGGTTATCAAGCCCTCCTGCCGGCAGTGATGGCAGGTCAATCGTGTCCTAGTTGATGTTGGTGTTCCTTCGTGCCATATGGCCTATAGTGAACGTGAAGTGCGCGTGGATGACCGCGGCTTTGTCCTTGTGGCTGGTGGCGACGGCATCATTTGTGTGCAGCGAGTGGATGAAGTTCTTCTGGCGTTAGGAGTTTATTTTTTCCTGGAAGAAGGTCGTCTTGGCGTCCCTAGCCGGTCCGTAGCCAAGCCATGCGGGAAGCCTGCCGTCTACATGTTCTCTCAATGGTTGCCAATCCCATGATCTTCATTTTGAGGAGTTCGCGGAGGTTGTGCTCATCTAAGGATAGTTGTCTACTTTCTTTAGCGACATCGAAACATAGGATAATCTTCGTGGATATCTGCATTTGCAAATTTGTTTCGTTGTAGAAGTTTTTGCCCAAATCTTCAAGTCCTTTGCCACCCTACTCAGTTTTATGCCGATGCATCGAAAAGCACATGTTGTGGTCAAAGGTCTTTGCCAAGCTCTCAGGACCGTCATTGGAAGCGCGGGAACTTTGGCCAAAATGATTCGAATCTGAACTTTGCCGGCCTATGTGGGGCCTTACTTGCCGCAAGGAGGAGGGGCAATGGTCTGAGCATGAGGTCGACGTCGCGTGGAGGAGAAAGGAAGGGAACAGGGAATCCCACTCAGTTTTGCATAAGAACTTGTCTATGATAAGAATTGTTGGGTCTTCCCTCTCGTTGGTCCAAGTGTATCTACGTTTTTTGCACTTGATCTCTCCGAGGCCCGCCGAGTCGAGCGCGGCCCTAAATTTCCCTATCATCCTACAGTTGATATTGGGGTTGTTCTTGTCGCTTGCCTTGTAGATTAAGTTGAAATCACCGTTGATGATCCATGGCTCGGCCGCTGGCGGAGTGGCATTTCCTATCGCAGCTAAGAAAGAGTCCTGTAGCGAGTCATCCACGGGCCCGTATACGAAGGTGAGCCAAAATCTAGTGTTGGACGCTAGAACCGCGACTCTAGCGGTGACAGAGAACTGTCCAACCGCCTGCGATATGATCTTGAGGAAATTCTGATCCCAAAAGATTGCCACCCCGCCTCGTGTTCCCAGCGCCGGAAGCACTACCCTGCCAGAGAGCCTGCTAACACCTATTTCGCGTACTAACGTTTGGTACCAAATCTCATGTAGGCATACGATTGCTATCTTATGTGATTCTACCGAGTTTCTGACCACCTCGCGCCTTGCCGGGGTGTTTAGTCCCCTGATGTTCCAGCTCATGATGGGGAGGTTGGTGTCATCATGAGCAAACTGGTTAAATCTTCGGCGACTAACATACTTTGAAAGGAAACACCGGTACACCTCCAACCGATTGAGGGGCTACCGGCAGACACCAATAGTCCCCAAGTTCCACCAGCAGTTATCTATGCCTCCTGAACTACGACTTGAACTACACATTGCTACTGCTAACTCGAACTAGCCGAGAGCCGACCGCCGTCGGAGACAACTACTACGAACTGGAGCAATCATGGGTCACCAAGGGCATCCATGGCCTCACCGTCGGGGCCACACATGTCTGCGGTGATCTTGAGGGCTTCGATATCCATCCCGGTGAGCCCCACGATGGTGCGATGTCCGAGTCCGACAACGGCTCGTCGAAACGCCTGATTAGTGCTTGCACCGCCTTTGCCGTCATCTCTCCCTTGGTCCCAAGATGCCGAGTCCATGCACCACGTTCAACATGGCCCTCTGGCTGATCGTCACCGTGGAAGGGTTGTTTGCCTGCCGAAGGCTCTGCCTGGTTGGAGTGATGGTGGGTCGCGTCCTCCTGGTGGTCCTGCAGCACGCTGGAGCCTCCCTGAGCACCGACGGGGACGAGTTGGTGAAGAGCTACGCCGGTCCGATGCCATTGCTTGATTCTCCCCCTGGAGGAGCACATTGGAGGTGCCTAGCCCTCACATCTGCTGGTTGTCGACGATCCCCTATGGATGTCCATTTTGCGATTGCACTTGTTGTCCGCTCGATTTTCCTATCTGCAGGAGACATACTTTGCTGGTCACGGCGCCCAGCTGCAGGGAATAGGTGGTCACCTCCCTCGGGGTGTGCCTTGCCAAGGAAAACGCCGGTCCCAGGTCGAGCGTGTCCCCGCCACCACTGCCTTCTGCTTCCTCCTCCGAGAAGCAAAGGGGCTTGCTGGTTTTGGTCGCTGACGCGTCGATGGCGAGAGCCAGCAAGCCAGTGCGTGCGGGGGCAGGCAGGTCCTTCTCTTTGCTATCGAAGAGGGCCATCACCGGGGCTAAATCCCCAGAGCTTGCCGCCCCTTCTTGAAGGGGGCGCGGCAGCCCAAGCAGGTAGTTGGTTGTTGCCAACTGCTGCTTCGATGAGGTCCTTCCCGCTGTCCCCTTGCCGTTTCCCAAAGCCTGCTCCTTGTGCTTGTTGGCATCACTAGTGCGGTCGTGTCGTTCGCGCGCCCTCCTTCTAGTGTCGAGAGGTTGGTGTGTGGCTCCTGTGGTGCTCGGAGGAGGAGCCAGTCGGGACCATCTCATTACCGCGGCTCCTCCCTAGAAATGCCTCCTTCCACGCCCTCTTGTGTCTGTCGTAGTTGTCTCCATCTTGATCCTACCAAAGGCATGCCCCAGCAGCCCGACGGAGCCACGCCCGCTGGCTCCCGAGCGCATGCACCAGTAACCTCGACAGGGCGCCCGTCCTCCATCCCATGCTGCCAGTCACCAGTGGGAGGGCGGTGGGGGAATGTGCGATCGTCCTCATCGTCCGAGGATGGCAAACCGCTTTGCTTGGAGTGGGAGGAGCGGGGGGAGGGGGCTCCAAGTCTTCTGTGCAATCGACATGGACCAGCACGTCCCAGCGCAGTAGGTTTGGCGGCGTGCACGATGGCGCGACTTGGAGGCAAGAATCCAAGCATCTCGGCGCCCTATGCATTCTTCCATAGGGTCCAACGAGTGGGGATATGTGCCAACTATTGGAAATATGCCCTAGAGGCAATAATGAATTGGTTATTATTATATTTCCTTGTTCGTGATAATCGTTTATTATCCATGCTATAATTGTATTGATTGGAAACTCAAATACATGTGTGGGTACATAGACAACACTGTGTCCCTAGTATGCCTGTAGTTAACTAGTTCGTTAATCAAACATGGTCAAGCTTTCATGGACATAGACATGAGATGTCATTTGATAACAGGATCACATCATTAGGAGAATGATGTGATGGACAAGACCGAAACTATAAACATAGCAGTTGATCGTGTCAGTTTATTGCTATAGTTTGCTGCATGTCAAGTATCTCTTCCTATGACCACGAGATCATGCAACTCACTAACACCGGAGGAATACCTTGTGTGTATCAAACATCACAATGTAACTGGGTGACTATAAAGATGCTCTATAGGTATCTCCGAGGGTGTCTGTTGAGTGGGCATGGATCAAGACTGGGTTTTGTTACTCCGTGTGATGGAGAGGTATCTCAGGGCCCACTCAGTAATACAACATCACAATAAGCCTTGCAAGCAATGTGACTAAGTGTTAGCCACGGGATCTTGTATTACGAAATGAGTAAAGAGACTTGCCGGTAACGAGATTGAACTAGGTATAGAGATACCGACGATCGAATCTCGGGCAAGTAACATACCGAAGAACAAAGGGAACAACATACGGGATTAACTGAATCCTTGACATAGATGTTCAACCGATAAAGATCTTCATAGAATATGTAGGAACCAATATGGGCATCTAGGTCCTGCTATTGGGTATTAACCGTAGAGGTGTCTCGGTCATGTCTGCATAGTTCTCGAACCCGCAGGGTCTGCACACTTAAGGTTCGGTGACGTTTCAGTAGTATAGAGTTATGTATGGTGGTGACCGAAGGTTGTTTGGGGTCCTGGATGATATCCCGGACATCCAAGGAGTTCCGGAATGGTCCAAAGACGAAGGTTGATATATAGGAAGTTGGTGTTTGGACTCCCGAAAAGTTTCGGGCATTACCGGCAGTGTACCTGGAGTGACGAATGGGTTCTGAGGGTCCACCAAGTGGGCCCACCACCCCCTAAGGGGACCACATGAGCTATAGGGTGGCGCACCAGGCCCTGGTGCGCTGGGCGGCCAGCCCAAAGGGCCCATGAGGCTGAAAAGTGGAAAGTCCAAAAGGTGGAAGCGTTTTTCCAAGTGGGAGAGAGGGAGTCCTAATCCTACTGGGATTGGAGGAGGACTCCTCCTCTCTTCCCTTTGACCGAACCAAGAGGGCCTGCCCTTGGGCGCAGGCCTCCTCCCTCCCTCCTCCTATATATACTAGAGGTATTGAGGCATTTTGGATATATAAAACAACCACGTGCTCCCTCTTCCTCTAGATCATAGTTCTTCCTCTACATTGTTTCAGCGGTGCTTAGGCGAAGCCCTGCTGGAATAGTTCCACCACCATCACTGCCACGCTGTCGCTCTACCGGAGAACTCATCTACCTCTCCGCTCCCTCTTGCTGGATCAAGAAGGCGGAGATCGTCATTGAGGTGTACGTGTGCTGACCGTGAAGGCACCGTCCGTTCGGCGCTAGATCGGAAGGACCGTGATCAGGATCGTGAGACGATTCGTGATTTGATCGCGTGATGGATCGTGATGGGATTGCAGGACAAATTGTGCTTGGATCGCAAGATGGATCGTGATGGGATCGCGGGACGCTCGGCGATTTGGATCGCGAAGACGTTCGACTACATCAATCACGTTTCTTAACGCTTCCCGCTTAGCGATCTACAAGGGTATGTAGATCCACTATCCCTCTCGTAGATGCTCATCACCATGGATAGATCTTGCGTGTGTGTAGGAATTGTTTTTGTTTCCCATGCAACGTTCCCCAACACCAGCTCCCATACCCACACCCACACGGCGAAGTGCTTCATGTCGACGCGCTCGAAGGTGCGGCTGTCAAGCCTGTCGATGATGACCTTGTCACCTAGCACCTCCTTGGTGCCTTCCAGTGTCCATAGCTACACTGGAAGCTTCTCCATCACCACCCAGACATGCAACATCCAGGTTTGGTGGAGCACGTGTGCATCCTCCCTCCAAGTCTCGGGCGGGAAGGCGTTGCCGTCGGCCATGACCGTGGCACGCCGGGCCACCAGATCCTTGTGCACCGGAAGGTTGAAGTAGACGAGGAAGTCCTCCGGATCATGGTTTGTGATGCGAAGCGGGTGGGGCAGGAACTTGAACTCCTTCTCCAGGGCCTTGCCAACCGAGAGCGGGCTGGCGGCGTGTAGCTTGTTAGCAACAGTCAGGACCACCACGTGATATTGCAGCAGGAACACTAATACGTCTCCAACGTATCTATAATTTATGAAGTATTCATGCCGCGTTTACAATACTTCTATATGATTTTGGTATGATTTTATTAGCACTAACCCGGACTGACACTGTTTTCAACAGAACTACCATGGTGTCCTTTTTTATGCAGAAATAGAAGTTCTCGGAATGGGCTGAAAATTTACGGTGATTTTTTATGGACCAAAAGAGACCCCCGAAGCACAAGATCTGGTCCAGGAAGTGGACGAGGAGGCCGCAAGCCTACTGGGCGCCCCCTAGGCCACGCCCCTGTGGCTTGTGGACTCCTCGAGCACCCCCTTGATGTGAGACCGCCGCCAAAAATTCCTACAAATACAAAAACCTCCGAAAAAACCTAGATCAGAAGTTCCACCGCCGCAAGTCTCTGTAGCCACGAAAAAACAATCTTGGCCCTCTCCGGCACCCTGCCGGAGGGGGTCACTATTACTGGAGGCCATCTTCATCATCCTGGAGAGCCATCATCAGCATGGAGGCCAAGGACCAAAGGGAGAACCTCTCCCCACCTAGGGGGAGGCCATGGAGGAGGAAGCACAAAGGGGAGACCCTCTCCCCCTCTCTCGCGGTGGCACCGGAGTGCCATCGAGGGAACCATCATCGTGGTGATCGTCTTCATCAACATCACCTTCTTCATCACCGTCCTCATATCTTTTCAGTGGTCCACTCTCCCTCATCCCTTTGTAATCCCCTACTTGAACATGGTGCTTTATGCTACATATTATGATTCAAATATGTGTTGCCATCCTATGATGTTTTGAGTAGATTTCTTTTGTCTTATGGGTTGATTGATGATCTCGATTGGTTTGAGTTGTATGTTTATTTTGGTGCCGTCCTATGGTGCCTTCCGTGCTGCCCACACATGAAGGATTCCCGCTGTAGGGTGTTGCAATACGTTCATGATTCGCTTATAGTGGGATGCTTGAGTGACAGAAGCATAAACCCGAGTAAGGGGGTTGTTGCGTATGGGATAAAGGGGACTTGATGCTTTAATGCTATGGTTGGGTTTAACCTTAATGATCTTTAGTAGTTGCGGATGCTTGCTAGAGTTCTAATCATTGCATATGATCCAAGTAGAGATAGTATGTTAGCTTATGCCTCTCCCTCATATAAAATTGTAATAATGATCAACGTTCTTGTAACAATTTCCTAGGACAATTCCACACATTGACCCATCATTATTCCACACTCGCTATTTGTAATATATCGTAATATATTCTAATTTTGTGATAGCAGCACGTATTTTTATATTTTAGTTCTCTGATATCATGCAAAGCTATTCTCTTCATACCCATAACGTAGTTTTATTTCTCATTTCTAGTTGGAAGCAAACGTTCGGCGTACGTAGAGTTGTATCAGTGGAAGATAGGGCTTGAGAGAATAATGATCTTACCTTTAGCTCCTTGTGGGTTTGACATTCCATACTTATCACTTCCACCTTTGGAAATTGCTCCTTGCACTTGGGGATTATCAAGTTCTTTTCTGGCGCCGTTGTCGGGGAGCATTAGCGTGGGGTTGATATTCTCATGTGTGCTTGTTTGCTTTCTTCACTAAATAGATTTTGTTTTCCCTTTTTGATTTCTTTAGTTGTGGGAGAAACAAACAAGAATTAAATAATGAAAAATACAAAAATAGTTACTTGCCTCTTATGCCTTAAGAAGTTTTTCAAAAAGAGAAGTGATTGGAAGGTTGTGCATTGGAAAAGTGAGGGTCGACCTTGAACACTTGTGTTCATGCTCATGGAAACAATGTAGACTTTTTCATGGAAGATTCTCAAAAATAATTATCCCCTTGTATTTATCCATTGTAATATAAAAATAAGGTGCCAATATTTGCTTTTAGAATGATTAGATTGCTTTCTTGGTGTGTGTAGTGCAAAAAATAGAAACTTTGGTTGTAGTGCCTAAATTTACATTCTTTACTGGAATGTCAAAAGTTTCTAAAAAATTTACACAGTAATGCTATGCAAAGGTTTTATTTTTTCCTAATTTTTCATATTTGTTTGAGTTACAGAAGTATACGAAGTTTCCAGATTGCTACAGATTGTCCTGTTTTTGACAGATTCTGTTTTCTATGCATCGTTCTCTTATTTTGATGAATCTATGGGTTGTATCGGGGGTATGAACCATGGTCAAGTTGGACTACAGTAGATATAATGCTAATATGAATTTCGAATGAGTTCACAACAGTACTTAAAGTAGTATTTTTCTTTATTATACTAACGCATCTCACGAGGGTTTTGTTAAGTTTTGTGTGAATGAAGTGTTCGAAGATCGAGGAGGTATCGATATAAGAAGAATACGGAGAGACAAGAGTTCAATCTTGGGGATGCCCAAGGTACCCCAAGTAATTATTTAAAGGATACTCAAGCATCTAAGATTGGGGATGCCTTGGAAGGCATCCCATCTTTATTCTTCAACAATTATCGATATACCTCGGTTTTTGTTTTGTTCACATGATATGCGTCTTTAGTGTTTTTCTTTTACTTTATGCACCCTTGTAGTATGATATAGTCCATCATTGATTTGTGTAATTCTTCATGCGCTTCACTTAAATCTTTTGAGTGTGGCTTTGTAGAATGCTCTTTGTGCTTCACTTAAATCTTTTGAGTATGAATTTATAGAATGATTCGTGTGCTTCACTTATATATTTTGATCTTGGATATTGGTCAGTCTATATTAATTGTAGAATGCTCTATGAACTTCACTTATATCTTTTATAGTATGAATAAAATTATCATTAGAATTAGGCTTGGAAGAGTATCAATAAAATGTCATGCCTAGCTAAAAAGGCATTAAAGAAAAGCGCTTGTTGGGAGACAACCCAACACTTTTAATTTATGTTTTTGTATGTTCACATGATGAAGATACTGTAGTAATAATGTTTTGTGCCTTTTATTTCAATAAAGTGCCAAGTAAAGCCTTTGGGATGACTCACAAGATGAGTAAAATTGATACTGAACCAAAACAGAAACTTTTGGCTCAAGTACAGGAATTTTAATTATTTACTGGAGTGTGATAATGATCTGAAATATTTACACAGTCTTAATAGACAAATTCTTCAGGTTGTACTAATGTTTAAGAACTATTAGAGACATGTAAGTATGGTCACACTACAGGTCTTCATAGACTATTCTGTTTTTGACAGATTCTGTTTTGCATGCATAGTTTGCTTGTTTTAGTGTTTCCATAGCTTATATTTAGCAGTATAATTTATGGAAATTATAGAATACATTAGGTATAATTTGGTAACAATTATGAATCTTGTCTTGACAGCACCTAAGTGAATTATTTATCTTTATTACACTAACCCTTCTCACGAAGTTCTATTAAGTTTTATGTGATTGAGGTTTTCAAGTTTTGGGTAAGACACCGATATGAGGAGAAAACGAGTGACAAGAACCTAAGCTTGGGGATTCCCAAGGCACTCCCAAGGTAATATCCATGGAAGACTCATGCGCCTAAGCTTGGGGATGCCCCGGAAGGCATCCCCTCTTTCGTCTTCAACATTATCGGTATATCTTACTCGAGCTATATTTTTATTCGTCACATAATATGTGCTTTGCTTGGATCGTCATTATATTTTGTCATTTTCTGTTAGGTGTTATTCATAATCTTTTTTTCAATAAAATTTCCAAGAATTGCCTTAGGATGCTTGCATTGCATGTTTTGATATGTGCTGGGTAAAAACAGAAACTTCTGCTGTAGTGTTTCAATTTTCATATTTTACTGGAACTTGGAAAGTTTCTGAATTTTTTGCACAGTATTTTCATATAAATTATTTAGCATTTGCTAAATTTTCATAATTTGTTGAGATACAAAAGTACAATGGTTTAAAAAATTGCTACAGACTATTCCGTTTAGACAGATTGCTGTCATAGTTTTGTTATCTACTTATCTTATAGTTTCCATAACCTATATTGGTAGATATGTGTCGTGGGAACGAGCCTGACAGTAGATGGTAGGGGTACGAATGGAGAGGGTAGAGTCCTAGCTACGACGAGGGTGTACACACAGATGTATGAGTTCAGGCCCCTCTCGTGGAGGTAACAGCCCTACGTCTCAGTGCTCGGCAGCTTTATGTCGAGTGGAATGTAGAGATTACAATAGTTTCTAACCCTTGTACAGGAGGGGAGGGGCGGCTTATATAGAGTTCGCTGCCCCTCATAATGGCCCCGCATCAAAGGGTCTGGTCGTGGGGTGTAAAGTCTGCCGTTACAGGTAACATACGTAGTAAAAGCTATTAAGGGCCATTACGCCCATTGGGCTCTTGATGATGGCTCCTGGTCTTCTGGCGTCGAGTGAAGCGAGGTCTGTCGAGTGACACGCGACTGCCGAGTGAGAGGAGAAGCTCCAAGTGGATTACTGTCGAGTGGTCTTGGACATCTCCAGGGATCCAGTCGGAAGTTCATGCTTGATCTTCAAGTCCTCCCATGTAGTGTCCTTAGGTAGGGTAGGTGGGCCTTGCCTAAGACCCTACCCTAGGTACATGTCCTCTTCATTAGCTCCCGAATGGATCGGGGTTCGAGTGGTGGAAGGAGGTATCAACGTCAACCTTTAGTTAATGCATTGAATCCTCCAAATGGTATTTGGGGTTTCCATGAAACTTGTGTCGATTGAACTCTGAGCATTGACGTTTATTTGGGATCGACATGCGAGATCTTCCGAATGATATTTGGGTCTTCAACGAAATTTACGTCGATTGAATTCTTCTCCGCTCACCTGGATCCATTCAGACTTAAAAGTGTCCGAGTGAATCGAGCACATCTTGGGGAGGTGACGGGTCAGTCTGACGGGCCCGGATTCTCCGGGATACGAAAATTTGGGAAGCGTGCGCATGCACGAAGATGACGCCACGATTAGGGCAAGTGGAGGCATGATGCCTCGATTCTCGTGCCGGTCATCTCGCCATGCACTGGGCGTCATCAGCGGTTGGTGTGTGCGGTCATCTCGCAGGCCCACTGGTCAGTGAGACACTCGGCAGCATATAAAGCTTCCTGAGCCGCGGATTGCACAGTACCTTCCGCCAATTTTCCCTCTCTTCCTCCGCCTCCTCTGCTCCCCAATGCAGCACACCGCTCTCCTCCGACCAGAGCCGCCGCTCCGATGACGAAGAACGCGACGGAGAAGCTGGAGCATGCAAAGAAGGGGACGTCGAAGCTCAAGGGCAAGAAGCCCTCGACTGCTCGGTTCACCGCGCCAGCGGGGTGGATGCAGGGGGATTTTCTCCCCTCTGTTGTCACTCGCGCCGACCTCAAGGGCCTCGTCTTCGACGGGCTGGTGGCGGACGACACCTGGAGGCTGCCGATGGAGGAGCGCGAGCCGGAGCCACGGGACGAGGAGCGAGTTCTTCTCCTCTCCCATGTAGAAAGACGTTTCTCCATGCCACCCCACCCATTCTTTTGGGGATTTCTGAATTTCTTTGGTGCGCAACTGCATCACTTTCTGCCGAACACCATGGCGTACTTGTATGCATTCGTCACCTTGTGCGAGTGTTTCCTGGGGTGCTCTCCCCATTGGGGGTTGTTCAAGCATCTCTTCACGGTCAGATCACAGACTGTGAAGAAAGCCCTTGCCGCCGACGGGAAGACTCACGTGCTCCAGTTGTGTGGAGGTTTAGGGGTCCAGAAAAGGCAACATAGTTCCTTTCCTGCCATTACTTTTCCCGAGTCTGTCCGAGGCTGGCAGTCGACCTGGTTCTACTGCAAAGATGTAGTGCCACCCAACATGTCGACTGGTCTTCCCCCATTTTCACCTGACCGACCCGCTGCCCCCAAGTCCCTGAAGGTGACCGACGAGGAGCATGTCCAAGTAGGTATCTTAGTCGAGGTAGTGGTGCAGCTGATCTGGGGCGGGGTGACAGGCATGGATCTGCTTGAAACATTCCTTGGTCGACGTATTCAGCCACTCCAGGCCAGAGACCATACCATGTGGCACTACGCAGGTCCAGGGGACTCGACCAGGATGCATCGAGAAGAAGTTACACAGGAGACTGTCGAGCAGTGGGTTCGGAGCATCACTGGGGCTTGCGACAACCCCTCGGGAGCCAAGAGGATCTGGCCTTACTCGGCTGAAAACCCATCGAAGAACCTGGTGAGACATGTGATGTCGACTAATACATTTATACCATCAAGTGATGTATTGACTTGTAGACTGACTCTCTTGTTTGAATTATGCAGGAATGGATGAACATGCACTCGCCCATTCCCAACGGGAACCATGTGAATGACGACATGGTGAGCGAGGGTGGCAACGTGGACGGCGACGGACTTTCTGACTCTGAGGATGAATATGAAGATTCCGGCGAAGAGGAAGGAGTCGAGTCGCCCCCTTGTCGTGAAGGCTGCACTAAGGCCCTCCATGATCCGGCAGCTGCTGAGGACAAGGCCCCGGGCCCAAGCGAGAAGAACCCAAAACGGAGGCGCCCCTCAACTGTCGAGTCGAATGAAAGACTGGCCAAGCAGCCCAAGCAAGCCACCTCTAAGCCTTGCAAAGCACTGCCCTGCATGAGGGTGGCCGTACCTGTCATCTCCACGTAAGTGTTCATTTCTGAATTGTTCTGTCGACTAAAGTCTTGACTTATATCTGAGTGAAAGCTGTCTAATCCATCAGAGCTGCAACATCTGTGACCTCGCCTTGTCGAGATGAAGAGGACGCGATGGATGTTGATACCGCTGACACTGCCAGTTCTCATAGAGGTAAGAAAGTTGTTAGTTTGTCAGAATAAGACTCGACACCTGCAGATGTTGATGCTGTCGGTTGTTGCAGAGGTCATTCAAGTGGAGGACGACGAGGGGCCGCTGGACACTTCGCGCGCTCGCACCCGAAGGGCGTCATTGTCGCAAGCACCTCAGCGCTCAACTGTGGAGTCTTCCCAGAGGAGAGGTGACTCGACGCGACCCAGTGTTGAGCCTGCAATGCCTCTGTCGCATGCTCCTCCAACCGTCTCGACCGTCGTGACGTCGACTCCGACCGGACCTCTTCAGGCTGCCTCAGCTGCTCCAGCGACTACGCCGACCCCACCTGTGACGGCCTTCCCTCTGCATCGCACCCCAGAAGACCAAACCAGAGCTGCGAAGGAAGCCGTGATTCAGGCGGAGCAGCTCATGCTGAGGACCAAGGAGGCGTACGAGGCCAGCAAACTGGCTTTTGACGTCAGCGCAGCCCTCCGCACCAATGTCCGAGTAAGTTCGCTTGTAAGTCCATTGTCGATTGAATTCTTGTCTTTTCTTGGCTGCCGTACACCCACTGGGTGATCACCGTAGAATGTTTGAACTTTCTCCAGTCGAATAGATCGGATCGTAGTCGAGTAGGACTAGGATTGGTAGTACATGCGGTACTATTGTCGCTCGACATGTCGAGTGTGTTTTCTGACGAGTTGCTCGACGGATCGAGAGCTAACCGTCTTAGTGAGGGTGCTCTTAGCGCACCCACTGGGTGTAGTCCCTGAGACCGCTGTCGAATGCTTGCATCGGCGGGGGTCTTTAGAGTATACAGGATACATTTTGTCTTCAAATCACACCACTCCATAGATACCTTGCAGGTTTCATGGATATTATTATGAAACCATTATATGACGCTGCATAGGGATCAACTGGTGGTCGTCCAGAAGCTGGAAGAGGAGAACGCCAAGCTGAAGCAGGAGCGTGCGGACCTTGTCAAGAAGGCCGAGCAACTAACCAAGAGGAGTAATGGCCTGGAGAAGCATCTGGGCGAATTCTCGAGGAAGATGTATCTTCTGCTCGATGGTGAGTATTTCTTGTCGACTGACATTTGCAAAAAAAAATTTGAGGGTTGCAGTTCATCGATTCCCCTTCTTCAACAGAATTCTGCTAGGACTTTGAAAAGGAAACAGAGGAGATTGAGCCCATGCTTGACCCCACCAAGTCGCCAGTTGCTAATGCGGTGGCGATGAACATGCTGCGGCTCAACTTTCGGCTCCAGGGTGCCCAAGCCTATATTGCTCGACTAAAATCTGCCATGGAAAGAATCGACAAGTAGCTATGGCCTGAGGACACTCTTCAGCTCGACCTCCACTCCATGATGGCTCACCTGCACGAACTTCCCAGTCGAGTGCAAGCTTGGAAAAAATCTGCTGCTCGTTGCGGGGCCGACGTGGCATTGTCACTAGTCAGGGTCCATTGTAGGGATGTGAGGGAGGAGAATTTGAAGGAGCCAAGTGGTAAACACGAAGAAACTCCAGTTCGAGGACTTCATGGAAACCTTCATCGAGGCGGCCACCAGAATCGCCGACGGCATCGACCTGGACACTTTTGTCGAGCCCGCCAGTCCGTCGCCTGCCTAGAAACTTGAGTCTTTGGAAAAACAGTTAAATTTGCGTCGGTATGCCGAGTGGAACTGTATCCCTTAAAACTTTATTCAGGCCTTAGGTCTGAGCACATTTGCTTCCGCACAAGACGTTTATCCGCGGTTTTATCCTTTGGATTTTGCTTGCGCTTTGGCTTTCAATCGTCCATTCGACTGCTTTTATTTTTAACTTAGGCGAAGTGCTTTCGTAGCCAAGCCCCCGAGTGTGAGGATCGCTCGTCACTCGGAGTATTTTGAACTTAGGCGAATGTAGATTCGCAACTAAGCTGTCGAGTGGATGGATTACTATCCACCCGACGAGGTTTTTAACTTAGGCGAAGTGTGTTTGCAGCTAAGCCCCCGAGTGTGAGGATTGCTCATCACTCAAAGTATTTTGAACTTAGGCGAATGTCAATTCGCATCTAAGCTGTCGAGTGGATGGATTACTATCCAGTCGATGAGGTTTCTAACTTAGGCGAAATGTATTCGCAGCTAAGCCCCCGAGCATGAGGATCGCTCATCACCCGGAGTATTTTGAACTTAGGCGAATGTCGATTCGCATCAAAGCTGTAGAGTGGATGGATAACTATCCACCCGATGAGGTTTTTAACTTAGGCGAAGCATGCTCGCAGCTAAGCCCCCGAGTGTGAGGATTGCTCATCACTCGGAGTATTTTCGAACTTAGGCGAATGTCGATTCGCAACTAAGCTGTCGAGTGGATGGATTACTATCCACCCAACGAGGTTTTTAACTTAGGAAAAGTGTGTTCGCAGCTAAGCCCCCGAGTGTGAGGATTGCTCATGACTCGAAGTATTTTTGAACTTAGGCGAATGTCGATTCGCAACTAAGTTGTTGAGTGAATGGATTACTATCCATCCGATGATGTTTTTAACTTAGGCGAAACGTGTTCGTAGCTAAGCCCCCAAGTGTGAGGATTGCTCATCACTCGAAGTATTTTTGAACTTAGGCGAATGTCGATTCGCAACTAAGCTATCGAGTGAATGGATTACTATCCACCCGACGATGTTTTTAACTTAGGCGAAGCGTGTTCGTAGCTAAGCCCCCGAGTGTGAGGATCGCTCATCACTCGGAGTATTTTGAACTTAGGCGAATGTCGATTCGCATCTGAGCTGTCGAGTGAATGGATTACCATCGTCTCGACAAGTTATTTTTTTTGAACCCAAGCGAAGATGGATTCGCAAATAGGCCGTTGAGTGAATGGACTGCTATCCACCCGATAGGGTTTTTAACTTAGGCGAAACATGTTTCGCAGCTAAGCCCCCGAGTGCGAGGATTGCTCGTTGCTCGGAGTATCCCCAAGTAAATAACTGCACGGTTGGAATCGACGAGGTATTAATTGCAGAGACACAAATTGCATTGATGAAGTACTCTTATTACATCAGAAAACTAATGTCTCAAGTGTAAAAACGTCAAAGCAGGTCTGCATTCCAAGCTCGTGGCTCATCCATCTGCTTCATGAGGTTATATAAGTGATAGGCTCCATTGTTTAGCACCTTGGTGACTACAAAAGGACCTTCCCATGCAGGAGCTAGCTTGTGAGGTCAGTGCTGATTCACTCGGAGCACCAAATCTCCTTCATGGAACGCTCGGCTTCTGACATTCCTTGCATGGAAGCGCCGTAAGTCTTGCTGATAGGCTGTGGTCCGGATCAGAGCCATCTCACGCTCTTCTTCCAGAAGATCTACCCCATCTTGCCTGGCCTGCTCGGCTTCGGCCTCAGAATACAGCTCCACTCGAGGAGAATTGTGGGCCAAGTCACTCGGTAGTATAGCTTCATCACCATAGACAAGGAAGAAAGGAGTTCTTCTAGTCGACCGATTAGGCGTTGTCCTCAACCCCCACAAAACAGATGGCAGCTCAGTTACCCACACACCGGCGGCATGATCCAAATCGCGCATGAGACGAGGCTTCAGACCTTGCAGAATGAGACCATTAGCCCGCTCAACTTGCCCATTGGTTTGAGGATGTGCAACAAAAGCGTAATCCACTCGGGTGCCTTGGGAGTTACAGAATCTCCTGAATTCTTCCGAGTCAAAATTAGTGCCATTGTCCATGATGATGCTGTGGGGAATGCCGAAACGGATAATGATCTCCCTCATGAACGTGACCGCCGTGCGGGAATTCAGATGGGCTTGGCTTCAATCCACTTGGTGAATTTGTCGACTGCTACCAACAGGTGGGTGAATCCTCCTTTTCCTGGTTGGAAAGGACCAACCATGTCGAGCCCCCAAACCGCAAACGGCCAGGCGAGTGGAATTGTCTTCAGAGCAGACGCTGGCTTGTGTGACAGGTTTGCATAGAACTGACAACCCTCGCAATGATCAACAATGTCCTTAGCCATTTCATTAGCCCGTGGCCAATAAAAACCCACTTGGTATGCTTTAGCGACGATCGCCCTTGAAGACGCATGGTGTCCGCAGGTTCCCGAGTGGATTTCATCTAGAATCATTTGACCTTCCTTGGGTGAAATGCAGCGCTGGGTGACACCAGTCACACTTTCTCTGAATAGCTGATCTCCCACCACAGTGAAAGCCTTGGACCTGCACACAATCTGTCGAGCCTCTGCTTCATCTTCAGGAAGCTCCTGTCTGAGGATATAGGCTATGTACAGTACAATCCATGGGAATGATAACTAGCACCTCCATGACCAGGTCAATTACAACAGGAACATCAACTTCAGTCGAGTTAGAGGAGCTTAAGGTTTGCGGGGGCTCTTCAGTGAAGGGATCCTCTTGAATTGAAGGAGTGTGCAAATGCTCCAAGAACACTCCGCTGGGGACAGGCCGTCGAGTGGAACCAATCTTGGATAGCTCATCAGCTACCTGATTTTTCAGTCGAGGAACATGGTGAAGTTCCAGACCTTCAAATTTCTTCTCCAACTTCCAGACTGCATTGCAGTATCCAGTCATAGCAGGGTTTCTAACATCCCACTCTTTCATCACTTGATTCACCACCAAATCTGAGTCACCATAAACCATCAAGCGCTTGACGCCGAGCGAGATAGCCATGCGCACCCCGTACAAAAGTGCTTCATACTCTGCCTCATTGTTGGAGGAATCAAAGTGAATTTGCAAGACATAGCTGAGCTTGTCGCCTCTGGGGGATATCAAAACAATGCCAGCACCGGACCCATTCAACATTTTGGAGTCGTCGAAGAACATTGTCCAATGCGTCGAGTGAACTTGGATAGGTTGTTGCTGTTCGATCCACTCGGCTATGAAATCTGCCAATGCTTGGGACTTGATTGCCTTCTTGGCCTCGAATCTGATGTCAAAGTGCCCCAGCTCAATTGCCCATTTAGCCACTCGACCTGATGCGTCGCGATTATTGAAAATCTCTAATAAAGGTGCATCACTGATGACTAAGATCGAATGGTCTTGGAAATAATGTGCCACCTTCTTCGCTGATAAGTAAATACCATACACCAGCTTCTGATAATGAGGATATCTCTGCTTTGAGGGGGACAAAACTTCCGAGACATAATAAACTGGCTGCTGAACCTTATAGGCTTTGCCTTCCTCTTCTTGCTCGACAGTCGGCACTGTACTGACGACCTGATTTGTGGCCGGGATGTACAGGAGCAAGGGCTCTTTGCTGACAGGAGCGGCAAGCACCGGCTAGGTGGATAGAAGGGCTTTGAGCTCAATAAACACTGCTTCGGCTTTAGGAGTCCAGTCGAATGTGTCTGATTTCTTCATCAACTGATACAAGGGCAGAGCCTTCTCACCAAGACAAGAAATGAATCGACTCAATGCCGCCAAGCAACCTGTGAGCTTCTGAACATCGTGCACTCGCACAGGAGTCTTCATACGAGTAATGGCGCTGATCTTCTCGGGATTGACATCAATTCCTTGTTCGGAAACGAGAAAACCGAGTAACTTGCCGCCAGGGACACCGAAGGTACATTTGGCCGGATTTAGCTTTATGTCGAATCGCCTCAGATTGGCGAATGTCTCAGCCAAGTCAGCCAGTAGGTCGGAACCTTGCGGGACTTGACCACTATACGTCCATGTACGCCTCGACATTCCGAGGGATTTGGTCGAGTAAACATTTCTGAATCATGCGCATAAAAGTAGCGCCGGCATTCTTGAGACCAAAAGGCATGGTGATGTAGCAAAAACACCCAAACGGGGTGATGAAGGCTGTTTTTATTTCATCTGGGCCAAACAGACGGATCTGATGGTACCCAGAATATGCGTCCAAAAACGATAATCGCTCGCACCCCGGTGTCGAGTCAACAATTTGATCTATGCGGGGGAGCGGAAAATGGTCTTTCAGACACACCTTATTGAGATGTTTGAAGTCAACGCACATGCGCAGTGACTTATCTTTCTTGGGCACCATCACAGCATTCAAGAGCCACTCGGAGTGCTAAATCACCCGAATGAACTTGGCTTGCAAGAGAGGGGCCACTTCTTCTCCGATTGCCTTGCGCTTCTCAGCCACGGATCGATGCAAATGCTCCCTGACGGGCTTGGCTTTTGGATCCACTCACAAACGGTGCTCAGCCAACTCCTTGGGAATCCCCGGCATGTCAACAGGCTTCCATGCAAAGATATCCCAGTTCTCACGGAGGAACTGGATGAGCTAGGTTTCCTATTTTCTATCGAGTGTTGTCGAGATATTCGTCGGGGCAGCGGTTGGATCCGGGTGGATGTGCACCTTCTTCACTTCTCCTGCCGACTGAAATGCCGACTCGGAAGCCGGCTTTTTTGCGCGGAGAAAATCAGCAAGGTCAGTGGTTTTCTTGTACTCCTCTAGCTCGACCATGGCCATCTGTTGATCGGCGATCTTGGACCCTTGCTGGAGACACTCTTTGGCCCGCTGTCGATTGCCACTGACCGTGATCACACCCTTAGGGTCTGGCATTTTCAGCTTGAGATACACGTAACATGGTCGGGCCATGACACGTGCATAAGCGGGTCAACTCAAAATGGCATGGTAAGCACTCTTGAAATCCACGACTTCAAACGTCAACTTTTCTTTTCGGAAATTTTTGTTATCTCCGAATGCCACATCCAATGCTATCTGGCCGAGTGACTTGGCCTTCTTCCTTGGGATGACCCCATGGAAATGCATGTTGCTTTCGCTGAGATGGGACATAGGAATGCCCATTCCCTTCAGGGTATCCGCATATAGAATGTTTAGGCCGCCACCGCCGTCCATGAGGACCTTTCTAAGTCAAGTCCCCTGCACCACCAGATCAACTACTAGAGCCTGTCGACCGGGTGTGGCCACACGGGCAGGATGGTCAGTCTGGTCGAATGTGACAGCATACTAAGACCATTTGAGGTAGGTGTGGGTGTCTGGCACAACCATGTTGATCTCTCTATTTATGACTTTCAGACGACTCTTGCTCTCGACGTCAGCAAAGATCACCAGTGTAGCAGTGACATCCGGGAATGTTTCCTTTTCTTCATCTTCATCTTCTTTTTCAGGAGATTTCCCACTCGACTGGTCTCCCTTGAACTACTGGATGAGGGTTCGACACTGTCGAGTGGTGTGCTTGGGCAAAATCAGGTTGCCTTCTGCATCTTTCTTCGTGTGAATCACACACGGCTAATCCAAGATATTGGTTCCTGACTGACCCTTCCCCTTCTTGGGGGCATACTAAGCTTTGGCCTTGCCCTTGTTCTTCGACTGAGTCGCCAGTGCTGCTGCCTCTGCCGGAGCTGGGTCTTCAGCCTTCCGCTTTTGTTTCCTATTGTTGCCGCCGCCAGACTCGTTGGCGACCGCTTTTCCTTTGCCACTATGGAGGCAGTCTTCTTCCTTGCCATTGGCGTAGCGAGTGGCAATTTCCATCATCTTGTCGAGTGAAATGTCACCAGTGCGCCCGAACTTCAAGTACAACTCTTTGTATCTCACACCGGCCTTGAAGGCACAAACAGCCTGGTGTTCCGACACATTTTCCACCGTATGATGCAGGGTATACCATCGCTAAATATAGTCCCTTAAGGTTTCACTGGGCTTCTGGACGCAGTGCTGTAAGTTGACCAGACCTATGAGGCGCTTGCAAGTGCCCTCGAAGGTCCGAACAAACACTCGGGCAAGATCTTCCCAACAATGAATGCTGGAAGGAGCCAAACGATTCAACCAAGCTCGAGCTGGACCATCCAACATAAGAGGCAGGTGCTTCATTGCGACATTGTCATTCCCGCCGCCAATCTGCACAGCCACTCGGTAATCATCTAGCCAAGTCTCTGGTTTTGTTTCACCAAAAAACTTTCCGATCCCCACCGCCATTCTGAAATTGGGGGGAATCTCCACAGAACGTATAGCTCTGCTAAAACACTCTGGACCAGACACGGCAGCTGAGCTTCCACTTGGGAGATCTTTGTCGTGTCCTTCTCTGTAGGCTCTGCTCTTGTCGATCCGCTTCTGAATAATGTATGTGCGAGCATCAAAGTCCGCGTCCCGCTCGTCACCGAAGGAGTGCCCGTCGTCCTGGCGCCGGGGCACGTATGGACCACTCCGCGGAGGAATGGGCACTCGACGGTGGTCTTCGCGGTGATGCTAATCTTTGTCTTGCCTTTCGCGATAACCGCCGCCTCGACGACATAAGGGCGACCCAGGACTATGTGCCGACTGAACGGTCTCTGCCTTGGGTGAATTGCTGTGTATCTTGTGACGAGACTGAGAAACTGCGGAATTCTGACGATGTGCTGCATCAAACAGTGCTCTGATCTGCAACAGCCCTCTACCAGCCTCTGACCGGGACGGCTGAATGGAATCTGCTATCCTAGCAGCAGCAACAACATTAAGCACGGGAGTTTGGTATACCTCGACGCCATCGTGAGATCCAGTCGGGAACAGCTGTCGCTGACGTCGACTGGGGCGCAGCAGGCGTGGACGGGCGCGCTCGTTGATCTCTGCCTGGAGCTCTTCTAGACGAATGCGTGCGGCCTCCAAAGCCCGGGCCTCGGTGGTCGCGCCGATGATGGGGGTATGAATGACCTTTTCATCACGACGCGACTACACGTTCGATGGGCCACCAGACTCATGCTCCCCATGACCAAAGCCAGGCGGTGAGCTCTGATGAGAACCTGCCATCAAGACCTCCGCTGCGGGATCGCAGCTCTCGCACTCGGAAGGCATGTCGGACGGATCGGAATCCGACTCGAACACGCCATGAAGGGACTCGGCAGCTTCGAATACCGCAACCTGCGAAGAAGCTTGATGCGCCGCTGCGTGTTTGACCCACTACTGGAGTCGTGAGCGGCCGGACTGCTTGCGACCGCGAACGGCAAGAGGAGCCGATGCATAAGGGGTCGACGGCTGACGCAACAACACGCCGCACGGACTCACACGGAAATGCGTGGCCCCGCGGACCAGGAGCGCCTTGACATCGAGAGGCGCCTCCTGGAGCCATGCCAAATCGTCGGCGATGAAAGTGAGCGCTCCGAAACGGATCTCGTGGCCCAGAGAAAAAACACCGCTGGAAGACATGTTGAAGGATGAAAAACGCAACCTCGCTGGAAGTCGCTTAGACGCCTGCCCCATGGTGGGCGCCAACTGTCGTGGGAATGAGCCTGACAGTAGATGGTAGGGGTACGAATGGAGAGGGCAGAGTCCTAGCTACGGCGAGGGTGTACACACAGATGTATGAGTTCAGGCCCCTCTCGTGGAGGTAACAACCCTACGTCTCAGTGCTCGGGAGCTTTATGTCGAGTGGAATGTAGAGATTACAATAGTTTCTAACCCTTGTGCAGGAGGGGAGGGGCGACTTATATAGAGTTCGCTGCCCCTCATAATGTCCCCGCATCAAAGGGTCTGGTCATGGGGTGTAAAGTCTGCCGTTACAGGTAACGTACGTAGTAAAAGCTATTAAGGGCCATTAAGCCAGTGTCCGCCTGTTGGGCTCTTGATGATGGCTCCTGGTCTTCTGGCGTCGAGTGAAGCAAGGTCTATCGAGTGACACGCGACTGCCGAGTGAGAGGAGAAGCTCCAAGTGGATTACTGTCGAGTGGTCTTGGACATCTCCAGGGATTGACTCGGAAGTTCATGCTTGATCTTCAAGTCCTCCCATGTAGTGTCCTTAGGTAGGGTAGGTGGGCCTTGCCTAAGACCCTATCCTAGGTACATATCCTCGTCAATATGAATTGTGGAAATGATATTATACAGTATGTAATGTTTGAAAATTATTGTGCAACTTGTCTTGTCAGTACATGAAGTGTTGATTTGTTCTTATGTGTACAAACCTATCTCACGAGTTCTTTTTGAGTTTTGTGTGGATGAAGTTTTTGAGAATAGGTGAAACCGGGATATGAGAGGATTGAACAAGATACAAAATCTCAAGCTTGGGGATTCACAAGGCACCCCAAGTAAATATTGCAGGAAGTCTCAAGTATCTCAACTTGGAGATGCTACGCACCCCACCTCTCTTCATCAACAATTATCGGCTAGCCTATGTTGAGCCTAAATTTTTATTTGTTCACATGATGTGTGCTATCATTGGAATGTCATTTTATTTTGTTTGCCGTTTCAATAAAATCATTGGATCTGAAATTTTGAATAAGAGAGTGTCCTCACATGGCTATTTAACTAATTGACTAAGCATTGATCTTCACTTATATCTTTTTGGAGTAGTTTGTCATTCACTCTCGTGCTTCACTTATATCCTATGAGTAAATGGTTGAATGATTGAATATCATAAATTTGGAATTAAATATGCTTCATATACTTATCCCATGGGGAGTGATGTCTTCACACATAATAAGTATAGGTGGTAAAATTTATTGAAAGTTAGCAAACACCGCATTGGTCACTTGAACAATTCATGAAAGAATATTGAAGGAAGAGTGATTCCACATATAAACATACTATCTTGGACATCTTCTATGATTGGTAGCTAATTAATTATTTTCAAACTCGAGAAAATTAGTTGAAATTGGACAAGGAAGATAACTTAATGAGTTATGTTTGGGTATATTTGTGTAGAAGTTATATTGTTATGGATCCTCCAACATGTGGTGCTTGCTTCCAACTCATACTAGCCAAAACTTCCGCAGCAAGTAGAAATACTACTTGTGCATCCAAACACCCTTAAACCTGTTTTGCCATGAGAGTCCACTATACCTACCTATGGATTGAGTAAGATCCTTCAAGTAAGTTGTCATCGGTGCAAAATGCAATAAAATTTGATCCTAAATATGTATGATCTTTTATTGTAAGGGAAAATAAGCGTTGTACGAACTTGTGATCGTAAAGAAATAAAAGCGACGAACTGCATAGTAAAGGTTGGTATCATAAAGGGCAATACAACATGATGTTCCTTTGCATTAAGGGTTTGCACATCCAAAAACAAAAAGCGCATGGCAACCTTTGCTTCCCTCTATGAAGGGCCTATCTTTTACTTTATAGTACTTACATTTACGCAAGAGTCATGGTGATCTTCACCACTTCCTATATTTCGCCTTTTTCTCTTTGCAAGCGTCATGTGTTGGGGAATGATCTAGGCATATATGTCCATTCAAATATATTTGATCATGAATTATTATTGTTGACAATTATCTATATGATAAATAAATTGGGAGGCAAAACTTTAAGCCCCTATGTTTCTCTGTGTACGATGGATGCCATTTGCTCTAAAAATATGCTTTGAGTGTTAGCAATCATGGAAGACTATATGATAGTTGAGTATGTGGAATTTTCTAAATCAAAGCTCTTACATAGACCCTTCCCAAAAATAAGATGAATTGCAATTGTTTGGTGACTGAAAGCACAGTTTGCTAGTTTTCAAGAAACTTTAAGGTCTATACTTTAACATGTGAATAGCTTGTTACTTCATCATGAGAAGCTTTGTGAGATAAGCTACTGTTTATGATATTTAATGATGCTAGAAAAAGTTTTTGGAACTATTATTGATCAAACTTGTGCACTTTCTAGCATTCACACTTCATAAATTATTTCTTTTATCATTTACCTACTCGAGGACGAGAAGGAATTAAGCTTGGGGATGCCGAGTCTCCAACGTATCTATAATTTATGAAGTATTCATGCCATGACAATAATTCTATATGATTTTGGTATGATTTTATTAGAACTAACCCGGACTGACCATGTTTTCAGTAGAACACCGTGGTGTCGTTTTTTGTGCAGAAATAAAAGTTCTTGGAATGGGCTGAAAATTTACGATGATTTTTTAATGACTAAAAGAGACCCCCCGAGCACAAGAGCCGGGCCAGGAAGTGGACGAGGAGGCCACAAGCCTGCTGCCCCCCTGATACGTCTCCAACGTATCTATAATTTATGAAGTATTCATGTTGTTATTTTATCATTCTTGGATGTTTTACAATCATTCTATATCAACTTTATATAATTTTTTGGGACTAACCTATTGACCCAGTGCCCAGTGCCAGTTGCTATTTTTTGCTTGTTTTTTACATCGTAGGAAATCAATATCATACGGAGTCCAAACACCACGAAACTTTTTGGAGATTTTTTCGGACCAGAAGGAAACCAATGCGCTAGAGCTGCACCTCGGGGTGCCCCGAGGGGGGCACAACCCACCAGGGCGGGCCAGAAGGCCCAGGCGCGCCCAGGTGGGTTGTGCCCACCTCGGTGGCCTCCTGCACCCCCTCTTTGCACTATAAATTCCCAAATATTTCGACTCCCTTTGGGGGATCCCTAGATTAGAAGTTCCGCCGCCGGAAGGCTCTATAGCCACCAAAAATCAATCTAGACCCCGTTCCGGCACCCTGCCGGAGGGGGGAATCATCTCCGGTGGCCATCTTCATCATCCTGGCAACCACCACGATGAGGAGGGAGTATTCCACCCTCGGGGTTGAGGGTTTGTACCAGTAGCTGTGTGTTTAATCTCTCTCTCTCTATCTCATGATCTATATCATGGGCTTTGTTAATATAGATGGATCATCTGATGTTTCTCCCCTCAATAATCTTATTGTGATGAATTGGATCTTTACCCTTTGAAGTTTTGTTATGTCGAATTGAATATTCACATTTGGGAACACATAATGTATGTCTTGCGGTATGAATACTTTAGGTGACATTGGGGTATCTTATTGGTTCACTTGATATACGTTATGGCACTCAACTTGCGGATTCTCGCGGTGATATTGGTGTAATCTATGCATAGGGGTTGATGCACGTTTTTATTATCTTTTATCCGATAGAAACTTTGCGGATCGCTTGTAGTTCTTTGTGTGGATTGAGTATTATGAATATGAATTTGCTTTGGTGTTATTCTAGTACAAACTCTTGAGTAGATCGATCGGAAAGAATATCTTGTGTTATTCTAGTATGAACTCTAGGATAGATCAAACACAAAGATTAGCTTTGACATGGTTTCGTACCCTACAAACAATTTCTATCTTTTGTTCTCCTAAAATAGGAACTCGGCAGTGATTCATCGCACTTTGAGGGGTGGTCATATGATCCAACTATGTTAGCACTGTTGAGATATTGCACTAGCGAAAGTACGGACCCTAGGCCTTGTTTTCAAGCATTGCAATACCGTTTTTGTGCCCATTTACTATTTTCTACCTTGTTGTTTTTATTTATTCAGAATATATAAATATATTTCTACCATCCATATTACACATTTATCACCATCTCTTCGCCTAACTAGTGCACGTATACAATTCGCCATTGTATTGGGTGTGTTGGGGACACAAGAGATTTCTTGTATTTGGTTGTAGGGTCATTTGAGAGAGACCATCTTCATCCTACATCTCTCACGGATTGATAAACCTTGGGTCATCCACTTGAGGGAAAATCGCTACTGTCCTACAAAACTCTGCGCTTGGAGGCCCAACACGTGTCTACAAGAATAAAGTTGCGTAGTAGACATCAAGCTCTTTTCTGGCGCTGTTGCCGGGGAGGTGAGTGCATAAAGGTATATCTTTAGATCTTGCAATCGAATCTTTTAGTTTATTGTTTTATCACTAGTTTGGTTTATTAAAGAAAACTACAAAAAATGGAATTGAGGTCGCATCATATTATTGATCATCTTTGTAATATCTTTCATGAAAATGATGGAAAGGAAAATTGTGCTCAACTGTTAGAAGAAGAAGTTATTACAGTGCTTCGCACTAAATATTTGAGTGATGAGCATGATATTGATATTGTTAGTATGAATTCTCTGAATATTCATGAAGCTAATGATATGCAAAGCCACAAGCTTGAGGATGCTATGTTTGATGAAGATGATATTTTTAGCCCCCCAAGTTTTGATGAGCAAAACTATTATGATTATGACATGCCTCCTATCTATGATGATTATTGTGATGACACGTATGCTATAAAGAGTAATGGTAACCATGAGACTTGTCATCATCATTTTAATATTCAAAGTGGTTATGTCAATCAAGTATGTCATGATAGTTATTTTGTTGAGTTTGCTCCCACTATTTTGAATGAGAAGAAAATTGCTTATGTGGAGAGTGAAAAATTTTATATGCTTGTGGATCATAAAAATAATGATTTATGTGCTGATTATATTGTGGAATTTATTCATGATGCTACTGAAAATTATTATGAGGGAGTAACATATGCTTATATGAATTGCAATAATATCAAGTTTCCTCTCTATGTGTTCAAATTCTTGAAGATATGCTTGTTTTCCCTTCCTATGCTAGATGGTTCTTGCTCCCATAAATTGTTTTATCACAAAATCCCTATGAATAGGAAGTGGGTTAGACTTAAATGTGCTTTTCATGAGATTCATGATGATCTTTTGCATGTTTCAATTACTATTCCTTTGTGAGCATCATTGAAATCATCATGCCTAGCTAAAAGGCATTAAAGAAAAGCGCTTGTTGGGAGACAACCCAACACTTTTAATTTCTGTTTTTGTGTGTTCACATGATTAAGCTACTGTACTAATCATGTTTTGTGTCTTTTATTTCAATAAAGTGCCAAGTAAATCCTTTGGGATAGTGTGGATACTTGCTTGTTTGATTCTGTGCAAAAACAGAAAGTTCTACATCCAGTATATGAATTATCTGATTTTACTGAAGAGTCAAAAAATTCTGAAATTTTTACAAAAACTTTATATGAAAATTCCTTGACTTTTACTATTTTTTAAGAATTTTTAGAGTCAGGGAACTTTGGTGATCATTCAGATCTTTACAGACTGTTCTGTTTTTGACAGATTCTGTTTTATAGTTTGCTTGTTTCAAGTGTTCCTATAGCTTATATTGAGTAATATAAGTTGTGGGAGTGATGGAGTACAGTAGGTACAATGTGGTAATAATTATGAGCCTTGTCTTGACAGTACCTAAGTGAATGATTTATCTTTACTACACTAACCTTTCTCACAAAGTTCCGTTAAGTTTTGTGTGATTGAAGTTTTCAAGTTTGGGGCGAGACACCAATATGAGGAGAACAAGGAGTGACAAGAACCTAATCTTGGGGATTCACAAGGCACCCCCAAGGTAATATCCAAGGAATACTGAAGCGTCTAAGCTTGGGGATGCCCTGGAAGGCATCCCCTCTTTCGTCTTCAACACTATCGGTATATCTTACTTGGAGCTATATTTTTATTCGTCACATAATATGAGTTTTTCTTGGAGCATAATTTTATTTTGTTAATTTCTGTTAGGTGTTATTTATAATATTATTTTTAAATAAAAAGTTTCAAGAATTGCCTTCAGGATGCTTGCATTGCATGTTTTGATATGTGAAACTTCTGCTGTAGCATTTGGATTTTCATATTTCACTTGTCTGTGGAAAGTTTCTGAAATTTTTACACAGTATGGTCATATAAATTTTATAGAATTTCCTAAAGTTTTATAATTTTATGAGTTTCATAAGTAAACTATTTTCTTAAATGTCTACAGACTGTTCTGTTTAGACAGATTGCCGTCATAGTTTCGTTATCTATTTATCCTACAGTTTCCATAGCCTATATTGGTAGATATAAATTGTGGGAATGATAGTATACAGTACATAATGTTTTAAAATTATTATGCAACTTTTCTTGACAGTACATAAAAATTTGATTTATTATTATGTGTACTAACCTATCTCACGAGTTCTTTTTGAGTTTTGTGTGGATGAAGTTTTTGAGAATAGGTGAAACCGTGGTATGAGAGGATTGAACGAGATACAAAAGCTCAAGATTGGGGATGCCCAAGGCACCCCAAGTAAATATTTCAAGAACTCTCAAGCATCTAATCTTGGGGATGCTACGCATCCTACCTCTCTTCATCAACAATTATCGGTTAGCCTATGTTGAGCCTACATTTTTATTCGTTCACATGATGCGTGCTATTCTTGGAGTGTTATTTTTCTTTTGCTTGATGTTTGAATAAAGTACTTAATATATGAAAATATTTATTGAGGGAGAGAGTCCTCACAAAGCTACTTAATTGTTTGACTGCTCATTAATCTTCACTTATGTCTTTTGATAGTAGCTTGTCATTTACTCTTGTGCTTCACCTATATCCTATGAGTAAATTGTTGAATAAATTGAATGTCATGAAGTTGAAACCATATCATGCCTAGTGGTAGCTTCACATTGGGTTTAGAAAATGAAATCTTTTGAGGCTTGACAATCACAATATTGGTCATACAAGCAATTCACGAATAATTAGTATAAGGAAGAGAACTTTCACATGTAGATACACTATCCTGGAAATCTTTTGTGATTGTGAGTCACCATCAAAATATTATATGCCAAAATTGATGACGTTGGATAAGGAAGACAATTTAATGATTTATGTTTGTTCATATTCACATAGAAGTTATATTGTCATAGATCCTTCAACATGTGGTGCTTGCCCCCATCTTTGCTAGCCAAAAATTCCGCACCAAGTATGAGCTCTACTTGTGCATCCAAATCCTACCCAGCCTTTGCCATATGTGTCCACTATATCTACCTATATGCGGTATTTCCGTGTCGTCCTAAGCAAATATGTATGTGCGATCTCTAATTTTCAAAATAAACTTCTCTTTTGTGTGTTTGTTTCGGCTCGCGGAGCGGTGAGGGGTGGCTAATATTTTCCATGCTAGATGTGTTATTCTCACGATGAGTGTTTATTCACTTTTCATTGCACGAGAGTAAGCCAAAGGTATTAGGGATGCCCAGTCCCGAAATGCAAAAATGAATTTACATTATGTTGTCAAATAATAAATTCCTTGGAAAGTGAAAATATGGTGGAAAAAGGAATAAACTTTATTTTCTGTTTGGGAACCGCCTATGATATATCTAGCATGGAAAGTGTTGGGAACTCTAAGTTGTTTTCCTTGGTGGGATGGATACACCTCCCAAAATGTTTTTGTCTCTAAGTTTTTCGCTTTGAGCTCTGGCACCTCTACAAATCCCTACTTCCCTCTATGAAGGGCCTATCTTTTAATTTATGCATTTACTTTTATGCAAGAGTCAAAGTTTTTTCTCTCTATTCCTTTTTATTTTTCTCCTTTGGCAGGCATCATGTGGTGAGGAAAGATGTAGGCACATATGTCCAGTTGAATATGGGTAGCATGAGTTATTATTGTTGACATCACCCTTGAGGTGAATACGTTGGGAGGCAAAGCAATAAGCCCCTATCTTTCTTTGTGTCTGGTTGAAACGTTTTGCCCATGTGTATGTGGTGAGTGTTAGCAATTATAGAAGACTATAGGATGGTTGAGTATGTGGAGCTCTTACTTAAACTCTATTGAATAAGTTGAATTGCAATTGCTTGGTGACTGAGAACATAGGTTGTTGGGTTTCAAGAGACTTCATTGTTTGAACCTTAACATGTGAATTGGTTGCTACTTTAACACGAGAAAACATTATGAGAAAAGAATTGTTGTAATGATGCTAGGAAAAGTGACTGAAATTATCATTGATCAAACTTATGCACTTTGCTAGCATTCACACTTCATAAATTATTTATTTTATCATTTACCTACTTGAGGACGAGTAGGAATTAAGCTTGGGGATGCTGATATGTCTGCAATGTATCTATAATTTATGAAGTATTCATGCTATTATTTTATCATTCTTGGATGTTTTACAATCATTTTATAGCAACTTTATATCATTTTTTGGGACTAACCTATTGACCCAGTGCCCAGTGCCAGTTGTTGTTTTTTGCTTGTTTTTTACATCACAAGAAATCAATATCAAACGGAGTCCAAACACCATGAAACTTTTTGGAGATTTTTTTGGACCAAAAGGAAACCAATGGGCCAGAGCTGCACCTGGGGTGCCCCGAAGGGGGCACAACCCACCAGGGCGCGCCAGGAGGCCCAGGCGTGCCCAGGTGGGTTGCGCCCACCTCGGTGGCCTCCCACACCCCCTCTTTGCACTATGAATTCCCAAATAGTCCTAAACCCTTCGGGGGATGCCTAGATCAGAAGTTCCGCCGTCGCAAGGCTCTATAGCCACCTAAAACCAATCTAGACCCCGTTCCGGCACCCTGTCGGAGGGGAATCATCTTCGGTGGCCATCTTCATCATCCCGATGACCACCACAATGAGGAGGGAGTAGTCCACCCTCGGGGCTGAGGGTTTGTACCAGTAGCTATGTGTTTATTCTCTCTCTCTCTCTCGTCATCTATATCATGGGCTTTGTTAATATAGTTGGATCACATGATGTTTCTCCCCTCTATACTCTTATTGTGATGAATTGAATCTTTATTCTTTGAAGTTTTGTTATGTCAGATTGAATGTTCAGATTTGGGAACACATGATATATGTCCTGCGGTATGAATACTTGAGGTGACATTGGGGTATCTTATTGGTTCACTTAATATACGTTATGGCACTCAACTTGCGGATTCCCTCAGTGATATTGGGATAATCTATGCATAGGGGTTGATGCACATTTTTATTATCTTTTCTCCGATAGAAACTTTGGGGATCCCTTGTAGTTCTTTGTGTGGATTGAGTATTATGAATATGAATTTGCTTTGGTGTTATTCTAGTACGAACTCTTGAGTAGAACGATTGGAAAGAATAGCTTGCGTTATTCTAGTACGGACTCTAGGATAGATCGAATGGAAAGAATAGCTTTGAGGTGGTTTCGTACCCTACAAAAAATTTCTATCTTTTGTTCTCCGCTAATAGGAACTCGGGAGTGATTCTTTATCGCACTTTGAGGGGTGATCATATGATCCAACTATGTAAGCACTGTTGAGAGATTGCACTAGCGAAAGTACAGACCCTAGGCCTTGATTTCAAGCATTGCAATACCGTTTTTGTGCCCGTTTACTATTTGCTACCTTGCTGTTTTTATTTATTCAGATTATAAAAATATATTTCTACCATCCATATTACACTTTTATCACCATCTCTTCGCCGAACTAGTGCACCTATACAATTTGCCATTGTATTGGGTGTGTTGGGGACACAAGAGATTTCTTGTATTCGGTTGCAGGGTCGTTTGATAGAGACCATCTTCATCCTAGAGATTGATAAACCTTAGGTCATCCACTTGAGGGAAAATTGCTACTGTCCTACAAAACTCTGCGCTTGGAGGCCCAACACGTGTCGACAAGAATAAAGTTGCGTAGTAGACATCACCCCCCTAGGGCACGCCCTTGTGGCTTGTGGACTCCTCGAGCACCCCCTTGGCGTGAGACCAATGCCAAAAATTCCTATAAATAAATAAACCTCCAAAAAGAAACCTAGACCAGAAGTTCGCCGCTGCAAGTCTCTATAGCCACGAAAAACCAATCTTGGCCCTCTCCGACACCCTGCCGGAGGGGGTCACCATCACCGAAGGCCATCTTCATCATACCGGAGGGGCCATCATCCCCATGGAGGCCAAGGACCAGAGGGAGAACCTCTCCCCACCTAGTGGGGAGACCATGGAGGAGGAAGCACAAAGGGGAGACCCTCTCCCCCTCTCTCTCGGTGGCACCAGAGTGCCATTGGGGGAACCATCGCCGCGGTGATCGTCTTCATCAACATCACCTTCTTCATCACCGTACTCATATCTTTTCAGTGGTCCACTCTCCCGCATCCCGTTGTAATCCCCTACTTGAACATGGTGCTTTTTGCCACATATTATGATCCAATGATGTGTTGCCATCCTATGATGTTTTGAGTAGATTTCTTTTGTCTTATAGGTTGATTGAGGATCTAGATTGGTTTGAGTTGTATGTTTATTTTGGTGCTGTCCTATGGTGCCTTCCGCGCCGCGCACACATGAAGGATTCCCGCTATAGGGTGTTGCAATACGTTCAAGATTCGCTTATAGTGGGTTGCTTGAGTGATAGAAGCATAAACCCGAGTAAGGGGTTGTTGCGTATGGGATAAAGGGGACTTGATGCTTTAATGCTATGGTTGGGTTTTACCTTAATGATCTTTATTAGTTGTGGATGCTTGCTAGAGTTGCAAGCATAAGTGCATATGATCAAAGTAGAGAGAGTATGCTAGCTTATGCCTCTCCCTCATATAAAATTTGCAATAATGATCACCGATCTTGTTAACAATTGCCTAGGACAATTCCGCACACCGACCCATCATTATTCCACACTCGCTATTTGTAATATATCGAAATATATTCTAACTTTATGATAACATCACCTATTTTTATATTTTAGTTCTCCGATATGATGCAAAGCTATTCTCTTCATACCCACAACGTAGTTTTATTTCTCGTTTCTAGTTGGAAGCAAACATTTGGCGTACGTAGAGTCGTATCAGTGGCATATAGGACTTGAGAGAATATTGATCTTACTTTTAGCTCCTTGTGGGTTCGACACTCCATACTTATCACTTCCACCTTTGAAAATTTCTAACATGATTCCTTGCACTTGGGGATTATCAAACACCTGCTCCTCCATTACCGGTGTTGATTCGATGACCTTGTGGCTGTTATGCGGTCGGCGCCCGTGGTCGATGCTGGGGGCATCCACCGGTGCCATCTCATCATTAGGGAAGACTAGCCTCTCGCACACAGGCCCCCTCGCCACCATGCTTCCCAGCCTCTCCTTCACCGACCCCCACCCTGCTTGTTCCTCGGGTTCTGTGGGCACTGCTTGCTGTAGTGGTCGGGGTTCTTATAGATGATGCAGCGAAGAGGGTCGCAGCAGTCTATTCTACGGCGGCGCTTGCTGAGTTAGTGGAAACAGAGCCCTTGAAGCGGTTTAAGAAGGCCGCGCGACCTGGCGGGTGTCCATGGTCTAGTTGTTGCCGGTGGCCAGCCTGGCGGAGCACTGCCCTCGGATCTGTGGCCCAACGTCCATTCTTGCGCGATTGATGGCACATCCATCCTTCTTCAATGTTGCCAACCTCGTCAGTTGCCCGAAATGGTGAAGGGGAGGAGAAAACCACGATGGACTGGAGCTTGTGCCTCCCTGGTGGTGGAGGCGGATTTGGATCCGCCGGATCTTGTGAAAACCCCTCGGGGGGGGGGGGGCATCCTGGCGCAGGAATCGCGGCGGAGACCCGCTCCCCTTGTCGGTCGCTTGGGGAGGCGTGTCTGACGCAACTAATGGACCGGGGGATAGATCTGGCTATTCCCCCGACGTAATGAATGGGAGGCACCGTGTGCCCATCTTCTCGGGGCGCAGGCGGAGAAGGCATGGCTGAGGGGGCAGGCGGCGGTCAAGGAGGGCCGACAGCCCCTGTTTGGTGGCCGCCGCGGCCGGAGTGGCCAGCGGCGTGGGGAGGGGAGTGGGCGAGCTAGAGAACCTCAAGTCCTCTTTTGTTCTCTTAGCGTGGGTCAACAATCCAGTGAGACGGTAGTACTCTAAAAAAACAATCCAATAGAACCTTCTAGCATGGCACCAAGAAATGATCAAGTAACAGGGCAGGAGCTCGACCAACTGTATGACCAGCACGCTCATTCGCACAACGGTTTGAACTATATCGCCTCCGCCATGGTGAGTTGTGATACGATGCATGTGGCCACGTGGCACGAAAGCTGGGGGAGGGGTCGAGCCACACATTTTGCTATTACCATCGTCACGCGTGGCTGATAGAAATATCGTCAGGTGCTTGGATGCTGATTGGGAGCTTCGTGTGCAGGTGGCTGCCACCATGGGGTCTTTGACATATCCAAATCAATTTGCTAGTATGTTTCCAGCCTCTTCTGCTTGCTCATTATATCGAATCTTCGAAGCTCACAGGAGACCTAGGTCGTACGCGAGACCTCGATTGGAATCGATCATAATAAAAATCACTTGTATGCCAACCCAGCATGAACAGGGCAGCTTCTCATCCGAACGGGTTGTCAGCCCATCCTAACAATTAGAGCAAGAGTCGTTTAACTGGCTCACGGCTATATGCCACCCATTGTGATTTCTTGTATAGGGTCGCCTACAGAAGTCGTTGATGGGCTGGTCCAGTAATCACGTGTCCACATCACGTTGATGTCACACGTGTTTTTTTGTTCACATGTGCTATTCTTTTCATTTTTATTTTTTACGATTGATAATATTTTAAAATAATATAAACATATATATTACAAAAAACACTTTATATTTCTAAACAATCTAAATATACATATTACAAAAGACACTTACACAAAATATGGAAAAATGTTAATCACGGATTTCAAAAATACTAAATGTTTACAGGAAAATGTTAATCATTTGTGCGAAAAATGTTTGTGACATCTAAAAAGAATTAAATACTGTGCCTCAACTTCTTCCATGCAGTTAGTTTGATGCCTAGAGGTCTAAAAATTAAAGAATGTGGTAGCGAATTTGAAAAATGTTTCATATGTATTCAAAAGTTATAATGTGTTTAAAAAAATGTCCGTCCAGCATTCATTGACAATGTATATTTTCAAAAAGGTTCAACATGTTTTAGAAAATGTTCAACGAATATTAAAAACAATCGTGTAAAATTATCCTTACATTTCTACAAACACAGTTGACATGGTTCGATACATTCATAACATTTAATATTATTACACAATAATTTTAATATATGTTGAATACTTTACAAAATACAGTATTGTCAAATTTTTAATGTTTTTGTTTTATAAATATAATGAATATACACAATAATTGTGTGTATTTCTGGTCCGGAGTGAAGATATATAATTTTACACATTAATTATAAATATTCCATGAAATTTTAATTAAATCCACGTTATTTTTTGAAAAGGTTAATTACCTGTTCAAAGTACACAATAATGAAAAGAACTATTAAATATTTAAAAATACACAGTAAGTGTTGGTGTAATTCAACGAAATGTTTTGTACATTTTGAAAACACATAGGTTACACTTAGTAAAATGTTCACGAGTTTCAAAAATGTGTTTGGGTCACTTTCTAAAAACAGTGTAATATGTTTAAACATGTTTGCGTAATGTAAAAAAAATCATACAACAAAAAATGTACGTGACATTATAAATAAAAATCCAGAGATTCCAAAGAATGTTTGTGATATTTTAAAAATATGTTTATACAGTGTACAAAAATATTCATGTAGGTTAAAAATATATATATGTGTATTACATAAATGTACCTGACATTTTAAAGAAATATTAAAGTGTCAAAAAAATGTCCACTAAATTTCTGAAGATATTTGTACAATGTAAAAAAATGTTCATGTAGTTTAAACAAAATGTTTATTTTCTATTACAAAAATGTACAACGTGTATTTGGAAAAATGTTCCCATTTATTCAAAAAGTAATCAAAACATCTATTTCACAATGTGTAAATCATATATTGATGCGGAGCATCCCACTGATATCACCATGCCAAGAGTGCCTTTGTCAAGAGACATGTGCAACATCTACTTCAAGCATACAAAGGTGAATCTTCTTCTTTACATGTGTCAACTTGTGTCCTTTGAGGGTGGTATACTACTTGAACCTCCTACTTTGTGCATGCATAGGTTCGAGCGGAGCTTCATAGATGGCGAGGGGGATTTCAAGTGCCGGAGAAGAACTACACCATCCAAGAAGGAAGCCTGGAAGCAGAGAAAGAACCTCGAAGACGCAAGAGAAGCGCCAAGACCCGAAGCATCGGGAAGCTCCCAGGACACCACGGGTGCCCGGACCTTGGACCCCAGGTGCCCCGACTTTGGGCGCTAGCCTCCGGATACCCCGGCTGCTCGGACCTTTGAACCCCACGTGTCCTTACTTTGGACCCCAGGCGCGTGGAACCCTAGTGTCGATACTCCTGGTGCCTGAACCCTTTATCCCGGGTACATGGACGTGTCTGCGTGCATGTGTTGAGCTTGTGCCATGTATCTTACCCATTTCGCCTCACTTGTCTCTTCATGCATGGGACCTATATATTCTCCTACCGCCTCCTCATTTATGGGGTTAGCTAACAATACATATCATATCATAGAGCTTATCTCATGTATCTCCCGTTGTGGGATTCCTCTTAGGTGTACATCCATGAGTGGATTCAAGGCTCCCTAGTAAGAAGAACCATCTATGCTTATCAAGGCCCCTTAGGCTAAGATTCTACATGGAATTCAAGACCCATCTCTCCTAGATATTTGGATTAACTACCTTTATATCTTTACTTCCCTTGTCGTTCTTGGACCTTGATGCAACTTTTGTATTACTTGTGATTTGGGGAGTACTTGGTGTGGATCATGTCCATTACAGTGTTCTTCTTGTGTTTCCCCTTGTGTTCTTGGTGTTCTCCCTCAAATCCACCTCCAAATCGCGAAGATTGGGTCGCATAGGGTCTCTACCCCCATCTTGGATCCGAGCAAGGTTCTCATGAAATTGGACTAAATTTTGAAAAGTTCCCCCAAAAACAACTCCCCAAAAATATCTTGCGTTTTGTGGATTCAAGGCCCCCTAGTGAGAAGAACCACCGATTGTTGCTCTGAATAACTTGAATATCAATCTCCTTCTGTTGCTTCCTTAAAGCAGATGGATGAAGAAATTGAGATGGAAGCAAATGCTTCATCTCACCAGGAATCACCGCCCGTGTCTCAATTCACTATTGAAGAAGCCGGTGTTGAAGAATAGTAAGATGACGTGGTGTTGTAAATGTGCCCTAGAGTCAATAATATTTTATTATAATATTTCCATATTCACAACTGAGAGTTTATATTCTATGTTATAACTGCTATGATTCTAGAATATGTGATTCAGTGGAAAACTGGTATGCATGTGTGGAATAGTAAATGATAAAATGAAGGTTCCTAGTCTTGCCTCTAACACTGGCTCCAATGTTGTCGATGATCATGTTTTCGGGATCTTACGATATCGTTTAGAGTAATGATGGTCCTCGAACAACATGGAGAGTATAACATTAGTAGAACGATCATATTGACTCGACCCAAACTTATTTTTATACTATGAGATAATATCATCGAAAATCAATTGTTATAACACGAAGTGTTAACATGTGTTTTATGTTCCTTAGACCATGAGAATATCCTAGTCACTTCTTATCATACGATGAGATTTGGGTTCTCTCAAACGTCATGTGACAACCCAAGTGCTGCCCCTACCTTTTTATTTGGCATGTAACCTATTGCATGAACCTTGTGCCATGAGATTAATGACATTGCACCTTGTCATGCCATGCTTGTTTTTGAATCCATGCATCATGCATCATTTCATCCATCATGCATTTTGATTCTTATGTGGCCTTGTGTGATTGGTGGGTTGTGATCTTGAGTGTTGTGTGTGATGTAGTGGAATGTTGGTGTGCAACCCTCCTTTTCTTCCCTCTCTTTCTTTTCAACAAACCTTCCAATACCCCCCTTTTTGCTTCATGTTATTTGTTAAGCAGAATTAAGTTGCTATTTAAATGATTTAAAAATGTTCAAGAGGTAGCCCTATATGTGTTATGAATTTTGAGTATGGGTGTTTTGATGTTTGAAGTTTGTGTGCTTGTGAGTTTTAAATAACAAAGGGCTGCCTATTTTAAAATATTTAAATTACTTGTCCTAAAAATCAACTTAATATTTTTATTAAATAGTGCATCATATTTTCTTTGCACCAGAACCTTTTTATTTTTCTCTGGGTTTTTTCCCTTGTGTTGTGGTGTTTTAAAAAAGAATAGGCTTTTCTTTTGTTTGTCTCAGAGAGTGTGTGCGTGTGGCCTTCCCGGCCCATGAGGCCCAGCAGCCACCTGACGGCCACCTGCTACGTCGTCGTTGTCGTCAGGTTCAGAGAGAGCGAGAGTGCTTCGCCGTCCCCTTTCCGTCGCCGTTGCCGTTTGGTCGTCGTCGCCGGTAGCGTTCTCGCCTACGTTTGGTGGCTGTGCTAGTGTGTGTGTGTGTGGGGGGGGGAGGGTAGGAGCAGGGCGTCCAGCGAGCGCCTCCGCCGCTCGTGTGGTCATCGGAGTCCTCCGATTGGCCGCCGCCATGCTCTGTCGCGCAGGTGTCGTTCTTCTTCAGTTTCATCAGACATGGTAGTGCGTGTGTGTACTAGTGCATTAGTCCCCTCCTCTATTATCAGTCGAGCCTATAGCAGAGTGGTAGGCATCAGGGGAAGCAACCAGGAGGTTGTGGGTTCGATTCCGAACCCCTCCCCATTTTTATTTTCTTTTTCTTTTTTATTTTTCTTTGTTTTCTTCCATTGCAATATATATATGTGTGTAGTTAATTCCAGCATGTGTTTTTCTTATTTTGCTTGATTGTGTGCATGTGTGTGTATGTGTATGTGCATGTGAGTGTGCACATATGTATGACCTTGTGCTTGTGTGTGTGTGTGCCACATAGTGTGGTACATATATATGCATGTATGTGAGTGTGAGGGGTGTGTTGGTTGGGTGTATGTGTGTATACATAGGTGTATATGCATATGTGTGTGTGTGGCAGATTGCACACATGTTGTGTGAGTATATATGCATGTGTGTTTGTGGGAGTGAGTGTGTGTATGCCTATGTGAATTATGCATATATGAGCATGTGAGTGTGTGTGGGTGAACACCCCCTTGTTGGGTGGTATGCTCATGAGTGTTGGTGCTCATATGCCTTGGGCATATATAGAGCATGGATGTGCTTGCTTGTAGTGTGTGTGTAGAGTGTATGTGTGTGGGGGGACTAGTGGGTTTCCCCACTTGATAAACCCCTTTGTTGTATTTATATGCATGTGGTGATTGTTAGCTCTTTTCCATCTCTAGCTAAGTTAGAAATCTGGTTGTGATCATTTATGCCCATGTTCAAATAAAGCTATGTATCACTTATGAGAATAGGTGGTAGTTTTGCTATCTTATTTGTGCCTTGTTGTTTCACATGAACATATGAGTATGACACATGTTTTTGGGGTATAAAGAGCCAATGAATCCATTGGTGCGTTCAGATTTCACTTTGGAGCAAGTTCATAAAACTGTCATTTTAGCTGTGATGCCAATTTGTTATTTTTGCATGATTTAATCCTTGCTTGCTTTGGGGCATGTGCCAACTAGGAAGTGCTAGTGTTTTATATCTACTATGCCATGGTATTTTTGTTTAACATGAGAATCACCCATATAAGTGGGAAACATGCTGCTAAGTAGCCAACTTAATGTTTCTATTTCAGCATGCTAAAAATTACCAAGTCTGAGAAATCTGCTGTTATTTTTATGCCATGTAGAGTGGTTGGTATCTTGTGATGTATTGTGAATTAGATCATGCTCAGTGCTAGTATTTTTGTTGGAAATATGCCCTAGAGGCAATAAATAAAGTGTTTATTATTGTATTTCCTTGTTCATGATAATCGTTTATTATCCATGCTATAATTGTATTAATTGGAAACATGGATACATGTGTGGATACATAGACAAACACAATGTCCCTAGTATGCCTGTAGTGAACTAGCTCGTTGATTGAAAGATGGTTAAAGTTTCCTAGCCATGGACATGAGATGTCATTTGATAACGGGATCACATCATTAGGAGAATGTTGTGATGGACAAGACCCAAACTACAAACGTAGCTTATGATTGTGTCAGTTTATTGCTACTGTTTTCTGCATGTCAAGTATATGTTCCTATGACCATGAGATCATGCAACTCACAGATATCGGAGGAGTACCTTGTGTGTATCAAACGTCGCAACATAACTGGGTGACTATAAAGGTGCTCTATAGGTGTCTCCGAGGGTGTCTGTTGAGTTGGCATGGATCAAGACTGGGATTTGTTACTTCGTGTAACGGAGAGGTATCTCAGGGCCCACTCGGTAATACACCATCACAATAAGCCTTGCAAGCAATGTGGCTAAGTGTTGGTCACGGGATCTTGTATTACAGAACGAGTAAAGAGACTTGCCAGTAACGAGGTTGAACTAGGTATGGAGATACCGACGATCGAATCTTAGGCAAGTAACATACCGAAGAACAAAGGGAACATCATATGGGATTAACTGAATCCTTGACATAGAGGTTCGACCGATAAAGATCTTCGTAGAATATGTAGGAACCAATGTGGACATCCAGGTCCCGCCATTGGTTATTGATCATAGAGGTGTCTCGGTCATGTCTACATAGTTGTCGAACCCGCAGGGTCTGCACACTTAAGGATTGGTGGCGTTTTGGTAGTATAGAGTTATGTATGGTGGTGACAGAAGTTTGTTCAGAGTCCCGGATGAGATCCTGGACGTCACGGGGAGCTCCGGAATGGTCTGGAGGTAAAGATTCATATATAAGAAGTCCTGTTTTGGTCGCCGGAAAAGTTCCGGGCTTATCGGTAGTGTACCGGGAGTGCCGGTAGTGTACCGGGAGACCTCCGGGAGGGGTATTTCGACCCAAGAGGCTTCATGGGCTGTGGGAGAGTATTAACCAGCCCTTAGTGGGCTGGTGGAATAGCCACAACAGGCCCATGAGGCTGGGGGAAGAGTCCCAAAGGAAAAAGAGTGGAAAAAAGGCAAAAAGGAAGAGTCCTACTCCTACTAGGAGTGGAGGAGGAGTAGGACTCCTCCCCCTTGGCTTCGGCCGACTCCAAGAGGGGCTCAACCCTGCGCCAGCCCTCCTCCTCCTCTCCTCCTATATATACTGGTGGAATAGAAGGGTTTTGGACAGAATTTACGGCCACGTGCTACCCGTTCCACCGGTGCTCCTCTAGATCGGTTTTCCGCAGTGCTTAGGCGAAGCCTTGCCGGAATTACTCCACCACCATCGCCGGAGCGCCGTCAGGCTGCCGGAGAACTCTTCTTCCTCTCCACTCCTTCTTGCTAGATTAATATGGTGGAGATCGTCATCAAGCTATACGTGTGCTGAACGCGGAGGTGCCGTCCGTTCGGTGCTAGATTGGAAGGATCGTGATCAAGTTCGTGGGACGGATCGTGATTGGATCGCGGGACGGATCGTGATTGGATCGCGGGACGCACGGCGATTTGGATCGTGAAGACGTTCGACTACACCAACTGCGTTTCTTAACGCTTCCCGCTTAGCGATCTACAAGGGTATGTAGATCCACTCTCCCTCTCGTAGATGCTCATCACCATGGATAGATCTTCGTGTGCGTAGGAAATTTTTTGTTTCCCATGCAACGTTCCCCAACAGTGGTATCAGAGCTAGGTCTATGTGTAGATGAGATCTCGAGTAGAACACAAAAGGTTTGTGGGTGTTGATGCTTAGATTGCTTCCTCCCTTGGTCGGATTTTGGTTCAGCGGTATTGTGAGATGAAGCGGCCCGGACCAACATTACTCGTATGCTTACGAGAGACCAGTTCCCTCGACGCAACTTGTTGCCTAGATGGCTTGCGGGTGGCAGTTTCTCTCACTTTAGTTGGATCGGATTCGACAAAGGCGATCCTTGAGAAGGTTGAAAAGCAAATTATGTATCACCGTTGTGGTTTATGCGTAGGTGAGAATCGTTCTTGCTAGAAACCCATAGCAGCCACGTAAAACATGCAACAACAATTAGAGGACGTCTAACTTGTTTTTGCAGGGTATGTTGTGATGTGATATGGCCAATTACATGATGTGATATATGTGATGTATGAGATGATCATGTGATGTATAGAATTTCACGACTTGCATGTTGATGAGTACGGCAACCGGCAGGAGCCATATGGTTGTCTTTAATTATTGTATGACTCGCGTGTCAATCATTAAGCGCTATGTAATGCTTTACTTTATCGCTAAACGGTAGCAATAGTAGTAGAAGCACGCAGGGCGTGACAACCTCGATGGCGACACGTTGATGGAGATCAAGATGATGGAGATCATGGTGTCGTGCCGGTGACAATGAAGATCATGCCGGTGCTTTCAAGATGGAGATCTAAAGCACAAGTTCATGGCCATATCATGTCACTTATGAATTGCATGTGATGTTAATCCTTTTATGCACCTTGTTATGCTTAGTACAACGGTAGCATTATAAGGTGATTCCTCACTTAATTTCAAGATAAAATTGTGTTCTCCCCGAGTGTCCACCGTTGCGAAAGTTCGTCGTGTTGAGACACCACGTGATGATCGGGTGTGATAGACTCTATGTTCACATACAACGGGTGCAAGCCAGTGTTGCATGCGCAGAACACTCGGGTTAAACTTGACGAGCCTAGCATGTACAGACATGGCCTCGAAACACAAGAGACCAAAAGGTCGAACATGAGTCATATAGTAGATATGATCAACATAATGATGTTCACCATTGAAGCCACCTCAACTCACGTGATGATCGGACTTAAGTTGGTGGATTTGGATCATGTGACACTCAGATGACCTGAGGGATGTCAATTTGAGTGGGAGATTTAGTAATTTGATTAACTAAACTCATTATCTTGAACAATAGTCTAAGTGAACTTTGCATATTTATGTTGTAGATCAATGGCTCGTGCAGTAGCACCCCTGAATTTCAATGCATTCCTAGAGAAAGCTAAACTGAAAGATGATGGAAGTAACTTTGTTGACTGGGCCCGTAATCTGAGGATTATCCTCACGGCTTCCCAGAAATCATATGTCCTCGATGCACTGCTTGGTGACCAACCAGAAGACATGACCTCCGAAGACGTTAAGAACGCTTGGGAGGCACGTACTGGAGATTACTCAATAGTTTAGTGTGCAATATTGTATGGCTTAGAACCGGGACTTCAAATACGTTTTGAACGTCATGGAGCATATGAAATGTTCCAGGAGTTGAAGTTTATCTTTCAGAAGAATGCCCGGATCGAGAGGTATGAAACCTCCGATAAGTTCTATGCTTGCAAGATGGAGGAGAACGGGTCTATCAGTGAACATATACTCAGAATGTATGGGTATTCAACTCGTCTAGCAGAGTTGGGAATTGCCCCTTCCGCCAGAGGCGATCACTGACAGAGTTCTTCAATCACTGCCACCTAGTTACAAGAGCTTTGTGATGAACTATAAGATGCACGGGATGAACAAGTCAGTCGCCAAGCTGTTTGCGATGCTAAAAGTCACTGAGTCTAAAATCCAGAAAGAACATCAAGTGTTGATGGTCAATAAAACCACTAGTTTCAAGAAAAATGGCAAAGTCAAGGGCATGGGCAAGAAGGGTAAAACCAAGAAGGATGGCAAAGCAGTTGCTACTCCTGCAAAGAAGCCCAAGCATGGACCCAAGCCAGAAACTGAGTGCTTTCATTGCAAAGGAACTGGTCACTGGAAGCGGAACTGCCCCAAGTACCTGGCTGACAAGAAGGCGGCCAATGACAAACAAGGTATATATGATATACATGTTATTGATGTGTACCTTACTAGCTCTCGTAGTAGTGCCTGGTTATTTGATACCGGTTCGGTTGCTCACATTTGCAACTCAAAGTAGGAACTACGGAATAAACGAAGGCTGGCAAAGGACGAAGTGACGATGCACGTGGGAAATGGTTCCAAGGTTGATGTGATCGCCGTTGGCACGCTCTCTCTTCGATTACCATCGGGATTAGTGATGAACCTAAATAATTGTTATTTAGTGCCTGCGTTAAGCATGAACATTATATCTGGATCTTGTTTATTGCGAGACGGTTACTCATTTAAATCAGAGAATAAAGGTTGTTATATTTATATGAGTAATATCTTTTATGGTCATGCACCCAATTTTAGGGGTTTATTCATATTGGATCTTGATAGTGATGACACACATGTTCATAACATTGATGCCAAAAGATGTAGAATTGATAATGATAGTACCACTTTCTTGTGGCACTGCCGTTTAGGTCATATTGGTGTAAAACGCATGAGGAAGCTCCATGCTGATGGACTTTTGGAGTCACTTGATTTTGAATCACCTAACACATGTGAACCATGCCTCATGGGCAAGATGACTAAAACGCCGTTCTCGGGAACAATGGAACGGGCGAGTGACTTATTGGAAATCATACACACTGATGTGTGCGGTCCAATGAATGTTGCAGCGCGTGGTGGATACCCTTAGCGATCTACAAGGGTATGTAGATCCACTCTCCCTCTGATAGATGCTCATCACCATGGATAGATCTTCGTGTGCGTAGGAATTTTTTTGTTTCCCATGCAACGTTCCCCAACAATTTTGCAGTAGATGTTGTCTACTACCATCCTGTTAATTTTCATGCCAATATGTGATCTGTATCATATTTAACTACTGCTGTCAACTTGCTACTTTATTAACTCAGATTCCAGAAAACTGTAATTTTCACCAAGTCCCAGAAAACTGCTTCATCTTGTCAACTTCATAGCTTCATGATTGTTGATGTGTGCCTCCTATGCAGATTGTGTAGTTGGATAAGTTGATGTATATGTTGTGTAGTTTCTGTCAATACCTTGTATGTGGCTGTAGGATTCCTGTAGCTCAAGTTGTGGGCTGTGGAAGTTGCTATGTTACTGTTTTGTGGCAGATTGTTTGTTTCATTGTTTTGTGACTTGTGGGAGCTATACTCCATGAAATTGATTGATTTTTGAGTCTAATGTGGTTGGTTTTTCATTTCCTAAACAGTGGCTACCTTGGAATGCCAAGAATTAGCCCATGGTATTGGTTGTCTTGTGTTTTGCCTTCGTTCCTTGCCGTGAGCGTATCGTGAGAACTGTAACTCCGTTTCTTGCATTCTTTATATGCATTTCTATCGATTTCGCATGCTGAATCCATATTTGCCATGTTAATTCATGTTTAAATAACTTAACATGAGGTTCTGTCCAGATTCATTAATAAACAAACTTTGCATGTGAAACATGACTAGTTTTGGATTGCCATGTTAATTCTTCATAAATGAATCATGCATCATCTTGTTTGTGTATTGCACCTTGGTTGGATGTTTATTGTTGCTGTTTCTCTTGGGTAGACGCGAGTGTTGATACTAAGTACGAGGACCCAGGAGAGTACCACTACGAGGATCCCGCTACTTGTTTCACTGAAGAACCAACAGGCAAGATGATCGTACCCGGATCCCGATACTATTTTTGCTTGCTAGTTTATCGCTCTTATCGTTACAATTGCGCTACCTACCACTTGAATATCAGCCTCCTAATTGCCATGAAATCCTCTAACCCTCCACATCCTAGCAAACCTTTGATTGGCTAAGTTACCGCTGCTGAGCCCCTCTTATAGCGTTCTTAGTTGCAGGTGCAGGTTGTTCCATGTGATAACATGGATTGGATATCAAAATATTATCTGTTATTTAATTTAATGCACATATATATCTTGGTATTGGTGGAAGGCTTGGCCTTTTGCTAGGTGTTTTGTTCCACTGTTACCGCCATAGTTCTTGTTACCGGTGTTATGGTTTCCATATTTTGCGCTCCTAACACGCTCGGGGCTGTTATGGGGACCCCCTTGTTTATTCGGTTGAGATTAAAACTTGTCTGGCAAGACCCAACATTGGTACTACATTTGCTTAATAACTTAATAAAATTTGCATAGGGCTTTGCAAACCTGTGGATAATTAATCAACCCCCGGGCCAGTGCTCCTCATGAGTGTTGGTCCAAACTAGAGCACTGTGCGAGGCCAACCCAGGGAAACTTGGGAGATTTCTATCAGGCCTCTGTACGCGTCGCTTATCTGTCATGTCCTGAGAACGAGATACGCGGCTCTTATCGGGTTCGTCGACACGTCGGGTGGTCTTGCTGGATTTGTTTTACCTTTATCGAGTGTCTTGCGTGTGGAGTCTGACTTTCTTCGGGTTTTCTCGAGGTGTTGGAATTCCTTTGGAATTACCTATGATGACCACGAGATCCGTGGTCAAGGCTATTCCCGCGGAGTGTGGTTATTTGTGATGGACTAGTTGGAGCACCCCTGCAGGGTTAAATCTTTTCGAGAAGCCATGCCCGCGGTTATGTGGCAACTTGGATATTTGTTTAACACCCGGTTATAGTAAACTTGAAGTAAACTCTTCATAAAATACACCAACTATGTGAGTAACCGTGATCATCTCTGCTCGTGAACATGATCCGAGAGAGAACACAGTGGGGTTATGTCTGACGTAGGTAAGTGTTCAGGATCTCACAGAGATCATACTAGATTCGATCGTTCATCGTAGGCCACTCATATTTATTTTCATGTTACGTAAGTTATCCACCATATATGCTTAGTGCTGCTGCAAACTAAACTCATATACCATCCCAACCTTTAAGCTTGAATAGTCTTGGTACCCGGGCGCTTGATTGCTGAGTCCTTGTGGCTCACAGATTACTACAAACCTCCAGGTACAGGTACAGATGAGTACGTGCAGGATGATCTTACCCAACTCCAGTGGGAGTATGATGAGGAAAGAGGCATGATGTACGTGACTTACCCGGATGAGTAGAGGACCATGGTCGTGATGTTTGGGATAGCGAGATAGTTTCATTTGCATCTATTTTATTGTTTGATTTCGTCCGTAATCGGACCCTGTCTCATCTTGATGATTTGAACTCTGTGTGGAATTGTAATTTAGCATGTGGTGAGTGTAAGCCAATTTGTATACTCATCTCTTCTATAATGTATGATGCAATGTTACTATACTTGCAAACAGCAAGATGTGCCTCTATCCCTTGTGAGGCCCTCGTGTCTTAAAAAGGATAGGCGCGCATCTTAGGCGTGACACGTCATCTCTAACTAGGTGATCATAACGACAACTTACAGGTTCATCGAAAAGTTTGACAAGTGACTAGGTAGCTCGAGAGTGGGATTTGCTCCTCCGACGATGGAGATATATTCTTAGGGCCCTCTTGGTGTGAAGACATCCATCATCTTATAACCATAGACATGTGACTATGTCATTGTGAAGCCAAAACATATCAACAACAATGAAGAACAAAATTGGTAATGGGAATAACGGTATAATGAGCTTGTGATTGACTTAAGAGGATATCGGTGATTCCTGGGTTTTGTAAAGTATCACGAAGCAAAGAGAATGTCATATGGTAACCAATGGTTCACTTAAATATCATTCGTGTACTCATAGGAATTGATATGGACGTCCACAGTTCCGCTATCGGTCATTGAAGGAAGGAGTTTCATTCACGTCTATGAGTCTTGAACCTATGAGATCACAAGCTTAAGGTAATCATGATCTACTAAGTGTTTGTAGGACAAGAGTATCAAGGATCTATTTGTGGAATTGTTTCATTAATATTCAAAATGGTTTCAAGAGGATCCAGAAGCGTTCTGGGGTCACTAGAAGGGTTTTAAAGAGTATCAAATAATACCAGGTATTACCGATCAATATATATAGGTGGAAAATGTTTCGAGGCTGTTAAACTGTATATAAAAGGGTCGAAAATATTTATAACACTTTTATATTTAATTTAATATCAATAGTCCTTAAAAGCCCAAGTAGTGGAAAGGAATTGGGCCACCATGGTCCAATAGGGAAGGCTCCCCACTTTTCCAAGTGGGGAGGCCGAATTGGAGTGAGGGGGTGCCTCCTCCTCCTCCCCTTCTTAGGTGCATCAAGGGGGTACTTTCCCTCCTTTCTGGCTGCCTTCTCTCCCCTCTCTCACCTATACATACTAGAGGATTCCACCCCTTTTGGACACATAAGTTTTGGAGCCTCCTCTAGTTCTTCTAGTTTTGGTTCTAGTTGGTCCTAGTTAACTAATTAGAGCTAGGTATAGTTCCTATAATTCTCATAATTACAAGTCCAGTGTGGTTCTAATTCCCAGATGATGACTAGCTCTGGACAGCTAAGCACTGTCAGATCGCGAAGACCGTACACTTGCAACCAAGTTGAGAGGTCGTGCTTTCGGTCTACAGAGGGATCGTTCATCTACGGTTCGAGGGACTCTGGGTACGGTCTACATCATCACGTTCTTCTTTCTCTGCAACTGATGATGGTAACGATCGTGATTTCATCCACTATTGTATTTTCATAGTATTCCTGGTTGGGCGGAGGGTGACTTTTTTTGTTTTCTACTACATTTCCCAACATGTGGAGATTGATGGCTCCACCAAACCTCTTGTCCATGAATTTTTTTGGGAAGCTAATCACCCAAATTATCCTATCACCACCCATGTGTTAGAAATGCCTCAATCGTCAAGCCAAACTGAGAAAATTCAAGTTGCTAAAAAACTAAGAAAAATCACACTAGGTCTAGTGAGCGTCACACTCAACTCCAGACCACAAATAAAGAAATTCTAGCTGCATGAGCTGAAGAAATTGAGCAGCATGAGGAATATGAAGAAGTGGGTGATGAAACTACTCAAGCCGAGCATGGAGCCTTTGTTCACTCAACGGACACAAAAATTGTCCCCATGGCAACAACTGAGGCAGTTGCCATAGCAAATGATGTCAGAGACAAGGCCAATTCTACTGGATCCCCTCATCACGTGCTTGAGGTGAGGAAGAAAAGAACAGAGTTGCAGCAAAAGTCCTTGCTTCCGAGGGTCATAGGGCAGAACCAGGAAAAAGGCCAAAATTCAATGCTGAAGAATTATTTGTTGAGAAGAATTTCTTCATTGGTGAGCCAGATGATTACACCACTTGGGTGATGGATTGGATGATTGAAACAACACACTACAAGGCTCCAGCCATGGAATTGCTTCAAAGCAACTCACTTACAATTCCGCAAGAGAACTCAACCAAACTATTTGGTGTTTATCCTCTTATGGATGATTTGATGCAATCAGTGATGAAAGCAACTTCCACTGATGCTCATCCAAATGAGCCCAAATTCTTACTGAAGAATTTTCCTTATGTTCCTCAAATGATCTACCGCATTTTGGCCACGTCTGTATGCTTAATCAAAGGATACAACTCCGACTCTGATGAAGTTGTGGGAATTACAAATAATGTGCTATTTCACATATGCATTTCTCTATCTTTTGACACTCACGATTTCTTCATTAGGGATTTGGCAAATGTCGTGCAAGCTCTGTTTGACATAAATCCATATACACCATGAATCATGAACTTCATCACAAAGCACTCAAGCTTCAACTATCTGGCTGACAGACAAAATCATCTTAGCTTCATGCCGCCCGTTGAAGTCACTCCAAGCACTACTACTTTAGTTCCGGGAAAGAGCAAGATCGTTATTGCTGAAGCTCTTCGTCCCTTGGATTGTCACTTTTGTGAGCCGGCCTCTCAGTCCATAGTCGAAGACAACACCTCGCGGACCACATGAGAAAATACCTCACAATAAAATCCTCAATCTGAAGCTCCTCGTGTGATGACTGATCGTGAACTGCTCATCAGTCCGCATCAGAAGGTTGATAGAATCCTTGACTTGGTTTAGCATCAGTTTGCTTTAGTTGTCCACAATATGACACTGACACAGAATACTGTGAATAACTTCCACTATTATGCCCATGAGATACGTGATCGTATCTCGACCATCCTCTCACATCTCAACACCGATGAAGAACTCAAGGAACTTGAATTTCAGCGAGATTTTTAGTGGTTATTTCCACCAAAGAAGAAGTTCAAGAAATGCACTACCCCTCATATTGTTCTTGAGTCATTTTATTCATCACGAGCCACTTGTAAATTTGAGAATATCAAAGATACTACTACTAGCCCTACTCCATCTCGTAACCCCAACATCGACATTGGTGCTCCTCCACATTCAGCAAGCTGATTTGCTCGAGGGGCATTAGCTCTCAATTTCATATCCTTTTAGTTGTTTGATGAAAAAAGGAAAGAAATTTGAGTTAGTCTTAAAGCGGATTTCTCTAGTTTTTTTGCTTCAGTTACAACTCTTGTTCTTCTATGGTTTTTATTGTAATGAGTTGTAAACTTATGTCTGGTGGTGGTGTGACTCTTGTGAATTATTTAGCTTACATGATTTTGTGAAGTTATTCACATGCATGCTAATATTCATCAGCCGCTATTTTCCACAATGCATTGCAATTCACTCATATTATCCGTTGTATGCATTGTTGTATTCCAAGATATGGAGGGGGGTATCCACAATTTCATCCTGCCATGTGCATTTGCAATCCAAATCAAATTCTTCATATTCACATATCCAGGGGGTTTCTCTATATATTGCAACAGAAACCTTCATATCTACTTACTCTTCTTACCAATTATCGATGTTGAAAACTTCACATTTTTATCAGTCACCAAAAATGGGGAGATTGTAAGTGCATCTAGTGGCCCCTTTCTGTTTTTGGAGTATTGAAGATAAACGGGTTAAGGGACTAATGTATTTGTGAGTATACACAAGAGAGAAAGTCCATGAAGATTTTGGTTTACCCAAGAAAGATGACCACTATAAATTTATATGTACATTGAATAAATTGGTGTGCCCCTTGAAGAAACTGAAGTGAAGAATTAGGAGCTTGAAGACTCCGCTTTCATAGTTTCTTTCTTCATATTTTGAGTTAATAGGGAACATCGTACTGTTAAAGGGGGTCTAGGTGATACATAGGTGTATTTCCAAAGTGATGCTCAAAATCAACACTCATTTCTTCGAGTGAAGACTTTGTAAACCTCTTGTAGTGCGGTCAGGTTCTTCCACAACAGAGATGAATTTCTTTTAATCCATGAATAAATTGGTCTGACTGAAGAGTTGGAATGTTCGCAAGTGCGACTCTCCTACCATGAAGAAATTGAGAGCCAATTGTTTTGAGTGTTGTTGCGCTAGTGCCAACAGTCGAATGGATCCTTATCTTGACAACAATATTACCTGAAGGGCATTTATGTCTTATCATGTCGGGTTCCCCCAGGCCGTAAATAGCCACCCACAACCATTTATTGGTTGGCTGCTCTGAGTGAGAGATTGAATTGTGTCATCTTGAGCAACCCACCCTCCAACAAATTTGAGAAAAATCCTAAGTGAGGACAAACCCAAACAACAGAGCCCAATGTGATTGAGTATCACTGAAGGAATTGTACAGTGTGATGTAACGCTTGTTACATTTGAGGACTGTGATCTTCCAGACGGTCACCATATCATCATGCTTTTTGATGCAACTGTTGGAAATATGCCCTAGAGGCAATAATAAAATGGTTATTATTGTATTTCCTACTTCATGATAATTGTCTATTGTTCACGCTATAATTGTGTTAACCAGAAACTGTAATACATGTGTGAATACATAGACCAGAACATGTCCCTAGTGAGCCTCTAGTTGACTAGCTCGTTGACCAATAGATGGTCACGATTTCATGACCATGGACATTGGATGTCGTTGATAAAGTTATCATATCATTAGGAGAATAATGTGATGGATAAGACCCAATCCTAAGCATAGCACAAGATCGTGTAGTTCGTCTGCTAAAACTTTTCAATGTCAAGTATCATTTCCCTAGACCATGAGATTGTGCAACTCCCGGATACTGTAGGAATGCTTTGGGTGTGCCAAACGTCACAACGTAACTGGGTAGCTATAAAGGTGCACTACGGGTATCTCCGAAAGTGTCTGTTGGGTTGGCACGAATCGAGACTGGGATTTGTCACTCCTTGTGACGGAGAGGTATCTCTGGGCCCACTCAGTAAGACATCATCATAATGAGCTCAATGTGACTAAGGGGTTAGCCACGGGATGATGTATTATGGAACGAGTAAAGAGACTTGCCAATAACGAGATTGAACAAGGTATAGAGATACCGACGATCGAATCTCGGGCAAGTATCATACCGATAGACAAAGGGAATTGTATACGAGATTGATTGAATCCACGACATCGTGGTTCATCCGATGAGATCATCGTGGATCATGTGGGAACCAACATGGGTATCCAGATCCCGCTGTTGGTTATTGACTGGAGAGGTGTCTCGGTCATGTCTATGTGTCTCCCGAACCCGTACGGTCTACACACTTAAGGTTCGATGATGCTAGGGTTATAGGGAAATGGTATACATGATTACCGAAGGTTGTTCGGAGTCCCAGATGAGATCCCAACGAGGAGCTCCGGAATGGTCTGGAGGTAAAGATTGATATATAGGAAGTCCAATTTTGGTCACCGGAAAGTTTTCGGGCTCATCGGTAGTGTACCGGGAGTGCCGGGAGGGTGCCGGAGGACCCCCGGGAGGGGTGTGACGGCCATAGGACTTCGTGGTCCCTTAGAGGAGGTGTAACAGCCCTTTTTGGGCTGGCCAAGACCTTCTAGAAAGGCCCATGCGGCTGGAGATCAAGAGATAAGGTAAAAGGAGTTTGAAAGGAAGGAGATCCACCTCCCTTGTGGGAGGTGGACTCTTCCCTAGCTTCGGCCGAAGCCCTCCTCTTTGGAGGGGGGCCAAGGCAGCCCTCCCTCTCCCTCCTCCTATATATACTTGAGTTTTTGGCATTTTGAGACAAGATCTGATCTCTCTCTCATGGCGAAGCCCTACCTCTCTTCTTCCTCCTCCGCAGCGCTTAGGCGAAGCCCTGCCGGAATACCTTGCTACTCCACCACCACCACGCCGTCGTGCTGCTGTTGGAGCCCTTCCCCAACCTCTCCTTCCTCCTTGCTGGATCAAGGCGTAGGAGACGTCACCGGGCTGCACATGTGTTGAACGCGGAGGCGCCATTGTTCGGCATTTAGATCGGAATCCACCGCGATCTGAATCGCTGCGAGTACGACTCCACCAACCGCGTTCTTGTAACGCTTCCGCTTAGCGATCTTCAAAGGTATGAATATGCAATCTCTCCCCACTCGTTGCTGGTTTCTCCATAGATAGATCTTGGTGATACGTAGGATTTTTTTGATTTACTACTACGTCTCCCAAAAGTGGCATCATGAGCTAGGTCTATGCGTAGAATCTATGCACGAGTAGAACACAAGTTGTTGTGGGCGTCGATTTTGTCAATTTGCTTACCACTACTAGTCTTATCTTGATTCGGCGGTATTGTGGGATGAAGCGGCCCGGACCGACTTTACACGTACGCTTACGTGAGACTGGTTCCACCGTCTGACATGCACTTGTTGCATAAGGTGGCTAGAGGGTGTTTGTCTCTCCCACCTTAGTCGGATTGGATTCGATCAAAAGTGTCCTTATGAAGGGTAAAAGCAATTGGCATATCACGTTGTGGTTTTGGCGTAGGTAATAAACGTTCTTGCTAGAAACCTATAGCAGCCACGTAACACTTGCAACTACAAATTAGAGGACGTCTAACTTGTTTTTGCAGCATATGCCTTGTGATGTGATATGACCAAAAGGATGTGATGTGATGCATTGTGATGTATGAGATTGATCATGTTCTTGTAATAGGATTCATGACTTGCATGTCGATGAGTATGACAACCGGCAGGAGCCATAGGAGTTGTCTTATTTTATTGTATGACCTACGTGTCAATCATAAAGGCCATGTAATTACTTTACTTTATTGCTAAACGTTAGCCATAGTAGTAGAAGTAATAGTTGGCGAGACAACTTCATGAAGACACGATGATGGAGATCATGATGATGGAGACCTTGGTGTCGTGCAGGTGACAGTGATGATCATGGTGCCCCGAAGATGGAGATCAAAGGAGCAAGATGATATTGGCCATATCATGTCACTATATTGATTGCATGTGATGTTTATCATGTTTACATCTTATTTGCTTAGAACGACGGTAGTGAATAAGATGATCTCTCAATAAAATTTTAAGAGATGTGTTCACCCTAACTGTGCACCGTTGCTAAGGATCGTTGTTCCGAAGCACCACGTGATGATCGGGTGTGATAGGTTCTAACGTTCGCATACAATGGGTGTAAGCCATATTTACACACGCAGAACATTTAGGTTGACTTGACGAGCCTAGCATGTACAGACATGGCCTCGGAACACGGAAGACCGAAAGGTCGAACATGAGTCGTATAGAAGATACGATCAACTTGGAGATGTTCACCATGGATGACTAGTCTGTCTCACGTGACGATCAGACATGGGCTAGTTGACATGGATCATGTATCACTTGGATGACTAGAGAGATGTCTATCTAAGTGGGAGTTCATTAAATAATTTGATTATGTGAACTTAATTATCATGAACTTGGTCTAAAAGTGTTTTTGCAAATTATGTTGTAGATAGCTCGCGCTATAGCTCCCCTGTTTTACTAATACGGTCCTAGAGAAAAGTAAGTTGAAAGTTGTTGGTAGAAATAATATGGACTGGGTCCGTGATCTGAGGATTGTCCTCATTGCTGCACAAAAAGCATATGTCTTTGATGCAACGCTAAGTGCAGCACTCCCTCAAGCGTTGTCTGTAGATGTTGTGAACATATGATAGACACTTTTTGATGACTACGTGATAGTTTAGTGCGTCATGCATTACGGCTTAGAACTAAGGCTCCAAAACGTTTTGAACGTCACGGAACATAAGAGATGTTCTAAAGAGCTGAAATTGGGATTTTAGGCTCATGCCTATGTTGAGAGGTATGAGACCTCCAACAAGATTCTTTGTCGGCAGGATAAAAGAGAATAGCTCAATCAGTGAGCATGTGCTCAGATTGTTTGGGTGCTACTATCAATTGAATCGAGTGGGAGTTAATCTTCCAGATAAGATAGTGATTAATACAGTTCTCCAAGTCACTGCCATAAAGCTACTGGAGCTTTGTGATGAACTATACAATGCCAGGGATGGAGATAATGACTCCCGAGCTATTCGCGTTGTTTGACACCACGAAGGTAGAAATCAAGAAGGAGCATCAAGTGTTGATGGTTAAGTGTAAACCACTATTTTCAAGAAGGCCAAGGGCAAGAACGGGAAAACTTCAGGAATGACAAGCCAGTTGCCACTCTGGTGAAGAAACCCAAGGTTGAGCCCAAACCCGAGACTATGTGCTTCTGTTATGAGGAGAATGGTCGCTGAAGCGGAACAACCCTAGATACTTGGTAGATGAGAAGGCTGGCAATGTCAACAGAAGTATATTTGATATACATGTTATTGATGTGTACCTTGCTAGTACTCCTAGTAGCACTTGGGTATAAGATACCGGTTCAGTTGCTAAATGTTAGCTACTCGAAATAAAAGCTACGGAATGAATGGAGGCTAGCTAAGTGAAAGGTGACGATGTATGTTGGAAGTGTTTCCAAGGTTGATGTGATCACCATCACACACTTTCTCTACCTTCGGGATTAGTAATGAACCTAAATAAATTTTATTTGGTGTTTGCGTTGAGCATGAACATGATTGGATCGTGTTTAGTGCGATACGATTATTCATTTAAGTTAGAGAATAATGGTTATCCTGTTTAAATGAATAATGCCTTCATGGTCATGCACCCAATGGGAATGGTTTATTGAATCTTTATCGTAGTAACACATATGTTCATAACGTTGGTACCAAAGATACAAAATTAATAATGATAGTACCACATTCTTGTGGCACTGCCACAAACGTCATATTGGTGTAAAGCGCATGAAGAAACTCCATGCTGATGGTTCTTTGGACTGAGTCGATTTCGAATCGGTTGAGACATGCGGACCATGCCTCTTGGGCAAGATGACTAAGACCCCGTCTTCTGGTATGATGGAGCGGGCTGGTGGCTTATTGGAATTGATACATGTTGATCTATGTGGTCCAATGAGTGTTGAAACACGCAGTGGATATCGTTATTTTCTTTACCTTCACCGATGATTTGAGTGAATATGAGGATATTTACTTAATGAAACACGAGTCTGAAATGTTTGAAAAGTTCAAGGAGTGTCAGAGTGAAGTTAAAGATCACCGTGACAAGAAAACAAAATGTCCACGATATGATCGTGGAGGTGAATATCTGAGTTACGAGTTTGGTATGCAATTTTAGACAATGTGGAAATTGTTTCACAGCTCACGCCTCCTGGAACACCATAGTGTGGTGGTGTGTCTGAACGTTGTAGTCATGCTCTATTGGATATAGTGAGTACTATGATGTCTCTTATCATTTTGCCACTATCGTTGTGGGGTTATGCATTAAAGACAAATCCATTCACTTTAATAGGGCACCATCTAAGTCTGTTGAGATGACATCGTGTGAATTATGGTTTGACAGAAGCCTAAGCCGTCATTTCTTAATGTTTGGGGCTGCGACGCTTATGTGAAAAGGGTTTTCACCTAGTGAGCTCGAATCCAAAGCATACGAATGCATCTTCATAGAATACCCTAAGGAGACTTTGGGTATACCTTCTGTCTCAGATCCAAGTGCAAAAGTGTTTGTGGCTAAGAACGGGTCCTTTCTCGAGAAAGAGTTTCTCTTGAAAGAAATGAGTGGGAGGAAGATGGAACTTGATGAGGTTGTTGAACCTTTGTTTCAACCAGAGAGTAGCGCAACACAGAAAGATGTTTCCATGGAGCCTACGTTAGTTGAAGAGGAAGTTAATGATGATGATCATGAAGCTTCAGATCAAGTTACTATCGAACCTCATAGGTCGACAAGGATGCGTACTGATCCTGAGTAGTACATCAACCCTGTCCTGGAGGTCATGTTGTTGGACAACGATAAACCTACGAACTATGGAGAAGCGATGGTGGGCCCAGATTCCAACAAATGGCTAGGAGCCATGAAATCCGAGAAAGGATCCATGTATGGAAACCAAGTATGGACTTTGGTGGACTTGCCCGTTAAACAACAAATCGTTGAGTACAAATGGACCTTTGAGATGAACTCAGACACTAATGGTGAAATGTCACCATTTATAAAGCTCGACTTGCCGCAAAGAAGTTTCCGCCAAGTTCAAGGAGTTGACTGTGATGAGATTTTCTCATCCGTAGCGATGCTAAAAGTCTGTTAAAATTATGTTAGCAATTGCTGCATTTTTCGATTATGAAATATAGCAGATGGATGTCAAAAACAAGGCTTCCTTAATAGTTTCCATGAGGAAGAGTTGTATGTGATGCAACTAGAAGGTTTTGTCAATCCTAAGGATGCTAAAAGGTATGCAAACTCCAGCGATCCTTCTATGGACTGGAGCAAGCATCTTGGAGTTGGAATATGAGCTTTGATGAAGTGATCAAAGTTTATGAGTTTATACGAAGTTTATGAGAAACTTGTATTTACAAGAAGGTGAGTGGGAGCACTATAGAATTTCTGATAAGAATATGTAGTTGACATATTATTGATCAGAAATGATGTAGAATTTCTGGAAAGCATAAATGGTTGTTTGAAGAGAGTTTTTCAAAGGAAGGCCTGGATAAAGCTACCTAATTGTTAGGTGTCAAGATTTATAGAGATAGATCAAGATACTTGATAATACTTTCAATAAGTACATGCCTTGACAAGATATTGAAGAAGTTCAATATGGATCAGTCCGAGAAAGGGTTCTTGTCTGTATTACAAGGTGTGAGATTGAGCACAGCTCAATGCCCGACCACGACAGAAAATAGAGAAAAGATGAGTGTCATCCCCTATGCTTCAGCCATAGGCTCTATATAGTATGCCATGCTATGTACCGCACATGTGTGTGCCTTGACATGAGTTTGTCAAGGGGTACAAGAGTGATCCAGGAGTGGATCACTGGATAGCGGTCGAAATTATCCTTAGTAACTAGAGGACTAAGGAAATATTTCTCGATTATGAAGGTGATAAAGAGTTCGTCGTAAAGGGTTACGATGATGCAAGCTTTAACACCAATCAGGATGACTCTGAGTAGAAATTCGGATACGTATAGTGGAGTAACCATTTGGAATAGCTCCAAGTGGAGTGTGGGAGCAGTATCTACAGTAGGACATAGAAGTTTGCAAGGTACACACGGATCTGAATGTCGCAGACCCATTGACTAAAACCTCTTTCACAAGCAAAACATGATCAAACCCCAGAACCGATTGGGTGTTAATCACATGATGATATGATCACATGGTGATGTAAGTGTTAATCACATGGCGATGTGAACTGGATTATTGACTCTAGTGCAAGTGGGAGACTGTTGGAAATATGCCCTAGAGGAAATAATAAAATGGTTATTATTGTACTTCCTAGTTCATGACAATTGTCTATTGTTCATGCTATAATTGTGTTAACCAGAAACCGTAATACAAGTCTGAATACATAGACCACAACATGTCCCTAGTGAGACTCTAGTTGACTAGCTCGTTGATCAATAGATGGTCACGGTTTCATGACCATGGACATTGGATGTCGTTGATAACGGGATCACATCATTAGGAGAATGATGTGATGGATAAGACCCAATCCTAAGCATAGCATAAGATCATGTAGTTCGTCTGCTAAAGCTTTTCAATGTCAAGTATCGTTTCCTTAGACCATGAGATTGTGCAACTCCCGGATATTGTAGGAATGCTTTGGGTGTGCCAAACGTCACAACGTAACTGGGTGGCTATAAAGGTGCACTACGGGTATCTCCGAAAGTGTCTGTTGGGTTGGCACGAATCGAGACTGGGATTTGTCACTCCGTGTGACGGAGAGGTATCTCTTGGCCCACTTGGTAAGACATCATCAAATGAGCTCAATGTGACTAAGGGGTTAGCCATGGGATGATGTATTACAGAACGAGTAAAGAGACTTGCCGGTAACAAGATTGAACAAGGTATAGAGATACCGACGATCGAATCTCGGGCAAGTATCATACCGATAGACAAAGGGAATTCTATACGGGATTGATTGAATCCCCGACATCGTGGTTCATCCTATGAGATTATCGTGGAGCATGTGGGAACCAACATGGGTATCCACATCCCACTGTTGGTTATTGACCGGAGAGGTGTCTCGGTCATGTCTACGTGTCTCCAGAACCCGTAGGGTCTACACACTTAAGGTTCGATGATGCTAGGGTTATAAGGAAATTGTATACGTGATTACTGAAGGTTGTTAGGAGTCCCGGATGAGATCCCGGATGTCACGAGGAGCTCCGGAATGGTCCGGAGGTAAATATTGATATATAGTAAGTCCAGTTTTGGTCACCGGAAAGTTTTCGGGCTCATTGGTAGTGTACCGGGAGTGCCGGGAGGGTGCCGGAGGACCCCCGGGAGGGGTGTGACGACCATAGGACTTCGTGGTCCCTTAGAGGAGGTTTACCAGCCCTTTTTGGGCTGGCCAATACCTTCTAGAAAGGCCCATGCGGCTGGAGATCAAGAGATAAGGCAAAAGGAGTTTGAAAGGAAGGAGATCCACCTCCCTTATGGGAGGTGGACTCTTCCCTAGCTTCGGCCGAAGCCCTCCTCTTTGGAGGAGGGGCCAAGGCATCCCTCCCTCTCCCTCCTCCTATATATACTTGAGGTTTTGGCATTTTGAGACAAGATCTGATCTCTCTCTCTCACGGCGAAGCCCTACCTCTCTTCTTCCTCCTCCGCAGCGCTTAGGCGAAGCCCTGCCGGAATACCTTGCTACTCCACCACCACCACACCATCGTGCTACTGTTGGAGCCCCTCCCCAACCTCTCCTTCGTCCTTGCTAGATCAAGGCGTAGGAGACGTTCTCGGGCTGCACGTGTGTTGAACGCGGAGGCGCCGTTGTTCGACGCTTAGATCGGAATCCACCGCGGTCTGAATCGCTGCGAGTACGACTCCACCAACCGCGTTCTTGTAACGCTTCCGCTTAGTGATCTTCAAAGGTATGAAGATGCAATGTCTCCCCACTCGTTGCTGGTTTCTCCATAGATAGATCTTGGTGATACGTAGGATTTTTTTTGATTTACTACTACGTCTCCCAACAGCAACAAATAAAGTGCTATATTGACATGCATAAAATGCTTCATCAACATGGTCAAAGGGCCGCTTGCCTGGATCAGCAAAGTATTTGATTCTTTTGGTTCTTCATGATGTACTCCATCTACTTCGTCATCTACCGTCAAAAGCAATCACCATAAGCTACACAACAAGTAGGAAAACAAAAGTGCCCTAAAAATAGGATTTAAATTTTTCTTGGACATCTCTGGTCATAAGAGAAATAGCTAAAGTGGTTCTACTGGATTGGAAACAATAGGGATTTTTTATCCATCCCTTGAAGGTGGAAACAAGGGAATAATGATCCTATAAGAAGTGTATAGAAAATTATTTTACAAAAATGAGTGGAGGCACTCATTAAATAGGGCATGATTTTAGAAGCATTTAGGAATTGGGTTCACTGGATTTATAGTTGGGATGAATATCCTATGGATTAGCAAAGTGGTCTATATATGAAGAAATTATTCAATAATTTAGGTTGCAGAGGAGTTGTATGGAAAAAAGTTTTCTCAAAAATGTGCAAGCTAACATTTTGGATAGAGCAAGATTTTTGGGACCACTAGGAATTCGAATCATCAAATTTGGAGTTCATTTAAATTTTCTATGAATTATTTGCCTCTCTGGAAAAACAAATTACCAAAATGGCTAAACCACGCACTGAGCGCAAGATAGAAACTAGGCCAACCCAGTTGCTCGGCCGGGTGGGATAGAGGAAACGTAGAAAGTGCACTCGGGGATTTACGCCTTCCCCGAGCAAAAGCGTCTTCTTGGTGGGTCCGTTTCCCATTTAAAAGGGTCAGGCCCACCCATCAGCCTCACCGGCCGGCCGACAGGCGGGGCCCGCTGGCAGGTTTGTCTCCCTCCTCCCGCTGATGGAGACAGAGAAGGTCCCGACAATGGTTGCTGATACATCTCCAACATATCTATAATTTATGAAGTATTCATTCCATATTCACCAATGTTTACAATACTTTTATATGATTTTGATGCACTTTATATGATTTATTTAGAACTAACCCGGACCGACACTGTTTTCAACAAAACTACTGTGCTGTTGTTTCTTGTGTAGAAATAAAAGTTCTCCAAATGCAACAAAACTTTTTGAAGATTTTTTGGAACAAAAGAGGCACTAGAAGCTTCATGGGAGGATCAGAAGAGCCACGAGGTGGGGACAACCCAACAGGCGGCATTAGGCCCCTCTGGCGTGGGCTGGTGTCTTGTGCTCCCCTCGTGGCCCATCTTCGCGTGAAACTAATGCTTAAAAATTCTATATATTCAGAAACCACTAGAAATAACCCTAGACTCCTCAGTCCGCCGCTGCAGCTCTCTGCATCAATGAAAAACAAATCTGAAGGCATTCCAGTACCCTGCCAGAGAGGGTAGATCATCTCTAGTGGCCATCTTCATCATCCCTATCGTCTCCATGATGAGGATGGAGTAGTCCACCCTCGGGGCTGACGTTTGTACCAGTAGTTATGTGTTCAATCTCTCTCTCTCATGTTCTTGAGATGGCACGATCTTGATGTATCATGAGCTTTGTTAATATAGTTAGATCATATGGTGTTTCCCCCTCTCTATCTTGTTGTGATGAATTTAGTTTTCCCTTTGATATTTTGTTATTATCGTCTTGAATACTTTTATGGATTTGAGAGCATTTGATGTATGTCTTGCATGTGGATACCCATAGTGACATTGGGGTATTCAAGTGATTCACTTGATATAGGTTATGGCGTCAACTTGCTGATTCCGGTAACCTTGGGGATCTATGCATAGGGGTTGATTGCATGTTTTCATTCCTTTCTCTCTGATACAAATCTTGGGGCACTCTTTGAGGTTATTTGTGTTGGATTGAGTATTACAAATCTGCAATTGTTTGACGTGTATCTTATAATTAACTTGTGGATACTTGTGGTGACATTGGAGTATCTAGGTGACATTAGAGTTGGTTGATGTGTATCATATGGTGTTATTCTAATATGAACTCTTAGATAGATCGATCGGAAAGGATAACTTGGTGTTATTTTAGTATGAACTCTTGGATAGATCGATAGGAAAGGATAACTTTAAGGTGGTTTCGTACCCTACAAATAATTTCTTCTTATGTTCTTCGCTAGATAAGAACTTTGGAGTGATTCTTCATTGCACGTTGAGGGATGGTTATGTGATACAATTATATTAGCATTGTTGAGAGATTGCACTAGCGAAAGTATGGACCCTAGGCCTTGTTTTCAAGCATTGCAATACCGTTTGGTCTCACTTTTATTACTTGCTATGTTGCTGTTTTTTATTGTTACTATTACAAAAATCAATATCTACTATCATTACTACACTTGTATCACCATCACTTCGCCGAACTAGTGCCCCTATACAATTTACCATTGTATTTGGTGTGTTGGGGACATAAGAGACTTTTTATTATTTGGTTGTAGGGTTGTTTGAGAGAGACCATATCCATCCTACGCCTTCCACGGATTGATAAACCTTAGGTCATTCACTTGAGGGAAATTTGCTACTGTCCTACAAAACTCTCTGCTTGGAGGTGCAACATGATTCTACAAGAACAAATTGTGTAGTAGACATCAGCTGTCGGCGCCACAGGCAATCGTTTCCGGTGATCCAGCCACCGGTGAGCTCAGGGTGATGATTCGCATCCACTTGTATGTCATGCACCCACCAGGGAGGGCCACGATGGTGATGGCCTGGGTGGCGGCGGAGGAGACCATTGGCCACCGTTGCCCTTGAGAGCATGGTGTCCAAGGGGAAAATGGCGGCACTAGGTTTTTTTGCAATGGTGGTGTGAGGGCACTAGTCATTAGGGGAAGAGGATAAGTTCGGTATTACCTGAATTTGAGTGGAGGTCGATCGGGAGGCTTCGTTCATGGAGATGGTCGGAGGGCACGGGAAGACAAGGGGGTCGGTCCGAAGAGTGGCTAGGAAAGAGGGATGGCAAAGGAAGCTAGGAGGGACGCTCGGGGAGGCCTCTCACTAGTGAAGTCGCGTGCCATACAAACGGTTTTAACCCCTTTCAGTGACGTAGTCTTAAACAGTCGCCTTGCATGTGTGGGCGATAGGGGGGCCTATCCCACACGACAGGGAAAACCCGTCGGTGATGCTTGCACCTGGTAACACACAATGGGCAAAAATATATCATTTTTGATTGGTAGGGCCATCACAAACAAACATATTGGGGAACACGTGTGATATGATCTTAGCATACCACACAAGGAATCCCAAGGGTACGTCTCTGTTCGTATTGCATATGACACACAATTTTCTGCATAACATCATTTGTGATAGGGGTGGTCAACACACATGATAGTTATAATTCTGTCGTTTGTGTTATTCAAAACATCACTCATAGTGTCTAGAAGAAATAGTTTGGCATTGGACTACCCATCACACACACTAGCTATGTGAAAACATTTGTGATTGGGTGTCCTAACGCACACAGTTGTCAACCAGAATTCGTGTGTGATTGCTCACCAATCCAACACGCCAACTTTCTAGAAACCGTGTGGGTTTGTTCAGGTCATCGCCCATAATGTTGTCTTAGAAACCGTCTGCAATGGGAACCCCAATAATCAGCCTAATTGCTCTATTATTTATAATCCATTTAGTAATCAAATTAATATTTCACGTCAACCACGGAATATATTTCTCATTCGTTGTACGGCAAATAGGATTGCATAATTTAATCGCATCAGGGTACAACATCATATAGGCATATACTACCTAGCTACCCAATTGCACAACAGGACAAAGTTTCAGATGTGACATCTAAAACCTTTGGAAATTAGGTATCATCATAGACGGTAAATAGACAGATGAGTCTCATATAGAAAACTGTTAAAGCAGAAGGCGAATATTGAGCCTTCAATGATGTTGAAGGTCCTCACAACTTTAGGCCAGTGCCTCTGGATGATTGCCTGCCCACCCTTCGTCCTCTTAAGGAAGACTTCAACATTATACCACGGGTGCTGTATGAAAACCTTCATCGCCTCTTGATCATACATGTGGTTTGAGACGTAACCATCGATGAACTACCTTGTGAAGGATTGGAAAGAAACATATGCATAAATATATTTTCTAAAATTTGAAATGGCGCAAAGGGAAAAGGACAAGGTGAAAGATATGGTACCATACTATAGTTGATTGATGTCTTCTTCATTGTGTAGGCAAACATCTTGATGTTTTTCGTAGCTAGTTTATTTATCTTAACAATCTTTACAATGGTTCCTGCAATTGCACAACAATGTGCTATTAGCCAAACGACCATGGATGTGCAAACCTCAATGTTAAACTTCAGTGTACCCCATTGTTTCCCCCTGCAACATATTTGAAGACAAATATTCATCAGGTTACAAGTGATATTTGGCATACTATCAGTGAAATATGTTAATGGAAAATAGACACATTATGGATCCAACAGATTAATTTGAGCCACATGGAAGAGCCAGTTATCTAAACCAAGCATGCTAAGAACTAGGAAATATAGCAATTCTATATGTTTCACATCTATTTAGTACATCTAAATTCAATTTATTCATCACATGCATAACAAAACAAAAATGTACCAACAACAATCGAACATCACATTGTAGAATTGAATTAAATAGTTAAATGATCACCATAACAAATGAACAAAACTAATAACTAAGCACCACATTGCACAATAGAACATACCAGAAGGTCAGGTTGCAGTAGCATTACATTGGACATTTCACTAGAATTTCTAAATGAAAGGAAGTAGCAGCACACACAATAGGTAAACGAAACATGCTTAACTGACGTAGCTAGGCGAACATAGTTCCTTAGTTATAAATCTAAGAAAAACAAGCTATTCCTCATCATCGGAAATATCGATGATTATGGGATCCTTCAACTTGGAAGAGGGCGAGGCATCCACACCGAGGGTGCAACCCTAGTGGTGAGTGTCCTGATCCTACCCCGGCACCAACATGCAGGCTCTAGAGTTGAGGTAAGCATGGGCATGCTAAGAAAACAGATCAAAGTCTTTGTCGAGCATATCAGCGGTGCCCTCGAGAAAAGACCATGAGCTGTCATTTATAGCAGCCAACCGTGTGGCAGTGTCAGCGCACGAGGTGTCGATGATGGTGTTGACGGTGAGGTGCTCCTCCAAGATCTAGGGGTCAACACGCATGGAAGCCATAGCTGCCCCATCTGCGCGTGCAACCACTATTTACTTCTCCGCAGCCAAATGCTATTTGAGATCTTGGCTATAGTGCCTGCACCATGGCTTTCGTCGGTGATTATTTGGAGGATGGGGCAGTGATGGGTGGAAGGTGTCGCGCCAGCGGTTGGGCCATGTGGGATGGAGGAGGAGGGGTGAGGGGGTATTCGGGAGGTGTCCATTACCTAACTAGATGGAGGAGGCCGGTCAGAAGGAAGGAGCATCACCGGCGAGGAGGAGGCGTTGCAAGCAAGCGGTGAAGGTTTGAACTGGAAAGGTAGAAGAAAAGGGGGGAATGTGGCTTTTGATTGGTACTGGGGGCGAGGGAGGTAGATATTTCCACGGCAGCCCAAATTTTTCATTTGGTGCAGAATAATTCTCGATATCAACACATCACAGATGAAGCCTATGCTATACCCTGTGTGTGATGAAGTTGGACATGCAAATGTTTGTCTCCAAGCTTCCGATGTAAGATTTGGTACTACATTGCACACCATTCATTCCAAAAAATTGTGTGTGATGAACTTCAATTTCATTTTCAATTGGAAGATAGAATCGGGATATGGCGGCAAAGTTTTGGCCCAAATTTCCCTGGCTACAGTGGTCATCCACATCGTCGCATAATTTAAAATCAATTGCTAATTTGGGTACTACACAAAAGAGCCTACACCACAACCCGCACTTGCTTAATTGAGCAACTAAACAGAGCTGGTTGACCTAAAAATTACTCTAACAAAATACCAATGCTCTAAACAAAGACTAATGTCCCGCCTGACGATCAACAATCTCCGCCGCATCCTTGATGACCAGCTCATGCTCGACGACCTCCAGGGGAAGGGGCTCCATGGCATCCATCGCGACATACTTTGCAAGCATCTAGGAGTCCGTGTCTGCCATTTGTTTGGAAAAGACCACCACGAGTCTGGTGTGGGCGGCCATGGTCTGGGCATTGATGGCATCCATCTCGGTAAGAGGGTGTGCCGACGAATGGGCGGCTTCCCGAGCGCTCTTGGCGATTGGGAACACTTCAGACATAGGTTGTCGATCATTGTCGGAGAAGGCTGCTGCTATTTGTGCCGTGACTGACACGAGCTAGGCATGGGCGGTATCGGCATAGGCGTGGGCAGCCACCATCAGGGATACAATGATCATCGAGGAACGGACAACTGCTATGCTATTATTGCCATTTGCTATCCCAGTCGTGGATGTTGCTGGCGCCATCTCAGATGCAGCAACTGCCCTTTCGGCAGCTGCAACCTCCCTGTCGGAGAGTGCGGCCGCACTCAAGGATGTTGTGAGTGCGTTCATGGCTGATGCAGCCGCACTTGGGCCAGAGTGGGTTGCCGAAGTTTCCCTCATGACGCGGATCCACATTCCCATCTTTCACCGGCGATGCATGAACAATATAGTGGTCTTGGGGAACAAGTGTGACTGTGTGGTTGGCATGCCAGCGGTGGAATGAAGCTTCCGGGCTAAGCCATATATGAGGATTGGCCCAAGATATTTTTATACCACGTCACACAAGTTTCATGATCAATAGTTGTTTGCAATGTATTTGATTTTCATATTGTCATATTGCTTTGAAATGAAAAATGAAGTTACATCAGCAATTGAAGGTGTTTGGATGGCAATAACATTTATCTGCAATGAAATTGCAACTTTAGGAGTGTGTGTTAAATATGGAATCATTAAGGGTTGTTTAGGCCCTTTTAAACATTTAAAGAGTTTTTAGATATTTCATGTGCATAGTTCAAATTTGAACTGCACTTAAGCACATATTAGAGTGCACCTGAATGGGGTGAAAATCATCTATGTGTCACTGGATACATGTTTTGGTCCCATGCAAGAAATGGAAATTAAACAAATTAAGAACCTCTCGCTATTTTGGCTTGGCCGTAGACTTTGAGAAGCCGTGTTTTCAAATTCATGTAAATTCAAATATCAACAGAAATTCATGAAACTTTGCATGGTTTCATGTCATGGCGCATGTGTGTTGTGGTAAAAACAATGCCTAGTTTTCGAAAAGTTTTGGCACAAACCTCTTACAAACCGAAGATTCTCACAAGAAGTCATGTGGTTCCGTTAGGGAAAGTTCACATTTTATGTGCAAAACAACATCCGATGTCTATTATCCCCTTGAATTTATTTCTAGAGTCTCCATAGAGCAACATGAATGTATCGTGCTAAACAACGGAATCTTATAGAGTTCGTTTGGCCTTTTGACGTGGCTTGAGACTCCATCGATATTTCCCCAAAGAGGAAGGTATGATGCGGCACATCTACGTAAGTATTTCCCTCAGTTATGAAACCAAGGTTATCAAACCATTAGGAGAACCAAGCAACATTATGTAAACAGTACCTGCACAAAAATAAAAAATATTTGCAACCCGACGCGTAAGAGAGGTGTTCAATCTCTCCATGGTAAAATATAGATTGATTTGTATGAGATTGGATAAATAGATCGCTTAAGAACAAAAAATGAAAGATGCAAATAAAAAGTGCAGCAAGGTATTTTTGGGTTTTTGGAATATTAGATCTGAAAGCAAAGGCGGAAAAAGATAGATCGGAAAGCAATATGTTAAAAGATAAACCTGGGGGCCGTAGATTTCACTAGTTGCTTCTCTCATGAGTATGGTGGGTAAACAAATGTTGTTGGGAAATTGATAGCAGATCATATAATCATGAAGATATCCAAGGAAATGATCATTATATAGGCATCACGTCCAAGATTAGTAGAACAAAATGATTCTGCATCTACTACTATTACTCCACACATCGACCACTATCAAGCATGCATCTAGTGTATTAAGTTTATGGAGAAATAGAGTAATGCAATAAGAACGATGAAATGATGTAGAAAAGATCTATTCATGTAGGAATCGATCCCATCTTGTTATCCTTAATAGCAACGATACATGGGTGCCTCGCTGCCCCTTCTCTCACTGGGAGAGGACACCGCAAGATCGAACCCATCACAAAGCACCTCTTCCCATGGCAATAAAAATCGATCTAGTTGGCCTAACTAAACCAAAGATTCGAGGAAGAAATACGAGGCTATAAATAATCATGCATATAAGAGATCAAAGAAGACTCAAATAATATTCATGGATAGGAACTAATCATGAACTCAAACTTCATCGGATCTGAACAAACACACCGCAACAAGTAATTACATCAAATAGATCTCCAAGAGACCATTGTATTGAGAAGCAAAAGAGAGAGAGAGAGAGGAAGCCATCTAGCTACTGCCTATGGACCCGTATGTCTATGATGGAATACTCACGCATCATTGGAGGGGCACCTATTGTTAGTGTCAAACTGGCGGATCTCGGGTAGGGGGTCCGAAACTGTGAGACTAGAACCGATGGTAACAGGAGATGAAGGGGACACAGATTTACCAAGGTTCAGGCCCTCCTACGGAGGTAATACCCTACATCCTACTTGGATGTATTGATGATATGGGGTTACAGATTTGATCTACCTTGAGATCGAAGAGCTAACCCTAGATGAGTTGTTCTATCCCTATAACCTAAAACCCTCTGGCTTATATAGACGCCGAGGGTATCTAGGGTTTGCACATGGTTGGTTACACGCCGAAGAGATAAACATGCCTATTCACTACATCAAACATGGAGCACAAGCCGTACTTCTTGAAGCTTCCATCTTGGAGATAAGGTCTTCAATCAATCCTTTGTTCGGAAAGCGGCCCATACAGTCCGGCCCATAGAAATAGCCCCCCCCACGGACCCTTTAATCCAGGACTCCCTTAGTAGCCCCCGAAATTGCCTCCAACACCAAGGTTGTCAGCTTCAATTGCTTTACACGATCAGAGTCTTCGGCTTGTGAGGTGAGTTCTTCCCGCCGAACTTAGTTCGGCCTTCGATGACAAGTAGCTTTCTGCATAGTGGCGCGTCCGAACACTATAAATAGGCCAGCCTTGAAGGCCAAACGTCAAGGGGTAAAATAATGTAACTCTGATGACCTCTCTGATGGAAGGTCACGGCCCATCACGACCGCCAAGCCAGTTACAAAAGCTCGATTCTTGGTTCGAGGCTGTTTTAATCAACACGATCTATCAATGTACTGATCGTGCCCCGTTTTACACGGGATATGTTTAATCACGCACATGCAATAGCTTGCATGTGTCGGGAAGCAGAGGGATTCACGACACAGCAAGGGGAGACCAAATAGATAAGCATCATAAAAGGGGAAGAAAACCCCAAAGCCTATTCATGCTCCCCATTCGCCTTCTCTACCTTCCATTCCTCTGCGCCTCCAAAGCATAGATTTAGGTATTCTGCCCCCACCTCCAAGCTCATCAATGGCGGGCTCCAACAGCCAATGAGAGGCCTCCATGGTCACCGATCGGGACATCCTCAACCTCAAGAAGGCTGGCTACCTCTCCGCTGACATCCCTCGCCGTGCAGCGGAGGAGGTCCAAGTGATCCCCACTTCCAGGCCGGGCAAAAGGGTGGTCTTCCTCCCCCACTTCATTAGGGGGTTGAGCTTCCCACTCCACCCCATCATTAGGGGGTTGATGTTTTTCTATGACCTCGACTTCCATGACCTCTCGCCGAACTCTTTCATGCACATCTCGGCGTTCATCCTCGTCTGCGAGGCTTTCCTGCGAGTCGAGCTGCACTTTGGACTATGGCTCAAAGTGTTCAGCGTCAAGCCGAAGTGCGTTGGCGGGAAGCACGCAGACTGTGGCAGAGCTTTCATCGGCAAGCTCACCCGCGTCATGTGGCCATCAGGCACCTTCATTGACACCATCAAGATGTGGCAGAAGGAGTGGTTCTACATCACAGAACCATGAGAAGAAGGTCAGATTTCCCCTGCCGAATTCAGATCCGCCCCCACTAGATTAGCTTCATGGCTCAAAAAGGGCCTTAGCTAGGGACCGAGCAAGGAGGTGAGCAACCTGCAGAAGCGCATCGGGGCCATGATCATGAAGGACATCAAGCTAACCAATGTGGTCCAGGTGATGCTCCGGAGATGCATCCTCCCCTGCCAGCAATGGGATACTCCCTTGTGGGCTCGTCAGCTTGACGATGCGCCCACAACCAGGAACATCTTCCGCACTATGCGAGAGAAGCTATGGAAGGCGCTCTTCAAGTCATTAGAGAGTTGGCCATCCAAGGAGGAAGACAGGGTCCTGCACGCCTCCAAGCCCTCCTCTGACGTACGGTACAATTCATCTTGATCGGCTTTACTTTTCTCAAAGAGGATCCATAACATTTCTTCCGGTCATCCCTTTGCAGACATGGCTAAGGAAAGCCGTCAACATCAATAGTCTGGCATCTCAGCCCGAATACGCCAGGTCCGGGCTGTTAGCAGAAATGCTCGTGGTGATGCCTTACGAGGCCCCCACGAAGAAAGAGAAGAAGAAGAAACCAGGCTGAAGCGGCCTTTGCATCCGAGACCAGTGCGAGACTATGTTCGGGGAAACTCTTGCCTCCTCGAATCAAGAGGAGCGCGAGGAAGAAGAGGAAGAGGAAGAGTAGGAGAAAGAAGAGGAGGATGAAGTAGAGGGGGGAGGAAATTACCCCCTTGCAAGAAAGAGGGAGGCGTCATCAGACGCTCCAAAGGAGGTACCCCCTCCCGCCCAGAAGAGAGCGCGTCGGGCACACGCGGTCCTGTCTGACAAAAGCTCAGATTCAAACATTGAGTCTGATGACTTCGAGGCGGTTCCACGAAGGAACCTTAGGGTCAAGCCCCCCTCCCGAAGGTTAGGATCCGAAGACCCCTTTTTCGTCCTTTAACAAGTTTAGAGTTTAGTAACACATAGGTGCTTATTGATTTTGCAGCCCCCTCGCATGCTTCCCACCGATCAAATATCAGACGGGGAGACCCCGCCCGCCGAACTAGCAGAGAGCGGGAATGCCTCGCATCCCGCCACTCTAGGCGCCACAAAGGACATCGTGGAGGTGTCATCCCAGCATGCTCCTATGGAGCCGGGCACCGGCGGCGGGGGATACGACATAATGGCCAAGGCTAATACCTCGGTCACCAAAGACCGGGGGGAGGTACCTCACCCGGATACTGAGGAGGATGGACGAGCGGCCGCTGAGTCCCCTACGAGGGCATCTCCAGAGCGCACCATGCCTCCGGAGGTACTGGTTCAAACCTCGGTCGATGATCAGGTTATCCGATCATCACCGGTGCCACCTACCAATGGGTGATCGATCATGGAGTAGGCTCTATCGAGCACCTCCATCTCCGAGGAGCACCGCACCCTTATGGGTGCGGTTTTAGAGAGCATTCAGTATGTCGACAACAGACTGAAGGAGGCCTTCAAGGGTTTCCTAACGGGTTTCCAAGTAAGTCACATGATACTCCTATTTGCAAAGTTTTGACTTATTTTTACTATTGTATACTCCCTCCGTCCCATAATAAGACGTTTTTTAACACTACATTAGTGTTAAAAACATCTTACATTATGGGATGAAGGGAGTACATGGCAGCCCCCGAGCCCTAGGTGAGTTTGAAAAAACTTACCTAGGGGTCAATCATGGATCCGACTCCGGACTAGATACAAATTATGTGTCCGAAATGTTAGATTAGCCCCTAATAAGGTTGAATAGATGATCGGATTGACTATAGTTCTGGAGTATAGAACCCATGTAACATGTCAACTGTATGTGTAATGTAGGCTTCGTCATCGGCAGCGGCCATAAATGGCGTCGAGCTGGACGAACTGAATAGGAAGCTTAAACGCTCCAAGGATGAAGTTGATTCCCTCAACAGAAGATTCAACGAGGCACAACATAGGTCAAAAAAAATCCGAATACCTTTGCCCGAACACTGTCAATGCAGTTTTTCATAGTGTTTAATGTTTATACAGCTTCGGCAAAAGAGGTGGAGAGGATCAAGGCGGAGCTCCAACAAGCGAAAGAGCAAGCGGCCGTCGAGAGGGCGGAAGCCAAAGAAGCGGCTACCGCCCTCTCTGCCCTGGGAGCCACCAGCGACAAGCACGAGGGTCGTGTGGCGGAGGTCCAGTAGGAGCTCAAGGAAGCCAGCCAGAGGTGTGAGGCCCTTGAGTAGAAGGGCAAGGAGAGCGTGGCAGAACTGTCCACCCTAAAGACCGATCTTCAGTATGAGCGGGTGGACAAGAGGTTCTATGAGGAGTAGGTCCCCCAAGCGAAGGACATAATGGATGGTAAGCCATACTTACTATAGTGTGTCTTTGGGGATAGAAAATTCAAATTGCTTACCCAGGTGTGGCGTTCCTCAGGCACCTCCTTCAATCTATAGAAGAGCGTGGCGGACGCCAATCAGTTGGTCGCCTCGAGGGAAGAAGGAGACGAAGCTCGTCTGTTCTGGCATAGTTCGGAACCCTGAGTTCTCTCCTCTTCTCGCGGAGCAGCTGAAACAGCTGATGGAGCTGAACCAGATGGTAGAGCCAGCCATCAAAGACCTCTTCATCCCCCTATGGCCCAGCAAACCGCTGCCAGGCAGCTACTTTGCCCTGGTGCAGAAGTTAATTGCCGCTTCGCCCCGCTTCGACACCGTGAAGCACTCCGCCTGCATCGAAGGAGTCCGAATGGCCCTTGCCGAGGCCCAGGTGCACTGGCCAGGGCTGGATCCGATGAAGGTAGCCACTGCCCCGCCGCCTTCGGGGAAGGAGCATACATGCCCCAAGCTATACTTCGCCAGAGTGATGGAAGGTGCTCGGGCGATAGCTTCTCAGTATTCGGGCGATAATGTGTTCGGAAGAATTGTAATCCATCTGAAGACTTTTCAAAGTTTTAAGGTTATAAGCTATTATGCTTTTATGTTTTTGCATTCCTTTATAACTCTTGTGTGGCCGTTTGAAACTGAAAGATGCGAGTTGTCGGCTTCATCCCCCATGTAGATACTACGTGGGGTGTGTGTGCCAATGCACTATATTCCTTAGCCGAGTGATCGGAACCCGAAGGCGGTAGAGTGCGGCGGACTAGGCAATCAGACTATAGTGCCTTATTTCTTTCACTTAGCCGTAGGGGCGCGAAAAGGATTGCGGGGGGCTAAAGACTAGCCCCCGGAGTGTTGTGATGTTCGGATGAACCGCGGCTAAGGCTAGCATCACGTGGTTTGCATGGAGAGCAAAGCCCCCACACAACACAGAATATCCTCTGACGAGGATGTAAGTATAACACTTCAAGCTCGAATTCACAGATCGGCTCTCGCATACTATGACGGTCAGTTTTCGGCTTTCTCCCTTGAGGTGCTTGACCAGACTATCTGGAAACACAATCGCAGGGGTTCTCCCTTTCCCCTTTTAGCCGAACGAGTGGAACGTAAAGGGGCAAGCACAGGAGTTGGGCAACCCAATTATTGACCCAAGACATAGTTCGGAACCGATGAGTATAAAGTGAACTCCAAGACGCCGAACACATAATATACTATACGTATGGCAATTTGTTTGTAAGCTCGATCCCTCGGTGTATTATCCGGTTGCGTCGTAACATATCGAACTGTGTCGCAAGAAGAGGGAGAAAAGGAAAATATGTGCCAAAAAGGACAACCAGACAAACATGTAAAATGATGCTATATTTTTTCTCAATAGCTCTTATTACTCGGAGTGCCGAAGCAACTACTTACAGGTATGTGAAGAAAGAGATTAGAGGAGTGGTTGTACCAAGGGTCTTTGATTGGTGGCCTTACGTCCTCGATGTGCCCTGTTGCTAGTTTACTCTTGATATTTGGTTGTTCGGCGAAGGATCTTGCAAACAAGGTCTTGAAAAGTTGTTGAATTATGGATAAGCTTTACGCCCTTGGTGGGCCCTTCAATGGTCCCTACATTGTGTCCGAAGACGTATTGAATGGTAGTATGGTCTAGCCGGACTCCCACCTTTGTTTTCCCACCGCTACCCATGGAATTTTAAGTGCAAAGTTGTGCCTTCTTTGCATGTACTTCACTGGTCCTAGGGCCATGCGACGGGGGGTGAGTCCCTATTTGAGGGGAGAGGAAGTCTTTGAGAGTTTGGCCTGCAGCCGAGCTCGCTTCCCGACCTTGCATGCCTTTACGGCAGATGCCGAGACTTGCCGATCATCTTTGTAACTAAATTCGGCTGCCAGGGCCAACGCATGTTCCTCAGTTCATAAAGATCGCTCTGAATTGCCGTTAACAGTGATGACCCCTTTGGGGCCAGGCATCCTGAGCTTGAGGTATGCGTAATGCGAGACGGTGTTGAAACAAGCGAACACTGTCCGGCCGAGCAGGGCACGATAGCCGCCGTGGAAGGGCACAATGTCGAAGATCAAGTCTTTGCTGTGAAAGTAATCGGGCGAGCCAAACACAACTTCCAAGGTAACGGAGCCAGTGCATCGGGCTTCGACACTTGGAATCACCCCTTTGAAGGTAGTGTTACTGGGTTTAAGTCATGACGGATCTATGCCCATATTTTTCACCGTGTCCGAGTAAATCAGGTTAAGGCTACTTCCTCCGTCCATTAGGACATTTGTGAGCTGATATCTATCAATAATGGGGTCGAGGACAAGTGCGGGTGAACCCCCGTGACGGATACTGGTCGGGTGATCGTGCCAATCAAAGGTGATCGGATATGCGGACCATGGGTTATACTTCGGGGCTACGGGCTCTACATCGTAGACCTCTCGAAGAGCTCCCTTCCTCTCCTTCTTGGGTATATGGATGGACTATATCATGTTTACTGTCTTGACCTCTGGAGGAAATTTCTTTTGATTGCCACCAATCGGACCCCGAGGCTCATCCTCATGCTCGCTATGAGGGCACTTTCTTTGATCCTCGGGTGGGAGCTTGCCAACCTATTTAAACACCCAACAATTGCGGTGTGTGTGGTTGGCGGGCTTCCCTTGAGTCCCGTGAATTTGGCAAGGCCTTTCCATGATTTTTTCCAGCGGAGTGGGTCCGTCGTGATTGCCTTTAGGAGGCTTCTTCCGCTACCCAGGACGGGAGTTGCGGAAGCCGGCGTTAATGGCCGTATCATCGGCATCACTATTATTGTGCCGACGCTTGTTCTTGTTGTGCTTGGGCTTCCCGTTGCCATCTTGGACTTCGGAGGTTCCGGGATCTTTGGAGTTGTGGCTGCGTCTTGCTAGCTAGTTGTCTTCACCTTTGAAAAAGTGAGTCATCAGGTAAGTAAGGGTGGACATAGTCCGAGGTTTATCCTGGTCGAGCTTGCGGGCGAGCCATTCATCCTGAATATTGTGCCGGAAGGAGGCTATTGCCTCAGCGTCCGGGCCGTCGACGATCTGGTTCTTCTTGGTCAAAAACCGATTCCAGAATTGCCGAGTAGACTCTCCGAGCTTCTGAACGATGTTACTTAGGTCGGAGGAATCTGGCGGCCGAACATAGGTTCCCTGGAAGTTGGAGCGGAATGCATCCTCTAGGTCCTCCCAACATCCGATGGAGTTTTCGGGGAGGCTGTTTAGCCAGTGTCGAGTTGGCCCCTTGAGTTTAAGGGGGAGGTATTTGATGGCGTGTAGATCATCTCCTCGAGCCATGTTGATGTGGAGGAGGAAGTCCTCGATCCATACGGTTGGGTCAGTTGTCCCATTGTACGGTTCGATGTTCACGGGTTTCAACCCCTCCAGGAACTGATGCCGCATCACTTCGTTTGTGAAACATAGCGGGTTAGCGGCGCCTCAAACCCAAGCTATGTCACGCCGGTAGTCGGCGTCTGTTCTAGCTCGGTTACATTCCCGGACTCTGTTATCTCTTCGGTCAAGCCATGGTCTGTACCCATCCCGTCTATCAGGTGAGTATCATGTGGATCCGTAGATGGATCCTGTACAGCTATCTCTGTGATCTAAGTCATCTCGCAGGTCGAACCTGTCATTGGGCTCTAGTGGATCCTTTCCCCGTCTTTGGGGTATTGCCGGTCTATAACCGGTGTCGTCAGCCGTCCGATCATGCCCGCGAGGAGGGCGGTCTGGCTTGTCACATGGAGTATGTTTCGGAGATGGAGTATTGGTGAGCTCGTCGTCAAATTGCGACATCAGCCTTCTTTGTGGATAGCTCTTGGGCTAGTCAGACGGACCGGTACCATGTCCTTCCTTAGCTGAGAGGACTCTTGTCCATCGATCATTGAGGTCATCTTGTTCGGCTTTAAGCTGTCGTTCCTTAGCTTTCAGGCTGTGCACCGTCGCTATGAGCTGCTATCAGAATAGTTCCTGATCTTCATGGTTATCAAGGATGTCCAAGTCATCGGTTGCCGGGATATCCTCCTTCTCAGCAGGGGGGAGGTAGTTATCGTCCTCGAAACCGTTGACGTCGGTGGGGTTGCTCTGGTCCTCAGGCCTTTCCTGACCCTCTAACGGGTGTGCGGGGATATCAGGGTCGCCGCGGTCCTCGGGGGTAACTCCGTCCCTGGTCCCGATAATATCTTTCCTTCCCTCTTTGCCTTTGGAACGCCTATGTGGTTTTTGGCGCCTTGACGATGCGTCGCACGACTTGTCGCCATCATTATTAGGCGTTTTGTCGCCATTAGGGGTGTCCACCATGTAGACGTCATATGTAGAAGTGGCGGCCCATCGCCCGGTGTTAACAAGGGTGTGGGTGCAGTCCTCTTCATCCATGTAATCTGCCTCCTCACAGGCATAGTCCAGCATGTCGGTTAAATCTTTGACTGTGGCTATCAAGTGGGTGGTGGGTGGGTTGAAAAATTCGTCCCGACCCGTACCGTAACTGATCTGAGCGTAGATCAGGGCCAAATCGTTAGAAATTTCCATCGACGACATCCGATCTAGGGCTTCGTCGAACACCAAGGGCTCGATCGGATCATACTGTTCGAAACTTTCGGAGTTGACCTCTGATGTTTCCGGACTTGAAGGATGTTTGGCAAGAACGAGTGTCCGGCCTTCCAACACTATGGCCGAATCCGGACCAGAAGTGCGTGCACCACCGTGGTTGACCCCGTTGGTGTGACCGAAGAAGGAACTCGAGGTTAAAGCCTCGAAGTCTTCGGGCGTGGAAAGTGAAGTCGCAAGTCCGGTTAGTGACATGTCACCCCGAGAATCTAGGGAGAACTCTAGGCTCCTGAATTTGGCCTCGTGACCAGGGGCGAAGCTCTCGACACGGCCTAGATGGCCGGCCGGGCCGGCATGCAGCACAACGCCGCTGAAGGCGAAGATCTGTCTGGGGATGGAAGTGTCCATGTTGCGGAGCTCTTCATTGATGATAAGGCGAGACATCGATATTTTGGGTGCTCACAGAGGAACTCTCAATGAAAGCACCAATGTCGGTGTCAAAACCGACGGATCTCGGGTAGGGGGTCCCGGACTATGAGACCAGAACAGATGGTAATAGGAGACGAAGGGGACACACATTTACCCAGGTTCAGGCCCTCTTATGGAGGTAATACCCTATATCCTTCTTGGATGTATTGATCATATGGGGTTACAGAGTTGATCTACCTCGAGATCGAAGTGCTAACCCTAGATGAGTTGTTCTATCCCTATAACCTAAAACCCTCCAGCTTATATAGATGCCAGATAAGCATTTCCCTTAGTTTTTGAGAACCAAGCAATCAATTCAGTAGGACATACAAGCGATCCACCAATAAATATACTTGCACAAGGAATCAAACTCTTGCACCCAATGCTATAAAGGGGTTGTCAATCCCTTCATGGTTATTTGCAAGGATGAGATCTATTAGACATAGATATAATAGGATGCTTGAACAGAAAGTAAAACTAAAAGTAAAAACAATGCATCAAGTAAAAACAATGTTACAACTCGATTCCTATGACAAGATAAAACTCTATATGCAATATGAAGTGATGATGCAAGTCATAGAAAAACTACATGGTGGAAGTTGCATGGCAATATATGTAGGAATGCATATGGAAATGCCATAATAGGTAGGTATGGTGGCTGTTTTGAGGAATATATGGTGGCTGTTTTGAGGAAGGAGGGTTTGATGTACCGGCGAAAGTTGCGTGATACTAGAGAGTCTAGCAAAGACGGAAGGGTGAGAGTGTGTATAATCCATGGACTCATATTAGTCATAAAGAACTCACATACTTATTGCAAAAATCTATAAGTCATCAAACAAAGCATTAGACGCATGCTCCTAGGGGAGAGGTTGGTAGGAGTTAACCATCGCGCGCTCCCGACCCTCACACAAAGGTCGACAATCATTAGACAAGTCATGCTCCGACTTCGTTACATAGCGGTTCACCATACGTGCATGCTATGGGAATCACAAGCTTTAACACACGTATCTCTTCATTTCACAACTACTCACTAGCATGACTCCCATATTACCATCCCTATTATCTCAAAACTATATGCAAGGAATCTAACTTCTCATAGTTCTTAATGCACTTAATATGAAAGTTTTTATTATATCCCTCTTGGATGCCATTATATTAAGACAAAATTCATAACCTAAACAAATTACCATGCTGTTTTAAGAAACTCTCAAAATAATATAATTGAGGAACGATAGTTCAATAATTTCTATAAAATATAACACCACCATGCTCTAAAAAGATACAAGTCAAGTACTAGAGCAACATTGCCTAGCTCAAAAGATATAAGTGAAGCATATAGAGTATTATAAGAAATTCATGATTCAGCGTGTCTGTTTCTAAATATGTGTGCAGCAAGGATGATTGTGGCAAACTAACAAGCAAAGACTCATATCATACAAGACACTCCAAGCAAAACACATATCATGTGGTGATAAAAATATAGCCTCAAGTAAATTTACCGATGGATAGAAGACGAAAGAGGGGATGCCTTCCGAGGCATCCCCAAGCTTAGGCTCTTTGGTATCCTTGAATATGACTTGGCGTGCCATGGTCATCCCCAATCTTAGGCCCTTGCCACTCTTTATTCCATAGTCCATCACATCTTCACCCAAAACTTGAAAACTTCACAACAAAAAACTCAACAAAAAACTCATGAGATCCGTTAGTATAAGAAAAATAAATCACCACTTTAGGTACTGTTATTAACTCATTCTTTATTTATATTTGTGATATTCCTACTGTATTCTAACTTCTTCATGACTCATACCCCCTGATACAACCCATAGATACATCAAAATAAGCAAACAACACAAAGAAAATAGAATCTGTCAAAATCAGAACAGTTTATAGCAATCTGTAAAGTTAGAATACTTCTAGAACTGTAAAAATTCTAAACAATTAGGAAAGTCAGGGAAATTTGTATATAAATCCCGTGTAAAAATTTCATATCAATTTGACTCTCCAAAACATTCAGAAAAATCCTGGACTGAGCGCAAAAGTCTGTGTTCCAGCAAGATCAAATCAACAACTACCATAGATCACCCCAAAGGTTTTACTTGGCTCAAAACTAATTTGAACATAAAAACACAATTACTACAGAAGTAACAATGTTCCAAACATACCAAAACAGAAGCAAAAAACTTAAAGCAAAATAAAATCCGGTTGCCTCCCAACAAGCGCTATTGTTTAAGGCCCCTAGCTAGGCAAAACACAACAGATCTAGGTATTGTCATCTTTGGTATGCAATCCATAAGTAGCTCTCATGATAGATTCATAAGGTAATTTTATTTTCTTTCTAGGAAAGTGTTCCATACCCTTCCTTAATGGTAATTGGAATCTAGTATTCCCTTCCTTCATTTAAATAATTGCACCAATTGTTCTAAGGAAAGGTCTACCAAGAATAATAGGACATGTAGGATTGCAATCTATATCAAGAACAATGAAATCTACGGGCACATAATTCCTATTTGCAACAATAAGAACATCATTAATTATTCCCATAGGTTTCTTAATAGTGTAATCCGCAAGATGCAAATTTAAGGAGCAATCATCAAATTCACGGAAACCTAACACATCACATAAAGTTTTTGGAATAGTGGAAACGCTAGCACCCAAATCACACAAAGCATGTCACTCATAATCTTTAATCTTAATCTTAATAGTAGGTTACCACTCATCATAAAGCTTTCTAGGTATAGGAACTTCCAACTCAACTTTTTCTTCGAAAGCCTTCATCATAGCATCAACAATATGTTTAGTAAAAACCTTGTTTTGATTATAAGCATGAGGAGAATTCAACATGGATTGCAACAAGGAAATACAATCAATCAAAGAGCAATACCATGATTAAAGTCTTTTAAATCCAAAGGAGTGGTTTCATTGCTATTTAAAGTTTTGACCTCTTCAATCCCACTTTTATCAATCTTAGCATCAAGATCTAAAAACTCCGAATCATTGGGACACCTTTTAACTAAAGTTGACTCATCTCTAGTCCCATCATTATGAAGATTAACATTGGAAAACAAAAATTCAATAGGAGTCACATCAATCACTTTAAGATCTTCATCAATATTATCACGAGATTCTGGCTCCACGGTCATTTTATTGACTAAAGTAGCTTGTTTATCGGAAATTTGGCCCACTAAGTTTTCAAGGCGAGTAAATTGATATTTCAAACCATAGAACTCTTTAGACATATAATCAAGTTCCTTATTCATGTACTCCCACATAGCTTTTTGTTCTTTAAGTTCATTCTTGAAGAAACTATTGTGATCATATTGAAGCGACAAGAAACTTTTAACGTTATCCTCAATATCTTCCAACTTTCGAAGATAAGGATCAAAGCCATTGGGTTGAGCCATTATGACCAACCAACTTAACACGCAAGCAAGCAAAAAGCAAACGGTAAGACGAACGGAGAAGGGCGAATAAAAGGCAAATCTTTTTCAAAATCGTTTTAGAAGTGGGGGAGAGGAAAGCGAGAGGCAAATGGAAAATAATGGAAATGCAAGATATGAGTTTGTGATGGGTACTTGGTATTGTTGAATTGCTACGTATCTCCCCGACAACGGCACCAGAAATCCTTCTTTCCACTTCTCGAGCATGTGTTGGTTTCTCGTGAAGAGGAACGGTTTGATGCAACAAAGTAGATAAGTATTTCCCTCAGTTTTTGACAACCAAGGTATCAATCCAGTAGGAGATACAAGCGAGCCACCGATAAATATACCTGCACAAGGAATCAAACTCTTGCACCCAACGCTATAAAGGGGTTGTCAATCCCTTCACGGTTATTTGCAAGGATGATATCTAGTAGAGATGCTTGAACGGAAAGTAAAACTAAAAGTAAAAACAATGCAGCAAGTATTTTTGGTGTTTCTGGTTTTAGATCGGAAAATATAATATGGAAAATAGACCCGGGGGCCATATGTTTCACTAGATGGCTTCTCTCATGGTGGCAAGTATTACGGTGGGTGAACAAATTACTGTCGAGCAATTGATAGAAAAGTGAATAGTTATAAAGATATCCAAGGCAATTATTATGCATATAGGTATCACGTCCGTGACAAGTAGACCGAAACGATTCTGCATCTACTACTATTACTCCACACATCGACCGACTCCTGCCTGCATCTAGAGTATTAAGTTCATGAAGAACAGAGTAACACATTAGGTAAGATGACGTGATGTAGAGGGATAAACTCAAGAAATATGATGAAAACCCCATCTTTTTACCCTTGATGGCAACAATAAAATACGTGCCTCGCTACCCCTACTATGTCACTGGGTGAGGACACCGCAAGATTGAACCCAAAACTAAGCACTTCTCCTATTGCAAGAATTACCAATCTAGTTGGCCAAACCAAACCAATAATTCGAAGAGACTTGCAAAGATATGAAATCATGCATATAAGATCATGAAAGACTCAAATAATATTCATGGATAATGTGAACATAAACCCACAATTCATCAGATCTCAACAAACACACCGCAAAAGAGTATTACATCGGATAGATCTCCATGAAGATCATGAAGAACATGGTATTGAGAAGCAAAGAGAGAGAAGAAGCCATCTAGCTACTAGATATAGACCCGTAGGTCTGTGGTGAACTACGCACACATCATCAGAGGGGTAATGGAGCTGATGTAGATGCCCTCCGTGATCGAATCCCCCTCCGGTAGATTGCCGGAAAAGGCTCCAATATTGGATCTCTCGGGAACGGAGGCTTCTCGCAGCAGAAAAGTGTTTTCGTGGCTCGTTCCGATAATAATGGAATATTTGGGTATGTATAGGACGAAGATTAGGGTTAGGGGAGTTGCCAGGGGCCCACAAGCCTGCCCGACGTGGGGTACCCCCTTGGCCGCGGCAAGCGGACTTGTGGCCCCATGGCAACTCCTCTGCCTTGGTTCTCAAGTCTCGTGGCTTCCATACTTTCCAGAAAAAATCTTTCCTGAGGAATTATTCTGTTTGGACTCTGTTTAATATTCCTTATCTGCGAAACTCGAAAACAAGGAAAAATAGAAACTGGCACTAGGCTCTAGATTAATAGGTTAGTCCAAAAAATAAAATAAAATAGCATATTAATGCATATAAAACATCCAAAATTGATAATATAATAGCATGGAACAATAAAAAATTATAGATACGTTGCAGACATATCAACGCTGAGGGTATCTAGGGTTTACACATGGTCGGTTACACGACGAAGAGATAAACATGCCTATTCGCAACATCAAATGTGGAGCACAAGCCATACTTCCTGAAGCTTCCATCTTGGAGATAAGGTATTCAATGAATCCTATGTTCGGTAAGTGGCCCATATAATCTGGCCCATAGAAATAGGTCGGCCTCCCGAGGACCCCTTAATCCAGGACCCCCTCACCCATAAAAACGATGCACCCCTCCGTTATGGTGTTAGATTGGATCTCGTGGTTCTGGAACTTGAAGTGGGTGGAATTGTTTTTCGTAGTCTCATCTAGGGTTTATTGAATATTGGGGTATTTATAGAGATGAGAGTCGGTGCAGGAGGGTCCCGTGGGTCCCACAATCCGCTAGGCCGCACCAGGGGCCTCTGGCGTGCCATGGTGTCTTGTGGGCCCCACGGGCCTCCTCTCAGGTGCTTCCTTGGCTTCCAGGTTGTCTTCTGGTCCAAAACAATCTACAAAGAGTTTCGTGGAAATTGGAATCCATTTGGTACTGATATTCTGTAAAGTAAAAAACAAGCAAAGAACAGCAACTCGCACTTGGCACTATGTCAATAGGTTAGTCCCAAAAAATGATATAAAGTGGCTATAAAATGATTGTAAAACATCCAAGAATGAGAATATAATAGCATGGAACAATAAAAAAATTATAGATACGTTGGAGACGTATCACCTTTTTAGTACATTAATTTAGTTTTCTAGGCATTCAATGTGCATAATTGAAATTTGGACTACAATCACACGGTCCAGCAAGTGAAAATAGGTCGACAAATCATATACATTTCCCTAGCTGCATGTTTAGGTCCCACACAAGAAATGGGAATGAATTTCAAACATATCATCATCTTGGCTCGACCATAAACATTGCGAAACTTAATTTTTAAATTCATCATAATGCAAACCTCGACGGAAATTTGTGAGATTCAGGGCTCTACAAAACCCATAAGGTTCAAACACTGGGGCGTGTGCGAGGATCTAAAACGGCTCAAAGTCTCAGGCTTGTCACCCTACGGCCTAGCTACGACGAGCGCATGCTAGCGAGAGAGAAGGTGGACTCGGAGATTTACCCAGGTTCGGGCCACCTTGTGGTATAGAACCCTAATCCTACTTTGTGGTGGATTGGCCTCTCAAGGAGGCTAAGGATGAACTAGTACAGAGGTGGGGTGGCCTCGCGAGGGCCTTTGGTGGTGATAAACTAGCTCTATTCAAACTGCCTTCTACGATGGGAGTGGGTCGCTATTTATAGGGGCCACGGTCCTCTTCCCTTATGGCACAGGAGGGAAGGGATCCACAACGACCAAATTTGAAAGGGGGTAGGAGGTACATCTTATCCCGACTAAAGGTGGTCTTCGCCTTCAAACCTTCGGGAGGTGACACAGTGGTGGGCTTGGCGATGACATCCGTCCTACTGAGCTCGTGGTCTTGGTCTCGTTGCACTGGGAAGGAAACCTTTGGGGGATTCCTTGAGAAACCGCATATGTCCTTGTCTCCTTAGCATGAAATAGGGAACTGTCCTCCTCCTGCACCAGCTGGCACCCGCCTGGCTTCGTTGTCACAACCCACGTCATCCCGTTCGCAGGAGGTTGGGCACTTGCATAGGAATCTCCGCTCCTCGGGAGGCAGCCTGGGGGGATGCTACTCTACGGAGGTCTTGATGTCCTCCTCCTCACGAGGCGGGGGGACCTCGCAAGGGTCTTGGCTCGAGGAATTTGTTGTCGGGGCGTACTGGGCCATGATGGTGGGCCACGCGTTGCATCGCAGGCAGGCAAGTCAGGGTACCCCTGGTCCCAAAATGCTGATAGTAGCCCCCGTGACCAAGGTGTGCTGACCCTCACTTCAAGACGAATGCGAGGGGCGTAGGGTGAAGCACCGCGGGACCCTAATTGCTTGCGGTCCTAGCGCGAGGCGCTCGGTGGGCGCTAGACCCTTCTTTGCCCGATTTCAGGAACTGCCACGAGTCGGGTCAATTCGTAGTCTACGCACTGACCGGGTCATCATTGCTCCTCCTCGATTGTCGTTGCCTTCCTGCCACTCTATAACCTTGGTCCCATGCCGATGTGACTTGCCAAGGGAACCGGGGCGACGTGAGGAAGAGGCACCCACTAGTTGAGTACGACACGTGACTCTCGAGGGGCTCATGTTTTCTCTACTTCCCATGACGCCTCGGGGACTGCGGTTACGCCTATAAACCTGCCCCGCTCGAGGGGAAGTTCCATCCTTATTTGCCTTCTTGCGTGTCTCTTTCCAGTGCAGCCTTCCCGTTTCATCGGGAAACCACCCTGATCCCCCTTTCTTCCTCCGATGGCGTCCAAGGGGAGTGCTGCCGATGTTAGAGCGCAAACGGGGTCCTCTGTGCCGCCTCTGCCTTCGGGGAACAGTGGTGGCCTAGATTCCATGCCGGTGCTTGGCCGCCACCGACGAGTAATTGCTCCAACGCCTTTGTCTTTCTTGCGCATCCCTTCTTTCTTGTAGAGCCCGACCGTTGATCCTCCTCACGGCACCCATGCCCAAAAGGCGCTGCTGTCTACTACGCAATCTTCTTCCTGTAGACTCGTGTTGGGCCTCCAAGCGCATAGTTTCGTAGGACAGTAGAAAATTTCCCTCAAGTGGATGACCTAAGGTTTATCAATCCGTGGGAGGCGTAGGATGAAGATGGTCTCTCTCAAACAACCCCGCAACCAAATAACAAAGAGTCTCTTGTGTCCCCAACACACCCAATACAATGGTAAATTGTATAGGTGCACTAGTTCGGCGAAGAGATGGTGCTACAAGTTTAATATGGATGGTAGATATAGGTTTTTGTAATCTGAAAATATAAAAACAGCGAGGTAACTAATGATAAAAGTGAGCACAAACGGTATTGCAATGCTTAGAAACAAGACCTAGGGTTCGTACTTTCACTAGTGCAATTTCTCTCAACAATACTAACATAGTTGAATCATATGTAAATCTTTCATGCGCGGCAAAGAGTTCACTCCAAAGTCACAAATATCAAAGAACAAACGAAGAAATTATTGTAGGGTACGAAACCACCTCAAATTTATCTTTTTCGATCAGTCTTATGAGCTATCCCTATCAGTGTCACGAACAACCCTAGAGTCTGTATTAAAATAACACCTTAAGATACACATCAACCAAAACCCTAATGTCACCTAGATAATCGAATGTCACCATGAGTTACTCATGGGCTTGATTTTATGATATGGATCACACAATTTCAGATTCATCATGTTCAATCCAACACAAAGAAGTTCAAAGAGTGCCCCAAAGTTTCTACCGGAGAGTCAAGACGAAAACATGTGCCAACCCCTATGCATGGATTCCCAAGGTCACGGAACCTGCAAGTTGATTACCAAAACATACATCAAGTGGATCAATAGAACATCCCATCGTCACCACAGGTATCCCATTGCAAGACATACATTAAGTGTTCTCAAATCCTTAAAGATTCAATCCGATAAGAAAACATCAAAGGAAAACTCAATTCATCACAAGAAGATAGAGAGGGGAAAATTCATATGATTCAATCTATATTAATAAAGCTCGCGGTACATCAAGATCATGTCATTTCAAGAACACGAGAGAGATAGAGATCAAACACATAGCTACTGGAACATACCCTCGGCCCTGACGGTGAACTACTCCCTCCTCGTCATGGAGACTGCAGGGGTGATGAAGATGACCTCCAGTGATGGTTTCTCCCTCCGGCAGGGTACCAGAACGGACTCCCGATTGTTTTTTCATGGCTACAGAGGCTTGGAGCGGTGGAACTCCCGATCTAGGTTTCTTTCTGGGGTTTCTTGATTTATAAGAGCACTTGGCGTTGGAATCACGTCAAGGGGACTCCCGAGGGGCCCACAACCAATGGGTGCGGCCTAGGGCGGCGCCCTAGTGGCTTGTGGCTACCTCGGGACTCCTCTCCGATATATTTTTGCTCCAGTATTTTTTATATTTTCCAAACATATTCTCCGTAAGTTTTCAGCCCATTCCAAGAACTTTTATTTCTGCACAAAAACGACATCATAGTATTCTGCTGAAAACAACGTCACTCCAGGTTAGTTCTAATAATCATATAGAATTATTGTAAACATGGCATGAATACTTCATAAATTATAGATACGTCGGAGACGTATCAACATCCCCAAGATTAATTCCTGCTCTTCCTCGAGTAGAAAAATAATAAAAGAAACAATTTATGAAGTGTGAATGCTAGCATAGTGCATAAATTTGATCAATGATAGTTCCAAACACCATTCTAGCATCATTATATATCATAAACAGTAGCTCATCTCATAAAACTTCTCATGATGAAGTAACAAGCTATTCTCATGTTAAAGTATAGACCATAAAGTTTCTTGAAAACTAACAAACTATGCTTTCAGTCACCAAACAATTGCAATTCATCTTATTTTCAGGAAGGGTCTATGTAAGAGCTTTGATTTAGCAAATTCCACATACACAACTATCATATAGTCTTCCATGATTGCTAACACTCAGAGCATATTTTCAGAGCAAATACCATCCATCGAACACAAAGAAAGATAGGGGCTTAATGTTTCCCCTCCCAACTTATTTATCATATAGATAATTGTCAACAATAATAATTCATGATCAAATACATTTGAATCACCATATATGCTGGGATCTTTCCCCACCACATGATGCTTGCCAACTAAAGAATAATTGAGGTTGAACTAAGAATGAATAGTATTGACACTTGCATAAAAGTAAATACAGGAAAGTAAAAGATATGCCCTTCGCAGAGGGAAGCAGGGATTTGCATACGTGCCAAAGCTCATTGTTTCAAATAGAGATAAATATAATTTTGGGAGGTGCACCCTTCCTGTCAACATTACGACCAAGAGTTATCAATATCTTCCATGTTAAACACATTAGCGGCGGTTCTCAAGCGGTAAAATTAAAGGTTTACCCCCTCTCCACCAACAAAAACACTCCACAGCAAGTCGAATCCACGGGTACCGTCCACACCAACAACATTCCCGGGGAGTTTTGTTTAATTATTTGCAAAAAAAATCAGGACTGGGAATCCCTATTACCGCCCCTCTCGTGCAAGGACGAGTGAATAAATACTCATCATGAGAATAACCCGCTTAACATGGAAAATACTAACCGCCCCCTATCGCCCCATGAGCGGTCCAGGCACACAAAACAGATGCTTATTTGAAATTTTAGAGGTGGCACATGCAAATTTACTTGGAACGGCAGGGTAATAGAATATAGGTAGGTATGGTGGACTCTCATGTAAGAAACTTGGCTAAAGGATTTGGATGCGCAAGTAGTATCTCTACTTAGTACGGATTTTGGGCTAGCAAAAGGTTCTAAACAAGCACCACATGTTGGAGCATACATAACAATATAACTTCTATGCAAATATACACAACCATAACTCATTACATTGTCTTCCTTGTCCAACTTTAACAAATTTGCTCAAGTTTGAAAATAATTAATGGGGCTCACAATCGTAGAAGATGTCCAAGATAGTATATTTATATGTGAAATCTCCCTTCCTTCAATATTCTTTCAGGAATTGTTCAAGTGACCAATGCGGTGTTTCTTATCTTCCAATAAATTTTACCACCTATACTTCTTATATGTGAAGTCATTACTCCCCATGGGATAAGCATATAAAATGTATATAATTTAAGATTTATGATATTCAATTCATTCAACCATTTACTCATAGGATATAAGTGAAGCACAAGAGTAAATGACAAAACTACTCCAAAACATAAAAGTGAAAATCAATGAGTAGTCAAACAATTAAGTAGCTATATGAGCACTTTTGAAAGCATATTTGCCCCCTTGGTGGCTTTGGTAATTAATAACAACATATAAGTCATTGAACTAATGTCTCCACCAAGTATATTTCAGGAAAAGTTTAATGATAGGGATGACAAAAGGATTGAGGAGATTGTGCAATCACCCCAAGATGCAAGGAAATAGGTTGGCCAAGCTTCAAGCAAGAGGACTCTACATTTTACATTTGTGAGAAATAACTTTGAGTCCATAGGAAAGCCAATACTATTAAAAGGGGGTAAGGTTTTCTTGGTGAACAAAATGCTCATACGTGCACAAGTGATAGTCACCAAAAACATCCACAAGCTCTCCCACCAAAGTCTATCTCTAGCCAAACATTCAAAATCGGTACAACCGACATTCCTATCCCGGTGCCACCGATTCCAAACCCTAGATAGACTTAGCCAAACCCTAGCCACTTCGGTGCAGCCGACACTGCTTTCGGTGCCACCGAGTTGGGTTGCCAACTTTCTGTTACGCAAGTTCGTACTTTCGGTCCGTCCAAGAATGTTGAATCGGCGTCACCGAGTTTGGCATTTCTAACCATTGGTCACCTTGTCGGTGCAACCGAGATTCCTATATCGGTCTCAACGAGATTCAAAAGTTGCCACCTTTTGATCACTTCGGTAGCACCGAGATTAATTCATCGATGTCATTGAGTTGGTCATTTTGTGTATAATGGTTGAATTTTTGGGGACGCCTATATATACCCGTTCACCACCACCCACTCGAAAGAGAAGCACTTAGAACTATTCCATAGTTATCATACTCAGTTTTCTAAGAGAGAACAACCTACCGTTGTGTTGAGATCAAGATCTTACAATCCAACTATATGGATCTTGATTTCTAGCCTCCCCAAGTTGCTTTCCACCAATCCCACCTCTTCTACCAAGCCAAATCTGTGAGAGAGTGATTGTGTGTTGAGGAGTCTATCATCTTGAAGCACAAGAGCAAGGAGTTCATCATCATTATTGAGCCTATTACCTTTTGGAGAGTGGTGCCTCCTAGATTGGTTAGGTGTCGCTTGGGAGCCTCCTAATTTTTGTTGTGGAGTGAACGAAGAAGTTTGTAAGGGCAAGGAGATCGCCGACTTCGTGAAGATCTACCCCGAGTAAGGCTAGTCCTCCGTGGACGTAGGCCGTCATGGTATAGTCAAGGTTGCTTCTTCGTGGAACCCTCCACGGGTAGAGCCCTCCATGGACTGTCACGACCTTTACACTCCATGGGTTGAAGACTCCATGAACGTGGATGTACGATAGCACCACCTATTGGAACCACATGAAAAATCATTGTGTCTACAATTGCGTTTGATCTTCCTACCCTATCATTTTACTCACGCTTGTTGTTACTTTCCGCTGCTATACTCTTAGACTTGCATGTGTAGGGTTTACTTGATATGTTATGAATGCTAAAACTTGCCAAGAATTAAAATTGGGAAAAAGCATAGTTTTATTTGGTCAAGTAGTCTAATCACCCCCCCTCTAGACCTACTTTCGATCGTACAAGTGGTATCAGAGTGGTCTCCATTGCATTGGTTTCACAACCTAGGAGAAGTATGGCATCCATACTTTGATGGCACTAATTTTGCTAGTTGGAAGCATAAAATGAAAATGCATTGGCCATAATCGTGCCGTCTGGGCTATTGTTCGTGTTGGCTTGCAAGGTGAATTCTTTGGTGATGGAAGAGAACCGGATCGTGAAGCGAACGCGGAAGAATTGAAGATGTTGCAACTCAATGCTCAAGCATGTGACATTATCTTCAACTGCCTATGCCCCAAAGAAGTCAACAAAATCAGCCGTCTTGAACAGGCAAAAGAGATTTGGGATACTTTGGTTGATATGCACGAAGGATCTGAGTCCGTGAGAGAATTCAAGTTAGATGTTCTTCAAGCTCAGCTTGATAAGTTCAAGATGAAGAATGGTGAAGGATTCGTTGAAATGTACTCTTGGCTAGCTCTCATCACAAATGGGATTGCCGACTTAGGAAGCGAAGAAATGACTGACAAATTCATCATCAAGAAGATACTTTGAGCTTTGGATGAGAGATATGACACCATGTGCACTTTGATCCAAATTATGCCCAATTACAAAGATCTCAAACCAACGGAAGTAATAGGTAGAATTGTTGCTCATGACATGACACTCAAAGACAAGGAAGAGCTTCACCAGAAGTCTAGCGGTGCTTACAAAGCCACAAGTGATGCTCCCACTACCTCGAGCGACAACCTTGTTACAAATGAAGAGATAAGCCTCATGGTAAAGAAATTCAACAAGTTCTACAAGAATAGAAGCAAAGATCATAGCTCCAACTCAAGACATGAAGAGAAGAATTTGTCAAGTCATGATCGAAACTTCTACAATTGTGGGAAGCCCGAACACTACTCGAATGAGTGCACGGCTCCCTACAAATGAAGAGAAGAGTCACCAAGAATACGAAGCTCAGGAGATGAATCACCTCAAAGAGAGAGAAGGAGTAGAGATGATCATTATGAACGAAGACCCTCAAGGAGAAGTAGGGACTCGGAGAACAAGGACAAGTACACCAAGAGTTACTCAAGAAGGAAACATCAAGCTCATGTTGGTGAATGGGTTTCTGGCTCCGACTCCGACAATCACTTCGAGAGAAGCTATCACTCCAACTCCGACTATAGTCAAGATGATGGTGTTGCCGGAATTGCACTAGTGACAACCAACTCCTATGATCTATTTGATTCACCAAATAAAGGGACTGGAAGTTGCTTCATGGATAAAGGCCCCAAGGTATCACACCCTGAATATCTTGATTTTGACAGTGATAAAGATGATTTGCTTTACAATGATGACTTGCTATGTGATAAAACTAGTGATGTTGATCATAATGAACTTGATATTTCTCATGCTAGTCAAGATAGGTCAATTGACAATGATAAGATGAAAATAGAAGAACTAACTAAAGAACTTAACACCCTTAAGTTAGCCCATGAATCTAATCTTGAATATCATAGAGAGCTTGTAAGAACTCATGAGAAGCTACGCTTCGAGAAGCTCAATTTGGAACAAGAACACAAATTTCTTAAAGCTATCAATGACGATCTCCAAAAGACGACTTCATCTTATCTTGCCAAACGACTACTCTTGTCTACGTTCATGCCACAAGTCAAATCCAAGCAAACTAGTAACAAAGGCAAGAAAGGTTCTTCATCTAGTAGCAACAATAAAAATGCTAAATCCAATGATGTTGCTCCTAGTAGTTCTATTGATTCCACTAATGATGACTCTCTTAGCCAAGTTACACTTGAGCAAGAAAATGCTTTATTGGAAGGAATTATAGAGAAAGGTATCTACAACAGTCTTGAAGGGTACAAACAACTTGATGAGATTGTACGCAAGCATGGAGGATACCGGAAGAATGTTGGTTTTGGCTACTTCAACGCTAATGGAGTTGAATGGGAAGAAGGTCAATACCTCAATCTCAAGTTTGTTCCTCAAAAGGAAAAGTATGAAAATACTCTTCCCAAGGGAACGAAGTTGCAAGATGACCTTTGTAACATCCCAAAATTTCATTTTGGAATGTTATGATTATAGTTATGCATCTAGCAGCATCATTGCTTGAATGTATGTGTTTGTTGAAATGTCTCTTCTGGATTTTAGAAAGCTCTTTCTACTTTTCCCTAAGTTGCTTTCACCTATTTGAAATTTTGGTTAAAAGTTCAAATAAGAGAGGAGGAACATGACACTCCACACCAGGGACTAATTGGTGGTTTATTTGAACAATAATAACCAAGGGTTATTTTGAAAATATTTGCAAAAAAGGGTTTAAAAACAAATAGGCAATTTCTGAAAATATTTTTTTTTCAAAGTGTTCAAATGACAGAATAGATATGTTCATTAAATAGCATTTATTATTCTGTTAATTTTGATATATAATACCTCTATATTTAGAGACGATTTGAATGCTTTAAAAGCTTTTGAATGTCTCTGGAAAATTATTAAAGAAAAACGGTAACCGTTTCCGGTATTAAACGGGCCGGCCCACCGGCTTTAAAAGCCGAGACCGTTACCGGTTGGCCGACCGAGCGCAGTAACGCCTCCCTCTCTCTCTGACGCTGGACTCCACCCGTCCGACCGTTTCTCTCGCGCGGTCGTCGCCTTCCTCCCGCACGCGACGTCGTCCTCGCCGGCCGTTTCTTTCATCCCCGCAGATCTCGCCTCCCCATCACTCCCTCTCACTCCCCACACCCTCTATATAAGCCGGCCACTTCCCCGCATCCATTTCCCCCCCCCCCCGAGCCCCTCTCTCTCTCGCCGAGACGCTGCCCCAATTGCTCACCGGAGCTCCCACCCTCACCAGACCTCGCCGTCGAGCGTAGCCACCGTCTCCGACCATCGTTCGCCCCACCGTCGCCACCAATCCACTCCGGAGGCCCGTCGCCGTCGCCCGGACCACTTCCCCGTCTTCCCCGACCACGAAACGCCTCGCCGTCGTCCTCGCCACCTTCGGATCGCCGGAGAAACCCCGACGCCGGCAACCTCTCCCCGTAAGCTCCCTCGACCATCGGATCCCGAATCAACGACCGTGATTAGATCGGATTTATTCCGAACCGGTATCCTCTTCCAATCGGTCGCCCGCCCGTAATCCTCGAGCGCACACCCCCTTAGCCAATCGGACAGCGCCACGTAGCCCCCTGACCGTCGCAAATTATTTTCCTTTTTCAGTTTTTGTTTTAATTAACAGAATGTTTTTAAAAATTGTTTTGCTTATATCTTTTAATCTATTTAGTGTTTTGAGTTGATTCTTTTTGCAATAGCTCACAATTTTCATGTAGTTTCACCCTGTACTTTCAAATTTCAAATTTGAACTATAAAATTTGAATTTAATCAAATTTGCTCAAAATCTTCAAATCTGAATAACTAGAGTTTGAAAATAGATTTTGATGTGAATCTTTTTGCTACTGTTTGGTATTAGTTAGGACTACCTTCATGCTTAGTTTGAAGATTTTTAGGATATATTTGAGTAGTGTTTTAGCTATAAACAGAATCTGCTTAGTATTATAATATAGTTTTATAAACTCAATTTCAATTAGTTTGTTTTAGAATTTGGTTTTATTTGTTTATTAGGTTCTGTTAGTAAACATTTAGTGTTTTCACTTACTGTTAATAAAAATATAAATTTGCTTAGTTTAATTTTATTTAACATAGGAATCACAACTTATTTTCAAATAGGTTTATTTTGACTAAAACAACTAACTAGTAATAGTTTTGCTTTCAAACAAAGTTTTGTATATTTTAATTCTGTTTTCTAAGACAGATTTAATTGTAAATTATTTTCTGTTAAGAACATGTTTTACAAATAAATAATAAGTTTAGTTTTTCATTCTTTTGTTAATATAACTATAGTTGATTCATATAGTGTTCATCACAAACTTGTATAAACTTTACTAAACTTTTCCCAACAAACTTAAATTGATTGTATTCTGTTTATTAATAAAATATTCTATTGTTTCCTTGCCGACAACAATTGTTTTGTTATTACAAATGGTTTCATTATGTCAGTAGTGTTTTCATTCCTCACCTTTTGAAAACAAAACTTTGTGTGTTTTCTTACTTGAGATTTGTGCATTGTTTTGTCTTGATTGTTTACTAGTTCTTGGTTGATGTTTGTGAGTTACAATATTTTGTTGTATGCTTATTGAGTGCTTGTCTGCTTCGTTAGATTATCCGGAGTGCGAAGCTTGTTACTTAGAGTCACTCATGTACGAAGATCATCAATCAGGCAAGTCACTTTGATCATATTTTTACCCATGTTTTATATGCATTAGTTCTACCATCTCCCCAATTGCATGCAAGATAGGTTAGTTGGAAACTTGGTTACATTGTAATAGTATCATGTGGTAGGTACCCCCCCTCAACCTCTTTGACACATTGGCCCCGGGAAACGTTGTTTTACCTTTTGCTATGCTATTAGTAGACGGGGTTGGTTGTGTGATTCATGAGAGTTGAGAGAGTTAATAATTTCAAGACCTACATAATGATCAAGATTTAAGACTCCGAGTTTTCAACATACCTCTGGGTGGATGATGGTTGAACGGCACCCTGGAGAAACCAGTGGATTTGCCTAGGTGATGCTGGAGATGGCCAGTATTCACGCGGAAAGGTCCACCCAGGCACAAAGAGATGGATGGATGCTTTAAAACCCAAGGCTTACCTGCACAGCCACAAGTCATTATGGGCTCTGGCTTGGTTGGATATCGTGGTGACCCTGGACAGGCGGTGCTACGAGAGGTAGAAGAACGGTAGGAAAGGATGGGCACCGACAGAGTCGCAGGGAAACCCTTTGGAAGACCATGTTTTGGTCATCCGTTTCTCAAACACCCTGAAGTGCGAGAAATCAAACGGAGGCGACCAAATCTTGTGGGGAACGTGTGCAAAACTCTGCAGAGTACTTAAACCTAATCGATTAGCCGTGTCCACGGTCATGGACGACTTGAGCCAAAGGAATTGAAACTTCCGGAACTCTCAACACAATTAATAATGATGATGTGGGTATTAATAATTTTGGGAATGAGAATTGGTTGGTGGAACCATCTCATTAATCAACCAACTTAGTAATATTTTGCTTAGCCCCTCTCTTGATGTAGGAAAAACTTGGCTTTACGCAAAACTTACCACCCCACCTGCCATATATGCATATAGACTAGCTGATTATTTTCACACCTCTACTGTGACTTTGCCGGCATATTCCATATGCTGACCTACACGGCTGCAACGTATCATGTTGCAGAGTACTTTTCCGACCAGGAGTGAGGACACGTTCTATGCTCAGTGAGATGCCCTTGGAGTCAGATGGACTCATCTACCTTCGACGCTTCCGCAAGATTTAGATATTCTCATGAGTTGGCTTTTAGCCACTTTATTGTAATTTTTATTGTAATAAAGGACTCGATATGAGATTTCGATTAATATAATGCTGTGTGATTTCCCTTTGATATATACATGGATGTACCGTGTGTGTACCAGCATGATCTTGGGATGGTACGGAAACACCGGAGACTTGACCTTTCAGGTCGGGTCGCTACAACCTTCCACCACAAGGCACCAAGCTCAAGGGCAAGAACAAGCTCTAAGAGGACTTTGACTCTTATGAAGATGAATCCCAAGCTTTGGTGAAGTGGGTTCCCAAGGCTACTACAAGCTCAACTTCTACAAGTGCTACTTTAACACCAAGGATCCCCATCAACTTGATGTGGGTCCCCAAGAGGAAGAACTAGAGAGTTCTTGAGGGGTGACTCCGCCAATGAAATTCACTCACATTCATTATTGGCAAAATCTATTTGCAATCAACATCAACCCTATGCAATAGGTCAAGGAGTCACACATTCCCTCAAAGCTAAGCAAGGGACAGGGTATTCAACAAATCAATGGACATCACATATGCTTTGCACTCCATGTCCATAGATATCCTTGTATTTGTCTCTTGTGTGTTGGGACTAATCCATGTAGGTGAGAATAGTAAGGAAACAACAAGGATGCTCCCAACTCTTGATGATCTTCAACAACTTTGCGCATCCACCACAATCTCACCAACATGAAGTCTTCATCGACAAAACCAGGGGTTAGTTTCTCCCTCTTATGGGGGAAGTCACATCAAGGGGGAGCTTTACTCTAAGACTTGAGTCAAAGCAGCTCTTAGTATGTGACAACATTAAATGCTTTATGTTAAAGTTTTAACACCACTTGTGCTTAAACGATGAGTATGACCTACGATCAAGTATTCTTACTTGGCTCCTAAGTCAAAATACTCATATATAGATGGATTCATCATTGCCCAAGTGCTTGTTAGATGCTAGAGTGTTTGTGCATGTTTGCCATGATTTCATTTGACATCTTATTGTGTGAGCATGTTGGTCTGTATTTATTTACTCATTCGAGGATATCCAATTGTTGCTATTTGGCTTTTGATTTATCTTTTGCCAATTGGATATACAAGAATGTCTAGGACCACTTCTTTAGCTATCTATGCTTTCTCACCTCAGACTCTATTCATGCTGCATCACAAAATTTGAACAAGTGCTTTTCGATCCCTATGTGTGTGGAGCACTCGGAGTTCTATATCGACAAGGAATGACCCTTAAAACCTCCCAAGTGCATCTCGGTGGAACCAACCACAAAATCTCGGTCTCACGAATGCCTAAGGTTGATCTGGTTTTCAATCTCGGGACCACCAATTCCATCTTCTCGGTTACACCGAGTTTCCTTGTCAACTGACAGTTGAGGAACTCGGTGACACCGAAAATTTAGAATTGGTGACACCGACAGTGGTGGGTATATATACTGTGGACCCCGACGCTTTGAATTTCACCCTCAAACCCTCACGCCTCAGAACCCTAAGTTGCCGCCTTCGAGACCCTTGGTCCTCGCCCTTGTCTCCCTGCGCTCCTCCGCCACTGGTAATCGCCGCTGTCGACGAAATCCTCTCCATCGTCACCGCCATAGTGGATCCGCGCCAAGTTAGGGTATGGATTCGACCTCCTATGCACTCCTCGTCCGATACTTGTGCAATGGATTTAAGTTTATCTATAAACCACTCTTTGCACACTATCCTATCCACTCAAAATTCCAATAGCCTAGCGAATGTTAGATTTTCTAGGGTTTTGCCGTCCGCCCGATGGAACTCGGTGGAATTGAAGCAAACAAATAGGTCTCACCGATTTGTCTTTCTGTGTTGCTGAGAATGGTCCTGGTGGAACCGAGTATTTCTTTTCGGTCTCACCAAAAAGAGTGCCAAAGTTCTGTTAAGAGAGACAGTCAGTCTTGGTGGCACCGAAAATTTTGCTTCGGTTGTATCGATATTCATTTGACAGAATGCAAATACTTTGGAAATCTATTGTTCAAACTTTCAAAAACCAGCCTCATTTTTGATGACTCATCTACTTATGCTCTTCTATACTCTATTCACAGGGTCAGTATGTCAAATGCCGATGACAGTCAGAATTTGCCAGAGTAGGGAGTTGACATGAGTTCAGGCACAAGCCAAGAGCCCAGTTCTTTTTCAAATCCAGGCACCCCCAACTCCCATGGGTTTCCCAAGGCTGCCACTAGGACCAGGAAGAAGCTAAATTCTGATGAAGAAGATTCATACTGTAGCCCTGAGGAGATTACTACCAAGAAGCAAGAAAAGGCTGCTAAGAAGTTTGCTACTGAAGCTACTTCTTCCAGAAGAGTTGTCAGCAAGGTCTATGCTAGCTCTGAAACTATCAAAGCACGTGAGAGCACTAGGGCCACAATGTCTATTGATCCCCCAAGGAAGTCTATGCCTAAGAAGGCATGGGAGGAGAAAGCCAGAAAGAGGATTATTCATGTGATTGGCAGGCCTACCTCCATGTATGAAGATCTAGAGGAGGCTGCTGGTGCTGCTGTTGAGGAAGAGGATGATGAGCCAGCTGCAAAGGCTCCTCCCAAGAAAAATGCCAAGAAGCTTATGGCTGATGCTATGCCAAAGACTGGCACATCCAAGAGCACCGAGCCTACACCCAAGAAGGCTGCTGCTGAGAAGCCAAAGAGGACATCCAGGCAGATTCCAGCTTCTGAAAAGAATAGAGGAACTGCCTCCAGATTTGAAGATGATGATGACTTGATTACATTGCTGAAGCTCAGACCACATCTTCCAGTACATGATGTCAGCAACTTAGTTGCTGAAGATATGAAGAAGAGGAAAGACTCAAGATTGAGGGCTTGGAGAGCTATAGGTCCTTATGCCCAGAGGAAGAAAACTGATGTTGACTACAGGTTCTACACCAGAGAGCAATAGGACTTTTATGAGACAGTGCTGCTAGACAAGAGCCCAGCTATTAGTGATATGAGATATGTTGATTGGAAATTCATTAAGGAGAATGAGGACTACTTTCCAAGTGTCCAAGATAATTTCCACTACATTGGTTTGGATGGGTTCATTGGGAGAGAGCTTACTGCATGGAACGATGAGATCATCATGCAATTCTACTCCACTGCACATTTCTATGGAGATGGTAGAATTGTATGGATGAATGAAGGAGCAAGGTATGAATCCACTGGTGATGAGTGGGCTACACTTCTAGGAGTTCTATAGGTTCAGGATGGTGATCTGGATGTATACTCAGAATCCAAGGCAAGCCACAATGCCATGAAGGATATGTATACTCCTATCCCCATAGACAAAGTGCAATCTCACAAGCTAGGATCCATCTACTATCTGCAAGCGGGCCTCCGTACCATAAACACAATTCTAAGGCATACCTTGATGCCCAAGTCAGGAGATGACAAGATGATCTAAGGCTACTCCATCAACATGTTGATCCACCTTGACGGACATACCAGGATTACAGTCATGGATTTGATTGTTGAGACAATCAAGAGGGTTGTTGTTGATCAAAAGCGCTCTTGTTGCTATGCACCCTACATCTAGATGCTTATCAACTCTCAGTTGGAGAAGCACACATTTGCTCTAGATCATCCACATTTGCCCCTATAGCCAGAACTTGAGGATAATGTTGTGGTGATGGACCCAGATCATCCCACATCTGCTACATCACAGATAGATGCAGAGGCAGTTCGAGCCGCTAGTGCTCAAGCCCCGAGATCCAGAAATGAGCAAATGGATCTTTTGATCTCAGATGTTCAGGGCATGCAGAAGGATATCAAGGGGATTCTGGACAACTAGAAGAGTATTGTGAGGATCTTTGAGACAAGGATCAAGACTCTTGGTGATAAGGTGGACAAGGTGACTAAGACAGTCATAGAGCTTCTGAAGGAAGTTGACTCAGTGCACATTCCTCGGGTCTCTTCTACTTCTTCAGATGATGATGATGAGGAGGATGGATCACCTCTCAGGACGAGCACATAGTTCACTACTCTGGCTAGACCAGTCATAGTGCCTGCACCAGACTTGAGTCCCTCTTCATCAGTTCCTGCTACTATCAGCACATCTCCTGCTCCATCGGCTGCAGTTCCTCCAGTGACCACTCCAGCTCCATCCACGACATCTGCAGAGATCTTCGCCGACGCTATTCTCTTGACTCCTTCATCAACAACCGGAGGAGATCAACCCAAGAATGCTTAGATATATGCCTTTGAACTTTTTGGTAACTTGTTGCCAAAGGGGGAGTGTCACATCCCTAACTAGATGTCATAGGATAGCATGTGTGTGGATCATGTTTCAATTTTGCATCAACATGAAAAGAAACCCCAAGCTCATAGTTGAGTCAAATTAATTCAAAGTTGTGAAAACTCAACAAATTCAATATGCCCTTACAAAATGTTCCCTATGTCTGATAATTATGGACAGGATTATAACAGGGGCCATTTTAAATATTTGAACAACTATAGAAATATAAAAATAAATGATAAAGCCTCTGAAAATGCCAAATAAAGCATTATCATTATTTCATCTTTCAAAATATCCTGAAACTTTTTATTGGAGTTTGAAATATTCAAACTTGATATTACAAAATATTTTGGATATTTTATAAAGGTATTTGTACCTGAAAAGAAAATAAAAGAAATGTCAGAATTAGAAAACAGAAAGTAAAAGAAAAAAAAGGGGAAAGGAAACCTACCTAGGCCCAGGGAGGTTGTCGTCCTCCTGGCGGCCAGGAGGACGGGTGTGTGGATGGAGCGCGCGCGTGGGCGTGCCTCCACATCGGCAGCTGCCTGCCTGCCTCCCCCTCGCAAGCGCGACGGGGATAAGCTCACAGAGCCGTCCCCATCACCCTCTCCCTCTCGCTCTCACTCGCCTCTCTTCCTCTCCCCTTCATCGCCATGGATGCTGAAGCTCCGCTGCATAGCGCCGTCGCTCCAACCGCTCCCCTACCTCGCTAGGTAGCTCCAGAACTCGGCCTCGTCGCCCTCTTCCTTCTCGCCAAGCCGCGCATCGCCGGGAGCTCCCCATCACCGCATCACTGTCGTCTTCAACCTCCAGCCGCTGGCGAAGAAGTGAAGCTCGCAGTTGCTCCAGGCCTTCCCCGAGCCCGCTCTCGACGCCGCTGCAACCGCCGTGAGCCCGTGGTCCTTTTCCCCCCTTTTCCCCCTTCAATAGGTCGTTCTAGCGTTGGATCCTCTCGGGTCCGAGAGCTCCTCGCCGCCGGCGAGGACATGGCCGTCACTACAGCGGCCCAAGCTCGCAACTGAGCACGTAGTCGTGCTTAGGATGATCCCAGGCAGCTCTAGGAACCCTCAGGTGGCTCGTTCGAGCTCCGGCTCGACGAGCCCGTGCTCGCCCAAGCTCCGGTAGCCGCCGTGCTCATCGTTGGCGCCGATTCCGGCCATCCCAGCCCCTCGGAGGTGTCGGGCTCGACGCGTGCGAGCGAGCAGAGTAGATCGGTGCCCTTCGCTATCTGTTTGATCGCCAGGGGAGGAATTCCAACCCCCTCCGCCGTCCCTGACGTCGCCGGCGGCTCAACGCCGGCGAGTCAACCAGCTTGACCACCAGGAGTTTGACCCCTGGGTCACTGGCAAGTGGGGCCGGGCCCTATTAGTCAAATCCCGATTAGCAATTTAATTAATATATGTAATTAACCTAATTAGTCACTGACCTGTGGGCCCAGTGTTGATTAAGTAATGAGGATTAATTTTAATTCTCTAATTAAGTGATTGAGTCACTGACATGGGGGCCCCACCCTGACAGGTTTGACCTGGCCTGGTCAGCTCACCCGTTGACGCCATGATGACGTCACGCTGATGAAATAAAAGGAATTTCTAGTTTTATAATAATTCCAAAAAATGTTTAAAACTTCAAAAATTCATATAAATTAGTCTGTAACTCAGATGAAAATAATTTATGTATGAAAATTTATTAGAAAAATCCAATGAATCTAATGGTGCTATTATCATGCATGTTAGAGCAACCTATGTAGTAGAACATTGACATTTGCTAATAGGTTAATATATGGAATTTGAAATGAAGAACGATTTTGAACCTATATTCAAACTCACTTCAAATTAGCTTGGACATTAGCTGCATCCGATCATCCATACATGCTGCCATGTCATGATCATGCATCATATTGTTGCACTTGCATGTATTGATTGCTATTTATCTGCATTACGGTAGGCCCTGCTTCTGAGGATACCCCCGAGTATTCCAACGAAGGAGAGAACCTTCCCGCTACCCAGCAAGGCAATCAACCCCCTTGATCATTCCGATAATATCCCACTCTCTCGCTCCTGCTCTTGTTTATTGCATTAGGACAAACATTCACTTGTCTGTCATACACGGTAGATGAACCTATTATTTTGCATGACCTGTCATTGTCACAGTAAATAGCTAAACCTTGCAACCTAGCATACCTGGTAGATGCTTGTGCCATGATGTGCTTAGCTTACTTTGCCTGCTATGCTTGCTATGCCTAGGGTTGTGTCAGGTATGTTTCATTTTGGTGATGAACTGGAGTGAAACCATGTTGTTCTGATTGATAAGCTTACGATGAACTCGATTTGGTAAATGTAGAGATGAGAGGCTATGTAGGAGTACATAGCGGGTTGTCTCATTGGGACCATTCTTAGGAACTGAGTTCCGTGTTTGTGATCCAAGACTAGATACAACCACACGTTGGGATACTTAATTGACCCTCTCGACTTATCAGTCGCTTAGTCCTTAGTCCAGGAGTTAAAGTAGTTTCTGATGTTTATAGCATGCTGGAGGCCATGCGTAGCACTAACCCTAGGGGTGGGTTACGACGCGGTAGGCAGTGGGACGGTGTACCAAGGGTCACCCGAATGGTGGGCTTAGGAAACTTCGGCCAGACTTCCGTGCGGATTTAGTCTCAAATAGGTGATAGCCTGGACTAGAGGTCTTATGTGATTGACGGTCGTGGCCGACTTCCTCGCTGGGCTTCCGCTTGAAGGTTGCCGAGGTGCATGATTTTATGAGCACACAACGATAAGTGGAGAGAGCCTGTGTGAAGATGTACACCCCTGTAGGATATGAAACTATTCGTATAGCCGCGTCCTTAGATATGGACTACTTGGAAAGCTTATGCTGTTCATAGGTAATCAAATGGACACTCATAAAAATATCAAGACAAGTGTGGGTACCGTGGATGGCACTCTTCCAGGAGAGGGAAGTGAATCCAAGGTGGTGTATTATCATGGAGTTAGTGGACTCGTGTGTGATATCTAAAATTTAAACGAAGAGTTAAATTTGTGTAGTGTAGGTTATCCATGAGTCAAAGCTGGCATTGGTGCATAAACTCCACCACCACCCCTTTGTTGATACATGAGCATGAATAGAATAGGTCGGCTTTAAAGACTTGCTTAGTACATTTGTACTCATGTTTGCTGAATAAATGTTGCAGATGAGACCCAGGACCCATCAGGTGGGTTCTTCCTAGATGTCGACGATGCCGAATAGGTGGTGTCCCAGCTACGACCCTATGCCCTGTGGCAGGCTGTAGATAGTCAGGCCATGTGCCTTTTTACCCTTTCATCTGTCTGTACTCAGATAGTTTATGCTTCCGCTTAGTTTGTAAGAACTTGTTTGTATGACTTGAGTGTCGGGTCATGTGACCCCTATCTGTAAGAACATATTATGCAAGGCTCGTTTGAGCCCCTTAAATAAAAGTTGTTGTATGGTTATGTTGTGATGCCATGGTTGTATCTATGCATATCGGGCATGTCGTGCGTAAGTGTGACGTGCAACGGTATGTATGGGATCCGACACCTAGTCATGTGTCTTTAGTAGTACTCTTTACAGGAAACTAGCTATTTGTGCTTCCACCGAGCCATGGTAGCTTGCTACTGCTCCGGACACATTGATTGACCGGCATGTATCCTTGTTTGCTGTTGTGTCTGTCCCTTCGGGGAAATGTCCCGCAGTGTAATGGAGCCCCTGTAGCCTGCTATGACTCGTCTATGTGCAGTGATGGCATTTATGTCTCACAACGTAATGGAGTCCTTGTAGCTTGCTATGACTCGTCTACACACGCTTGAGGCCGACACCTGCATTGTTGGGTTACGTATGCCTATTTCCATACGGATGTGCCACCTGGGTTCTATGACTAGTCATGTCGGCCCGGGTTCTCTGTCGTTTGATTGCCAGCGACATGTTCACATACGTGAGCCAAAAGACGCAAACGGTCCCAGCTAAGGTAAGGCTGCAGCCGTGGATCTTACCGTGCGTGAGGCTACAGAGTGATGTGATATGTTATAGTCTGGATTCATATGACTTAGGATCGGGGGCCCGACAGCGTTGGTATCAGAGCCTAACTGACTGTACGATTACCAAGCCAAACCGGTCAAAGTTGAGTCTAGAAACACTATAGAAAAGTAGGGGAATTGATTGTGGAAGGGAACGTACTCCTTTTACTCCTCTTCCCAAGTTATTATATTTTGAGTCATTCTCATCTTTTGTACGGGGATAAGAACTAGGCTTCTCATCTATTGCTTAGGATGGCGAGTTACTAACCATGGACCACTAGCTAGCTTGTCTGCAAGAGAATGTCGGTACTCAAGTATTGTTGGTGTGACAAACAGTTGGAGAAGAGATTTGAGTCTAGGAAGTCGAGTGGTTATGCTTTTCCAACCTTTTGCAGTTGTCTCAAAATCCTTTTTGAGTAATTACAGTCGTTATGATGTCCAATTTCTACTAGAGTCTCTAATGTCTTTGCATCATTCTCTGTTTCAGATGCCTGCTCGTCCTTCCTGTCAGGTGGTCCGTCTGACCAGGTGCATCGATGTACCGGGTCACACGGCCATGTTGGTTAGAGTTATGATGGAGGTTGGTTACCATTGGAGGAACAGTATTCAGATTTCAACCAGAGCTAGTATCTGTGTACTGTTAAGATATATCCTTCATATCCTAGAGCTGCAGATCCGCTTCACTGGACTTACGGACTAGGTGTCACCATAGACATGGTGGTTCAAGAGGCCGCCTACACCATGCTAACTATAATGAGGTTTCACCATGGTCTCCTTCAGAACACAGAGTTCTATTATGTTCCTACTTCTATGGGAGGAGAGGATGGTTATCTTAGCGCAGCCTACTATGATCATTCCCATGAGGATCCTAGGCTGCAGGTGACCACTCAGATGTTGGAGAACAGGGATCGTGATGCACGTTCCCTTCGCATGGAGCTTTATGCTACCTATCGTGGATATACCCCGTGGTATGACCCGGCCTGACGACTCATAGGAGACCCAAAAAACACATGACATTCTATTAATGACCCGACAGACGGATCACAGGACGAACAGGCCCAAGACCCGACGTGTAAGCCTACGTCAGGCGACTCACAAGAGAAGGCTCAAAGAGAGAAAGACTACCTGCCGAAGGTTACAAGACCCGGAATAGAATTCTAGAGAGACTAGACCTAATCCTACTCCTAGTAGGACTCTATTTGTAAACCTACCCTCTCCTCCTATATAAGGAGGGGTAGAGCACCCCTAGAGGGACAGATTGACAAGTCCACAAGTTTAGACAGATTAGAGGTAGCAAACAGCACTCTTGTAACCGAGAGATCTCCTTCATCATCAATACCAGACAAGCAGGATGTAGGCTTTTACCTCCATCGGAGGGGCCGAACCTGGGTAAACTCCATGTCTCTTGATTCCCATCAACCCCTTCAAGCCGCCACATAGTTGCGTCTTCGCCCGATCCTAAGTCCGTTCACCCGGACATCTGTCGTGACAAATTCATGACAGTTGGCGCCCACCGTGGGGCCCGCGCACGATGGTGTTATGTTCTTGGTGGGATCTCTTTAGGAATTGGGAAGCTCGCTTCATCGACAAACAACGATGACTTCATATGTGCATCGATCAGGCGACTCGTGTGTGCGAAAACCTTCAACGACACATGCTGTCGTTAATTGATTCTATCGATTCGCTGTCCGAGTCAGGTTTCACCTCGAAGAAAAGTTCTGCGCAATCACGCAGGAACAATCATGCCTCCATCCATAAAAAAGGTGGCCAGAATATCAAACGAACTCCAAGCCCCGATGCATCAGTGAAAAAAAATTAATTGCAACCCCGAGTGCCATGCTGATTCTGACTCCATGTTACCGTCGGGTTCCGAGCTACCAGGAGAAGACGTCTGCACGAGTACTGCAAGCCTACCAAAACAACACAAATAGTAGTACTAGTACCAAAGAGTTGTCCGCCATTACAAATTGTCCTCACGTAAAGCATCATCAGGGAGATCACTGTTGACTGAAGGACGCACATGCATAGCCATACACGTCAGTACGGTCGTTCAGCCGCGAGAGCCATTGTGATTTGATACTATGATTTTTTTTGGAAAATACAACAAGTCCCCAGGCGGTTGACCAGCGCTGGATTTGACCCGTGAGCTGCTACGGTCTACCAAACGACTACTAGTGCATGAAATGATCAAGTACTTTGCACCAGCCCCATAATTAGTACTAGTAGTAATTACTCACGTGAAGTCTAATCTGACCATCACATAAGCCGATTCCTAGGACTATTCGACCATTATCAGTACTAATAATAGGAGAAGCCTCGAGATGGTTCAAGAAAAAGTGCCAGTGGCCGTGTGGATTCCGAGTCTTCAATTGCTCCATCGTTCACCCGATAAAAATACCCGGTGCTATTTACTCTATCTATCTTTCGATACAAATTAATTCATCCATGAACAGTTACTTTGCACTATAATATTTTTTACGCAGGACAAAGGTTCACTATAAAGTGACGTCGTACCATGGATATGGAGCTCGCGCAACCACCGTCCTATGTCGGCATATGCCCATTGCCACGTCATCCATTGGGAAGGTGTTCGTCGCTGCTCCCGCGGCCCGGTCTACATCAACTTGTCGGCACTGCGCGCGTTCACCCCCCAGTATGAGCCGCCGAATGAGTACGGCAAGCCGTCTCTCGCCACTCGCGCCGGCTCGTGGCCGTCTCTCGCCACCTGCGCCGGCTTACAACGTCGTGGCTGTCTTTCGCCACCTACGCCGGCTTACAACGCCGTGGCAGTCTCTAGCCATCTGTGCCGGCTTACAACGCCATGGCTATCTCTCGCCACCGCTCCGGCTTACAACACCATGGCCGTCTCTCGCCATCCGCGCCGGCTTACAACGTTGTGGCGTCTTCCACAACAGCACCGGCTTACAATGCCACGGCTAGTTTCTACGTCTACATCAACGCGCCAGTACCACTCGTGCTAACATGGAATTATGAGCCGTCCGATGGACGCGGTAAGCCGCCGCCATTACAGTTTGGTTCACTTCAACAACCAGCCGGGACGAACCATCGACCAGATCATTCAAACAATTCATACGGGATCATCTATAACCCACCACGGTCAACCTCAACCATTAGTGGAGACTCTCAAAGCCACCTCTTCGAGTCAACTTAAGACTCAGGGGCTACAGACATAGCGAGACACATTTGGTCGTTTTCAACAAGAACCCCAGGTCTTTGCAAGAGAAAACCCAATCCTGGGGGCTATTAAATTATTGGCGGATGATTAAAAGTTGCCCAAGAGGACGAACCGCCATAATGCACCATTCAAACATAGGTGCCTGAATTTATTTGGAGCCTCTGTCGTTCCTTCATACAAGATGGCGGCTTACGAGATGGCGACTTACAAGAAGAGCTCGTAAATATTCCAGTTGATATATTAACTCCGACTGCTGAGGGCGGCTTCTTACCTTCGGGTATCACTTCTAATGCCTTATCGGCCGGCTTTATGCCAAAATCTCTGGCTAACACGATTAGCCGCGGCAGAGGGCAGCTTCTTACCTTCGGGTATCGCTTCTAATGCTTTATCGGCCAGACTTTATGCCAAAATGTCCGTCTAACATGATTAGCCGTGGCGGAGGGCTGCTTATTACCTTCAGGTATCGCTTCTAATGCTTTATCGGCCAGGGTCTATGCCAAAATCTCCGGCTAACATGATTAGCCACGACGGAGGGCGGCTTCTTACCTTCGGGTATTGCTTCTAATGCTTTATCGGCTGGCGTTTACGCCATACTGCTGAAGGGGGCTTCTTACCGACGGGTATCGCTTCTAACACCCTATCGGCCGGCTTCATGCCAAATCTCCGGCTAACATGATTAGCTGCGGTTGTAGGAAGTTTTTTACCGACAGGTATCTAACCCTAACAACCGGCGGAGGGCGGCTTCTTACCTCCGGGTATATCTTCTAATGCCTTATCGGCCAGGCTTTATGCCATCCCGGCTAACCAGATTAGCCATGGTTGCCAAGGGGGCTTCCCACCTCTGGGTGTAGCTTATCTAACCCTAAAAACCGGCGGAGGGCAGCTTCTTACCTCCGGGTATAGCCTCTAATGCCTTATCAGCCAGGCTTTATGCCAAAATCTCCGGCTAACACGATTAGCCATGGCGGAGGGCGGCTTCTTACGTTCAGGTATCGCTTCTAATGCTTTATCGGCCAGGCTCTATGCCAAAATCTCCGGCTACCATGATTAGCCGTGGCGGAGGGAAGCTTCTTACCTTCAGGTATTGCTTCTAATGCTTTATCGGCCGGCGTTTATGCCATACTGCTGAAGGGCGCTTCTTACCGACGGGTATCACATCTAACACCCTATCGGTCGGCTTCATGCCAAATCTTCGGCTAACATGATTAGCCGCGGTTGTAGGAAGTTTTTTACCGACGGGTATCTAACCCTAACAACTGGCAGAGGGCGGCTTCTTACCTCCGGGTATAGCTTCTAATGCCTTATCGTCCAGGCTTTATGCCATCTCCGGCTAACCAGATTAGCCATGGTTGCCAAGGGGGCTTCCCACCTCCGGGTGTAGCTTATCTAACCCTAACAAATAGCGAAGGGCGGCTTCTTACCTCCGGGTATAGCTTCTAATGCCTTATCGGCCAGGCTTTATGCCATCTCTGGCTAACACGATAAGCCACGGGCTGAGGGCGGCTTCTTACCTTCGGGTATCGCTTCTAACGCCTTTTTGGCCGGCTTTATGCCATTTCCGGCTAACATGATTAGCCACGGTTGTAAGAGGGGGCTTGTCACCTCCGAGTGTAGCTTATCTAACCCTAACAACTGGCGTTCGTGCAAAAATGTTGACAAGTCAAACATTGCATCATGCAATGCATCATACTTTACATCATACATTGCATCATATTCACATGACATATCATGACCGGCTTATCCAACCGGGTCAGAGCAAGATTATAAAAGAAGGAGCAATGTTATAACATCTCCAGGTTGTGCTTCTTCAAGCCGCCCTGACAACAATGCAGAATATATTATGTCTTGTTTATTTTTTAAGGTTTTATCTCTTAAAGATGAGCCACCATTAAGTACTCCGCAAGAGCAAATGGATCTTTAATAGCCAAAACTGGCTGGATCTTCATGGTTTATCATAATCAGTACTAAATGATTGGCATTTTCAAGCCGGCTGGGAGAATTCATTATTCTTCAAGAGCCGCCCTATCAGATATAATGCCGTGTCATTTAGTTAACCGGTTCTCGGTTTTCTTCAAATTGCGCTCTGTGGTAATCTACAACACCCATGGATTTCTCCAATATACATTTGCTGGGTTGCATCGCAACCACGAGCAGGGATTTCATGTCAAAGACAAAGGAATTATTCCAGGATATTCATTCTGGGTTATATTACAACCACGGTCAAAGATTCATTCAACAAAGTTGTGGTGACTCATATTATTCTCACATAGTCCCGTGTCGCCGCAGGCAGGCAACACAGCACTTGGGGGCTACACTATTCAAAACCAAGCTTTTACCAATTATGCAAGTCCCCTGTCACTGCAAGCACGCACCACGACACTTGGGGGCTAATGCAATGCCGATTTTTAAATCACTATTATCAGTAAGACCATATTATCACAAGGAGATGAGCCGGCCTTTCTATATTTCTCTAAAGTCCCAGCCCAGTAATTCTTACTGACGTGGCACTTGGGGGCTACACCGCTCAGATCAAATTTTCTAAAGTCCCAAGTCGCCGCAGGCATGCGACCCAACACTAGGGGGCTACAGTATTCAGTTGTTTAATAGATTATGAGGTCCAAATTGAAGACCCGTCCTATCACATACTGATGAGCCGGCCCATGGGGGCTACACCCGCCGAAGCTTCATAAAGTATAAGGCAATTACAAGTCCCAGCCCAGTAATTCTAACTGACCCGGTACTTGGGGGCTATAGTAGTCAGCTATTCAAACAGATTAAGAGATTCAAATTGAAGACCCATCGCATCACGTTCTAATAAGCCGTCCCTTGGGGGCTACACCCGCCGAAGCTTTATAAAGGTATAAGGCAGTTATAAGTCCCAGGTTGCTGCAGGCAAGCCAAACCGGCACTTGGGGGCTACAGAGTCCAAAATATTATTGCAAAGCACCAAGTTATCATCTCGGAGCTTGGGGGCTATAGGTAATATGGACATATCAAAAACTTTGAGGAGAATTTTCAAGATGTTAATTTGGAGTTCGGTTGTTAGACTTGACGTCACCAAACATTTCTGACCGGACGTTATCAAAAGATCATAACCCGCCGGATTTTATAAGCCGCCCTGCTTCACAGCAATGGAAGTCCGGTTTTACATCAGATGGATTTTCATCCCAATATTTTTATCAAGTCAGCTGGATTCTAGTTATTTGACCTAGCGTCACCAACCGTAATGACCCGGCGGAGATGACCCGCCAAGAGTATTGGAAGCCAACTCAATGGCATACGGGTGTTCTATTCTTAATATTTTTCAAAGGACATTGACAAGCAAGATTATTATCAAGACGACTCATTCATATGCAGAAAAGACTCGAATTTTGAAGGAGCCATTTCATAACCCGACCAAAGAAGCAAGCTGGATACTTAACATATTTCTCATTTTTATTCCAGGAGCTTAGCATGAACAAATTCAAACTAATCTGGGGGCTATTGCCGGGGATATACCCCGCGGTATGACCCGGCCTGGTGACTCACAAGAGACCCGGAAAAGAACTGACATTCTATTAATGACCCGGTAGGCAGATCACAGGAAGACCAGGCCCAAGACCCGGCGTGTAAGCCGGTGTCAGGCAGCTCACAAGGGAAGGCTCAAAGAGAGAAAGACTCCCTGCCGAAGGTTACAAGACCCGGAATAGGATTCTAGAGAGACTAGTCCTAATCCTACTCCTAGTAGGACTCTATTTGTAAACCTACCCTCTCCTCCTATATAAGGAGGGGTAGAGCACCCCTAGAGGGACAGATTGACAAGTCCACAAGTTTAGATAGATTAGAGGCTCTCGGGATTAGAGGTAGCAAAAAGCACCCTCGTAACCGAGATATCTCCTTCATCATCAATTCCAAACAAGCAAGACGTAGGCTTTTACCTCCATCAAAGGGGCCGAACCTGGGTAAAGTCTATATCTCTTGATTCCAATCAACCCCTTCAAGCCGCCACCTAGTTGCGTCTTCACCCCGAACCTAAGTCCGTTCACCCGGACATCTGTCGTGACAAATCCACGACACTACCCGTGCACGTCTTTGGACAGCCCTGACGCAGTTGGCACCTATCGTGCAGACATGCTATGGAGATTTGGAGATGCTAAACCCATCACGGACTCATTTGCCAACATGCGTAGACTGGCCCGACGTTGGAGGCATCACCCCTCTTCGAGGACCGCTGTTGCCGCCAGCAAGGGGACCAAGGCCACATCCGTGTCATTACGGTTTCCATGGATCAGAGGCTAGAGTGTTTCCAGATCCTCAGGTTCAGCTCCCGGGTCACAAGGGTAACCTGTATGAGGCATTCTATGGTGATGCTTGAGTACGTGGATGTTAGTACTAGTATGTTAGTAGTCGTATCGCCCCAGTCCTGTGTGTCTTGTGGGATATGATTGAGGTTGATAGTTGAGTTCCGGAGGTGTAGATAGATAATGTATAGGAAGCTTGTAATGTCTCCGATGTGTTGTGTCATCTCTCTGTAGTTTGTTTTCAGCTTGGGCTTATACTGAACTATGTCATGGTGTGTATGAATCATGGTGTTCATATTGAAGTTTTTATTACCATGTTGTTTGGGTGTTTACCCTGCATGCCATGTTGTCTAGTACATTCCTTATCTCATGTCTTAGAGTTGTTGTCCTCTATGGCTAAGCTGTGGGTTTGTTTTCCCAGGATGGTGGCAACTAGGAATAACCCCGTGCCTGTCCCTGAGCAGGGCGAGGGAAGCCAGCCAAGGCAAGAGAACCTACCACATGCGCCTTCTTTGGCAGAAGTGATGCTTGAAGCTGAAAGGAACAAGAGAGAGACCAATAGGCTGTTGGAATGAATTGAGCAGAACAAAGAGCGGGCTCCCCGCAATGATCACAATGATGGCATGTCACTCGGTGATTTCATCAAGCTGTGCCCACCTAAGTATCATCATTCGGTCGACCCACTCGATGTGGATGACTGGCTGTCCAACATGTTCCGCAAGATCCGAGCTGCCAATGTGTCCGAGGCCAACAAGGTGACCTTTGCTACTTACTTTCTGGAAGGACCAGCCAATCTGTGGTGGGAAAATTATGAAGCCATGTGTCCCGCAGGCCCCGCACCAACTTGGGCAGAATTTAGCACGACATTTCGTACCCATCACATCCTGGAAGGGCTAATGGATCGCAAGAGAGAGGAATTTTGTGCTTTTACCCAGGGTAGACTATCCATGGATGTCTATAGCCGTGAGTTCGGCAATCTTGCTCGCTATGCTTCGGAGGAAGTTTCAACCGATGCCTAGAAACATGCTAGGTTCCGCAAGGGACTTAACCCTAAGCTCCGTCGAGATCTGCGCCTGCATGAGTGCACAACCTTCCAGGCTCTCGTCAACAAGGCTATCAGTGCCGAGTCTGGACAGACTGACTATGAGGCCACGAGGAAGCACAACCGTGACTTCAGCCCCGCATCTGGCTCGGGCTCCAACAAACACCGGGTCTGGGTGCCCAACGCAGCTCTGCCACCAAGATACACCGTGAGGCCATCCTTCTAGGTGCCTCGCCCAGCTCAGCCCAATCCTCCAGCCAGGCCATTTGGAGGTCCGTCTGTCAATGTTGCTCCCCGTGCCACCGTGGTCTTCTACTAATGTGGAGAACTAGGACACAATTCTCGTGATTCCTCAGAGCAATGCTAAGCCCGTTGGACGTGGGAAGCCGGGAAAAGCCTTCTATGTGAAGCCAGCTCCTGTTCGTGAATGAGTGAATTATGTCTCTGCTGAGGAAGCCATTGAGGATCCTGATGCTATCCTCGGTATGCTTCTTGTCAATAGTCATCTAGCATCTGTTCTATTTGATACTGGGGCATCTCATTCTTTCATCTCAGAAAGTTATGCACAGTTGCATAACATGTATTTTTGTGATGTGCCTACTCCTTTAGTAGTTCAGACCCCTGGTTCGAAGTGGCAAACTTCTAGAGTGAGCCATGATAATGAGATTCTGGTGGATAGGCTAGTCTTCCTAGCAACTTTGGTAGCCCTCAAGTATTCAGACATCAATATCATTCTAGGCATGGATTGGATGAAAGCCCACTATGCTAAGATTGATACTCATACTAGGAATGTTCAACTTACACATCCATCGGGTGAGATAGTTAATGTCTCCACTCGAACAGCCAAGCGCCAACTCTATTCCCTCAATGCTAGCCCTCTTCCAGAGTTAGAAGATATTCCGGTAGTGCGTGACTTTACGGATGTCTTTTTAGAAGAACTGTCAGGAATTCCCCCTATTGGAGATGTTGAGTTTGTGATAGAGCTCATTCCAGGGACTGTCCCAATAGCCAGAAGACCCTATAAGATGGCACCCTTAGAACTAGCCGAACTTAAGATCCAGCTCGATGAGGCTTTGAAGAAAGGTTTGCTCCGTCCTAGTTCTTCTCATTGGGCTTGTCCCGTCCTCTTCGTCAAGAAGAAGGATGGATTGGATCGGATGGTTGTGGATTATCGACCAGTGAATCTGGCCACCATAAAGAACAAGTATCCACTCCCCAAGATCAACGATTTGTATGATCAACTCGCTAGATCCTATGTTTTTTCCAAAATGGATTTGAGGTTGGAATACCATCAAATAAGAATTAGGAACGTGGACATTCCAAAAACGGATTTTGTTACTCGTTGGCCAATACGAGTACACCGTTATGTCCTTCGGTTTAACCAATGCCCCAGCCACCTTCTCTCGCTTGATGAATTCGATCTTCATGGAGTATTTGGACAAATTCGTCGTGGTTTACCTCGATGACAAACTCATTTACTCGAAGAACGAACAGGAACATGCCGAGCATCTAAGTGTGAATTTTGGTTGCCAAAAGTGACATATCTAGGCCACGTGATCTCTGGTAAAGGTATTGCTGTCAATCCCGAGAGAGTTCAGGCCATCCTCGATTGGACTCAACCTGAATCGGTTAAGAAAGCTCGGAGTTTCCTTGTCTTAGCGAGCTATTGTCGCTGCTTTGTCGAGAATTTCTCCAAGGTTGCGAAACCTCTGACTAAACTCCTCAAGAAAGATAAAAGGTTCGAGTAGACTCCACAATGTGAGCACAATTTTCAGGAGTTGAAAAGACCACTGACCTCTGCTCCCGTTCTGGTGCCACCAGACTTCTCTAAGGACTTTGTTATCTGTTGCGACGCCTCGCGACAAGGATTAGGTTGCATTCTTATGCAAGATTGTCATGTGATTGCGTACGCATCTCGATAGTTGCGTCCACATGAGGATAATTATCCAACACATGATCTTGAGCTTGCAGCTGTGGTCCATGCACTGAAAACCTGGCGACATTACCTTATGGTTAATCGTTGCGAAATTCACACTGATCACCAAAGTCTGAAATATATTTTCACCCAGCCGGATTTGAATCTCAGGCAAAGACAGTGGGTTGAGTAGATTACAGATTACGACTTAGGGATAACTTACACCCCGGGGAAAGCCAATGTTATGGCTGATGCACTAAGTCGTAAGTCTTATTGTGACAACCTGATGCTACAACAAGGTCAACCACTTGTCCATGAGGAATTTCGGAAGTTAAACCTTCACATTGTTCCTCAAGGATTCCTATCCAACTTGGTGGCTAAACCTAATCTTAAGGATCAAATAGTAGCTGTCCAGAAATATGATAAGGGTACATCCCGGATAAAGGAGAATATTGCTAGCGGAAACGCTAAAGATTTCTCCAAGGACGATGAAGGTGTTGTGTTCTTCCAGAACCGGTTGCTGGTTCCCAAGAGCACACACTTAAGACAGCTTATCCTTAAGGAGGCTCATGATTCTCCTCTCTCAATTCCTCCGGGTAGTACCAAGATGTATCAGGACCTACGCCAGAGGTTCTGGTGGACTAGGATGAAGAGAGAAATTGCCCAGTTCATTGCTAATTGCGACGTTTGTCGTCGCGTGAAAGAAGAACATCAAAAGCCTGCTGACACCCTTCAACCTTTAGCTATTCTTGAATGGAAATGGGATAAGGTCGGTATGGATTTCATTACCGGATTTCCCAGGACCAAGAGAGGGAATAATGCTATCTTTGTGGTCATTGACCGCCTTTCCAAAGTGGCTCATTTTCTTCCTATTCGGAAGAGTATAACCGCTAGCCAGCTAGCGGAGTTATATGTTTCTCGAATAGTCTCTCTTCATGGTGTTCCATTGGAGATTAACTCAGACTACACAAGTATCTTTACTTCCCGATTCTGGGAAAGTTTTCAAACCTCTATGGGGACTCATCTATCCTTTAGCACAGCATTCCACCCACAATCAAGTGGTCAAGTTGAGCGAGTCAATCAAAATCCTCGAAGACATGCTCTGAGCTTGTGTTATATCTTTCAATATGAACCAGGAGAAATGTCTTCCATTTGCCGAATTTGCTTATAACAATAGTTATCAATCAAGCTTGGGCAAAGCCCCTTTTGAAGTTCTCTATGGACGAAGGTGTCGAACACCTCTTAACTGGTCAGAAACTAGAGAGAGGCAACTCTTTGGCCCGGATATGATCCAGGATGCGGAGGAGCAAGTTCGCATTATTCATGAAAAGTTGAAAACAGCCCAATCTCATCAAAAGAGCCAATATGATCGCCATCATAAGGCTGTGACCTATGAAGTTGACGAGAAGGCTTACCTTCGGGTTACACCTCTGAAGGGTACCCATCGATTCGGTATCAAGGCAAGTTGGCTCCTCGTTACATTGGACCCTTTCGCATTCTTGCTAAACGAGGAGAGGTTGCCTACCAATTCGAACTTCCATCGCATCTTTCCAAGGTTCATGATGTCTTCCACGTCTTGCAACTCAGGCGTTGCTTCTTGGACCCTGTCCGGGAGGTAGACCACGAAGCGCTTGATCTCCAAGACAACCTTACATATCGAGAATACTCTGTTCGTATTCTTGATCAAGCTGAGTGTACCACTCGGCAACGGAACATCAAGTTTCTCAAGGTTCAGTGGTCACACCATTCTGAAAAGGAGACCGCATGTGAAAGAGAAGATCGTCTTCGACTAGAGTACCCCGCGCTCTTCCCGACGACTTCAAAATCTCGGGACGAGATTCTTTTGAGTGGGGGTGAGTTGTCACATCCCTAACTAGATGTCATACGATAGCATGTGTGTGCATCATGTTTCAATTTTGCATCAACATGAAATGGGGGCTAAAAGAAACCCCAAGCTCATAGTTGAATCAAATTAATTCAAAGTTGTGAAAACTCAACAAATTCAATATGCCCTAAAATTTTTTTCCCTATGTCTGATAATTATGGACATGATTATAATAGGGGCCATTTTAAATATTTGAACAACTATAGAAGTATAAAAATAAATGATAAAGCCTCTGAAAATGCCAAATAAAGCATTATCATTATTTCATATTTCAAAATATCCTGAAACTTTTTATTGGAGTATTAAATATTCAAACTTGATAATACAAAATATTTGGGATATTTTATAAAAGTATTTGTACCTGAAAAGAAAATAAAACAAATGTCAGAATTAGAAAACAGAAAGTAAAAGAAAAAGGGGAAAGGAAACCTACCTAGGCCCAGGCCAGGCCGACCCACCTGGCCCTGGGAGGTTGTCCTCCTCCTGGCGGCCAGGAGGACGGGCGTGTGGCCGGAGCGTGCACGCGGGCGTGCCTCCACGCCGGTAGCTGCCTGTCTGCCTGCCCCTCGCCAGCGCGACGGGGATAAGCTCAGAGAGCCGTCCCCATCGCCCTCTCCCTCTCCCTCTCGCTCTCGCTCGCCTCTGTTCCTCTCCCCCTCTGTCACCATGGTCGCCGAAGCTCCGCCATATAGCGCCGTCGCTCCAGTTGCTCCCATGCCTTGCTAGGTAGCTCCAGAGCTCCGCCTCGTCGCCCTCTTCCTTCTCGCCAAGCCGCACATTGCCGGGAGCTCCCCATCGCCGCATCGCCGTCGTCTTCAACCTCCAGCCACCGGCGAAGAAGTGAACCTCGCAGTTGCTCCAGGCCTTCCCCGAGCCCGCTCTTGATGCCGCTGCAACCACCGTGAGCAAGTGATCCTTTTCCCCCTTTTCCCCCTTCGGTACGTTGTTCTAGCACTGGATCCTCTCGGGTCTAAGAGTTCCTCGCCGCCGGTGAGGACGTGGCCATCGTAGTGGCCCAAGCTCGCAACTGAGCACATAGTCATGCTTCGGATGATCCGAGGCAGCTCTAGGAACCCTCAGGTGGCTCGTTCGAGCTCCGGCTCGATGAGCCTATGTTCGCCCAAGCTTTGGTAGCCGCTGTGCTCATCGCCGGTGCCGATTCCGGCCATCCCAGCCCATGGGAGGTGTCGGGCTCGACGCGCGTGAGCGAGCAGAGTAGATCGGTTCCCTCCGTCGTCCGTTTGGTCGCCGAAGGAGGAATCCCGACCCCCTCCGCCATCCCTCACGTCGCCGGCAGCTCAACGCCGGCGAGTCAACCAGTTTGACCACCAGGGGTTTGACCCCTGGGTCACTGGCAAGTGGGGCCGGGCCCTATTAGTCAAATCCCGATTAGCAATTTAATTAATTGATATAATTAACCTAATTAGTCATTGATCAGTGGGTCTAGTGTTGATTAAGTAATTAGGATTAGTTTTAATTCTCTAATTAAGTGATTGAGTCACTGACATGAGGGCCCCACCCTATCAGGTTTGACCTGGCTTGGTCAGCTAACCTGCTGACGCCATGATGACGTCAGGCTGATGAAATAAAAGGAATTTCTAGTTTTAAAATAATTCCAAAAAATGTTTAAAACTTCAAAAATTCATATAAATTAATCTGTAACTCACATGAAAATAATTTATATACGAAAATTTATCAGAAAAATCCAATGAATCTAATGGTGCTATTATCATGCATGTTAGAGCAACCTATGTAGAAGAACATTGACATTTGCTAATAGGTTAATATATGGAATTTGAAATGAAGAACGATTTTGAACCTATATTCAAACTCACTTCAAATTAGCTTGGACATTAGCTGCATCCGATCATCCATACATGCTGCCATGTCATGATCATGCATCATATTGTTGCACTTGCATGTATTGATTGCTATTTATCTGCATTACGGTAGGCCCTGCTTCTGAGGATACCCCCGAGTATTCCAACGAAGGAGAGAACCTTCCCGCTACCCAGCAAGGCAAGCAACCCCCTTGATCATTCCGATAATATCCCACTCTCTCGCTCCTGCTCTTGTTTATTGCATTAGGACAAACATTCACTTGTCTGTCATACACGGTAGATGAACCTATTATTTTGCATGACCTGTCATTGTCACAGTAAATAGCTAAACCTTGCAACCTAGCATACCTGGTAGATGCTTGTGCCATGATGTGCTTAGCTTACTTTGCCTGCTATGCTTGCTATGCCTAGGGTTGTGTCAGGTATGTTTCACCTGGGTGATGAACTAGAGTGAAACCATGTTGTTCTGATGTGATAAGCTTACGATGAACTCGATTTGGTAAATGTAGAGATGAGAGGCTATGTAGGAGTACATAGCGGGTTGTCTCATTGGGACCATTCTTAGGAACTGAGTTCCGTGTTTGTGATCCAAGACTAGATACAACAAAACGTTGGGATACTTAATTGACCCTCTCGACTTATCAGTCGCGTAGTCCTTACTCCAGGAGTTAAAGTAGTTTCTGATGTTTATAGCATGCTGGAGGCCATGCGTAGCACTGACCCTAGGGGTGGGTTACGACGCGGTAGGCAGTGGGACGGTGTACCAAGGGTCACCCGAATGGTGGGCTTAGGAAACTTCGGCCAGACTTCCGTGCGGATTCAGTCTCAAATAGGTGATAGCCTGGACTAGAGGTCTTATGTGATTGACGGTCGTGGCCGACTTCCTCGCTGGGCTTCCGCTTGAAGGTTGCCGAGGTGCATGATTTTATGAGCACACAGCAATAAGTGGAGAGAGCCTATGTGAAGAAGTACACCCCTGTAGGATATGAAACTATTCGAATAGCCGCGTCCTTAGATATGGAATACTTGGAAAGCTTATGCTGTTCATAGGTAATCAAATGGACACTCATAAAAATATCAAGACAAGTGTGGGTACCGTGGATGGCACTCTTCCAGGAGAGGGAAGTGAATCCAAGGTGGTGTATTATCATGGAGTTAGTGGACTCATGTGTGATATCTAAAATTTAAACAAAGAGTTAAATTTGTGTAGTGTAGGTTATCCATGAGTCAAAGCTGGCATTGGTGCATAAACTCCACCACCACCCCTTTGTTGATACATGAGCATGAATAGAATAGGTCGGCTTTAAAGACTTGCTCAGTACATTTGTACTCATGTTTGCTGAATAAATGTTGCAGATGAGACCCAGGACCCATCAGGTGGGTTCTTCCTAGATGTCGACGATGCCGAATAGCTGGTGTCCCATCTACGACCCTATGCCCTGTGGCAGGCTGTAGATAGTCAGGCCATGTGCCTTTTTACCCTTTCATCTGTCTGTACTCAGATAGTTTATGCTTCCGCTTGGTTTGTAAGAACTTGTTTGTATGACTTGAGTGTCGGGTCATGTGACCCCTATCTGTAAGAACATATTATGCAAGGCTCATCTGAGCCCCTTAAATAAAAGTTGTTGTATGGTTATGTTGTGATGCCATGGTTGTATCTATGCATATCGGGCATGTCGTGCGTAAGTGTGACGTGCAACGGTATGTATGGGATCCGACACCTAGTCATGTGTCTTTAGTAGTACTCTTTACAGGAAACTGGCTATTTGTGCTTCCACCGAGCCATGGTAGCTTGCTACTGCTCCGGACACATTGATTGACCGGCATGTATCCTTGTTTGCTGTTGTGTCTGTCCCATCGGGGAAATGTCCCGCAATGTAATGGAGCCCCTGTAGCCTGCTATGACTCGTCTACGTGCAGTGATGGCATTTATGTCTCACAACGTAATGGAGTCCTTGTAGCTTGCTATGACTCATCTACACACGCTTGAGGCCGACACCTGCATTGCTGGGTTACGTATGCCTATTTCCATACGGATGTGCCACCTGGGTTCTATGACTAGTCATGTCGGCCCGGGTTCTCTGTCGTTTGATTGCCAACGACATGTTCACATACGTGAGCCAAAAGACGCAAACGGTCCCAGCTAAGGTAAGGCTGCAGCCATGGATCTTACCGTGCGTGAGGCCGCAAAGTGATGTGATATGTTATAGTCTGGATTCATATGACTTAGGATCGGGGGCCCGACAGCGTTGGTATCAGAGCCTAACTGACTGTACGATTACCAAGCCAAACCGGTCAAAGTTGAGTCTAGAAACACTATAGAAAAGTAGGGGAATTGATTGTGGAAGGGAACGTAAGGCTCCTTTTACTCCTCTTCCCAAGTTATTCTATTCTGAGTCATTCTCATCTGTTCTACGGGGATAAGAACTAGGCTTCTCATCTATTGCTTAGGATGGCGAGTTACTAACCATGGACCACTAGCTAGCTTGTCTGCAAGAGAATGTCGGTACTCAAGTATTTTTGGTGTGACAAACAGATGGAGAAGAGATTTGAGTCTAGGAAGTCGAGTGGTTATGCTTTTCCAACCTTTTGTAGTTGTCTCAAAATCCTTTTTGAGTAATTACAGTCGTTATGATGTCCAATTTCTACTAGAGTCTCTAATGTCTTTGCATCATTCTCTGTTTCAGATGCCTGCTCGTCCTTCGTGTCAGGTGGTCCGTCTGACCAGGTGCATCGATGTACCGGGTCACACGGCCATGTTGGTTAGAGTTATGATGGAGGCTGGTTACCATTGGTACCCAGAGTACACAGTGGAGGAACAGTATTGAGATTTCAACCAGAGCTAGTATCTGTGTACTGTTAAGATATATCCTTCATATCCTAGAGCTGCACATCCGCTTCACTGGACTTATGGACTAGGTGTCACCATAGACATGGCGGTTCAAGAGGCCGCCTACACCATGCTAACTATAATGAGGTTTCACCATGGTCTCCTTCAGAACACAGAGTTCTGTTATGTTCCTACTTCTATGGGAGGAGAGGATGGTTATCTTAGCGCACCCTACTATGATCATTCCCATGAGGATCCTAGGCTGCAGGTGACCACTCAGATGTTGGAGAACAGGGATCGTGATGCACGTTCCCTTCGCATGGATCTTTATGCTACCTATCGGGGATATACCCCGTGGTATGACCCGGCCTGACGACTCATAGGAGACCCGAAAAACACATGACATTCTATTAATGACCCGACAGACGGTAGATGAACCTATTATTTTGCATGACGTGTCATTATCACAGTAAATAGCTAAACCTTGCAACCTAGCATACCTGGTAGATGCTTGTGCCATGATGTGCTTAGCATACTTTGCCTGCTATGCTTGCTACGCCTAGGGTTGTGTCAGGTCTATTTCATTTGGGTGATGAACTGGAGTGAAACCATGCTGTTCTAATGTGATAAGCTTACGATGAACTCGATTTGGTAAAGGTAGCAATGATAGGCTATGTAGGAGTACATAGCTGGTTGTCTCATTGGGACCGTTCTTAGGAACTGAGTTCCATGTTTGTGATCCAAGACTAGATACTACCACACGTTGGGATACTTAATTGACCCTCTCGACTTATCAGTCGCTTAGTCCTTAGTCCAGGAGTTGCAAGTAGTTTCTGGTGTTTATAGCATGATGGAGGTTGTGCGTAGCGTTGACCCTAGGGGTGGGTTATGACGCGGTAGGCAGTGGCACGGTGTACCAAGGGTCACCCGAATGGTGGGCTTGGGAACACTGTGCACATCGTTTGGGTCCATAGCGGAAACTTCGGCCAGACTTCTGTGCGGGTTCAGTCTCAAATAGGCGATAGCCTGGACTAGAGGTCTTATGTGATTGATGGTCGTGGCCGACTCCCTCGATGGGCTTCCGCTTGAAGGTTGCCGAGGTGCATGGTTTTATGAGCACAGAGTGATAAGTGGCGAGAGCATGTGTGAAGATGTACACCCTTGCAGGGTATGAAACTATTCGAATAGCCACGTCCTCGGATATGGACTACTTGGAAAGCTTATGCTATTCATAGATAATCAAATGGATACTCATAAAAATATCAAGACAAGTGTGAGTACCATGGATGGCATTATTCCAGGAGAGGGAAGTGAATCCATGGTGGTGTATTATCATGAAGTTAGTGGACTCGTGTGCGATATCTAAAATTTAAACAAAGAGTTAAAGTTGTGTGGTGTAGGTTAGCCATGAGTCAAAGCTGGCATTGCTGCATAAACTCCACCCCCCTTTGTTGATACATGAGCATGAATAGACTAGGTCGGCTTTAAAGACTTGTTGAGTACGTTTGTACTCATGTTTGCTTAATAAATGTTGCAGATGAGACCCAAGACCCATCAGGTGGGTTCTTCCTATATGTCGACGATGCCGAATAGCTGGTGTCCCAGCTACGACCCTATGCCCTGTGGCAGGCTGTAGATAGTAAGGCCATGTGCCTTTTTACGCTTTCATCTATCTGTACTCAGACAGTTTATGCTTCCTCTTGGTTTGCAAGAACTTGTTTGTATAACTTGAGTGTCGGGTCATGTGACCCCTATCTGTAAGAACATATTATGCAAGGCTCGTCTGAGCCCCTTAAATAAAAGTTGTTGTATGCTTATGTTGTGATGCCATGGTTGTATCTATGCATATCGGGCATGTCGTGCGTACGTGTGACGTGCAACGGTATGTATGGGATCCGACACCTAGTCGTGTGCCTTTAGTTGTACTCTTTACGGGAAACTGCCTCTTTGTGCTTCCACCGAGCCATGGTAGCTTGCTACTGCTACGGACACATTGATTGACCGACATGTATCCTTCTTTGCTGTATTGTTTGTGCCTTCGGGGAAATGTCCCCCAGTGTAATGGAGTCCCTGTAGCCTGCTATGACTCGTCTACGTGTTGTGATGGCATTTATGTCTCACGGTGTAATGGAGTCCTTGTAGCTTGCCACGACTCGTCTACACACGCTTGAGGCCGACACCTGCATTGTTGGGTTACGTATGCATGTTTCCGTATGGATGTGCCACTTGGGTTCTATGACTAGTCATGTCGGCCTGGGTTCTCTGTCATTTGATTGCCCGCGACATGTTCAGATACGTGAGCCAAAAGACGCAAATAGTCCCGGCTAAGGTAAGGCTGCAGCCGTGGAGCTTACCGTGCGTGAGGCCGCAAAGTGATGTGATATGTCATAGTCTGGATTCATATGACTTAGGATCGGGGTCACGACAGGGAGAAGTGTATATAGATCTTTAGGCTTCGAGTGGGAGAGTGTTTGGTGTTTGTTGCTTGTATTAAAAAACAATTGCTTTTCGTTGCTATGACACACTTTTTGTTGCTTGTGATACACGTTTGATGATGTTTGATCATACGCTTTAATGTGTGATGCTACTATTTCCAATCGTCTTAACGCTTATGTGATGATCATTCATCTTTGGATGATGGTGTTGTGCTATGATGTTCATTCTAATTACTCTCGCACACCACCAAGTGGTATGTGAAATTTAAGAAGTGACCCATGTACCTAATCGATTGTGCATTTGCATTCAAACGCAAATTTAAAATAATGCACAAATTTAGGGGGAGCTCTTGCTTATCACATACTTCTGAAAGCGACGATTATATTCATTGATTATATCTTTGTCGAAGCTTTGATCTATATGTGATCATAAATTACCAAAAAGGGGGAGATTGAAAGCACATTTTTCCCTTGGTGGTTTTGGTAATTAATAACAACATATAAGTCATTGAACTAATGTCTCCACCAAGTATATTTTAGGAAAAGTTCAATGATAGGGATGGCAAAAGGATTGATGAGATTGTGGGATCACCCCAAGGTGTAAGGAAATAGGTTGGCAAAGCTTCAAGCAAGATGACTCTACATTTTACATTTGTGAAAAAACACTTTGAGTCCATAGGAAAACCAATACTATTAAAAGGGGGTAAGGTTTTGTTGGTGAACAAAATGCTCATACGTGCACAAGTGATAGTCACCAAAAACATCCACAACCTCTCCCACCAAAGTCTGTCTCTAGCCAAACATTCAAAATCGGTGCAACCAACATTCCTATCCTGGTGCCACCGATTCCAAACCCTAGACAAATTCAGCCAAACCCTAGCCACTTCGGTGCAGCCGACACTGCTTTTGGTGCCACCGAGTTGGGTTGCCAACTTTATGTTGCGCAAGTTCATTCTTTCGGTCCGTCCGAGAATGTTGAATCGGCGTCTCTGAGTTTGGCATTTCTGACCGTTGGTCACCTTGTCGGTGCAACCGAGATTCCCTTATCGGTCTCACCAAGATTCAAAAGTTTCCACCTTTTCATCAGTTCAGTACCACCGACATTAACACATCGGTTTCACCGACTTGGTCATTTTATGTGTAACGGTTGGATTTTTGGGGATGCCTATATATACCCCTTCACCACCACCCACTTGAAAGAGAAGCACTCAGAACTATTCCATACCTATCCTACTCAATTTTTTGAGTGAGAACCACCTACCCTTGTGCTGAGATCAAGATCTTCCACTCGAACCATATGGATCTTGATTTCTAGCCGCCCCAATTTGCTTTCCACCAATCCCATCTCTTCTACCAAGCCAAATCTGTGAAAGAGTGATTGTGCGTTGAGGAGTCTATCATCTTGAAGCACAAGAGCAAGGAGTTCATCGTCATTACCGAGCCTATTACCTTTTGGAGGGTGGTGCCTCCTAGATTGGTTAGGTGTCGCTTGGGAGCCTCCTACTTCGTGTTGTGGAGTGAACCAAGAAGTTTGTAAGGGCAAGGAGATCGCCTAGTTCGTGAAGATCTACCCCGAGCAAGGCTAGTCCTCCATGGACATAGGCCATCATGGTATAGTCAAGGTTGCTTCTTCGTGGAACCCTCTGTGGGTAGAGCCCTCCGTGGACTCTTGCAACCGTTACCCTAGATGGGTTGAAGACTCCATGAATGTGGATGTACGATAGCACCATGTGATAGTCTGGCTTATTAGGGATGATAGACTACTCATACCAATGAGGAATTCCTTCTTTTCCGGCAGCCCATTCGAACAGAACTGCCAGGTTAAGCGTGCTTCGCTTGGAGTAGTTCTAGGATGGGTGACTGACCGAGAAGTTGATACCGGGTGCACATGAGTGAGGCCAAAGTGCGCAGAAAATACTAGTATTGATCTGTGAGGCCAGTCTAGATCCCGCCAGGAGTAACGACTACCGGCGGGTGTCTCCGGGGCATTACAGGTTGGTATCAGAGCCGACCCTCACAGTTACACGGATGTTTGCCGACAGGTGCGCGGTCATGTTGTTCACGAAGTTGGTGACCCATCGTGGTACACGGAATGACACATGTATCAGACTGGAAGCACAGGCGTTTGTGCCAAGAGGGAACATTCCTGTGACCCGACGAGAACGTCAGTTCCTCTGAGTTGTGGTGTATGTGATAGACTGGCTTATTAGGGATGATAGACTAATCATATCAATAAGGAATTCCTTCTTTTCCGGGAGCCCATTCAAACAGAACTCCCAGTTTAAGTGTGCTTGGCTTGGAGTAGTTCTAGGATGGGTGACCGACCGATAAGTTGGTCCCAGGTGCGCATGAGTGAGGACAAAGTGCGCAGAAAATACTAGTATTGATTTGTGAGGCCAGTCTAGATCCCCCCAGGAGTAACAACTACCGGCGGATGTGTCCGGGTTGTTACACACCACCTATCGGAACCACGGGAAAAATCATCGTGTCTAGAATTGTGTTTGATCTTCCTACCCTATCCTTTTACACATGCTTGTTGTTACTTTCCGCTGCTATACTCTTAGACTTCCATGTGTAGGGTGTACTTGATATGTTATGAATGCTAAAACTTGCCAAGATTTAAAATTGGGAAAAACATAGTTTTATTTGTTCAAGTAGTCTAATAACCCCCCCCCCTCTAGACCTACTTTTGATCCTATAAGTTTATCTCTCTCTCTCTTAATAAAGATTTTCACATCTGAGTATTTTATTTAAACATCAAGCAAAAGAAAAATAGCACTCCAAGAATAGGACGCATCATGTGAACGAATAAAAATTTAGGCTCAACATAGGCTAACTGATAGTTGACGAAGAGACGTGGGATGCGTAGCATCCCCAAGCTTAGATGATTGAGAGTTCTTGAAATATTTACTTGGGGTGCCTTGGGCATCCCCAAGATTGAGCTTTTGTATCTTGTTCAATCCTCTCATATCCCGGTTTCACCTATTCTCAAAAACTTCATCCACACAAAACTCGAAAAGAACTCGTGAGATACGTTAGCACACATAAGAATAAATCAACACTTCATGTATTGCCAAGACAAGTTGCACAATAATTTTCAAACATTAGGTACTGTATAATATCATTTCCACAATTTATATCTACCAATATAGGCTATGGAAACTATAGGATAAGTAGATAACAAAACTATGATAGCAATTTGTCTAAATACAATAGTCTATAGCTATTTATTAAACCAGTGTACTTCTGTAACTCTACAAATTATGAAAATATAGGACATTCTATAAAAATTTATAAGACAACAAAAGTTTCAGAAACTTTCCATGTTCCAGTAAAATATGAAAATACAAACGCTACAGCAGAAGTTTTTGTTTTGACCCAGCACATATCAAAACATGCAATGCAAGCATCCTAAGGCAATTCTTGGAAGTTTTTATTGAAAAACAAGATTATAAATAAAACCTAACAGAGAAAAACAAAATAAAATGATTCTCCAAACAAAACTCATATTATGTGACGAATAAAAATATAGCTCCAAGTGAGATATATCAATAGTGTTGAAGACGAAAGAGGGGATGCCTTCCCGGGCATCCCCAAGCTTAGGCGCTTGAATATTCCTTGGATAATATCTTGGGGGTGCCTTGGGAATCCCCAAGCTTATTTTCTTGTCACTCCTTATTCTCTTCATATCGATCTCTCACCCAACACTTGAAAACTTCAATCACACAAAACTTAACTGAACTTTGTGAGAATGGTTAGTGTAATAAAGATAGATCATTCACTTAGGTACTATCAAGACAAGATTTATAATTATTTCTACATGATACCTACTGTATTCCTTCATTCCCACAATTTATATTACTCAATATAATCTATAGGAACACCTGAAACAAGCAAACTATGCATGCAAAACAGAATAGTTTGTCAAGATCCGAATGATCACCAAACTTCCGTGACTCTACAAATTCTGCAAAATTAGTACATATCATAGAATTTTCATAGAAATTTTGTGTAAAAATTTGAGAATTTTTTGAATCTCCAGTAAAATCATATAATTCATATACTGGACGCAAAATTTCTGTTTTTGCACAGAATCAAACACGCAAGTATCCACACTATCCCAAAGGGTTTACTTGACACTTTATTGAAATAAAACACAAAACATGATTACACATAAAAACAGAAAGTAAAAGTGTTGGCCTGTCTCCCAACAAGCATTTTTCTTTAATGCCTTTTAGCTAGGCATGATGGTTTCAATGATGCTCGTATAAGAATAGTAGTTGAAACATGTAAGAGAGCATCATGAATCTCATGACAAGCATATTTAAGTATAACCCACTTCCTATGCATAGGGATTTTGTGAGCAAACAATTTATGGGAACAAGAATCATCTAGCATAGGAAGGCAAAACAAGCATAACTTCAAAACTTTGAACACATAGAGAGGAAACTTGATATTATTGCAATTCCTACAAGCATATGTTCCTCCCTCATAATAATTTTCAGTAGCATCATGAAGGAATTCCAAAATATAACTATCACATAAAACATTATCTTCATGATCTACAAGCCTAGAAATTTTTTCACTCTCCACATAAGCAAGTTTCTTTGCATTCATAATAGTGGGAGGAAACTCAACAAAATAACTATCATGAGATACTTGATTGACATAACCACATTGAATATTAAAATCATGATGAAAAGTTTCATGGTTACTATCACTCTTTATATCATACATGTCATCATCATAATCATCATAGATAGTGGGCATGTCATTATCATAACAAATTTTCTCATCAAAACTTAGGGGACTAAAAATATCATCTTCATCAAACATAGCATCCCCAAGCTTGTGGCTTTGCATATCATTAGCATCATGGATATTCAGAGAATTCATACTACCAATATTGCAATCATGCTCATCATTCAAGGAATTCTCATCAAGTATTTTCATAAATTCTTCCTCTACCAATTGAGCACAATTTACCAAACCATCATTTTCACGAAAGACATTATAAAGATGAAGTATATGAGGCAACCTCAATTCCAGTTTTTGTAGTTTTCTTTTATAAAACCAAACTAGTGAATAAACAAGAAACTAAAAGATTCAATTGCAAGATCTAAAGATATACCTTCAAGCACTCACCTCCCCGGCAATGGCGCCCGAAAATATCTTGACGTCTACTATCCAACCTTCTTCTTGTAGAGTCGTTTTGGACTTCCAAGCGCAGAGTTTTGTAGGACAATAGAAAATTTCCCTCAAGTGGATGACCTAAGGTTTATCAATCCATGGGAGGAGTAGGATGAATATGGTCTCTCTCAAACAACCCTGGAACCAAATAACAAAGAGTCTCTTGTGTCCCCAACACACCCAATACAATGGTAAATTGTATAGGTGCACTAGTTCGGCAAAGAGATGGTGATGCAAGTGTAATATGGTTGGTAGATATAGGTTTTTGTAATCTGAAAATATAAAAACAGCAAGGTAACTAATGATAAAAGTGAGCACAAACGGTATTGCAATGCTTAGAAACAAGGCCTAGGGTTTATACTTCCACTAGTGCAATTTCTGTCAACAATACTAACATAGTTAAATTATACGTAAATGTCTCACGCGCGACAAAGAGTTCAATCCAAAGTCACAAATAGCGGAGAAAAATCGAAGAAATTATTGTAGGGTACGAAACCACCTCGAAGTTATCTTTTCCGATCAATCTTATGAGTTATCCCTATAAGTGTCACGAACAGCCGAAGAGTTCGTACTAAAATAACACCTTAAGATACAAATCAACCAAAACCCTAATGTCACCTAGATACTCCAATGTCACCACAAGTACCATTGGGCTTGATTATACGATATGCATCACACAATTTTAGATTCATCATGTTCAATCCAACACAAAGAACTTTAAAGAGTGCCCAAAGTTTCTACTGGAGAGTCAAGACGAAAACATATGCCAACCCCTATGCATAGATTTCCAAGGTCTCGGAACCCGCGAGTTGATCACCAAAACATACATCAAGTGGATCAATAGAACATCCCATTGTCACCACAGATATCCCATCGCAATACATACATCAAGTGTTCTCAAATCCTTAAAGACTCAATCCGATAAGAAATTCAAAGGGAAAACTCAATTCATCACAAGAATATAGAGAGGGCAAAACTCCATATGACTCAATCTATATTAATAAAGATCGTGGTACATCAAGATCGTGTCATCTCAAGAACACGAGAGAGAGAGAGAGAGATCAAACACATAGCTACTGGTACATACCCTCAGCCCTGAGGGTGAACTACTCCCTCCTAGTCATGGAGACTGTCGGGATGATGAAGATGGCCTCCGGTGATGGTTTCCCCCTCCGGCAGGGTGCCGGAACGAGCTCCCGATTGGTTTTTCATAGCTATAGAGGCTTGCGGCGGGAGAACTCTTGGTCTAGGTTTCTTTCTGAGGGTCTCTTGATTTATAAGAGCACTTGGCATTGGAATCACGTCAAGGGGACTCCCGTGGGGCCCACAAGCCAGGGGGCGCCCTGGTGGCTTGTGGCTGCCTCGGGACTCCTCTTCAGTATCTTTTTGCTCCAGTATTTTTTGTATTTTCCAAAAATATTCTCCATAAATTTTTAGACCATTCCGAGAAATTTTATTTCTGCACAAAAATGACACCATGGTAGTTCTGCAGAAAACAACATCAGTCCAGGTTAGTTCTAATAAAATCATACCAAAATCATATAGAATTATTGTAAACGTAGCATGAATACTTCATAAGTTATAGATACATTGGAGACGTATCAGGCGCATGCTTGACGTGCTCCAGGGCAAGGAGGACGCCCTCGGGCCCAACTGTTGGATATCGAGGCCGCGCTGTGGGGCAAGGAGGTGCCAAGGAGGAACTGGCATCACTCCAGGCCACGAAAACCGTCCAGGCAGCCAAGAACCACACAACACACACGAGGATGATGGAGGTGCAGCGCTCCAAGTAGTATCTAGACATCACCCACCGTGCGGACATCACGGTTCGCCACTTCGTAAGGGAGGCCCCCACGCTGTAGTGTGCGCACGGCGACGTGGCCTACCTCACCATCTTCCAGAAGATGGTGGAGGCGCTTGAGTCTAGCATCTCCCAGGTGGACGAGGAGATCGAGTCCAGCGCACGTGATCTCCTGGACAATGCATTGACACATGTCTTCTCCAACCTGCGCTGTCACACCCCCGTGTTCGACCTGTCCCGAGCGATGGAGCCGGTGCCTAAAGCGCCCCGGAGGCCCCTCAGGGAGGAGGTGTCGTAGCACGTAGAGTACCTAATCGAGCAGTTCGCCCTGGAGGCGCCATCCGAGGGGGGTGGTACCTCTGGTGATCAGTCCCCCAGGAACCGTGATGGAGACAATGCTTTTTCTGCCTAAGCTTCTTTCCTTCTATACCTATTGCATCATGAACCATTCAGCCCCCTGTGGGGTGATAAACGTTTGTATGATAACTTACTTTTGCATAGTAGTAGTTTGTTGCGCCTTGAATATCCTTGTTTCCTTTGTGTGATTCTAAATTTTCTTGAGGTGCCACATGCGGTGAACGACCTCTAAGGTTCTTGCTCCTAGTGCATGACGGAGGTCCTGGGGCAGCAGCCCCATGCGCCTTCTCGTGCCTGTGCTCTCCTTTCTAGGCGGTTATTGTGCCCTGGGCCCTCCTCAGGGGGGTGTCCTCCGGAGATTCCGCGTGGCTTCTCGACGCCTACTCCTCACCCGTTCCTCCCGAGGCTGGTGCCCTCGTGACGGTATCGTTCGTGAAGCTAGGCCTAGGCCGGCGGCCGGTCCTTGGGAGGCATTGCGGGAGCCCCGTGCCCCCCTTTCTGTGCTGCTTCTCCTCCCCGTAGCATCTGAGTCGGTGCCGCAAGAGCACACCTTTTAGGACTGAGAGTCGAGGTCGCCAGAGCTCCTGAGGCGCGACACTTGAGTGTATGTCTTGGATGCAAGGGCAGCCGGCGCCGGGGGGGCTTTGCTCGTGAGGCCTGCTTCGTGAGGCTTCCGAGAAGGTCCTGCAAGAAAGTCATTCTGCGTCAACATTATGAGCACGCCCGCCTACATTGGGGCGTCTCCGCATGGATCCGGGCATAACGCGAGAAGTTTGGACCTCGAGGCCCTGGAGGGGCAGTGTGTGAGCAATATGTCCACGAGCCGGAACTCGGTCTGTGATCTTCTGGTGCCGTCGGACGGACCGTGACACCGATTTTTTGCTTCGATCGGGGCTGCGACCCCCATACGCCTTTGTCTTCTCCCTAGCTCGGAGCATGGGGTCCTCAAGTGGGCGTGGATGGGAGCCCTTCCCTACGTGGCCATGACGCGGCTCGTCGTGGCTTCCACTTTGGAGGGTCCGAAGCGTGTACAACCCCTTAACTCATTATCACGTGAGAGTGTCACGGTGGCGATAAGTGGGTGGTCACCCCAGGCGCAAGGCTCAGGAGTTCCCAACCGGGTATCCCGATGTTTATGAATGTCCAGGCGTCGGAGCGGCCTGTATACCAATGCCCTCGTGCTCCGTGTGTCCACAAAGGTGTTTTTGCAAGCCCTTACGGCCCAAACATGGACGTCGTGTCATGCCTCGCATGTCCGGAAGGGCACATCTACGGGGGAGCCATTGTTCACCAGTTATGTGTTCAGTGTCCGCACGCCCCTACGGCCCGAACATAAGTGTCGTGTCACACCCCGCGCGTCCGTAGAGGCACATCTGCATGTGGTGAGTTGTTGTTCATACCTTTGGCACGAAGCTCTGGAGCTCGTACTCTGGTCTTCAAATGCTCCCACACATTTCGGTGCGGGGGCGTCCCGCATGCGAGTGCCATCGCACACCGTGCGTTCACAGGACTGTCGTTGCATGCCCTTACGGCCCAAACATGGGCACCATTGAGGGAGTCTTGGATTAGGGGATCCTCGGATAGCCGACTTATTGTTCATAGGCCAGACTGTATGGGCTGCAAGGCAGGCATCGGATGATCGAAGACCACCTGCACCAGATGGAAGCTTCGAGGAGTCATGGCATATTCTCCGAGTTATTAGCTGTAGTTAGGCATGTTATCTCTTTGGCATGTAACCGACCATGTGTAAGCCTAGGACAACCTCAGCATCTATATAAGTCGGAGGGTTTTAGGTTATAGGCACAAAACAACTCATCTAGGGTTAGCTATACGATCACGAGGTAGATCAACTCTGTAACCCCTTACATCATCAATACAATCAAGCAGGACGTAGGGTATTACCTCCATTGGAGGGCCCGAACCTGGGTAAACTCGAGTCCCCTTAGTCTCCTCTTACCGTTGATTCTAGTCTCACAGTTCGGGACCCTCAACCTAAGATCCGCCGGTTTTTACACAGACATTGGTGCTTTCATTGAGAGCTCCTCTGTGAGCGTCGAAGGAATCGATGGCTCGCCCCGTCGCAAGTAGCGAGATCTGTATCGAGGCAACTCTCACCCCCGATCAGAGTTTCAACGGCAACGACATACTGTCACGTGCCGGCCAGGTTGGCCATCATGGCCAGATCGGAAGGTCCCCCCAAATTAGAGTATCAAGTTCGGAACCCTAGAGGTCGTGGCTGATTCACAGGGAACACTCGTTCCAATGGAACCGTCAACATTCGAAGAAAAATCTATGTCCGGATGCTTTCAAGTCCAAGACATCAGGTCCCACGGTGGAACGAAACACAGATTCGCATTGGCATAACTTTGGAACCGTCACACCACTTGATGAATCCACTCATATCAGCAACAGGCATCCTGCCATCGCCTCGTTCTTAAACGAGTTGTTCGATCAGATCGAAGCAATGTGTATATAGGATGACCAGGTTCTGATCTATGATCATCTCGATATCAGACCCGATGACAGGGAGATTCATGTCCCTTCAATCACCCACCTTGTCTCTACCATCGAGTGACCTGCTGTGGATTATGCTCGACAGCTGGAATTGAAAACCATTTATATATCGGTCCTCGACTCCGTCGGTGAGTCAGAGGCGGGGAATCCCTCTAAAGCCGGACCATCACTAGTCCAGGATCCGTCGCACGATTTGGAAACTGCAATTCCAAACACTCGTTTCAATAGGGAACCAATTTTCCCCCACCCACCGCCCAAGACGATCATCCAAGTACCGTGCCAAAGCCCATGTCTTCGGACTTTCGGGATATCAAGCAAATACAAGGAGAATCAGTCCACCACTTTGGGAAAGACTCCTACTCGCTAGGAGCAGATTAAAAGGTCTTAGTGACCAAGATGCAATAGCAATTTTCATTTGCAATTGCCATGATGAAGGGATTCTTAATGCCCTGGCCCGCCGATGCATAAGCGACTTTTCGGAGTTATCCGAATTGGTACAGAAGTACTGTGCCATGGAGAGTGTCTCGCAATCCGAGCGGTTGTTCTCAGAACCATTTTTTCCGAACACCCTAGAGGCGCTCGAAAAAGAGGATACCTCCAAATTGGCCAGCCAGGTATGAACCCATCGAAAAAAGAAACAAGTCCCTTTCTGGGACCGGCGCCATCCTCGACGAACTTTTAGATAAACCTTGCCCCATTCATTCCGTGTTGTTAAACACAAACCCTACACATAGCCTTCGAGCTTGCTGGGTCGTCAGGCAAGTCGCAAACAGTGGCGAGGCCATCCTCGACACACCTCCGTCGAACAGGCGCTCTCCTTCGCCACCCGAATTTAATGACAAAGTCCTGACAGTCTATGAGATCTTCCCCTCGAGGAGCAGACGCAAAAGATCTCTTAGGGAGCATGAGCAAGTCTACCACGTGATAGCTACTAGCCCGTGGGCAGACGTTCCGATTACTTTCGTGGACACTGACCAGCCACCCATCCTTCCCAATCATTCACCAACCACTCTAGTCTTGAATCCCATCATTGATGGATACAGGCTACATAAAGTGCTACTCGATGGCGGCAGTGGTCTTGACCTCATGTACGAGGACACTTTGGAAAAAATGCAGTTCGACCGATCCCGCATTGAACATATCAACACAACCTTCCGGGGAATTATCCCACGGAAAGAGGCACGTTGTTCCGGATATATCATCCTGGACGTTGTGTTCGGCATGCCCAAAAACTACTGATCCGAAGAATTTCTATTCCACATTGTCCCCTTCCCAAGTGGCTATCACACCCTATTCGGATGCGATGTCTTTACAAAGTTCCAGGCTATACCCCATTACAGGTACATGAAAATCAAAATGCCAGGACCAAACAGAGTGATCACAGTCGCCAGTGATCCGAATATAGCCCTTCAGGCCAAAAACAAAACAGCAGCGCTCACCCTCGAGGCATTAGTGGAAACTTTCACCACCGAAGAGTTGACCGCTCTACAATCGACAGTTAATAGGGACGAAGTGATCCTTAGCAAAAGGCCCAAGTCCACGTCCTTTAAACCCGCAGAGGAAATTGTCAAATTTCATGTGCATCCAACAGACCCCAATAAAACAGTGTCCATTGGAGCCCAGCTCGATCCCCTTATGGACGAAGCATTACGGAATTTGCTCCGCAAAAAATGGGACATTTTCGCTTGTCAACCTTCCGATATGCCTGGAATCCCATGTCAGCTTCCTGAACCAAGCTTGAACATTATCCCAGGCTTTAAGCCCGTGAAACAAACCATGCACTGCTTCTCCGAGCCCAAACGGCAAGCCATGGGTGAAAAATTACCCAAACTACTCAAGGCCGGATTTATTCGGGATATTAAACACCCTGAGTGGCTAACAAACCTGGTGATGGTACCTAGGAAAGACAAGTCCTGGGGGCAGTGTGTCGATTTCAAAGACCTCAACAAAGCATGCCCCTAGGACCCTTTCCCCTTACCACGCATAGACCAGAGCATTGATGCCACAGCCGGACACAATTTTTTGTGCTTCCTCGATGCTTACTCCGGATATCATCAAATTAAAATGAAGGAATCCGATCAAGCGGCTACAGCATTCATCACCCCCTACGGGCCATTTTGCTTCAACACGATGCCCTTCAAGATAAAAAATGTCGGGGCCACATACCAGCGCATGATCCAAACATGCCTCATGACACTATTCAGAAAGACTGTTGAGGCATATGTGGATGATGTTGTAATCAAAACCAAACACGTCGACTAGTTGATCGACGACTTACGTCAAACTTTCGCTAATCTACGCGAATATGATATACAACTCAATCCAGAAAAATGTGTATTCAGAGTTCCCTCTGGTAAGCTGCTTGGATTCATCGTCTCCCATAGAGGAATAGGGGCAAATCCAGCTAAAATTCGTGCTCTATCAAAACTTGCAATCCCCACAGAGCTGAAACATGTCCAGAGGCTAGCTGGGTGCGTAGAAGCCTTAAGCCGCTTTATCTCCCGCCTCGAAGAAAAGGCTTTGCCTCTCTATAAGTTGCTGAAACAGCCCATGTTGTTATACATATCTGCCACCAACAAAGTCGTCAGTGCGGTGCTAGTTGTTGAACGAGATGAGGAGGGACATAAATTCCAGTGCTAGTCATTGATCAGAAGCCGGTATATTATGTGTCAGAGGTGCTAACGCAGTGAAAGTCCAGATACCAACATCATCAAAAAATAGCCTATACAGTATTCATGGCAGCGAGGAAACTCAGACACTACTTCCAGGAGTGTGCGGTAACGGTGGCATCGGAAGTCCCCCTAAATGATATAATCAACAACAGGGATGCCACCGGTCGCATAGGCAAATGGGCCATTGAGATCCTTCCCTTTGAAATAACCTACAAGCCACGCCGCGCCATTAAATCTTAGGTACCGGCAGACTTCTTGGCTGAATGGACAGAGGACGAGCTCACCAAGGAGTATAGTGACAATGCACTTTGATGGATCCAAGACCTTGGCCGGTCTAGGGGCTGGAGTTATCCTTACACCCCCACAGGTGACAACGTAAGATACGTGTTGCAAATCATGTATGCCGACTCCAACAATGCCGCTGAATATGAAGCTCTTCTTCATGGTCTTCGGATGGTGGTGTCAATGGGCATATGAAGGCTAGAGGTACGGGGAGACTCAAACCTGGCCATGTCCCAAATTAACGGCGATTTCGATGCCAAAAATCCGAGGATGGTGGCAAATAGAAACGCTGTCCTCAAGATATCTGCTCGGTTTGAGGGGCTGGAATTCCACCACGTTGCTCGAGACAACAACCAAGCCGCCGATATACTGCACCATATGGGAGCCAAATGTGATCCCATCTCGAGAAACACTTTCCTGGAGCAGCTCTTCAAGCCCTCCATAGTGTGGTCGGACGATGATAATGGCGCCGGTCCGAATACGGCGGATGAAGTTGTTCCCCCTATAAACAAGCTAGATGATGGCATTATCGACGGCTTAACGATGAATGAGACGACCTCGGCTCATGAGGTAATGGTAGTAATTGTGCCATGGACAGAGCCCTTCCTCGCTTACCTTCTTCATAAGGAACTCCCCAACGATCAAACTGAGGTACGGCGCATAGTTTGGCGATCCAAGGCATACAAAGTACACGAGCGTGAGTTATACAAGAAAAGCACCACCGGAGTATTACAGAGGTGTATATCCAAGGAAGAAGGACGAGAGCTCCTCACCGAAATCCATGCAGGCATGGGCAGGCATCACCCCGTGGCAAGATCCCTTGTCGACAAGGCCTTCCGAGCCGGTTTCTTTTGGGTGGATGGATGCTCGGATGGATGCTCGGTCACTTGTTCAACAATGCGTTGGGTGTCAACTCTTCGCAAATCAAAGTCACATGCTCGCAACAGCTCTTCGAACTATTTCGATCACCTGGCCTTTTGTGGTCTAGGGGCTAGACATGGTCGGACCCCATAAAGGGGGAACCAAGAAAAATAAATACCTACTGGTCATGGTTGACAAGTTCACCAAATGAATGGAAGCAAAGCCTGTTAAATTGGCCAAATCCAGACCAGTGATTGACTCTATATCTCGGATGGATGCTCGGTCACTTGTTCAACAATGCGTTGGGTGTCAACTCTTCGCAAATCAAAGTCACATGCTCGCAACAGCTCTTCGAACTATTCCGATCACCTAGCCTTTTGTGGTCTAGGGGCTAGACATGGTCGGACCCCATAATGGGGGAACCAAGAAAAATAAATACCTACTGGTCATGGTTGACAAGTTCACCAAATGAATGGAAGCAAAGCCTGTTAAATTGGCCAAATCCAGACCAGTGATTGACTCTATATCTCGCGTAGTACATTGTTACGGTCTCCCGCATAGTATAGTAATGGATAATGGATCCAACTTCATGACCCAAGAGGTCCAGGACTGGTGCGCAAAAATGGGCATAAATCTTGATTATGCATCGGTCTATCATCCGGAGACCAATGGATAGGTCGAGCGATCAAATGGTCTCATTATGAGCGGCATCAAGCCAGGTTTGGCCCGATCTCTTCATGAGTCCAACTGTCATTGGGTGGAGGAACTCGACTCCGTTCTATGGGGCCTGCATACGTACCACCCCGAACAGATCAACGGGTTACACATCGTTTTTTATGGTCTATGGGGTAGAGGCAGTTCTCCCCTACGATATTATCCACAATGCACCAAGAGTGCGCATGTATGAGGAAAAGGAGACCGAGTTAGATCGGCAGGATGACTTAGACACCTTGGAGGGGGAGCGGGACATAGCTCTGGACCAATCCACTCTTTATCAACAGCAAGCTCAGCGGTACCAAAGTAGGGAGGTCGGGGCAAAAGCATACAACGTAGGAGAACTCGTCCGACGGCTCCCGGAGAAACAAAAGCACAAACTCAACCCCAAATGGGAGGGTCCTTTCATCATCGACGAAGTGCTCGCGGGAGGGGCCTATCGTTTGCGGAGTCCATCTGATAACCGCCTTGAACCAAACCCATGAAACACAGCTCATCTTCGGCGCTTCTATGGATAAACTGATGTCGTCTAAACTCCCCTACATTTTTTCCTTTTCGTTATTTTTTTCCTTTTCCTTCCCACTTTGCTGTTTGATAGGGACAATTTCTTTTTCTACCCTATGTTCAGCTGAACTAACCTTGTACTACAGATAATCGGCATACACCATAGAGTGTTAAATCCAAACACAGCACGTGGGGGCTTATCTCAATAGCCAAAAATTTATTTTGCTCATACTTACCGGGCGCGCATGTTTCTTTTGTCATGATCTAGCCATCATATGCATCAATTCGACCTAACTCTTTGCCAAGATGGGTTGCCTCGCTCCTGTGATTACTCTCTACGTTCCCGATTGTTCACCTAGAGAGTAAAGGGAGCACCTCTATGATTGTTATGACCGGGTCATCCGGACACGTACCTCAGACGGGTGAAGCCGAAAGCTAGCTATCTTACGTACACAATTGGTCAGCTATGACGGGAACACCTTATACGGCTCTGGTTGCTATTACAGTTGTTTGGGTCTTTTATTCCTAGAGGAAATTAGCCGCATACTGCAAGTATGCGAATTTCTATCTACGCTTTTCGTAGAACCCCGGCGAAAGGTATCGATAGAGGTACTATTTTCATTGGAAGATGTTTCTTACGCTACGCCGTAATATAACATATCTTCCTATGTGCTTTCTGTCTGTTCACACCACATGGCCGGATTGCCTGGTTCCCCGAATACAGTTTGCTCTTTTGCGAGGGAATAATAAGGAGGAAGACTCCTAAGCTCTTCGCACGGGAGGGAGAAGCCAATGGTCAGTTAAGACAAAGTTTACAACACAGATTGTTTATACACATGCGCATATAAATTACGTGTGCGGCTGCTGATCGAGATCATCAATTATTGTGTTTAGGGGACAGTCTGCTTGTGAAAGACGGACGAATGGCATCACCTAGTCATATACCAAGTGGAGTGGAACTTCTTTTCCATCCGATCCCACAGGACCAACCCACGCCATATGCTCGGGTTAAGTCCGGTGAACGGGTCTTGGCCATTGCCCATTCCTCCTGTGCTCCCTCGTGGCACGCCAAAGTCTTCCACAACTTGAACCTATCTCGAGCCCCCTTAAATCGATCCACAAGTGCGGTTAGCCCTTCAGGTGTCTGTTCGGTGGGCCATAGTGCCTTCACGATCCCTTTCATTGCTTTTTGCATGCGCTTATGGAGAGAGGTCAGCTCCTTCAGCAGGTCCCCTTGGTATGATTCGATCTCCTCTTGAGGATGCCCGGACAGGAGGCCTACATATAAGATAACAGCACAGTTACTAACATTCCCTACATCGGAAATATTTACTGATAGCAGAATCTTACTTACTGAATACGCCCCTTTGAAGCTTTCGATTCCTTTCTTGAGCTTGGGCCAATTGAGTCTGTAAACTCTTTATTTCTTCAGCCTGTTTTTGTATAACAAGGCAGCCAGCCTGATGCTGGGACTCCGCATACCTCTGAGAATCCCGGGCTTCTTCCACCTGCATTTCCATATGTCCTGTTGATTCGGTTGCTACACAGAATCCATATGTCAGGCACGATGATATAAAAAGATTAGCAGTAAATCCATACTCACCATGGTCCTAATGCGTGAAGCTCTTGACTTGTGCTAGTTCAGCCTTTACGGATTGTACTTCCATGCGGCTCTCCTCGAGTTCCTTGGCCAATTGCTCGCAATGTTACTTTGTGGCCTGCATTAGCAGTTAAATAGTGCGGAGATCCTGAATTCGTTTGTTCTAAAACTAGTTAGGCTCGAGGGCTACTAGGCTTACACAAGTATTCCGATTCTATAAAGTTTGATCACTTACCTGTATGTTGGTTGTTATCAACTTCATAGCTTCGCCGAATCCAGCTCGGGCGGCCCCGAGGTGTGCATCCGCCGAGCATAGGGTGCCGAACTCCTCGTCAGAGCAAATTGGGTGCCGCATTGACTCCCATCAGTGCCGATGATGCATGGCACTCTCCACCTCCGATTTGGTGATGGATACTCCATCACCAGAATCGGCGGGTGCCAAATTGGCCATGGGGGCTTCTGTAGCAGGAGCCACATGGGTCCTGGCCCGGGAGCTTTGCGCGTCTCCGGACACCCGGGTAGCCCCTTCAGTAGGAGAGGTTTGGGTGTTTCAACTAGGTATTTCAATGAAACGAGCTGCTATGAGACTCTACTGACTACAATTATAACGCAGATAACCGGACAATGTACCTTCGGGATGAGCGGACAGGTGGATTCGTCCCCATGTACGGCACCTTCGCAGGGTCTCGGTTGGCCTCGGATTCGCCTGCAGGCTGCTGGTGCATGGTGTGCGGATCGGTAGCGCTTGGGGGTCAGGACCGGCACGTCCGGGGCACTCTTGGTAGCGGGCCTCTTCCGAGAGGAGCTTTTCTTCTTGCCCGCGGCGGGGATGGAGAATGACCCGAGGTAATCATTTATGATAGCCACCAGGGTCTGGACGATGATGTCCTCGAAATAAACTCTGTTTTCAAAGACAAGGAGCATATCCGGGACCTAGTTGAAACCCGGATCGTTGTCGCGTGAATGGTTGTCGGGTTGGGGAGCCGGACAGTTGACTGTCTTGGTGAAACTCCTCCATTCTTGTTCACGCCAAGACCTCAGTCAAATAGAGTGCGCAATGAAACCCCGAACTATTTCATGATTGGAAAGGAAAGGCTTACCTGTTCGATGGGATTGTGGGCCGAATACCCTTCCTTGGTTGACCGCCGAATGAAGTCTTCTTGCTCTCCTTTGTACATGTCGACAAGTGCGGCGGCCAACGCTGTTGGGTTGGCGTGACCTAGTTTTCGGGAGCGCGTGGCGTCGCTTGTCCCGTTGTACCGCCATAGGGGGTGTACCCTATGTCGGAGGGGCTGCACACACCAGGAGATAGCGGCGGCCATGACATCAATCATGGTCAGTTGGTGGTGGACAAGCATCCGCACCTGTGCGGCCAGGCGTCGCACTTCAGTGCTTTCCACTTGAGATGAGCTCTTGTGTCGCCACTTGTACCTCTTCTTTGGGAGGAGGTCGGACTATTCGGGAAGACCCGTCCGAGTTGGCACAAACAGGGGGGGCGTGTTAAATATAGAACCACTTCAAGGTACATTCTTCGGATTTCCTCGGTGTGCCTGCCAGATAACCCGTCCCCATTATGCGGCATACTTCGGCCCTGCCGACCTCCAAGATTGTCTTGTCCTGAGTTCAGGAGACGAGGCATAAGTATTTCCTCCACAAATTGAAATGTGCTTCGCACCCTAAGAACATCTCGCAGAAGGCGACAAAGTCCAAGATGTGTAAAATTAACCCTGGAGTGAGATGCTGGAGTTGGATCCCGTAGAACTCTAGTAACCCCCTCAGGAACGGATGGATTGGAAACCCAATGCCCTAGAGGAGGAAGGGGATGAAGCACACGTGCTTCCCCTTGTTTGGATTGGGGAAGCGCTCGTCGAAAACCTCGTCACCATAAGAGAGCAGACTTGCGCGTGTCGCCGCCAGATCTGATGATGGAAGATATCCTTGGGTCTCCAGATTATGGAGCCGCAAGATTGTGATGGAACAGCTGGTCCAGTCCCTTGGGGGCGTTAGTCATAGGGACGTGCGAAGGAGCTGGGGGCGTTAGTCATGTTTTGCATGGAACTTCCGCTAGGAGTTTCTTTCGACGATAGGGAAGAAGAAGATGTGGTCTAAACCATGATTTTGTTTGGTTAAATGGGTTGGTGCCTCTGTTGCGGAGGAGTAAGATTTTAAAAATTGCTGGCCACTCGCCTCCCCACGACGCATGAAAGTCAAGGAAGTCGCACAATTATTATAAAAAACATGCGCCTGCGACGCCTGGGATCTTACCAAAGACTAGTCGGTTGCCGAACGAAGAAGGATGAGCGACTCGCCTTGCCAGCCGAAGACGATGACATAAGGAGATTGACCGAATATATCGGTGTTGAAGGCCAGTCCGGGGGCTACTAAGGGAGTCCTAGATTAGGGGGGTCCTCGGATAGCTGACCTATTGTTCATAGGCTGGACTGTATGGGCCGCAAGGCGGGCATCGGATGATCGAAGACCACCTGCGTTAGATGGAAGCTTCGAGGAGTTGTGTCGTATTCTCCAAGTTATTAGCTGTAGTTAGGCATGTTATCTCTTCGGCATGTAATTGACCATGTTTAAGCCTAGGACACCCTCGACATCTATATAAGCCGGAGGGTTTTAGGGTATAGGCACAGACAACTCATCTAGGGTTAGCTATACGATCTCGAGGTAGATAAACTCTGTAACCCCTTACATCATCAATACAATCAAGCAGGACGTAGGGTATTACCTCCATTGGAGGGTCCGAACCTGGGTAAACTCGTGTCCCTTTAGTCTCCTGTTACCATCGATTCTAGTCTCTCAGTTCGAGACCCCCTACCCGAGATCCGCCGGTTTTGACACCGACAGCCGTGTCGTGCCCCGTGCGTCCATAAGGGCAAGTCTGGGGGAGCCGCTGTTCCCCATCAGGTGTTCAGCGGGTGCATGGCCCAATGACCCAAATATGAATGGCGTGTCATGCCCCGCTTGTCCGTAGGAGCACGTCTACGCGGGACTAGTCATTCGTGAGCCGAGCCATCTTCTGTTCCTTTGCCCATGACAGTTCACTAAGGGGGTATGGCACTAAGGTAGATAACCAACTTGGGTGGCTAGCCCGTGGGTCCGAGTTCGATGCCTAGATTTTTCGATGACTCACTACGAGGACGGATCCTACGCAGGCGTCATGCCCAACCTCCGTGCGAAACCATCATGGGACGGTCGTGGGGCCTTGCCAGTGCCCGGTAGCAGTGATGTACCAGAGCCTGAGGCTCAGACCACAATATCATCTCGAGTGGGGGTTAGCCGAATCTGTCATATATTCAAAGGGCACCCGCTTTGGGCGATACAAAATACATTGAATTGATTGTCAGGGGCAACTCCAAAGGTCACCTAGTGGCCGTGCTGTTGCTAAAGTTGTTGGCTGCTTGCCGGTGCATGCCGCGAGGGTCCTTCTGCGCGCGAGGGGCTCAGATGACTTCCTCGTGTCTTGAGGGCCCACAGCGCCCTAGTACCTCATAGACTCATGAGACCTGCCTTCTCCGTTGCCCGTCGCCTCCCCCGATGCGCCGACCGATCGTGATCTTTCCAGGCGATAGCCCCTGAGCCCGCCCAAGGGGAGGTGCAGGGCGTGCCCCCTACACGGAAAAGGGATGCAACCCAACTGTGGGCAAGGGTCCGGAGACGCCGGCGACGAAGGCTCCAGCCCCCAGGCGACTCTTGGACAGGAGCAGCCTGATGACGCGGCTGGAGATTGGGACCCGCGCACCACCTAGGGCGATGCCGCGGGGCTCCTGGAAGTCCCCAACCGCGCTGTCCTACTGGTGGTCGCCCTTGCTTGGTAGTGGCGGTAGTGGGGGGAGGCCGGCCCTGCCTTGAGGGTGGACCTCCCGAGGATGGCCGCGCCAAGGTTCGCCATGAGGCACGCCTCGCACATGTACTTCACGAAACTGGTCCCGCTGGTTTTTCCGCGGGTCGCGGTTGTCCCAACGGCTGTTGCCTTCGTCGCGACACTCCGGGCGGCGGCCGAAGCGCTCGTCGGGAAGCTCCCTGAGCTCTAGGTAGCTTCTGGTGTTGTGTGTGTTGGTGTAGTGGAAGACGCAGAACAGGCGGCTGCCCCTTGGGGGGCACTCTAGGCCGCGACCGCGCTTTGCCTTGGGCGTGGCCGCTAGCCCGACGGGGTCCTTGTATTTCGCCTCCTTGGCCTTGTCCTTCTTATCCTCGTGATCTATCTCCGGGGGAGCGTGATGGGGGACATGGTCCGTCTTGGCCTTGGTGTACTGTCTCACTATGTCGAGCTTCGTGGGGAGTGCACGGGTGTCGTCATGTTTCCACGGCATCGTATGGTGGCTCAATTTGGTGGTGTCATGCGCTGGCACCACGCATTGCGGGTCATGTGGGCGCACGTCGCAAATGTGCCCACGGTCTCTCTACGAGCCACATCACCCGCCCAGAAGAGCGGGTGGAGGGGCGAGTGAGCTAGCATCGGGGCTTCGCTAGCATTGTTAGTAGGCTTGGCGACATGGCTGGGCCAATCTTCCGAATGATCATTGTCGGGGTGGTAGCACAAAAACTCTCACACAATGAGCAGTGTGGTTGGTGTGTTCACCAATCCGCAGTGGGAGCAAGGAGGTGACGTCACGGCAAGAATGGAGGACAGAGTGGTGGTGTAACCATCGCGCCGCTGAGAGGGTTGCAACGGTGAATCTGGCTACTCTTGAACAGTTGGGCCTATAACAGCATTGGTCGTCAGAGGAGCGGAGTAGCGCTGGACGGCACGGCCTAGCAGCGCTGCCTAGGCAATGCGAGCGGCCCAGCGCTCAGCACGAACTCGTCGGGGGTCGGCCATGGGAGGGACGGAGCAGAGAAGGGGTTGAACCGGAGAATATTTCGACACGCCCCTAGCTGGCGTGCAAAATGTCGGATTCAGGGCTCCGCAAAACCCACAAGGTTCGAACATTGGGGCGTGTGCAAGAATCTAAACCGGCTCAAACTCTCAAGCTTGTCACCCTATGGCCTAGCTATGACGAGCGCATGCAAGCGAGGGAGAAGGTGGACTTGGAGATTTACCCACGTTTGGGCCACCTTGCGGTGTAAAACCCTACTCCTGCTTTGTGGTGGATTGGCCTCACGGGGAGGCTAAGGATGAACTAGTACAGAGGTGGGGTGGCCTCACAAGGGCCTTTGGTGGTTATGAACTAGCTCTATTCAACCTGCCTTCGACGATGGGAGTGGGTGGCTATTTATGGGGGCCACGGTCCTCTTCCCTTATTACACAGGTGGGAAGGGATCCACAACGGCCAAATTTGGAAAGGGATAGGAGGTACATGTTATCCTGACTAAAGGTGGTCTTTGCCTGCAAAGCTTCGTGGGGTGACGCAATGGTGGGCTCGGTGATGACATTCGTCCTGCTGAGCTCGTGGTCTTGGTCTCATTGCATCAGGAAGGAAACCTTTGGGGGATTCCTTGGGAACCCATGTATGTCCTTGTCTCCTTAGCATGATGGAGGAAATTGTCCTCCTCCAGTGCCTGCTAGCGCCCTCCTGGCTTCGTCATCAGAACCCACGTCATCCCGTCCTTGGGAGTTTGGGCACTTGTATAGGAATCTCCGCTCCTCGGGAGGCAGCCTAGGGGATGCTACTTTCCAGAGATCTTGGCATCCTCCTCCTCGTGAGGCATGGTGGCCCTCGCGAAGGTCTTGGCTCGAGGAATTTGTCGTCGGGCCGTATCGGGCCATGATGGTGGGCCACGTGTTGGGCCGCAGGTAGGCAAGTCTGGGTACCCCCGGTCCTAGAATGCCAACAAAATTCATGAAATTTGGGCATGGTGTCATGAATTGTCCTGTTGTGTGTGTTGTGGTAAAAAATTGTCCAATTTTGGACAAGTTTTGGCACAAAGCCTCTTACAAACCGGAGATTCTCACAAGAAAGTCGTGTGTTCCGATAGGGAAAGTTCATATTTTATGTGCGAAACAATATGTGTTGTCTCTTCTCACCTTGAATTTATTTCTGGAGTCACCATAGAGGAACATGACAGTCATGCTAAACTATGAATTTTTTCTCTAGGGTTTGTGAGACCTATTTAATACATTAATTGAGGTTTCTAGCCGTTTGATGTGCATAATTCAAATTTGAACTACAATCACAAGGTCCAGCGTATGAAAAATTGGCTCAAAAAATATATGTCTTTTCGTGGATGCATGTTTAGGTCCCACACGAGAAATGGGAATGTATTTCTAACATCTCATTGACTGTTGGCTCGGTCGCAAACATTGAGATACTTGGTTTTCAAATTCATGTAAATCCAAAAGTCATGAGAAATTCATGAAACTTGGCATGGTGTCATTACAAGGGCACACATATGTCGTGGTAAAAAATTGTCCAAATTGGACATGTTCTTGCACAATCCCCTTACAAATCGGAGCTCCTCACCAGAAGCTTTGTGGTTTCGATAGGGAATATTATATATGCATGTCAATATGCGGGCAAAAAGACATCTGATGCCTCTTATCTCCTTGATTTTTTTGTATAAACAACATAGACATGTAGGTGCGAAATGAAAAATATGAATAAATTAAGGGATCACCTGGCTTTTAAATACGTCAATTGAGGTTTCAATGCATTATTTGAGGTGCATAACTTGAATTTGATCTAAAATCACAAGGTCCGGGGCAGCAAAATGGGTTGAAAAGTCATATATGTGTCCTTGGATGCATGTGTTAGGTCACATGCAAGAATTGAGAATGAATTTCAAACTTCTCAGCATGTTGCTTCATCCACAAACATCGACAAACTTGGTTTCCAAATTCTCGTAAATCCAAAACTCTGTCAAAAATTCATGAAACTTGGAATGGTGTCATGGCAAGGCACACATATGCAGTGGTAAAAAATACCAACTTGGATATGTTTTGTCACAAGCCTCTTACAAATCGGACGTTCTCACACAATAATCTACGTCTAGTGGTTCTGATAGGGAACATATGTATGCCACATCTGCGGGCGAAACGACATCCGATACCTCCCCTCTCCTTGATTTTTTTTCTGAAACAACATAAAGTAATAGGCGTGTACTATAAAAATATGAAATTACTACGGGTTCGTACGGCTTTTTATACACTAATTGAGTTTAATGTGCATTTAATGTACATAATTCAAATATGAACTATAGTCACAAGGTATATGTTGGGCAGGCCTCGTCATATAAAGCACAAATATGTTGTGGTATTTTTAGTGTCCACTTTGAGAGAAAGAGCAAGCATTATTAATAGCCAACAAAGGCATTTTATAATTCGTGGACATTCTACAAAAATCTGTCACATTACCATCACAAACGGGCGTATTATTTATAATTCGTGGACATTCTACAAACCAGTTATGTGTTGCCACGTGTCGCTCTTTGTATTGGCAAGGAGGTAGCATGTGGACAAGTATTTGAGTAGATGGGTAGCGTGTGAGCAGTGTCCTGTGCATGCTCATCAAAGACGTTTTAGACTGAATACTCATATGCAGGCCGTGGGCAATTGTTCCTTCCCTACTAAGCCAAGCGAAAATCTGGCGCGAAGGAATTTTTCATTGTGTCATCACAAACGGTTGTGAATGATGACCTATGTGCCCTTCCGATTCTACACCTTGTACTGGTGCTAACTACTGAGGTTGCCATGTGTGCAAAAAAATTGATGTGGGAAGGTAATTAAGAGGAGAGATATGAGTTTGGTGACCACATGAAGAAACAATGCCAAGTGCGTGAACCTTGGCAAAACAATTAAATGAAGGAAACTCACCAATGCATGCAAGAGTTTCGTTGCTAATTAAATCATTAAATGAAGGGACCTTAGCAACAATGCATTATGGACATGAGTTGCTAAGACATTTAATACACTAAGCACCCCATATAAGCACCGATGATACCTTGGCAACAACAGTCGGGTAAGATACAAATGTGTCATATTTGGTAAATTTTCATTTGTCAAATTGGAAAAACTGAGATTTGTCAAATTTTGCACGAAGAAAATCACTATTACGGCCCAATTTTGCAACTGAAACTCAGTAAGCATAGATTTCATTCATGGATCAAGCATTGCTCTTTGTACAAAATAGTTCAACTCGGCAGCTGAATCAAACAAACTTTTCCCCATTTGTTGCCAACCACGTACTGAAATAGCTAGTTCAACTATATATACTAGCTAATTTATTGTAGGTGGCATAGTTATACCATATATATAGTTAGATGAACTGAACCAAATAGCCCCTAAATACTACTCTAGAGGGGCTTTATGCTACTATCAGTAACCCTCCTCTGCCGAGTGCGTTCCGTAAGAGGCAGATGAGGAGTAGCCTACCGATGAGCTGGAGGAGGCAAATTCGTCACCTGTCACTGCCGCCCTCCGCCGCTCCTGACATGCCACCTCGAAGCAGCGGGACTCTATGTAGATCTCCTCATTCCGTGCCACAGCTATGGCGTCTATTGCGGCCATGACGACGGTGAGCCTCTTTGCATGCTCGACTCGGCGCTCCTCCTCGTGTTGGTAGTTGATGTAGCGCGCTAGGCCACTGACACAAAAGCCAAGCATCTGGGCTTCAGCAGTGGCCTCCTCCTCCCGCCTTCAGGCCACGGTGGCAGAGCGGGTGATGGCCCCGACGGATGACCGTGTGGTGGTTACAAAGGCGGATGATGGTGTGGTGGCAACCAAGGAGGCCACTGGTGGGGTGATGAAAACGGCGGTCAACGATGGGGTGGGGGCCATGGCAGTAGACGACAACAGGTCCCTACGGGCAAAGGTAGAGGAGTGTGTTGTGGGTGCCGTGCGCATAGCCAACAAGAACACCACACGCAGTACACACTACCGGGTACTTCACCGCCGACGTGGTGCAGCCTCACAGCTGGAGCTGCCCTTTGGCGGAGCGATGGAGCGACGACGACGGACAGGTGGCCTTGGCGATTGCGGGAGAAGCAAACTTGGGAAGCTACAGACATGAAGGGGTTTAATGCAATGTGGAGACGCCGACCGTGAGGGTTTATTAAGCACGCATCCAAGGCGAGCCGGGCAGGAAGCTTGCATGCGTTCCTTCACGGTTGCGCGAGAACGGGAAGCTTGCGTGCGTTCCTGCATGGTTGAATGGGAATGGGAAGCCCAAAGGAAATGCTACGCACTCCCGAATCATTGGGTGTTTGGGGCATTTCGGCGAGCCAGACGGGAAGCTTGCGTGGCAACCTGCACGTTCCCGAAGCATGCATTGGAATCCTCGTGCGGCAACGCGGTGACAAGACAAGACAGAAGTGGGAGAAATGACAAGTACACAGATGGTTAATAATAATAAAAACGTTTGTGTTTTAATACAAAGCAAACGGTCGTTCTATACACACCGTCATGAATTAATCTACGCATGAGGCGGTTGATGTTGCCGCGACGCGCTATGCTCATGTCCGTGCGTGCCCGCTCTATCGGCGTCCATGCACGAATGATCATGTACGTTCGGGGAGCCATATGCAAGCGGTTGTGCCCCTCCTGGTGCCACCATGCAGTTAAGCGCTGCAAGAACTGTCATGCGGACGTGCCGAAACTCCAGGTCGTCTGGTGCAATTTATTCGCATGGCCATTTACATTCGTCTCTTCCACCTTGTGATCACGCTACACAACACAAGAAGCACACCCACGATGTCAAGTAATATAGATTGCATGCACATCTCTTCATCGCTTCAACCTTCCCGTGTGGATCTAATGGCGGCTTCCGACACCGAGTGGCAGTTCGCCACTATTGTCAAACACCCACATCAGGAATACGGACCTCTCAGTGGAGTACACCAACGCCCCGGTTGTGGTGGTGAACTCCATCAACATGTTGGAGTAGTTGCTTGCTGAGGATGACAAGTACAAAGTGGTCGGCTTTGACCTCGAGTACACTGGTGCTCATGTCGGGCATGATCAAAAGGTTGCCGTTACCCAGTTGTGTGTGTGCCATCACGTGCTCGTCTATCACTATTGCCTGGCTGCAAGGCATTGCGAGTGTTTGCAAGGTTTGTTAACAACACCGACTACAGGTTCGCAACGGTGGACACCACCAACGGTCTAAAGGTTAGTTAGGGTCTGGGGTGGCGAGAAGAAGAAGCAGAAGGACTCCCTAGTTGACCTGGCCGCAACCATCATTGACCCCTACTACAGAGACATGAAGGCTAAGTGCCACAAGGACAAGTCTGCCTGGCACAAGGCCTGCGTGAACGAACTGGACGAAGAACACATAAAGTATGCATACACCATCTACGAGATGTATAGGAAGATCATTGACATGAGGAAGTGCCTCCTTCCTATAACGGAGAGGGATAGTCACAAGTAGAGTAGTGTCGGCAACCATCGTCAAAAGAACAATATGATTTGGTGATGGTCTACTTCTTGTAAATTTATACTAAGGAGTGTACATGTGTTGTGTAGTCACTTATGCAACCGGATGTTCAAGTTGGCTATGCAATAATAATGTTGGTGATCTCTAGACAGAGCATATCAAGGTTGTACAAACAGCGCAAATCACATCTCATACAATTATTAGCATCAACTGTCTGCCCACAACACAACTAGGTTGTGAGGCTGAAACGTTTGGGTTATTATTGGTCTTCCCACACAATTCTGATGAATGAACTGTTTGTCGGGTACCCAAAACGCACGCGGTTGTCAGGATGAATTTATTTGGTTATTTATTGGTCTTCCCACACAATTTTGATGAACGAACTATTTTTCGGATACCACACGCGCCTTCTTAGGCTAACTCATTCGTGTTCTGCTGGATCAGGGCAAACACTTTGTCTGAGTGAACTGTATGTCGCACTACGCAAACGTATGTAGTTTGTTAACCAATTTTGTTATCTTCTATAATCATAGTTAGTTCATAAGAGCAAACTGTATGCGACGCATCACACACGCAACTATTTTTTGTACCGTATTTGTTCATTCCTTCATCGCGCACGGTTTTTGCCATTGGCGGCGGAGCTTGAACTATATCGTTTGTGATTGATGGATCGCACACAGTTTTGTCAAAGGGTCTCTGATTGATGTGTCGTATTTGGACCATCCTGTAGTAGTGTCTTATAGCCAGGGCACAAGTCCAGCATGAACGATGTCCACGGCCATGGCTCAGTCTTCGTTAGGGGTCACGGGGGAGCTCTGGGGCTTGTCTATGTGCTTCGTGGGTGTGGTCTATTTCCAAGGAAAGATAGAGAGAGAAGCCAGGGGAGATAGGGGCGCACGCGTGTGAGCCCATGGACGTGAACTCTTGGGTGGTCTCCTGCGCGTGCGAGGGGGGGCATCCAGAAGAAGTTAGAGGAGGGGGCAACATGATGCCGTGCTGCGGATGCCGAGTGGCTCTGGCTGGCTTGCTAGGGAGACACGAGATTGTTGGGGCACGGGGATGAGCACGGCTACAGTGCTATGGTGCACTATAGCGCACTCCAGAACGCCCAAATGGCTCGCAAGGCCATGCACCATGCTCTCTAGCCGTGGCCTCTCATGTCTAGTAGTGCCTGGATGTAGTGTAGATGCCCTATGAGGCTTGTGGGATAAAGAAATGGACAGAAGTCCAAGGAGAGAGAGCGATAGAGGAAAGGTGTTGCCCAGGTGAAAACATGGAGAAAAGTGGGGGTTTTTACCCCTCAATCATCGAACCAAGGGGGGGAGTTACTGGTGCTAGAGTATGTCCATGAGAGACTTGATTAAAATTTTATAGCTCAAGGAGAAGACTTTTACCCTCTCAATCGTTGATCCTTAGAAATGGGCAGAAGGTGTTTGATGTTGATTTGAGATAATTATTTTGATCTCCTTGACATGATATTTAACAGGAATGACAATTAGTACAAAATGAACTTGCCCACAAAATTTTAGCTCATTTCTAGAAAGTGTCCAATGCAAAAGTTTCAAACCCTGGAAATCAACAGAAATAGTTTTGGGCAGATCTAGATGGGCTACATTGTTCTCCTTGATGCACCACTTGGTGTGATCCATTATTAGAGGACTATAGCATGCCCACAAGGTTTGATCTCAAATGGAAACACTTGGCAATGCAAACGTGTTCAAATTGGAATATAGATAGAAAGGGTTTTGGGGCACTTTTGTGACACAAAACAATTTATATAGGATGAAACAAGGCAAGATCATCACATGAGGCATAAGTGACTATTTATTTGACAATATTTCTTATAGAAGTCCAAATTCAATGGCACCAAGTTTCCAAAACCGTCCCTACTGAGTTTTACCCTAGACAAAATCCAGAGCGAACCCTAGCTTCTCGGTGACATCAAGTCCCTTTTCAGTGCAACCAAAAACAGTGACCAACTTGCTCATTTTCCATTTTCTCAAAATCAGAATTTTCTATTTTTTCAAATCAGTGCCACCGAGTTTGGGTAATTGCCTAGGCCAGCCCAATCGGCCTCACCGAGATTTATATATCGGTCTCACCGAAACTCCATAAGTTGCCACCTTTTGCACCAGTCCCTGCAACCGAGTTTTTTCTTCGTTTTCACCGATTTGGGCAATGTTTTAATAGTAGGAGTTTTGGAGATTCCTATATATACCCCTTCATCTCCCTCTCTTTCGTAGGGAGAGTACTCAAAACAAGCCAACAGTTGTCCCATCTATTTTCTGAGAGAGAATCACCTACTCATGTGTTTAGATCAAGATCTTCCACTCCAACCATATGGATCTTGATTTCTAGCCTCCCCAAGTTGCTTTCCAGCCAATCAATCTCTTCTACCGAGCCAAATCGGTGAGAGGGCGATTGAGTGTTGAGGAGACTATCTTTTGAAGCACAAGAGCAAGGTGTTCATCATCCATACCACATATATTACCTTTTGGAGAGTGGTGACTCTTGGATTGGTTGTAAGGGCAAGGAAATCGCCTACTTCGTGAAGATCTAACCCAAGTGGCTAGTCCTTCATGGACGTAAGCCATGATGGAATAGACGAGGTTGCTACTTTGTGGACCTTTCATGGGTGGAGCCTGGACTCATGCGACTGTTACCCTCGGTGGGTTGAAGTTTCCATTAGCATGGACGTACGACAACACCACCTATCGGAACCACAAGAAAAATCTTCGAGTCCCATTGCGTTTGATCTTCTTATCCTTATCCTCTACTTATATGTGCATGTCTTTACTTTCCACTGCTATACTCTTAGACTTGTATGTGTATGTAGGGTGCGCTTGACTTGATATAATTGCTAAAACTGGCCAACCTTTAAAATTGGGAAAAGGCTAGATTTTTATTTTGTTCAAGTAGTCTAATCAACCACCATCTAGACATAATTTGGATCCTATAGCATGGCCCTGCCCCACGTGCTCTGTCCACGGCCTCTCGTGTCTGGTATTACCTGGAGGTAGTGGATATGCCCTATGAGGCTTGTGGGCTAAAGAAATAGATAGAAGTCCAAGGAGGGAGAGATTAAAGGTGCCTCCCAGGTGAAATCATGGAGTAAAGTGGGGGTTTTACCCCTCAATCATGGAGTTGACGGGGGAGGGAGCTGTTGGTGGTAGAGTATGTCCATGAGATATTTCAATAAAATTTTATATCTCAAGGAGAAGACTTTTACCCTCTCAATCGTTGATCCTTAAAATAGGGAAGAACGTGTTTGATGTTGATTTGATCTTGTTATTTTGATCTCCTTGGCATGATATTTAACACGAATGAAAATTAGGACCAAATGAACTTGCCCAAATTTTTTTAGCTCATTCGGAGAAAGTGGCCAATGCAAAACTTTCAAACCCTGGAAATTAACAAAAACATTTTTGGGTAGATCTAGCTAGGCTACACTATTCGACCTGATGCACCACATGGTGTGGATACATTATTAGAGAACTAGATCATGCCCACAAAATTTTATCTCAAATGGAATAACTTGGCAATGCAAAGTTGTTCAAATTTGAATATGGTCAGAAAGGGGTTTGGGGCACTTTTGTGAACCAAAACTATTTATATTGGGATGAAACTTGGCAACATAATCACATGAGTCATAGGTGACCCGGTGGAATTTTCCTGGATTTATTAAAAAATGCTTCATACAGAAATATTACAAATACTTGAATTATCTAGAAAGGGTTTTGGAGGGTTTTGTCCAATATTTTTCACACGACCATGTGTTGAAACTCATATATATGGACAACATATGTTCACTTAGTTTCCCCAAAGTTTTACAAACATTAATGAAATATTAAAATATTTGTTTCCCATAAAAGAACATTTCTTGCCTCAAAAAATGCATTTGAATAAAATACAAAAATAAATTTTAAAATAACATTTTTGTGGTTTTGGGGAGTCTTATGGATAATAGGTTTCACATAAAATCTTTGGGGCAATAAATTCACCCTAATTTGAGGATTTGCAGTACAAACCTCAGTTCGGTTTTTTTTGAAATCCTAAATCAAATAAATTCTTTTGGCCAAAATAACATTTTCTAAAAATAGTTTTATATCCTATAAACATGGCATAATCATTGGGCCACGTTTTGGATCAAGTTGATGAATTTTGAGAGTGGTTTTTTTATGAATTTTAGCACAAACTAGCAATCAAGCAAATAGCAAACAAGTCAAGCATCACAACACGTAAAAAGTTTTTGTTGTCCCAAGCTTTTAAGCGTTATTAAGACAGTAATGTGAGGCCAAACACACGATGCGACAAAGAACCACTATTATGCACATGAAAAATTTGACCGCAGCTTGACTATACTGTCTCATCGCAAGACCGTCGATGAACTTGCTAAATGGACTTCCAGCAAAAGTTCGATTGGTCGTATCCACCCAAGAGGAAGTTAGATACGGTTTGAGTTCCTTTGCTTGTCCTCAGATCATATTCGTCATCGTGCACAACCAATGAAGCTGAGGATCTTGAAGATACTGTTAATGGTCCTACATAACCAACTGACCCCAACTACATTGGCACTCCTCCATCACCTTCAACATGAAATTCTTTAGGGGCATTAGTTCTCAATTTCGTCTCCTTTTGGTCATTTGATTACAAAGGTGGAGAAATTAGAGTTAGTCTTCAAGCGAGTCTTATTATAGTTGATAGTTTTGATTAAGCTGCAACTCCCGTTCTTCTAAGGTGTTTGTGAATCGAGTTGTAACTGAGGCCCAATGGTCGTGTGCCTTTTTTGCACCATTTTCTGCATGGTTTACTCTTCATTAATATCTATGCACGCATGCTGAATTTCGGCAGACACCATTTTTCCTCATGCATTGCAAATTCTTTATATTATATGTTCAATGCGTGAATGGATTCCAAGATATAGGGGAAGATCTCCACGATTTCATCCTGCCATGTGCATTTGCAATCCAAAGCAAATTCTTCAATATGCACATCTTCAGGGGGAGTTCTTCAATATCTTGTTATCAAATTCTTCAAACTTTATACTTACACTCATTATTTTTATCCCCATTGAAAACTTAATCTACTTGTCCTCAATCACAAAAGGGGGAGATTATTAGTGCGTCTAATGCCCCTTAGTTGTTTTGAAGTATTGATGACAAATAGGTTAAGGGACTAATGTGTTTGTGAGTGTACACATGAGTTATAGTCCCTAAAGAGTTTGGTTTAACCGACGAAAGATTACCCCTAAAATGTATTTCTTCAAATGAAGAATTTGGAATATTTCTTGAAGAAATTGAAGTGAAGAATTTGGTGTGACCATGAAAAAAGGCGTGAAGAATTGACGCGTGAAGACTTTGTTTTCATATTTCATTTCCTCTTTCTTGGGTCATAGGATACACCTACTGTTAAAGGGGGTCTAGGAGAATCATAAACACATTTCCAAGTGTTGCTCATAAACTACAATCCTAATCCTTCGAGTGAAGACTTTGGAAATCTCTTACAACATAGACAAGTTCTTCAATGACAGAAACGAAGTTCTTCTGGTCACTGGTGACTTTGGTCCGACTAAGGATTTAGGACATCGCTAGTGCATTGTGCCTACCGTGATGACTTTGAGTGCCCTGGCGAATTTGAGTGTTCAGGTTTCTGATTGTTGATGCGCTTAGTGCCACCTATCCAAAGGATCTTATCCTGACAACGGTCATATCATTGAAGTATTTTTATGTCTTACCATGTCTAGTTAGTCCTAGGCTATAAATAGCCACCCCCGCAACCATTCGTTGGTGGGCTGGTCCGAGAGATAGATTGACACTTGTCATTTAGAGCAACCCATTCCTATGATGACTTAGAGAGAAACCTAAGTGAGGAAGAAAAACCATACACCCAGATCTTAAAGTGATTGGGCATGACTTGAGAAATTTTCCTATGTGGAACCGACGCTTGTTACCTTTGAAGACTATGTATCTTCCATACGGTTAGGCGTCATGGTCTAGAGCGTCTAAGAGTCATTATGGATTACCAGGTGACCAGTTTGTGAAGGTTTTGGAAGTCTACCTTGAAGACTTACCACGAGTGATTAGGCGGATTCTAAGTGACTTTAGCTCAAGGGGAATACTATGAAGTCTAATTGTCATCAGAGTGCAAGCTCAGCCACCCTTACCAGATGTACGACCATCACAACAGTTGGAACTGGTTAAACAAATATGTTATCTTCACCGAGCATCATGGTTCTATTTCTTCAACCCCTCACTTACTTACACGTACCTTGAAGAAACTACTTGTTGTTTTGTGAAGACTTTGACTGAAGACTTCCTCTATTTCATCAACCCAAATTGTCCAGTCACTAGACTCGTCCTAGATGCTAGTTACTCATTCACTCGTATGCGTTAATTCATCATGATGACCATGTTGTTCATTTATTTCGCATATGCCTTGGTACTTATCTGTTGCACTGTTTTTTGTCACTCTGCTATTTCCTCATCTAGAAATTCCCGAGTGACGAATTTGTAAAACTCACCCAATCACCCCTCTTTGGCCGATATAACGCACTTTCAACTATTAATGATGATCTTATAAATTAGGATTATTCCTATGTTTCCAAATGACTTCTATTGTCCACTTTTATGCCTCAAGTTAAATCTCAAAAAGTAGTAAAAGGGCAAGAAAGGTTCGTCATCTAGCAACATAACCGAAATGCTAAATCCAATGATATTGTTCCTAGTACCTCTATTGATTCCACTAATGATTCTCTTAGCCAAGTTACAGTAGAGCAAGAAAACAATTTATTGAAAGGAATTATAGAGAAAGGTCTCCACAAAAATCTTGCCGGGAGTAAGCAATTCGAAGAGATTGTACGCAAGCAAGGATGGCATTGGAAGAATCAAGGTATTGGTTTTGAACGGAAGTCCAGTGCCAATGGAGATTAATGGGAGGAAGATCAATACCCCAATATGGAGTTTCTTCCTCAACAAGAGAAGAACGATCCTACTCTCTTCAAGGGAACACAAGCTCAACATGATCTTCCACCACAAGACCACAAGCTAAAGGTCTAGGACAAGCTTCAAGAGGATATTGACTCATTTAAAGAACCGCATCTAGATATGGTCAAGTGGGATCCCATGGCTACCTCAAGCTCTACTTCATCAAGTGCTACTTCAACTCCAAGGATTCCCGTCAAGTTGATGTGGGTACTAAAGAATAAGAACAAGGGGTGACTCTGCCAAAAAAAATCAATCGTATTCATTTCATGGCAAGAACTTGTGCGATCAACTACAACATTACACACTAGTTCAAGGAGTGACAAACCCTCTTGGTGGTAAGCAAGGGACAATGTATTAAATGCATCAATGGACATCCTCACATGAGCATTTCACTCATATCCATAGATATCCTTGTTTTTGTTCCTTGTGTTGGACTAACCCATGTATTTGTGGAGAGGAAAAAAAGGATTGCTCCCAACTCTGTATGATCTTAATAAACAATGAGCATCCACTACTACAACATCTACATGAACTCTTCAATGACAAAAACCAAGGTTAGTTCATCCCTCTTAGGGGAATATCACATCTAGGGGGAGCTTTGCTCTAAGACTTGAGCTAAAGCATCTCTAATGGCGTGAACACATTAATGCATTATGTAAAATTGCTAACCCCACTTGTGATTAAACGATGAGTATGACCTATGATCAAGTGTTCTCACTTGGATCCTAAGTCAATATACTCACATATAGATGACTTTGTCATTGGCAATTGCTTGATAAATACTATAGTGATTTTAAATGTTTGAAACATTTCATTTGCCATTTTCTTGTGTGAGCATGTTGGCATGCATGATTTTCTCATTCAAATACATCCAATTTTAGCTTATTTGGGTTTTGATGTTCTGGACAAGTGTATATACAACAATACCTAAGTACCCCATCTAGCTATCTATTCTATCTTGTCTCAAATTCTTTCATGCTTCATCACAAAATTTGAACAAGGTAGTTTTTGGACCCTCTGGGTGAGGACCACTTGAAGCCACCGATCCATCTATGGCTGACTTCCGAAACATTCTAAGTGTTTTTTGGTGAAACCAACCCCTACACATTCAGTTCCACCAAAGGCATTTAGACCGAGCAAGTTTTCTCACTTCGGTACCGCCAATCAGAAAGTTTCGGTGTCACCGAGTTCTTCTGCCTCTAGTAGTTATGAACTTTGGTGCCACCAATCCATTCTTCTCGATGTAACCAACAACACATGGGTATATATATACTTCGTGGATGGGACTTTGAAAAATCCTTCAAACCCTCTCGCTTTCACACCCCATTGTTGTCGTCCCCTAGGTCTACGAAAGATCGACTTTGTCTCTAGCACACCCTCGCTGCGGAAATGTGTCATTGTCAACAACAATTGTGATTGTCGTTGCCTCCATAGAGTGGTTCCGCCATGTTAGGTTAAGGCCTCAATCCCCTTTGTGTTCCCCTTATGATTCTTGCACAAAAGGATATGTCTCGCATCTCACCACGATGTGCCTCTTCTTATCGTCTAAGAAATTCCATAGGATAGATTTGAGCGAAAAAATTAGTGTTAGATTTCCATAATACGCAACTTGGACCTTCCGACTGAAAAGGTTTCATCGTCACTGATGTGTTTTAGGCCACAAAACAATGGGATTCTCGGTGAAACCGATAGGATCCTATCGGTGTCACCGAAGCTGGATTTTAGAAGTAACATGAACACTTCCGAGAGACGTGGGCACGTCTCGGTGAAACCGAAATGACCTTGCCAAGTCACCGTTGTTGCCTCAAAGCTTTCGAACCCAAACTCGGTGATTGCTAATTGCTTATTGTGAAACCCTAAAACTAAACTTTGAGTTCTAATATTTTGTGCGAACTTCTGAATTTTGTGATGCTCGTCTATTCCATTATTGTCAATCTAATTCACAGGGTCTATGATCACTATGTATGAATCAGAGGATAGTCAAGAAATGTTCGTTGATACAAGTCTTGACTTGGAGAGTGGTACTAGTCCAAATGACAGCTTCCATGAGGGAGCGAGGAGTTCTCCCAGTCTTCCTAAGGCTAACACCAGGGCCAGGAAGAATAATTCATATGAGGATGAGGATTTTGCACTATAGGAGGTTACTTCCAAGAAGCAACCAGTGAGGAATGAGTATGCAGGTACTCAGAAGGAGAGAGTGGTTGCAAGGAAAGTCTCAGTATCCACTGCAGCAAAGAGGGGCATGACTCTCGCTCTTAAGATGCCTGACCATTCAAGGCCACCTAAGTTTTTGCCGAAGAAATCAGGTGTTAAGAGGGAAAGGAAGAGGATTGTGCATGGGACAGGAAAACGGACTTCCATGTATGAAGACCAGCTGAAGCTCAGGAGGAGGAACATGCTTCCCAACCCCCACCTGTGAAGCAACAGAAGCTCATGGCACATGCAATGCCTAAGAAGGCCATAAATATCTCCAAGGCTCTTGTCAAGCCTAAGAGTACTACTAGAGATGTCACAACTACTGAGAAGAATAAGGCCTTGATGCCTGAGAGGACATCAGATGATTTAGACCGTCGTAGAACAGATTCAGAGGGGTGTGGACTGAGTCAGCAATGATGAGACTCTTCCTACCACTAGGCAGTTCACTACTATGCCTAGATCTGTAGTCGTGTCAATGCCTCAGTCCAGAGCCATAGTATCTGGTCTTGTTGCTAACCCTGCACCACTACTAGTGTTACACCGTTTGTGCCTCCAATGTCCACTCCACCAGTGATGAGGACATGACAACCATTTGTAGACCCCCTATCATCAAAGGAGAAATCATAATGATTTGTGTAAAACAAATACATTGTCACGTGAATGCTAACTTAAGTTCATATTGTAATCTTGAACACATGGCTGCAATTTCATCCCCTTCATTGTTGGTTGAACTCAGGTGCAACATCAAAGAAGACCAACAACATTTTCAGTCCATACCAAAACAATGTTTTATGATGAAGAAATAGAGTTGCAAAGAAATAGGTTGTCAGCTAGAGAAAGAATGTTTTGGCCCTGGTGAAACAATGTTTTGCATGAGTTTGGATATCCCAACTTGTGAAAGGTTTGCAGAACTCGAGTTTCATGTTGAAGGAAACATTGTTGACTCCAGTGAACAATGTTGATCGGGAACTACTAACCACCTCCAACGAGAGATTTCTAGAAGCTACCTCATTAAGTCTCAAGGTCATTTAGTCAAACCAAAGCTGGTTCTCTTTCACACCTAAGATGGCCCCAGAAGCTATTTTGATTTCATACCTATCCAGGGAGGTTGTCCCTATTATAAATAGGCTAGCTCTTCCCGTCATTGGGAATTTTTACATCTCTATCAAAGTGCAAAGACATAGACTCCTCCTGAGATAAGATGAAAAGAAAAGGAAAGAAAAAGGGAGAGAGTGATCATACAAAAAGACTGAGCCACCAACATAGTGAGGGAGTGTTTCCAAAGCCAAATATGACCAAGCGTCGAAAAAACAAGGATTAGTTATGATGGCTAGGAAAAGGGATATGCGGGAATTGAGAGAACCTAATACTCCATTCTTTGTACTCATATACAAGGAAACTTGATTGGCTGCTAATGACTTACCGTCAACTCTGTCTAGTGTTGTATTTGATCTTTTTAGGAGTATGAGGATGTGTTTCCCAAGGAGGTGCCACCCGGATTGACACCAAAGCAAGCATTGAACACCACATCGACTTGTTTTCCCGCGCCCAGCTACCTAACCGATCACCATACCGAAAAAACCTAGAGAAGACAAAGGAAATTCATAAGCCAATAGAAGATCTTATTAACCAAGGTATGTAAGGGAAATTCTTTCTCCTTGCATTGTTCCCGTTCTTTTAGTTCCAAAGAAATACGATACTATGACAATGTGCACTAATTTTAGATCCATTAACAACATAACTATGAGATATCGACACCTTATACCTAGGCTCGAAAACATGCTTGATGAACTGTGTAGTTCCACCATAATTTCGAAAATATATTTGCAAAGTGGACACCACCAAATACAGTAAAAGAGGGTGATGAATGGAAAACTGCATCCAAAATAAAATTTGGCTCGCATGAATGGTTGGTGACGCCTTTTGGACTAATGAATGCACCTATTACTTTCATGAGATTGATGAATCATGTTCTTCGGTCCTTCATTGGCAAGTTTGTAGTAGTTTACTTTGATGACATATTGGTTTCTAGCAAAACTTTGGAGGGTCATGCAGGACATATAAAATGTGTGATTGCTGTCCTGCGAGAGGGAGGTTGTATGCCAACATGGAAAAGTGCACATTATGCACAATCAAGGTTGTGTTTCTTGGCTTTGTTGTTTTAGGTAAAAGTGTGGAGGTCGATGAAGAAAATATTGAAGTTATTCGTGACTGGATGCCTCTACAAATTGTGAGCCAAGTACGTAGCTTCCCTAGAATTGCAGGTCTCTACCAACAGTTTGTGAAGGATTTCAGCACCCTTGCTGCACCAATGAATGAGTTAATGAAGAAAGACATCCGATTCAAATGGGGTGATCCTCAAGACATGTCTCTCCAAGAATTGAAGATGAGGTTATCATCAACCCCGTTGCTTTTGCTTTATGATTTTGGTAAGACATTTGAAATTAGAAAGATAAAAAATCTCCATCCAAATATACCACACAATCGACAAGAGTGTATTAGTGAACTGTGTGAGTCCACTCAATGTGAGGTTGAGGTCGTCCAACATGAGATTAGAGAGATGAGTTAACCACACCATATTATACCACACCATCAAAGTGAGAGGATTAGTGAGTTGTGCGAGTCCACCAAATCTGACCTTGAGGTGTTTGCACATGATATCAAAGAGATGAGTGACCCACCAAATGAAAGGAGAGGAGATTATTCAATTACTAAATAGTCACAAATCTCTCAGAAGTATGTGCAGATGTAAAAATCTTACTTAGCTTCCCTCCTAAAACAATGAGAGGATGAGATCCATGAACAATTATGGCGAATGTGAAGTACCATCAAAAAAACATCATGTTGGGTAAGTGATATTCAAAAAGGCATGGAAGTACCCAACGAGGTAAAAGAAAAGAGATCATTCATCTTGAAGCACCCAGAGGTATGCACTCATGAATTTTTGAACCATTGGCGCGATGAAATCAGAGAAAAGATGTTTTCTATGCCATCCATCCAACACTACCCTTTTCTTATTCATAACAAAACCATCAAGGATCAAACAAAACTAAAACCTGAATATGCTGGTTTGACTTTTACTTGGCCAAGATATCTTCTATTTTCCTCATGCTATTATTTTGTAGACCAAAGTAAGTCAAGGGCGACCTTTCTTCAAGAGAGGGAGGATGATATGAGCATGGATGGGCTTGATTACAACTTTGTACTCCATGGAAATGTTACTTGGAAGGAATTGATGAGTCGAACTAAACTTTTGAAGTTCGCAAAGGTGAAAGATAAACTTATCCATTTGATAAGCCCTTTGCATTGCTTCTTTGTTCTGGCCAATTTTCTTTCGCATGTTAACCATCTAGAGTCGAGGATGACTCCTTTTCAAGAGGGGGAGGTATTGGGGAACATTGCATGGGAAACAAAATTTTCCTATGCACACACAAGATCGATTCATGGTGATGAGCATCTACGAGAGGGAGAGTGGATCTACATACCCTTGTAGATTGCTAAGCGGGAAGTGTTAAGAAACGTTGTTGATCTAGTCGAACGTCTTCGTGATCCAAATCGCCGAGAATCCCGCGATCCCATCACGATCCATCCCACGATCAAATCACGAATCGTCTCTCGATCCCGATCACGGTCCTTCCGATCTGCGCCGAACGGACGGTGCCTCCGCATTCAGCACATGTACAGCTCGATGATGATCTCTGCCTTCTTGATCCAGCAAGAGGGACCGGAGAGGTAGATGAGTTCTCTGGCAGCACAATGGCATGGTGGCGGTGGTGGTGAACTAATCTGGCAGAGCTTCGCCTAAGCATCGCAGAACCTATCTAGAGGAGAAACTGATCTAGGGAAGAAGAGGGCAGCACGTGGCAATTAGGGTTAGCTCTCCCCTCTAAATCCTCGAGTATATATAGGAGGGAGGGAGGGGAGGAGGCAGCCTCAAACCCTCAAGGTTTGGCCGAAATTGGAGGTGGAGGATTCCTACACCAATCCTACTAGGAGTAGGATTCCTCCTCTCCACATGGAAACCCTTTCCACCTTTGGATTTTCCCCACCCTTAGCTCCATGGGACTTAGTGGGGGGTTCATCCAGCCCAATAGGGGCTGCTTTGACTCCTCCCACAGCCCATGAGGTCCTTTGGGTCGAGACACCCCTCCCGATAGCCCCCGGTTCCCTCCCAGCACTCCTGGTACACTACCGAAGTACCCCGAAACTTTTCCGGTGACAAAAACAGGACTTCCTATATATCAAGCTTTACCTTCAGACCATTCTGGAGCTCCTCATGACGTCCATAATCTCATCCGGAACTCTGAACCACCTTCAGTCACCACCATACATAACTCTACTATATTGAAACGTCACCGAACCTTAAGTGTGCAGACCCTGTGGGTTCTAGAACTATGTAGAGATGACCGATACACCTGCACGGTCAATAACCAATAGCGGGACCTGGATGTTCATATTGGTTCCTACATATTCTATGAAGATCTTTATCGGTTGAACCTCTATGTGAAAGATTTAGTTAATCCCGTACGCAGTTCTCTTTGTTCTTCGGTATGTTACTTGCCCAAGATTCGATCTTTGGTATCTCTATACCTAGTTCAATCTCATTACCGGCAAGTCTCTTTACTCATTCCGTAATACAAGATCTCGTGGCTAACAGTTAGTCACATTGCTTGCAAGGCTTATTGTGATGTTCTATTACCGAGTGGGCCCTGAGATACCTCTCCTTCACATGGAATAAGAAATCCCAGTCTTGATCCATGCCCACTCAACAGATACCCTTGGAGATACGTGTAGAGCATCTTAATAGTCACCCAGTTATGTTGTGATGTTTGATACACACAAGGTATTCCTCCGGTGACAGTGAGTTGCATGATCTCATGGTCATAGGAACAGATACTTGACATGCATAAAACTACAACAATAAACTGACACGATCATATGCTATGTTTATAGTTTGGGTCTTGTCCATCACATCATTCTCCTAATGATGTGATCCCGTTATCAAATCACATATCATGTCTATGGCTAGGAAACCTTGCCCATCTTTGATCAACGAACTAGTTAACTAGAGGCATACTAGGGACACTGTGTTGTCTATGTGCCCACACATGTATTTGAGTTTCCAATCAATACAATTATAGCATGGATAATAAACGATTATCATGAACAAGCAAATATAATAATAACCAATTTATTATTGCCTCTAGGGAATATTTCCAACAGTCTCCCACTTGCGCTAGAGTCAATAATCTAGTTCACATCAACATGTGATTTACATTGTTATGAATCTAACACCCCATGAGTTCCGAGTTTTGATCATGCTTCGCATGTGAGAGAGCTCTTTAGCCAACGGGTCTGCGACATTCAGATCCGTGTGTATATTGCAAATCTCTATGTTATATTGTTGACACTGCTACCACACTCCACTTGGAGCTATTCTAAATGGCTGCTCCACTATACATATCCATATTGCTACTCAGAGTCATCCAGATTGGTGTTAAAGCTTGCATCGACGTAACCCTTTACGATAAACTCTTTATCACCTTCCTAATCGAGAAATATTTCCTTAGTCCTCTAGTTACTAAGGATAATCTTGACCGATGTCCAGTGATCCACTCCTGGATCACTCTTGTACCCCTTGACAGACTCATGGCAAGGCATACACAGGTGCGGTACATAGAATGGCATACTATACAGAGCCTATGGATAAGGCATAGGGGACGATCTTCGTCCTTTCTCTTTCTTCTATCGTGGTAGAGCTTTGAGTCTCACTCAACTCTAGACCTCACAAATCAGGCAAGAATTCCTTCTTTGACCGATCCATTTTAACTCTTTCAAAATCTTGTCAAGGTATGTACTCATTGAATGTCTCATCAAGCATCTTGATCTATCTCCATACATCTCGATGCCTTCGAAAAAAACACTTTTCAGACAACCGTTTATGCTTTCCAGAAATTCTACATATTTTTGATCAACAATATATCAACCACATATACTTATCAGAAATTCTATAGCGCTACCACTCACTTTATTGTAAATACAAGTTTCTCATAATCTTTGTATAGACTCAAAAAGAACTTTGATCACCTAATGAAGGCATATGTTCCCACTCTGAGATGCTTGCTCCAGTCCATAGAAGGATCGCTAGAGCTTTCATATATTTTAGCATCCTTAGAACTGACAAAACCTTTCGGTTGCATCACATACAACCTTTCCTCATGGATACCATTAAGGAAACGATGTTTTGAATTCCATATGCCAAATTTCATAATCGAAAAATGCAGCAACTGCTAACATAATTCCAACAGACTTTAGCATCGCTACGGGTGAGAAAGTCTCATCGTAGTCAACTCCTTGAACTTGTAAAAAAACCTTTGCCACAAGTCGAGCTTTACAGACGGTAACATTACCATCCGCGTTTGTCTTCCTTTTAAAGATCCATTTGTTCAGAATGACCTTTCTCCCTTCAAGTAATACTTCCAAAGCCCATACTTTGTTTTCTTACATGGATCCCATCTCAGGTTGCATGGCCTCTAACCTTTTCTCGTAATCCGGACCCATCATCACTTCTCCATAGCTCATAGGTTCATCGTTGTCCAGCAACATGACCTCTGAGACAAGGTTGTTGTACCACTCAGTAGTAGTACGCATCCTTGTCGACCTACGAGGTTTGATTGTAACTTAATCCAAAGCTTCATGATCATCATCATTAACTTCCTCTTCAAACGTAGGCTCCACAGAAACAATTTTCTACGTTGTGCTACTCTCTGGTTGAAACAAAGGTTCAACAGCCTCATCAAGTTATATCTCCCTCCCACTCAATTATTTCGAGAGAAACTCTTTCTTGAGAAAGGACCCGTTTTAGCAACAAACACTTTGTGCTTGGATCTAAGATAGAAGGTTTACCCAACTGTTATGTTAGGGTATTCTATGAAGATGCGTTTGTCCGCTTTGGGTTCGAGCTCATTAGGTCAAAACCCTTTTTCACATAAGCGTCGCAGACCCAAACATTAAGAAATGACAACCTAGGTTTCCGCCAAATCAAAATTCATACGGTGTCATCTCAATGGATTTAGATGGTGCCCTTTTAAAGTGAATGTAATTTTCTCTAATGCATAACCCCAAAACGATAGTCGCAAATTGATAAGAGACATCATAGTTCGCACCATATCCAATACATCTCGACTATGACATTCGGACACACCATCATACTATGGTGTTCCAGGTGGCATGAGCTGTGAAACAAATTCCACATTGTCTTAAGTTGTATACTAATACTCGTAACTCAGGTATTTACCTCCACGATCATCTCATAGACATTTTATCTCCTTGTCATGATGATCTCAAACTTCACTCTGATTTTGTTTAAACTTTTCAAACGTTTCAGACTTGTGTTTCATTAAGTAGATATACCCATATATACTCAAATCATCAGTGAAGGTAAGAAAATAAGAATATCCACCGCATGCTACAACACTCATTGGACCACATACATCAACATGTATCATTTCCAATAAGTTACTTGCCACACTCCATCAAATTGAAAATGTGGTATTAGTCATCTTGCAAACGAGGCATGGTCCGCATGTCTCAACTGATTTGAAATCGAATGAGTCCAAAGATCCATCAGCATGGAGTTTCTTCATGCGCTTTACACCAATATGACTTTTAGCGGCAGTGCCACAAGTATGTGGTACGATCATTATTAACTTTGCTTATTTTGGCATCAATGTTATGAACATGTGTATTACTATGATCAAGATTCAATAAACCATTCTCATTGGGTGCATGACCATTGAAGGTATTATTCATGTAAATAGAAAACCATTATTCTCTAACTTAAATGAATAACCGTATTGCAATAAACACGGTCTAATCACGTTCATGCTCAATGTAAACACCAAATAACATTTATTTAGGTTTATCACTAATCCTGAAGGTAGAGAGAGTGTGCGATAGTGATCACATCAACCTTGGAAACACTTCCAACACTCATCATCACCTCACCCTTAGCTAGCCTCCATTTATTCTGTAGCTCTTATTTCGAGTTACTAACATGTAGCAACCGAACCGGTATCCAATACCCAGGTGCTACTAGGAGTACTAGCAAGGTACACATCAATAACACATATATCAAATATACTTCTGTCGACGTTGCCAGCCTTCTTATCTACCAAGTATTTAGGGTTGTTCCACTTCAGCGATCGTTCTCCTCATAATAGAAGCACTTAGTCTCGGGTTTGGGTTCAACCCTGGGTTTCTTCACTGGAGCAGCAACTGACTTGCCATCCATGAAGTTTCCCTCCTAGCCTTTTCCCTTCGCGAAACTAGTGGTTTCACTAACCATCAACACTTGATGTTCCTTCTTGATTTCTACCTTCACGGTGTCAAACATCGCAAATAGCTCAGGGATCATTATTTCCATCCCTGGCATTTTATAGTTCATCACGAAGCTCTAGTAGCTTAGTAACAGTGACTTGGAGAACTATATCAATCACTATCTTATCTTAAAGATCAACTCCCACTTGATTCAAGCGATTGTAGTACCCGGACAATCTGAGCACATGCTCACCGATTGAGCTATTCTCCTTCATCTTGCAGGCAAAGAATCTTGTTGGAGGTCTCATACCTCTCAACATGGGCATGAGCCTGAGATCCCAATTTCAACTCTTAGAACATCTCATATGTTCCGTGACGTTCAAAATTTTTTGGAGCCTCAATTCTAAGCCGTAATCCATGACGCACTGAACTATCAAGTAATCATCAGAATGTGTCTGTCAGATGTTCACAACATCCACAGTCATCGTTTGAGGGGGTGGCACACCGGGCGATGCATTAAGGACATAAGCCTTTTGTGGAGCAATGAGGACAATCCTCAGATCACGGACCCACTCTGCATTATTTCTACCATCATATTTCAACTCTATTTCTCTTGGAACATATAAAAAATCAAGGGAGCTACCATGCGAGCTATTAATCTACAACATAATTTGCAAAGACATTTGGACTATGTTCATGATAATGAGTTTAGTTAATCATATTACTTAAAAACTCCCACTCAAATTGACATCCCTCTGGTCATTCGAGTGTCACGTGATCCAAATCCACCAACTCAAGTCCGATCATCACGTGAGTTGAGGTGGTTTCAATGCTGAACATTGACGTCTACTACGCAACTTTATTCTTGTAGACACATGTTGGGCCTCCAAGCGCAGAGTTTTTGTAGGACAGTAGCAATTTTCCCCTCAAGTGGATGACCTAAGGTTTATCAATCCATGGGAGGTGTAGGACGAAGATGGTCTCTCTCAAACAACGGTATTGCAATGCTTGAAAACAAGGCCTAGGGTCCGTACTTCCGCTAGTGCAATTTCTCAATAGTGCTAACATAGTTGGATCATATGATTATCCCTCAAAGTGCAATAAAGAATCACTCTCGAGTTCCTATTAGCGGAGAACAAAAGATAGACATTGTTTGTAGGGTACGAAACCACCTCAAAGCTATTCTTTCCGTTCGATCTATCCTAGAGTTCGTACTAGAATAACGCAAGCTATTCTTTCCGATCGATCTACTCAAGAGTTCATACTAGAATAACACCAAAGCAAATTCATATTCATAATACTCAATCCACACAAAGAACTACAAGGGATCCCCAAAGTTTCTATCGGGGAAAAGATAATAAAAACGTGCATCAACCCCTATGCATAGATTACCCCAATATCATCGCGGGAATCCGCAAGTTGAGTGCCATAAGGTATATCAAGTGAACCAAGAAGATACCCCAATGTCACATCAAGTATTCATACCGCAAGACATACATCATGTGTTCCCAAATCTGAACATTCAATCCGACATAACAAAACTTCAAAGGGTAAAGATTCAATCCATCACAATAAGAGTATAGAAGGGAGAAACATCATATGATCCATCTATATTAACAAAGCCCATGATATAAATCATGAGAGAGAGATTAAACACATAGCTATTGGTACAAACCCTCAGCACCGAGGGTGGACTACTCCTCATCGTGGTGGCCGCCGAGATGATGAAGATGGGCACCGGAGATGATTCCCCCCTCCGTCAGGGTGCCGGAACGGGGTCTAGATTGGTTTTTGGTGGCTACAGAGCCTTGCGGCGGCAGAACTTCTGATCTCGGGCTCCCCCGAAGGGTTTCGGAATATTTGGGAATTTATAGTGTAAAGAGGGGGTGCGGGAGGCCACCGAGGTGGGCACAACCCACCTGGGTGTGCCTGGGCCTCCTGGCGCACCCTGGTGGGTTGTGCCCCCCTCGGGGCACCCCCAAGGTGCAGCTCTAGCCCATTGCTTTCCTTCTGGTCCAAAAAATTCTCCAAAAAGTTTCATGGTGTTTGGACTTCGTTTGATATTGATTTCCTGCGATGTAAAACACAAGCAAAATAGAGCAACTGGCACTGGGCACTGGGTCAATAGGTTAGTCCCAAAAAATGATATAAAGTTGCTATAAATGATTGTAAAACATCCAAGAATGATAAAATAATAGCATGAATACTTCATAAATTGTAGATATGTTGGAGACGTATCAAACATCTTCATGTTGATCATATTTACTATATGACTCATGTTCGACCTTTCGGTCTCTTGTGTTCCGAGGCCATGTCTGTACATGCTAGGATATTCAAGTTTAACCTAAGTGTTCCACACGTGCAACACTGGCTTGCACCCTTGTATGCGAACATAGAGTCTATCACACTCGATCATCACGCGGTGTCTCAAAACAACGAACTTTCGCAACAGTGCACACTCGGGGAGAACACAATTATATCTTGAAATTTAAGTGAGGGATCACCTTCTAATGCTACCATCGTCCTAAGCAAAACAAGGTGCATAAAAAGGATTAACATCACATGCAAATTATGAGTGACATGATATGGCCATGAACTTGTGCTTTTGATCTCCATCTCCAAACTCCATTGTCACTAGCATGACACCATGTTCTCCATCATCTTGATCTCCATCAATGTGTCACCATCGGGGTTGCCACGCCAGCTATTGCTTCCACAACTATTGCTAACTCATAGCAATAAAGTAAAGCAAAAAATGGTGAAAATAAATAAAGACAACTATCGTGGTGTTATCATGGCAGATGTCCAAGGACTTATGTTCGAGGCCATCACTAAAGTGATGCACTGAAAGGAGTTGGTTGGGACGAAGGACACGAGTTTACCCAGGTTCGGCCCCTCGAGATGAGGTAAAAGCCTATATCCTACTTGTGTTGAATTGATTAGAGTATCGATTACAAGGGAGCAGATTCGCTTGACATAGTTCTCGATCGATTGGTTTTTCTAAGTCGCCTCGGGTCTCGCCCTTATATAGGAGGCCAAGACCACGGGTTACAAGTCTCATACCGACTCTTACAATGTATCAAATTCTATCTCTATGTCGCCTTGCCTTCCTGGGCAAGCCGTCTCTGGGCGGCTTAACCACCTGGGTCTTCGTGCCTTCTTGGTTTGGGCCTCACCTAGGCCCATCTTGGTAAACCGCCATACGTCTAAGATTATGTCTCCAGGCCCATCGGCCTTAGTCTGGCTTATGAGCCGCCAGGTATAACCCGGCCCCACCTGAGCGGGTCTCACCACGGGATTATATCCCCAACATTAGGCCCCAGGTTAATTTGAGATTGCTTATGTCAATCGTCTATTTTACTTGGCGGCGAGTCTCACCCTCCATCACCTTTAGTAAGAAATGTAACCCGTCATGACGTCATATTGGATATGCCAAAAAGATTCCCTGGCGACCACAACGGATCTTTCATCATTAAACCGATGGCCCGAAAATCGAGGCGTCCGTCTCGGTCGGTCAGTTTTGGTCGCCTGGATTTCCGCGCCCGTTTTTTTTTCCAACCTCTTAAATAGGACCGCGAACAATCCTTCTCATTTACTCCGCAACTCACACCTCTTCTTCTTCCTCTCGACGACGTCGCCCCCGAGCTCTCTTGCTCCGATGACTCTCCTGCACCGTCATCGCCTAAGGCCGCTGCATCGACCTGAACGGACCAGAGCATCTTTCGCGCCCGTCACATCTCCTCTAGTACGTCCTTGTTCACCCCTAGATTTGTAGTCTAGGGTAGTAAATCCATGGAGTTCCTCAGTCCGCTTAGAACATGAGTTCCTCGTAATGCCCAACGACATAATACCCCATGAATCTTGTAATGAATCTCTCCTTGACGCGGTAAACCATAAGAAATCATCAATAATCCAAGTCAGATAGGTAGTTGCTTCCTTCTACCACCCGGGAATATCTCTAGTTCCTCCGTTCATCGTTGGGTTTAGAATAAATATGCTTTTTCCTCTGTCCACAGATCTTTTACTGCAATAATAACTTGTGAATCATGTTTTCCACACTTAGCAGTATTTTGCTCCATTGCCCTGCAATGTAACTCGCCACTAAACTTCCAGCTTTCGCCCTGAACTGCATGGGCGGCTCAGCCTGGTAGAACTTTAGATTTCATCAGCTGCCCTTAGTTGTCTGTCACCTTCTAACTCGCCCCGCGCTCTTACTTTACATAGATTTTAAGATGTCATTATGCCACGTGCGTCCAATTCCTGTAACTGGGTCGGCTCTGCCGTTGCTGAGGAGTTTCTGAAGGATTACGTAGACACGGGGACCTTGCCGGCCAAAAACGTTATTCATGGGCGGGTTCTAGGCAATGAGAAGAAACCCATCCCCCAAGAAGGTGAAATGGTCGTATTCGCAGACCAACTCTCACGCGGTTTCAGCCCGCCCGGCTCAAAATTCTTCCGAGACGTCCTTCACTTCTTCAAGCTGCGTCCTCAAGACATTGCACCAAATTCCGTTTCAAACATGTGCAACTTCCAAATTCTCTGTGAAGTTTACTTGCAAGAAGATCTGTCGGTTGATCTATTCTGTGAGTTCTTCTATGCTAACCGCTAGACAGAAGTTGCATCCGTACCAAGCTTGGAACTCGGCAGTATCTCCATTCAAAGAAGAAAGGACATGGCCTTTCCGGCTATTCGTATTCCAAGTCATCCTAAGGATTGGAACAAGACCTAGTTTTACTGCAAAGATACCTCTCTAGAAGGAGAGCATCCATTACCGGGTTATCACCCCTTCCGACTCACGACCACGATCGAGCTCCCTGATCGGATGTCAGCTTCTGCACGGGCAAAGTATGCTCCGTCTTACGCCAAAATCAAAGCCCTCATGGCCAATGGTCTGACAGGAATTGATCGGACTGGTTGCTGGGTCTCTTGGCGAGTCATGCCTCTAAGCCGGAGAAGTCGCCTCATGTGTGAATATACGGGTGATGCCAACGATCCCCTTTGTTTTAATCCTACCATTTTGTTAGAAGATGACATCGTTGCTGCCGTCAAAAGCCTTGTCCATGAATCCCAACATTCTTGCCGCACCATTGGATTATCACCCTTCTACGTCACAAACCCGGCCCCGAATGTAAGGGCGACTCTCAATCTCCTGACTTCCACGTTTAGCTATCCATGTATGTTTTATAATATTTGAGCTCTTTCGGCTGCTTTTACTTCCAGGCTAACTCCAGCTTCTGGAAAAAGAAATACATTCCTCCTTCGAAGAAGTCAAAGGAGAAGGCCGTCGGCCGAAAGAAGAAACCTGTACCTCAAAAGAAGCCTGAAGCTGACGACTCAGAGGTAAAACTTGATTCTCTTGTCTGTCTCTTCATACACCTTACTAACGATAATAACTTCACAGGACAAGATGGAGACAAGCCACGCCAATGCCCCTGAGGTAACCTATGTCTCATCTGACTCAGAACATCTTGCACCACAGAAGATATGGCGGGTCGTCCGAAAATTCCCATTTTCTCATCCTCTTGCTTACTTAGACCCCAACTTTCTTTTGAGAAAGCAACAACAAGTCTCCCGGCGCCAGACTTGGAGCACCGGCTCTGAAGATCTTATGACCGGGTTATCTCACTCGTCGGTTCAACGGAAACGGCCGGCTAAGGTATTTGTTTCACCTGGCTTAATTTTGTTAACCTTGCCTTACAACTTTTTTCTGTCATTATAATGCTTTAACTTCTTTCAGAAATCAACCCCTTCTTCAGGCGTCTCTATGGCAACCAAGATGCCGCCTCTAAAGATCAGCCCAAAGTACGTGCTTCCATATTTGCATCCTATCCTTTGTCATCCTTTGGACTTTACATAACAACTTTCTATTCCTTCCAGGGCTCAAGCAAAGCGAAGAAAAACAATCGGGTCTACCTCGGCCCCCGCTGCTCAAGAACCGGAGGTTGCCAAGCCGGACTCTCTGGCTGCACATGTTGATCCTTCTGCTGCCTCAAAGGATGCACCTGAAGACACTCGTTGTTCTGCCGAGCCGGCGGCCCATGAGACGGCCACTAAGAGCCCTCTGAGGACCAATTCTAAGCCGCCGATCCCTTCAATGGCCGCTGACGATTCAATTATTCTAGATGTCATCATAACCAGGACCGTCTTTCAAACTCCTAAACCTCGTGTTTTGATAAAGCACACTGAGAAAACTGAAGCCTCTGACAAGCTGGACCTTGAACTCCCCGTGTTGGAGAAGTTAAATGCTGACGAATTGCATGCCGGTTATCTGAACTGCCTCACCACGAACCGGAACATGGAACTCAAGCTCGTCAACCTGATGAAGAAAAAATAAGAGGTACTCTTTCCTTTCCTTATATCCTTATGTAGCCCCCAAGAGCCGGTTTAGTATTAGTGTAATGGTAAACTGGGTCTTCCAAACCATGCCTTATGTAGAACCACTTAACCTATAGCCCGCAAGTATCAGCTGTAATATGCAAATATTGAGCTGGTACTCAGCTTTAAGTAGTTGATCAACTATAGCCCCCAAGTTAGGGTCAGTATAGAAATAATGGGCCAAACTTCCCTGTGGAAAGAAGCCATTTGTAGCCCCCAAGTGTCGGCTTATCTTTGACAAATATGAGCCAGAACTTCATGGTAGATTTGAACAAAGATCCAACTGTTGCCCCCAAGTGCCGGCTTATCTTGATGAAGATGAGTCGGGACTTACTTTGTGGTTTGTAGTTTGTAGTTTGTAGTTTGTAGTCTTGGAGAGCAAATATACATTAGCCCCCAAGTGTCGGCTTAACTTGATAAAGATGAGCCGGAACTTACTTGTAGTCTTGGAGATCAAATAGACATTAGCCCCCAAGTGTGAACTATATTGCTTGCAATCTTCTTGAGACTTGCATTACATTTGTTAATTGAACCATCTGACGGCATGCTATCCTTGTGACTTAACCTTCTTGTCCCTTTTGTTTGTCATGGGAAGCTTTAAATAATTCCGAGTCTAACTGGCCGGCTTGAAGAGCAATCTAGCCTCCCAGCAGGCCGCCAGGAGTGCAGCAGAAGAGAAGTGCCAGCTTGCAGCCGAAGAGCTTGTAAAAGCTAAAGCTGATTTCGCCGCCTTCAAGAAAGCTGCTGAGACGGAGAAAACTACCCTAGCTTAGCATGTAGATAATGCTAACCAGCGGCTCGTGGAAGTATTCGATGAACTGCACGCCCTGAAGCGCCATATTACAAAGATGTCTGCTGCTATCTTTGGTTAGTACTTTAGCTAATATCTTTGTGTGAATACTTATACAGGCGGCTTATAACAAACAGTCCATCTTATACATGTCCAAGGATCCATCAAATCGCCGCTGACAGCCTGTTGTCTCTGAAAGCCGTCTATACCCTCTCAGAATAGCTGTACTGCGGAACACTTTGCACCATAAGGCGATGCTTAACAAGGAGAGTATCCCCCAGTCCATGAAGGAAGTCATAGAACTGTTGTCCACCCTACCCAAGCAAATCCAGGAGCTCAAGAAGTCATCCGCTAGAAAGGGAGCCATTGCGGCCATAAGCCGGGCTTTAGCATTCGCCCCAGAGCTGATTCCTAAAGAGATGATGGACGGGTTTCCATAAAAGAAGGTCGAAGGCTCAGAGTTCACAGAAGCCGACTACGCCCGTTGCATGAAGGCCTTCAGAGTCCTTGCATCGGTATTAGTGGAAGAAGTGAACCTGTCAACATATCAGGCGGCTTACAACACCAAGAACAAGCGAGTGCGCGGCCCAACTTTCGAAGCCACGGACTTAATTCTTGCATGCCGTAAGCACTTCTTTGCTCCTTATCTTGACCCATATCCCCTCTTTGAAGAGGCAACCTTTGAAGCTTTAACCAACTACATCTGGGACATGGACAATCTCTAGATTGAGGAGGTCGAAGATCCGGCGCAGGGTGACCCGCCATCCAGCTGAGCCCTTTTGACAATGCCATGGATAATCCGGCTCTCGTGACCCGCCAAACTTTGGGGCGTGTAAAAACTTTAAGTCATTAATTTTGAGCTCTGTGGAGAGCATTGTAATAGGCCTTTTAGTAAAACTTTGTCTTGCCTGAACTGTGCCATCATGCACATAGGAAATTGCACTGCTTTAACATATGGCGTCCGCCTTGTGCTTCAATTCATGGTGAGTCTTCTTGAGATAACCAACCTGTGGACACAGAATATGTTTCCATACTGCTTAGTAGGGCGGCTTAGAACCGCAGAACCCGGATATGTTATATCTTTCCAGATTTGTTTTTTTGAAAAAAAAATTGAACTCATGTGCCAGTTCTTCTGGGTGGACTCGCTAATTAAAACTCCTAATCAGTATAGGGTCTCTATCGAGATTGGCCATCAATTTGTTAGAACGTCTTAGGGTCTCTAAGTGAGATTAACTAATAGGAAGTGTAGCATCCCAGAGAGAGACACGGCGGGGCATGAGTACCCTGGTAGCTAAGAAACTGCCTCTCACGTGACATAAATCCGTTGTTTTAACCTTAAGCAGTTCAGAGTGTTTAAAAGATTGACTATCTAAGAGTACGAACGGGCCACATAGCGGAGAGTTGGCAGTAGATGAGAGAGTTTATCCTCGCTTTCCGTAAGCTAGCCCTCACGTGACAAGAACCGTCGGTTTAACCTTAACCAGTACAGGGTCTCTAACGAGATTGGCCGTCAATTTCTTTGAACCGGCTCAGGGTCTCCACGCGAGATTAACTGGCAAGAGTTCGACGGGTCACCTGGTGGAGTGGCAAGTTGCAAACGGGCAGGTTTAACTCCGGCGGCTTAAGAGCCAATCAAGAGTGTATGTAAGCTAAACCCGGTGGGTTGGAAGCCCCCAAATGACCTTTGTTGACGAAATCAACTATTTGGCTTGAGAGCCGATCAGTAGGGTGTGATAAGCTAAACCCAGCAGGTTGGAAGCCCCCTAGACGACCTTTGTTGATGAAATCAACTGTTTAGCTTGAGAGCCAATCGATAGGGTGTGATAAGCTAAACCCAGCGGGTTGGAAGCCCCCCAGACAACCTTTGTTGACGAAATCAACTGTTTGGCTTGAGAGCCGATCGATGGGGTGTGATAAGCTAAACCCAGCGGGTTGGAAGCCCCCTAGATGACCTTTGTTGATGAAATCAACTATTTGGCTTGAGAACCGATCGATAGGGTGTGATAAGCTAAACCCAGCGGGTTGGAAGCCCCCTAGACGACCTTTGTTGCACAACTGAGATATGTGAAACGGCAGAGGCCCCCGCTTGCAGGGATGCCAACTTTATTCATATATATATATACATATATTTATTTATATATATGATATGTACAATGATATTGTACAATGTCGAGTCTCAACGACTCGGGTATAGTAAGGCCGCAGATGAGCTATGTTCCACGGCCGGCGGGTCTCCTGCCCAGAAGTGTTTGAGTCATCTCGAACGTCAATGAGGTAATATGACCCATTGTTGAGATTTTTGCTGATCACGAAAGGCCCTTCCCATGGAGGGGACAACTTGTTTGCATCCGTCTGATCTTGAATCAACCACAACACTAAGTCGCCTTCTTGAAACGTTTGGGTCTTAACTCTACGGCTATGGTAGTGACGCAGGTCTTGCTGATAGATCGCCGATCGAACCGCCGCTAGATCACATTCTTCCTCCAAGGCATCCAACGCGTCTTGATGTGCTGTTTCGTTATCTTTCTCAATGTAAGCCGCCACTCGTGGCGATTCATGGTGGATATCACTTGGTAATACGGCTTCTGCGCCATAAACCATGAAGAAAGGTGTATAACCTGTTGATCTGTTGGGAGTGGTTCTGATGCTCCATAAGACGGACGGCAATTCCTCCACCCAACAACCTGGCATGCGCTGCAAAGGAACCATAAGCCGGGGTTTGATACCTCTCAAGATTTCCTAGTTAGCACATTTCGCCTGACTATTTGATTGCGGATGAGCCACCGCAAAAACATCAAGTCGGATGTGCTCACTTTCACAGAACACTTGCATAGCTCCCTTGGATAAGTTTGTGCCATTATGTGTGATGATACTGTGAGGATAACCGAAGAAAATTGAACCGTCGTAACCGCATCACACTTGCTGACCAGCTCATCTTCCACCCACTTGGTAAATTTGTCCACCGCCACCAAAAGGTGGGTCTTCTTGTCCTTGGACCTCTTGAAAGGCCCGACCATATCAAGCCCCCAGACTGCAAACGGCCAAGTAATTGGAATCATGCGCAACTCTTGAGACGGGACATGAGTACGCCGGCCGAACTTCTAACATCCATCGCACTTGCGAACCAAGTCATCTGCATCTTTATGAGCCGTCAGCCAGAAGAAACCATGTCGAAAAGCCTTAGCCACCAGAGATTCTGAGCCGGCATGATGACCACACTCACCAGCATGAATTTCATTCAAGATTTCCTTGCCCTCCTCAGGTGAAACACAACGTTGGAAGACGCCAGTGGCGCAACACTTATGTAACTCAACATTGATTATGGTCATAGATTTAGACCGCCTAGTGATCTGTCTAGCCAGATTTTCATCATCAGGTAATTCGCCGCGAGTCAAGTACGCCAAGTAAGGCACGGTCCAGTCAGGAATAGCATGTAGAGCCGCAACTAGCTGCCCCTCTGGGTCAGGTATGGCCAAGTCTTCCTCTGAAGGTAACTTAACCGACAGGTGATGTAACACATTAAAGAAAATGTTAGGCGGTACCGGCTTACGCTGAGAACCCAGCCTTGACACGGCGTTAGCCGCCTCGTTCCTACGATGATCAATATGATCCACCTGATAACCCTTGAAATGACCAGCGATGACATCCACCGCCTGGCGATAAGCCGCCATCCGCGGGTCCTTGGAATCCCAAGTGCCTGAAACTTGTTGTGCCACCAGGTCTGAGTCGTCGAGACACCTAACCTGGCTCGAGTTCATCTCCTTAGCCACCTGGAGGCCATGAAGCAGAGCTTCGTACTCAGCTGCATTATTAGTACAAGGAAACATCAACCTTAACACATAACAGAATTTGTCACCTTTGGGGAAGGTTAAGACAACCCCTTCACACGATCCTTCCAGCTGCTTGGAGCCATCAAAGTGGATAGTCCAATATGTGTTATCTGGCTTCTCCTCAAGTGTCAGACCCTCCATCCAGTCGTTTATGAAATCCACCAGTGCTTGAGACTTGACCGTCGTGGGAGGCACTTATTTCAGATTAAGAGGTCCAAGCTCCAATGCCCACTTAGCAATCCTGCCAGTGGCCTCTTTGTTTTGAATTATATCTCCCAAAAGGGCAGAGCTAACCATTGTGATCTGGTGCCCTGGGAAGTAATGCTTTAGTTTACGATTGGCCATGAACACCCCATATACTAGCTTCTACCAATGCGGATATCTCTGCTTGGACTCTGTCAGGACTTCACTGATGTAATAAACCGGCCTTTGAATCGGATATTCCTTCACTGCCTCCTTACGCTCAACAACGATCGCGACGCTGACTTCCCTGTTATTAGCCGCCACGTATAAGAGGAAAGGTTTATTTTCAGCTGGAGCTGCTAAGACTGGCGACTCTTTGAGCTGCCTTTTGAGAGCCTCAAACGCTTCACCCGCCGCCACACTCCAGACAAAATTATATGTCTTCTTCATCATCTGGTACAAAGGGATGGCATTCTCACCAAGGCGGCTTATAAACCGGCTTAACACAGCGATCCGTCCCGCCAGGCGTTGAACATCATTGATGCATGCCGGCTCAGACAGGGAAGTGATAGCCTTGATCTTATCTGGATTAGCCTCAATGCCATGCTCAGAGACTAGGAATCCCAAGAGTTTTCCTGCAGGAACATCAAAAACACACTTAGCCAGGTTAAGCATCATCTTGTAGACTCGTAAGTTGTCTGTACTCATCGACATGCAAGTCGTGATATTCTATAAAAAACATGAGCATCTCATACATCACATATGTCGCATCATGTAATTGGCCATATCACATAATAACATACCCTGCAAAAACAAGTTAGACATCCTCTAATTCTTGTTGCAAGTTTTACGTGGCTTCTATGGTTATCTAGCAAGAACAATTCTCACCTACGCATAAACCACAACGGTGATACTCAAATTGCTATTCAACCTTCTCAAGTACCGCCTTTGTCGAATCCGATCCAACTAGAGTAGGAGAGACAGACACCCGCCAGCCATCTTTCTGTAACAAAGTTACACGTCAGTCGATGAAACCGGCCTCTCATAAGCGTACGAGTAAGGTTGCTCTGGGCCGCTTCATCCCACGATACCGCTGAATCAAAACACGACCAAGGGAGGAAGCAATCTAAGCATCAACACCCACAAACTCATTTGTGTTCTACTCATGATCTCATCTAGACATAGACCTAGATCATGATGCCACTATTGGGGAACATTGCATGGGAAACAAAATTTTCCTACGCACACAGAAAATCTATCCATGGTGATGAGCATCTACGAGAGGGAGAGTGGATCTACATACCCTTGTAGATCGCTAAGCGGGAAGCGTTAAGAAACACAGTTGATGTAGTCGAACGTCTTCGCGATCCAAATCGTCGAGCGTCTCGCGATCTCATCACAATCTGTCTCGCGATCCCATCACGATCCATCCCGCGATCAGATCACGAATCATCTCGCGATCCTGATCACGGTCCTTCCAATCTAGCGCTGAACGGATGGCGCCACCGCTTTCAACACACGTACATCTCGATGACGATCTCTGACTTCTTGATCCAGCAAGAGGAAGCGGAGAGGTAGATGAGTTCTCCGGTAGCACAACAGCGTGGTGGCGGTGGTGGTGAACTAATCTGGCAGCGCAACGCCTAAGCACCGCAGAACTAATCTAGAAGAGAAACTAATCTAGGGAAGAGGATGGCGGCACGTGGAAATTAGGATTAGCTCTCCCCTCTAAATCCTCTAGTATATATAGGAGGGAGGGAGGGAGGAGGCATCCTGAACCCATCAAGGTTTGGCCGAAATTGGAGGTGGAGGAGTCCTACTCCAATCCTACTAGGAGTAGGATTCCTCCTCGCACTTGGAAACCCTTTCCACCTTTCCACCTTTGGGTTTTTCCCATCCTTAGATGCATGGGACTTAGTGGGGGGTTAGGCCAGCCACTAGGGGCTGGTTTGACTCCTCCCACATCCCATGAGGTCCATTGGGTCGAGACACCCCTCCCGATGGACCCCGGTACACTCCCGGCAATCCCGGTACACTATTGAAGTACCTAAAACTTTTCTGGTGACAAAAACAGGACTTCCTATATATCAATCTTTACCTCCGGACCATTCCGGAGCTCCTCGTGATGTCCAGGATCTCATCTCGGACTCCGAACCACCTTTGGTCACCACCATACATAACTGTACTATACCAAAACGTCACCGAACCTTAAGTGTGCAGACCCTGCGGGTTCGAGAACTATGTAGACATGACTGAGACACCTCCATGGTCAATAACCAATAGCAGGACCTGGATGCCCATATTGGTTCCTACATATTCTACGAAGATTCATTTAATCACGTATGCTCTTACCTTTGTTCTTCGGTATGTTACTTGCCCGAGATTCGATCGTCGATATCTCTATACCTAGTTCAATATCATTACCGGCAAGTCTCTTTACTCATTTCGTAATACAATATCCCGTGGCTAACACTTAGCCACATTTCTTGCAAGGCTTATTGTGGTGTTGTATTACCGAGTGGGCCCCGAGATACCTCTGTGTCACACGGAGTAACAAATCCCAGTCTTGATCCATGCCCACTCAACAGACACCCTCGGAGATACCTGTATAGCATCTTTATAGTCACTCATTTACATTGTGATGTTTGATAGACACAAGGTATTCCTCCGGTGTCAGTGAGTTGCATGATCTCATGGTCATAGGAACGGATAGTTGGCATGCATAAAACTATAGCAATAAACTAACACGATCATGTGCTATGTTTATAGTTTGGGTCTTGTCCATCACATCATTCTCCTAATGATGTGATCCCTTTATCAAATGACTTCTCATGTCTATGGCCAGGAAACCTTGACCATCTTTGAACAACGAACTAGTTAACTAGAGGCATACTAGGGACACAGTGTTGTCTATGTACCCACACATGTATTTGAGTTTCCAATCAATACAATTATAGCATGGATAATAAACGATTATCACAAACAAGGAAATATAACAATAACCAATTTATTATTGCCTCTAGGGCATATTTTTTCATGCCCAAGATGCGCTCCTATCCTTATTTAGGCACTGGGGCCTCGACAACGATAGAGACGCATCTTATCGTTTCACAACTGCGGTAAATATTGCATACATGTATGAAGAGATGAGTATATGAGTTGGCTTACACTCACCACAAGCTAAATTACAAGTTCACACAATTATTCAAGCATCATATAGAAGATAGGGTCCATGTACGGACGAAATCAAACGAAGAAAGAAGCAATGTAAAGCTGCCTTGCTATCCCAAGGATCACGACCATGGCCTCTCTACTCATCGGTGTACGTGACATACATCCGGACACGTTCTTCATCGTACTCCCACTGGAGCTGAGTCACATCTTCTGGCACATACTCATCAACACCTGCACCTGTATTGTTGCAATCTGTGAGCCACAAGGACTCAGCAATCATGTAACCCGGGTACCAAAACTATGTGAGCTTTTGGGTTTGGAAGGGGTAAGTGTTGAGGTTGCAGCAAGCACTAAGCATGTATTTGGTGGCTATCTTACGAGAACATGAATGTAAATATGGTGTTCTACGGAAAATGGTCGAGAACTACCAGGATCACTAAGTGATCCTGAACACCTACTTACGTCAAACATAAACCCACCATGTTCTCTCTCGGTTCATGTTCACGAGTAGAGATCATCATGGTTACGCACACAGTTGGTGTATTTTATTAGAGTTTACTTCAAGTTGGATATAACCGGGTGTTAAACAAAATTTCCAAGTTTCCACATAACCACGGGCATGGCTCTTCGAAAGATTTAACCCTGCAGGGGTGCTCCAACTAATCCATCACAAATTAACCACACGCTTTGCAGGAATATAATTGACTGAGAGATTACCCATGATCACTTGAGAAGAATCCTCTACTTCAGCAGCGTTCAACATGTTCACTCTAGCTGTCTTGGGATTATGCTTCACCATAGCATTGCCTGGAGATCTGACTGGAGGAGGTGGAAGACGCCGCTGGTTGCACTTGTTTGAGTAGTGACCCTTCTGACCACACTTGTGACAAGTAACCTCTGACAGTGCACGAAAGTTGCCTAGAGGAGGAACATTAGCAGACTTGGGTGCCTGGGGCCTTTGCTGATAACCTAGGTTGGTTGGGTGGGAAGAATCACGACCATCGAACTGCCTCTGCTGCTGAGGGGGACGAAATGGAGGATGAGGAGGAACCCAATACTTCTGCTGCTTAGGGACAGTTTGAGAGATGGAAAAAGAAGAGTAGGATTCCTTGGAACGCTTCCTGGTGTTCTCCAACTTGAGGTGAGTTGCCTCGACCTTAAAATCCATGTTGTAGAACTGATCAAACTCACGAGGCTCTTGCAATACTAGACCCGGCAGAAGTTCATCCTTGAGACCACCTCTAAACTGATAAATCATGGACTTGTCGTGAGGAACATCTTGTTTAGCATAGCGGGCCAGATTCTGGAACTTCACATTATACTGATAGACAAACTTACTTCCCTGCTTCAGGTGCCTAAACTTCTCATGCATCTCCATGACAAAGCTCGTCGGAATATAATGGGCCTTGAAGTCACGGCAGAAATCATCCCAGCTGATAACACGATCACCCCTGGAGTCCTTGATAACCATGGTACGTAACATACATCCAGCCACGTTCTACATCGTACTCCCACTGGAGCTGACTCAAATCTTCAGGCACATACTCATCAACAAATGCACCTGTATTGTTGTAATCTATGAGCCACGGGGACTCAGTAATCATGTAACCCGGGTACCGAAACTATGTAAGCTTTTGGGTTTGGAAGGGGTAAGTGTTGAGGTTGCAGCAAGCACTAAGCATGTATTTGGTGGGTATCTTACGAGAACATGAATGTAAATATGGTGTTCTATGAAATACGGTCGAGAAGTACCATGATCACTAAGTGATCCTGAACACCAACTTACGTCAAACATAACACCATGTTCTCTCTCGGTTCATGTTCACGAGCAGAGACCATCACAGTTACGCACACAGTTGGTGTCTTTTATTAGAGCTTACTTCAAGTTGGATATAACCGGTGTTAAAAAATATCCAAGTTGTCACATAACCGGGGGCACGGCTTTTCGAAAGATTTAACCCTGCAGGGGTGCTCCAACTAATCCATCACAAATTAACCACACGTCGCAGGAATAACCTTGACCATGGATCTCGTGATCTTCCTAGGCAATTCCAAGGGAAAAGCGACACCTCGAGATAGCCCGAAGAAGATCGGAGTTCCTCACGCAAGATATTCAAGAAAGGTAAAACAAGTCCAACAAGACCGCCCAACGTGTCGACGAACCTGATAGGAGCCGCGTATCTCATTCTCAGCACACGACAGATAAGCAAAGCGTACGGTGGCATGATAGAAATCTCCCAAGTTGCCCCCGGTTGGCCCCGCACGGTGCTCTAGTTTGGACCTACACTCATGAGGAGCACCGGCCCGGGTTGTTGATTAATTATCCACGGGGTTGCAAAGCCCTATGCACTTCTATTAAGTTGTTAAGCAAATGTAGTACCAAAGTTAGGTCTTGCCAGACAAGCTTTAATCTCAAATGAATGATCAAGGGGGTCCCCATAACAACCCCGAGCATGTTAGGAGCGCAAAATATGGAACATAACACCGGTACAAGTAGTTTTGGCCGTAAAGTGGAACAAAACACCGAGCAAAAGGCCAAGCTTCGACCTTACCAAGATATATATGTGCATTAAATTAAATAGCAGAAAATATTGTGATATCTCCAGATATCCATGTTATCACATGGAAACAACCTGCACCCGCATCTAAGAATGCTATAAGAGGGGCTGAGCAGCGGTAACTTAGCCAAACAAGGATTGCTAGATAGTTGAGGGGTTAGAGGCTATCATGGCAATGTAGGAGGCTTGACATTCAAGTGGTAGGTAATGCAAATGTAACGATAAGAGCGAGACATCTAGAAAAGCAAAAATAGTGTTGGGATGCGGGCACGAACATCTTGCCTGTTGGTTCTTTAGATGGACAAAGTGTTGGGTCCTTAGATGGACAAAGTGTTGGGTCCTTGTAGTTCTACTCTCCTGGATCCTCGTACTCAGGTTCAACACTCGCGTCTACCCAAAGATAAACATCACCAAATAAACAAACAAACAAGGTGCAATGCACACCCGAGATTATGCATGATTCCTTTGAAATATTTAACATGGCAACCCTAAGCTAGTCATGTTTCTCATGCAATAGTTAAGTTATTAGACTTCTGGACAGAACCACATGTTAAGTTGTTTGAAAACATGCATGATCATTGCAAATATGGATTCTTCATGCAAAATTGGTGCAAATGCATATGTAAAACATAGGAAATGGAGTAACGGTTCTCACGATACACTCATGGCAAGGTACAAAGACGAAATACAAGACAAGGAAGTCCATGGGCTATTCCTTGGTATTCCAAGGTAGCCACTGGTTAGGAAATGAAAAACCTACCACAATATAGCCAAATATCAAGAAAAACAATGGATCATAGCTCCCACAAGCCACAACACAAAACCACACACACCATGTCCAAAACAGCAACATAGCAACTTGCACAACAAATATCTAGAGCTACAGGATGTTTCCAACCACAACAAAAGTATGTACAGAAACTACATAACATGTTGAACCAATCATCCAACTACACAAACTTTAAAGGAGGCAAGAATCACTAGCAATGAAGCTCACAAGATGGCATGGTGAAACAGATTCTATGGACTTGGTGAAAATCACAGTTTTCTGGAATCTGAGTTAACCTGATGGCAATTTGACAGCAGAAAACAATGATGCTAGAGACCACCTCATGGCATGAAAATTAACAGGATGGTAGAGGATAATATCTACTAGAAAACACTAGCAGTGAGCTTTAGCTAAAACACAACAGAACTCTTGGTAGCATCCACTAAACATGGCATCAAAATAACTACAGCATCCCAGACTTAGAAATATTTAGCATGTCGAAAACAGCAACATTTTATTAGCTACTTTGGAGCAAGAAACCCACTTACAACAAGCATATCATGTCAAAAGAAAATACCAGGGCATAGAACTCACAAAACTCTACCACTTTCATGTTGACACAATTATCATAGCATGCATGGATTTATTTATACATAATTGACAAAATGGCATGATGGAATAAAATGACATTTTGCAAAACTTGCTCAAAAGCTAAAACAAACTATACCAATGGATTCCTGGGATTTTTCTACCCCAAATCCATGTATCATATTCATACCCCTATGCTTGCATGCAAAAACATCACACAAAGCTAGCTCGAAAAATGCACATAAACCCTATTTGAGTTATAAGTTAGAATTTTCCTAAAATGTCTACTGCTAGAAATGGCAATGCCCATTTCTGGACATATCCCAAAATGGAATTAAATCTAATAAATAGAAACAAACAAGCAATAAAATAAAACGGAAAAAATAAATAAAAGGAGGGGACCCACGTGGCAGTGAGCGATGGCCCCTCTGTGAGTATGACAAGTGGGGCCATGCCCACTGTCGTACACACACAACACACATAGGGCCACACCATAAGCAGAGCACATGCACATGGGATCATGCCCGTGGCCACACCAGATCCCATGCGCACACACATAGCAAATCACAAAAAAAGGGGGTTGCGCCTGCGGGGGATCGACACGGGTCTCCCTGCTGGGAGGGCAGGGCGCTGGCCACTTGTCTAGGAAGGGGAGTCTGCTAGTATAGGGGGTTCTGTTCTTTTGAATAGGCCCCTACTGCTGCTGGACTGCTATCGGCCACCAGAAGTAGAGGAGTATGCCGGCGAGCGAGGAGGTGACGGAGGCGGTCAAGGGCTATCGGCGGATGCTGCGGGCTCACTAGGGGGTCCATTCCCACACTCAGAGGGGGGATTACCTATGTGCTGAGGCAGGGCTCGAGCTCGAGCTTGCGCTCGCTCGGGCATGGCGGCTTCGGTAGCTACACGGGCATGACAACAGCGATACCAACGGGAAACGGCACGGGACAGGACGCGGGGTCGATGCTCACCGAGAGGAGGCAAAGACGGGCTCGGCGTGGTGACAAGGAAGAAGATCCACGCGGGGCTGCGGATGCGCAACGGAGCAGAGGAAGAAGCCGACGAGGAGGAGCCGCCCTTCTCCTCCTAGCTCCATGAATAGCTTGAGGACGATGGCGGGGACCTCTAGGACATGTCAAAGAACATAGGGCAACGGTCGGAGGCAAGGAAGACGTCGGCGACGATCGCCGGCTCTCTGAACTCTCTGAACCTCCCACTGAATCTCTCTGAACTTACCCACACGAGGGGAGCAGGAAGGAAGGAGAGGGAGGTGCGGCAGTGTGAGGAGGGAGGGGAAACCCTAGGGACGCGTCGGACTTTGTAGGGGCATGGATGGGATGGCGCCTCGACGTCCGTGAGCAACAGCGACATCTCTCTCTCTCTCTCTCTCTCCCGTGCGCTCTTTGCCTGACGGAAAGGAGGAAGACGGAGCAGGTGGCCGTCAGGAGTGAGGAGCTGGGCCTCGACCAGCGAGATGGGCCAGGAAGAGCCCATCTGCCTCCTCTCTCTCTCAACAGAAAACAAAACAATTTGCTTTATTTTTAAAACCCTAGAGAACAAAATGAGGCAAGAACCAGAGGGAGAAGTTCAAAAGAAAAGAATACATTTTTGAGATCACAAAAATGCGAGCAATTTAATAAAAATGATTTAGAATTTTTAAGGCAAGCAAATTAATTCACTTAATCATACTAATTAGGCAGTGCTTGCAAAATATTATAAAAGGGAAAAACTTCAACCATGAGAGAGGAATATTTTATTATTCCTACCGATTATTTAGAAGATGTTCAACAATTTTAAAGTGAGAAAATAACAAGGAAATTATTATCATGTGGAATATTCAAGGAGAGAAGAGATGATGGTTTTGTTTCTATAGAAATTGTGGAGGGTTATCTCACAAAGAACACAAGTGTCACCATCACACCAACATCACATAACACCCTCTCACCCCAAAAACTACACACCACAGTCATGACAAACAATAATAAGATGGACTTGATGATATGAACATGATGCCATGGTGCATGATGCATGAAATGACAATGCAAGGTTGAAATTCAAACTCAAGAAGTCATTGCAATAAGAGGTCCACATGAGGAACATACAATATGGCAAGGGAGTGCACTTGGGCTGTTACAACTCTCCCACACTACAAGAGGATCTCGACCCGAGATCTATGAACGAAAGAACTTTGGAAATTCGGAACGGAGAAGATCCTCACGTTCCCAAGTAGCTTCTTTGTCAGAATGATGAGAGCACTTCACCTTGAGAAACTTGATTGACTTGTTGTGAGTCTTACGCTCAGTTTCTTCCAGAATAGCAACTCGATGCTCATGATAGGATAGGTGTTCTTGGAGATCAATATCTTGGAGGTCAATGGTACGCTCGGGAGTCTTGAAGCGCCTTCGGAGCTGATAGACATGGAAGACATCATGCACATTTGTGAATTTTGGAGGAAGTTTGAGTTGGTAGGCAAGGTCACCTCTCTTGGCCAAAACTCTGAAAGGACCCACAAAGCGAGGAGCTAGCTTCCCTTTGATTCCAAAACGTTGAGTGTCCTTCATGGGAGAAACTCTGAGATAGACAAAATCATCGATTTGGAAGGAGACATCCCAGTGTTTGTTATCATAGAAGCTCTTCTGGCAGGATTTAGCTGCTTTGAGATTCTCACGAATGACACGACACATCTCTTCTACTTCAGTGATCATGTCATTGCCTAGAATTTGATGCTCACCGGTTTCATACAATTTGAGCGGGGTACGGCACTTCATGTTGTAGAGAATCTCGAATGGGGCCTTGCCTGAACTAGCCTGGAAGCTATTGTTGTATGAAAATTTGGCGTAAGGAAGCAGTCTTCCCACTTCATGCCGAAAGAAATCACACAGGCTCTGAGCATGTCTTCGAGGATTTGATTGACTCTCTCCACTAGGCCAATTGTCTGAGGATGGAATGCAGTGCTGAAATGAATCTTGGTACCCATAGCAGTCTGGAAGGAGTCCCAGAACTTGGAAGTGAAGAGGCTTCCACAATCTGAGGACTACCATGCAAATAAACTATCCTTGACGTATACAGCTCTGCTAGTTGAGCTTCCGAGATAGAATCTTTGACCGGAAGGAAATGGGCATCTTTGGTCATCTTGTCTATAACCATCTCCACATGATCGAATTTCCACTCTGGAATAGGCCAAGGCTGAAGGAGACCTGCTGGACGTTGATGTTACGCCTTCACTCTGCGACAAACATCACACTCGTTCACGAATTGAGCAATTTCACGCTTCATGCGAGTCCACCAGAAGGTTTTCTTGAGGTCCTGATACATCTTGGAACTGCCTGGATGTATTGAGAGGAGAGAATTGCGTGCTTCATCCATGATAACCTTTCTGAGATCACCTTTTGGAACCACCAGACGTTCATCAAAGAACAAGGCATCTTTGTCATCAACTCTAAAGCACTTATACTTCGGAATGCACTTGGCCACACCTTTCTTCACTTTCTTCACCATAGCATCAAGAAGTTGAGCTTGGTGAATCTGATCTTCCAGAGTCGAATAGACTTGAAGATTAGGAAGAAATCCCTGCGGAATCATCTGGAGATTGAGCTTGCGGAAGGCTTCACAAAGCTCGGGTTGAAGAGGCTTCAGGATAAGACTGTTGTAGTACGCCTTTCGGTTGAGCGCGTCTGCAATGACATTTGCTTTACCAGGTGTATACTTAATGCTTGGATTGAAGTCCTTAGTCATTTCCACCCAACGAGACTGTCGAAGATTAAGAGTGGGTTCAGTGAAAATGTCCTACAAGCGCTTCTGATAGGTGTACACCTCAACTGGTCTACCCAACAACAAATGTATCCAAGTCATCAGAGCATGCGCAACTGCCTCCAGCTCAAGATCATGAGTGGGTTAGTTCTTCTCTCTAGGCTTCAGCTGGTGCGAGGTATAAGGAACAATCTTCTTATCTTGCATGAGAATGCCACCAAGACCTTGGAGGGAAGCATCACAGAACACTTGGAAAGGATTTTATTGCTCGGGAGGAACGAGAACTGGAGCTGAAGTCAGCTTCTGCTTGAGCGTATTGAACGCCACATCACACTCAAGAGACCAAGTATACTTGACATTCCTCTGGAGGAGGTTGGACAGAGGCTTAGCAATTGAGAGAAGTTCTCCACGAATCTTCTGCAGTAACTTGCATGCCCGAGGAAGCTATGAAGCTACTTGACATTTTGGGGAGGCTCCCACTTCAAGATTGCCTCAACTTTCTCAGGGTGCACTTTAATGCCCTCGGCAAAGATTACATGCCCAAGGTACACCACTTCATTGAGCCAAAACTCACACTTGGAAAACTTAGCATAGAATCGATGCTCTCTTAGCTTGTCAAGCACAAGTCGGAGATGCTCTCCATGTTCTTCTTCAGTCTCCCAGAACTCAAGAATATCATCCAAATACACCAAGACGAACTCATTTTTAAGAGGAGAGAATATGAAGTTCATCATTCTGGAGAAGGTTGGTGGAGCATTGGTGAAACCAAAGGACATGACGGTGTACTCATAAGAGCCAAAACTTATCCGAAAAGCAGTCTTTGGAATATCTTCTCCACGAATGCGAATCTGATGATAGACCATGTGAACATCTAGCTTTGAGAAAACCTTGGCACCTTTCAGTTGTTCAAACAACTCATTGATGTTAGGAAGTGGGTACTTGTTTCCGAGTGTCTTTTTATTCAATGGGCGGTAATCGGCACAAAGTCGGTCCATGCCATCCTTCTACTTGACACAAAACGCCACAACCCCATGGACAAGAACTTGGTCTGATCATACCCAGACATTCTTGTTCATCTAGCTGTTTCTTCAACTCTTTCAGCTCTTCGGAGCCAAGCTTATAAGGATGCTTGCAAACCGGTTCAGTTCCAGGTTCGACGTCAATCACAAACTCAACTGGCCGATGCGGAGGCATTCCTGGCAATTCTTCGGGAAAGACATCTTCATACTCGCAGACCACCAGAATCTGAGAAATGGCTAAGATTTCACCCTTCCCATTAATAGCAAAGAGACGAATCGTGTCATCGGCAGCGGCGAAAATGATCACGTCTTCTGAAGGATGAGTCAATTTGACTTCTTTGGCTTGACAATCAACACGCACCTTGTTCATAGCCAGAAAATCCATGTCAAGAATGAGATCAATATCGGAATTACCAAGAACATAAGGAGAAGCCAAGAAGGAATAATTGCCCATCTTGATAGAAATATCCGGAACCACCTAATCGGTTCTCATCGAAGAGCCCGGAGAAACAATACCCAATGGTCTATCCAATGATGCCGAAGGGAAATCATGCTTTATGAAAATGGCTTTGACATGAAACAATGCGATGCACTAGTATCAAACAACACTTTTGTAGGAATAGAATTGACTGAGAGATTACCCATGATCACTTGAGAAGAATCCTCTGCTTCGGCTGTGTTCACCATGTTCACTCTAGCTGTCTTGGGATTATGCTTCACCATAGCATTGCCTGGAGGTCTGACTGGAGGAGGAGACAGAAGACGCCGTTGGTTGCACTTGTTTGAGTAGTGACCCTTCTGACCAAGGTTGTCAGAATCATGATTTTGAATCGGATCAGAACTCTGATGGCAGGATCGCAAATCGTAGAATATTCACTATTAGGATCGTAGAAACGTAGATTCTATGAACGAAAGTCGTAGAATCATAGGGGTTAGTTTGGATCGTAAAGTCGTAGAATCGTATAACAGAATCGCGATTCTGACAACCTTGCTTCTGACCACACTTGTGACAAGTAACCTTTGACAGTGGACGGAAGTTGCTTGGAGGAGGAACATTAGCCGACTTGGGTGCCTGGGGCCTTTGCTGATAACCTGAGTCGGGTGGGTGGGAAGAACCATGACCACCGAACTACCTCTTCTGCTGAGGGGGACGAAATGGAGGAGGAGGAACCCAATACTTCTGCTGCTTAGGGACCATGTGAAAGCTGGAAGAAGAAGAGTAGGATTCCCTGGAATGCTTCCTTGAGTTCTCCAACTTGAGGTGAGTTGCCTCGACCTTCAAATCCATGTTGTAGAACTGATCAAACTCACGAGGCTCTTGCAAGACTAGACCCGACAGTAGTTCATCCTTGAGACCACCTCTGAACTGATAAATCATGGACTTGTCATCGGAAACATCTTGTTTAGCATAGCGGGCCAGATTTTGGAACTCGACGTTGTACTGATAGACAAACTTGCTTCCCTTCTTCAGGTGCCTGAACTTCTGACGCATCTCCTCGACAAAGTTCGTCGGAATGTAGGGCCCTGAAGTCACGACAGAAATCATCCGAGCTGATAACACAATCATCTCTGGAGTCCTTGTATTGCCGCCACCAATCTGCTACCTCACCCTTGAGCTGAAACATCGCAAAGCTGACATAGTCATCTGGTCTGACATTGCTATACTCGAAGTGCTTGCTCATGTCGCAGAGCCAATCATCCACGTCAGAAGGCTGTTCACAATAGGTGAAAGACTTGGGCTGGTTGGCAAGGAATTGGTTGAGTGTCACGAACTAAGGCTGATTCTTGAAATGTCCTTGATAACCTTGTTGTCCCTGATCTCTCTCTTGGAACAGCCTGAGAAACATCTGAGTATTCGCATTGGTCATGGCCATCACATCTTGCCAAGCTTCTGGATGAGGAGGCGGAGGGGGGGTGGAGGGTTAGACTGCTCCACATCATGACTCGGATTCCCATGAGTTGGTGGAGCCATCCTGGAGATGGACAAGAACATTAGCAAACCATTGACAAAGATGAAGCAATAAGTTGAATCAAATGGCTTGAAAGAAATTGCAATGAATTTCATCACATGCATTCGAACTAAAAATTTAGTATGAACGCATACTTCAGGTTCGGAATAACATCACAGATCTTCAAGCCACTTGCAATAACACAAAACTATTGAGGTAGGGTTGCTCGAAACAAATGTATAGACCTGATACATCTGAAGAAAGATGATCCTAGGTGCCAAATATCCATTAGCATGGAGTTTCTACATGCGCTTTATACCAATATGACATTTAGCGGCAGTGCCACAAGTATGTGGTACTATCATTATTAACTTTGTATCTTTTGACATCAATGTTATGAACATGTGTACTACTACGATCAAGATTTCAACAAACCATTCTCACTGGGTGCATGACCATTGAAGGTATTATTCATGTAACCAGAATAACTATTATTCTCTGACTTAAATGAATAACCGTATTGCAACAAACATGATCTAATCATGTTCATGCTCAACGCAAATCACCAAATAACATTTATTTAGGTTCATCACTAATCCTGAAGGTAAGAGAGCGTGCGATGTTGATCACATCAACCTTGGAAACATTTCCAACACACATCGTCACCTCACCCTTAGCTAGTTCTCCGTTTATTCTGTAGCTTTTATTTCGAGTTACTAACATTTAGCAACCGAACCGGTATCCAATACCCAGGTGCTACTAGGAGTACTAGCAAGGTACACATCAATAACTCATATATCAAATATACTTCTGTCGATGTTGCCAGCCTTCTTATCTACCAAGTATCTAGGGTTGTTCCGCTTCAGCGACCTCTCACCTCATAATAGAAGCACTTAGTCTCGGGTTTGAGTTCAACTTTGGGTTGCTTCACTGGAGCAGCAACTGACTTGCTATCCATGAAGTTTCCCTCCTTGCTCTTGCCCTTTTCGAAACTAGTGGTTTGATTAACCATCAACACTTGACGCTCCTTCTTGATTTCTACCTTCACGGTGTCAAACATCGCGAACAACTCAGGGATCAATACTTCTATCCCTGGTGTATTATAGTTCATCACTAAGTTCTAGTAGCTTTAGTGACAGTGACTTGGAGAACTATATCAATCACTATCTTATCTGGAAGATCAACTCCCACTTGATTCAAGCGATTGTAGTACCCAGACAATCTGAGTACATGCTCAACGATTGAGCTATTCTCCTTCATCTTACAAGCAAAGAATCTTGTTGGAGATCTCATATCTCGCAACAAAGGCACGAGCCTGAGATCACAATCTCTGCTCCTAGAACATCTCATATGTTCCGTGACGTTCAAAACGTTTTGGAGCCTCAATTCTAAGCCGTAATGCATGACGCACTAAACTATCAAGTAGTCATCGAAACGTGCCTGTTAGATGTTCACAACATCTATAGACGACGCTAGAGGGGGTGGCGCACCGACCGGTGCATTAAGGACATAAGCCTTCTGTGCAGCAATGAGGACAATCCTCAGATCACGGACCCAGTCCGCAATTTTGCTACCAACATCTTTCAATTCTATTTCTCTAGGAACATATAAAAATACAAGGGAGCTACAGCGCGAGCTAGTAATCTACAACATAATTTGCAAAGACACTTTGACTATGTTCATGATAATGAGTTCAATTAATCATATTACTTAAGAACTCCCACTCAAATTGACATCCCTCCGATCATTCGAGTGATACATGATCCAAATTCACCAACTCAAGTCCGATCATCACGTGAGTTGAGGTGGCTGCAATGGTGAACATCATTATGTTGATCATATCTACTATATGACTCATGTTCGACCTTTCGGTCTCTCGTGTTCCGAGGCCATGTCTGTACATGCTAGGCTCGTCAAGTTTAACCCGAGTGTTCTGCGCGTGCAAATCTGGCTTGCACCCGTTATATGTGAACGTAGAGTCTATCACACCCGATCATCACGTGGTGTCTCAACACGACGAACTTTCGCAACGGTGCACACTCGGGGAGAACACAATTTATCTTGAAATTAAGTGAGGGATCACCTTATAATGCTACCGTCGTCCTAAGCAAAACAAGGTGCATAAAAATGATTAACATCACATGCAAATCATAAGTGACATAATATGGCCATGAACTTGTGCTTTTGATCTCCATCTAGAAAGCACCAGCATGATCTCCATCGTCACCGTCATGACACCATGATCTCCATCAACGTGTCGCCATCGGGGTTGTCACGCCCTGCATGCTTCTACTACTATTGCTACCGTAGCAATAAAGTAAAGCATTACATAGCGCTTAATGATTGACACGCAGGTCATACAATAATTAAAGACAACCCTATGGCTCCTGCCGGTTGCCGTACTCATCGACATGCAAGTCGTGATAATCTATACATCACATGATCATCTCATACATCACATATATCACATCATGTAATTGGCCATATCATATCACAACATACCCTGCAAAAACAAGTTAGACGTCCTCTAATTGTTGTTGCAAGTTTTACGTGGCTGCTACGGGTATCTAGCAAGAACGATTCTCACCTACGCATAAACCACAACGGTGATACATAGATTGCTTTTCAACCTTCTCAAGGACCGCCTTTGTCGGATCCGATCCAACTAAAGTGAGAGAAACTGTCACCCGCAAGCCATCTAAGCAACAAGTTGCATCGAGGGAACCGGTCTCTCGTAAGCGTACGAGTAATGTTGGTCCGGGCCGCTTCATCTCACAATCCCGCTGAACCAAAATCCGACCAAGGGAGGAAGCAATCTAAGCATCAACGCCCACAAACCTTTTGTGTTCTACTCGAGATCTCATCGAACCATCAACCTAGCTCATGATGCCACTGTTGGGGAACGTCGCATGGGAAACAAAAAATTTCCTACGCACACGCAAACCTATCCATGGTGATGAGCATCTATGAGAGGGAGAGTGGATCTACATACCCTTGTAGATCGCTAAGCGGGAAGCGTTAAGAAACGCGGTTGGTGTAGTCGAACATCTTCGCGATCCAAATCGCCGAGCGTCCCGCGATCTCATCACGATCCGTCCCGCGATCCAATCACGATCCGTCCCGTGAACTCATCACGATCCGTCCCACGATCTCATCACGATCCGTCTCACGATCTTGATCACGATCTGTCCCACGAACTCATCACGATCCGTTCTGCGATCTCATCACGAACTGTCTCGCGATCTCGATCACGGTCCTTCCGATCTAGCGCCGAATGGACGGCACCTCCGCGTTCAGCACACGTGCAGCTTGATGACGATCTCCACCGTCTTGATCCAGAAAGAGGAGGTGGAGAGGAGAGAGAGTTCACCGGCAGCGTGACGGTGCTCCGGTGATGGTGGTGGAGCAATTCCGGCAGGGCTTCGCCTAAGCGCTGCGGAAAACCGATCTAGAGGAGAAACTATGCACCGGTGGAATGGGTAGCACGTGGCCGGAAATTCTGTCCAAAAACCACCCAATCCACTAGTATATATAGGAGGAGAGGAGAGGAGAGGCATCCAAGGCCTTTGGGTCGGCCGAAATAGGAGGTGGGAGCAATCCTACTTCACCTCCAATCCTAGTTGGAGTAGGATTGCCTCCTATTGGCTGATTTTCCACTTTTTGCTTTAGGACTTTCTCTCCTGCGCCATGGGCCTTTGTGGCTGTTTTCCCAGCCCACTAAGGGATGGTTATTATTCTCCCACAGCCCATGGACCTCTTGGGGTCGAAATACCCCTCCCGGAGGTCCTACGGTACACTACCGGCACTCCCGGTACAATACCGATACTCCCGGTACACTACCGATGAGCCCGAAACTTTTCCGGAAACCAAACTGGGACTTCCTATATATGAATATTTACCTCCGGACCATTCCGGAGCTCCTCGTGACGTTCGGGATCTCATCCGGAACTCCGAACAACCTTCGGTCACCACCATACATAACTCTACACTACCGAAACGTCACCGAACCTTAAGTGTGCAGACCCTGCGGGTTCGAGAACTATGTAGACATGACCGAGACACCTCTACGGTCAATAACCAATGGCGGGACCTGGACGTCCACATTGGTTCCTACATATTCTACGAAGATCTTTATCGGTCGAACCTCTATGTCAAGGATTCAGTTAATCCCGTATATCGTTCCCTTTGTTCTTCGGTATGTTACTTGCCCGAGATTCGATCGTCGGTATCTCCATACCTAGTTCAACCTCGTTACCGGCAAGTCTCTTTACTCGTTCCATAATACAAGATCCCGCAACTAACAATTAGTCACATTGCTTGCAAGGCTCATTGTGATGTTGTATTACCGAGTGGGCCCTGAGATACCTCTCCGTTACACGGAGTAACAAATCCCAGTCTCGATCCATGCCAACTCAACAGACACCATCGGAGATACCTGTAGAGCACCTTTATAGTCACCCAGTTACGTTGCGACGTTTGATACACACAAGGCACTCCTCCGATATCCGTGAGTTGCATGATCTCATGGTCATAGGAACATATACTTGACATGCAGAAAACAGTAGCAATAAACTGACACGATCATATGCTATGTTTGTAGTTTGGGTATTATCCATCACACCATTCTCCTAATGATGTGATCCCGTTATCAAATGACATCTCATGTCCATGGCTAGGAAACCTTAACCATCCTTTGATCAACGAGCTAGTCCATTAGAGGCATACTAGGGACATGGTTTTGTCTATGTATCCACACATGCATTTAAGTCTCCGATCAATACAATTATAGCATGGATAATAAACGATTATCATGAACAAGGAAATATGATAATAACTAATTTATTATTGCCTCTAGGGAATATTTCCAACAGATGTGCCAAGAATCCCTTAGAGCTCAAGTCCCCAGAAGAAATCAAGTCAGACAAGAGGCACCAAGACAGAACTCTTTCACATCGGCATCATATATTTTCCAAATTATCCGCGTGATCCTAAAAAAAGTTTGAGCAAGAAGAGGAGTAGAATCAAAATTCCTAAGTCGAATACCTCACCAGAGTATAGAAGAGGAGTAAAAGAAACCTACTCTCCGATATAAGTAGACTCAAAATAGTTTTTACTAGACTCGACTTGGCCAAGTTCGATCAAGCAAAGGGCTCCTATGGTCGTATGGCTCTAAATACCAAGTTGTCACGCGCAAGATGCGCTCCTATCCTTATTTAGGCATGGGGGCCTTGACAGGGATAGAGACGCATCTCATCATTTCGCAAGTGCAGTAAACATTGCATACATGTATTAAGAGATGAGTATATGAGTTGGCTTACACTCGCCACAAGCTAAATTACAAGTTCACACAATTATTCAAGCATCATACAAAAGACAGGGTCCATCTACGGATGAAATAAAATGAAGAAAGAAGCAATGTAAAGATGCCTTGCTATCCCAACGATCACGGCCATGGCCTCTCTACTCATCGGGGTACGTGACATATATTCGACCACGTTCTTTATCATACTCCCACTGGAGCTAAGTCACATCTTCTGGCACATACTCATCAACACCTACACCTGTATTGTTGTAATCTGTGAACCACATGGAATCAGCAATCATGTAACCCGGGTATCGAAACTATGTAATCTTTTGGGTTTGGAAGGGGTAACTGTTGAGGTTGCAGCAAGCACTAAGCATGTATTTGGTGGCTATCTTACGAGAACATGAATGTAATTATGGTGTTCTACGAAAGATGGTCGACAAGTACCATGATCACTAAGTGATCCTGAACACCTACTTACGTCAAACATAATCCCACCGTGTTCTCTCTCGTTTCATGTTCACGAGCAGAGACAATCACGGTTACGTACACACATGGTGTATTTTATTAGAGTTTACTTCAAGTTGGATATAACCGGGTTTTAAACAAAATATCCAAGCTTCCACATAACCACGGGCACGGCTTTCCGAAAGATTTAACCCTGCAAGGGTGCTCCAACTAATCTATCACAAATTAACCACATGATGTGGGAATAACCTCGACCACGGATCTCGTGATCTTCCTAGGCAATTCCAAAGGAAAACCGACACCTCGAGGTAGCCCGAAGAAGATCGGAGTTCCTCACGCAAGACATTCGAGAAAGGTAAAACAAGTCCAACAAGACCGCCGGACGTGTCGACGAACCCGATAGGAGCCGTGTATATCATTCTCAGGACATGACAGATAAGCCAAGCATACGGTGGCATGATAGAAATCTCCCGAGTTGCCCCGGGTTGGCCCCGCACGGTGTCCTAGTTTGGACCAACACTCATGAGGAGCACTGGCCCGGGTTGTTGATTAATTATCCACGGGGTTGCAACGCCCTATGCATTTTTATTAAGTTGTTAAGCAAATGTAGTAGCAAAGTTGGGTCTTGCCAGACAAGCTTTAATCTCAAACGAATAATCAAGGGGTCCTCATAACAACCTCGAGCATGTTAGGAGCGCAAAATATGGAACATAACACTAGTAACAAGTTTCTACGGCGGTAAAAGTGGAACAAAACACCAAGCAAAAGGCCAAGCCTTCCACCTTACCAAGATATATATGTGCATTAAATTAAATATCAGAAAACATTGTGATATCTCCAGACATCCATGTTATCACATGGAAACAGCCTGCACCTGCATCTATGAACGCTATAAGAGGGGTTGAGCAGTGGTAACTTAGCCAAACAAGGTTTGCTAGGTAGTGGAGGGGTTAGAGGCTATCATGTAAATCTAGGAGGCTTGACATTCAAGTGGTAGGTAACAAAAATGTAACGATAAGAGTGAGACATCTAGCAAAGCAAAAATAGTGTCGGTATCCGGGTACGATCATCTTGCCTGTTGGTTCTTTAGATGGACAAAGAGTTGGGTCCTCGTAGTTCTACTCTCCTGGATCCTCGTACTCAGGTTCAACACTCGCGTCTACCCAAAGATAAACAACACCAAATAAAAAAATAACCAAGGTGCAATGCACACCCAAGATGATGCATAATTCCTTTGAAGTATTTAACATGGCAACCCTAAGCTAGTCATGTTTCTCATGCAATAGTTAAGTTATTAGAATTCTGTACAGAACCTCATGTTAAGTTTTTTGAACATGCATGATCATGGAAAATATGTATGCTTCATGCAAAATCGACGCAAATGCATATGTAAAACATAGGAAACGGAGTAACGGTTCTCACGATACGCTCACGGCAAGGTACGAAGACGAAATACAAGACAAGGAAGGCCATGGGCTATTCCTTGGTATTCCAAGGTAGCCACATGTTAGGAAATGAAAAAGTAACCACAATAGAGCCAAATATCAAGCAAAATAATGGAGCATATCTCCCACAAGCCACAACACAAAACCATACACACCCTGTCCAAAAGAGCAACATAGCAAGTTGCACATCAAATATCTAGAGCTACAGGATGTTTCCAACCACAACCAAAGTATGTACAGAAACTACATAACATACTTAACCTATCATCCAACTACACAAACTTTAAAGGAGGCAAGAATAACTAGCAATGAAGCTCACAAGATGGCATGGTGAAACGGATTCTAGGGACTTAGTGAAAATCACAGTTTTCTGGAATCTGAGTTAACCTGATAGCAATTTGACAGCAGAAAACAATGATGCTATAGACCACCTCATGGCATGAAAATTAACATAATGGTAGAGGACAATATCTACTACAAAACACTAGCACTGAGCTTTAGCTAAAACACAACAGAACTCTTGGTAGCATCCACTAAACATGGCATCAAAATAACTACAGCATCCCAGACTTAGGAATATTTAGCATGTTGAAAACAACAACATTTTATTAGCTACTTTGGAGCAAGAAACCCACTTACAACAAGCATATCATGTCAAAAGAAAATACCTGGGAATAGAACTCACAAAACTCTACCACTTTCATGTTGACACAATTATCATAGCATGCATGGATTTATTTATACATAATTGACAAAATGGCATGATGGAACAAAATGACATTTTTCAAAACTTGCTCAAAAGCTAAACAAACTATACCAATGGATTCTGGCATTTTTCTACCCCAAATCCATGTATCATACCCCTATGCTTGCATGTAAAAACATCACACAAAGCTAGCTCGAAAAATGCACATAAACCCTATTTGAGTTATATGTTAGAATTTTCCTAAAATGTCTACTGCCAGAAAAGGCAATGCCCATTTCTGGACATATCCCAAAATGGAATTAAATCTAATAAACAGAAACAAACAAGCAATAAAATAAAACAGAAAAAATAAATAAAAGGAGGGGACCCACCTAGAAGTGAGCCAGGGCCCCTCTATGGGTATGACAAGTGGGGCCAGGCCCACTATCATACACACACGCACACACACAACACACACACACACACACACAGGGCCACACCAGAAGCACAACATAGGCACACGGGATCCTGCACGTGACCACACAAGATCCCACGCGCACACACACATCAATCACAAAAGGGGGGTGGGGTTTGCGCGCGCGGGCGATCGAACCCGGGTCTCCCCGCTCGGAGGGTGCGGCCCTGGCCACTGGGCTACAAAGGGGAGTCTGCTAGTATAGGGGGTTCCGTTATTTTGAACAGGCCCCTGCTGCTGCTGCACTGCTACCGGCGACCAGAACCAGAGGAGGACGCCGGCGAGCGAGGAGGCCACAGAGGCAGCCAAGGGCTACCGGCAGGTGCTACGGGCTTAGTGGGGGGTTCATTCCCGCACTCAACGGGGAGGGGGGTTACCTATGCGCTGAGGCAGGGCTCGAGCTCAAGCTTGCGCTCGCTCGGGCATGGCGGCTGCGGTAGCTACGCGGGCAAGACGACGGTGAGACCGATGGGAAACTACACGGGACACGACGCGGGGTCGGTGCTCAACGAGAGGGGGAGAAGACGGGATCGGTGCGGCAACGGGGAAGAAGATCCACATGGGGGTGCAGGTGCGTGACGCAGCAGAGGAAGAAGCAGACGAGGAGGAGCCGCCCTTCTCCTCCTAGCTCTATGAACAGCTTGAGGATGACGGCGGGGACCTCCAGGACATGTCGAAGAACATCGGGTGACGGTCGGAGGCGAGGAAGACGTCGGGGACAATTGCCGGCTCTCTGAACTCTCTGGACCTCTCATTGATTCTCTCTGAACTTACCTACAAGAGGGGAGGAGGAGGGAGGAAGAGGGAGGTATGGCATCGCGAGGAGGAAGGGGGAAACCCTAGGGACGCGGCGGACTTCATAGGGGCGTGGATGGGATGGCGGCTCGACGTCCGTGAGCCACGGTGATAGCTCTCTCTCTCTCTCTCTCTCTTGTGCGCTCTCTTCCTGACGGAAAGGAGGAAGACAGAGTAGGTGGTCATCAGGAGCGAGGAGTTGGGCCTCGGCCAGCGAGATGGGCGAGGAAGAGCCCATCTGCCCCCTCTCTCTCAACAGAAAACAAAACAATTTCCTTTATTTTTAAAACCCTAGAGAATAAAATGAGGCAAGGACGAGAGGGAGAAGTTGAAAAGAAAATAATACATTTTTTCAAGATCACAAAAATGCTAGCAATTTAATAAAAATGATTTGGTATTTTTAAGGCAAGCAAATTAATTCACTTAATCATACTAATTAGGCACTGCTTGCAGAATATTATAAAAGGGAAAAACTTCAACCATGAGAGAGGAATATTTTATAATTCCTAGCAGATTATTTGGAAGATGTTCAAAAAATTTAAAGAGAGAAAATAGCAAGGGAATTATTATCATGTGGAATACTAAAGGAGAGAAAAGGTGATGGTTTAGTTTCTATAGAAATTGTGGAGGGTTATCTCACAAAGAACACAAGTGTCACCATCACACCAACATCACAAAACACCCTCTCACCCCAACAACAACACACCATAGTCATGGCAAATAATAATAAGATGCACTTGATGATATGAACATGATGCCATGGTTCATGATGCATGAAATGACAATGTAAGGTTGAAATTCAAACTCAAGAAGTCATTGCAATAAGAGGTCCACATGAGGAACATACAATTATGGCAAGGGAGTGCACTTGGGCTGTTACATATTTCCAACAGGAGGATGATGAGGGAGTGAAAACCATTCAACCCTTAGTGTCGAGGACGCATCCTTTTCAAGAGGGGAGGATGAGGAGGACATGAAAAACATTTGTACACCCTATGTCATCGAAGGAGAAATCATAATAATTTGTGTCAAACTAATACATTGCCAGGCGAACGCTAACTTAAGTTCATATTGTAATGTTGAACACATGGCTGCATTTTCATCTCCTTCGTTGTTGGCTAAAATCAGGTGCAACATCAAAGAAGACTAACAACATTTCCAGTCCATGCCAAAAGAGTGTTTTATGGCAAAGAAATAGAGTTGCGAAGTAATAAGTTGTCCCATGGAGAAACAATGTTTTGGCACCGGTGACATAATTTTGCACAAGTTTGGATATCCCAACTTGCGAAAGGTTTGCACAACTCGAGTTCCCTACTGAAGTAAACATTGTTTGACTTGAGTGAACAATGTTGTTAGGGAACTGCCAACCACCTCCAACGAGAGATTTACGGAAGCTACCTCATTAAGTCTAAAGGTCATTTAGTCAAACCAAAGATGGTTCTCTTTCACACCTAAGTTGGTTCCCGAAGCTATTTTTATTTCACACCTATCCAGGGAGGTTGTCCCTATTATAAATAGGCTAGCTCTTTCCTTCATTGGGAATTTTCCCATTTCTATCAAAGACCAAAGACATAGACTCCTCCTGAGATTGGAGAGCTCTTCTTATCCTTATTCTCGTGATTCCTTGGGAAGTTGCTCCTAATCTATGCTCCACGACTAGATCGTGTTGTATGGGTTAGACTTCATGGTTTCCTTACAGATTGCACCTATCTCATGCTCCACGACTTGAGCGTGGTTGTGTAGGGTAGTATTGCGGGTTGTGGATCGGCGAATGTTCGGATTGCATGCTTCGGTGATCATCCTTGATTATCCAAAAGTGTAGGGCATCATTTGTAGCCTTTTTTGATAAGTAAGAGTGTCGAACCCAATGAGGAGCTAAAGGTAGAATTAATATCCTCTCAAGTTCTATCGACCACCTATACAACTCTACGCACGCTAGCCATTACTTTACCTAAAAAAAGAATGAAACTATTTTGTAGGTGTAAAGATAAGTTTGCAAGAATAAAACTAGGAGTACTTATCTAGAATAAAAATACGGATACTTAGCAAGATAATAGTAAGATTTTGTAATGGAAGAGAAAGATTTGTCCCTAGGCAATTGATAACTAGACCGGTAGTCATTATTGCAATTTTATATGAGGGAGAGGCCACTACTATCATGTCATCCCTTACATGGAATTCTATGAAGTTATGATTGGAACTATTGGAAACCATCCACAACTACTAACGTTCATTAAGGTAGAACCCAACCATAGCATTAAGATATATTGACCCCCCCTTCAATCCCGTATGAATAAATTTCTATGTTAGGAAGAAGCTTATGTCACTCTCGCCCTCCAACGCATAGTCCTATCAACATACAACTAACCCCATGGTGTGATCCACATGCGCTTATCATATGATGGGCACCAAAGGACAACACCAAAATAAAATATACAACTCAAACCAATCACGATCATCAATCAACCCATAGGACAACAGAAATCTACTCAAACATCAGGATATCTACATACCATTGGGTAATAATATATAGCATTAAGAACCATGTTTAAGTAGATATTGCAGAGGGGAAAAGGGGAGTTAAACCTCCGCATAGAGGAGGAGAGAGTTGGTGGTGACGATGGCAAAGTTGTTGGTGTAGATGGTTGCCTCGACGGTGTTTTGGCTCCACGGGGAGAGAGGGGAAGAGAGCACCCTCCTTCTTCTTGTTCCTTGGTCTCCCACCTAGATGGGAGGAGAGTTTCCGCTCTGGTCCATGGTTGCCATGGCTATTGGAGGGCAAGAGCGCCTCCGAGATTGGATATCTCTCTCTGTGTTTCTCTCCTGTTTTCACGACTGTTATGACCCCTTCGTTGTTTCTTAAATATCCGGATATCTGTAACTCCGATTGGGCTGAAAAATTTGAGGCGACTTTTCTCGGGAAAATATCTTTCTTGCGATGAAGGAAGGGCAAAAACCAGCTTACGGGGTCGTCCCAATCCATTAGGGCGTGACCACCCCCCTTGGTCAGGCCCTGTTGGCTTGGGAGCACCTCGGACACCGTGTTGCATTGATTCTTCTTCCCAAATTCACATATATTCCAAAAAACGATCTTCGTAAATTTTTATCGCGTTTGGACTCCATTGGATTTTCTACAAAACGTGCAAAAACAACACGAACTGGCAATGGGGACAAATCAGTTAGTTAGTCCGAAAAAAATTATATAAGGCAAAAGTATATGAAAGTTGTAGAGTATCGACATGAAACAATCAAAAATCATAGATACAATGGAGACGAATCAATCTTCCTCGTTGGGTCATTATCTCTTATTTTCCTTTTTTGGCAGCTTGCAGCTAGTTATCCCCTCCTTTTCTTCAAGCCTACGCCGTGAAGATTGGACCGCCCCTCAAACACCCTCTTCTCCAAAGACGTGTCACATTAACCATCCCGGCAGACCTAAGCAGAAGTATTCGTTGATGCACTTCTCTTGACTCCTTTGACAACCACCGGAGCGGCAAGTCACCGGACTTCATCGCCACGTGGAAGAGAGCTAGCCCAGAGTGATGTTTAGCCCTATACGGTTGAAACTTTCTCGTGACTTGTTGCCAAAGGGGGAGAACTTGTATAGATCATAGGGCTTAGAGAGAGTGTGTATTGCTTCCTGCTTTGCTTCTCTTGGTAATTCTTGATACATTTGATTTATTTTTACTCGTCTCGTGATTTGAACTATGTCGTGTTTGATCATACACTTTATGGTTGATGCTACTATTGCTTATCTATGTGGTATATGTTATGATCATTTTGTTGGGTTCTACTGTAGGTGCATCACATGCCAATTAAAATTTTCCTACGCGCAGAACATCCAAGAACATGCTACGGAGATGGATCATAGATCGTTACCACTAGACGCACAGTGCCATGCAGCGGAAGTAGAGTTGTGGCAGCGCATTCACGTGGTCCGTCTCCTCCTCGTCCGATCTCCCTCGAACAGCTGGTCCGATCTCCCTCGAACTAGCAGTCATCGGATCCCACGTACAGGTTTGTCGGAGCGGCGCAGGTGCATCGCCTCTAACGGTATCCGCACGTGCAGGAGGAACATCCGTGCGGCGGACTGCTAGGTCCGATCACACGGTCGGCAGCGGCGAGTGAAGGTGGCTAATTGCAACACATGCCAATCCCTAATGACGGCGCCGAAGCTATCAACCGGATGGGTGTGCCACACCTCCACTATATATAGGCATCCGGCGTGGGCTCAACTCTTGGGCCTTGCATGGATCCTAAAGCCCACGTGTTCCTTCCCTTAGGCGCGCGACCCTTTAGGTTCTCGTCCACTTGGTCGCGAGTCAGATCACATCCGACTCGACCGGTCGGTAGCGGCCTCTAGCAAGACGTGCCGACTCCAAGTGTTCTATGAAGCCGGTTAGGCGAACCTGTACTTCACACTTCTGTTCCCTCTGCCACACGATATATGTTGTCGTGCACAAGGCGACCTGGTCATCCTTGTTGCAGCACGACCTCTTTCTCGTTCCGGTGAATCTGACCAACACTTCGGATTATCTCATAATCCTCATTGCATGGCCATGCTTATCCAGGTCGGATCACCCGAGGGGGGTTAGAGTATATCTCTCCTAGTAGGAGGGGCAAATCCCATGTTGCTTGACCATGTCTCGCAGCATGGGTTTGGACAAGCCCGAAACCTACCTTTGTAACTACCCTATCACGGAGTAGCATTTGTTCGGCCCAAAGCAAGTCTGTCACCATCCCGAGTACATGCACCAGCTCAGGTCTTAGGACATAGAACGTATGTTGTACTATAGACTCATAGATGACCTATCGTTGCGTCTCATAGTTGGGTCTGTCCAACTCAGACCTTATCTCGACTCGGATCCGACTATGTCGAATCCGACCAGACCTTTGTGAGTCCATATTATCCGGCTAGCATCCAATGCTACATGGTTAGTGAGACCGGACCATCCACCGTGTCATATGCTAGTCTAACTAGCTGCGCGTCCACACAACCCTTTCAACTAGGGACCATTTAGGACAATCATCATACAATGCATAGTCTCACAAACAAGTCACATACTTGTTACTACACATCAATGATAATGTCCAAGGACTATCTTTATTCATAAACACATAGGAAATAACATCATACATGATTTTCTCTAGGGCATATCTCCAACACAATCACTTCTATGCTTGGTGATGTCTGCATTGCAATCCATTCATATCTTTTTATGCGCCCCACCAAGATGTATGTGGCATGGAAGAGTGACCCATGATCCTAATCGATTGTGCATTTGCATTTGAATGGAAATTCAAAATAATGCACAAATTTAGGGGAGATCTTGCTTATCACATACTTCTAAAGCGATGATATTATGCAGTGATTATATTGATTGTTGAAGCTTTGATCTATATGTTGTCATCAATTATAAAAAATGTGGCGATTGAAGGCACAACTTCTCCCTAGGTGTTTTTCATAATTAATTCCAACATATAGCTCATTGAACTAATAGGCTTATCAAGTATATTTCAGGAAAAGTTCAATGAATGGATTTGCTAGGATTTGTTAGGAGGAACTCCTAAGATGCAAAGAACTCACATTGGCAAAAGCTTCAAGACTATACATTTTTCTTTAAGTGATTTGATCACATCGAGTCCATAGGAAATCCAATACTATTAAGAGGGTGTGAGGTACTGATGATGATCTGGTTGCTCAAGTTCTTAGAGATATGCCACCAAAAACCTCAAATGTTTTCTCACAAAGATTTCTGTCCAAAACCCTAACTGCCACTTCGGTCCCATCGAGATTTCCCCTTCGGTCTAACCGAGTCAATCCCAAATAGAACCCTAAGCCAAACACTAACTTCTTGTTGTAATCGAGACTGCATTTGGTGGAATCGAAAAGCAGTGACCAAGCTTATGTGAACGATGTTTTTAGTTTCAAAACTTTCGGGGTTGAACTTTCGGAGTCACCGGAGTGATGGAACAACCTAGGTTAAGCTGAATCGGTTTCACCAAGATGTTTCATTCGGTCTCACCGAAAAGCCAAAAGTTGGTACTTTTGCACTAGTTGGTAGCACCGAGTTTTATCTTCGGTGTCACCGATTTGGGCGATAATGTTGTGATCGTTGGATATTTGATGAAGACTATAAATACCCCTCCACTTCCTCTCACTCATTGAGAGAGCCATCAGAACGAAACTGCACTTTCATCATTCATTTTCTGAGACAGAACCACCTACTCATGTGTTGGGATCAAGGGATTCCACTCCAACAAGTAGATCCTTGATTTCTATCCTCCTCAAGTTGCTTTCCACCCAATCATCCTCTTGTACCAAGAAAAATTCTGTGAGAGAGTGATTGAGCGTTGAGGAGGCTATGTTTTGAAGCACAAGAGTAATGAGTTCGTCATCAACACAATATCTATTACCTCTTGGAGAGTGGTATCTCTATATTGATTAGGTCTCGCTTGGGAGCCCCCAAATCGTGTGTAGTTGAACCAAGAAGTTTGTAAGGGGAATGAGATCGCCTACTTGAAGATCTACCCCGTGTGAGGCTAGCCTTTCGTGCACGTTGGTCATAGTGGAACAGACAATGTTGTTTCTTCGTGGACCCTTCGTGTGTGGAGCCCTTCGTGAACTCTCGCAGTCGTTACCATCTATGGGCTGAAGTCACCATCAACGTGGACATATGATAACACCATCCATTGAAACCACGACAAAAATCTTCGTGTCTTCATTTCGTTTGATCGTCCTATCCCTTCCTTTACATTCACTTGCATTGTCTTTATTTTCCGTTGCTAGACTTGCATGCGTAGAATGTGCTAGACTCGGTAAAATCGCTAAAACTTGCCAACCGATAAAATTGGAAAAATGTTAAGTTTTAATTTAGTCAAGTAGTCTAATTACCTCCTTCTAAACATACTTTCGACCATACACTGGGGTACTACAAACAAAAACGATCCCTCATGATTTCTCAAATGTTGATTACAATTTTGTATGAAACTATGTAGACCAACTAAGCCCATTGTTCTGATCTACCATTGTCAATGACATTGGCCACTCAAAAAAATGACATTGATATTTGACACCCATCTCAACCGTCCGTGTTGGCCATGGCACATCTACTCCATGCAAATCCAGTCAGGAGTCCTGACTGATTCTACCACGGTCTCCTTTTTAAGGCGTCCGTGATTCTGCCCCGCTCATCCAGGTTTATGTTGAAGAGGAAAGATAATATAGCCAACAGTTGGTTCTTAAATCGAATGATTTTCCTCGTATGTTTCTAATCAAATTGTGACTATTTTACTGCTATATCTATGGATTTAAATTTCTGTTATACAATATTCATCTCCATGCAATCTGAATGCTATACATACATCACTAATCTATTGGTTACACAAAGTCACGTACATGAGAATAGTTACAAGCCGCAGTTTATTTAGGCTCTACACTAGCAATCTATAGTGTACTAATACGAAATACTATATCAAACTTATTCAAAGTGTTATCTTCTTTGATTCATGGGTATTACTCAAAAAATTCACAACAAATGCTGACAGCAATGCACAGGGTATCATCAGTTCCTTCTATCAATGAATATATAACCACCTTTTTAAAAAAAGAAACACAAAAGGAGAAAAAGGGAAGAAAGAGTACTAAGAGCATCTACGGCCGCACATGACAAATTCGACCCATCAAAAGTTAGTGGACGCGTCCGGACGTGTCCGCGAACACTGATCGGGCACGTCTTAAATTCGCTCGTCCACATCCGTTTCCCTCATATCTGAACCTCTATTTTCATACTACCAATGCAACATGGATCAAAGTACGTCGATTTAAACGCACATAACGTCACATTGCAACAAAAGTTCATACATACGATGGACAAATTAAAAACTACACTAATCTAACTAGTACTTGCAGGCCAGACCTTTCTCCTTGTGGTCGCCTGCGTAGCTGTAGCCGTCGGCGACGGGGCGTTGGTCGTCGTCGTCGTCCGAGGAGGAGGAGGAGGAGCCGGAGTCGTCGTCGGAGGAGGAGTCGGAGATGATCACGAGGCCCTTCAGCCGCTCCGTCGGCCGGTCCTGCCGGCGCTTGAGCTTGGCCAGCTTGGCCCGCTCCTGCGCCGTAACCGTCACGAGCCGCTCGGACTCCTCAATGGCGATGCAGAGGGCCATGGCGTTCTTGCGGCGAAGCCTCCTCGCGTCCGACTCCGCCGTCGTGAGCGACCGGCGGCAGACGCACGCGAGGAGGTGGTCCTCATGCAGATCCACCAGAGCCCGCGCCCGCTCGTTCGCCGTCTCCGCGGCCCCCCTCTCCCTTCGCCGCTGCCTCTCGCGGCGGGCGGCACACGCCTCCTACTCCGGCGTGCACGTCCGGGCCGGAGGGGCGGGCACAAACACCCATCGCTGCCCCGCAGGAGGAACAGCGGCGGGCGGAGGGAGGGCACAGCGAGAGGGAGCCCGCCCCGCCGGCGCCGACTGGGCTGACCGTCGGTCGCCACTGCCCATGGCACGGGACGAGCTAGTGTCGGCGTCCGAAATGCACCGATGGGGAGCGGGCGACTGCGAGGACGCTCTAGATCTGAAGCTGCCTCCTGTCTCCACCTTGGACCGCTCCAAGGCGATGCGGAGAGTCAGCTTGTACTTCGGATCGGAGTCGCCGGAGGCGCTGTCGGAGCTCGACATGCTCGTCGGCAGGGAGAGGAGCGGGCGGAGAGGGGAGAGGAGCGGACGGAGCGAGAGTGAATGAGCTAGGGTTTCGTCGGACGGAGCGAGAGTGAGTGAGTTAGGGTTTCGTCGGAGTTTTTTTGTGGGACAGGGTGGGTCGGGGTGAGCTGGGCTTGTCAGGCGGACACGCCCGGGCATGCCCGGACGTTCCCAGATCCACCCCATATTTAGGTTGGATATGGGGCTGCCGGTTCGGACGTTTAGCCCGTTTGATGGGTCCTTCTGGATTAACGTTTTTTGACCGGACAATCCATCTAAACATATTAGGTGTGTTTACGAGGTCTGATTGTAGATGTTCTGAGTACTTAGTTGGTTCGTGGACAGCTAGCTGCTCAAAATATGCTCGGCATACGCTTGTATTTGATCAGGCGGATGCAACGTTGTGGACCTGTATGCGTGTAGCTATGTCTCGCGTCATTTCCATATTTCAAGTTTGACTTTTGGAGGACAGCATCCCTATTCTCTAATGTCAACGAAATTGAGCCCGACCGTTCTCGAACGCGGGGAAGAGCGGCAGGAGGAGTACTAGTTTTGGAGTCCCGAGCACTGTATTGACAGTGACACTAGCTGTGGCTGGCAGAGCTAGAAGCCGCACGCAGTGCGTAGATGGGCGGCAGGTCAAAGGCCGTCCCTAGCTGATTTTTGATTTGCCACTCACGTTTACCGCGAACTCCAAGACAGTGCAACAGAGAGAAATTAATGGGCGGCTGAGCAACAGCTGTAGAGCTCATCGAATCTCGTCCCTACTGACGACTGCCTAAACAAACGGACAGTGTCAGCTGCGTTAACTGCACCCGTTCGTTCGCTCTTTGTCCAACATTTGTTACTACTCCCGTTAGAAGTATCTCTTGTGTCGATAGGACCGGTCGAATCGTACTACCTAAGTACAGCAAGCCCAAGCCTAGCCAGAATATCTGGTTCTCACATAAACTGAAATGCGATAGTTTCTTAAAAAAGGGATAAAATGTGGACGTCCATAAGATATACTAAGATCCTAAAAAATGCATTCATGATAAGAATAGTGTTTTGTACCTTTGTTCGATTTCCCTCTGTAATTCTCTATGTTTATTAGGATCTCCGATCCGAAAAATTTAGGGGTTGTCGAACTTATCTTATGAACACCCACACAATTTCAGGAATTTTTGAAACTTTTAAACTTCGGTTTTGTAAGATGGGAGCATAGTAATAGTAGGCTGTGGGAGCGAGCACCAGATATTCTCCCGCTAGCTTAGCTAGGCACGGATAACAGTGGTAGTTAATACGGATGGATCGACATCAGTAGAGCATCAGATAAGCGCAGTGAGAGTGCGTGTGAGCTGGTGGTGACACTGACACACACACGTACGCCCACGCTTCAGCTCAGACGCACTGAGAGTAAAGCTAAACCAGCAACCACGTCGAATCGCGCCACGCACACGCGCAGCACCGCCCCCCTCACCACCTTTCTTCCCTCCCCGCCCACTTTCACTTTCCCTTCTCTTGATGGAGTCGCCGCGCCCAAAGTCATAAATACCCACCTCCTCCGCACCAATCTTTGTCCACTCCTCCCAAGTTCCAAGAATCCTCATCGCTTTCCCCGACGCACGCAAAGCTAGGACCATGGCGCCAGCCGGAGGACGCACTACCCATCTCCTGCTCGCCCTCTTCCTATCCTTCGTCCTCGCCTCCTCCGCGGCCGCGGGCTACGAGGAGCACCCCGGACAGGGCGCCGGGGGATTCTTCCGTGGCATACCGTGGTTCCGCGGCGGCGGCGGCCAGCCGGGTGGCGTCCGAGGTGCCGGAGGCATGGGCGCCGGGTTCGCTGGCGGGTGGGGCGCCGGCGGCGTTGGGCCAGGGGGCGGGTTTGCGCGGCGCGGGGTGGTGCAGCCGTCGATGGTCTGCGCCGAGCAGGGTCCCTGCTACCAGCAACGGCTCACATGCCCGTCCAAGTGCTTCAACTCGTACAGCTACCATGGGAAAAACGGCGGGGGAGGTGGTGGCGGCGGTGGATGCAGCTTCGACTGCACCAGCCGCTGCGAGGCGCACTGCTAAGTGCTGGTCCAACCAACCAGCCTACGTGCTACGGCGGAGGAGGCGGAGGACCGGAGATGGAACGCTGCACACTCACATACACATCCAGGACGAGACGGCCATGAACTGATGAGTTAAGCCACTAGTTGTACTTGCAGCAGCAGTAGTATCCTATTCCTATGCATCATGTGCGAGCATAGGGTACGCGTGTGTATCTACGAATAAAAATGGATGGAATAAACCGAGCGATGGTTTTGAGCGTGCATATGGTGTTGACCATGTTATAGCTGTTTGTGATGAATGGTTTCCGCCTCATGTCGTGTTCAGAACATATGACACGTATGGTTGCATAAGAGCATCTCGAGCCACGACTTACTAATTGGAACCACTAAACGCGTCCGCGCTAAACCCTTATTTGTCCGACTGTACACCCAGACCTCTTAATTAGAACCACGTATTTTCAATCATTTTAACAAGCAGATCCTAACCGACACTTCTAGAGCACGTAGGGAGAAAAATACACACACAAGCACTCATCGGCCAGAGCACGTAGGGAGAAAAATAAACACACAAGCACTCATCGGCCAGCACACGAACGCAACACAGGCCATCCATGGCCAGCACAAGGCCACGACAAGGCCGGCACAGGGCCACGATAACGGGTAGCGCGGCGGCGGATAGCAAGCGGCTCCCGCTGCGGCCCGCATGCACGAACGCCCGTGGTTGCACACACGGCTGAGGACGGATTCTATTTGATGCTCGTTAGCGTCAGAATGTCGTGGCTTCCACTCTTCGAAAACAGAACATTAGTTACGGTTTTAAAGACCCTTTACTTTTCGTTTTGTAACCGGAATTAAACGATTTGGACTAATGCCCTTTATTTTTAGACCCGATCCTATTACGAACCGAGACCAAAGATGCTTCACGTGGCCGCTGCGAGGCGTCAAGACAGGAGGACATTTATTTTCGATCCGTAACACAAACTGAGATAATAAGACAGCCACACGTCACACCTGTCATGCGTTAGTTTTTTTTTGGAAGAAGTGGTTATGGGTTTTGGAGGGTTTATAGGGGTTTCATATTGTGTTTCCTCCTTTCTTTTTGTGTTTACTCTTAACATTTAGGATTTCATTTTTATTTTATGTTTCCATTCAACTCGACGCTAGGTACTACGTATAGCAGTGTAGGAACCATTAATTAAACAGCATCGTCATGAATATATATAAAGAGAAGTGATTTTTTTTTCTTCGTGCTTGGTCTAACAACAAGTTTTCGTACATCTATTCGACGCTACTACATATAGTACACTATCATGCATATACATAGTATAATATCTCTTACGATCCTTAACATTATCTATCAAAATCGGATTGTAATTTCCGATGGTATTCTCCGTCTTTAGGTATGACGTGCTCAACAAAGAATCCCGCCAATTCCTCTTGAATTCCTTGTATGCGATCATTTGGTAGGAGTTGATCGAGAGAGAGAGAGAAAAAGTCTATTCGTCATCCAGGGTGAAGAGTAAATAATTCTTCACCCTTGTGTAAACTCGTAAAAGACATGATTTTTTTGAACGTGGTAATTTTACCTCACACATGTCGTAATCTTACCTAACTGTCATGTTGTAATCTTACCTCACATGAATTGAATTATCATTTGTCATGTTATAATCTTACCTCACCTCACACATGCATGCCATAATCTTACCTCCTATGCATGACACATTTGTATCTCACGGTGGACTTTAAGAGCCCTTAACTTCACACCATAATATTACCTCGCATGCATTTATTTTTGACGGCGGGTGAAGAATAAGAATTCCTCATCTAGGGTGACAAATAGTCGATCCCTATATATATGACTAAAACTCAATACAATTGGTGGTAAATAAATAAAATTATGAATATTGTTTACATACTTCTAATTGTTCTGCATTTATGCCGCCCCTCTTAGAGGTCGAGTGGCGAATGAACTCGCAAACGTAGTATCCACATAAATTATTTTCGGGTGCCTACCACAAGCACTTTTCGAGCATAGAGTTCAATCAAAATGATAATCAAGCATGATAATGGTATTGAAACTAGAATCAACGAGAGATGCGCGGAACTAGATATAGTAGTACTTACTTTGGGGTGTGCAAATTGCAACTCCTTTTCCATTCACCCCTAACATGTTTGGTGAACTTTTTCCAAACCCTGTCCGACAAAGAAAATGATTACTTGATATCAGGAAATGAAAGAAAGTTATCGATATGGTGTGATAATGATTGAACTTACTTCGAGAGCATTTGACTCATGTCCGCCCACTCCTTAGGCTCTTTATGTCTCGAGTCTAAGACAATTACTCGTCCCGCGTCAAGCTGAATGACTAGCAGAATAAATTGGAACCTACGCATGCATAACTCATCAATTACACTTAACCTCGAGTAAGCAAAACAGAATGTGCACAAGACAGTAACACTCACTTAAAGTTGTAAGGAAATGGTATTTCCCTTCTGTTTGATGTCTAAGTAACACCTTTAGCAAGTTTTTCTCTGTATCATCGGGTTTTTTTGTACCGTATATTCATTTACGGTATTTGGGTTAATGAACCCATTGTCATAGATTTGTCATCTTTTGCATTTGAGGATCTTAAATTTGCATAATATAGTGTGAGGATAATTATACATTCAATGAAAGAGCTAATCTAGAGACTTAATTACAGAAAAAAAATACTTACAGACAATAGCAAGTCATGAGAGTTTTGTCGAGGGCCCCATGATTGTAGAGCTAAAATAATTCTTCAAATTCAATATCCATCAGGTCGACTCCAATGAAGTTGTGCTCATCATTAAATCCCAACAACATATTGTCTATCCCATCGTTGCGGGTTTTCAAGTACTAGTCATGCAATGTATGCATCATCGTTGATAGATGCGGGAGCTACTCAGGTTTGACGAGAGGCTTCCTGTGCTCATACCGAAGGGTAGTTACTACCTTAGCTATTTTGAACTATACATCCTCGCCTAAGTAATCACCAAGAGTGATAGCAAGACCACCGGCCTCTATCACCGGATCATTAGCGATATCGGTAAACACCTTGAGCGGGGGGCATGATTGCTTTTCTTGTTCGCCAAGCTGGGGAATTGTTTTCCCACTTCTTGCACCACTGCTAGTACTTAAGCTTCCCAACCTCTTTGCCTTATCAAATGTCTTTTGAATACAATGGTCATAGTTCTATTGCAGCGGAGGCGGTGGTGGTCGCCTAAGGGCATCCAGACATCGCTTTGCTTTTACCGGATGTACTTTCTCCTTTGGAGGTGGATGTTTTGGTGCAATCTGGCATTTCACTTCGTCAGCCATGATGGCATTGTTTTCCTCGATAGACATGTCATAGGGTAACTTGGGAGGAGCCTTCTTGACGCCTGGGCCTGCTATGGATTTCTTTGTTGTTGCACTACTGCTAGCCGTCGGAGCGACGGTGGCCCACTTCCGCTGTTGCTGAGGTGGTGGAGTTAGATGATGCGATGGAGGAGTCGGAGTCTGCTTACGCAGCGGAGACAGCTGACGTGGCAGAGTTAGCTGACACGACGGAGGAGGTGGAGTCCGCTAATGGACGCACCGGAGTTAGCTGACGCGGTGGAGACAGCTCACGCAACGGAGACGACTAAGGAAGCAGAGAAAGAGCTGGACTGTGAGGAGTCTGCTGAGGGGCCTCCTCTAGCTGAGTCTGCTGAGGCGGCGACCAGTTTGGAAGCACGATTTTTTCCTTTCTCCATAGACAGGTAGTCCTGGTGGCATTTTCCAGATGGATCTCCCCTTCACCTGTAGGGTGTTCAAGCTGCAACCCCTCAAATCCATTCATAACTTCATCGACCTCGACAAGAGACAAGCCATATGGAATCACAGCGAAATGGAAAGTTCCATCAGGCCGAGGAGGTAAGACATAGCCGACCGCCACCTTCAAGGTTAGGTTATGGCATTTCTTAATTAACTCACAATCTTCCCTCTCCATGATATCATCCATGGGGTAGCGAGGAGACGTGATATCAGATTGCATGAGCTCCATGGAAGCCATGCTGATTTTCCATTGAGATGGTGAGGTAGCTTCGTGGGCAGTATCGAATGAAGGATCTTTGTGCTGTTGAGAAGCTCGTTGACTGGTATATGCCTCTAGTTTCTTCTCATGCATCGATAATATTTGTTCCATCTTCTGCATCCGTTCTGCTTCCTCTTTCTTCTTTCTTCCTCGACTTCTATAATCAATGTTGTCCGGAAGCCCATACTTCCACAGAACGGAGCCTGATGTGCCTCTAGTTCATCCAGGGTGTTCAGGATTCCCGAGGACCTTTGACAACTCGTCCTTCTCTCTGTTGGGATGGAACCTCCCTTCTTGCACTTCCTTGATTGCTGCGTGAATCTATTGATGGGTGTTTGAAGTTGAGCTTTCGTGAAAACACACTTCCCTGTTTCTGGGTTCAAAGTTCCCCCATGCCCAAAGAACCAAGTCCTACACCAATCGGTCCAGTTCAATGTCACTGGTTGGACCGCTTTAGCAAGCAGGTCGTTCTCAGCTTTGTCCCACGTAGGCCGGGCAAAATTATAGCCACCTGACCCCGTAACATGGTGATACTTCTTCTTTGCAACATTTATCTTATTGGTCTGTGACCTTTTCTTATCTTTCTCTGATTTATTGTACACCACATATTCGGGCCAGTGATCTTTTATCTTCGCATATTGACCGATGAATTCCGGAGTCTCGTCTTTCTCGACAAACTTTTTGTTCAATAGTTTCTTCCAGTTCTTGAATAGTCATGTCATCTTTTTAAGAGAAAACGCCTTGACTTTTCGTTGTATAACTGGGTTATTTACATCCTCCTCTGGCGGTAGGCTGAAATTTGTCATCCGCGAGGTCCAAAGGTCATCTTTATGTCTATCGTCAACATAAGAAACTTCCCCGTCCTTGTTCTTATTCCATTCTAGGATGCTGATTGGGATGTTGTCCCTAAGAATAACTCCGCACTGATGTATAAATTTGTCTTTGGTCCGCTTGGGAGCAATCAGTTGGCCATCTGGAGCGACTTCTTCGATCGTGAACCTTTCATGCTTATCCAACCTTTTCTTCGGGCCTCGTCTTGTTACAGAAGTTTGTCTCGATCCAGAGGACTAAAAGAAGAAAGAAATGTTAATATATGTACATACAAAACAATTAATGCATCTAGTCAGCAGAGGCTTAATATATATACCTCGCCGAACTTTGCAACAATTAAGGCTCCAACACTGGCGGAGCCGTCATCTCCTTCCTCCTCCATTCGGTCACTGGAGCCATCATCTCCTCCCTCCTCCATTCGATCATCGGGGTCGTCATCCTCTATTCCCTCACCATTGGTGTCATTGAGAAACCCCAAGGCAGCGATATGATCACCTCCATCGCGGATTATATCACCCAACAACTCTTCTTTTTCTAAGTCTTTGTCCATAGTTTCTACAAATATCATAGCATGGCAATATACAACTATGAGAGATGGATTAGTGGCAAACATAGATCTAATCACAACAAGTAATATTATGCATATGAGCAATGGATCAGTGGAAAACATCATGCAAAGTTGACAAGTGTTATAACATTCGATTTCAGGCGTTCATCGAGGACTCATCCACCCTTATGTCTGATGAGTCGTCCTATCTTTCGGGAGAGCATACTATGTGGACCGCCTCTCTCATGCCTGTCCGACGTGTAGATCATGTTAAGTTCCAATGCCTTGAGTTTGACTCGGTCACTGTAAAGCCCCCTAAGTCAACTAAGGTCTTCAATTTGGATTGGATACACAATTGATTGTATCGTGACCCGGGTTCTATGGTGGGATCTCTCGATGAATGGGTCTCTTTGTAAGTACTTAGGTGGTGTGGCCTTGGTTGATAGACCGAAAGTGTCGCCCATGATTGCATAACTTTCTCATGTATTTGTATTAATTAAAAGACACCCTTCAATCAGACGATCAAAAAGGTCCACCCAAACACCATAATAAAAAAGAAAAATGATACACTCACGAACGATTTACTACGAATTGCTTATACCCAACATTCTCCCACTAATCGCTTTCTAGATTTTCACCATTATCCCCAACATTGTACCACATCTCACATGCATAGCTATTTAACAACATCACATAACAAATTAACAAAAAAATAACTATTTAACTTCACACAGCTATTTAACAACATCACAAAACAAATTTAACAACATCACATAGTTATTTAACTTCACATAACAAATTAACTATTTTTCTACCAAAAAATCATATACTAAGCAATCACAAAAGATGTATGTATATGAAATTTTTTTCCTATCTAGATGCATCGGGCCGGGGCAGCGGCGGCTCACAGCTAGCGGGGGCGATGAGGGATCGGGGAGGAGGGCCGGTGAGGAGGTCCGGCTGATGATGAGGATGGGCTCTCAGGGGTGTGGCGATGCTCGGGGAGGTCCGGCCGCAGACGAGGAGCTAGTGGGCTCGGGGAAGGTGTCGGGGCATGGCTCGGGGAGGAGGGCCGGCGATGAGGACGTGCTCTCGGGGGCGCGGTGATGCTCGGGGAGGACCGACCGGCGATGAGGAGCGAGCGGGCTCGAGAGGCGACGATGTTGGGGACGGTGACGGGGGCGGCAACGAGGAGCAAGCGGGCTCGGGGAGGCAACGGCGTCGGGGACGACGTAGCGGGTGACAACGAGAAGCGGCCTTGGGGAGGCAACGGTGAGGTCCCATAGCCTGGCGGTGTCAAGATGGTCATCGGTGCTGTCGGGGGAGAGGAGGATCGAAGAAACTGCAGATGGATTTGAAATTTTGCGAAGTGTCGCTTATATAGCCCCACCTTTAGTCTCGGTTGGTGCCTCCAACCGGGACTAAAGGCCCCCCTTTAGTCCTGTTTGGAGCCACCAATCGGGACTAAAGGTGAATTTCACGAGGCGAAAGGGCGGGAAGCCCGGGCCTTTAGTCCCAATTTGTGGCTCCAATCGGGACTAAGGGGGGCCTTTAGTCCCGGTTGGAGCCACCAACCGGGACTAAAGGGTTGTTCCTGGCACTAGCATGGGGCAGTGGGAGTTTAGTATCACCTCGCCAAGCAAAGCGCGCTCGTTGTGGTTTATAAGCCATCCCGCGGCTTCCCTCTGGAGCTCCTCTCTACTGCAGGCAGTACATGCCTAACACTCTCTCTGTCCTATTGGGCCTACTTTACCCGTGGGTTTGCATCCCGGCCCATGTATAGTTGGGTTTCTAGTCGTATGCATGACATGGTGGCCTAGTAAGCAGGCATTTTTTTTATGTTATTTTTTGCAAAATTATATTTTGATCATAACTAGAGGTTTTGGAAAGCTTTTAGTTGATTCTTTTTGCTATTGAAGAATATTATAGTTTTTTTAGTTGATCATAATTCATAACAAAATATTATAATTGATTCTTTTTAGTTGATTCTTTTTGCTATTAGAGTTTTATAAAAGCTTTTTAATTGATTATTTTAATGATTTTTAAGCTAAATGACCATCAAAGTAAAAAAGCACTACAAATGAAGAATGTTAGAAAATAATTTTTGGTAACCTAATGATGTTTTATTTTATTTTCTATTTAAGTAATTAGTATTTTTCTTTTTTGCATGCATTTAATGAATTTTTTGAGCAAAATGACCATGAAGTTGAAAAGCACAAATGAACTCTGAAAAGGTTGAAACTTGGCATGGTATCATAATTTCACCCACATAGCATGTGCTAAAAAGTTTAGAGGGTTATGGAAAAAACTCGATGCACTTCGTGTACAAATTGGACAATCTCTTTCGAAGTATGAGGGTTTTGGACGAAAACTCATCTATTACAAAGGGATTTCATATTTGAACATATTTTAACTCGAGACTTTTTGTGCATTCAATATGCACCATTCAAAGCCACATCATCAATTTTCAACCATTTTCTGACTTCATTTGCTATTTTCGTGCATTTATTGAGTTTTTGAGCTAAATGACTCTGAAATTGAAAAGTACTACAAATGAAATTTGAAAAGGTTGAAACTTGGCATGGTATCATAATGTGAGCACATAGTATGTGCTAAAAAGTTTAGAGGGTTACGGTAAAAACTGGATGCACTTCGTGTACAAACTGGACAATCTCTTTCGAAGTATCACGGTTTTGGACGAAAACTCATCTATTACAAAGGTATTTCTTTTTTTTAACATATTTTAACTCCAGACTTCTTTTTGCGTTCAATATGCACCATTCAAAGCCACACCATCAATTTTCAACCCTTTTCTGACTTTATTTGCTATTTTCATGCATTTAATGATTTATTTTGAGCTAAATGACCCTAAAATTGAAAAGCACTACTAATGAACTCTGGAAAGGTTGAAACTTGGCATGGTATCATATTTCACGCACATAGCATGTGCTAAAAAGTTTACAGGGTTACGACAAAAACTGGATACACTTCGTGTACAAAATGGACAATCTCTTTTGAAGTATCATGGTTTCGGACGAAAACTCATCTGTTACAAAGGGAATTCATTTTTAACATATTTTAACTCTAGACTTTTTTTGCTTTCAATATGCACCATTCAAAGCCACATCATCAATTTTCAACCCTTTTCTGACTTCATTTTCTATTTTTCATGCATTTAATGATTTATTTTGAGCTAAATGACCCTGAAGAAAATCACTACAAATGAACTCTAAAAAGGTTGAAACTTGGCATGGTATCATAATTTCACCCACATAGCATGTGCTAAAAAGTTTACTGGGTTACGACAAAAAATGGATGCACTTCGTGTACAAACTCGACAATCTCTTTCAAAGTATGAGGGTTTCGGACAAAAACTCATCTATTACAAAGGGATTCCATTTTTTTGACATATTTTAACTCTAGACTTTTTGTGCATTCAATATGCACCATTCAAAGCCACACCATCAATTTACAACCCTTTTCTGACTTCATTTGGTATTTTTAATGCATTTAATGATTATTTTGAGCTAAATGACCCTAAAATTGAAAATCACTACAAATGAACTCTGAAAAGGTTGAAACTTGACATGGTATCATAATTTCACCCACAGCATGTGCTAAAAAGTTTAGAGGGTTACGACAAAAAATGGATGCAGTTCGTGTACAAACTGGACAATCTCTTTCGTAGTATCAGGGTTTCGGGAGAAAAACTCATATATTACCAAGGGATTTCATTTTTTGACATGCAAGTGCAGTGATATTCTAGATCAAAGTCATCATCGTAATAGTTGTGGAGCATAACTATGGCTTTCAACCCAGAATCAAAGGTGCAAAATATGCTTGTATATGTCAAACAGTTACTTGAACAATCGTACCATATGATATGTTGTCTTCACTAGAGAGAAATTCTTCACTTTTTCTTCGCGTGTGTCCCTTGCTTATTGCGCCTTAACCATGGATAATATTCATCATTTAATAGGATTCTTGGGCCAGTCTTCACTTTGAAGGGAGGAATTTCATGATACTTTTCATAATCTTCAAACATCTCTGTCTTGTCCTCCACTCACATGATGTTTCTTTTCCCTAAAAGAATGACGTGGCACTTTGGCTCATCTTATGATGTATTTGCCTCATTATCTTTTATTTTTCTCGGTTTGCTAGACATGTCCTTCACATAGAAAACCCGCGCCACATCATTACCTAGGACGAATGGTTCGTCTGTATACCCAAGATTGTTGAGATCCACTGTTGTCATTCCGTACTGCGGGTCTACATGTATCCTGCCTCCTAACAGATTAATCCATTTGCACCGAAACAAAGGGATCTTAAAATCAGCTCCATAGTCAAGTTCCCATATCTCCTCTATGTAACCATAATATGTGTCCTTTGCCCTATTGGTGATTGTTGAATCAAAGCGGACACCACTGTGGTTGTTGGTGATCTTTTTATCTTGGCAATCGTTTAAAATGTATTCCCATTTATCTCGTACCCTTGGCAAGTCAATACTGTCGAAGATGGTGTCCTGTCCAACAAGTACAACTCAACTCCAATAGTGTTGTTATGCATGAGATGTATTTGCAACCAACCACCAAAAGTCTTGATGTGTTCACGTGTAATCTAGTTTTTAGATTGCTTTGGGTGTTTGGATCATAGAATATTCTTGTGTTCATTGATATATGGGGCCACCAAGGTAGAATTCTGTAGAACTATGTAGTGTGCTTGCACCCAAGAATGCCCGCCCCTACATATTATTGAATCCGCTCCTAGCACGCCTTTTCCACTCAGTCTCCCCTCATACCACGATTGAGGGACACCAATCGACTTAAGGTCAGGAATAAAGTCAACACAAAACCCAATGACCTCCTCTGTTTGATGGCCCATGGAGATGACTCCTTTTAGCCTAGCACGGTTACGAACATATTTCTTGAAGACTCCCATGAACCTCTCAAAGGGGAACATATTGTGTAGAAATACAGGACCCAGAATGGCAATCTCGTCAACTAGGTGAACTAGGACGCGCGTCATAATATTGAAGAAGGATGGTGGGAACACGAACTCAAAGCTTCCAAGACATTGTACCAAATCATTATGTAACCTTAATAGGATTTATGGATCGATTATCTTCTGAGAAATTGCATTGAGGAATGCACATAGCTTCACAATGACTAATCGAACATTTTTTGGTAGAAGCCCCCTCAATGCAACTCAAAGCAGTTGCGTCATAATCATGTGGTAGTCATGAGACTTTAGGTTCTGGAATTTTTTTCTCTACCATGTTTGTTATTCCTTTTATATTCAACGAGAAGTCTAACGGGACCTTGATACTGAGTAGGCATTCAAAGAAGATTTCCTTCTCTGGTTTGTAAGAGCGTAGCTGGCAGGACCTTGATACCGCTTTGGATGCATGCTGTCTTTTTCTTTCACATGTTGTTGGTCCTCATGTGCCTTGATGAAAGCACATTTGCTCCCTTGGTGGTTTTGGTAATTAATAACAACATATATGCCATTGAACTAATGTTTTCACTAAGCATGTTTCAGGAAAAGTTCAATGATGGGTTGGGAAAAGGATTGTGGAATACCCCAAGATGCAAGGAAATAGATTGGCAAAGCTTCAAGCAAGAGGACTCTACATTTTACTTTGTGAGAAATCACCTTGAGTCCATAGGAAAGCCAATACTATCAAAAGGGGGTAAGGTACTGTTGGTGAACAAAATGCTCATACATGCACACGTGATAGTCACCACATACACCCACAAGCTCTTACACAAAAGTACGTCCAAAGCCAAATATCCAAAATTGGTGCAACAGACACTTTCCACTCGGTGCCACGAATTCTCGGCCTCAGACATACTCAGCCAAACCCTGGCCATTCGGTGCATCCGATACCATTTCGGTGCCACCGACTTTGGGTTGCCAACTTCCTGTTATGCAAATTCACAAAATTGGTTCGACAAGTTTGTCGAATCGGCGTCACCAAGTTTGGCAATATGATTGTTCGTCACCTTATCTATGCAACCGAGTTTTATGTATCGGTCTCAGCGAGATTCAAAAGTTGCTACCTTTGAGGCAACTCGGTACCACCGAGATTAACACATCGGTGTCACCGATTCTGACTTATTAGGTGTAACAGTTGGATTTTTGGAGATGCCTATAGATATACCCCTCCACCACCACCTACTCAAAAGAGAAGCACTCAGAACAGATCCCCACTCACACTATCTAATTTTCTGAGAGAGAGCCACCTACTCATGTGTTGATATCATGCCATTCCATTCCAACCATATGAATCTTGATCCCTAGCCTCCCCAAGTTTCTTTCCACCCAATCAATCTCTTCCACTAGAGCCAAATCTGTGAGAGAGTGATTGTGTGTTTAGGAGTCTATCATCTTGAAGCACAAGAGCAAGGATTTCATCGACATTATCGAGCCTATTACCTTTTGGAGTGTGGTGCCTCCTAGATTGGTTAGGTGTCGCTTGGGAGCCTCCTACTTCGTGTTGTGGAGTGAACCAAGAGGTTTGTAAGGGCAAGGAGATCGCCTACTCCGTGAAGATCTACCCCGAGTTAGGCCAGTCCTCCGTGGATGTAGTCCATCATGGTATAGTCAAGGTTGCTTCTTCGTGGAACCCTCTATGGGTAGAGCCCTCCGTGGACTCTCACGGCCATTACCCTTCGTGGGTTGAAGACTCCATAAACGTGTACGTACGATAGCACCACCTATCGGAACCACGAGAAAAATCATCGTGTCTCCAAATTGTGTTTGATCTTCCTACCCTTCCTTTACTTACATGTGTGTCTTTAATTTCCGCTGCTTTACTCATAGACATGCATGTGTAGGTGTACTTGACTTGCTATGAATACTAAATCTGCCAACACTTCAAATTGGGAAAAAGTAGATTTTTATTTGGTCAAGTAGTCTAATCACCCCCCTACTTTCGATCCTACAAGTGGTGTCAGAGCTTTGGTCTCCATTGCATTGGTTTCACAACCTAGGAGAGCATAGCGTCTATTGAGGGAAATTATCACCGTAGAGGTCCGTACTTTGATGGCACTAATTTTGCTAGTTGGAAGCACAAAATGAAAATGCATCTTCTTGGTCATAACCATGCCATTTGGGCTGTTGTTTTTGTTGGATTGCAATGTGAATTCTTTGCATATGGAAGGGAACCGAATCACAAAGTGACTGGAGAAGAATTGTAGATGTTGCAACTCAATGCTCAAGCATGTGACATTCTATTCCATTGCCTATGCCCCGAAGAATTCAACAAAATCAGCCGTCTTGAGAATGCAAAAGAGATTTGGGATACTTTGGTTGATATGCATGAAGGTACCGAATCTATGAGAGAATCCAGGTTGGATGTTCTTCAAAGTCAGCTTGACAAGTTCAAGATGAAGGATGGCGAAGGAGTCGCTGAGATGTACTCTAGGCTAGCTCTCATCACAAATGAGATTGCCGGCTTAGGTAGTGAAGAAATAACTGACAAATTCATCATCAAGAAGATACTCCAAGCTTTGGATGATCGATATGACACCGTATGCACATTGATCCAAATGATTACCAACTACAAAGATCTCAAGCCAACGGAAGTGATTGGAAGGATTGTTGCTCATGAGATGACACTCAAGGACAAGGAAGAGGTTCACCATAAGTCTAGCAGTGCTTACAAAGCAACAAGTGATGCTCCCGCAACTTCAGGTGACAATCTTGTCACAAATTAAGATATAATCATCACGGTCAAGAAATTTAACAAGTTCTACAAGAATAGAAGCAAAGATCGAAGATCCAACTCAAGATATGAAGAGAAGCGTTTGTCATGTCGTGACCGAAACTGCTTGATACGTCCATTTTGTATCATGATTTTATATTGATATTTATTGCATTATGGGATATTACTACACATTTTGGTACAATATTTATGCCTTTTCTCTCTTATTTTACAAGGTTTACATGAAGAGGGAGAATGCCGGCAGTTGGAATTTTGGACTGGAAAAGGAGCAAATCTGATATACCTATTCTGCACAACTCCAAAAGTCCTGAAAATCTACAGAGAATTATTATGGAATATATAAAATATATTGGGCAGAATAAATAGATCAGGGGGCCACTAGGCAGTCACAAGCCTGGGGGGCGTGCCCTACCCCCTAGGCACGCCCCTATGGCTTGTGGCCCACCTGGCTGCCCTCCGGTGCCAATCTTCTGCTATATGGAGGGTTTTGACCTGGAAAGAAATCATAACAGAGCTTTCGGGGCGAAGCGCCACCGTCTCGAGGCGGAACTTGGGCAGAACCAATCTAGGGCTCCGGCAGAGCTGTTCTGCCGGGGAAATTTCCCTGTCGGAGGGGGAAAACGAAGCCATCGTCATCACCAACAATCCTCTCATCGAGAGAGGGTCAATCTCCATCAACATATTCACCAACACCATCTCCTCTCCAAAACCTAGTTCATATCTTGTATCCGATCTTTGTCCCAAAACCTCAGATTGGTACCTGTGGGTTGCTAGTAGTGTTGCTTACTCCTTGTAGTGATGCTAGTTGGTTTACTTGGTGGAAGATCATATGTTTAGATCCTTGATCATCATTAATACTCCTCTAATTATGAACATGAATATTCTTTGTGATAGTTATGTTTGTTCCTGGGGACATGGGATAAGTCTTGTTATAAGTAATCATGTGAATTTGGTATTTGTTCGATATTTTGATGAGATGTATGTTGTCTCTCCTCTAGTGGTGTTATGTGAACGTAGACTACATGCCACTTCACCATTGTTTGGGCCTAGAGGAAGGCATTGGGAATTAATAAGTAGATGATGGGTTGCTAGAGTGACAGAAGCTTAAACCCTAGTATATGCGTTGCTTCGTAAGGGGTTGATTTGGATCCACGTGTTTCATGATATGGTTAAATTTATCTTAATTCTTCTTTCGTAGCTGTGGATGCTTGCGAGAGGGGTTAATGATAAGTGGGAGGCTTTTCCAAGTAAGGGAAACACCCAAGCACCAGTCCACCCACATATGAAATTATCAAAGTAACGAACGCGAATCATATGAGCATATTGAAAACTAGCTTGACAGAAATTCCCATGTGTCCTCGGGAGCGTCTTGCTTTATATAAGAGTTTGTCCGGGCTTGTCCTTTTATATAAAAAGGATTGGGCCACCTTGATGCAACTTTTCTACAATTGTTACTTGCTACCCGTTACGAATTATCTTATCACAAAACTATCTGTTACCTATAATTTCAGTCCTTGTAGAGAATACCTTACTGAAAACCGCTTGTCTTTTCCTTCTGCTCCTCGTTGGGTTCGACACTCTTACTTATCGAAAGGACTATGATAGATCCCCTATACTTGTGGGTCATCAAGACTCTTTTGTGGCACAGTTTCCGGGGAGTGAAGCACCTTTGGTGAGTGGAACTTGGTAAGGAAAAATTTATATGGTGTGCTGAAATTTACTGTCACTTGTTGTTATGGAAAATAATCCTTTGAGGGGCTTGTTTGGGGTATCTTCACCTAGACCGGAAGCACAAAGAGTCACTCCTCAACCTGCTGCACATACTAAAAATATTTATTATGAAATTCCTTCGGGTATGATAGATAAACTGCTAGCTAATCCTTATGCAGGAGATGGAACACTACATCCTGATTTGCATCTAATCTATGTGGATGAAGTTTGTGGATTATTTAATCTTGCAGGTTTGCCCGAGGATGTTGTCAAGAAGAAGGTCTTTTCTTTATATTTTAAGTAGAAGACACTGGCATGGTACAGGCTATGTGATGATATTGGATCATGGAACTACAACCGATTGAAATTGGAATTTCATCAGAAGTTTTATCCCATGCATCTGGTTCATCATGATCGGAATTATATCTACAATTTTTGGCCTCGTGAAGGAGAAAGAATCTCTCAAGATTGGGGGAGGCTTAAGTCAGTGTTATATTCATGCCCCAACCATGAGCTCTCAAGAGAAATTATTATTCCGAATTTTTATGCTCGGCTTTCTCATAAGGATCAATCCATGCTCGATACTTCTTGCTCCGGTTCTTTTATGAAGAAAGATATTGAATTCAAATGGGACTTATTGGAAAGAATTAAACGCAACTCTGAAGATTGGGAACTCGAGGAAGGTAAGCAGTCATGTATAAACCTTAAGTTTTATTGTGTTAAATCCTTTATAGACACCGATGCTTTTCGTGAGTTTAGCACTAAATATGGACTTGACTCTGAGATAGTGGCTTCTTTCTATGAATCTTTTGCTACTCATGTTGATCTCCCTAAGGAGAAGCGGTTTAAATATCATCCTCCCATTGAAGTGAAAGTAGTTGAACCTATTAAGGTTGAAGAAGAAACTATTACTTATAATGTTGATCCTGTTATTCCTACTGCTTACATTGTGAAACCACCCTTCCCTGTTAGGACAAAAGAACATGCTAAAGCTGCAACTCTGGTTCGTAAGAGTTGTATTAGAACACCTACACCCCCTGAACAAATTAAAGTTGAACCTAGTATTGCTATGGTTAAAGATCTCTTGGTTGATAATATTGATGGGCATGTTATTCATTTCTGTGATGAAGCGGCTAGAATTGCTATACCTGATACCAAGAGTAAACATAGACCAGTTGTTGGTGTGCATGTTGTTTCTGTTAAAAGAGGAGATCATTGTTATCATGGCTTGTGTGATATGGGTGCTAGCATAAGTGTAATTCCCTTTTCCTTATACAAAGAAATCATGCATGATATTGCACGAGTTGAACTAGAGGAAATTGGTGTTACTATTAAGCTTGCTAATAGAGACACTATTGCACCGATGGGGATTGTTAGAGATGTTTAAGTCTTGTGTGGGAAAATAAAATACCCTACTGATTTTCTTGTTCTTGGTTCTCCACAAGATGATTTTTGTCCCATTATATTTGGCAGACCCTTCTTGAATACTATTAATGCTAGGATTGATTGCAAGAAAGAAACAATTACTATGAGTTTTAGGGATGTGTCTCATGAGTTCAATTTCTCTAAATTTTGTAGACAACCCCATGACAAAGAATTGCCTAGTAAATATGAAATTATTGGTCTTGCTTCTATTGCTGTGCCTCCTACTGATCCTTTAGAACAATATTTGCTAGACCATGAAAATGATATGCATACGAATGAGAGGAATGAAATAGATAAAATTTTCTTTGATCGGCAGCCTATTTTGAAACACAACTTACCTGTTGAAATACTTGGGGATCCTCCTCCACCCAAGGATGATCCTGTGTTTGAGCTCAAACAATTACCCGATACGTTGAAATATGCTTATCTTGATGAAAAGGAGATATATCCTATTATTATTAGTGCTAACCTTTCAGAGCATGAAGAAAAGAGATTATTAAAAACTCTGAGGAAGCATCGTGTTGCTATTGGCTATACTCTTGATGATCTTAAGGGCATTAGTCCCACTCTATGTCAGCATAAAATTAATATGGAGCCTGATGCCAAACCAGTTATTGATCACCAACGATGATTGAACCCCAAGATGAAAGAAGTGGTAAGAAAAGAAATACTAAAGCTTCTGGAGGAAGGTATAATTTATCCTGTTGCTGATAGTAGATGGGTTAGTCCCCTCCATTATGTCCCTAAGAAGGGAGGTATTACCGTTGTCCCTAATGATAAAAATGAATTGATCCCGCAAAGAATTGTTACAGGTTATAGAATGGTAATTGATTTTAGGAAACTAAATAAAGCTACTAAGAAAGATCATTACCCTTTACCTTTTATTGATCAAATGCTAGAATGGTTATCCAAACATACTCATTTTTGCTTTCTAGATGGTTACTCTGGTTTCTCTCAAATACCGGTATCAAGAGAGGATCAAGAAAAAACCACTTTTACTTGCCCTTTCGGTACCTTTGCTAATAGACGTATGCCTTTTGGTTTATGCAATGCACCTGCTACCTTTCAAAGATGTATGATGGCTATATTCTTTGACTTCTGTGAAAAGATTCTTGAGGTTTTCATGGATGATTTTTCCATTTATGGAACATCATTTGATGATTGTTTGAGCAACCTTGACCGAGTTTTGCAGAGATGTGAAGAAACTAATCTTGTCTTGAATTGGGAAAAGTGCCACTTTATGGTTAATGAAGGTATTGTCTTGGGACACAAGATCTCCAAAAGAGGTATTGAAGTTGATAAAGCTAAAGTTGATGCTATTAAAAAAATGTCGTGCCCTATGAATATCAAAGGTATAAGAAGTTTCCTTGGACATGCTGGTTTCTATAGGAGGTTTATCAAAGATTTCTCTAAGATTTCTAGGCCTCTCACAAATCTTTTGCAAAAAGATGTTCCATTTGCTTTTGATGATGATTGTGTAGAAGCATTTGAAATTCTTAAGAATGCCTTGATTACCGCACATGTTGTTCAACCACCCGATTGGAACCTACCCTTTGAAATTATGTGTGATGCTAGTGATTATGCTGTTTGTGCTGTTCTAGGACAAAGAGTCGATAAGAAATTAAATGTTATCCATTATGCTAGTAAAACCCTAGACAGTGCTCAAAGAAACTACGCTACTACTGAAAAGGAATTTTTAGCAGTCGTGTTTGCTTGTGATAAGTTTAGACCTTGTATTGTTGATTCCAAAGTAACTGTTCACACTGATCATGCTGCTATTAAGTACCTTATGGAAAAGAATGATGCTAAACCTAGACTTATTAGGTGGGTCCTACTTCTACAAGAATTTGATTTGCATATTATTGATAGAAAAGGTGCTGATAACCCTGTGGTAGATAACTTGTCTAGGTTAGAAAATGTTCTTGATGACCCACTACCTATTGATGATAGCTTTCCTTATGAACAATTAGATGTCGTAAATGCTTCACACAATGCTCCATGGTATGCTAATTATGCCAATTACATTGTTGCTAAATTTATACCGCCTACTTTCACATACCAAAAAAAGAAAAAGTTCTTCTATGATTTAAGGCATTACTTTTGGGATGATCCACACCTTTATAAAGAAGGAGTAGATGGTAGTATTATACATTGTGTACCTGAGCATGAACATGAACAGATCTTACGCAAGTGTCACTCCGAATCCTACGGAGGACACCACACTCGACATGGAACTGCACATAAGGTACTAAAATCTGGGTTTTATTGGCCTACTCTCTTCAAGCATGCTCGTAAGTTTGTCTTGTCTTGTGATGAATGTCAAAGAATTGGTAATATTAGTAGACGTTAGGAAATGCTTATGAATTACTCTCTTGTTATTGAACCATTTGATGTTTGGGGTTTTGATTATATGGGGCCTTTTCCACAATCTAACGGGTATACTCATATTCTAGTTGTTGTTGATTATGTTACTAAGTGGGTAGAAGCTATTCCAACTAGTAGCACTGATCATAACACTTCTATTAAAATGCTTAAAGAAGTTATTTTCCCTAGATTTGGAGTCCCTAGATATTTGATGATTGATGGTGGTTCACACTTTATTCATGGTGCTTTCCATAAATTGCTCGCTAAATACAATGCTAATCATATAATTGCATCTCCTTATCATCCTCAGTCTAGTGGTCAAGTAGAATTGAGCAATAGAGAAATTAAATTAATTTTGCAAAAGACTATTAATAGATCTAGGAATAATTGGTCTAAGAAACTTGATGATGCATTGTGGGCTTATAGAACTGCCTACAAAAACCCTATGGGTATGTCTCCGTATAAGATGGTTTATGGTAAAGAATGTCACTTACCTCTCGAGCTAGAACATAAAGCTTATTGGGCAATTAAAGAGCTCAATTATGATTTCAAACTTGCTGGTGAGAAAAGGTTATTTGACATTAGCTCACTTGATGAATGGAGAACCCAAGCCTATGAGAATGCCAAGTTGTTTAAAGAAAAGCTTAAGAGATGGCATGATAGAAGGATACAAAAGCGTGAATTTAATGTAGGTGATCATGTCTTGCTATACAATTCTCGTTTAAGATTTTTTGGAGGAAAACTTCTCTCTAAATGGGAAGGTCCTTACGTTATTGAGGAGGTATACCATTCCGGTGCCATCAAGATTAACAACGCCGAAGGCACAAACCCAAAGGTGGTGAATGGTCAAAGAATCAAACATTATATCTCAGGTACTCCATAAATGTTGAAACTAATATCATCAATACCATAACTCCAGAGGAGTACATTAGGGAGACTTACCAGAATGTTTTAGACTCCGAAAAAGAATAGGTATGTTGTACGGTAAGTAAATAGACTCCAAAACCTTTTCAATGGCAATTTTTATCTGTTTTGGAATATTTAAAAATTTAGGAAAATTTAAAGTAGTTCGAATAGTGGATGAGGAGGCTACAAGCCAGGGGTGCGCGCCCTACCCCCCTGGGCGCGCCCCTGAGGCTTGTGGCCACCTCGTGTACCATCCGGACTCCGTTTTCTTGTGGTATACTCCTTCTGGTCGGTAAAAATTCATTATATAATCCCCCGAAGGTTTTGACTCTCGTATCATGACTATACCCCCGTTTTCTGTAGCAGATTTAGAGCAAGATGTCTTCGCAAGAGTCGGTCAGGGAGAACCGCTTCGGGCAGGCTACGGAAGAAGATATGGAGGCCGACTTGAAAAGGATAGATGCCATGGAGGAAGACCAAGAAGTTACCTCTCATCCACAACCTGGAGCCATGCTGGAAGAACTTCAGAGCTCAACAATTCCGAATTCGGTTATCCCTTCCAATGCTAAATTTCTTACTTTTGAAAATAGGAAAAGGAGTGTTGCTTCTTCCCCCGCAGCAATGAAACATCCATGGGTTAAGGGCTCTCTAACCATCACTGGAAAACTTGACAAGGAAATAATAGATCTCAGAAAACAAAATAACAAGCTTGAGGAGGAGAATTGCATTCTGAAGGGCATCATCGCCAAGAATATAACATCAATGTCTCCAAAGCAAGACAACTAAACACATGGGTATGGGTACTCCCCTTGTCTTGTGCCAAGCTTGGGGGAGGTTCCCCGGTATCGTATCACCATCACATCTTTTATTTTTATTTTTATCATTTTTCTTAGTTCAATCATTTTGGTTATATTTTGATCTAGTAGAATAAAGTTTTCATGTGATCTAGTTTTGATTTTTTTGCTTTATGATTCCTCCTATGTAAGCAAGTCCGAGAGTTATATAATAAAAAGTACTTTTGAGTTGAGGGCTTTGCTCGTTTGGTATGATCTTGATCTTGAGAAAGATGAAGTAGAAAGAAGTATAGAATAAAAGCAAAGAGTGTATATGATGATCTTATGGGGAGTGATGACTTCACATATAAGAAGTATGTCGATTGAAACCTATTGTGGGTTGACAAAACATAGTTGTTGGTCATTGGGGCAATTAAAAGGAAGTAATAAAGAAAGAGAGGTTCACATATAAATATATTATCTTGGACATATTTTATAATTGTGAGCACTCATTAAAATATTATATGTTAAGAAGTTGATGTGGGACAAGGAAGACAAGATAATGGTTTATGTTTGCTTATTTCCAAATAGAAGTTATATTGTTATAGATCCCTCAATATGTGTCGCTCGCGTCCACCTCATATCAACCAAAACTTCCGCACCAAGCAGGGATACTACTTGTGCAGCCAAACACACTTAACCCAGTTTTGCATGAGATTCCACCATACCTACCTATGGATTGAGTAAGATCCTTTAGGTAAGTTGTCATCGGTGCAAGCAATAAAAATTGCTCTCTAAATACATGTGATCCATTAGTGTGAGGAAAATAAACTTTATAAGAACTTGTGATAGGGAAGAAATAAAAGTGATGGACTACATAATAAAGTTCTCTATCACAAGAGGCAATATAAAGTGACGTTCTTTTGCATTAAGGGATTGTCATCCAACTATAAAAGTGCATGACAACCTCTGCTTCCCTCTGCAAAGGGCCTATCTGTTACTTTTATTTTCTAGTACTTACCTTTATGCAAGATTCGTGGTGATCTCCATCACTTTCTCTATTTCACCTTTATCTTCGGGCAAGCGTCATGTGTTGGGGAATGATCTAGACACATATATCCACTCCGAAGTGGACGAGCATGAGTTATTACTGTTGAGATTACTCTTGAGGTAAATAGTTGGGAGGCAATACTATAAGCCCCTATCTTTTTCTGTGTCCGATTGAAGCTTTGACCTCATAGGTACCTCGTGAGTGTTAGCCATTGTGAAATACTAAAATATGATTGAGTATGTGGATTTTCTTTACAAGCTCTTATATTGACTCTTTCCTACGTTATGATACATTGGAATTGCTTCAGTGACTGAGATCGTAGTTTGTCGGTTCTCAGTAGAGTTCTTGATTCGTACTTTACCATTGTGAATGAATTGTTACTTTAGCATAGGAAATTATATGTCAATATATGTTGCCGTTCTAAAGATGATCATGATGCCTTCATGTCCGCATTTTATTTTATCGACACCTCTATCTCTAAACAATTGGGCATATTTATCGATTTCGGCTTTCGCTTGAGGACAAGCAAGGTCTAAGGTTGGGGGAGTTGATACGCCCATGTTGCATCATGCTTTTATATTGATATTTATTGCATTATGGGCCATTACTACACAGTTTGGTACAATATTTATGCATTTTATCTCTTATTTTACAAGGTTTACATGAAGAGGGAGAATGCCGGCAGCTGGAATTCTGGACTAGAAAAGGAGAAAATCTTAGATACCTATTCTGCACAACTCCAAAAGTCCTGAAAATCTACGAAGAATTATTTTGGAATATATAAAAAATATTGGGCAGAAGAAATACATCAGGGGGCCCACCAGGCAGTCACAAGCCTAGGGGGCGCGCCCTACCCCCCTACACACGCCCTTGTGGCTTGTGGCCCACCTAGCTGCCCTTCGGTGCCCATGTTCTGCTATATGGAGGGTTTTGACCTGGAAATATCATAACAAAGCTTTCGGGGCGAAGCACCACTGTCTCGAGGTGGAACTTGGGCAGAACCAATCTAGGGCTCCGACGGAGTTTTTCTGCCGAGGAAAGTTTCCTCCCGGAGGGGGAACTCGAAGCCATCGTCATCATCAACGATCCTCTCATCGAGAGGGGGTCAATCTCCATCAACATCTTCACCAGCACCATCGCCTCTCCAAACCCTAGTTCATCTCTTGTATCCAATCTTTTTCCCAAAATCTCAGATTGGTACGTGTGGGTTGCTAGTAGTGTTGATTACTCCTTGTAGTTGATGCTAGTTGGTTTACTTGGTGGAAGATCATATGTTCAGGTCTTTGAATAATCCTCTGATTATGAACATGAATATGCTTTGTGAGTAGTTACATTTGTTCCTGAGGACATGGGATAAGTCTTGTTATAAGTAATCATGTAAATTTGGTATTTGTTCGATATTTTGATGAGATGTATGTTGTCTCTGCTCTAGTGGTATTATGTGCACGTCGACTACATGACACTTCACCATTGTTTGGGCCTAGAGGAAGGCATTGGGAAGTAATAAGTAGATGATGGGTTGCTAGAGTGACAAAAGCTTAAACCCTAGTTTATGTGTTGCTTCGTAAGGGGCTGATTTGGATCCACATGTTTCATGTTATGGTTAGATTTATCTTAATTCTTGTTTCATAGTTGTGGATTCTTGCGAGAGGGGTTAATCATAAGTAGGAGCCTTGTCCAAGTAAGGGCATCACCCAAGCACCAGTCCACCCACATATCAAATTATCAAAGTAACCAACGCGAATCATATGAGCATGATGAAAACTAGCTTGACAGAAATTCCCATGTGTCCTAGGGAGCGCCATGCTTTATATAAGAGTTTGTCCAGGCTTGTCCTTTTCTATAAACAAGATTGGGCCACCTTTCTGCACCTTTGCTACAATTGTTACTTGCTACCCGCTACGAATTATCTTATCACAAAACTATTTGTTACCTATAATTTCAGTGCTTGTAGAGAATACCTTACTGAAAACCGCTGGTAATTTCCTTCTGCTCCTCGTTGGGTTCGACACTCTTACTTATCGAAAGGACTACGATAGATCCCCTATACTCATGGGTCTTCACTGCTACAATTGTGGGAATCCCATACACTATTCCAATGAGTGCATGACTCCTTACAAAAGGAAACAAGAGTCACCAAGAAGATAAATATCAAGAGATGAGTCACCTCGACGAGAGAGAAGGAGTTGGGATGATCGTTATGAACAAAGACCCTCAAGGATAAGTAGGGACTCAGAGAAGAAGGACAAGTAAACCAGGAGCTACTCAAGAAGAAGACATCAAGCTCAAGTTGGTGAATGGGTTTCCGACTCTGATTCCGACAATCACTTCGAGAGAAGCTACCACTCCAACTCCGACTATAGTCAAGATGAAGGTGTTGCTGGACTTGCACTAGTGAGAACCGACTCCTATGACATATTTGATTCACCAAATGAAGGGAGGGGATCTTGCTTCATGACTAAAGGCCCCAAGGTATCACACCCGAGTATGTTGATTTCAATAGTGATGAGGATGACTTGTTAATTGAAGATGACTTGCTATTTCACAAATCTAGTAATGTTAGTCAAGATGAACTTGCTAGTAATCACTCTAGTCTAGATAAGTCATGCGATGATGATAAGTTGGAAATAGAACGACAAAATCAATAACTAAAAACTCTTAAGTTAAGTCACGAGTCTAGTCTACAAGATCATAGAGATCTTGAAAGGACAGTTGAGAAGCTCCACTTTGAGAAGCTCAATTTAGAGTAAGAGCATGAGTTCCTTAAAGCTATCAATGACAATCTTCTAAAGAAGACTTCCTCTTATCTAGCCAAACGACTTCTCTTTTCTATGTTTATGCCACAATTTAAGACTAAGCAAGCAAGTAACAAAGTCAAGAAAGGTTCTTCAACTAGTAGCAATAAAAATGATAAATCCAACGATATTGCTTCTCATAGTTCTATTGATCCCACTAACTCTTCTCTTAGCCAAGTTACACTTGAGCAAGAAAATGAACTTTTGAAAGGGATTATAGAGAAAGATATCTACAAGAGTCTTAAAGGGTGCAAACAATTTGAGGAGACTGTATGCAAGCACGGAGGATACCGGAAGAACCATGGTGTTGGCTACTTCAACGCTAATGGAGTTGAATGTGAAGAAGGTCATATCCCAATCCCAAGTTTTTTACTCAAAAGGAGAAGTATGAAAATACTCTCCCCAAGGGAACAAAATCTCAAGATGACCTTCCGCAATAAGACCCCAAGCTCAAGGGCAAGAACAAGGTTCAAGAGGACATTAACTCATATTAAGATGAATCCCAAGCTTTGGTGAAGTGGATTCCCAAGGCTACTACAAGCTCAACTTCTACAAGTGCTACTTCAACACCAAGAATCCCCATCAACTTGATGTGGGTCCCCAAGAAGAATAACTAGAGAAGTTCTTTAGGGGTGACTCCGCCAATGAAATCCACTCATATTCATTATTGGCAGGAACTTGTTGCGATCAACGTCAACATCATGCAATAGTTCAAGGAATCACACATTCCCTCAAAGGTAAGCAAGGGACAAGGTAATCAACAAATCAATGGACATCATCATGTATGCTTTGCACTGCATGTCCATATATATCCTTGTATTTGTCTTTTGTGTGTTGGGGCTAACCCATCTAGGTGAGAAGACTAATGAAACAACAAGGATGCTCCCAACTCATGGTGATCTTCATCAAATTTGAGCATTCACCACTACTTCACCTACATGAAGTCTTCATCAACAAAACCAAGGTTAGTTTATCCCTCCTATGGGGGGATGTCAAATCAAGGGGGAGCTTTACTCTAAGACTTGAGTCAAAGCATCTCATAGTATGTGGCATATTAAATGCTTTATGTAAAAGTGGTAAACCCACTTGTGCTTAGACGATGAGTATGACCTATGATCAAGTATTCGTACTTGGCTCCTCAGTCAATATACTCGTATATAGATGACTCCGTCATCGCCAAAGTGCTTGTTAGATGCTAGTGTGTTTGTGCATGTTTGCATGTTTTCATTTGACATCTTATTGTGTGAGCATGCTGGTCTGCATTTATTTTCTCATTTGAGGACATCCAATTGTTGCTATTTGGATTTTGATTTTTCATTTGCCAATTGTATGTACAAGAATGCATAGGACCACTCCTCTAGATATCTATGCTTTCCCACCTCATGTTCCATTCATGCTGCATCACAAAATTCGAACAAGTACTTTTCGATCTCTTTGTGGGAGGAGCACTCGGAGTTCCGTATCGACAAAGGACTGACCATTAAAACCTCCCAAGTGCATCTTGGTGGAACCAACTCAAAAATCTTGGTCTCACTGAATGCCTAGGGTTGATCTAGTTTTCAATCTCGGTACTACCAATTCTATATTCTCGGTTACACCGAGTTTCCCTGTCAGCTGACATTTGAGAAACTCGGTGACACCAAAAATTTAGAATAGGTGTCACCGACAGTGAATGGTATATATGTTGTGGACCTGACGCTTTGAAATTCACTCTCAAACCGTCACGCCCCAAAACCCTCAACTGCTGTTTCGAGGCCCCTGGTCATCGCCTTTGCTTCCCTGAGCGTCTCCGCCGCCGGGAATCGCCGCCGTCGATGGAATCTTCTCCATCATTGCCGCCTTTGCTGATCCATCGCCGACTTAGGGTATGGATTTGACCCCCTCTTGCGCTCCAACCTCCGATTTTGCGAATTAGGGTTTCTCCACTATCTAGCCACCATCTGAGATCGTTCAGTCCACGAGAAAAACTCAATAGTCTAGTGAATCGAAGAATTCTAGGTTTAGTTGCCCGCAAAGTTGCATCTCAGTGATACCGAGTCAGAAAAATTGGTTCCACCAATTTAATTTTTGTGCTACTGAGGACAAACTCGGTGAGACCAAGTGATGGTTTTTGGTCCGACTGAAATTGTTGCCAAGTTTCGGTTAAGGTTTTTTTGCGTATCGGCAACACCAAAAAATCTGACTCGATGACACTAAAATCCAATTTTGCTGTGAACTACATCTATGATTTTTCTGTTCGAAATTTCAAAACTCTACATTTTGTGATGACTTATCCTATTCCACTCTTCTGTACTCTATACACAGGGTCAGTATGTTAGATGCTGAGGATAGCCAGAACTTGTAGGAGCAGAACATTGACATGAGTTCACGCACTAGCCCTGGGTCCAACTCATTTTTAGATTGAAGCACCCCTAGTTCTCATGGGTTGCCTAAGTTTGCTACAAGGACCAGTAAGAGACTGAATTCAGATGAGGAGGATTTAGACTTTGTGCGAGAGGAGGTTCTTGCTAAGAAGCAAGAGAAGGATGCCAAGAAGTCAGCAACTGAAGCCACCTCTTCCAAGAGGGTAGTCAACAAAACTTATGCACCTCCAGAGACCATGAAATCACCTGAGAGTGCTAGGGATACCATGACCATTGAGCCCCCAAGGAAGTCATTGCCTAAAAAGGCAGGAGAGAAGAAGGCCAGAAAGAGGATCATCCGTGTTCTTGGCAGACCTACCTCAATGTTTGAGGACCCTGAGGAGGTTGCTGGTGCTGCTGCTGAGGAGGAGGAGGAGGAGGAAGAGCATGTTGTCAAGGTCCCTCCCAAGAAGAAGTAGAAGAAGTTGTTGGCAGATGTTATGCCAAAGCAAGGTCCCTCCAAGAGCACCAACTGCACCTAAGAAGGCTACTGCTGAGAAGTCCAAGAGGACTACCAGAGACATCCCAGCTTCTAAGAAGAACAAGGGATCTACCTTCAGAGAAGCTAATGAGGATGCTATGTCTGCTTTGATGAAGCTCAGACCTCACCTTCGTGTAGCGACCCGACTCAAAACAAGTCAAGCCTTTGTGTGTTAGTGTTATCCCTGGATCAGTATGCTGGCACACACAGTACATCAATGTATATATCAAAGTCCAATAACATGTAAATAACGTAAAACTGATATATACCTCTTAAATCACAGCGGAAACAGTCAACGGGAGTGGAGTCCCAATAAACACTAATGGCAGGTTGAGTGTAGACCGTAACCCTGAATCGTACTCTTACTCGTCGTAGAAAAGTATATGCAACATAAGATGTTGCAGCCATGTAGGTCACTACATTGAATGTACCGACAACATCACCATAGAAAGGATGATAAAGGCTATTCTATACGCAAAAGGCTTTGTGGCTCTGTGTATTAGTTTTTGTAGAAAAGTTGGTTTTATTTTCCCTACAACAAAGGAGTGAAATGGAAATCACTACTAATAGTTGGTTGTTAATGAGATGGTTCCACCAACCAATTCTCATGTCCCAAAAATTATTAATAGACCCACTTATCATAAAATTTATTAATTGTGTTGAGAATGGCTGATAATATCATCTTCGGTGCTCATGTTGTCCGTAACCGGGGACACGGCTAATCAATTAGTTTGACACTCTGTAGAGATTGGTACACTTTACTCGCAAGAATCGATCCCTCCCGTTATGTCCTTGCATTGCTTGATGTTTGAGAACGGGACAATCGAAACATGGTCTTCCATAGTGATCCTCCGATAGAAAGTCAGTGCCCATCCAAATCCTACCGTTCTTCTACATCTCGTAGCAACTGACCTACCGGAGTCACCACTAGGGTCAACCAAGCCAAAGACCATATTGACTTGCGGTTTCACGCGTAAGCTTTTCGGCCTTGAAGTATCCATCCATCTCTTTGAGCCTGGGTGGCATTCCAGTGGGATGATCACAGGTAGATACTAGGATTCCCGGACATAACCATGATAGATATCAGGCTGCCAAGATGCATGTCCAATCCACCCAGAGGTATATTGAGTCCTTGAAGTCTTGAAGTCTTGATCATCATGCAGGTTTGGAAATAATTAATTAACCTCACAACACTCCTGAATCTCACAACCAACCTCGTCTACTAAAGCATAGTAATTGTAAGCAACGTCCCTTCCCGGGCAAGTGGTAACATGATGTTGGGTTTCTCCTACCTCATGATACTACTACAAGTTCAAGATCAATATCCTACTTGATGTAGATGGAAAGATTTATTCTAATGCAAATAAAACATAGGTAATGTAAGATGATCAAAGTGAACTTGCATGTACTGTTGATGAAGATAAAATCTCTCTCATAAAATAACTTGACAAAACTATTCGTCACTCACCAATGAAAATCTATATAACCAAACATTGCATTCATAAGCAAACACTTCTAGCAATCAATACTATCAAACAATAAGAAACACAAAACTAAAAGCAACAAGGTTGTGATGAAGGAAATACTTAAGACAAAAGTTAAAACAACAAAACTTCATCAAAACAACCAAGAATAGTTTTCCCTACAAACAACTTTTTTCAATTGTAACAAAACAAAAACAAAGTAAAATATAACAAAAATATTTTAGTAAATATTTTACTAGCAAAAAGAATTACTTTTGAAGAACAACTAAGAACTAAGAAAACAATATTCTAAAAAACATAATTTTTTGCCTAATAAACTTAACAACAAAAAAGACAATAAAATACCAAAATAAGAGAAAACAAAAATATATAATAACTAAGTGAACAGAAAGTAAAACTTATAAAACAATTTATGAAAATAGTTTCAAATAGGAAATCCAACTAGCAATGAAATCAATTTGCAAGTTATTATGAAACTAGAATAGTTTTAATGCTATAAAAAATAATAAATAACATAAAAATAAATTTGGTTGAAGTACTACTGCTAACTAACAGAAAACGAAGTAAAATTTCTCAACTAATATAAAATAAAACAATTTAAAACAAAAGAAATAGAAATAAACCTAACAAGAACTAAAACAGAATCTGTTTTGCCAAAACCCTTTGTTTAAAATATTCAAAAAACTCTGAAATTATTGTTAACTAAATTCACTAGTGACAAGTAGCAAAAATATTCAACTAAAACTCTATTTTTAAACTCAAGTTATTCAAATTCTAATGGTTTGAGTAAATTCAACAAAATTCAAATTTCAAACTTTCAAATATGGTCAAACTTTATATATACAGAAACTAGAGTAAATTTTTGAAACAATGCAAAACGAATCATTGAAAAAAAATTAAAACCATAAAATATATAAAGAAAACAAAAAAAACTATTTCTGGAATTGAAATTAAAACAGAAAAAGAAAAAGCGTTTCTAACGGACAGGGGTACACGTGGCGCTATGCTATTGGCCGGAGGGTGTGCATGTCAGAGCTAAATGGGTGGACGACCTATCCTTAAAAGAAAATGGTTTGATGTTTTTAAGTCATCTATTCCTACGCGTCCAATCTAGATCCATCGGTGGGGAGAGGAAGAGGAGCTCACCTCGGTGGTTGACGGGCTCCAGCGAGGCTCCGGCGATGTCCTAGGCGGCGAGGTGACGGGGGCGACGCTCCGGTGATCCTCCGGCGACGACAAAGGTCTCAGGTGATGCGGAAGAGGACAACGAGCACAAAGATGGCCTCGGCGTCGGTTGGGGACGACGACGGTGAGCTTGGGGGCGGAGGTGGTGTACGGGTGTCGATGGGGAGGTCGCTCCGGTGGCTTTGGAGCACGGGCGAGTGCACGAGGAGGCGCGAACGGTGAAGATGGTGGCGATGTTATTCACGGCGACAGTTGGGGACAACGGAGGTGTGCAGTGAAGCTACGATGGCACGGCGGCGGCTCCGGACTCCGGCGAGCAATATGCAGGGCGAGAGGGCACGGGGCTTGGAGTTTTTGGGCGGAACGCAGTGCTGTAGAGGTTCGCTTTTATAGCCAGGGGTTGGGGGCGGTCAAACAGAAGCAAAGCAGCGGTGGTGTTCGGATCCTACGAGATCCTCCGGCAAAGGAAGGGAATCGGGCGAGGGAGGAAGATGACCGTGCGGGATTTGTGTCGGGCTGTGGGGGTAGGTCGTCAGCGAGAGGAGGTAGAAGGGAAGAGATCGGACGGCCGATTCAGGAGGGATTCAGAGCCGCTCTAAGGGATTTGGGCCCAATTTGCTAGCTGGGCCGCATGATTTAATTCCTATTAAAGAAGGTTTTTCCTTTTATAAGACAAAAATAGAAAAGGAAGTTGAATAAAAGAAAAACTAAAATACTTTTATGTAGACATATTATATATTAAAATGACCAGAAAAAGATTTCCTATATCATGAACATATTTTCACTATCAAATAAAATCCTACCTAATTTAAATAATTCAAAAAGTGCTAATGTTGCATATAAAATGCAAAGAAAACATTTTGAAAATACCACAATGACTCCAAATTCATTTATCTCCATTTTTATATTGAAGGGAATCATTTTACCCTATTTTCCATATATTTTATTTACGGAGAAAAATATATTTGAAAAATCACTTCAAGAATGGCTTTGAATTTGAAATTCAAATAATTTCCAAATAACTTTCTGAGTCTTATGAATTCAAATATAATTCCAATTGCCCCTGGTTTGGAGTGTCATATTACCCCTCTCAAGATTTTGAATTTGGGTAAGGGAATTTGATTTCATTCAAATTTTGAAATAGAACCAAATATGAAATGGATTTCCAAATAGAATATTTCAGAGATTTTCAAAATCCACTTTTCAAATCCTTTTATTTGAAGAAGTCATGTCATATTATCTCATTGATTTGAAATGGATGAATTTGAAATCAAAAGAAAAAGGGGAAAGTCATGTCATTCCCTCTCATTCAAAAGTTTTTAAAAGTTTCAATTTTTCACTCAATCAGACAAACAATCATTCTATTGATTAATATAACATTCCAAATTTTGGGATGTTACACTTTGAGAGCACAATGCCAGCCATCCTATTACTATTGACTTGAAGAAGAAGAAAGATGCAGGTTTAAGAGAGTGGAGAGCCATTGATCCTTACTCTCAGAGGAGGAAGATAACTATGGGCTACATGTTCTACACCAAGGAGCAACAGGATTTCTATGAGACTGTGCTGCTTGACAAGAGTCCAGCTGTGAGCGATATGAGACATGTCGATTGGAAGTACATCAAGGAGAATGAAAACTACTTCCCGTGTGTCCATGACAACTTCCACTGCATTGGCATTGATCAGTTTGTTGGCAGAGAGTTCACTACATGGAATGACGAGATGATCATAAAATTCTACTCCACTGCTCACTTCTATGAAGATGGTAGGATTGTGCGGATGATAGAAGTAGCGAGATACGAGTCCATAGTAGATTAATGGGCTGCCATCTTAGGAGTCCCTGAGGCACAAGATGGAGATATAAGCGTATACTCAGAGTCCAAGGCAAGCCACAATGCCATGAAGGACATGTACAACGCCATCCCTGTTGCTTAGCTTCAGTCGCACAAGCTAGGATCCATCTATCACCTCCAGGCAGGTCTCCGCACCACTAACACTATATTGAGGCATACCTCGATGCCCAAGTCAGGTGACAAGAAGATGACCTGAGGCTACTCCATCAACTTTCTGATTCATATTGACTGGAACCAGAGATTCCGAGTGATATACCTTATAGCGGAGACTATGAAGAGGGTTGTTGCTGATCAGAAGCGCTCATGCTGTTATGCACCCTACATTCAAATGCTCATCAACTCCAAGCTGGAGAAGCACATCTTTGCTCTGGACAGACCCCACTTGCCCCTACATCCAGACTTCAAGAACAACGTTGTGGTGATGGACCCAGACCATACCACATCAGTTGCAACTCAGGGAGAGGTAGAGGCATCTAGAGCCACTAGTGCTCAAGTCCCTAGATCCAGGAACGAGCAGATGGATCTCTTGATCTTTACTGTTATGGACATGCAGAAGGACATCAAAATCATACTGGAAGATCGGAAGAGCCTTGTGAACATCCTTCATGATAGAGTGAAGACCCTTAATGACAAGGTGGATGAGCTTACCAAGACCGTCAACGAGCTCAAGAAGGAAGTAGATGAAGCTCCTATTCGTCGCACCTCTTCAGAGTCTGATTCATCTGATGATGATGAGGGTAGTGCACCTGCTAGGACGAGTGCCCAGTTCAGGATTCAGGCTAGGACACCTATAGTACCGGCTCCAGAGATGAGACCTTCATATTTTTCTCCACCTACAGTGACGTCAGCTCCATCAGCTCCTCCAGTTCCTCCAGTTGCTACTCCAACTCCATCTAGGACATCTGTAGGGGTCTTTGTCGACACAGTTCTCTCGACTCCGACTTTGACCACCGGACGAGATCAGTCCTAGAAGGATGATTAGTTATATCTCTTTGAACTTTTTGGTAACTTGTTGCCAAAGGGGGAGAAGTTGTATATAGATCTTTAGGCTTCGAGTGAGAGAGCGTTTGGTTTTATTCTTGTTTTAAAAACATTTGGTCTTTCGGTTTGAATATGTTATACTTTTGTTCGTGTTTGATCATACACTTTAGTGTGTGTTTTTACTATTTCCTATCCTCTTGATGGTTATGAGATGATCATTCACTTTGCTTGATGTGTTGTGCTATGATATTAACTCTTATTACTCTCGCACACCACCAATATGTATGTGACATGGAAGAAGTGCCCCATGTACCAAATCGATTGTGCATTTGCATTCAAAAGGCAAATTTAAAAATAATGCACAAATTTAGGGGGAGCTCTTGCTTATCACATACTTCTCAAACCGATGATTATATTCATTGATTATATCATATGTCGAAGCTTTGATCTATATGTTGTCATCAATTACCAAAAGGGGGAGATTTAAAGCACATTTGCTCCCTTGGTGGTTTTGGTAATTAATAACAACATATATGTCACTGAACTAATGTTTCCACTAAGCATGTTTGAGGAAAAGTTCAATGATGGGTTGGCAAAAGGATTGTGGAATACCCCAAGATGCAAGGAAATAGATTGGCAAAGTTTCAAGCAAGAGGACTCTACATTTTACTTTGTGAGAAATCACCTTGAGTCCATAGGAAACCCAATACTATCAAAAGGGGGTAAGGTACTGTTGGTGAACAAAATGCTCATACGTGCACAAGTGATAGTTACCACATACACCCACAAGCTCTTCCACAAAAGTCTGTCCAAAGCCAAATATCCAAATCGGTGTGACCAACACTTTTCACTCGGTGCCACCGATTCTCAGCCTCAGACAGACTCTGCCAAACCCAAGCCATTCCATGCAACCGGTTCCATTTCAGTACCACCGAGTTTGGATTGCCAACTTCCTGTTATGCAAATTCATAAATTCGGTCTGACCAAGTTTGTCGAATCAGCGTCACCGAGTTTGGCAATCTTACCATTGGTCACCTTATCGGTGCAACCGAGTTTTATGTATCGGTCTCACTGAGATTCAAAAGTTGCTACCTTTGGGCAACTCGGTACCACCAAGATTAACACATCGGTGTCACAGTGTCTGACTTATTAGGTGTAACGGTTGGATTTTTGGAGATGCCTATATATACCCCCTCCACCACGACCTACTCGAAAGAGAAGCACTCAGAATAGATCCCCACTCATACTATCTGATTTTCTGAGAGAGAGCCACCTACTCATGTGTTGAGATCATGCTAATCCATTCCAACCATATGAATCTTGCTCTCTAGCTTGCCCAAGTTGCTTTCCACCCAATCAATCTCTTCCACCATAGCCAAATCTATGAGAGAGTGATTGTGTGTTGAGGAGTCTATCATCTTGAAGCACAAGAGGAAGGAGTTCATCGACATTATCGAGCCGATTACCTTTTGGAGGGTGGTCCCTCCTAGATTGGTTAGGTGTCGCCTCGGAGCCTCCTACTTCATTTTGTGGAGTGAATCAAGAAGTTTGTAAGGGCAAGGAGATCGCCTACTTCATGAAGATCTACCCCGATTTAGGCTAGTCCACCGTGGACGTAGGCCATCATGGTATAGTCAAGGTTGCTTCTTCTTGGAACCTTCCGTGAGTATAGCCCTCCGTGGACTCTCACGACCGTTACCCTCCATGGGTTGAAGAATCTAGAAACGTGGACGTACGATAGCAGCACCTATTGGAACCACGAGCAAAAACACCGTGTCTCCAAATTGCCTTTGATCTTCCTACCCTTCATTTGCTTACATGCTTGTCTTTACTTTCCGCTGCTGTGTAGGGTGTACTTGACTTGCTATGAAGACTAAAATCAGCCAACACTTAAAATTGGGAAAAAGTAGATTTTTATTTGGTCAAGTAGTCTAATCAACCCCTCCAGCACTAGTTTCGATCCTACACTCGGGTGTATCTTTTGTCTTCACATACACGCCCAAGAAGCCTAGCTGGTTCACACAAACATTCTTCGTCATGTGCATCCCGTCGATTGCAGAGTAGACCTCTAGGTCTTTCCAATAGGGTAGGTCCCAAAATGTGGATTTCATCTTCCACATGGGTGTGTGTCCCTTAGCGTCTTTTGGAACAGATTGTCCTCCAAGACCGTTTACAAAGATTACTTGTAAATCCTTAACCGTATCAAGTATATCATCACCAGTACGGAGAACGTGCTTCTTTTGGTGATCTGGCTCAACTTTTAAATGCTTGCCTTTATTTCTTATGGCATGCTTGGTCGAAAGAAATTGACGATGTCCCAGGTACACATTCTTCTTCTGTTAGTCCAAATATATACTTTGGGTATCATCTAAACAGTGTGTGCATGCGTTGTATCCCTTGTTTGTCTATCCTAAGAGGTTACTAAGAGCAGGCCAATCATTGATGGTTACAAATAGCAATGCTCGTAGGTCAAATTCCTGATGTCTGTACTCATCCCACACACATACTCCTTTTTTATCCCACAACTGTAAAAGTTCTTCAACTAATGGACTTAGGTATACATCCGGGTGGCTTAGGGCCTTGGATGAGCACTGGCATCATAATGAACTTCCGCTTCATGCACAACCAAGGAGGAAGGTTATAGATACAGAGAGTCATGGGCCAGGTGCTCTGATTGCTGCTTTGCTCCCGAAAAGGATTAATGCCATCTGCATTTAAACCAAACCATATGTTCCCTACGTCATCTGCAAAGTTCCGCCACATTCCCTCGATTTTTCTCCACTGCGACCTGTTAGCGGGTTCTCTCAACTTCCCGCCTTTCTTATGGTATTCTGCATGCCCGATACGTCCATTTTGCAACATGCTTTTATACATGAGAATACCTTACTGAAAATCGCTTGTCATTTCCTTCTGCTCCTCGTTAGGTTCGACACTCTTACTTATCGAAAGGACTATGATAGATCCCCTATACTTGTGCGTCATCAAGACTCTTTTCTAGCACCGTTGCTCGGGAGTGAAGCGCTTTTGGCGAGTGGAATTTGGTAAGGAAAAAACTATATAGTGTGCTGAAATTTACTGTCACTTATTCCTATGGAAAATAATCCTTTGAGGGGCTTGTTCGGGGTATCTTCACCTTGACCGGAAGCACAAAGAGTTGCTACTCGACCTACTTGACCTACTGAAAATATTTATTATGAAATTCCTTCGGGTATGATAGAGAAACTGCTAGCTAATCCTTATGTAGAAGATGGATCACTACATCCCGATTTGCATCTAATCTATGTGGATGAAATTTGTGGATTATTTAACCTTGTGGGTTTGCCCGAGGATGATGTCAATAAGAAGGTCTTTCCTTTATCTTTGAATGAGAAGGCATTGACATGCTATAGGCTATGTGATGATATTAGATCATAGAACAACAACCAATTGAAATTGGAATTTCATCAGAAGTTTTATCCTATGCATCTGGTTCATCTTGATCAGAATTATATTTATAATTTTTGGCCTCGTGAAGGAGAAAGTATTGCTCAAGCTTGGGGGAGGATTAATTCAATGTTATATTCATGCCCCAATCATGAGCTCTCAAGAGAAATTATTATTCAGAATTTTTATGCTCGGCTTTCTCATAATGATCAAACTGTTCTCGATACTTCTTGAACTGGTTCCTTTATGAAGAAAAATATTGAATTCAAATGGGTTTTATTGTAAAGAATTAAATGCAAGTCTTGGGAACTCGACGAACATAAGGATTCAGGTATAAACCTTAAGTTTGATTGTGTTAAATCCTTTATAGACACTGATGCTTTTCGTGAATTTAGCACTAAATATGGACTTGACTATGAAATAGTAGCTTCTTTGTGTGAATCATTTGCTACTCATGTTGATCTCCCTAAGGAGAAGTAGTTTAAATATCATCCTCCCATTGAAGTGAAAGTAGCTGAACCTATTAAAGTTGAAGAAGAAACTATTACTTATAATGTTGATCCTGTTATTCCCGCTGCTTATATTGAGAAACCAGCTTTTCCTGTTAGAATAAAGGAACATGCTAAAGCTTCAACTGTGGTTCGTAAGAGCTATGTTAGAACACCTACAACCCCTGAACAAATTAAAGTTGAACCTAGTATTGCTATGGTTAAAGATCTCTTGGTTGATAATATTGATGGGCACGTTATTCATTTGTGTGATGAAGCTGCTAGAATTGCTAGGCCTGATACGAAAGATAAACATACACCTATAGTTGGCGTGCCTGTTGTTTGTGTTAAAATAGGAGATCATTGTTATCATAGCCTATGTGATGTGGGTGCTAATGTGAGCTATTCTGCCGGGGAAACTTCCCTCCTGGAGGGGGAAATCGAAGCCATCATCATCACCAATGATCCTCTCATCGGGAGGGGGTCAATCTCCATATATCTTCACTAGTAGTATTTCCTCTCCAAACCCTAGTTCATCTCTTGTATCCGATCTTTGTCTCAAAACCTCACATTGGTACCTGTGGGTTGCTAGTAGTGTTGATTACTACTTGTAGTTCATGCTAGTTGGTTTACTTGGTGGAAGTACAAATGTTCAGATCCTTAATTATAATTAATACTCCTCCGATTATGAACATGAATATGCTTTGCGAGTAGTTACATTTGTTCCTTAGGAGATGGGATAAGTCTTGTTATAAGTAATCATGTGAATTTTGTATTTGTTCGTTATTTTGATGAGATGTATGTTGTCTCTCCTCTAGTGGTGTTATGTGAACGTCGACTACATGGCACTTTACCATTATTTGGGCCTAGGGGAAGGCATTGGGAAGTAATAAGTAGATGATGGGTTGCTAGAGTGATAGAAGCTTAAACCCTAGTATATGCGTTGCTTCGTAAGGGGCTGATTTGGATCCATATGTTTCATGCTATGTTTAGATCTACCTTAATTCTTCTTTCGTAGTTGCGGATGCTTGCGAGAGAGGTTAATCATAAGTGGGAGGCTTGTCTAAGTAAGGGCAGCACCCAAGCACCGGTCTACCCACATATCAAATTATCAAAGTAACGAAGGTGAATCATATTAGCATGATGAAAACTAGGTTGACAGAAATTCCCATGTGTCCTCGGGAGCGCTTTGCTTTATATAAGAGTTTGTCCAGGCTTGCCCTTTGCTACAAAAAGGATCGGGCCAACTTGCTGCACCTTTGCTACATTTATTACTTGCTACCCGTCACGAATTATCTTATCAAAAAACTATCTGTTATCGATAATTTCAGTGATTGCAGAGAATACCTTACTGAAAACCACTTGTCATTTCCTTCTGCTCCTTGTTGGGTTCGACACTCTTACATATCGAAAGGACTACGATAGATCCTCTATACTTGTGGGTCATCAGTACCATCGCAACAACTTGACATGCTTTCTGTTTGTGAACAGACATTTCAACTGTGGTATTATAGGAGCATACTACATCACCTTGGCAGGAACCCTCTTCCTGGGGCGCTTGCCCTCAACATCACCAGATTCATCTTGTCTAATCATATACCGCAATGCATCGCATACCATGCATGCGTTCAAATTCTCGTACTCACCGCGGTAGAGGATGCAATCATTAGGGCATGCATGTATCTTATACACTTCTAATCCTAGAGGGCAGAGAACCTTATTTGCTTCGTACGTACTGTCAAGAAATTCGTTATCCTTTGGAAGCTTCTTCTTCATTATTTTCGGTAGAGAACCAAATCCCTTCTTAGATACACCATTGTCTACCTTCTATTGTGGCAATTCCAATGTGGTGCCGAGATTTGTGTTGTCATCTTTACAGTTTGGATACTGTTGGGGAACGTTGCATGGGAAACAAAAAATTTCCTACGCCTTCACCAAGATGATTCTAGGAGATGAGCATCTACGAGAGGAGAGATCGGATCTACATACCCTTGATCGCTAAGAGGAAGCATTAAGAGATGTGGTTGATGTAGTCGAACATCTTCGCAATCCAAATCGCAAGCCATCCCGCGAACTCCCGATCAAGTGGCGAATGGACGACACCTCCACGTTCAACACACGTGCAACTTGATGACGCCTTCACCTCCTCGACCCAGTGAGCGATGGAGAAGTAGTAGCGCAAGTCCTTCTGGTAGCATGACAACATGGCGACGATGGTGGAGGGACTGATCCAGTAGAGCTTCGTTGTGCGCCGCCAAATCAATCTAGAGGAGAAGTACGGGGTGTGAGGGAGGCAGAGGCTGCGCCGTAGCTTCGGGACAACATCTCTCCCTCCCCTCACGTGTATATAGGGGGAGAGGAGGAGGGAGCCGACGCCCAATGGTTCCCACCCCTAGGGGCGGCATCCAAGATGGGGCCGACGGCTGAGGGGGGTGCCTTGGCCCCTAAGGCAGGTGGTGCGCCCCCTAACTTGTGCCAATCCTAGCCGAACTTCATGGGCCTTGGTTGGGAGGGGCGGCCAGCCCACCAGGGGCTGATGCTACCCCTCTCACATCCCATGGGTCTCTGCGGGGCAGGTGGAATCCCCTAGCGGACTCCCGGAACCCTTCTGGCATCTCTGTCACAAAACCAACAAGTCCCAGAGCCTTTCCGGACTTCATCCTATATATCATTCTTCACCTATGGACCATTTTGGACTTCCTCGTCACGTTCAGCATCTCATTCGGTACTCTGAACAACCTTTAGTCACCAACATAACAACTCGACTATACTTATATCGTCACCAAACGTTAAGAGTGTAGACCCCGCGGGTTCGAGAACTATGTAGACATGACCGAGACACCTCTACGGTCAATAACCAATAGAGGGACCTGGATGCCCATATTGGTTCCTACATATTCTACAAAGATCTTTATCGGTTGAACCCTATGTCAAGGATTCAGTTAATCCCGTACATAGTTCCCTTTGTTCTTCGATATGTTACTTTCCCGAGATTTGATCATCGGTATCTCTATACCTAGTTGAATATCATTACCGGTAAGTCTCTTTACTCGTTCCGTAAAACAAGATCTCGTGGCTAAATCTTTAGTCACTTTTCTTGCAAGGCTCATTGTGATGTTGTATTACCGAGCGGGCCCTGAGATACCTCCCCGTTACATGGAGTAACAAATCCCAGTCTTGATCCATGCCAACTTAACAGACTCCCTTAGAGATACCAATAGAGCACCTTTATAGTCACCCAGTTATGTTGCGACATTTGGTACACACAAGGTACTCCTCCAGTGTCAGTGAGTTGCATGATCTCATGGTCATAGGAACAAATACTTGACATGCAAAAAACTATAGCAATAAACTGACACGATCATATGCTACGTTCGTAGTTTGGGTCTTGTCCATCACATCATTCTCCTAATTATGTGATCCCGTTATCAAATGGCATCTCATGTCTATGGCCAGGAAACCTCGACCATCTTTGATCAACAAGCTAGTCAATTAGAGGCATACTAGGGACATATTGTTGTCTATGTACCCACACATGTATTTGAGTTTCCAATCAATACAATTATAGCATGGATATAAACGATTATCATGAACATGTAAATACATAATAACCCTTTTATTATTTCCTCAAGGGCATTTCCAACAGTCTCCCACTTGCACTAGAGTTAATAATCTAGCTCACATTGCCATGTGATTTACGTTATGATGAATCTAACACCCATACAGTTCTGGTGTTGATCATGTTTATCCCGTGGAAGAGGTTTAGTCAACGGGTCTGCGACATTCAGATCCGTGTGTACTTTGCAAATATTTATGTCCTCCTCCTTGATGTGATCGCGGATGGAATTGAAGTGTCGCTTTATGTGTCTGGTCCTCTTATGAAACCTTGGTTCCTTGGTTAGAGCAATGGAACCAGTGTTGTCATAGAACAAAGTCATTAGGTCCAGTGCACTGGGCACAACTCCAAGATCTTTCATGAACTGCTTCATCTAGACACCTTCCTTCACCGCCTCCGAGGCAGCGATGTACTCCACTTTGCATGTAGAATCAGCTACCGTGCTTTGCTTGGAACTACACCATCTTACCGCTCCCCTATTGAGAATGTATATGTATCCAGTTTGAGACTTAGAGTCATCTGGATCAGTGTCAAAGCTTGCATCGACGAAACCCTTTATGACGAGCTCTTGATCACCTCCATAAACAAAAATCATTTCCTTAGTCCTTTTGAGGTACTTAAGGATATTCTTGAATGTCGTCCAGTGTTCCATCCCTAGATCACTTTGAAACCTTTCGACCATACTTATGGCAAGGCTAACATCTCATCTTGTGCACAACATTGCATACATGATAGAGTCTATGGAAGAAGCATGGGGGATGACACTCATCTTTTCTCTATCCTCTGTAGTCACTAGGCATTGAGTCTTACTCAACTTCACACCTTGCAATACAGGCAAGAACCCCTTCTTGGGCTGATCCATTTTGAACTTCTTCAAAACTTTGTCAAGGTATGTGCCCTGTAAAAGTCCTAGTAAGCATCTCGATCTATCTATATAGATCTTGATGCCTAATATAAAAGTAGCTTCTCCTAGGTCCTTCATTGAAAAACTCTTGTTCAAATATTCCTTCATGCTTTCCAGCATTTCTATATTGTTTCCAATCAGCAATATGTCATCCACATATAATATTAGAAACACTATAGAGCTCCCACTCACTTTCTTGTAAGCTTCTCTGTAAACTTGAATAAACCAGAACACTTTGATCACCTCATCAAAGCGAAGATTCCAACTCTGAGATGCTTGCACTAGTCCATAAATGGATCGCTGGAGTTTACAAACTTTGTCAGCATTCTCTGGATCTACAAAACCTTCTGGTTGCATCACATACAACTCTTCCTTAAGGAAACCGTTAAGGAACGCTGTTTTGACATCCATCTACCAAATTTCAAAATTGAAAAATTCAGCTATTGCTAACATTATTCTGATGTACTTAAGCATCACTACGGGTGAGAAGATCTCATTGTAGTCAACTCCTTGAACTTGTGAAAAACCTTTTTCCACAAGTCAAGCTTTATAGACGGTGACATTACCGTCCACGTCCGTCTTCTTCTTAAAGATCCATGTATTTTGAATGGCCTTTCGCTCTTCAAGTAATACTTATAAAGTCCATACTTTGTTTTCATACATGGATCCCATCTTGGATTTCATGGCCTCTAACCATTTTTCAGAATCCGGGCCCATCATAGCTTCTCCATAGCTCATAGGTTCATCATTGTCCAACAACATGACCTCCAAGACAGGGTGACAGTACTACTCAAGAGCAGTACATGTCCCTATCGACCTACGAGGTTTCATACAAACTTGATCTGAAGCTTCATGATCACCATCATTAACTTCCTTTTCAAATGATTTAGGCTCCACAAAAACATCTTTCTGCGGTGCGCTACTCTCCGGATGAAAAAAAGGTTCAATAACCTCATCAAGTTCTATCTTGCTCCCACTCAATTCTTTCGAGATAAACTCTTTCTCGAGAAATGACCCGTTTTCAGCAACAAACACTTTGCCTTCAGATCTGAGATAGAAGGTATACCCAACGGTCGCTTTTGAGTATCCTACGAAGACGCATTTCTTCGCTTTGGGTTCCAGCTTTTCACACTGAAGCTTTTTGACATAAGCATCACATCCCCAAACTTTAAGAAACGACAACTTTGGTTTCTTGCCAAACCACAGTTCATACGACGTCATCTCAATGGATTTTAATGGTACCCTATTTAAAGTGAATGCAACTGTCTCTAATGCATAACCCCAAAATGATAGTGGAAAATCAGCAAGAGACATCATAGAACGCACCATATCCAATAAGGTTCGGTTACGACGTTCGGACACACCATTATGACATGGTGTTCCAGGCGGTGTCAATTGCGAAACAATTCCACATTGTCTTAAGTGATTGCCAAACTCATAACTTAGATATTCTCCTCCACGATCAAATGGAAGGAATTTAATCTTGTTGTTAACATGATTCTCAACTTCACTTTGAAATTGCTTGATCTTTTCAAATGTTTCAGAGTTGTGATTCATTAATTAAATATACCCATATCTACTTAAGTCATCGGTGAAGGTGAGAAAATAACAATATCCACCGTGCACCTCAATGCTCATCGGACCGCACACGTCAGTATGTACGATTTCCAAAAATTCACTTGCCCGTTCCATTGTTTCGGAGAACGGGGTCTTAGTCATCTTGCCCATGAGGCATGGTTCACATGTGTCAAGCGATTCAAAATCAAGTGACTCCAAAACTCCATCAGCATGGACTTCTTTGTGTGTTTTATACCAACATGACCTAAGCGGTGGCGCCACAAGAAAGTGGTACTATCATTATTAACTCTACATCTTTTGGCATCAATGTTATGAACATGTGTATCATCACTATTAAGATTCAATAAGAATAAACCCCTCACATTGGGTGCATGACCAGACTAGATATTACCCATATAAATAGAACAACCATTATTCTCCGATTTAAATGAGTAACCGTCTTGCATTAAACAAGATCCATATATAATGTTCATGCTCAACGCAGGCACTAAATAGCAATTATTCAGGTTCATCACTAATCCCTATGGTAACCGAAGAGCGAGTGTGCCAACGACGATCACATCAACCTTGGAACCATTTCCCACGCGCATTGTCACTTTGTCCTTTGCCAGCCTCCGTCTATTTCGTAGTTCCCGCTTTGAATTGCAAATGTGAGCAACTGAACCGGTATCAAATACCCAGGCACTACAACGAGAGTTTCTAAGGTACACATCAATAACATGTATATCATATATAGCTTGTTTGGTGTTGCCTGCCTTCTTGTCAGCTAGATTCTTCGGGCAGTTCTGCTTCCAATAACCAGTTCCCTTGTAATGAAAGCACTCAGTTTCTGGCTTGGGTCCAGCCTTGGGTTTCTTCACAGGAGGGGCAACTTCTTTGCCACTCTTCTTGGAGTTACCCTTCTTGCCCTTGCCATTCTTCTGGAAACTAGTGATTTTATTGACCATCAACACTTGATGCTCCTTCTGGATTTCAAACTCAGAGACTTTTAGCATCACAAACAGCTCGGCGACTGACTTGTTCATCCGTTGCATGTTATAGTTCAACATGAAGCTTTTGTAGCTAGGTGGCAGTGATTGAAGAACTCTATCAGTGATTGCCTATGGCGGGAGGGGCATCCCTAGTTCAGCCAAAACGGTTGGAATACCCAGACATTCTGAGTATGTGTTCACTGACAGACCCGTTCTCCTCCATCTTGCAAGCATAGAACTTATCGGAGGTCTCATACCTCTCGATCCAGGCATTCTTCTCAAAAATAAACTTCAACTCCTGGAACATATCATATGGTCCATGACATTCAAAATGTCTTTGAAGTCCCGGTTCTAAGCCATACAACATAGCACATTGAACTATCGAGTAATCACCAGAACGCTCCTGCTAGGCAATCACAACTTCTGCAGACGACACTGGAGCGGGTGGTTCACCGAGTGGTGCATCAAGTACATAAGATTTTTGGGAATCCGTGAGGATAATCCTTAGATTACGGGCCCAGTCTACAAAGTTACTTCCATGATCTTTCAGGTTGGCTTTCTCTCGGAACGCATTGAAATTCAAGGGAACTATTGCGCGAGACATTGATCTACAATATAAATTAGCAAAGGTTACTTAGACTGTTGTTCAAGATAATGAGTTTAGTTAATCATATTACTTATAAAACTCCCACTCAAATTGACATCCCTCTGGTCATCCGAGTGCTACATGATCCAAATTCACCAACCCAAGTCCGATCATCACGTGAGATGAGGTGGTTTCAATGGTGAACATCTCCATGTTGATCATATCTACTATATGACTGATGCTTGACCTTTCCGTATCTTATCTTTCGAGACATGTCCATACATGCTAGGCTCTTCAAGTTTAAGCTAAGTGCGCCACATGTTCAACACTAGCTTGCACCAGTTGTATGTGAACGTAGAGTCTATCACACCCGATCATCATGTGGTGCTTCGAACGACAAACTTTCGCAACGGTGCACACTCAGGGAAACCACAATTTTATCTTGAAATTTTAGTGAGGGTTCACCTTATAATTCTACCATCGTCCTAAGAAAATAAGATGCATAAAGGATTAACATCACATGCAAATCATAAAAGACATGGTATGGCCATGAACTTGTGCTTTTGATCTCCATCTCCAAAGCACCGGCATGATCTCCATCATCACTGGCATAACACCATGATCTCAATCATCATGATCTTCATCATCGTGTCGCCATCGGGGTTGTCATGCCAATCATGCTTCTACTACTATTGCTCCCATTTAGTGATAAAGTAAAGCATTACAAAGCGCTTCATGATTGACATGCAGGTCATACAATAATTAAAGAAAACCCTATGGCTCCTTCCGGTTGCCGTATGCATCGACATGAACTATTACAAACATGATCATCTCATACATCAAATATAGCTCATCGTGTCTTTGGCCATATCATATCACAACATACCCTGTAAAAACAAGTTAGACATCATCTAATTGTTGTTGCATGTGAAAGGACGTAGATGTCGCCTAGAGGAGGGGGTGAGTAGGCGCTTTTAAAATAATTATGGTTTAGGCTTGAACAAATGCGGAATAAAACTAACGTTTAATATGTCAAGCACAAAACCTAAAACAACTAGGCTCACCTATGTGCACCAACAACTTATGCTAAGCAAGATAAACAACTAAGTGATAGCAAGATATATACCAAGAAACAATATGGCTATCACAAAGTAAAGTGCATAAGTAAAGGGCTCGGGTAAGATATAACCGAGGCACGCAGAGACGACGATGTATTCCGAAGTTCACACCCTTGCGGATGCTAATCTCCGTTTGGAGCAGTGTGGAGGCACAATGCTCCCCAAGATGCCACTAAGGCCACCGTAATCTCCTCACGCCCTCGCACAATGCAAAATGGCGTGATTCCAGTAAGGGACCCTTGTGGGCGGTCACCGAGCCCGTACAAAAATTTTGGGGAAAACTCTACAACTTAATTGGAGGCTCCCAACAACACCACAAAGCTTCACCACAATGGATTGTGGCTCCAAGGTGACCTCAAATGCTCGGGGCAAACTCCATAACCTAATTCGAGACCCCGAAGCTTGCCCGGAGCTATGCACCACAACGATTGACCTCCGAGGCACCACCAACCGTCTAGGGCACAAAAGCACTCAAGAGGAACAAGCACAATGGTGATCAAACACCCAGGAGTGATAAGCTTCTCAACTTCTCACTTCCACGTATGACCATGGAGAACTCAAACCTATGCACCAAATGCAATGGCAAGGGCACACGGAGTGCCCAAGTCCTTCTCTCCCAAATCCCACGACAACAACTAATGTTATGGGGGAAATGAGAGGAAGAACAAAGAAGAACACAAAGAACTCCAAGATATAGATGCAAGGGGTTCCCCTCACATATAGGGGAAAGTGATTGGTGGAAATGTGGATCTAGATCTCCTCTCTCTTTTCCCTCAAGAACTAGCAAGAATCATTGGAGGGATTGAGAGTTAGCAAGCTCGAAGAAGGTCAACAATGGGGGGCAAACTCGAGCTCAAAGTATAAGGTTCAATGGGGAAGAAGACCCAAATTTATAGGTGGGGAAAAATCCAACCGTTATGCTCACAGCCCGCACAGAGCGCTACTAACGCTCATGGGAGCGGTACTACCACTAGAGCAGTGGAAGCCCTTTGAAAAACAACAGCGAGGAGGCAAAAGGCCAGTAGAACCGCCAGAGCGGTACTACTGCTCGTGCTCACGGTACTACCGCTAGGGATAGCGGTACTACCACAAAGGGTAGCGGTACTACTGCTTGCGAGCAGTACTAAAAAAATGCATCCGTGCCTACCACCGCTGGATAAACACGAGATTTTAGTCTGGAGCGGTAGTACTGCTCTGGAGCAGTAGTAAAAAATTACATCCCCTCCAAGCTGTAGTATCGCGGTAGTACTTCTGCAGCCTTTCAAGAACACCAAAACTGCCACAACTTCTGCAAATGGACTCCGAATTCAACGAAACCAAGTTTGTTGATGAGGGATCACTAGAAGAGTGTCTAGAGGGGGGTGAATAGACTACTAGTAGTAAATTAAAACCTAACCTTTTCCCGAGTTAATTCGAATGCAAATTTTAATAGTTTTAGCAAGACTAGCAAGTCTAGATACCCGAGACATGCATGTCAACAAATATGGCGGCGGAAAGTAAAGACATTGCACAACAAGTAAAGAGTTGAGATATGGAGATCAAACTCAATTGGAGATGCAAGGATTTTTCCCGTGGTTCCGATAGGTGGTGCTATCGTACGTCCACGTTTATGGAGTCTTCAACCCACGGAGGGTAGCGGTTGTGAGAGTCCGTGGAGGGCTCCACCCATAAGGTTCCACGAAGTATCAACCTTGACTATTCCATAACGGCTTCCGTCCACGAAGGACTAGACTCACTATGGGTAGATCTTCACAAAGTAGGCGATCTCCTTGCCCGTACAAACTTCTTGATTCAACTCCACAACACGAAGTAGGAGGCTCCCAAGCAACACCTAACCAATCTAGGAGGCACCACCCTCCAAAAGGTAATAGGCTCGGTAATTGTTGGGGATATAACCCCGTGGTAAGACCCGCCCAGGAGGGGCCGGGTCATACCTAGCGTATCATTAGCATATGGGCTAGAATAGGAATATTGGGCCACACGGCGGCTCACCAGATGGGTTGTGATGGAGGCCGAGAGTCAGGAAAACGATGCAAGATCTAGGAGCGTAAGCCGCCCGGAGACAGCCTATCAGAGTCGGCTAGGCAACTTCGAGATAGAGTCAGATATGTTGTAAGAGTCGGTATGAGACTTGTATAACCCGTGGTCTTGACCTCCTATATAAAGGCGAGACACGGGACGGCTTAGACAGAAAACCAATCCATCGAGAGCTAGGTCAAGCTAATACGCTCCCTTGTAATCGATACTCCAATCAATACACACAAAGCAGGACATAGGCTTTTACCTCATCTCGAGGGGTTGAACCTAGGTAAATCCGTGTCTTTTGTCCCGTCCAACCCCTTTGAGTCCACCGCCTTAGCGATGGACTCGAATCTAAGTTTTTGGACATCTGCCGTGACAAAACCATGCCAGTTGGCGCCCACCGTGGGGCTAGCGCGAGGTGGTGTTGAGTTCTCAAAGGGCTTTCTCTCAGGGATCGAAGGATACACCATTGGCTTGATGACCAAGAGTCGCCGCGGCAAGCTCTACATCGACGACTCGGGATGGGGGCCTAAAGCTAGCTCAGTTGAGTAGGGTTATTGGGTTCTCATTGGCAAGATGCATGTGTTCATCGGCAATCTGGATGGATCTACACCCGGGCCGGACATTTGCACCAACATCGTCGAGACGGCCCGACGTGCGACACTCGCCCGTGTTCAACCCGGGCGGAAGAGCGTCTTTGTTGGCTTCACACAGGATATCGGTGACTCCTTATCGGGGGAAACCTTGGCCTTTTCAGACGATGAATCTTCTAGCGAGTATGGGGAATCGATCTATCAACTTCATGACGGCGGGTTAAAGGGCTATGCCGATGGTTACAGTATTCCGGAGCCTTATGACCCACCGAGCCGAGCCGTTGTGTTCATGGCAGGCCCGGTGCTGGCTTCCAATGGTGCGACATCCGAAGAGGCGGTTGGAGTGGCTCCCCCTGATGCGGAACTTCCTAAGGCACCTGCACAAGTTCTACTGGAGCTCATGGAGGAGCTAGCAACCCTGATGGCCACAAAGATAATGGTTGAGAATCAAGCAGAGCGTAACGCTGAGGTCAATCGGATCAAGGGACAGATGGCTCAGACCCACGAGGACATTAACGTGATGCAAGCCAGATGAATGCTGAGTCAGAGCGTTTGAGGGCGGAGGCTCTCCGTTTTGATCTGGACGAGCGGGCGTCAGAGGCGGTTCAGAGTAGAAGGACTCAAGTTGGTTTACTGATTCAACCTCGTAATCTATTCAATACTCTGGGGACCGGTCCAAGTACGCCGCGAGTGGTGACCTGGGCGGTAGAGGCGCCGCGGAGGAGTAGACCGTTGTCGCGGCACGTTCTGACGCCGCCTGGCCATTACTCGAATCCGGTGGAAAACATGATAGCGGCGGTTGCTAAGCTTGATGCTCTCCGCTTGGCTGAAGGAACACCGATTACTGAAGAGGCGAGGAACATGATTAGCCTATTGCAGACAGCGGTGGCTCAGCAAGAAAGGTACACGCACAGCCGGAGCCGGGTGCACTCCATGCCGGTTCATAGCCATAGCTACAATCGGCGGATTGAGTCGCCCGCGGTCTCCAGCAGCGAACAGAGGCGAAACCCGCCCAATAATAACCCGCCAGAGATGGTTATTCAAGGGGCTATGGATAGGGGCCGGGCTCAGCGAGGCTCGACACCGGTGACGGATTACCCGGAGGTCCCTGAGCCGGCACCAGCAATACCCATCGGTGTCTCAGCCAGGGAATTTGGTGTCAGTGTCTTACAACGGATCTGAGGAGTGCGTGCCTACCCAAGGACTTTAAGGGGCACGGAAGGTGCCCAACTACACGGTGGATCTGCCCCTAGAGGCTTGGATTGAAAGCTATGAGCTTGCTATGGAGATGCTGGAGGTCGACGAAGTGGTCTATGCGAAATACTTCATCATGATGTTGGAAGGACCGGCCCGCACTTGGTTAAAAGGGTTGCCACCGAATACCATCACGTCGTGGGCCGAGTTGAAAGCACGGTTCATCAAGAACTTTAGAGGAACTTGCAAGCAGCCGATGGCAGTTGTGGATCTGGATCTTTGTGCGCAGAAGGAAGGTGAGTCGGCCCATCATTGGGTGGAGCAGGTCTCAACGGTGATCCACTCATTTGACAATATTTCGCCATCTCAGGCAGTTCTGATCTTGGAAAGGAACTATTGTTTTGTACCTCTGAAGCAGAAGCTCAGGCGTTTGAAGCGCTCTTGTCAGGATATGGGCGAGCTCATGATGGCTCTCACCAAGTATGCGGATTCATATACCACCAAGGACCCAGACTCCGATGACGAGAAGCTTGGACAGGGTAAGAAGGGCGGCAATGGTAAGAACCAGGAGTGAGGCGCTGGGAACGGTAGCCAAGGCAAGCGGAAGAACCCTGATGTCGGGTCAGAGTTTGTGGCAAACACCAAAACACAACCGTCCAGGAACAACCGCGCTAAGGGCAACAAGAACTTCAGGCTGCCGTTTGAAAGGAATAGGCCACCTGTATCCCCCACGCCTTACACCATAGAAGAGGCACTGAACAGACCTTGCCCGGCACACAGCTAGCCGGACAAGGAGGCCACCCACACTTGGAGGGATTGCGGTGTTATGCGTGCATTTCAGGAGCAAAGCCTTCATCAAAATCAAAATAATGGTAACGTCCAGTCGGGCGGGCAGGATCGGGCGGGTCAGGTGACTGGCGGGTCATGTTGAGGTGATCAAGGCCAAAGCAATCAAAATCAAGGAAACTAGGAAAGTCATCAGTAGCAGAGCAATGGCGGTCAGCAACAGAATAACCACTCAGGATATCAGAGCAACCCGAAACAGCTTAGTGGGGGACAGTATCATGTTTTCATGACAAGCCTAGATAAGCGGGATCAGAAGCTACATAAGAGGGTGGTCAATGCGTCCACGTCGGCTCTCCCACGATACTTAAAATGGCCAGAGTACCCAATTACATGGAGCCAGGAGGATCACCCGCCACGGGTTGACAATCCAGGTCACTTAGCTCTGGTGGTCGCTCATCAGGTTGGAGGGTACAAGTTCAGGAAAGTACTCATGGACGGTGGTAGCAGTATGGAGTTAACCGATAAGGCTCTTAAGCCGTCATCGACCGTTTTCCATGGAGTGGTGCCCGGCAAGTCAGCTTACCCGTTGGGAATGATTGCTTTGGAAGTGGTGTTTGGGGATGAGTATAACTATAGGGTCGAGACCTTGTGGTTTGAGGTGGTAAAGATTAAGAGCCCATATCATGCTCTGTTTGGCCGACCAGCTTTTGCAAAATTTATGGCCAGGCCCAGTTATGTTTATCTGCAGCTCAAGATCTTGGCTCTCAATGGAACAATCACGGTCCATGGTGATCAGAAGGTAGCCATCGAGTGTGAGGAGGGGGATGCGGCTTATGCGGAATCAAGCTGCGCAGAAGCAGAGCTTAAGTTTTATAAGGATAACGTTGACCCGACAGATATGACGCCATTGAAGAAGCCCAATACACAGTCTGAGCCGCCTTTGAAGTTTGTGGCTGATGACACGAAGCTGGTGCATTTTACCCCGGGCGACTCGTCCAAGCAGTTCACTATTGGAGCTAACATGGATCTCGCATAGGAAAGCACGCTCATCGAATTCATCCATGAGAATCGGGACATCTTTGCGTGGAAGCCGTCTGACATGCCAGGTGTACCGAGAGAATTCGCTGAGTACCACCTTAATATGGATCCTAAGTTTAAGCCAATTAAGCAATTCCTTCCTCGTTTCAATGAGGAGCGGCGTAAAGCAATTGGAGAAGAGGTAGCCCGGCTCTTAGCGGCAGGATTCATTGTGGAGGTATTTCATCCGAAGTGGTTAGCCAACCCTATGCTGGTCCTCAAGAAGAACGGCACATGGCGTATGTGTATAGACTACATGGATCTTAACAAAGCTTGTCCAGTTGACCCGTGTGCTCTCCCCCATATCGACCAGATTATTGATGCAATGACGGGTTGTGAGAGTTTATGTTTCCTGGACGCCTATTCAGGCTATCATCAGATCGAGATGGTAATTAAAGACCAAGAGAAGACCTCGTTCATAACACCTTTTGGAGCTTTCTGCTATGTGTCCACGCCGTTCGGACTCAAGAGTGCACAAGCGACTTACCAACGTTGTGTGCAGAATTGTCTTCACAGCCAGATTGGACGTAATGTTCATGCCTATGTGGACGATATTGTGGTCAAGTCAAGGAAGAAGGAGACATTGTTGGATGACCTGAAGTAGACATTTGATAACTTACGGGTCTATAAGATGATGCTTAACCCGGCTAAATGTGTTTTTGGAGTTCATGCAGGGAAACTTCTAGGTTTCTTGGTTTGAGAGCGAGGTATTGAAGCTAACCCGGACAAAATAAAGGCCATCACATCACTAGCCAAGCCGGCGAGCGTCAATGATGTGCAGCGCTTGGCGGGTCGTATTGCCACTTTAAGCCGCTTCATCAGTCGCCTGGGGGAGAAGGCTATTCCTTTGTACTAGATGATGAAAAAGACAGATGACTTTGCATGGAGTGATGCTGCAGATGAAGCTCTTGAAGCGCTTAAAAAGCAGCTGGCTAAGCCGCCAATCTTAGCCGCTTCGGCTGAGAAGGAACCCCTGCTCCTTTATGTGGCGGCTAATAATCGGGCGGTTAGTGCTGCGATTGTGGTGGAGCGTAAGGAGACAGGGAAGGAGTATCCGGTTCAAAGGCCGGTCTATTATGTCAGCGAGGTGCTTATCGAATCAAAGCAAAGATACCCACACCGGCAGAAGCTAATATACGGGGTGTTCATGGAAAGTCGTAAGTTGAATCATTATTTCCTTGGACATCAGATCACAGTGGTTAGCTCTACTCCGTTGGGAGACATCATACAGAATCGAGAAGCCACTAGTAGAATTGCTAAGTGGGCGCCGGAGCTTGGGCCTCTAAATTTGAAGTATGCACCTCGCCCAGCCGTGAAGTCTCAGGCATTGGTGGATTTCATAAACGACTGGACGGAGTGTCAGTCGCCGGAGGAAAGGCCGGACAATACGTACTGGCGATTCACTTTGATGGGTCCACACAGTTGGAGGGCTCGGGGCTGGAGTTGTCCTAACCTCTCCCAAAGGAGAGGAACCTAAGACGGGTTAGGTGCCTCGGCAACTCTGATCTTGTGGCATAGTAGGTGTCAGGCACGTGGGATTCCAAGGACCCGCGTATGGCGGCTTATCGGCAAGAGGTAGATATCATTGCTGGTCACTTAAAGGGTTATCATGTAGACCACATTGATCGTTGAAAGAATGAGGCGGCAAATGCATTGTCAAGGTTGGGCTCTCAGCGTAAGCTGGTGACGCCTAACGTTTTCTTGGATGTGCTTTATCATCCGTCTGTTAAGCTACCGTCGGAAGAGGATCTGGCTATACCTGACCCGGAGGGGCAATTAGTGGCGGCTTTGCACACTATTCCAGACTGGACGTTGCCATATCTGGCGTAGCTGACCCGGGGCAAGTTGCATGAGGATGAGACTCTAGCACGGCAGATCGTGAGGCATTCTAAATCCATGACCATCATTGGAGGGGAGTTACACAAGTGCAGAATCACCGGCGTCTTCCAGCGTTGTGTCTCACCGGAGAAAGGCAAGGAAATCTTATATGAAATACATGCTGGTGATTGCGGTCATCACGCCGGGTCAAAATCTTTAGTGGCCAAGGCCTTTCGACATGGATTCTTTTGGTTGACGACTTATAAGGATGCAGAGGATTTGGTTGCTAAGTGCGAAGGGTGCCAGAAGTTTGGAAGACTTGCTCATGTGCCGACTCAAGAATTACAGATGATACTGATTACTTGGCTGTTTGCAGTCTGGGGGCTTGACATGGTTGGACCTTTCAAACGGTCCAAGGATAAGAAGACCCACCTTTTGGTGGGAGTAGACAAGTTCACCAAGTGGGTAGCAGCTGAGCCGGTCAGTAAGTGTGATGCAGCCACAGTGGTTCAGTTTGTCAAAAAGTTGATCTACCGGTTTGGATATCCTGATAGCATCATTATAGATAATGGTACAAATTTGTCCAATGGGGCTATGAAGGTGTTCTGCGAAAGCAAACACATCCGGTTTGATGTTTCAGCTGTTGCTCATCCTTAGTCCAATGGTCACGCGGAACGGGCAAATCAGGAATCTTGAGAGGTATCAAGCCCCGGCTCATGGTTCCTTTGCAAAGAACACCGGGTTGTTGGGTGGAGAACTACCGTCTGTCCTTTGGAGCATCAATACTACACCTAACAGGTCGACAGGTTACACCCCTTTCTTCATGGTTTACGGTGTGGAGGCCGTGTTACCGAGCGACATACGTCATGATTCACCACGGGTGGCGGCTTATGTGGAAGCCAACAATGAGGTGGCACGTCAGGATGCGTTGGATGCACTGGATGAAGCACACGACCTTGCAGCGGCTCGATCGGCGATTTATCAACAAGACCCGCACCGCTACCATAGCCGCAGGGTCAAGACCCGGACATTCCAAGAAGGCGACTTGGTATTACGCTTGATTCAAGATCAGACAGATGCTCACAAGTTATCACCACCACGGGAGGGGACTTTCGTGGTTAGCAAGAATTTCAACAATGGGTCTTATTATCTCATCGACGTGCGAGACGAATCACGTACCTCTGGGCAGGAGACTCATCGACCGTGGAACATCGCTCATCTACAGCCTTACTATACTTGAGTCATCGACTCTTACTTTTGTACATACATATTTTCTTGTATTTATACTCATATAATAAAGTTGGCATCCCTGCAAGACGAGGCCTCTGCCGTTTTTCTCTTTGGCATTACAGTTTGTGCAAAGATGAACAACTCCATACGGTCACTCGGGGGCTTCCAACCTGCCGGGTTTAGCTTGCTCACCATTTTTGATCGGCTCTTTAGCCAAAACAGCACCACCGTGCGACGACTTACACGATGGCGACTTCCAAACCGGCGGCTTAAGAGGTGATGGTGTGCAAGACGGCGAGAGGCATGAGATCACCCAAGAGGACGAGCCGCCATGTTGCGAGCCGTTCAAACATGGGTGCACCATTTTACTGATGAAAGATTTAAGGCTACTCAAGAGGGCGAGCCGCCATGTTGCGAGCCATTCAAACATGGGTGCCTTACCTTATCAGCGTAAGATCTCGAGTCACTCAAGAGGGCGAGCCGCCATGATGCGAGTCGTTCAAACATGGGCATAAATCGCTCAAGAGGACGAGCCGCCATGATGCAAGACACTCAAACATGGATGGCATGGGAGCCAAAGAGGATGAGCCACCAGGATGCGAGTCGTTCAAACATAGGTCCCATGCGGTAAGATGGGTCATGGACAAGTGCAAGGCGTCATAGTGGGTGAAGGACGCCCCCACTTTGGCAGAGTCGGTACCTGCATGTATGTAGCTACTGCTCACACAGGGGTGCGGGGAGCTGTCAACTCACCCCCTCCGAGGGCCTCATACAACAGCGAGGGAAAACTCTCTCTCATCTGCTACGTGCTCTCCGTCGAGTGGCCCGCCGTACTCTTAACAAGTGACGTTGTTTAAGGTTCAAACGATGGATTTATGTCATGTGAGAAGTAGCTTATGGGCCCCGGGGCACTCTCCCCGTTATAAATTCTGGTCTGCTGCGCCCTTAGTAGTTAATCTCGCCTAGAGACCTTGAGTCATGCGAGATTGGTGGTCACTCTTGTTAGAGATCCTGCACTGTTAAGCGGTTCAAAGCAATAGTTTCCCTGTCAAAAGGACCAGAATATGAGTTTTCAAAAACCAAAAAACAAGGGGGAAAGCAAGACCATCATACACATTGCATCATATATTGCATCATAGTTGCATCATACATTCCATTCATATCATAAGTGTGGCCAGAGCAAGATGAAAGATGAAGCAAGGTTGCATCAAAGATCTTCGGGTTATGCTTTTATCAAAGCCGCCCAGGTAAACATTGCAGATTGTTTGGTTTGGTTTTTGTAGAGCTTATCCCTAGAAGATGAGCCGCTGATTAAAGCATCAGAAGAGTGCAACGTATATTACAAGGATCTCTAAGAGCTCAAAAGACGAAAAAGCTAATCAGTTTCACACTTGTTCCGGCTCAGCCAGCCGGGTTACAATCATTCAAGACAAGGAGCTTAATTGGCTGGTAGGTTATCTTGCGTCGGGTGTTCAGGTTCTTCAATTTGAAGACGATCCACATCCCAGTTGCAGTTTAGTAAGGCTTCGAATTGTGCATCATCGAAAAGGGGAGATGGATCAACGTCAGGAGCGAAGAGCGTCTTAGGACATGCATGGACCAAATCTCTGGCTTCAAAGGTAGGGCAGCGCAGCCGTTGGTTGTTTTCATCATAAGCCGCCTGGTATGGAACCAGGTCCGTCTCATGAACCAATATGGAGGCAACCCGCCAGGAGGCCTTAATGCACTTGGCATAATCGGTTTCCTTGAAGTCTAAGCCATCGTCCTTCTTCGAAGGAAAGCCGTTCATCATCTCTTCAGCAGTTAATTCTGGAGCGAAGGCCAGGGACTAGCTCAGCGCAGCTATAGCTCCATGTCTGGCGACTGATCGCCTTATTTCCTCCACCTGTTTGGGAAAAGTTGATAAGACCTCCAGGATGCCCTTCAAAAATTTGGGGACGTATTTGGCCATCATCATAGCCTCTATGGTACAAAGGGCCCCACTATACAGTTGCTCCGTCAAGGTGTAGACTGCTTTTAACTTCATCAGACTATCAGAAGATAGCTGACGGCTCCTTTCACCTGCAAGAAAAAGTCGAAGGTATGAGCCGCCCGGCGGGTGTTTATTTAATGAGGACATTTTTTGAGCCGCATATACTTACCAAAGATAGCAGCAGTCATCTTAGAGATGTGGTCCTTGAGCGTCTTTAGCTCCACCAATGCAAGGTTGAGCCGGTCCTGTGCATCGCTTGCATGCTTCACTAGGGTGGCTTGCTCCGTTTTTGCAGTCTTCTTATATGCAAGGAATTCAGATTGGAGTTTTTCAAGCTCTTCAACAGCCTCCCGCAACTTTTCTTCTATTATGGCCCAGGCGGTCTGTTGGGCTGACAGGTTCTCCCTCAAGTCAGCCCGCTCAGACTCAGCGATATTCAAAGCTTCCTGCATTTCACAGGTGAAAGGTTATCAATGATAAGTTGCCGGATGAAATAATTCTCATGAAGTCTCAAGCACATTGCAAGCAATATACTTGGCACTTGGGGGCTAATGTCTGTATTTTCAGTTTCAAATCTGTGATGAAAGTTCCGGCTCATCATTATCATAATGTCCCGGACTTGGGGGCTACACCCGGCAAAATTTCTTACATGTGAGAGAACCGGATCATCATTATCATAATGCGCCGGACTTGGGGGCTACAATTGGATCTATAACTAAGTACCGACTCATATGCAATTTAACCCAGTACTTGGGAGTGGTAGGGTAAGTTCTATATAACTGAATTGAAGGTTTGGAAGACCTGGTCCATTATTTGCAATATTAACCCGGTTCTTGGGGGGCTAAGTATGGGTATAAGAGAAATATAGGATATGGAGGATACCTCATATTTTTTCTTCATCAAGCCCAGAGCTTGCTCTCCATGTTGCGGCTGGCTGACACGCGGTTTAGATAGCCGGCGTGTAAATCTTCTACAGTCATCTTCTCCAAGGAAGGGAATTCAAACTCAAGCTTTTTGGGAGAGTCAGTGACAGGTTTGCTGGAATGCTTCATCAGAGTATGGTGTGTTGGAGATTGATAGCCCGTCCCAGTGATAGTGACATCAGGAAGGGGAGAGTCTTCAGTAGAAGGCTTGGGTGGCTTAGTTCAGCCATGGGGCTATCAGAAGCCACCGAGTGATGACCCGTCGGCTCTAAGGGCGAGGGGGATTGCTCAGGCGTTTTTCTGCCAGCGTCAAAAGGTTTAACCGAAGAGTGGGACAGTTCAGCAAATCCGGCTGCTGAGTAGTCGGAGCAGCGGTAGACTCGCCAGCCTTTCTGTGTTTGGCCTGCACCCTGAAAAAGCAAGGAATCAGTACATAGTATAAAGGCGATACAGGTAATATATACATGACAGAGGTGAAAGCTTATTCTGGGTTGACCTTCATGGGAGGAAGCTTGGAGGCAGTTGAGTCACTAGAGGAAGGAGGGGATTCCTACAAAATCAAATCAGTAAGGTACAATAATAAGACAGGATGTCAGAAATGTAAGACGGATATTGGGTCCATGTTAAGTACCTCAGCGGGATGTTTCCGCGGCGTTGGGGCATTGGGTAAGCCGGTCATAAGGTCCCCAGAGCCGGTACTCCGGGTCTGACATCGAGAGTCATGCTGTTGTTTTTTCAAGGAAAATTTGGGATCTAAGTAAGCTAGAAGGTGTGAAAAAGGAACCTTTCACTCGACCCACCGAGTCTTTGGTTGGGGGAAGTTTTCTGAGTTGGAGGAAAGGTAAGTTACCTCAGGGGCATTGGCGTGGCTCATTTCTATCTCCTGTTGAATAAAAATCATTGTTAGTAAGTTGTATAAAAAGACGGCCAAGGGAATTAGGTTCTATCTCTGAGTCGTCAAGCTCAAGAAAGTTTTGAGTCGACGTTTTTGGCTTGTGGCCATGGGTGTGACACACCCGAGACTTCTTCTTCACAGGAGGAGTATATCTTTTCTTCCAGAAGCTGGAGTTACCTGAAAACAAGTGCCACCAAAAGAAAGTAAGGCTGCTGCATATATATAGTTAAGACGGAGATAAAAGAGATTTGAAAGCCGTCCTTACGTCTCGGGTTGGGTTTGCAGCGCAGAAAGGCTGTAACCCGATGGTACGACAAGCCTCTTGGGGCTCACGGGTAAGTCCCTTGGTAGCAGAAACAATGTTATCTTCTGTCAGAGTGGTGTGGTTGAAGCAGAGGGGATCATTTGTGTCACCCGTATACTCACACATAAGCCGGTCACGTCGGCTCAGTGGTAAGACTTTCCAAGAGATTCGACAGCGGGTTAAGTCAATTCTTGTCAAACCGTTCGCCAAGAGGGCTCTGATCTTGGCAAAGGCCGAAGCATACTTCGCTCGAGCTAAGGCAGACATCTGGTCTGGAAGTTCAGTCGTGGTGTAGAGCCGGGTAGGACGATAACCTGGCAGAGGATGTTCTCCCTCTGGAGAGGTGTCTTTACAATAGAACGAAGTTCTGTTCCAATCCTTGGGGTGACTTGGCATTTGAACAGCTGGAAAAACCATATCTCTTCTTCTTTGGATGGAGACTCCGCCGAGCTCCAAGCTTGGGCCAGCCGCCACTTCTGTTTGGCGGTTGACATAGAAAAAGTCGCGGAAGAGATAAACTGACGGCTCTTCTTGTAAGTACACTTCGCAAAGAACTTGGAAGTTTCACAAGTTGGAGATAGAGTTGGGAGCAATGTCCTGAGGATGCAATTTAAAGAAATGGAGGACGACTCGGAAGAATTTAGATCTGGACGGACTAAAACCACGCGCAAGGTGGTCAGCAAAGATAACAATTTCACCCTCTTGCAGGATGGGTTTCTTCACCAAACCCGAAACCCCCCAATGAATAACATTCTGAGCCGGCAAGGTTCTTGCGTCTACAAAATCCTGCATGAATTCTTCGGAGTCCCCAAAGCCGACCCAGTTATAGGAAGAAGACGCCCGAGACATGATGGCGGGTTAAGGCTGTGAAAAGTAGCAGTATGTGGCGGGTCAGAAAGTGACTAGGCAACCTGGACTACTGATTAAATTAAGTACTGTGATGCTTAGCCGGCGGTACGGTTTGCTGGAAGAGCCGGAAGTTTGGTGGCGGGTTAAGTGAACAAGGGCATGATGCAAAAATTGCTAAGGACGTACAAACAGGTTTACAAAATAAACTGAAGCTGCAAGATCTACAAGCAAGGGAAAATCATATTTTATTCTAGCGGGGAACAGAGGAAGAACGAACAGTCTAGCGCAAGAAGAGGAAACAAGAACAGATCGAGGTCAGGCTATTGTTGACTTCGCATGACTGGCCGCAGTAGATAGGCAAACCTCGCAAGATCTAAGGGGTTTCTTATCAGTTAGCATTATGAAGAAGAGTGTGCGCACTAATGAAGGCTGATGAGCTCGACAGGGTTCAAGTGCTAAGCTATGGATCTAAGGAAAGACGACGAACATACCTTAAGGAATGCGGCAGACACGGGAGAAAGTCTGGAACGATCAGGTTGATCTAGCAGCCAAGCTCGACGATGGTGACAGGGCTCCTTCGGCGTGACAGAGCTCGGGAGCGTTGGCATCGAGAGGAGGAAGAAGAAGTGGGGGCAGCAGAGAAAAATGAAAGGACCCCTCACGGTCCTATTTAAGAGGAAGGAAGGCCAAACGGGCATGGGAATCAAGGCAACATATAATGACCGACCAAGACGGACGCCTCGATCTTCGGGCCATCGGTTTAATGATAGGATCTGCGGAATACGTCATGGAATCTTTTTAAGTAAATTAAGGTGATGTCATTGCGGGTTATGTTATGTTTCCCTTTCAGGTGACAAGGGTGTGAGACTCGCCGCAAGTTAAAAGGTGAAGATTGACATGAGCAAGCTCAAATCAATCTAGGGCCTAATGTTGGGGATATAACCCCGTGGTAAGACCCGCCCAGGAGGGGCTGGGTCATACCTGGTGGCTCGTTAGCATATGTGCTAGAAGAGGAAGATTGGGCTGCATGGCATCTCTCCAGATGGGCTGTGACGGAGGCCGAGAGTCAGGAAGAAGATGCAAGATCTAGGAACACAAGCCGCTCGGTGACAGCCTGATAGAGTCGGTTAGGCGGCTTAGAGACAGAGTCGGATACATTGTAAGAGTTGGTATGAGACTTGTATAACCCGTGGTCTTGACCTCCTATATAAAGGCGACCCGGGATGGCTTAGACAGAAAACCAATCCATCGAGAGCTAGGTGAAGCGAATATGCTCCCTTGTAATCGATACTCCAATCAATACACACAAAGCAGGACATAGCCTTTTACCTCATCTCGAGGGGCCAAACCTGGGTAAATCTGTGTCTTTTGTTCTGTCCAACCCCTTTGAGTCCACCGCCTTAGCGATGGCCTCAAATCTAAGTCTTCAGACATCTGTCGTGACAAAACCATGACAGTAATGATGATGAACTCCTTGCTCTTGTGCTTCAAGATGATAGAGTTCTCAACACACAATCACTCTCTCACAGATTTGGCTTGGAAGAAGAGATGAGATTGGTGGAAAGCAACTTGGGAGGCTAGAAATCAAGATCCATATGATTGGAGTGGAATATCTTGACCTCAACACAAGGGTAGGTGGTTCTCTCTCAGAAAATTGGATGGGGCAAGTATGGAATAGTTCTGAGTGCTTATCTTTCTAGTAGGTGGTGGTGAAGGGGTATATATAGGCATCCCCAAAAATCCAACCGTTACACACAAAATGACCAACTCGGTGACACCGATGTGTTAATATCGGTGGTACCAAAATGACAAAAGGGTGGTAACTTTTGAATCTCGATGAGACCAATATAGGAATCTCGGTTGCATCGATAAGGTGACCAACGGTTAGATTGTCATTCTCGGTGACGCCAATCCAACAATCTCGGTGGCACCGATATTGTGAATTTGCGTAACAGAAAGTTGACAACCTAAACTCGGTGGCACCGGTATGGAATCAGTTGCACCAAAGTGGCTAGGGTTTGGCTGAGTCTGTCTAGGGTTTGGAATTGGTGGCACCGGGATGGAAATGTTGGTTGAAACGATTTTGATTATTTGGCTTTGGATAGACTTTGGTGGGAGAGTTTGTGGGTGTTTTTTGTGACTATCACTTGTGCACGTGTGAGCATTTTTTTCACCAACAAAACCTTACCCCTTTTAATAGTATTGGCTTTCCTATGGACTCAAAGTGATTTCTCACAAATATAAAATATAGGGTCCTCTTGCTTGAAGCTTGGCCAACCTATTTCCTTGCATCTTGGGGTATCTCCACAATCCTTTTGCCAACCCAACTCTCCATGGACTATTATCTGAAATACACTAGATAAAAGTATTAGTCCAAGAGACAATGTATGTTGTCATGAATTATCAAAACCACCAAGGGAGCATTTTCTATTTTCAGTCTCCCCCTTTTTGGTAATTGATGAAAACATACAATCGAAGCTTCAAATAAAGATATGTGTGGATATAATGAAGACTTTGAGAGACACATGACTTAGATAATATTCTCCAAACATGTTTTTCTCCCCCGCTTTGGTATTCTCCCCTTGTTTATACAAGTAAAATCTTGATGTCTGCTCTACCCCTTAATCATATCTCCCCTTTGCATAAGCATGTAAATCTCCCTTTAGCATGAAGCTTTGTTATTCTCCCCCTTTGGCATTAATTTCCAAAAAGGTCAAATATAGGAGTAGGTACAGGGATCATTGACAACGAAGGGATCCTCGAGAACAAGGGTCATTCAAAGTAGGGTTCATAGAAAAGAACCGAGGGAATTATTGAAGGTAACTTCTCTCCCTGTGGAAAATAGTAGTGAGGTCTTGTTTAAGTCTTCTCCTCCTTTGATCTAGGGATCCTTGAATAAAGAATTTCTCCCCCTAAGTTTTGCTTCTTATTCCCCCCCTAAGTTTTTTTATGAAAGGATCATCGAAGTAACAGAAGAATAACAGATAAGAGAAAAACAAATTAGTGACTCCAAGAAATATAGATCGGTGGTACCGAGATTTTGTAGTGCAGCTTGTCTGCAATTTGAGTAGAACCGAGATATCTGAGTCAGTGGCTCCGAGGCTAAAACGGAAAGAAAGGGATAAGGGACCAAGTTTCTGTTTTCAAAGAGTCAAAATAAAATATTTTCAAAGGGAAAGAGAAGGACATCATCTAAAGAAGATTTGAGTCGTTACGAGAGATCATGCTAATAGAGAATAAACCACACAAGATTCTTAATTAGATGATGGGTGGTGACTAGGTCACCTATATTAGAGTATATTGATTTAGGAGCCAAGCAAGAATCCTTGATCATAGGTCATACTCTACGTTAAGCTCAAAATGGGGTTACCATTTTTTGACTAAGCATTTTAATGTCTTCACATCACTTGAGTTGCTTTAGCTCATGACTTGGAGTAAAGCCTTTTCAAGGATATGAATGCATACCTTTGTGTGATGTTGATGACGTTACTCATAGGTGAACTTGTTGAGGATGCTCGAGGTTGATGAAGAATATCTTGAGTTGTGAGCAATCCTTCTCGTTCTAGTACACTTGTTACCTATAAAGGTTAGTCATGAAAGGAAGAACAATAGGTGTATCCATTTGACATGATACCAATTGAGATTTTGCAATAATGATCAAGTATATGTTTTTGTTGTCTTCCTCCTTGCATCATCAAGAGGCGTTGTGGATACTTGGTCAAGACAAGATTGCTTATGATTGGAGTTGGTTGCAATCTCGTGGAATAAAGTTTTACCAAGTACCTACAAACGGTTAGATGCAATACAAGGGCGCATAGAATTCCATGGCATAAGATAACATGTTAGGAATATCATGGAAGTATCAACAAGGCTCATGCCCTTGCAAGCATCCGAGTGAGTCTAGCTCAAGTTTGAAGCATCAATGACGTTCAACTCACTCCTCAAGTGACAAAAAGTTTTCTCATCCAGTGGCTTAGTAAAGATATCAGTTAATTGCTTGTTAGTGCAAACATGCTTAAGATTAATATCTACTTTGGCAACATGATCACAAATGAAATGATGTCGAACTTGAATATGCTTAGTTCAAGAATGTTGCACAGGATTATGACCAATCTTAATAGCACTTTCATTGTCACAAAGTAAGGGAACATTTTAAACATGGATTCCATAATCCTTAAGCGTATGTGTCATCCATAGTAATTGCGCACAACAAGATCCAATAGCAATATACTCATCTTCAGCAGTAGATAGAGATACCGAGTTTTGTTTCTTGGAGGACCAAGACACAAGAGATCTACCCAAAAATTCACAAGTACCCGAGGTGGATTTTCTATCAACCTTGTCACCGGCATAGTCCGAATCGGAATAGCCAACAAGTTAAAAGAAGATCCCTTGGGATACCAAATGCCAAAGTTTGGTGTTTGTATCAAGTATCTCACAATACGTTTCACGGCCAAAAGATGACATTCCTTAGGTGTAGCTTGATATCTAGCACACATGCAAACAATAAGCATAATATTGGGACGAGATGCACGTAGATATAGGAATGACCAATCATGGATCGATAAACCTTTTGATCAACCGGTTCATCCTCCTTGGTAAGATCAACATGTCCACTAATTGGCATGGGAGTTTTCATACCTTTGCACTCCTACATGTTGAACTTCTTGATCAAGTCCTTGGTATACTTAGTTTGAGAGATGAAAGTTCCTTCTTTTGATTGCTTGATTTTCAATCCAAGAAACAATTTCAGCTCACACATCATGGACATCTCATACTTCTCGGACATCAACCTTCCAAATATTCCACTAAATTGAGGGTTAGTGGAACCAAAGATAATATCATCCACATAGATTTGGCACACAAATAATTCACCATTAACTCTCTTAGTGAACAAGGTTGCATCAATTTTACCAATTTCAAAACCTTTTTCAATTAGAAACTTCGTTAAGCATTTGTACCAAGCACGAGGGGCTTGCTTAAGACCATAAAGGGCTTTACGAAGATTGTAAACATGATTAGGTTTCTTAGGATTCATAAAACCAGGTGGTTGCTTAACACAAACCTCTTCTTCAATTTCACCATTTAAAAAGACACTTTTAATGTCCATTTGATAAAGCGTGATATAATGGTGATTAGCATAGGCGAGATGAATGTGAATAGCTTCAAGTCTAGAGACGGGGGCATAAGTCTCACCATAGTCCATACCTTTGACTTGAGTATATCCTTGGGCCACAAGACGTGCCTTGTTGCATATGACTTCATCGTCTTTGTCTTGCTTGTTTTGAAACACCCATTTGGTTCTGATGATGTTGTGCTCATCCTCGGGCTTCTCCATGAGTGTCCACACTTCGTTCCTTTCAAAGTTGTGAAGCTCTTAATGCATGGTGTTCACCCAATCCGTGTCTTCAAGAGCTTGTTCTACCTTCAAGGGCTCAATCCTAGAGATGAAAGACTAATGCTCACAAAAGTTAGCTAGGCGAGTTTTGGAGCGAGTGATTCTCCCGGTTTGGATGTGACCAAAGATTTGGTTTAGGGTATGGTTCTTGTTCACTTGTGCTCGAACTCGGGGTGGCTTGGGCTTGTTAGACGGTGGAGGTTCTTCATCGTCATCTCCTTCATCTTCATTCTTGTTGACAGTGTCGTTCCCTTGAGGTGGTGGTGAAGGAGGTTGTGGTGGATCTTCATGATGTACTTCCTCCTCTTCATCATCTTGCCGTGTACCGCTCGTGTATGCCTTCATGTCATGTTGTGGTTCACCTTGTCATGAAGTAGGGGATTCCACTTGAGTCAATCAAGTACTTTCCTTCACCTCCATGGGACGAATCTTGCCGATGGGTCAATCTAGGAATGATTCCGAAGGGTCCTTATCACCTACATCATTTGGCAGTTGTTTGACTTGCGAACCATTAGATTTATCAAACTTCATATCTACCGTCTCTTAAACTTTTCGAGTGAAGTTGTTGTAGACACGGTAAGCGTGAAAATTCGATACGTAACAAAGTAGGAATCCTTCATGAGATTTAGGAGCAAATTTAGTACAACAATGCTTGTCAAGAATGTAGCACTTGGAGCCGAATACCCGAAAGTATCCAACTTGGGGTTTGTTACTAGTGACTAGCTCGTATGCTGTTTTATCGAGAAGCATGTGCAAGTAAAGTCGGTTTGTGGCATGACATGCTATTTCCACGACTTCTGCCCAAAAGAGTCTTGGAATCTTGTATTCTTCAAGCATCGTTCTAAACATCTCAATAAGCGTCCGGTTCTTCCTCTCAACAACTCCATTTTGTTGAGGCGTGTACGTAGCAGAGAACTCATGTGAGACACCTTCTTCGTCAAGAAAGGTATCCACATGGGTGTTCTTGAACTCTGATCCGTTATCGCTCCGAACTTTCTTGATCTTCACTTCAAACTGATTTTGCGCTTTGCGAACGAAGTTCTTGAAGATCTTTTGAACGTGCGACTTATCATCAAGGAAGAATACCCGCGTAAATCTGGAAAAATCATCAACTATAACTAGACCATAGGAATTTCCACCAAGACTCTTGTAAGCATTAGGACCGAAAAGATCCATGTGAAGTAACTCGAGTGGTCTCCTAGTAGTCATGATATTCTTAACATGATGACTTCCACCTACTTGCTTTCCAGCTTGACAAGCACTACAAAGTCTATCTTTGTCAAAGATAACATCTTTAACACCAAGTATATGATCACCTTTGATAAGTTTGTCTAAATTAAGCATGCCAACATGTCCTAATCTTCTATGCCAAACCCAACCTTTAGAAGATTTAGCAATTAAACAAGTGCGAGGCTTGGATCTCTTAGTGAAATCAAAAATGTATAGATCACCTCTATGGATACCGATAAATATCATTTTATGATTATCTTGACGAAACTCTTGGCAATCAACTTTCGTGAATAACACATTGAAGCTAAAGTCGGCAAGTCTAGATACGGAAAGAAGATTGTAGCCAAGAGATTCAACGAGCATAACATTTTGAATAGAGCTATCATGGGATATGGCCAACTTACCAGTACCAAGTACCTTACCCTTGGAGTTGTCTCCAAACGTTACGTACCTTCGCGATCCATGGTTTGGTGTGATATTTTCAAACATTTCTCTATCTCCGGTCATATGATCGGTGCATCCGCTATCGAGAATCCACTCTTTTCCTCCATACATGTAATCCTTGAAGTTTGCCATGAGACTTAGATTCTTCATGATCTTCTCATACTCGATGTCGAACAACTCATCTTCATCATAGTAGCCATGTTCCACATTGTCATCATAAAGTGGGAAATCCTCGTCATAAAGAACAAGAGATTCGTTAGGATGGTGATCATGGCAATGTTCAATTTTATGAATGCGAAGGGCCTCTATAATGATATTGTTGATAGTTGTGACATATCCTTTAGCACGCATGAGGTCTCTAAGATCAAATAGACAATCATCAAACTTAGGATCACTAGGCGTCATTTTGTGGAAGGCAATAGTTTTATGAAGAATTTCATCAAGATTATTCAATTAATAATTTGGATATCGTTTGTCCAAATCATTCCACGAAGGATAAGCACATGCAAAATTCTTCATTTGGTTGAGCAAATTTCTAGGCCAAGCTCTAACAATAAGATTAACAGTTCTAAGATTGCATAGCATATCAATTTCCTCTTCGTGTGTGGGATGCAAGGGATCAATAGAAGGCTCATAGGGGTGCATAACATATTTTCTCAACTGAGATTCATTAAGCAACTCAAGCATCAAAGTTTTCCATTGACTATAGTACTCTCCATCAAGAGTAGGCACTCTACAACTCAAAGTCCCTATACTAGACACATCCATCTTCCTCCTCGGTGATTAAACCGAAGCTATGGAGACCAAAGCTCTGATACCAATTGAGGGATCACTAGAAAAATGTCTAGAGGGGGGGTGAATAGACTACTAGCAGGAAATTAAAACCTAACATTTTCCCAAGTTAATTGGTTGGCAGATTTTAACAATTTTAGCAAGACTAGAAAGTCTATATACCCGACACATGCATGTCAACAAATATGGCAGCGGAAAGTAAAGAGATTGCACAAGAAGTAAAGGGTTGAGATATGGAGATCAAACGCAATTGGAGACGCAAGGATTTTTCCCGTGGTTCCGATAGGTGGTGCTATCGTACGACCACATTTATGGAGTCTTCAACCCACAGAGGGTAACAGTCGCGAGAGTCCACGAAGGGCTCCACCCATAAGGGTCCATGAATTATCAACCTTGACTATTCCATAACGGCTTCCGTCCATGAAGAACTAGCCTCACTATGGGTAGATCTTCACGAAGTAGGCGATCTCCTTGCCCGTACAAACTTCTTGGTTCAACTCCACAACACGAAGTAGGAGGCTCCCAAGTGACACCTAACCAATCTAGGAGGCACCACCCTCCAAAAGGTAATAGGCTCGGTAATGACGATGAACTCCTTGCTCTTGTTCTTCAAGATGATAGAGTCCTCAAGACACAATCACTATCTCATAGATTAGGCTTGGAAAAAGAGATGAGATTAATGGAAAGCAACTTGGGGAGGCTAGAAGTCAAGATCCATATGATTGGAGTGGAATATCTTGACCTCAAGACAAGGGTAGGTGGTTCTCTCTCAGAAAATTGGATGGGGCAAGTATGGAATAGTTCTGAGTGCTTCTCTTTCGAGTAGGGGGTGCTGAAGGGGTATATATAGACATCCCCAAAAATCTAATCATTACACACAAAATGACCAACTCGGTGACACCGATGTGTTAATCTCGATGGTACCGAAGTGACCAAAAGGTGGTAACTTTTGAATCTCAGTGAGACCGATATAGGAATCTCGGTTGCACCGACAAGTTGACCAACGATCAGATTTTCATTCTCGGTGATGCCAATCCAACAATCTCGGTGGCACCTATATTGTGAATTTGCGTAACAAAAAGTTGGCAACCTAAACTTGGTGGCACCGGTATGGAATCGGTTGCACCGAAGTGGATAGGGTTTGGTTGAGTCTGTCTAGGATTTGGAATCAGTGCCACCGGGATGGAAATGTTAGCTGCAACGATTTTGAATATTTGGCTTTGGACAGACTTTGGTGGGAGAGTTTGTGGGTGTTTTTGGTTACTATCACTTTTGCACGTATGAGAATTTTGTTCACCAACAAAACCTTACCCCCTTTTTATAGTATTGGCTTTCCTATGGACTCATAGTGATTTCTCACAAATATAAAATGTAGAGTCCTCTTGCTTGAAGCTTGGCCAACCTATTTCCTTGCATATTGGGATATATCCACAATCCTTTTGCCATCCCAACTCTCCATGGACTATTATCTAAAATACACTAGATAAAGTATTAGTCCAAGAGACAATGTATGTTGTCATGAATTATCAAAACCACCAAGGGAGCATGTTGTTCTTTCAGTTGAAAAGCTAACGACATGTGCTAACACAATCTTGATAGAAATATCAATAAGAAGCAAATGAGAAAATGCCCATAAGAAAATGGTGAGAACCCCTCCTCGAATAAGACCGGTAAAACCTCCAACACCAAAAACGCAATAGGAGAAGCATATGAAATTCGTTTTCGATGTACTAGAGCTTGTCATGAAGATAACCACAAGCTCAAGAACCCACATAGGGAAAAGCCAACCAAGAACCAAGAAAGATGATGATGCCAAGAATGCAATGTTTTGAGCTCTCAACGAACGATATGATCAAGCTACTCACTTGAGAGCCCCCATTGATAGTACGACAATCGATCCTATAACCCGGTGTCCCAACTACCACCATGTGACCGGTAAAATAGAAAACCCTATCAAGGTAAAACCTTTGCCTTGCGCATAGTCCACTTGAGCTAGATTATGACGATCTTGATTTCCTCAATGTGGACAACATTTCTTGATTGCGCCGACTTGATGAAGACTAGTTGATTGCTCCCCCATGCTCCACTATGGGTGAGCCACTCTTTGACACATCTTCACAAGTCCATTGTCACCACAATGAACAGCAAGCCTCAAGCATGATCTCTCCATGATGCTTCACTTGAGCTTGCACATCGCAACCCTTGATGACAATCTCCACTTGATGTCATCTTCCATGGGATGTATGGGATCTGCCTCTTGATGAAAGCCCATGGAATATACCTAACCCCTCAAATAACTATCACATAGACCATGGGTTAGTACACAAAGCATAATGGACAATGCTTACCACACCATGGGATCACTTAATCCCTCTCGGTACATCTTGTACGCATTGTGGGTTGATCAACTTGATTCACTTTTTGACTTAGTCTAGATCAACCTTGTATCTTGTCTTCTCTCTTCATAAAGATGATGTCTTGAAGGTAAAGATGAATGCTTACACAATATTCTTCATCAAGACATGCTTGCAATAAGCTCAACTCCCGCATAACCAATATTTGGATAAACCTTGAATACCACCTTGGTCACCATATAAACTCCTTGAAACCAACAGATGGATTCCAAGAAGTACCTACGGACAAATCCTTCGAATATAACTCAAGGAAACCATTAGTCCACAGGGACTGTCATCAATTACCCAAAACCACACATGGAGAAATGTGCTCTTACAATCTCCCCCATTTTGGTAATTGATGACAACCACTTTCAAGAGAGTTTATATAAGGAAATAAGCACAACCAAGCACACACAAATGCAAAGCAATGCATGGATGTGATATGCAAATGCTTAAGCAATAAAAGCAAAACTCTCTAAGCTTTCCAAACTAAACTCGCTAAACTTATCCCCATTGACATTGATTGCTAAAATGGGCAAAAAGCTTAGAAAGCCAATATAATAGTTGTTCCTCCAAAAGGTGTGTATTTCTCAAAATATGTGTGCAACGAAATACACAAATCCAATGATAAGTAGTTGGAGGAAGACAAACTATATTGAGAACCCAAAGATTGCAAAAAGGATCGTATGGCACAAACACATACACCGGAGTGAAGCAAGCAATCAAAAGATACTAATTGGAACAATCAATCACATGGACCTACGAGCCACATGAATAAAAGATATTATGGTATGGGCAAAAGAGTGATTGTAAACACACTAGAGGAGCTCCCCATGATTTGCAAACAATTAAGATTTTTTTGTATTTGACTACAAGTGCACAAAATAGGATCATGACTCCCCCAAAATCAATACAAACACACAACAAGTGCAAGTAAGTAGATAAGACAAAGAGCATAGTACTTGTACTAAACATATGGTTGAGTAACACGTAAAAGAGGCAATTTAAGAATAGGATCAACCAAAATGATGTGTGTGAGTCATGGCAAAGCACTTGAGAAGACTAATATAAGGATAAGCATTAAGCATCAACATAGTCTTGATCAAATGGGACACAAAGTGCAAGACATATCCTTCCCACACACAAACCACTAGCAAATGGGTTCACAAAGATTACTAATAATAAAACTAAAAACCAAAACTTGTGAAAAACCCCGGTGAAGATAGGAAATAATAGCATTGTCAGGAGGAGGGATACCAATCGAAATGGCAAAACCCTCGTGAAGACAAGCATGAAGAAAATAATCTTCACCACCAAAGAGTGCATCAAGATGCAAGGATATATGATCCGCACTCAAGACATATTGTTTCACGAAACCATCAAGTAAATAAAAAGGAAATGCAATGGTGGACATGAAACAAAAGAGGATATCAACTAGAGATGTAACTTCTCTCATGTGTAAGAGATTCTAGGTAGAGGGCAATCATGATGATATATCCACAAAGAATGATGTACACACGAAATAGTTACAAGAAGGAACAAACAAGATATCCAAAAGGAAGTCATAAATATACCAATAAGATCTTTGCTTGAAAGCATAACACAAAGCCTAATATTTTCTTATTGTACATAAATGAACTCCCAATACATGAACATCAAAGACATGACAACTAGCAATATGACATCATTGTTGAGACGCTTTGAGCAAGGAAACAAGTACCACAAAAATGACTAAAGAAATGCTTTTTATGATGCAACCTATAAATGGCTGAATGCGAGAAATGTATGCATGAAGTAGATACTTGTTACCGAGATAGCATTGGATTGATGTAGTAGACAATGGTTCATTGATCATCCTAGCATGGCTCAAATAAGCACATGGTGTCAACAACTTCCTTGTAAGTGAGCCGAGTGTCCAATGTATCTCCAATTGTTCCTAGAACAACACCATGAACAAAGTGGTACCCAAACTTATTGGGACCAAAAAGTTAGTGGACCAACAATACATAGGACAAGACTCCACATAAATATGTGCATATAGATATGAAATTGAATTTCATGCACAGTTTAGCCAATTTATGTCATAGTGGAGTTTCCCCTATATATTGGGTCAAGGAAAGAGAACATGCCAACGAAAGTACATGTCTTAGATATGTATGCTCAGGGCTTTCAATAATCAAATCAACACACAGTTGATAAGATACCGAAAGATAAGGTATCAAGTGAAAATAAGATACCAAACGAAAAATTATCACTTGACGGATACCAACCAAAAGATACATCAAGGAATGAGATATCCATTGACACATTCCACATAGAAGGAAACAAGATACCAATTGAAGGAAAACAAGAGGTATCAAGTTCCCAAAAGAGAGCTAGGTTCAAAACAAACCAAACCCTCAACAAATTTTCATGATGGCACAAAGCACCATAGAGAAAAGGCTTGCCTCCCACCAACACACACTTGACGAAGATATATTTTTTATGATAAACACATAAAGTGTGTTTTAAAGAAAATATGATAGCTCCCCCAAGAGATGTGCATTATATAGAATTTGAATTTGAATACAAAATGCACAGGATGTGCATCTACAAATACACTAGACATGCTCAAAAAGATCCACAAGTGGCAAGGAAGACAAACGATAAACAAAAACCTAGGTAAAGATGATTAGCAAATTCTACCACTTAAAAGGAATACCAATTGTCTAAGGACAAGAAGTATTTGGAAATAATTCCCATTGGTAGATTGCAAATAGATCCAACATCATTTTACTCCTAAATCACAAGCAAATGACACTTGTAGAGCTAGCATGCCTCCTAGGAACAAGATAAATTATAATATCAAATATAAGTGGCAATATATCAAATGTACAATTCTTTGGGCTTGTAATATGCACATAGCATATTACTCCCTCATAATGTGGTAACCCAACGATAATAACAAGTGGCAAATGAAATCCAACAAGAGATGATTAATGGACCATTTAGAATTTGAATTTCTCATGAGAAGACATACCACATAGAAGCTAGATAATCTTGTAATATCAATACTAAGTGGTATTCCTCATGTACACACATTTTTAGGATTGTGGCATGCACAAAGCACATCACTCCCCCAAAATGGGATAATCCATTAATATCTTAAGAGAGCCAACTAAGATAAGATAAGATGCAAAAAGGCTCAACACAAGACTCACACATACATGATGTGCATCCCATCATACATACTTGATTCCTCGAGATAAACAAATAGGAAGCACAACATATACGGACACATGCAAGGTACAAAACCACAACATGCAAAGGGTAAAGGAACTAATAATGTAAATAACTTAAGTACAAGTTAGCGTAAGGAGGCACATTGGATATAAGATAGAAACTTGATAATCCAAATGACTTGGCTTGAGATAATATGAACGATGAAGATCCCTTAATTCTTCATGATGTAGCCAAGTCACCAATGCCCTCCAATAATACCTATTTATCAAATTTGAGCTTGTCGGTCCCCAACCAAGTTGGGTCCTAAGTGGTTAGTCACAATAGGCTTGGCTACCCAAATGGTTCTTTTTTTAACACCACTTTGAGTACCAACAAACTTGGCAAACATATTGCCAACCTTGTCCTTCCCAAGAGAATAGATGGCATCCATGATAATTGGGTTGGATACTTTACCATTAGTGCATGAAGAATCAAAGTGACCCTTCTCACATTTACTTTCTTCTCAATTGATTTATCAACTTGAGGAGCGTTGACTTGAGTCTTCTTGGGAAGAGGCCTTTCTTCAACTTGAGGTTGAGCATGAGATTGAACTTGTGGCTGCTTCCCTTGTTGGTTATCACTATGGGGCTTCTTCTTCAATGGGCAAGATATAACATGGTGCCCTTATATTTTGCACTTGAAGAAAATAATCTTGGCCGATATCTTGACTTGTTCTTGGCCCTTCTTCTTGTAGCTTTTGGACTTATTCTTATTATTGGTGTTGAATCCAAGTCCACCCTTGTCACTTGGGGATTTTTGCACACACAAGATATTGTTGAAGAAGTGACTTGGGCCTTGAGCTCTTTGATTTCCTCTACATGGTTAGTATCAACACAAGTACTAGAGGAAGTATACGCTTCATCATTAGAGAAAAAAGGCAAGGAAAGTAATTAATCACAAGATTTAGCAAAATTATGAGTATATGAACTACGAGGACTAGCACATGGCAATAAAGCATTTTCTACTAGAAGTAGTGCTAATGTCCACATGAGGCTCAATAGATGTTACCTTAGTAGTACTAGACTCATGAGCTATTTTTAGCACATTATGGGATACTAGAAGATCACCATGAGAGCTTGAGAGCTTTTCATGACTTTCTTCCAGTTTCCCATAATTGCTAGATAGCAACTCAAGTTGAGCCCTTAGCTCAAAATTCTCCTTTAATATGGATGCTTCACAAGAAATAGAGCTGGTAGCACAAGCATCATCATTAACAACAAGAGGAGAAGGAAACTTGGCAAGCTCTTTAGCATATGAAGCTTTAAGTTGAGCACAAGACTCGGTGAGTTCAATGAGCGAACTCTTAATGACCCTTGAGCCATTTTCAAGGTGCTCAAAGTCCTCAAGGAGTTTAGCATGTGCAACTTCAAGCTTATCATTTTTAATTCTAAAATCATTAGCCACATCGAGAGCTCTTTCATGGTATTCCTTTAATCGAGATAATTCTAGAGCAAAGGTCTCCTCAAGAGATTCCTTGGTGGTTTGTTCATTTTCAAGAGTTTGAGATAGCTCCGCGATCTCATTAGCATAATCACGCCCATGACCTTCCATTCTCTCAATGGTGGCCTCATGCTCCTCGAGATGAGATTCAACTCCTCAATATATTTCTTGCCCTCAATGGCAATAGACATGGTTTCCATGAAGTTGGAACGAGCAAGTTTATTCTTATGAAGATCTTTAAAAATCATTTCTCCCTTAATTTTTAAGGAAGAAACATTATCACACTCTTCATGATTATCCTCATTATCATCAACCTCATCATCATGAGATATATTGGGATTCAAAGTAGGAGATACCTTTGAAGCCTTAGCCACAAGGCAAAAGTGAGAAACAATAGATGATGATGTAGGATCCATTGAAGCATAATTTAAGGCTACATCTTGTTCCATGGAGTGTTGGCTTCCACATCATGATCACATCTTGTTCCACATCATGATGACATAGCACAACAAGTCGAGGAAATAGATACATTTTTATCATGGCAACAAGATATAGCAAGTGTATCATTATTAGATGTAGTTAAGCAATTTCTACATGATATGCAAGGATTATCAACACGAGCATGTGAAACATTAAGAGTGCTCGAAGTGTTAAAGTCCAAAGATGAAGCATAGCAATAAGATAGCGATGAAGGATCATCAACAATTATCCCACTATCAACATTGCAATGATTAGCACTACTCACCATATCATTACCTTGTGGCAATCCACATGTAGGTGAAGTAGATGAAGTTGAGAAGGCAATGCGACCGGAGGTGGAAGGAGAACAATCATCCCTTCATATCTTGGATACACCATATTTATCTTGAAGCTTTGTCCACAACTCATGAGCATCCCGAAATGGCATGAGTTGAAATATAACTACATTGCTCAAAGCATAAAAAAGCAAATTAAAAGCTTGATCATTGAGATAAGAGTTTTTCTCATACTCTAAAGATATGTGTTGAGAATCCTTTGGAGGATAAAAACCCATATCTACAATTCGCTCCAAATTTGGGTCCATGACCCTAAAGAGATTAAGCATGTGAATTACCCACACATCAAAATTTGTGCTATCGAAACTAAGAGTGTCATAGAATCCTAACCCCCTAGTCGACATCCTTACTCTCTAGGTTTTTAACCTAATAATGAGAGACCTAGATCTGACACCAATTGAAGGACGTAGATGTCGCCTAGAGGGGGGTGAGTAGGCACTTTTAAAATAATTACGGTTTAGGCTTGAACAAATGCGGAATAAAACTAACGTTTAATATGTCATGCACAAAACCTAAAACAACTAGGCTCACCTATGTGCACCAACAACTTATGCTAAGCAAGATAAACAACTAAGTGATAGGAAGATATATACCAAGAAACATTATGTCTATGACAAAGTAAAGTGCATAAGTAAAGGGCTCGGGTAAGAGATAACCGAGGCACACAGAGACAACGATGTATCCCGAAGTTCACACCCTTGCGAATGCTAATCTCCGTTCGAAGCGGTGTGGGGTCACAATGCTCCCCAAGATGCCACTAAGGCCACCGTAATCTCCTCATGCCCTTGCATAATGCAAGATGTCGTGATTCCACTAAGGGTCCCTTGAGGGCGGTCACCGAACCCATACAAACAAGGTTGGGGAAAACTCCACAACTTAATTGGAGGCTCCCAACAACACCATGAAGCTTCCCCACGATGGATTGTGGCTCCCAGGTGACCTCAAATGCTCGGGGCAATCTCCACAACCTAATTGGAGACCGCGAAGCTTTCCTGGAGCTATGCACCACAATGATTGAGCTCTGAGGCACCACCAACCATCTAGGGCGCCAAAGCACCATAGAGGAACAAGCTCAAGGGTGCTCAAACACCCAAGAGTAATAAGCTTCTCAACTTCTCACTTCCACGTATCACCGTGGAGAACTCAAACTTATGCACCAAATACAATGGCAAGGGCACACGGAGTGCCCAAGTCCTTCTCTCCCAAATCCCACCACAACACAAATGTTATGGAGGAAATGAGAGGAAGAACGATGAAGAACATGAAGAACTCCAAGATCTAGATCCAAGGGGTTCCCATCACATATAGGAGAAAGTGATTGGTGGAAATGTGGATCTAGATCTCCTCTCTCTTTTACCTCAAGAACTAGAAAGAATCATTGGAGGGATTGAGAGTTAGCAAGATAGAAGAATGTCAACAACGGGGGGCAAACTCGAGCTCAAAGGATAAGGTTCAATGGGGAAGAAGACCCCCTTTTATAGGTGGGGAAAAATCCAACCGTTATGCTCATAGCCAACACAGAGCGGTACTATCGCTCATGGGAGCGGTGCTACCACTAGGGTGGTGGAAGCCCTTTGAAAAACTACAGGGAGGAGGCAAAAGGCCAGTAGATCCACTGGAGCGGTATTACTGCTCATCCTCATGGTACTACCGCTAGGGATAGTGGTACTACCGAACAGGGTACTGGTACTACTACTTGCAAGAGGTACTAAAAAAATACATCCGTGCCCACCACCGCTAGATAAAACACGAGATTTTGGTCCGGAGCGGTAGTAGCTACGATAGTAATGCTCTGGAGTGGTAGTAAAAAATTACATCCGCTCCAAGCGGTAGTACCCGCGGTAGTACCGCTACAACATTTTAAGAACACCAAAACTGCCACAACTTCTGCAAACGGACTCTGAATTCAACGAAACCAAGTTTGTTGGAAATCTGACGACATGGTCTAACACAATATTGGTAGAAATATCAATAAGAAGCAAATGATAAAATTCCCATAAGAAAATGGTGAGAACCCTTCCTCGAATAATACCGGTAAAACCTCTAACACCGAAAACGGAATAGAAGAAGCATATGAAATCCATTTTCGATGTACTAGAGCTTGTCACGAAGATAACCACAAGCTCAAGAACCCACATAGAGAAAAGTCAACCAAGAACCAAGAAAGATGATGATGCCAAGAATGCAATGGTTTGAGCTCTCAACGAATGATACGATCAAGGTACTCACTTGAGAGCCCCCCTTGATAGTACGGCAATCGATCCTATAACCCGGTCTCCCAACTACCACCATGAGACCAGTAAAATAGAAAACCCTATCAAGGTCAAACCTTTTCCTTGCGCATAGTCCACTTGAGCCGATTATGACGATCTTGACTTCCTCAAGATGGACCACGTTTCTTGACTGCGCCGGCTTGATGAAGACTAGTTGATTACTCCCCCATGCTCCACTATGGGTGAGCCACTCTTCGGCACATCTTCACAAGTCCATTGTCACCAAAATGAACGGCAAGCCTCAATCATGATCTCTCTGTGAGGCTTCACTTGAGCTTGCACATCGCACCCTTGATGACGATCTCCACTTGATGTCATCTTCCATGGGATGTATGGGATCTGCCTCTTGATGAAAGCCCAAGGAAATATACCTAACCCCAGAAATAACTTTCACGTAAACCATGGGTTAGTACACAAAGTGTAATGGACAATGCTTACCACACCATGGGATCACTTGATCCCTCTCGGTACATCTTCTACGCTTTGTGGGTTGATAAACTTGATTCACTTTTTTGACCTAGTCTTGATCAACCGTGTATCTTATCTTATTTCTTCATAAATAGGATGTCTTGAAGGTAAAAATGAATGCATACACAATCTTCTTCTTCAAGACATGCTTGCAATAAGCTCAACTCCCACATGACCAATCTTTGGATAAACCTTGAATACCACCTTGGTCACCATATAAACTCCTTGAAACCAACAGATGGACTCCAAGAAGTACCTACGGACAAATCCTTCGAATATAACTCAAGGAAACCATTAGTCCATAGGGATTGTAATCAATTACCCAAAACCACACATGGAGAAATGTGCTCTTATAGCATGTTTTACGTGGCTGCTATGGGTATCTAGCAAGAACGATTCTTACCTACGAAAAACCACAATGGTGATACACAAATTTCTATTCGACCTTCTACAAGGACCGCCTTTGTCGAATCCAATCCAACTAAGGTGGGAGGGACGGACTCCCGCCGGCCATCTTTATGCAACAAAGTCTCTTGTCAATCGATGGAACTGGTCTCTCGTACGTGGATGAGTAAGGTTGGTCCGGGCGCTTCATCCCATAATACCGTTGAATCAAGAAAAGATCAAGGGAGGAAGCAATCTGAATATCAACGCCCACAAACTCCTTTGTGTTCTACTCGTGATCTCATCTATGCATAGACCTAGCTCATGATGCCATTGTTGGGAAACGTTGCATGGGAAACAAAAACTTTCCTACGCTTCACCAAGATCAATCTAGGAGATGAGAATCTACGAGAGGAGAGATTAGATCCACATACCCTTGTAGATCGCTAAGCAGAAGCGTTAAGAAATGCGATTGATGTAGTCGAGCGTCTTCGCTATCCAAATCCCAAGCCATCCCTCAAACTCCCGATCAAGTGCCGAACGGACGACACCTCCGCGTTCAACACACGTGCAGCTTGATGACACCTTCACCTCCTCAATCCAGCAAGCGATGGTGAAGTAGTAGCTCGAGTCCTTACGGCAGCATGACGGCGTGGCAACGATGGTGGAGGGATTGATCCGGCAGGGCTTCACCGTGCGTCGCCGAATCAATCTAGAGGAGAAGAACGAGTTGTGAGTGAGGGAGAGTCTGCATCGTAGCTTCGATGTGGTAGACCTCCCTCCCCTCGCGTATATATAGGGGGAGAGGAGGAGGGTCCATCTCCCTAGGGTTCCCATTCCTAGGGGCGGCAGCCAAGAAGGGGCCAGCGGCCGAGGGGGTACCTTGGCCCCCAAGGCAGGTGGTGCGGCCCCCTCCCTTGTGCCAACCCTAGCCCACCTGCATGGGCCTTGGGTGGGAGGGGAGGACAGCCCATCAATGGCTGGTGCGACCCCTCTCACAGTCCATGGGGCCCTCTAGGGCAGGTGGACCCCAAGTGGACTTCCGAAACCCTTCCGGCTTCTCTATCACAAAATCGGCATGTCCTAGAACCCTTCCGGACTCCGATTCCCTCCATCATATATATCATTCTTCACCTTCGAACCATTTCGGAGTTCCTCGTCACATCTGGGATCTCACCCGAGACACCGAACAACCTTCAGCCACCAACATAACAACTCAACTATACTTATATCGTCACCAAACATTAAGTGTGTAGACCCTGCGGGTTCGAGAACTATGCAGACAAGACCGAGACAACTCTACGGTCAATAACCAATAGCGGGACCTGGATGCCCATATTGGTTCCTACATATTCTCTAAAGATCTTTATCAGTTGAAAGTATATGTCAAGGATTCAGTTAATCATGTATGTAGTTCCCTTTGTTCTTCGGTATGTTACTTGCCCGAGATTCAATAATCAGTATCTCTATACCTAGTTCCATCTCCTTACCGGTAAGTCTCTTTACTCGTTCCATAATACAAGATCCTGTGGTTAACTCTTTAGTCACTTTGCGTGCAAGGCTCATTGTGATGTTGTATTACGAGTGGGCCCTGAGATACCTCTCCGTCACACAGAGTAACAAATCCTAGTCTTGATCCATGCCAACTTAACAGACACACTCGGAGATACTTGTAGAGAACCCTTATAGTCACCCAGTTACATTGCTACTTCTCATACACACAAGGTACTCCTCCGATGTTAGTGAGTTGCATGGTCTCATGGTCATAGGAACAAATACTTGACACGCAGAAAACTATAGCAATAAACTGACATGATCATATGCTACGTTCATAGTTTGGGTCTAGTCCATCACTTCATTCTCCTAATGATGTGATCCCGTTATCAAATGAAATCTCATGTCTATGGCCAGGAAACCTTGACCATCTTTAATCAACGAGCTAGTCTATTAGAGGCATACTAGGGACATAGTGTTGTCTATGTAGCCACACATGTATTTGAGTTTCCAATCCATACAATTATACATGGGTAATAAACGATTACCATGAACAAGGAAATATAATGATAACCATTTTATTATTGCCTCTAGGGTATATTTCCAACAGATACAACCCTTTTTTACCATCTAACATGGGATCGAACTTCAACTTCTCCCTTTCACTTTCGCATTCTCTCTGTGCATCAACAATGACCTGGCGAAGATCATCATCGGGCACATCTGGTGCCTCTTGATCTTCAGCGCCCCTCATTGAAGTATCACCGTTTTCAGGGGACATAGGATAGTTGTCATCATCCTCTTATTCTTCATTGTCTTCCATCGTAACCCGTCTTTCTCCGTGCTTGGTCCAAACATTATAGTGTGGCATGAAACCCTTCTCAAGTATGTGCAAGTGAAGGGTTTTCGGGGAAGAGTAATCCTTTGTATTCCCACAGACGATACATGGACAATACATAAAACCATTCTGTTTGTTTGCCTTAGCCACTTCGAGAAAATTATGCAGGCCCTCAATGTAGTCAGAGGTGTGCATCGATCATCATACATCCATTGCCAGTTCATCTGCGTGCATTATATAATTAAGTATATGAAAAACCATTACAAAACATCATGAATAGAGAAGTGACCAAATTAATACAAGTTCATTATCGCACTAAAACCTACATACAGTAGTGATCAAATGTTATTACTAAAAAATACATAAAGTTCATACATATAGTTCTCTTAGAATAACATACAACTCTCTAGAGCATCTAATTAAAACATACAATGAAACTAACATACAACTATGTAAACTATTTAAATGCAACAACAAATGCGATCAAAATAGCAACTAAGGTAACAATTGATCCAACAGCATAATGATACCAAGCCTCATTATCAATGGCATATTCTCTAATCTTTCTAATCTTCAAGCGCATCGCATCCATCTCGATCTTGTGATCGTCGGCGACATCGGCAACATGCAACTCCAATTTCATTTTGTCCTCTTCAACTCTTTTTATTTTTTCTTTCAAGTATTTTTTTTCCTTTTCAACCAAATTTAACCTCTCGACAATAGGGTCGGTTGGAATTTTTGGTTCACATACCTCCGAGATAAAAACATCTATGTCACGTTGGTCAGCATAATTGTCATAAACACTAAATGAAACAAATAGTTATAAAAGATAATATACCACATTTGAATCGTAGACCGGACCAGAGCCGACGGGTGCAGATACCAAAACCATGTGACTATATAATAACAAACAATAATAAAAGTAAGAAAATTATACAATTAGCTATCTAAATCATACAAGTAAGAATGTTTTTCCTTTTAAAAATAAGATAAGAACAAGAGGCTCACCATGGTGGTGTCGGCGACGAGATCTGTGCGGGCGATCGACGGCATTGAGGACGGGGACGGGGACGGGACGGCACCCTACACATGTGTAGACTCTAAGAATTTAATATGAGCTCAAATTGTGTATCTACATAAAACGAACTCCCACATACACTCCTCCACTAAAACCCACAAACCAGTCTATTTCTAGAGCATTTGAAATGAGCTAAACTAGCGGTGAGAGATGAAAGAATGAAGTTGCTAACATTTTTGAACACTTGTGTATTGGGTGCACCTTCAAACCTAGACAAATCTTGGAAAAAATGTAGCTTGGAGGTCGAGCTTGGAGAGGAGAAAGCTTAAGTATGGCTTGGGCATTTCATCAAACACGTCATGTGCATAGGAGGTGAGAACAACGTAGCACACACCTCCTACCTTTCCATGACCAAAAAAATAGAGGAGATGGGGTGTGTGCATACATATAGGCAAAAGCTTTGTTCCCGGTTTGTGCCTAAAGCTGGGACTAATGGCCTACCCTTTAGTCGCGGTTCCAGACACCAATCAGGACTAATGGGAAGCAACCCCTTTAGTCCCGGTTGGTGGCTGGAACCAGGACTAAATGTCCCAGCTGAACCAGGATTGATGTCTGCCAAGGCCAGGCCAACGTCCTAGCGGCTCGAACTGGGACAGATGCACCTATTAGTCTTGGTTCGTAACACGACTCGGACTAATGCTCTGATGTGTTCAGGACCAAAGCCCTGTTTTCTACTAGTGTTTGCTGAAGTAAACCTAGGCATAGCCCGGGCCGGGCTTACAAAAGCCCGAACGGGAAAACTCAGGCCCGAGTCCGCCCCGGCCCGGCCATCGGGCCTAACAAATCGGGCCCGAAAACGATTCGAAACTGCAAAGCCCGGTAAAGCCGAGCGAGCCCGGCCCAGTCTAGGCTTAAAAATTGCATTTCACAAGCCCGATCCCGGCCTGATTTTTTCTTCGGACTCACTTTCTAGACCCGAGCCCGTCCTGACGGTACGATCAGGCCCGGACCGGCCCGGAATTTTCGAACCGGGTCGGGTCGGGCTGCCCATGACCAGGCGTACGCTCAAGCCATCGATTTAGACGGGTCGGCCCTTTTTGACCCTTCTGCAGTTTCCAATCCTTTTCATCCTTCTTCGATTATTTCTTTTTTTTCTTTCTCGTCTCGCTTCCTCAGATGGCACCTCGCTTTCTCTCTTCACCTGCTTCTTCTCTTTTTCCTCGCGATTTCCCGACCGTCGTTTTCTCTTCGCGGAATTGGTTGCCGCCATGGCTGCACAAGGTACCTTATGCTTCTTCCATCCTTTACATGACGGATTGGCGAAGGAGGTTATAGTCAGAATTTTGATCTTGATCCATTTAGTTCTACGATTAGAGTTTTGTATCAAGTGGGGAGCTGGTTGATGTTGCCCGGTTTGATCTGCCAGGGATTGCTTTTTTGGTTGGAATTCGTCCATGTTTCTTAACCCCTAGATCAATCTCGTGCTCTTTTTGGTAGGGATTGCTCATTCAAGTAGTTGATGCGTTTGATTTGGTAGGGATTGCTCATCCAAATAATTGATGCGTTCGATCTGGTAGGGATTAGTCATCAAAGCAGTTGTTGTGCTCGATTTGGTAGGATTGCTCATCCTAGTTGTTGTTTTGTTCGTTCTGGTAGGGATTACGCATACGAGTTGTTGGTTTGTTTGATCTGATTTTTGGAAATACTTCGGTGATCATACAGTAGTTGGTGCTTGCATGTGATTTTTTGTGAAGGATTAGTCATCACAGTATTTTGTTTGTTAAGGAAAATGTATGCCCAATCTGACCATGACTTATGAACAAATTTTCCATGAAGAAAGTGAAAAATAGTGTTTGGTTTACATAAATTGTTTTGTTGTTTAACCTAGACTCATATGATTCTTAAGTAATCACTTTCCCATTCTTAAGTAATACTTGTTAGCATTTCATATGCACATTATCTATGAGTTTTTCTTGCATTATCTTTACTTTTGGTGTTGTTTATGACTATTTTTTTATACCTGCCTCTCTTTGTTTTTCTAGGCCAAAATGTTCCAGTACGGTCCACTCGACTTTCCAATCACGATTTTGTACTCTTCGTTGGGCCAAAGTTGTTAGTAAGATGCCTCCTTTGCAGAGAAACTTTATACTAGAGCAATTCAAACATTTTTGACTCTGCGCGAACATGAGATTGTGCCCATGGATTTGTACAATGTTAAGCAAAACATATGTACTATGGTCAAGTAGGCATTTTTCGGCACAACCATGAAGTCATTCATATCACCCGAGATATGGTTTACATGGTTTTCAGATGACGTTTTGGGCCTGTTCCTTTCTTCCTTGGAGAGCAGTGATATTAATGTTGTTGAGCAAGTAATGTTACTGTGTAAGAAATATAGTGATGATGGCATGATAAAGCTGGCCACGCTCGAGACAGTAATGTTATCTCAGGATTCAGAGGCTGATAAGGAAGATGTCATTAGAAGTTTCATTCTCTACTTTCTGTTTCTAGTTGCATGCCCTACCAGTTACAATTTTGTGAACCACAAGTACCTCTACTCACTATTAGGTGTTTCTGCACTTCACAACGTTGATCATTCTACCTTGGTATTGGTACAACTTTGCAAAGAAATTGACATCCATAAAGAGAAAGTTCTTGCTGGTAATTTCTTCCAAAGAAACTCACATATATTGGTGGATGCCTTCCGCTTCTGTTTGTATGTTTCTTTCTATTCTTGTCTGTCTTACGTAGTCATAAGAGATAATTTGTTATTTCATATTTTTGTAATTGATGCATCCATTTTTTGCGGATCATATATTTGGATTATGTGCAGCTTAACTTTGGTCATCCTAGGCATTACACTCATCATGATCGCTTGCCTTGGATTTTTTTTCGAGAATGAGGGGGGGGGGGGGGGGACAGTCATACAATGTTTTCATCGAAGTGATAAAAACAACAAGGCAAGTGAAGAAAAAAACACCAATACAACCAAGGGACAGGAGACTCGGCTACGCTAAGCCGAGGAGAGGAGTAAGGTGCAGATTATCAGCAGCTGACGACCTTCACGGTCACCGAACCGCCTACTCCACACAAGATGGTCGTCGGACGCCTTCTGAAGGACCACAGTCGCGGTGCACCGCTGGTTGTTGAAGACCACGTCATTCCTAGCATTCCAGATGTGCTAGAGGAGAACAATCAGCCCATCGCGCCAGCACGGCCGTGAGACAGACGGTGGGGAAGAGGAGTAGAGCACAATGCTGACGCAGCTCAGGGTGCCGATGTTGAGCCACCCCCAAACCTCGGCAGCTCGTGCACAACCGATAAACAGGTGAACGAAAGTCTCGTCAGCACCGCGGGATTCGCACGAAGGGGTGGGGGAGCAGCCCTTGGCGTGGAGGTTCACCCACGTGCTCAGGCGATCAAAGGTGAGGAGACACGCGAACACCTTGGTCTTCGAGGGGAGGCGGGAGGCCCAAATCTCGGCGAAGTCGAGGTCGGAACAGCCATGCAGGGAGAACACGCGGTAGACCGCGCGCGAGGAGAACCGGGACTCCGAGCCCCCGTCGATCAGGGCGACAGGAGAAGGATTTTATTTTACATGACTCATCATTTTGATCTTGGTAAGAAAGTCGACATTGATAGGGATACAACGGATGGTTTCAGTATGTTTCGTTCCATCTTTTTTTTTTCTCCATGTGTTGAAGGATTTTTTTAACACTGCTATACTATTTTTGCTCTCTAATTCTTACGCCATTGTTGTTTTAATGCAACTAATCCCATTTTCACAAACTCCTTATGCTGAGTTTCCCTGGAAGCATTGGAAGAATCTCGATACTGAGGAAAACCGACATCAAGAATTTGAGGTGTTGTTTATCTTATTCTACATGCTTTGTTTGATGGAATTGTTTTTCAGTTGGATCACAACAATATCTGCTTGCTTTGTTTTAAATTTGATCGCCTCTTTTTTTGAACGATTCATTATGTCTGAACAGATTCCAACTCCAACTCAAGATAAACAACTTCCCAACAAATATCAGCAGTTGTTCTTGTCAACAACAACATTGAGATTAAAGATGACTATCAGCCCTGATTCAAATCCTCACGGAAATGTTTGCCGAAGTGTGATTCTCATTAATCCAAAGTCGTCAAACTTTAGAACCAATAAGAACAGCAATTCCCCAATAACTATGGAAAGTGGTAACATATCAACAAATGACACCGTGGGCGGTTTTCATGCATTAGTGATGTAGCTTTAGGCTTGAACATTGCTATGTCCTTTACCAATGATGCACCAATTCCAGGTGCATTTTCACCTCCTTTATATATTTTATTTTTGCCAATGATATTTTTAATTCCTTTTTATTTTTCATGCTTTTTTCACTTCTACCTTTTTACTGTCACTAACTTCTGCTCCTTTATCTTTTCAATTAAACCTTGATATTTTTTATACTTGCATTATCTCATTACTATAGCATTGTGAACGAGTTGATGGACCAAACATTCCAATACTCCAAATATTTTTGATGCACTCAAACCCTGTTCTCTTTTTGCGACGTATACAGGAAACGTTGTTCAGGAAAATGTACCATTCAGTTATCCACAAGACCCCGTTCAGCAAAATGTGTCATTCATGTATGCAGGAGAGCCTGTTTAGGAACATTAACCAGTATCTGGGCCAACAACAATTGAAAAGAAGAATAGGAAAAATAGGGAAGTAACAGTTCTATTTCTTGTCCAAACTGACAAGAGAATCAAACTTCTTGTTGAAACATATCACATTTATAAAAAATACTATGGACATCCCCATCAAAATTTTCTCACTATACATGACTTTGTTTGTTGATATTGCTGGTTGTCTTGTATACTATGAGAATTTCTATAATTCTTTGAAAACAGGGGTAATCTGACACCTGAGGTAATGAATCCTCTGGTTCATGTTGTAAATGAGGAAGCAAAGAAATCTACGCTTACCAAATCGTTCATCAACAAGTACACCTTCTTGTGCTCTTTCACAATGAGTCCTTGTTACTTGTGAGCTTCGTTGGGGTTTTCCTCGGAGAGGAAGGGTGAAGCAATATAGTAGTGATAAGTATTTCCCTTAGTGAGAACTAATGTTATCGAACTAGTAGGAGAATCAAGGCAAACTCTCGTCATCAGCATCTATACACACAAAACAAAACACTTGCACCCAACATGGGCAAGAGGGTTGTCAATCCCCTTGAACTCGTTACTTACAAGGATTAATTCTGATAGTGATGGATGAATAAAAAGTAAAAAAGAAAAAAAAGTAAATAATTGTAGCAAGGTATTTGTTAGAAATATGATTAAATAGACCCATGGAGGCATAGTTTTCACTACTCTCGAACGCATAGCATAGGGTGGGTAAACAAATTACCGTTGGGCAATTGATAGAAAAGTGCATAGTTATGATACTATTCATGGCAATGATCGTCTATATAGGTATCACGTACGTGACAAGTACACTGAAACGATCCTCCATCTACTACGATTACTCCACCAATCGACCGACTCTTATCGGCATCTATGTTATTAAGTTCATGACAAACAAAGCAACACATCTAGCAAGATGACATAATGTAGAGAAAGTATGACAAGCAATATGTTTAGACCCTGCCGTTTTATCCTCAATGAAAACAATAACATATGTGTATTGTCTCCTTCTATCATTGGGATATAGAGCACCGGAAGATTGAACCCAATACAATGCACCCCTCCTGCTAAAGATAAATCAATCTAGTTGGCCAAATCAAATAGATAGATCGGAGATAAATAAAAAGTTATAACAATCATGTATAATAAAGTACAGAAAAGACTTAATTACTTTCAATGAATAATATGATCATAAACGCACAATTCATTGAATCCGAACTAACAAAAAGATTACATCGGATAGATCTCTACGAGAATCGTGAAGAACATGGTATTGAAGATCAGAGAGAGAGAGAGAGAAGAAGAAGCCATCTAGCTACTAGCTATGGACCCGTAGGTCTGTGGTGAACTACTCACACGTCATCATGGATTCATCAAGGTTGATGTAGATGGCCTCCGTGATCGATTCCCCCTTCGGAAGAGTACCGGAAAAGGTCTCCAAATGAGATCATAGAAGAACAGAAGCTTGTGGCGGCAGAAAATGTGTTTCAGTTGTCTCCCTATTGGTTTTGGGGTACATGTGAATGTATAGAAGTGGAATTAGGTCAGAGGGAGTTGCGAGGGTCCCACTAGCTTAGGGCGCGCACCCTGTGAGCTTGTGGCCCTCTCGTAGATCTTCTGCCCACCTCCTCAAGCTTCTAGGGTCAATTTATGTCCAAAAATAACCCCCGTAAGGTTTCATGACATTTGCACTTTGTTCGGTATCGATTTTCTGAGAAGTCAAAAAACAAGCATAAAACAGGAACTGGCACTGGGTTAACAGATTAGTCCCAAAAAATGATATAAAATGTCATATAGTTACTTATAAAGTATCCAAGATTGATAATATAATAGCACGAAACAATCAAAAATTATAGATACATTGGAGATGTATCAACCCTTTACTTTATTTCACACACTATTCATCGCAACACTCAATTTGCACAACTTCTCTCATACATCTAACATTTTGTCCTATTTTTGAATCTTGACTTCTTAAATAACCTGGACAGGCTTTTGGTAAATCCAGACAGATTCGATCCTAAATCTTGTCAGGAGGAGTTCTCTAAAATCGAATTCCAAGAAGAACTATGGGAAAAGGACTTGGTATTTATTACCTTGTTTTGCTTCATCTTCTAGTTTTTCTTAGTTTTGTTATGTAGAAAAGCTAGACCAGGCAATTAAGTGTTTATATATTTTTGGCAGATGCATTTTCCTTTTGTTGCAAACAATAGTTGGGTTCATATCTGCATCAACTCCTTGTATGAGAACAACAACTTTTGACCCTACTGGCACAATAAAAGAGGAAAGCAAGAATGCCTTGATAAACACTTTGGTAAGCAAAAATGATTCTACTTACATCACAAATTCAAATTTGTCCTTTATTTTTGGCTGTTACTTCAATGCTTCAAACTATGATCACAATTTTGTTCCACGAAAATATTTTCTTGGTTTACTATTCTATTTTGCTCAAATATTTTTATGTCATTGCCAAATCGGATTTCACACTTCAACAAACTATGCACGCACATAGAATCTTCCATGAAGGATTTGGAAAAGTTCAAACCAAATCTTCAGGCATTTATCCTACACAATTAACAATTTAAGTTTTAAACTGAAGGCCTTTTAAAGCTACATCACTTTTTGGTTGCATTGCTCCACTATACTTGCCTTTTACTTATTACTTATGTAGCTAGCTTAATAAATACTCAAAAAATCACAGGAATGACTAGTGTTTTGTATGATTTATGTACTTCTATTTAATGAGGAAGAGTGAAAAACATTTACACCCATTTCACCTATGTTTAAACCAAGATATTTCTTTAAAATGAGATATTTGCTCCAATATTGGTATAAATGGACTAAATCAAGACAATACATGGAAAGGGGTAAAGGAGGAGATGGAGGAAATCAATATGAGGCGCAACAAAGCAAGCAGATCAAAATATGGCGTTCCATACGACTGCGAGCGCTCGCATGAGCGATCGTTTGGCATGGAAACCGAGGCAGCTCGTTCACGTGCACAACTTTTAAATGGTCCCCAGTCGAAATGTCTACAAAACATTGGTCAATGTGCAAGTCTTCATAAAAACAGCCATCTTCATTCCCTTCATCAACCCTAGCCGCCGCCATCTCATCTCCATAGCCACCATCATCACCACCATAGTCCAACTCCATCTAGTTCGTAATTGTAATCATGCATATCACAAGGCAACCGTTTAAAGACATATTTGCAATCAATCTATCTTCAAGATGTGTTCTCCAATGATTTCGTCTCCTGATCTGATCTTCATGTGTGAATAGTTTGTCAAGGTATGGCTTGAGGCATATGCCTTGCAACCCTCTGTATTTGTTGTGGGAATGAATGGAGAGGATTTGAATTAATGTCCTGTATGTGTGACATAAAATTGTTTCATAGATTTCTCTTGTCTTGTTTGCATTCTTCATCCCTGTAGGTACCTAGGATCATGGATAGTGATTCACAGTGAGGCTACGAGAAAGGAGAACGTGAAGTGTTATTCCGAACACTAGTGAGAGAAATGTTTAGTACGGTAACATGGATACAATCCTTGGAGATTCAAGATGTGTGGTCATTAAAAATCCAAAGCTCTTGTCTGTTATTATAATCTTAATTATCAAGGAAACCCCGCGTGACAGATAGGGGCTATGGTAGGACAACTGATTCTTGATGCAGGACTCATGCCTGTCAAGATGCTATTTGGACACATCCCCCACTTTAGTTCGTAACAAGCACATCTCAATGGGTGAATTCCAGAGCACAAATTAATATCATATCTGGTCCCAACACAATTACATGGTTGTAAGCATTAAAACCTTAATACCCGTACCTTCTATTTACTACAAGTGTTACATCACTACTAGCTTGATTGATACTGTCAAAAGTTACAATTAATCCTCTTAACAAGTGCTTGCAAGAGACCATCGTTTCAAGGGAACCTTCCTCTCATGACTTCGATATAACCCATGTCAGTCTTGGGTAAATAGGTGTGGTGTATTTTCAGATGTGATCCTGATCATACAAAAAGGAAGATGAAATGAATAGTTCCCTTTTCTTTTTGTTTATTTCTTTCTTACTCTTTCTGCCCAAAAATGATAGGAATGATTCTGCTTACTTCGTAGTACTATACACAGAAAAATCGAATGTGAGAACCAAGAAGCGTGTTGATGGAGTAAGGGTTGCCTATTTTTCCCTTTTCAATAAGTTCAGGATGTCGTCATGTTTACACTATGTGTCAACTTTTGGTTCAGTTTTGAGTAATTTTATAACTGTTTTCTTTTTCAAGAAATAATGCAAAAGTATAGGATGATTCTCAGTCATAAGCCTTTTATCTCTACAAGGAACCAGCTCAAGGAAGACGCCGTGCTCACCAACTAGAACACTGAACCTCCGGTGCCTTAAAATGACCAAAGAATATTCAGAAAATGAGTATTAAGCGTTGGCTGTCGTTTGGTCTTAGTGAATGCAACAACCATACTTTTAGTCTGTTTAAATAGTTTTCGTGGGAGTTGCATATATTTTGACCATGAATGTGTTCACATTTCGTAAAATTATCGCTACTTTTGTTTTTGTCAAATACCGAATGACCAATTTATCCTTTCTTATTTTGATTCAGGATGTTCATTTTTCATACACTTATTCAAATTTAACAATTACATGTTGTCATACCTTTTTTGAAGGTCTTCTAGTGAACCAATGTTTGTTTATTCTTTTTTGAAAACGTGTTCATTCAAATTGTTCAAGTACTTGATTTATTGAAACAAGTTAGTTTAATTTTTTTCATATATTAAATGTGAGACTACTTTTGTAATATTTCTAGTTCACCAACTTATACAAAACCACTTTATTTGAACATGTTCAATTACAATTTTCCTTGTTCACCAACTTGTTTATTTTCCATTTTTTGTTTAACCTATTAAAAAGAACTTATTTTTAGAAATTTTCCAATTTAATTAAACTATTGCATGAACATTTTTCTTTAATGGTTGAACAACTTTTTTAATGGTTGAACAACTATTTACTAAGCACTTTTCAATGATGGCATGCTATTATATTATCTGTTTTGGATGTTCTATATGCATTAATATGACATTTTATATTTTTTCGTACTAACATATTAATCTAGAGCCAAGTGCCAGTTTCTGTTTTTCCTAGTTTTTGAGTTTGTAGATATGGAATATTAAACAGAGTCCAAACGGAATACAACCTTCGGAAGGAATTTTTCTGGAAGGAAAGTCGATCAAGCTTGGAGTGCATGTCATGGGAGGTGCCAGGGCGCACAAGCCTGCTAGGTGCGGGCCCCCCTCACTGCGCCTAGTAGGCTTGTCGCTCCCTGGCAGGTCTCCTAACCCTAATTCTTGGCCTATAAATACCCAAATATTCCTCCAACATCACAACAAGCCACACAAAATACTTTTCTGCCGTCGGAAGCCTCCGTTCCCGAGAGATCCAATCTTGGAGCCTTTTTCGGTAATTTGGCGGAGGCGGTTTCGATCATGAAGGGCATCTACATCAACTCCATTACCCCTCCGATTATGCGTGAGTAGTCCATCACAGACGTACGAGTCCATAGCTAGTAGCTAGATGGCTTCTTCTCTCTCTTTGATCTTTCAATACCATGTTCTTCATGATCTTCATGGATATCTATCTGATATAATCCTCTTTTGTGGTGTGTTTGTCAAGATCCGATGAATTATAAGTTTATGTTCAGATTATCCATGTATCTTATTTGAATCTCCTCTAATTTATTATATGCATGATTTCATATCCTTGCAAGTCTCTTCGAGTTATTGGTTTGGTTTGGCTAACTAGATTGGTAATTCTTGCAATGAGAGAAGTGCTTGGTTTTAGGTTCAATCTTACGGTGTCCTCACTCAGTGACATAGTAGGGGTAGCGAGGCACGTGTTGTATTGTTGCCATCAAGGGTAACAAGATGGGGTTTTCATCATATTTCTTGAGTTTATTCCTCTACATCATGTCATCTTACCTAATGCGTTACTCTGTTCTTCATGTTTTGTTATGAATCTCACACCCAACGAGTTCTGGGGTTCGATCATGTTTTGCATGTGAAAGAGGTTTTAGTCAATGGGTCTACGACATTCAGATCCATGTGTACTTTGTAAATCTCTATGTCATACTGTAGACACTGCTACCACGCTCCACTTGGAGCTATTCCAAATGGCTACTCCACTATACGTATCCGGATTGCTACTAAGAGTCATCCGGATCGCTGTTAAAGCTTGCATCGACATAACCCTTTACGACGAACTCTTTATCACCTCCATAATCGAGAAATAATTCCTTAGTACTCTAGTTACTAAGGATAATTTTCACTGTTGTCGAGTGATCCGCTCCTGGATCACTGTTGTACCCCTTGACAGACTCATGGCAAGGCACACATAGGTGCGGTACACAGCATGGCATACTATATAGAACTTATGGATTAGGCATAGGGGATGACCTTCGTGCTTTCTCTTTCTTCTACCCTGGTCGAGCTTTGATTCTCACTCAACTCCATACCTTACAAACCAGGCAAACACTCCTTATTTGACGGATCCATTTTGAACTCTTTCATAATCTTGTCTAGGAATGTACTCATTGAAAGTCTCATCAAGCATCTTGATCTATCTCTATTGGTCTTGATGCCCAACAATTAGGTAGCTTTATCCATGTCTTCCTTTGAAAAAAACTCTTTTCAAACAACCATTTATGCTTTCTAGAAATTCTACATCATTTCTGATCAGTAATATGTCAACCACATATACCTATCAGAAATTCTATAGTGCTCCCACTCACTTTCTTGTAAATACAAGTTTCTCGAAAACTTTGTATAAACCCAAAAACTTTGATCACCTCATCAAAGCGTATATTCCAACTCCGAGATGCTTGTTACAACCCATAAAAGGATTGCTGGAGCTTGCACACCTTTTAGCATCCTTAGGACTGACAAAACCTTCTGGTTGTATCACATACAACCTTTCCTCAAGTAAATCGTTAAGGAAACGATGTTTTGACATCCATCTGCTAGATTTTATACTTGAAAAATGCAACAACTACTAACATAATTCCAACACACTTTTAGCATCGCTATGGGTGAGGAAGTCTCATCATAGTCAACTTCTCGAACTTGGCGGAAATTTCTTTGTGACAAGTCGAGATTTATAAATAGTAACATTGACCATCAACGTCTGTCTACATCTTAAAGATCCATTTGTACTCAACGATCTACCATTCAATGGGCAAGTCTACCAAAGTCCATACTTGGTTTTCATACATGGATCCTTCCTCGGATTTCATGGTCTCTGCTCTAGCTATTTGTTGGAATCCCGGACCATCATCGCTTCTCCGTAGATTGTTGGTTCATCGTTGTCCAACAACATGACCTCTAAGACAGGGTTGCCGTACCACTCAGGAGCAGTACACATCCTTGTCGACCTACGAGGTTCGATAGTAACTTGATTCGAAGCTTCATGATCATCATCATTAACTTCCTCTTCAACTAACGGAGGATCCACAGAAACAATTTTCTGTGCTGCGCCACTCTCTGATTGAAACAAAGGTTCAACAACCTCATCAAGTTCTATCTTCCTCCCACTCAAGTCTTTCGAGAGAAACCTTTTCTCAAGAACGGACCCGTTGTAGCAACAAACACTTTGTGCTTGGATCTAAGATAGAAGGTTTATCCAACTGTTACGTTAGGGTATTCTGCGAAGATGCATTTCTCCGCTTTGTGTTCAAGCTCATGTGGTGAAACCCTTTTTCACATAAGCATTGCAGCCCCAAACATTAAGAAATGACAGCTTAGGTTTCTGCCAAACCATAGTTCATACGGTGTCATCTCAACAGAGTTAGATGGTGCCCTATTAAAGTGAATGTAGTTATCTCTAATGCATAACCCCATAACGATAGTGGCAGAACGATAAGAGACATCATAGTATGCACCATATCCAATAGAGCACGACTACGACGTTCGGACACACCATCACACTATGGTGTTCCAGGTGGCATGAGCTATGAAACAATTTCCACATTGTCTTAAGTTGCATACCAAACTCGTAACTCATATATTCACCTCCATGATCATATCATAGACATTTTACCTTCTTGTCATGATGATCTTCAACTTCACTCTCAACCTGCTTGAATTTCAAACGTTTCAGACTTGTGTTTCATTAAGTAAATATCCCCATATCTACTCAAATCATCAGTGAAGATAAGAAAATAGCGATATCCACTGCGTGTTTGAACACTCATTGGATCACATACATCAACATGTATTAGTTCCAATAAGTCACTAGCTTGCTCCATCATACTGGAAAATGCGGTCTTAGTCATCTTGCCAAAGAGGCATGGTTCGCATGTCTCAACCGATTCGAAATCGAGTGAGTCAAAAGATCCATCAACATGGAGTTTCTTCATGCTCTTTACACCAATATGACCTTCACGGCAGTGCCACAAGCATGTGGTACTTATCATTACTAACTTTGCATCTTTTGGCATCAATATTATAAATATTGTATTACTACGATCGAGATTCAGTAAACCATTCTCATTGGGTGCATGACCATTGAAGGTATTATTCATGTAAATAGAATAACCATTATTCTCGAACTTAAATGAATAACCTTATTGCAATAAACACGATCTAATCACGTTCATGCTCAACGCCAATACCAAATAACATTTTGGATCATTACTAATCCTAGGATAGAGAGAGAGTGCGATGGTAATCACATCAACCTTGGAAAAACACTTCCAACACACATTGTTACCTCACCCTTAGCTAGCCTTCGTAACTGGTATCCAATACTCAGGTGCTACTAGGAGTACTAGCAAGGTACATATCAATAACACGCATATCAAAGATACTTCTATCGACGTTGCCAGCCTTCTTATCTACCAAGTATCTAGGGTTGTTCCGCTTCAACGACCGTTCTCCTCACAATAGAAGCACATTGTCTCAGGTTTGGGTCCAACCTTGGGTTTCTTCACTAGAGCAGCAACTGACTTGCCATCCATGAAGTTTCCGTCCTACCCCTTGCCCTTCTCGAAACTAGTGGTTTCACTAACCATCAACACTTGATGCTCCTTCTTGATTTCTACCTTCGTGGTGTCATACATCGCGAATAGCTCAGGGATCATTATTTCCATCCCTAGCATTTTATAGTTCATCACGAAGCTCTAGTAGCTGAGTGAAAGTGACTTGGAGAACTATATCAATCACTATCTTATCTGGAAGATTAACTCCCACTCGAGTCAAGCTATTGTAGTACCTAGACAATCTGAGCACATGCTCAACGATTGAGCTATTCTCCTTCAGCTTACAGGCAAAGAACATTGTTCGAGGTCTCATACCTCTCAACACGGGCACGATCCTGAGATCCCAATTTCAGCTCTTGGAACATCTCATATGTTCTGTGACGTTCAAAGCGTTTGGAGCCTCAATTCAAAGTCGCAATGCATGACGCACCGAACTATTAAGTAGTCATCACAACATGCGTGTCATATGTTCACGACATCTAAATAGGATGCTTGAGGGGGTGGCTCACCGAGCGATGCATCAAGGACATAAGCCTTCTGCACAACAACTGAGGACAATCCTCAGATCACGGACCCTGTCCGCATTATTGCTACCATCATATTTCAACTTACTTTTCTCATGGAACGTATCAATAAAAATAGGGGAGCTATAGCGTGAGCTATCTACAACATAATATGCAAAGACACTTCTGACTATGTTCATGATAATGAGTTCTATTAATCATATTACTTAAGAACTCCTAGTCAAATTGCATCCCTTTGGTCATTCGAGTGATACATGATCCAAATTCACCAACTCAAGTACGATCATCACGTGAGTTGAGGTGGTTTCAATGGTGAACATCATCATGTTGATCATATCTACTATATGACTCATGTTCGACCGTTCGTTCTCTTGTGTTCTGAGGCCATGTCTATACATGCTAGGCTCGTCAAGTTTAACCCGAGTGTTCCGTATGTGCAAAACTAGCTTGCACCCATTGTATGTGAACGTAGAGTCTATCACACCTGATCATCACGTGGTGTCTCGACACGATGAACTTTCGCAACAGTGCACACTCGAGGAGAACACAATTCATCTTGAAATTTAAGTGAGGTATCACCTTATAATGCTACCATCGTCCTAAGAAAAGCAAGGTGCATAAAAGGATTAACATCACATGTAAATCATAAGTGACATGATATGGCCATGAACTTGTGCTTTTGATCTCCATCCTTAAAGCACCGGCATGATCTCCATCGTCATCGGCATGACACCATGATCTCCATCATCTTGATCTCGATCAACGTGTAGCCATCGGGGTTGTCACGCCCACCATTCTTCTACTACTATTGCTACCGCTTAGCGATAAAGTAAATCATTACATAGCGCTTAATGACTGATATGCAGGTCATACAATAATTAAAGACAACCCTATGGCTCCTGCCGGTTGCCGTACTCATCGACATACAAGTCGTGATATTCTATACAAAACATGATCATCTCATACATCACATATATCCCATCATGTAATTTGCCATATCACATCACAACATACCCTGCAAAAACAAGTTAGACGTCCTTTAATTGTTCTTGCAAGTTTTACGTTGCTGCTACGAGTATCTAGCAAGAACAATTCTCACCTACGCATAAACCGCAATGGTGATACACAAAATTTGTATTTCAACCTACTCAAGGACCGCCTTTGTCGAATCTGATCAACCAGAGTAGGAGAGACAGACACCCGCCAGCCATCTTTGTGCAACAAAGTGACACGTCAGTCGATGGAACCGGTTTCTCGTAAGCGTACGAGTAAGGTTGGTCTAGGCTTGTTCATCCCACAATATTGATGAATCAAAACACAACCAAGGGAGGAACCAATCTGAGCATCAACGCCCACAAACTCCTTTATGTTCTACTCGTGATCTCATCTACACATAGAACTAGCTCATGATGCCACTGTTGGGGAACGTTGCATGGGAAACAAAATAATTCCTACGCACACGCAAGATCTATCCATGGTGATGAGCATCTATGAGGGGGAGAGTGGATCTACATACCCTTGTAGATCGCTAAGCGACAAGCGTTAAGAAACACGGTTGATGTAGTCGAACGTCTTCGCGATCCAAATCTTCGAGCGTCCCGCGATCCCATCACGGTCCATCTCGCGATCCAATCACGATCCATCCCGCGATCCCATCACAATTTGTCCCACGATCAAATGATGAATCGTCTTGCGATCCTGATCACGGGCCATCCAATCTAGCACCGAACGGACGACACCTCCGCGTTCAGCACACGCTCGGTGAAGATCTCCCATTCTGATCCAATAAGTGGGGGCGGAGAGGTAGATGAGTTTTCTGGCAGCGAGACAACATGGCGGTGATGGTGGCACAACTATTCCGGTAGGGCTTCGCCAAGCACCGTCAGAACGATCTAGAGGAAGAGGGTAGCACATGACAATTTTCTGTGTTGGAAAACCCTCAATACCTATAGTATATATAGGAGGAGGGAGGGAGGAGGCTTGTCCCTCAAGGGACCAGCCCTTACTTCGGCCGAAGGTGGAGAAGAGGAGTCCTCCTCCAATCCTAGTAGGATTAGCACTCCTTCTCTTCACTTGGATTCCTCCTTCCACCTTTGGGTTTCTCCACCCCAGCCGCATGGGCCTATAGTAGGGCTTCGGCCAGCCCACTAGGGGATGTTTTACCTCCTCCCACAGCCCATGTAGCCCCTTGGGCCAATACACCCCTCCCGATGGTCCCCCCGATACCCTCCCGGCACTCCCGGTACACTACCGATGAGTCCAAAACTTTTTTGGTGACCAAAATAGGAATTCCTATATATCAATGTTTACCTTCGGACCATTCTGAAGCTCCTCATGATGTCCAGGTTCTCATTCGGGACTCTTAACAACCTTCCGTCACCACCATACATAACTCTATACTACCGAAACGTCACCGAACCTTAAGTGTGCAGACCCTGCGAGTTCGAGAACTATGTTGACATGACCGAGACACCTCCACAGTCAATAACCAATAGCGGGACCTGGATGCCCATATTGGTTCCTACATACTCTATGAAGATCTTTATCGGTTGAACCTCTATGTCAAGGATTCAGTTAATCCCGTATGTTGTTCCCTTTGTTCTTCGGTATCTCCATACCTAGTTCAATCTCGTTACCAGCAAGTCTCTTTACTCGTTCCATAATACAAGATCCCGTGGCTAACACTTTAGGCACATTACTTGCAAGGCTTGTTGTGATGTCGTATTACCGAGTGGGCTTAAGATACCTCTTCGTCACACAGAGTAACAAATCCCAGTTTTGATCCATACCCACTCAACACACACTCTTGGAGATACCTGTAGAGCACCTTTATAGTCACTTAGTTACGTTGCGACGTTTGATACAAATAAGGCACTCCTCTAGTGTCATTGAGTTGCATGATCTCATGGTCATAGGAACAGATACTTGACATGCAGAAAACTATAGCAATAAACTGACATGATCATATGCTATGTTTATAGTTTGGGTCTTGTCCATCACATAATTCTCCTCATGATGTGATCCCGTTATCAAATGAAATCCCATGTCTATGGCCAGGAAACCTTGACCATCTTTGATCAACAAGCCAGTCTACTAGAGGCATACTAAGTACATGGTGTTGTCTATGTATCCACACATGTATCTGAGTTTCCGATCAATACAATTCTAGCATGGATAATAAAAGATTATAATGAACAAGGAAATATGATAATAACTAATTTATTATTTCCTCTAGGGCATATTTCCAACACAAAGAAAGTTATTCAATTTTTCTTTTTATGGTTGAACAAATGTTTAATCAACACTTTTTGAAGAATGTTCCGTCATTTTACCATTTGTCCAATGGTGAAGCTTCTTGTTCAACAAAAATCAATGGTGAAGCTTCTTGTTCAACATTTATGTTAATATTTCTCAGTTGAACAATTTTTTTAAACAATTTTCTAAGATAACTTTGTTTCTTCATATTTTCAATAGCTTTCATAGCTTTAACAAATGTTGATTTTATTTTTCGATAGCTTGAACGAATGTTCATAGAACAAATCTATTAAGTAATTAAAAACGAATTGGTATAACAATTTATCATAGCTTCAAACAAATCTTCTATTATTATGTAAACATTTTTTTTCAAATAAAATTGTTCAATGATTTTGTCTTTATATTTGAGCAACTGTTTATTAACCAAAAATTTGTTCAATTTTTTCATTTGTTTACTAAGAAATTTGAAAAATGTTATGCATTGAACAACTTTTTTAATGAGCAATATGTTCAATGTTGAAGCTTCTTGTTCAAATAAAATCAATGGTGAAGCTTGTTGTTCAATTAAAATCACAATTGTTTCTTTCCATTTTTTGGATAATTGTCTTAATCTTTCTTGGTTGAACATTTTTTTAATATCTTTTTTATCATTTGTTCAACTTTTTAATAGCTTTCATAGCTTCAATAAATGTGGATTTTTTTGATAGCTTCAACAAATTTTCATCGAACTAATATATTAAGAAATTAAAAAGATTGAATTGGTCTAACAATTGTTCATAGTTTCAAAAAATGTTTAATTTACTAAGTAAACAAAATATGTTCAAATAAATTTTGTGGAAAATATTTCTTTTTATGTTTTAACAACATTTTATTAACCAAACAATTGTTCTGTTTTTCTATTTATGATTGAACAATTGTTTATTAAGCAATTTCACATCTAATCTTCAAATTTTTGTCGTGTAAAGTTTTGCAAATGAAAAGAATGTGAAAATTTATTAAATAGGTATTGAACTTTTTCAATGAAATTTATTACAACGAACATGTTCTGTAAAAATATTTAACATTTGTTTACGGGAAAACTCAAACTAAACATTTGTTTTACATGTTAAACAAGAAAAGTAATTTAATATTTTGAAACCTTATTTGTTTATGCTGAACCCAATTGTCGGTGCACTAGAGTTTTGGGCTTCCTAGTGCCCCTTACTCGTGCACGGGCAGTAGTAGCCACCCTGGCGACGAGGCCTAGCAGGGAGCTGCTAGTACAAGCACAGAAAAATTAAGACCCACGACAAGACCTTGCCGGGATGACCATCAACCCCTCCGGCAAGGACAATACCTCGGCAAGCCCCGGCAAGGCGAAGCCTCGGCAAGGCCCCGCCAGCGCACATGTCAGGTGTCACCTCGCCTGGGAACGTGTCGTAGCGTCGGGGCTTAGAGGGGCTAAGCAGTGCCGATGGGATGGGCTCCTGTCCTGTCCTGCAGACGGACATGGATGCCTGACGGTGCATTAAATGCGCCTGTCCTACTCCATCAGTGTTAGGTATGATAGCACTGTAGCTCTGTACACCCCGTGTACGCACTGTACACCACTGTTGGGATCCCCTTCGGAGTATAAATGGCGGCCCAGGGCGATACGGTAGTGGACTTTTGGATTTTTAGAGTTTTGGACCCTTAGTCCTGGGACCTTCTAGCTCGCGCACATGGCAGCTGCTCACAACGCTCCTGTAGCTAGAACCCTAAGAACACTCTCAATACAACCATGCAGGAGTAGGGTTTTACGCATCCTTGCAGCCCGAACCTAGGTAAAATCTCCGCGTGCTGTTCATCAGACCTGCTCTTTGTGTGAGCCTTCTCCCCCGCCAAACCAAAAGGGGTCCCTCCGATCCCATAGGTGCTCATTCCGCACGACATCTTTGGCATGCCAGGTAGGAGTATAGGTCGCGTAAACCTGTTATGGCGATCAGCGCGCCAGTTCCTTCATACTCATCATCGCCATGGCCCCCAAGAAGAAGGGCCTGGCGGCGGTTGGCCCATCCGCATCTGCTGTCCTTGTATCTGTGCAGACAGGCGACAATGTAGATGCGGGTGGAGGAGGAGGAGGCGGAGGTTCAGAACTTCCGCATCGCTCCGGTGATCAAGGTCAAGCAAGCGGCGATACCTGCCGTAGTGACGCCCGTGGCGGCGGTAGGAACCCCCGTGCCGCTGGGTCCCAGGACGAAGCGGTATCGCCCGCTGGTGGTACGACGAACTCCAGGGGAGGAAGGGTATCTTCCAGGGCACCCACATTGATGCCTACACCGTAACCTTCCCAGGACTCGCCCGAGGAGCCACACCATGGCACCCACAGTTCTCAACGTCCCCACTGAAAAGCCCCTGCACACCACTCCCAAGGTGCGTGGGACCAGTATGCTCGCTAGCATGCTAACGGGAGTGGCATGCCGTCACGGGACCGCGACGGTGCTCCTTCTAACATAGTTAGAAGTCAGAGCACCTTGAGTTCCTTGCGTCGTTTGCTGCCGACCATGTTGGAAGAAGCGATGGCGTGAGCACAACTATTCCTAAACTTCCCTCCTGCTGCGGAGAAGCTCGACGAATGGAGAGCCACCATTCAGAGCCTCCTCGGCCTCGCAGATAAGTTTCATTCCACCGAGTCGGCTCAGGCCAATGGTGAGAAGGCCGGAGGCGACTCGACGGACCAACGCTTATGATGGCTACTCGAAGGCGTCGTCTGACCCATGGACACGCCATGACCATCGTCAAGTTCTTCGGTAATGGGGCAAGGAAGATGCTCGAACTACAATCGAGCGATGGCAGGAAGCGCGCCTTCAATCTGATAGGCATGCGGGGCCCACTATAGACAAGTCTGTGCTAGGGTATCCTATCAGCTTATCTTACGAGGTGGGTTGTCTAGCGTTACCCGTGAGCTGCGGCAAGTCCAGTGGCACAACTCTTGCATGTTCAAGCCGGAGCTCCCGGAGAAGTATGACGGCAAGGCTCACTCGTCGGAGTTCTTGAGCATCTACACCATTGCGGTGCAAGCTGCCGGGGGTCGCAACGACAATATACTCGCCAACTACTTCCTGTTGGTGCTCATGCCCAATGTCAGGTCGTGGTTGATGCACCTGCCAGAGAATTCCATCACCTCCTGGGCAGACTTGTGCCATGAGTTTGTTGGCGCTTTTACCGGATGCCACCAAGCTCTTGGTCAAGAAAGCGATTTACACATCATCCCTCAGAAGGAGGGCGAAACTTTGCGCAAGTAAATCCAAAGGTTCAGCCGCGTGCACCACAACATACCAGACGTTCATCCTGGGTTTGTTATCAGCGCGTTCCATCAAAACGTGCGCAACCGCAGGATGCGGGAAGAACTAGCGATGAACAGGGTCAAAGATGTTGCCGAGCTATGCTCTGGCAGACAAATGTGCTCAATCTTAAGAAGGGAGGAGACTCCCCGGCGAAGACACAGGCACAGGGGTCGACATTGAGGATGAAGACACTGCCACCCCGGCAAAGAAAGGCCGGCGGCAGAACAAGAAGTGCAAGGGCAAGGCCATGCTTGCCGTTGAGGAATCCGGCAACCCCAGTACCGCCAAGAAAGGCAAGGCTGGTGACCCTGGCGACGATGTTGTCGGGTGTGCTTCCTGTCATGATATGGCGGCTGCCGACAAGCCAAAAGGCTCTGGCAAGCACTATTGCAAGATCCATCGCACCAAAGGCCACGACCTCCAAGACTACCGGCAAGTTGAGCAGCTTGCCGAGAAGCAAAAAGCCGAGTACAAGAGGCGAGACAAGGAGAAAGGCCAGGATGGTTCTAAGGGGTCTGGCAAGAAGCGTGTTGGCCGAGGAGGCCACCGCGGCAAACCCAAGGAACAAAAAGACCGGCCCACGTGCGGCCGCGACCAGCAAGAAGGTGATGATGATCACATCGAATAGGACGACGGGTCCATCGAGCATGAATTCTAGAAGGCTACAAAAATTATGTGCATTGAGGGAGGTGCCACGTCGCATTCCTCTCACCGCCAACTTAAACAGTGGGCGCGCGAGGTAAACACGGCGGAGCCCTCTATCGGTGCCCAGATACCTCCAAAGTGGTCCAACACTCCTATCATCTTCGACACCGAGGATCACCCTGGTCGCATAACAGCGGTCGGGTGCCTGCCGTTGTTGGTTTCGCCAACAATTCGCAACCTCAAGGTGACGAAGATGCTAGTCGACAGTGGGGCCAACCTGAACCTGATCTCGCCCGATGTCATCTAGAGGTTGCAAATTCCTGATGAAGATCTCGAGCCGATAGGCGCTTTCCAAGGGGTCAATTTGGGGAGAACTCAGCCAAAGGGCAAGATTACGCTGCCGGTGACATTTGGCAGTGATATCAATTTCAGAACGGAGAAGATCGTCTTTGACGTCGCCAAGATCTCATTGTCGTACAATGGCATCCTTGGTCTCCCAGCACAGGCCAAGTTCATGGCGGCCACCCATTTTGCTTACAATATGCTGAAGATGCCCGAGCCGATGAGCGTCATCACGATCAACTCTGACAAGAAAAGCGCACTAATCTGCACCGACCAACTCTACAGGGGGGTAGTTGCAGCACCTGCCGCCAAGGCACTTGCTCCTGCCGCTAAAACTCCCGGGGGGGAGAAGATCGGCAAGGCCTCTGGCGCACATTTCGGCAAGCGCACCTCCTCGAGGTGTTGCGCTCCCGTTGATGATGTGCTAGAGAGCTCCACCGGCAATAGCAAGAAGTCCAAGGCAGCCCCGCCAGAGACCAAGAAGGTACCCGCCAACGAGGATGGTACAGTAGGAACTTTCACCATAAGTTCCACCCTTGACGACAAATAGGAAATCGCGCTTGTCGCTTTCCTATGGGCGAGTGTCGATGTGTTTGCATGGCAACCATCTGATATCCCAGTGTTCCCAGGAAGGTGATTGAGCACCACCTTGCCGTCTGCCCACAAGGGCGGCCCGTCAAGCAGAAGGTCAGGAAGCAAGCTTTGGAGCGGCAACATCTTATCACCGAAGAGATCAAGAAGTTAGAAGTGGCTGGCTTGATCAGAGGAGTACTCCATCCAACGTGGTTGGCCAATCTAGTTGTAGTGTGCATGGCGAATGAGAAATGGAGGTTGTGCATTGACTTTACAGACATTAACAAAGCCTACCCCAAGAATCCTTTTCCCTTGCCGCGCTTCGACCAGATTGTGGACTCAACTGCCGAACGCGACTTGTTGTCTTTCCTTGACGCCTATTCTGGCTATCACCAGATTTTTATTGCCAAGGAAGACGAGGAGAAGACAACATTTATCACCCCATGTGGTACGCATTGCTTTTTGTGTATGGCTTTTGGGTGGAAAAGTGTTGGTTCAACATTTGCATGAGTAGTCCAGATTGGTTTTGAGCCCCAGCTATATAGAAATATGGAGGCTTATATGGACGACATAGTGTTCAAAACCAAGGACAAGGCCACGCTGATATCAGACCTAGAAGAAACATTTTCTAACCTGCGCAAGATCAACATGAAGCTCAACCCTGAGAAGTGTGTGTTCGGCATCCCATCCGGCAAGCTTCTCGGGTTCTTTGTATCTCAACGAGGAATTGAAGCAAATCCCGACAAGATCAAGGAAATTGAACAAATCGAAGCACCAAGACATGTCAAAGATGTGCGCCGTCTTGCCGGCTGTGTTGCTGCCCTGAGTAGGTTCATCTCAAAGTCTGCTGAGCATGCCCTGCCATTTTTCAAAATCTTGAAGAAGTCATGTCCGATGAAATGGACTCTGGAAGCGGAGGCAGCGCTGCAGGATTTGAAGGAGTGCCTCGCCTCTCCACCGGTCCTAGTGGCACCAAAACCATAAGAGCCGTCGCTGCTATATCTAGCGGCAACAAATCAAGTGGTGAGTACTGCACTAGTGGCTGAAAGAGAATTTGATGAAGAAGAAGCAACAACGACAGGGCCGCCAAGCGACGAGCCAGGGTATTCCCCGACAAGGTCTGGTGCCGGGAGGGAAGGATCTACGTAGTTGAATGAGACAATCCAGAAGAAGAAGGTGGTGCAATGCCCAGTCTATTTTGTTAGCTCCCTGTTGCAGGGGGCTAGGTCAAGATATTCTAGCATGCAGAAGCTGCTCTTCGGCCTTCTTATGGCCTCGAGGAAGCTGCACCACTACTTCCAAGCACACGAGATCACCGTTGTCACTCGCTTCCCGCTACAGCGGATCTTGCAAAACCTAAAAGCTACCACAGGATTGTAGAGTGGGCTTTGGAACTGTCAAGTTTTGGTCTCAAGTTTGAAAGCACTTCGACCATTCAGAGCAGAGCCTTGGCAGATTTCATTGCAGAGTGGACCCCAACGCCTGATGAAGAAGTGCCAGAGTCAACTCTCCCCGGTAAGGAAACCGATCAAGAGTGGATCATGTATTTTGATGGGGCTTTCTCGCTGCAAGGCGCTCGTGCCGGAGTGTTTCTTGTCGCACCCACCGGAGAGCACCTCCAATATGTGATTCAGATGCATTTTCGCCGTGAGAGATCAACGAACAACACTGTTGAGTACAAAGTGCTTCTTGCCGGTCTCAGGATCGCGGCGGACAATGGGATCAAGAAACTTTTTGTGAGCGGTGATTCTCAGCTTGTCATCAGGCAAGTGAACAAAGATTACTAGAGTCCATTGATGGAAGCTTATGTAGATGAAGCGAGGAAGTTGGAAGAATGTTTTGACGGCCTGCAAACGGATCACGTTCCGTGTGCAGAGAACAGCATTGCCGATTGCCTGTCAAAGTGTGCTGCCCTTATGTTGCCTGTGGAACCAGGAACTTTCGTGCTCCGACTGACTTAACCCTCCTTGACACCACCAACTAGACAAGGGAAAATAAGGAAGTTGACCTTCGGCAACTATTTCCCGGTAGGGCTCCCAGAAACCATGGGCGAGGAGATGGTCAGGGACAATGTCAGGCTTGCCAATGAGCGCCATGCTTCGGTGGAGCCTCCGGCTCTTGTCATGGAAGCACACGCTCCCGCTAGGCTCGCCGGGATGCAGCAGACTCTGGCAGGGCCTCAGGCCCTTGCGGTTGAGACAAACACTTCCCTAGCAGAGGATATGGCTTTGGTCCTTGTTGTCGATCCCCAGGCTCTAGCTTGGGCAAAGCACATCGTCCGTTTCCTTTAGATAGGAGAACTCCTCGAGGAACAAGAAGAAGCAGAGAAAGTAGCCCGCCGTTCTAATATGTACCAGTTCGTGGACAACGTCCTATACAGAAAAAGACCGAATGTTGTGAAACTCAAGTGCATTTCTCAGGAGGATGGACTAGAGCTGTTGGCAGAGATACATGGAAGCATATGTGGCTCCCACATAGGATCAAGGGCACTTGCCGGAAAGGCATTCTGGCAAGGCTTCTTTTGCCCACTACCCTCCAGGATGCAACTGCGTTAGTAACCAAGTGTGAAGCATGCCAGTTTCATTCGAAGAGATTACGTCAAACAGCTCAAGCCCTTCAAACAATCCCTCTCTCCTGGCCATTTTCGGTTTGGGGTCTCGACATCTTGGGCCCCTTCCCCCGCACTGCCAGGGGCTTTGAGTACTTGTACGTTGCAATCGACAAGTTCACAAAGTGGCTGGAAGTGGAAGTAGTGAGAAAGGTGACAACACAGTCAGCCGTCAAGTTCTTCAAAGGACTAGTTTGCCGCTTTGGTGTTCCCAACATGATCATCACTGACAATGGCACATAGTTCACGAGCCGCACCTTCATGCAGTATGTCCAAGACCTTGGCAGCAGAATCTGTTTTGCTTCCATTTCCCACCCAAGGAGCAACAACCAAGTGGAAAGGGATAATGCTGAAGTGTTGCGGGGCCTCAAAACAAGAACTTTCGAAAAGCTGCGCAAGTGCGGAAGGCACTTGATTGATGAGTTGCTGGTGGTTCTTTGGTCAATCAGAACGACACCAAATCGAGCTACCAGCCAGACACCCTTCTCCCTCGTATATGGGGCAGAGGTAGTTCTCCCCACGGAACTCATATACGGGTCACCTCGAGTGCTCGCTTATGATGAGCTCGAGCAAGAGCAGTTGCAGCAGATGACATGACGCTCCTTGAGGAAGACCATGTTCAGGCTGCTGTGAGAGATGCACGGTACTAGCAAGCTTTGCGCTATTATCATAGCCGCAAAGTTAATGCCAGGAGTATTGAGGAAGGCGACCTTGTTCTTCGGCGAGTTCAGTCCGCCAAGAATTCTAACAAGTTGACGCCGAAGTGGGAAGGCCCTTATCGGGTGGTACGAGTCACCAGGCCTGGCATAGTCCGCCTGGAGACCGAAGATGGCACCCCAGTGAGAAACTCCTGGAATATCGAACATCTTCGCAAGTTCTACCCATGAGACACGGTTGTCGGGCCTCCTGGCAACCACTTTTTGTACAAGTCTTTGCGTTGAAGCATGTAATCCTTGGTACAAAGCTAGGCTCAGACCCTATGCATAGTTGAATAAAGATAAGTGTTCTGCAAATCTTGATTGATTCTCATGTTTACTTATGTGCATGTTTGTCTGAGGTATTGCATTACACTTACTCCCGGCAAGAGCTAACGGACCGGCAAGGTTCCACATCCATATATTATCTTCTTTCTTTTTCTCAAAGGATAGAAGGTTACCTTGTGTGCAGCTTTGCCGGGGGGAATGGTGGTATGGATTCCTACGGGCGACATTCAAAAAAATCTCTTGCCGGAAGGAGTACGACAACGAAAAGATAAGTTGCAAAACCCCAAGTGAATTCTTGTTGTGGGGTTATTTTCCTTGGGCGATTTTGGTTCTTGTATGGAGAACCTGCACGCACAGGAACCTTACCATGATTGGCTATGCCGTCACTATGTTTCGGGTCCGCTCAACAACTTAAGTGGTCGCGCCCACGCTCCTTGTTTCATTTCGAGTGCGCTCAACGACTTAAGTGAAAGCGCTCACGCCCTTATTCCGTTTCGAGCACGACCAACACTTTGAACGGCTGCGCCAAGAATGCCAAGGTACCTTGCCAGCGGTGGCACCGCCAACAGGCTGCCAAGGACCAGTTCCTCGAAGCGCTCGCGGTAGGGCTACGCACACCGGCTGACAGGGGGATGACCCCGGGGTAGCCTCAAGCGCCCCCTTGCTCCGGCCTTCTAACGCAATCAAAGGGCGGGCCGCCTCCCCCCGCGGTCCGGCTACACCCTACCGGTAGCGGCCCTTCGGCCAGAGCCCACCGGCTAAGCACCGCCAGTTACGACCTGCCGGCCAGCTTGGGGCGTTGCCGCCTGGCCCCCAGCCGGCTGCGCATTGGATACCGTCGTCAGGGCACGCGTGGTGACAGTGGTCCCCATCCCATCGGGGGTCAGCGCCGGAGTGGCCACAGTGTAGGTGTCAGGGCCTCTGACCCTGGTGGACGGTGACTGGGCTTCCAACAGTGCCGGCACGCCTCAACCACTCCATTACCTGCTCCGGCATGGCGGCAGGGCGGCCGGCCGCACCGCTGACCTCGACCGGTCGCCGCAAGACGACGCCACAAGGGGCGGCCCGTGCCGTGACGTGACCGGCATCGAGACCCGCCGCGTGGGCCCTGCCGGTTCCTGAAGGGACCCTTCAGCCGACGGGGCCTACCGGCGACAGGACTCCATAGCCGGAGGCCCCCACAGCCGGCCAGAGAGGCTGCCGGCTGGGGCCCCCCTTGACCTTCTATTTGTATTGTAATCCGGGGGGTTGGCCTATGAAACCCCCCAGGACAACCCCATGCAAGGGGTTGCCCGATCTCCTGGCTCTCTTCACGCCCACTCCTCACACACGCGTAGAGAGGCAGAAGAGCGGGCTAGCTCCTTCTTCCTCCACGATCCATACAGCTCGAGGAGCACCACTGTAACCAGACCATTGTCTCAACTAGACCTAGCAGGACTAGGGGTGTTACCTCCCACGGAGGGCCCTGAACCGGGGTACATCGTGTGTCCACCACCGCTCGTGCCTAACCTTGCTCCCAGATCCCTCCGGCGTCCTTCGGCCCCTCTCGATAAGCCTACCCATGGCATCTGATGTGACGAAACCACGACACCGGCAGGATTCTTCCGAGATGGCGTAGGGAAAGTTCCATGCAAAGGAACAGTCTAACAAGGAAGATAATACACAGTTATTCAAAAATAGGGTGAAATTTACATAAGATATCGTCTTTTCCTAAGTACATCTTTATTTGACTTTCTCCCCTAGGGGAGATTACAAGAAGAAAAATATGGAAAGGGGAGGCGGGATACAAGAAGAAAAAGATGGCGAGAGGCCCCCGGCAGAAGCCCGGCCTGACCCCTCTGGACTAGCACTGTGCAGAGGGGCAGGGCATCCAGATGGCAAGCAAGAATCTGGCCCATCCCGGTCCAGCATTGCACGGAGGAGAGGGCCAGTGCAGGCGAAAAGGGGGATTGACCCCAGAAGCCAAAGTCCATGGGCCTGTCGGGAGACCCAACTAGAAGATGAGGCAGCTCCCGAGACAAAGGCCCCCGGCAAGGCCGTCCTACCGGGAGGGGGAGAGGTGTGAGGCTAGCGGTGATGGTGCAACTGACAGTTAGTCCGAGCTCAATTCGACGGAGAGGCGTGAGGCTGGAAGTTTGGCCTCTGACATTTTAAAACGAAGGACGTGCCCTTCCTGGAGGTTGTGGGCGCAGGCGAAGGTCTTCCAGCCGCGCCTAAGGAACATGATGCGACTCGCTGGGTACTCGACGTCCACCCATATCGTGCCATTACAACAACCATGTGCCCGTAACCACAGGACGGGCGGCTCCTCGGTGTCCATCGCCCTGGCGGAAGGGCGAGGGAGGCACAGATGGCTCCGGACGGGACCGACCAGTTCGAGGAACTCCAACACTGTCCCCTCGGCGTGGGTTTCCTCAAGGAAGGGGCCCAATGACAGAGGAAGAGGTGGGGCAGTGCTCCGCCTCCCCCGACCTCGACCTCCACGACGACCACAACCCCTCGTGCATCTTCCATGACGTGTGCTCGGGCCGCCCTCCGCCTCTACGGCTCAAGCGGTGGCATGATCCCGACGAGAGCTCTTCCTTGGAGCTGAGGACAGTGGCCACCCTCACCCCCTATTCATGGCTAAGGGCGAGCGCCACTCGAAGGTCGGAAAGACATGGAAGGGCAAGCTATGGAGGTTCTCACTTAGAGAAGGAAGGAAGGATGGATGAACATCACCCTCGCTATCCCCCAATCTATAGGGAGAACCGCGGGCGCTGGATCTCCTCCGCTCCAAGGATCATTGCCCACCTCCTCCAATAGAGGCGCCCTCGATCACGGAGCGAACATCAACCGCCCCATTACTCCAATCCATGGCGCTGCAGTTACTGCCTTTCCTAGGGACTTTAAGTCATGGGCACCCATTGCTGGCTCCCCGCTATGCATGTGGTGCGCATGGCAGAAATGACCTGACACGGTAATTAGAAATTTGACGGCCGCACTGCGCACATATCCCACGTTCTGCATTAAATGGGTATCATGGGGAGGTGCAGTAAGCACAATGATCACAACCGCAAGCTCCTGCCACACGTGCCCAACAGCGCCTCGCGACATGTGTGGCCTAGGCCCGGGGGCTCCTGTCGGTGCACTAGAGTTTTGGGCTTCCTAGTGCCCCTTACTCGTGCACACGCAATAGTAGCCACCCTAGCGACGAGGCCCAATAGGGTGCTGCCATTACGAGCACAGAAGAATTAAGACCCACGGCAAGACCTTGCCGAGATGACCATCAAGCCCTGAGGCAAGGACAAGACCTCGGCAAGCCCCAGCAAGGCGAAGCCCCAGCAAGGCCCCGCCAGCGCATAGGCCAGGTGTCACCTCGTCTAGGCACATGTTGCGGTGTCGGGGCTTAGAGGGGCTAAGCAGTGTCGATGGGACGAGCTCCTATCCCGTCCCGCAAACGAACAAAGATGCCTGACGGTGCACTAAATGCGCTTGTCCTACTCCATCAGTGTTAGGTATGAAAGCACTACAACTCTGTACACCCCGTGTACGAACTGTACACCACTTTTGGGATCCCCTGTAGAGTACAAAAGGAGTCCTAGGGCGATACGACAGGGGACTTTTGGATTTTTAGACTTTTGGACCTTTAGTCTTGGGACCTTCTAGCTCACGCACGTGGAAGCTGCTCACAACGCTCCTATAGCTAGAACCCTAAGAACACTCTCAATACAACCAAGCAGGAGTAGGGTTTTACGCATCCTTGCGGCCCAAAACTGGGTAAAATCCCCGTGTGTTGTTCATCAGACCTCCTCTTTGTGCGAGCCTTCTCCTGCGTAGAACCGAAAGGGGTCCCTCCGATCCCATAGGTGCTCGTTCCCCACGACATCAATTAAAACTTGTTCAACTACTTTTTAACCTATTTACAATTGTTTATTAAATCAATTTTTGTTGGCAAATGGTCCAACAGTCTGATTATACAAATGTTAATGCATATTTAGAAAATTATTCATGAACTACATGTGATACACAAACCAAATCAAGTAGTGGCAGTGACACACAAAAAGAAACAAAAATCAAGTAACATTTTCCAACATGCAGTAGATGTGGTATTGAAATCAAGTAGTGCGAGTGACACACAAAAACAAGGGAAATAAAGTAACAATCAACATAGTTTTTGTGGTGCTAAGTTTACATTGAAGTTGTATGTTTTTTCATCCAAGATTGAAATAGTAATCTTTGCTACTCACAAGAGAGCCGTTGTCTATTGTACTGCCAAAGGCTATCCATAATTTAAAGGGACATCACAAATGGTAATTCCTAAATTGAGAACTAATCAATACAAAACATAGAGATTAGAAGTGCATCTAATCCCCTTGTGGTTTGGTAATTAATAACAATATTTATATTATTGAACTAATAGTACTCAAATAACATTTCAGGTAAAGTTTAGTGTACCTATGGCTATAGGATGGAGATGTGGACCACTCAAAATGCAAAGGAAAAGCATTGACAAAGCTTAAAGACTCTACATTTTTGGTTAACTAATCCAAGACCACATTGAGTCCACAAGAAAGCCAATACTAGTAAAAGGGGATGAGATTTTGATCATGAATCATTTGCTCAACTGCTTAGAGATATTGCTCCAAAACCCTCAGCCACACATTCATATTCTTATATGTCGAAAACCCTAATGTCAAACTCGGTCCCACAGAATTATCTATCCCATACTGACAAAGTTAACCTTGATAGAGCCACCGCCTAAATCCTAGCACCTCGATCTCACTGATTGAACCTTCAGTCCCACCAAAGAGCACCTCCAACCTTCTATTACATGTTGATTTTATCTCGGAATTACCGAATGGTTTCAATCGGTCTCACCAAAGTGTGGAAAGTGCTTAGGCCATCACCCATTGGTTCCACCGAGTTGTTTCATCCGGTCTCCATCGATGTGGATGTACGATAGCACCATGGTATGTCTCCGACGTATCTATATTTTTTATTGTTTCATGCTATTATATTATCAATTTTGAATAGTGTATATGCAATTATATGATATTTTATATCATTTTTGGGACAACCAATTAACTCAGTGCCCAGTGGCAGTTTCTGTTTTTTTGTGTTTTGGACTTTTTAGAAAATTAATATCAAACGAATTCGAAATTGGATAAAAATTACGGGAGTTATTTTTGAACCAGAAGAGACCCAAGAAGCTTCAGGAGGAAGCTAGAATACCCACGAGGTGGCCACAAGCCACCCAGGCATGCCCTAGGGGGTAGGGTGCGCCCCCATGGCTCGTGGGCCCCTCGTGGCACCTCCTGGCCTAATTCCACCTTGTATCTATTCCCAATTACCCCAAAACATCACAGAGCCACCCAAAACAATTTGTCGGCCTCCGCAAGTCTCTCTTCTTCTGCAATCCCATCTAGAGGGCTTTTCTGGTACTCTGACGGAGGGGGAATAATCACGGAGGCCGTCTACATCAACCTTACTACCTTCATGATGATGTGTGAGTAGTTCACCACAGACCTACGGGTCGATAGTGTCGTGGTTTCGTCACGGCAGATGCCATGGGTAGGCTTATCGAGAGGGGCCGAAGGACACCGACAGGCTCTGGGAGCAGGGTTAGGCACGAGCGATGGTGGACACACGATGTACCCAGGTTTGGGGCCCTCCGTGGGAGGTAACACCCATAGTCTTGCTAGGTCTAGTTGAGACAATGGTCTGGTTACAATGGCGCTCCTCAAGCTGTATGGGTCGTGAGGAAGAAGGAGCTAGCCCGCTCTTCTGCCTCTCTACGCATGTGTCAGGAGTGGGCGTGAAGAGAGCTAGGAGATCGGGTGACCCCTTGCATGGGGGTGGCCCGGGTTTTTTTATAGGCCAACCCCCAGATTAGAATACAAATAGAAGGTCAAGGGGGGGCCAGCCGGCAGCCTCTCTGGCCGGCTATGGGGGCGCCGGCTGTGGAGTCCTGTCGTTGGTAGTCCCCGCTGGCTGAAGGGTCCCGTTAGGAACCGGCGGGGCCCCCGCGGCGGGTCCCGATGCCGGTCACATCACGGCACGGACCGCCCCTTGTGGCGTCGTCTTGCGGCGACCGGCCGAGGTCAGCGGTGCGACCGGCCGCCCTGCCGCCATTGCAGAGTAGGTAATGGAGTGGTTGAGGCGTGCCAGCACTATTGGAAGCCCGGTCACCGTCCGCCAGGGTCAGAGGCCCTGACACCTTCACTATGGCCACTTCGGCATTGACCCCCGATGGGATGGGGACCACTGTCGCCACGCATGCCCTAACGTTGGTATCCAATGCGCAGCTGGCTGGGGGGGGGGCAGGCGGCAACGCCCCCAGCTGGCCGGCACGTCGTAACCGGCGGGGCGTAACCGGCGGGCTCTGGCCGGAGGGCCGCTACCGGCAGGGCGTAGCCGGACCATAGGGGGAGGCGGCCCGCCCTTTGATTGCGTTAGAAGGCCGGAGCTAGGGGCGCTTGAGGCTGCCCTAGGGTCATCCCCCCGTCAGTAGTCCCTGTGGCCAGGGAGGCCCGCCGAGGAACCATGGCAGTCCTCGCCGGCTTGAAGATCGTCCTTGCGCCGCGGGGGGCCTTGAGAGTCGAGCGATGCTGACAAACGATGGCTGGCTCCACAGCCGACCGCCGCCTCGTGCGCCGCCTCGGGTTCCCCACTGGGTAGAGAAGATGCGCCACGCGGCGGAAAAGACCGGACCGCGGGGTGGGGCCCTCCATGACTACGGCCTTGGCCCATGCGTGGGGATCTTTTACGACACGGGCGGATGGTCGGCATTCCCGAGCGCCACAATATCTGCCCTGCATGCCACAGGAATCACGAGGGTCGGGCGCCAGGTGGTGCGTCTTGACGAGGAGCGGGAACTCCTGACGACGGAGCGCGACCGGCTCCGTGGGGAGGCGGACCAGGTGAAGGCGGAGCGGGAGGGGCGCGAGGCGGCCCACCGCCAAGTGTTGGCGGACCAAGGGGCGGCCCTTTGTCCGGAGGCGGAGGAGCGGGAGAAAGTCCTCCGCGAGAGGCTGGAGGCCAAAGACGCCGCGCTAGCCAAGGTGGCCGAGGACGCGTAGGCGGCTCGGGATGGGCACGAGCGCCAACGCCAGGAGTGGTCAGCCAGGGAGGTGCAGCTACAGGTGCAAGGGCATGAGGTGGATCAGATGCTGCACGGTAAGCTTTTGTTGCCTTGTTCTTCTCGCGCCTTCCTTCTGGGTTTTCTGGCTTGCCTCCCCGCTAATCCCTTGTCTTCTTCTTAGGGCTTTTCTCCGGCATGCAGGAGGTCGCGGAGGTGGTCGTGGAGGTCGACCGTGAGGCCCAGCGGGCGCAAGGAGAGGCCGTTGGGCCGCTTGTCCCCTGGACCCTGGATGAGGTGGGGATCGCCGTCGAGGCGCGTTTGTCAGAGGTGCTCCGCACCTTCAGGCGGCTCCAAGCGGCCAGCTTGGCGCTGGTTCACACCCTTTGGCCTGGCGCGACGGACCCGGGCTCCATGAACCGGCTGTCGAGGTGGCTGGAGTATGGGACTGCGCGGGTGAACGCCTGGAGGGCCTCCGCGGCACGCACCGGTGCGGTCATGGCACTCCGCGTTGCCAGGTCATGGTACCCCGAGCTGGACTTGGGTTTGCTCATGGCCCAGCGTGCCGGCACCGACGCGGAGTTGGAGGCAGTGGCCGATGGGCTGTTGGTGAGGGCGAGCGACCTTGCGTCCTTCGCCGCGTGGGACGAGTACGCCGCGTGGGGCGGACGGCATGGTGGTCCCGGAGGACCGGTACGGGCTCGCCCTGGATGACCCAAAGGGGAGCGCCGCCGAGACGGCCGATGGAGAGTCCGACACCGACGACTATGCCGAGTCCAAGCCGGCTCTGGATGCGGGGGCGGGGGCTTCTACCTCAGCCGCCCCGAAGGCACCGGCCTCAGAGGCGCCAACACCGCCGGCTCCCGAGGCGTGAGCACCACCGGCTCCAGAGGCGTCAGCACCGGAGGAGGGTCGTCCCGAAGCTGCCACCACTTAGGATTTTTCTTTCCTGCTTTTTGTTTTAGACTGGAATTCCACCCACTGGGTGTGTATATGTAATGAACTCGTGGCCATGGGCCTTTTATCGTTATGACTTATGCTGCTTTTCTTAAAAAGAATGTGCATGCCGGCTCTTCTTTCGCCTTTTGCCTTTTGACTTGTGTTCGTGCATCGGGATTCCTTCCGGCTTCCACCGCGCCTGCCAGCCAGCTGGGAGCCGGTCTAGGACAATGACGGGGCTTCACCCTTGGGGATAATCAACGGGCTCTTAGAGTCAACTGGATAGGGCTAGGTTGAGCCGGTAGAGGCCGGTTACTAGGAGTAACAAAGCTCGGCTAGGCCGGTCCAGCTGCCGCGCGTCGGCTGACCTCAGTGTGAGAAGTTGCTTCGCACCCCGCGGCCCCTTCAGCCGGACAGCCGAGAGCCGATCTGTAGCTGGTTAGGGAGGGGAGGCAAAGGGTTGCTTGCTTGCACTGCTTGTCCACCTTGGGGGGGGGGGAGTCGGGCGAGCCCCTGGGCCCAGGAGCCAGACCCGGTTGACGTGCCTTAAATAACAGGAAAACTTTGGAGGCATCGAAAAGGGGCATGCCCCAAGTGCCGGCTTGGGGCCCCCGTTGCATTCATAAGCCCGAAATGTTGGGGAACGTCGCATGGGAAACAAAAATTTTCCTACGCACACGCAAACCTATCCATGGTGATGAGCATCTACGAGAGGGAGAGTGGATCTACGTACCCTTGTAGATCGCTAAGCGGGAAGCGTTAAGAAACGCGGTTGGTGTAGTCGAACATCTTCGCGATCCAAATCGCCGAGCGTCCCGCGATCTCATCACGATCCGTCCCGCGATCCAATCACGATCCGTCCCGTGAACTCATCACGATCCGTCCCGCGATCTCATCACGATCCGTCTCACGATGTTGATCACGATCTGTCCCGCGAACTCATCACGATCCGTTCCGCGATCTCATCACGAACCGTCTCGCGATCTCGATCACGGTCCTTCCGATCTAGCGCCGAACGGACGGCACCTCCGCGTTCAGCACACGTGCAGCTTGATGACGATCTCCACCATCTTGATCCAGCAAGAGGAGGTGGAGAGGAGAGAGAGTTCACCGGCAGCGTGACGGCGCTCCGGTGATGGTGGTGGAGTGATTCCGGCAGGGCTTCGCCTAAGCGCCGCGGAAAACCGATCTAGAGGAGAAACTGTGCACCGGTGAAACGGGTAGCACGTGGCCGGAAATTCTGTCCAAAAACCACCCAATCCACTAGTATATATAGGAGGAGAGGAGAGGAGAGGCAGCCAAGGCCTTTGGGTCGGCCGAAATAGGAGGTGGGAAGAAATCCTACTTCACCTCCAATCCTAGTTGGAGTAGGATTGCCTCCTATTGGCTGATTTTCCACTTTTTGCTTTAGGACTTTCTCTCCTGCGCCATGGGCCTTTGTGGCTGTTTTCCCAGCCCACTAAGGGCTGGTTATTATTCTCCCACAGCCCATGGACCTCTTGGGGTCGAAATACCCCTCCCGGAGGTCCTCCGGTACACTACCGGTACTCCCGGTACAATACCGATACTCCCGGTACACTACCGATGAGCCCGAAACTTTTCCGGAAACCAAACTGGGACTTCCTATATATGAATCTTTACCTCCGGACCATTCCGGAGCTCCTCGTGACGTCCGGGATCTCATCCGGGACTCCGAACAACCTTCGGTCACCACCATACATAACTCTACACTACCGAAACGTCACCGAACCTTAAGTGTGCAGACCCTGCGGGTTCGAGAACTATGTAGACATGACCGAGACACCTCTACGGTCAATAACCAATGGCGGGACCTGGACGTCCACATTGGTTCCTACATATTCTACGAAGATCTTTATCGGTCGAACCTCTATGTCAAGGATTCAGTTAATCCCGTATAACGTCCCCTTTGTTCTTCGGTATGTTACTTGCCCGAGATTCGATCGTCGGTATCTCCATACCTAGTTCAACCTCGTTACTGGCAAGTCTCTTTACTCGTTCCGTAATACAAGATCCCGTGACTAACAATTAGCCACATTGCTTGCAAGGCTTGTTGTGATGTTGTATTACCGAGTGGGCCCTGAGATACCTCTCCGTCACACGGAGTAACAAATCCCAGTCTCGATCCATGCCAACTCAACAAACACCATCGGAGATACCTGTAGAGCACCTTTATAGTCACCCAGTTACGTTGCGATGTTTGATACACACAAGGCACTCCTCCGATATCCGTGAGTTGCATGATCTCATGGTCATAGGAACATATACTTGACATGCAGAAAACAGTAGCAATAAACTGACACGATCATATGCTATGTTTGTAGTTTGGGTCTTATCCATCACATCATTCTCCTAATGATGTGATCCCGTTATCAAATGACATCTCATGTCCATGGCTAGGAAACCTTAACCATCCTTTGATCAACGAGCTAGTCCATTAGAGGCATACTAGGGACATGGTTTTGTCTATGTATCCACACATGCATTTAAGTCTCCGATCAATACAGTTATAGCATGGATAATAAACGATTATCATGAACAAGGAAATATGATAATAACTAATTTATTATTGCCTCTAGGGCATATTTCCAACAGTCTCCCACTTGCACTAGAGTCAATAATCTAGTTCACATCACCATGTGATTCGCATTGTTATGAATCTAACACCCAATGAGTTTTGGGGCTCGATCATGCTTTGCATGTGAGAGAGGTCTTATAGTCAACGGGTCTGCGATATTAAGATCCGTGTGTACTTTGCAAATCTCTATGTCAAACCGTAATCACTGCTACCACACTCCACTTGGTACTATTTCCAAATGGCTGCTCCACTATACGTATCCAGATTGCTACTACTAGTCATCCGGATAGGTGTTAAAGCTTGCATCGACGTAACTCTTTACGACGAACTCTTTATCACCTCCATAATCAAGAAACATTTCCTTAGTCCTCTGGTTACTAAGGATAATTCCGACCGCTGTCCAGTGATCCACTCCTGGACCACTCTTGTACCCCCTGACAGACTCGTGGCAAGGCACACATAGGTGTGGTACACAGCATGGCATAATATAGAGCCTATGGCTAAGGCATAGGGGACGACATTCATCCTTTCTCTTTCTTCTGCCGTTGTCGAGCTTTGAGTCTCACTCAACTTCACACCTTACAAATCAGACGAGAACTATTTCTCTGGCTGATCCATTTTGAACTCTTTCAAAATCTTGTCAAGGTATGCACTCATTGAAAGTCTCATCAAGCATCTTGATCTATCTCTATAGATTTTGATGCTCAACAATTAGGTAGCTTTATCCAGGTCTTCATTTGAAAAACACTTTTCAAACAACCTTTTATGCCTTCCAGAAATTCTACATTATTTCCGATCAACAATATGTCAACCACATATACTTATCAGAAACTCTATAGTGCTCCCACTCACTTTATTGCAAATACAAGTTTCTCGTAAACCTTGTATAAACTACAAAAACTTTGATCACCTCATCAAAGTGTATATTCCAACTCCGAGATGCTTGCTTCAGTCCATAGAAGGATCACTGAAGCTCTCTCATCTTTTAGCATCCTTAGGACTGACAAAACCTTCTGGTTGTATCACATACAACCTTTCCTTAAGTAAACCGTTAAGGAAACGACGTTTTGACATCCATCTGCCAGATTTCGTAATTGAAAATGCAGCAACTGCTAACATAATTCCAACAGACTTTTAGCATCGCTACGAGTGAGAAAGCCTCCTCGCATTCAACTCCTTGAACTTGTCACAAACAACTTTGCAACAAGTCGAGCTTTACAAATGGTGACATTCACCATCAGTGTCTGTCTTCATTCTAAAGGTCCATTTGTACTCAACGACCTGCCGTCTAACGAGCAAGTCTACCAAAGTCTATACTTGGTTTTCATAAATGGATCCTATCTCGGATTTCATGGTCTCTAACCATTTGTCGGAATCCGGGCCCATCATCGCTTCTCCATAGCTCGTAGGTTCATCGCTGTCCAACAACATGACCTCGAAGACAGGGTTGTCGTACCGCTTAGGAGCAGTACACATCCTTGTCGACCCACGAAGTTCGATAGTAACTTGATCCTGAAGCTTCATGATCATCATCATTAACTTCCTCTTCAACTAACGTAGGCTTCACAGAAACATCTTTCTGCGCTGCGCTACTCTCTGGTTGAACAAAGGTTTAACAACCTCATCAAGTTCTATCTTCCTCCCACTCAATTCTTTCGAGAGAAACCTTTCCTCGAGAAAGGATCCGTTTTAGTAACAACCACTTTGCACTCGGATCTGAGATAGAAGGTTCACCCAACTGATCTTAGGGTATTCTATGAAGATGCATTTGTCCGCCTTGGGTTCGACCTCATTAGGTGAAAACATTTTTCACACAAGTGCCGCAGCCCCAAGTATTAAGAAACGACAGCTTAGGTTTCTATCAAACCATAATTCATATGGTGTCATCTCAACGGATTTAGATGGTGCCCTATTTAAAGTGAATGTAGTTGTCTCTAATGCATAACCCCAAAATTATAGTAGTAAAACGACAAGAGACATCATAGCACGCACCATGTCCAATAGAGCATAACTATGATGTTCGGACACACCATCACACTATGGTGTTCCAGGTGGCGTTTAGTTGTGAAACAACTTTCACATTGTCTTAAGTTGTATGCCAAACTCGTGACTCAGATATTCACCTCCACGATCATATCGCAGTCATTTTTATCTTCTTGTCACGATGATCTTTAAACTTCACTCTGAATTTGCTTGAACCTTTCAAACGATTCAGACTTGTGTTTCATTAAGTAAATATACACTATATCTACTCAAATCATCAGTGAAGGTAAGAAAATAACGATATCCACTGCACACTACAAGACTCACTAGATTGCATACATCAACATGTATCATTTCCAATGAATCACTTGCCCGCTCCATCCAACGGGGTCCTTTAGTCATCTTGCCCAAGAGGCATGGTTCGCATGTCTCAACCGATTCGAAATCGAATGAGTCCAAATATCCATCAGCATGGAGTTTCTACATGCGCTTTATACCAATATGACATTTAGCGGCAGTGCCACAAGTATGTGGTACTATCATTATTAACTTTGTATCTTTTGACATCAATGTTATGAACATGTGTAATACTACGATCAAGATTTCAACAAACCATTCTCACTGGGTGCATGACCATTGAAGGTATTATTCATGTAAACAGAATAACCATTATTCTCTAACTTAAATGAATAACCGTATTGCAATAAACATGATCTAATCATGTTCATGCTCAACGCAAAACACCAAATAACATTTATTTAGGTTCGTCACTAATCCTGAAGGTAGAGAGAGCGTGCGATGTTGATCACATCAACCTTGGAAACACTTCCAACACATATCGTCACCTCACCCTTAGCTAGTTCTCCGTTTATTCCGTAGCTTTTATTTCGAGTTACTAACATTTAGCAACCGAACCGGTATCCAATACCCAGGTGCTACTAAGAGTACTAGCAAGGTACACATTAGTAACTCGTATATCAAATATACTTCTATCAATGTTGCCAGCCTTCTTATCTACCAAGTATCTAGGGTTGTTCCGCTTCAGCGACCTCTCACCTCATAATAGAAGCACTTAGTCTCGGGTTTGAGTTCAACTTTGGGTTGCTTCACTGGAGCAGCAACTGACTTGCTATCCATGAAGTTTCCCTCCTTGATCTTGCCCTTTTCGAAACTAGTGGTTTGATTAACCATCAACACTTGACGCTCCTTCTTGATTTCTACCTTCGCGGTGTCAAACATCGCGAACAGCTCAGGGATCAATACTTCTATCCCTGGTGTATTATAGTTCATCACTTAAGTTCTAGTAGCTTTAGTGACAGTGACTTGGAGAACTATATCAATCACTATCTTATCTGGAAGATCAACTCCCACTTGATTCAAGCGATTGTAGTACCCAGACAATCTGAGTACATGCTCAACGATTGAGCTATTCTCCTTCATCTTACAGGCAAAGAATCTTGTTGGAGATCTCATATCTCGCAACACAGGCACGAGCCTGAGATCACAATCTCTGCCCCTAGAACATCTCATATGTTCCGTGACGTTCAAAACGTTTCGGAGCCTCAATTCTAAGCCGTAATGCATGACGCACAAAACTATCAAGTAGTCATCGAAACGTGCCTGTCAGATGTTCACAACATCTATAGACGACGCTAGAGGGGGTGGCGCACCGAGCGGTGCATTAAGGACATAAGCCTTCTGTGCAGCAATGAGGACAATCCTCAGATCACGGACCCAGTCCGCAATATTGCTACCAACATCTTTCAATTCTATTTCTCTAGGAACATATAAAAATACAAGGGAGCCACAACGCGAGCTAGTAATCTACAACATAATTTGCAAAGACACTTTGACTATGTTCATGATAATGAGTTCAATTAATCATATTATTTAAGAACTCCCACTCAAATTGACATCCCTCCGATCATTCGAGTGATACATGATCCAAATTCACCAACTCAAGTCCGATCATCACGTGAGTTGAGGTGGCTGCAATGGTGAACATCATTATGTTGATCATATCTACTATATGACTCATGTTCGACCTTTCGGTCTCTCGTGTTCCGAGGCCATGTCTGTACATGCTAGGCTCGTCAAGTTTAACCCGAGTGTTCTGCGCGTGCAAATCTGGCTTGCACCCGTTGTATGTGAACGTAGAGTCTATCACACCCGATCATCACGTGGTGTCTCAACACGACGAACTTTCGCAACGGTGCACACTCGGGGAGAACACAGTTCATCTTGAAATTCAAGTGAGGGATCACCTTATAATGCTACCGCCGTACTAAGCAAAACAAGGTGCATAAAAGGATTAACATCTCATGCAATTCATAAGTGACATGATATGGCCATGAACTTGTGTTTAAGATCTCCATCTTCGAAACACCGGCATGATCTCCATCGTCACCGGCACAACACCATGATCTCCATCATCTTGATCTCCATCAATGTGTTGCCATTGGGGTTGTGGCGCCAGCCCTGCTTCTACTTCTATTGCTACTGCTTAGCGATAAAGTAAAGCATTACATAGCGCTTAATGATTGACACGCAGGTCATACAATAATTAAAGACAACCCTATGGCTCCTGCCGGTTGCCGTAATCACCGACATGCAAGTCGTGATAATCTACACATCACATGATCATCTCATACATCACATATATCTCATCATGTAATTGGCCATATCATATCACAACATACCCTGCAAAAACAAGTTAGACGTCCTCTAATTGTTGTTGCATGTTTTACGTGGCTGCTACGGGTATCTAGCAAGAACAATTCTCACCTACGCAAAACCACAACGGTGATACACTAGTTTGCTTTTCAACCTTCTCAAGGACCGCCTTTGTCGGATCCGATCCAACTAGAGTAAGAGAAACTGTCACCCGCAAGCCAGCTAAGCAACAAGTTGCATCGCGGGAACCGGTCTCTCGTAAGCGTACGAGTAATGTTGGTCCGGGCCGCTTCATCTCACAATACCGCTGAACCAAAATCCGACCAAGGGAGGAAGCAATCTAAGCATCAACGCCCACAAACCTTTTGTGTTCTACTCGAGATCTCATCGAACCATCAACCTAGCTCATGATGCCACTGTTGGGGAACGTCGCATGGGAAACAAAAATTTTCCTACGCACACGCAAACCTATCCATGGTGATGAGCATCTACGAGAGGGAGAGTGGATCTACGTACCCTTGTAGATCGCTAAGCGGGAAGCGTTAAGAAACGCGGTTGGTGTAGTCGAACATCTTCGCGATCCAAATCGCCGAGCGTCCCGCGATCTCATCACGATCCGTCCCGCGATCCAATCACGATCCGTCCCGTGAACTCATCACGATCCGTCCCGCGATCTCATCACGATCCGTCTCACGATGTTGATCACGATCTGTCCCGCGAACTCATCACGATCCGTTCCGCGATCTCATCACGAACCGTCTCGCGATCTCGATCACGGTCCTTCCGATCTAGCGCCGAACGGACGGCACCTCCGCGTTCAGCACACGTGCAGCTTGATGACGATCTCCACCATCTTGATCCAGCAAGAGGAGGTGGAGAGGAGAGAGAGTTCACCGGCAGCGTGACGGCGCTCCGGTGATGGTGGTGGAGTGATTCCGGCAGGGCTTCGCCTAAGCGCCGCGGAAAACCGATCTAGAGGAGAAACTGTGCACCGGTGAAACGGGTAGCACGTGGCCGGAAATTCTGTCCAAAAACCACCCAATCCACTAGTATATATAGGAGGAGAGGAGAGGAGAGGCAGCCAAGGCCTTTGGGTCGGCCGAAATAGGAGGTGGGAAGAAATCCTACTTCACCTCCAATCCTAGTTGGAGTAGGATTGCCTCCTATTGGCTGATTTTCCACTTTTTGCTTTAGGACTTTCTCTCCTGCGCCATGGGCCTTTGTGGCTGTTTTCCCAGCCCACTAAGGGCTGGTTATTATTCTCCCACAGCCCATGGACCTCTTGGGGTCGAAATACCCCTCCCGGAGGTCCTCCGGTACACTACCGGTACTCCCGGTACAATACCGATACTCCCGGTACACTACCGATGAGCCCGAAACTTTTCCGGAAACCAAACTGGGACTTCCTATATATGAATCTTTACCTCCGGACCATTCCGGAGCTCCTCGTGACGTCCGGGATCTCATCCGGGACTCCGAACAACCTTCGGTCACCACCATACATAACTCTACACTACCGAAACGTCACCGAACCTTAAGTGTGCAGACCCTGCGGGTTCGAGAACTATGTAGACATGACCGAGACACCTCTACGGTCAATAACCAATGGCGGGACCTGGACGTCCACATTGGTTCCTACATATTCTACGAAGATCTTTATCGGTCGAACCTCTATGTCAAGGATTCAGTTAATCCCGTATAACGTCCCCTTTGTTCTTCGGTATGTTACTTGCCCGAGATTCGATCGTCGGTATCTCCATACCTAGTTCAACCTCGTTACTGGCAAGTCTCTTTACTCGTTCCGTAATACAAGATCCCGTGACTAACAATTAGCCACATTGCTTGCAAGGCTTGTTGTGATGTTGTATTACCGAGTGGGCCCTGAGATACCTCTCCGTCACACGGAGTAACAAATCCCAGTCTCGATCCATGCCAACTCAACAAACACCATCGGAGATACCTGTAGAGCACCTTTATAGTCACCCAGTTACGTTGCGATGTTTGATACACACAAGGCACTCCTCCGATATCCGTGAGTTGCATGATCTCATGGTCATAGGAACATATACTTGACATGCAGAAAACAGTAGCAATAAACTGACACGATCATATGCTATGTTTGTAGTTTGGGTCTTATCCATCACATCATTCTCCTAATGATGTGATCCCGTTATCAAATGACATCTCATGTCCATGGCTAGGAAACCTTAACCATCCTTTGATCAACGAGCTAGTCCATTAGAGGCATACTAGGGACATGGTTTTGTCTATGTATCCACACATGCATTTAAGTCTCCGATCAATACAGTTATAGCATGGATAATAAACGATTATCATGAACAAGGAAATATGATAATAACTAATTTATTATTGCCTCTAGGGCATATTTCCAACACGAAAGGGGAAGGATACATACACTGGATTTTAGCAATAAAATGGACGGAGGAGCGCCGCATTCCATGGGTGCTCTGTCTCCTCGCCAGAGGCGTCTTTCTTGCGCTTTTGCGGCTTCTGGGCGTCTATTAGATAGTACGCGTTGTTGTGCAGTGCCCGGCTAACGATGAACGGGCCCTCCCATGGTGAGGATAGCTTGTGCTGGCCGGCGGTTCGCTGGATCCGCCTGAGCACCAAGTCCCCTTCGCGGAAGGAGAGTGGCCGGATCCTCTTGCTGTGGTAATGCCGGAGCTTCTGCTGGTAGATGGCTGTCCGGCTCAAGGCCAGCTCACGGTCCTCCTTGAGGAGGTCAACACCATCTTCCCTTGCCTCCCTCGCATCCCTCTCGGTGTACAGGGTAACCCGAGGCGAATCGAACTCGATGTTGGTGGGGATGATCCCCTCGGACCCGTAAACGAGAAAGAACGGAGTGTAGCCGGTCGACCGGTTGGGCATGGTCCGGAGGCTCCAAAGGACAGCCGGTAGCTCCTCGACCCAACAGCCGGCCGACCGGACCAGCAGTGTCACGATCCGGGGCTTGATGCGGGACAAGAGCATGCCGTTTACCCTCTCAACCTGGCCGTTCGACTGCGGGTGGGCGACGGACGCCTGGTCGAGCCGGATGCCCCGCCTCGAGGAGAAACATGCTAGCGCGTTCTTGGCGAAGTTCGTGCCGTTGTCGGTGATGATGGTGTGGGGGACGCCGTAGCGTACTGTGATGTCTTCGATGAATCGGACGGCCGTGGGGCCGTCCAGTTTCTTGATTGGCCGGGCCTCGATCCACTTGGTGAATTTGTCGACGGCTACCAGCAAGTGTTGTTGGAAATATGCCCTAGAGGCAATAATAAATTAGTTATTATCATATTTCCTTGTTCATGATAATCGTTTATTATCCATGCTATAATTGTATTGATCAGAGACTTAGATGCATGTGTGGATACATAGAGAAAACCATGTCCCTAGCATGCCTCTAATAGACTAGCTCACTGATCAAAAGATGGTTAAGGTTCCCTAGCCATGGACATGAGATGTCATTTGATAACGGGGTCACATCATTAGGAGAATGATGTGATGGACAAGACCCAAACTGCAAACGTAGCATATGATCGTGTCAGTTTATTGCTACTGTTTTCCGCATGTCAAGTATGTGTTCCTATGACCATGAGATCATGCAACTCACAGATATCAGAGGAGTGCCTTGTGTGTATCAAACATCGCAACATAACTGGGTGACTATTAAGGTGCTCTACAGGTATCTCCGATGGTGTCTATTGAGTTGGCATGGATTGAGACTGGGATTTGTTACTCCGTGTGACGGAGAGGTATCTCGGGGCCCACTCGGTAATGCAACATCACAATAAGCCTTGCAAGCAATGTGACTAATTGTTAGTTACGGGATCTTGTATTATGGAACGAGTAAAGAGACTTGCCGGTAACGGGGTTGAACTAGGTATGGCGATACCGACGATCGAATCTCAGGCAAGTAACATACCGAAGAACAAAGGGAATGTTATACGGGATTAACTGAATCCTTGACATAGAGGTTCGACCGATAAAGATCTTCGTATAATATGTAGGAACCAATGTGGACGTCCAGGTCCCGCCATTGGTTATTGACCGTAGAGGTGTCTCGGTCATGTCTACATAGTTCTCGAACCCGCAGGGTCTGCACACTTAAGGTTCGGTGACGTTTCGGTAGTGTAGAGTTATGTATGGTGGTGACCGAAGTTTGTTAGGAGTCCCGGATGAGATCCCGAATGTCACGAGGAGCTCCGGAATGTTCTGGAGGTAAAGATTCATATATAGGAAGTCCCAGTTTGGTTTCCGGAAAAGTTTCGGGCTCATCGGTAGTGTACCGGGAGTGCCGGTAGTGTACCGGGAGTGCCGGTAGTGTACCGGGAGGCCTCCGGGAGGGGTATTTCGACCCCAAGAGGTCCATGGGCTGTGGGAGAATAATAACCAGCCCTTAGTGGGCTGGGAAAACAGCCACAAAGGCCCATGGCGCAGGAGAGAAAGTCCTAAAGCAAAAAGTGGAAAATCAGCCAATAGGAGGCAATCCTACTCCAACTAGGATTGGAGGTGAAGTAGGATTGCTTCCCACCTCCTATCTCGGCCGACCCAAAGGCCTTGGCTGCCTCTCCTCTCCTCTCCTCCTATATATACTAGTGGATTGGGTGGTTTTTGGACAGAATTTCCGGCCACATGCTACCCGTTACACCGGTGCATAGTTTCTCCTCTAGATCGGTTTTCTGCAGCGCTTAGGCGAAGCCCTGCTAGAATTGCTCCACCACCATCACCGGAGCGCCGTCATGCTGCCGGTGAACTCTCTCTCCTCTCCACCTCCTCTCGCTGGATCGAGACGGTGGAGATCGTCATCAAGTTGCACGTGTGCTGAACGCAGAGGTGCCGTCCGTTCGGCGCTAGATCGGAAGGACCTGATCGAGATCGCGAGACAGTTCGTGATGTGATCACAGAACGGATCGTGATGAGTTCGCGGGACAGATCGTGATCAAGATCGTGAGACGGATCGTGATGAGTTCGCGGGACGGATCATGATGTGTTCGCGGGACGGTTCGTGATTGGATCGCGCGACGCTCGGCGATTTGGATCGCGAAGAAGTTTGACTACACCAACCGCGTTTCTTAACGCTTCCCTATTAGCGATCTACAAGGGTACGTAGATCCACTCTCCCTCTCATAGATGCTCATCACCATGGATAGGTTTGCGTGTGCGTAGGAATTTTTTTGTTTCCCATGCGACGTTCCCCAACAAGTGTGTCATGCCGCCTCGTGCTGTCTTGAAAGGTCCCACCATGTCCATCCCCTAGATGGCGAAGGGCCACGAAAGGGGGATGGTCTGGAAGGCGCTACCTGGAAGATGGCTCTACGTGCTGAAGCGCTGGCAGCCCTCGCACTTGTCAACCAGTTTCTTTGTCGCGTCTAGAGCAGTCGGCTAGTAGAAACCGTTACGGAAAGCTTTGGCCACCAGGGACCTAGAGGCGGCATGATGCCCGCACTCACCCTGGTGGATGTCGAGGAGGATTTCTTGCCCTTTCTCTGGCTCGACGCAGCGTTGGAAAATGCCGGTGGTGCTGTGATGAACCAACTCGTGGTTGACGATGCTGTAGGCCGGGGCCCGGCTCTGAATTTGCCTTGCAGTGGCCTCATCGGAGGGGAGCTCGCCGCGCTGGAGGAACGCCAGGATGGGCTAGGCCCATGAGGGAGCCGAGACAGGGGCCGACTCAGCCCCCGGGACCGGCTCGTCAGCCCCCGGGATCGGCTCGCCAACCCCCGGGAGCGAGGCGGTGGCAAGAGCGTTGACTGTCATCATGACGGCGATGGGCTTGGTGCCGGCGCGCGCAGATGGGGCCGACTCAATTGCCGTGGCGGACGGCACCGCCCCGGCGGCCAGTGGTGACGGAGCCGGCAGAGCTGCCGCAGCTGGCGGGGCCGGTTGGGCAGCTGGTTCCACCGAGGTGCCGACCGCGTTTGCCGGTACAAAGATGGACTTCGATTCGGAAGAAGGCTTGATCGAAGGCTTCAATAGCCGCTCGAGGGAGACACCGGTTGGGATGCCCTGCCGGGTGGAGCCGATCTTGGCCAGCGCGTCGGCCGCCTTGTTGTCCGCACGGGGGACGTGGTGGAACTCGCAGCCCTCGAAGGAGCCGGTGAGCTGCTGGACGAGGAAGCGGTAGCTGGCCACGTTGGCGTCCTTGGCATCCCATTCGCCAGAGACCTATTGCACCACGAGGTCGGAGTCGCCGAAGCAAATGATGCACTGGATGCCAATCTCCTTGGTGAGCCAGAGGCCGTGGACGAGGGCCTCGTATTCGACCACGTTGTTGGAGTTGGCGAAGTGGATCTGGAGGACATAGTGGAGCTGGTCCCCTCTGGGAGACGACAAGACGATGCCGGCTCCTAGGCCGTCTCACATCTTCGAGCCGTTGAAGTGCATGCGCCAGTGCGTGGAGTCGGGCGGAGGCGGCATGAACTGGGTTTTGGCCCAGTCGATGAGGAAGTCGGCCATTGCCTGGGATTTGATGGCGGTGCGCGGCTCATACCGTTTCGTAGTTGGCCAGGGTGATGGCCCATTTGGTGATCCGGCCGGTGGCATCCCGGCCGGCCATGATTTTGCCCAGCGGCGCTGTGCTCACGACGGTGATGACGTGCTCCTGGAAGTACTGCTTGATCTTCTGGGCGACAAAGTATATGCCGTAGCACATCTTCTGGTAGTGGCGGTAGTTTTGCTTGGAGGCGGAGAAGACCTCGCTGAGGTAGTAGACCGGACGCTGCGTTGGCAGCGCCTTGCCTTCCTCTGGCCGCTCCACCACCAGGGCGATGCTGATGACGCGTGTGGTCGCCGCAATTTAGGCGAGCAAAGGCTCCTTGTCAGCCGGCGCGACCAAGATGGGCGCGCTGGCGAGAGCCCGCTTGAGGCCGCGGAAAGCCGCGTCCACCTCATCGGACCAGTCGAACAAGGCCGGCTTCTTCGAGAGGTCCCGGTCCGGGTCGACCAGGGCCGACTTGCTTAGGAGCTTGTAGAGGAGCAAGGCCTTCTCGCCCAGCCGACTGATGAACCGGCTGAGGGAGGCAAGGCAGTTGTTGAACTTCTGGACGTCGTGGAGCCGGACTGGCTTGGGCATGCGCTCGATCATCTGGATCTTCTCGGAGTTAGCTTCGATGCCGCGGGCAAACACGAAGAAACCCAAGAACTGGCCGGCTGGGACATCGAAGACACACTTCTCCGGGTTGAGCTTGATCTTGTATTCACGCAAGTTGGTGAACTTCTCCCGGAGGTCATCGAGGAGGCTGAAATGCTTCTTGGATTTGACGACGATGTCGTCCACGTAGACATGGACATTCCTGCCTATCTGAGGCAGGAGGCACTTCTACATGCAATGCGGGAAGGTAGCGCCTGCATTCTTCAGGACGAAGGACATGGTGATGTAGCAGTAGGCCCCGAAGGGGGTGATGAAGGAGGTCTTGAGCCGGTCGGCCGGGTCCAACTTTATCTGGTGGTAGCCGGAGTAGGCGTCCAGGAAAGACAGCAGATAGCAGCCGACCATGGAGTCGATGAATTGATCGATCCGCGGCAGGGCGAACAGGTCCTTGGGGCACGCCTTGTTCAGGCTTGTGTAGTCGATACACATGCGCCAGGTCTTGTTTTTCTTCAGCACTAGGACTAGGTTGGCCAGCCACTCCGGGTGGAATACTTCCATGATGAAGCCGGCTGCGAGCAGTCGGGCGATCTCTTCTCCTATAGCACGCCACTTCTTCTCGGAGAAACGGCGTAGGGGTTGCTTGACCGGCTTCACATCCAGCCGTACGTGTAGCTTGTGCTTGGCGAACTTCCGCGGAAACCCGGCATGTCCTTGGGGGACCATGCAAAGATGTCCCGATTCTCACGGAGAAAGTTGACGAGCTCGCTTTCCTATTTGCTTTCGAGGTGGAAGCCGATGGTCACGCACTGGGTGGGGTTGGCCGGATCGAGTGGCACCTGCCTGGTGTCCTTGAACGGCTGGAACAAGGCCTCGCCGACCAACTGGGATGGAGGGGCCGGCACGGCCGGCTGGGCAGAGGCGAGGGCCACCAGCTGGTCGAGCTACCGCTTATCCTTCGCTATCTCCAGGGCCTCGGCCAGCCGGCTGCCGTCTCACGTGCACGCCATTGACATTTGGTATTTGCCGGCAACGGTGATGATGTCCCTGGTACCCGACATCTTTAGCTTGAGGTACGCGTAGTGAGGGATTTCCATGAACTTGACAAGAGCCGGCCGGCCCCGCAATGCGTGGTAGGGACTGTCGAGGTCCACTACCTCGAACAAGACCGGCTTGCGGCGGAAGTGACCGGCGTCGCCGAAGAGGACGTCGAGCTTGATCTTGCCGACAGGGGTGTAGGAATTTCCCGGCATGATGCCATGGAAGACGGTCCGAGTTATTTTCAGATCCTCCACCTTGAGCCCTAGCTTGAGCAGGGTGTCAAGGTAGAGGATGCTGATGCTGCTGCCTCCATCGATCAACACCCGTGAGAAGCGGCACGAGCGTCTTTTGGAGGCGATTGTAGGATTGAGGACGAGGGCGTAGCTGCCAGGGTTCGGCATCACGGCCGGGTGGTCCGCCCGGCTCCAGGTGACCGGCTTCTCGGACCAATGCATGAACTGGGGAGTCGCGGGCATGGTGGCATTCACCTCGAGGTGGAGCCGGCGCTGGGCGTGCTTGTCCGTCTCTTTGCTGGTGAAGACGACATAGCAGTCGTCATGTTCGGGGTACCGGTCATGCAGCCGGCCGTCGTTCCGAGCCGGGGCCGGGTCCGCCGTGACCGGGCCGGGAGCCGGAGCCGGAGCCGGAGCTAGTGCCGGAGCGGGGGCTGGCGACGCGGGGGGAGCCGGGAGGCCATCCCCCCGGGCCAATCGCTATGAGAAGCTGCACTGTCGGAGCGTGTGCGTGGCCGGCTTGGCACCGGAGTGGTTTTTGTAGGGGAGGTCAAGCATTTGCTCGAAAGTCAGCTTGGGCTGCCAGGCAGCCTTGCCGGTGCGCTGGCGCTGACCGGAGGCCTGGCCAGCCAGCTGCTCCTCCTCAATGGAGGTGACCTGCCGGCTCCCGTAGTGGGAGTCGGGCTGGTCATTCTTGCGCTTGCCGTTCTGCTGCTGCCGGTTGTCGGTCGCCGCCCGCGGCGCGGCGGGGGGCGTAGCCGGCTTGGCTGGTGCTTTAGCCTTCATCCTCATCAAGGAATCGGCCGTGGCATATTTGTCCGCTTTGTACATCAGGTCCCCCAGGGAGGTTGGCTCGGAGCACAAGAGCTTGTGCTTGAGGGGGGTGCCGTCGTAGAAGCCTTCAATGAAGTACTGGATGGCCTTTACCTCGTGCACTCCCTCGCAGGAGTTGCGGAGCTCGGTCCAGCGCATGAGGTAGTCGCGGAGGGGCTCTTCCGGCCCCTGGACGCACATGGCCAGCTCGCGGGGCCGGCCAGACCGTTTGTAGGTGCCGGTGAAGTTGCGGACGAAGGCCTCCTCGAAGTCCGTCCAGGTGTTGATGCTGCCGGCAGCTAGGCTATTCAGCCAGGTGTGGGCCGAACCGATCAGCATGAGGGGGGCGTAGCGGACGGCTACGCGCTTGTTCCCCCCGGCGATGCCGATGGCGGTGGTGTAGTCGATCAGCCAGTCCTCCGGCTTGGCGGCACCGGTATACTTCAGGGTGTCGCGGGGGAGCGTGAAGCCAGGCGGGAAAGGCTCGTTGCGGATCCGCGGACCGAAGCAGGCCGGGCCAATTGAGCCCTCCTCCTCGAGGAGAGCTGACTGCGCCAGCCGGTTGAGGCAGAGCCGGGCGTCGTTGTCGTTGTGGGGGACGCGCGGTCCGAGCCGAGCTGCAAGCTCGGGATGGACGGCCGGCGGGATGGTCCGCACGGGCTCCTGCCGTGGAGGCGGAGTATGCCTGCGGGTGTGCCGGCTGCCGCCTATCGGCGCCTTGCCGCGGCGGTTGCTGCCAGACGGATTGTTGCTGCGCCGGCTGTTCACAGCCGACTGCTCGTTTCCGCGTGATGTGGGGCGCTGAGCGTTGCTTCCCCGGGCATTCCGGCCGGAGGGACGAGGGGTGCTGGAGTGCTGAGCCGGCCGGCGGTCAGTAGCCCTAGTGTCCTCGCCCTCGGGATGGGGAAACTCGGAGACGGCCCCCCCGGGGGTGAGGACGACCTGTTGCGCGTTGGTGGGGTCGATGAGGTCCTTGATGTGCCACTCGCGTGCGGCCCTCTCCTCGCCTTCCAAGGTTGCCAAATCCTCCTAGGCAACCTTGGCGGCGCGCAGGTTGGCCGCGGGGGTGTCGTAGACAGGGAAGCGGCCGCCGAGGATTTCTGCGACCACGCGGCCACGCTCTCGCACAGCACCACGCCGGCTGAGCTCGGGGCCAACCGGGGTGAGAACGTACGCGGAGTTGTATTCCCGCTGCGCGGCCTCCATCCGGCGCCGCTCGGTGACGATGGCGCTGGCGTCTTCGAACAGTAGGCGGTGGGCCGCCTCCAGCTCGGCTCTAGCGGTGATCGGGTCTGCCGTCGTAACGATAGGAGTGCCCAGACCCCGGAGGGTAGCGGCGAGTGGGTCGGAGGTGCCAGCGCGAGCGTCGGCCGCGTCAGCGTCGGCCGCCCGCACACGGCCCGAAGTGGTGGAGGAGGCGGTGACCATCACTCCCACGCGGGTGTGGGGGCCGATGGCCTCGCCCGTGGCAAGCTCGCCCACGGACGAGGGAGGGTCGGTGCAATCGAACACCCAACTAGGGTACTCGTCGGTCGCCGGCTCTTCGGCGAGGCTCAGCTTGCTGAACCGCCCAGCGAGCGCGGCGACGTCGAGCGCGAGGTTGCGGCCGAGGCACTCGTCAGAGATGCCGGCCAAGTTGCTCGCAAGACCCGCCGGAGCAAGCCCCACGAGCACGCGGTTCCGCCCGGACGCGAGGCGGCCGGGGGAGGTGGTGAAGGGCCCCGCCCGGAGCGTGACTTCGGCCGGCGCCGTGGAAGGCCCAACGGTGGGCGCCAACTATCATGGTTTCGTCATGGCAGATGCCATGGGTAGGCTTATCGAGAGGGTCCGAAGGACGCTGGCGGGCTCTGGGAACGGGGTTAGGCCCGAGCGGTGGTGGACACACGATGTACCCAGGTTCGGGGCCCTCCGTGGGAGGTAACACCCCTAGTCCTGCTAGGTCTAGTTGAGACAATGGTATGGTTACAATGGCGCTCCTCGAGCTGTATGGATCGTGGAGGAAGAAGGAGCTAGCCCGCTCTTCTGCCTCTCTACGCGTGTGTGAGGAGTGGGTGTGAAGAGAGCTGGGAGATCGGGCGACCCCTTGCATGGGGGTGGCCCGGGGTTTTTATAGGCCAACCCCCCTAATTACAATACAAATAGAAGGTCAAGGGGGGAGGGCAGCCGGTAGCCTCTCTGGCCGACTGTGGGGGCCGCCGACTGTGGAGTCCTGTTGCTGGTAGGCCCCGTCGGCTGAAGGGTCCCGTCAGGAACCGGCGGGGCTCGCGCGGCAGGTCCCGACGCTGGTCACGTCACGAAATGGGCCGCCCCTTGTGGCATCATCTTGCGATGACCGACCAAGGTCAGCGGTGCGGCGGGCCGCCCTGCCAGCATGCCGAAGCAGGTAATAGAGTGGTTAAGGCATGCCGACACTGTTGGAAGCCCGCTCACCGTCCGCCAGGGTCAGAGGCCCTAACACCTTCACTGTGGCCACTCCGGCACTGACCCGCGATGGGATGGGGACCACTATCGCCACACGTGCCCTAACTACGGTATCCAATGCGTAGCCGGCTAGGGGGGCCAGGCGGCAACGCCCCTAGCTGGCTGGCACGTCGTAACCGGCGGGGCGTAGCCGGCGGGCTCTGGCCGTAGGGCCGCTACCGGTAGGGCGTAGCTAGACTGCAGGGGGAGGCGGCCCGCCCTTTGATTGCGTTAGAAGGTTGGAGCAAGGGGGCGCTTGAGGCTACCCCGGGGTCATCCCCCGTCACATAGCTACTATCTATATGGATTCTTCTCTGTCTTTGATCTTTAATACAAAGTTCTTCGTTATTCTCGCGATGATCCATCTGACGTAATCTTCTTTTGCGGTGTGTTTGTTGGGATCCGATGAACTGTGGGTTTGTGATCACATTATTAATGAAAAGTAATTGAGTGTTCTCTGAATTCTATTATGCATGATTGTTATATCTTTGCAAGTCTTTCCAATCTATCGGTTTGGTTTGAACCACTATATTGATTTATCTTCAGCGGTAGGAGTGCACTATAGTGGGTTCAATATTGCGGTGCTCTATATCCCAGTGATAGAAGGGGACAAGACATGCATTGTATTGTTGCTACTAAGGGTGAAATGATAGGCGTTGAACATATTGCTTGTACTTACTTTGTCGAGATTATGTCATCTTCCTTAAAACATTACTCTATTTGTCATGAACTTAATTAATACCATAGATGCATGCTCGATAGCAGTCGATTGGTGGAGTAATAGTATTAGATGTAGAATCATCTCAGTCTACTTGTCAAGGGGTGATGCCTATATGCATGATCATTACCATGAATACATAGTCATAACTATGCGCTTTTGTATCAATTGCCCAACAGTAATTTGTGTACCCACTGTATGTTATCCATTCGAGAGAGAAGCCTCTAGTGAACACTATGACCCTCGAGTCTAATTAATCATATTTGCTAAAGACCTAAGAATACCTTTCTACAATTTATTTACTTTATTTTATTTTACTTTTATATTTATCTATCTATCACTATTAGAAGTAATCATTGCAAGTAACGAGTTCAAGGGGCTTGACAACCATCTTGCTTGTGTTGGGTGCAAGTGTTTGGTTTTGTGTGTGCAGGTGATGTTAAAGACAAGTTGTCATGGTTCTCCTACTGGTTCTATAACCTTGGTTCTCATTGGGGGAAATACTTATCTCTATTATATGGCATCAGCCTTCCTCTTTGGGTAAAAACCCAAAGCAGCTCAAAAGTAGCAGAAAGAATTTCTGGCACGGTTGTTGGGGATATATCACTAACTTCGTTCAAGGTCCCTTCACACAAACTATCAATCAATTGTTCTACTTTTTATTGTATTTTTATTTATCTTCATATTTTATTTTATAAAAATAAAAAATAAAACTATATTTCTATTTACTTGTTTACCTAGTTTGCTAGTTTACTTGTTTGCTTGCTTTGTCGCTATGTCTCAAGAAAATACCAAATTGTGCGACTTTTCAAATAGTAATACCAATGATTTTATTAGTGCTCCAATACCACCCACCACTAGTGTGGAAGCTTTTGATATAAATGTCACTTTGCTAAATCTTGGTATGAGAGAACAATTTGCTAGAAATCCTAATGAGGACGTCGCTTCACACCTTAATACCTTCGTTGAATTATGTGATGTGCAAAAGAAAAACAATGTGGAAATGATGTGGTTAATTTGAAATTATTTCCTTTCTCACTAATATATAAGTCTAAAACTTGGTTTTCATCCTTGCATCATAATAGTATTACAACTTGGGATAAGTGTAAGTAGGCTTTTTTGCTAAGTATTTTCCTCCTGCTAAGATTATATCTCTCAGAAACCAAATTATGAATTTTAAACAACATGATCAAGAACATGTTTCACAAGCTTGGGAGAGATTGAAAAGAATGATTAGAAATTATCCTACTTGTGGCTTAAGTTTATGGAGGATAATACCAAATTTCTATGCGGGATTGAACTTTGTGTTGAGAAATATCCTAGATTCTACTGTGGGTGATACCTTTAGGAAAATTACATTGGGAGAAGATGCAAAACTACTAGATAATATCATGACAAATTGTTGTCAATGGCACATCAAAGGAGCTCCAACTGGTAAGAAGGTAAATTCCATTGAAGAAATTGCTACTTTGACTGATAAGTAGGATTCTCTTATAAATATGTTTGCAATGTTGATCCCAATGATATAACACTACCTACTTTTATGTTATGCTGTTGATGTGAATATTGTCTCTAGAAATAATTTCAACAACAATGCATATAGAGGGAATTTCAATACTATACTGTATCCCTGTAATTCCTCTTATAATTATGGTAATTCCTATGGTACTTCTTACAACAATAATGATATAATGCCCTATGATGTTGAGAACATCATTAAACAAATTATTAGTTCTCAAAATATCTTTAATACCATGGTAAAAGAAAAACTACATAAAGTTGATGATTTGGCTAGAAACATGGGTAGGATTGCTCATGATGTGGAAACTCTTATAAGTAAAACTTTGCCGCCCAAGCATGATATTAATGAGTCTATTAAATCCATCCAAATCTCTATTAATGGAAGTAAGGAGAGGACCTCTAGGTTGAGAGCCAAGCGACAGTTCCTAGAAAAGGCTACTCCTCCCGGTTTTACCATAATCATGATGAAGATATTAAAATGACAAATGTTTCAACTATTGAATCTTTGTTTACTAATATAAAACTTGATGAAAAGGGGACTAGAGATGAGTCAACTTTAGTTAGAAGGCGTCCCAATTGCTTGGAGGGTGATGATCTTAATGAAAAAGTTGGGTGTGGAGAGGTCAAAACTTTACATAGTAATGTGCCCACTACAATGGATACAAGGACTTTAATTATCAAAGTTGATCTTCGGTTGAATCTATTTCCTTGTTGCAATCCATGATAAGTTCACCTAATGCTTACGAACAAAATAAAGCCTTTGCTAAACATAGTATGGAAGCTATGGTAAAATATCATGAAGAAACACTTGAACTAGAAGTTTCAATACCTAGAAAATTGAATCCTGAATGGGAACATACTATTAACATAAAGCTTAAGGATTACGGATGGAATGCTTTGTGTGACCTTAGTGCTAGTGTATCTACTATATCGAAATCTTTATGTGATGTACTAGGTCTCACCGATATAAATAAATGTTCTGTCAACTTACATTGAGCAGATTCTACTACTAAGAAACCATTGAGTAGTATAAATGATGTTCTTACTCTTGCTAATAGAAATTATGTGCCCGTGGGTTTCATTGTGCTTAATATTTGATGCAATCTGTCTTGCCTTATTATACTTGGTAGGCCTTTCCTACGAACACTAGGTGCTATTATTGACATCAAAGAAGGTAATATAAGTTTACAACTCCCATTAAATTAATGGATGGGACACTTTCCTAGAAATAGGATTAAAGCACCTTATGAATCTATTACCAGGGCCACCTATGGAATTAATTTGAAGGACAAGAATACCTTAAACAATGCATTATGCCTATCTAGGGGCGTAAAACAATTGCTTTTACTTTCTATTATTTTGAGTTCACACAATTGTTTATAATGTAATAGCCATGTTTTTATGTTGGAATTAGTCTGTGTGCCAAGTAAAGCCTGTGGGATGATTTGGAAGATAGTAGAACTGATGTTGTGCAAAATCAGAAACTTTTACGCCTAGTGCGGAATTTCTCAGATTTTAATGAACCATATTTTTGATCTGAATGATTTCCATAGTATTGATATGGAAATTTCCCAGGTTTTCCAAATATTTATGAATTTTGGGAGTTAGAAAAGTATGGTTTTACTACAGATCACTACAGACTATTTTGTTTTAGACATATTCTGGTTTTGCTTGCATAGTTTGCTTTCTATGATGATGCTATGGATTGTATCGAGGAGTATAAGCCATGGAGAAGTTGGAATGAATTATCTATTATGCAATAATAAAATATGAATCAATTTATAACAGTACCTAAAGTATTTGATATGTCTATTATACTAACGAATCTCACGAGGTTTTGTCAAGTTTTGTGTGCTAAAGTTCTCAAGTTTTGGGTGACACAATGATGAATGAAAGAATAAGCTTGGGGATTCCCAAGGCACCCCCAAGGTAATATTCAAGGAAGCCCCAAGCGTATATGCTTGGGGATGCCCTGGAAGGCATCCCCTCTTTCATCTCCAATCTATAGGTATGTCACTTGGAGCTATATTTTTATTCATCACATGATATGAGTTCTGCTTGGAGCGTCGTGTATTATATTTTTCCTTTTAGTTTGCCACAATCATTGTTTGCTGGAAACACTTTTCGAGAGAGACACACTTTCATCATAATTTGTTGGAATACTCTATGTCCTTAACTTATATCTTTTGAGCTAGGTAGTTGCTCTAGTGCTTCACTTATATCTATTTACAACATGGTGGCAATTGTATTTTATAGAAATATTTGAACTCTCATGCTTTACTAAATCTTTTTGAGAGTATAAGGCAATAGGAATAGTAATCTGCACGTGTTATAAGACTAGTCCAAAAAGGATAGGTGATCAAGGGGGATATAATAAAAACTTTCATGTAGCTCACCAAACAAGAAACATGGGTTGATTATATTGATATCATAATTTGAAAGCATATAGGTTCATGATCATTGGTTAGTAGGAATATCGGTATGAAAGTTTGTTATTTAATTATCATCTAAATATTGGTCATGGCATGGTGATGAGGTGTGAGCATTTTTATGTCTGAAATGAAATCCAATCGTGTTGTTCGAATCGGGGGCACACAATGGTGAACTCCTCCCAACCTCCTCCCTAGGGGCATGCGGTAGTGCTTTTCTTCGAGAGAAATAACAAAACTTCACAATAAGTATATGATTTGTTTATGACTAATGTGAGTCCATGGATATAAAACCTTTCACCTTTTCGTAATTTGCTAGCCTCCTCGGTACCGTGCATTGGCCTTTCTCACCTTGAGAGTTGGTGCAAACTTTGTCGGTGCATCCAAACACCGTGATATGATTCACTCTATTGCACATAATCCACATTATATCTTCCTTAGAACAGCCACAATACCTACCTATGATGGCATTTCCATATCAATTCCAATATATATTTCCATGCAACTTCCAACGTTCCATCACATGACATGTGTGTTCATCATCATATTTCTTTGCATGATCATATAGAGCTGACATAGTATTCGTGCCAAAGCCACCATTCATCATTGATTATATGCTATGCTAGACCATTGCACATCCTAGTGCACTGCCAGAGGCATTCATATAGAGTCATATTATTCTTTATGAGATGCACATCTTAGTGAGAAAGCCCTCTTGTGTGGGACATTGACCCTAATACCCCTTGCACGGCCAGGGGGCTCTTTGGTAGTTAGTGCCTCAGACAGAATGTCACACGGCCCTAAGTTCATGTACACCCTTCCAGTGTTTTTGGAAGCCTCTACCATCACATTATACAGTTCTAGGTCTGCTGAGTTTTCAAAGTAATAAGAACCATCTCCATGCCTCTTTGCATGTGCCCGCAAGTATTCCCTAGCACGAATGCCCCTAATTTCACTAAAGGCCAGTTTGCCACCCGCGCTATTGCTTCTTTGTCCTCCTTATCCCATATGGGTTTCATGTCGTAGTATCGTGCCACACCCATATGGTGATTGTGTATGTTCTTCTTCTAAAGTTCCGATTGCATGGCACTCTTCTTAATAATCTCTTCACTGGCCCTGACCCTGTTAAATTTTCTCTAGTCTTCCTTTGCAATTTGGGGGTATGAGGGGATTGGGCCCTTGCCTTGACTCATGTACTTCTTGTACAACACATGCTTCCAAATTCTCTAAGCATCCCTGGCCTTCTTCACTGCAGTGTGTTCAACCTGCTTTCTCCACTCCCTAGGAATGCTGAAGTGCTCCATGATCTCCCGGACTATTGCCCGCCGTGTTTTTGTATCAGCCTTCTGAAACCCCCAGAGATTAATGTTCAACCTTGCAATGCCAACAAATCCACACACACTCTTGAACCTCATGTGTGAATTATCCGGTTTAGTTGGAGCCCAAGACTTCAAATCAATGTCAGCTATTTTGTATACACCTTTACGCTGGTGTGTGAGCTTTCTTGGAGTGTTCTTGTAACTCTTGACCGAAAGGGTTATTGTGGCATCTCTATCTCGTTCCTCATTTCTTGATAAATGATCAACTATTGCAGACATGTTGGCTTCGGACTCAGATGAACATACATCGATAGAAGTATGACCATCATCGCTGCTAATTGTCATCTATAGAGGACACATGCAAAAATCAGAAAAGGGGGTAAGCAAAAAAAATGAAGGTAACAACTTGGCAGCAAGTTGTCTAAACATGGAATGTGATAATTTCGATATGTACGGCTAATTTGTTCACTCATGAGCACATGATATGTAACTCAACAATAACTAATTGGAACAAATACAACTTATATGTAGTTAGAAGGTAGATGATGAACATATATACGCTCTCCATTATTTATAACCAATTTGGGAACAATCTGAGACAAATAGGAAAAGGGACTGCGAGATAATAGATCTAACCGCAATGGAGGGCAGCAACTGACAGTTTTTTGTGCAAACCCAATAGGAGAGGCGAGGCTACATTATCGATATGCTCAAGGGCGGGTGGCGAGCAAATGAAGAGGGTGAGGCGCAGGCATTCGCGTGTTCCGAAAGGCAATGAAGGGCAGGGTTGACGCCAGGAAGCGGTACATGACCGAGTTGAGCATGACGCTGCTGGAAAGGATTCTAGTGTGAATCTGGGGGATGGGACGGATCTGTCCATGGAGTTTTAGTGGAATATAAAGACTACTCAGCGAGACAGAGGAGGGCACGGGGGGAGGGGGGGCATGTTGGCGGCTTCGATGAAAAGGGTGAAAAAAATAGCATCGGGCGCCTCGTGGAAAGGCCTATGCAAACGGTTCCGTATAGTAACCCGTGTGCACAAGCAACATAAATTCGTTTGAAATGAAAACCTGACAACTTCGAAATGTAGACTTGACCTCATCATTTTGTCTCGATATTTTTCCCATGGTAAGAAACTATTAGTGTACCCTCAAATTTTTTCCCATGGTAAGCAACTATCGGTCTACCCTCGTCGTTTTGTATCGTTTTATGTCTTTCAGCCATTTTTTCATTTACTAGACCTTTAGTGCATATAAATCAAATCCCAACTGCAACTACATGTGGGTGCTGGCAAAGAAGGCACTAAAAATCATTTCTGTGTCGATTTGCGTGTTTTCATTCGTTGTCCAAGGAACGCAAAAAATTCAAACATTTCGGATGCAAGATGCGTCCACCTACGTTAATTACAGGAAATGTAGATGGACTCAGAAAATCACGGAAATCGATGTGTCATCGTGGTGTGATCTCCACACACTATGGGAATTGTTTGGTAAACTTTGACAGAAGTTACGACGATCGCTCCTTGGAAACCATAGCATCTCACTAGAATTATCATAGTTCCAAAGGGAGAAGTGGCAAATCAAACTCCAATCGACGATGTCTTCATCGCCTCTCCTCGATTTTTTTCATACTATATGCAATCATCATTGTATGCTAGGTTTGATTTTTTGACGCATTTGTGGGCCCGTTTGCTATATTTAAGTCATTTTTAGCACCCACGGGGCTTAGTGCATTTAAATCAAATACCAACCGCAACTACGTGTGTTGACGAGAGGGATAAGGACTGTTGTTTGATCTGGGTCCATCCTACGATGCAGACGTACGATCTGTGTGGTCTGATTTTGTCCAATCAAAACGCACGACTCACTTTGAGCGCATTAGGTGTCATCGGCCACGATTTCGGAAGCACACAAATTTAATGAACAAATTGTGTGCTATTTGTTTATGCACAACAATCATATTTTCATTTCAAATCAATATGTGACTTCATCATTTTGCCTCAAATTATTTTCATCGGCACACAATCACCTTTTAACCCTGTATTGATTTTCGGTCGCATTTCATGACTCGTTTCCTAATTTCAAGACATTTTTTCACAATGTAGATTTTTTTTAATTTAACTGGAAGAAATGCAAATGTACTCCGAAAATCATGAAAATGGTTGTGTCACCGTGGCATGATGCGAATATCCCATGGGATTTTTTTTGGTAAATTCTGGCAGAAGTTGGGATGACTGCCCTTTGGAAATCAAGGCATCTCAGAAGAAGGATCATAGTTTTCGAAAGTAGAGTTGGCATTTAGGACTCCAATCAGTGTCAATTCCATGGGTCCGCCTTGATTTTTTGTTGTCTGCAAACATCATTGTACTCCTATGACTGATCTTTTGGTGGATTTCGGGGCTCGTTTGCTATATCTAAGGCATTTTTGTATTTTACCATGCATTTAATTATTGCATATAAATAAAATCCCAACATGAACTATGTGTGCATGCTGGCAACGAAGCTCTTAAAAATCATTTGTGCATTGCTTTGTGTGCTTTTTGTCATTGTCGAAGGAATGAGAAGAATTTTCCAATATTTCCGCTCGGAGATGCGTCCACCTACACAATCAATGCCGGTAATTTAATTAGAAGAAATGTAGATGGACTCGGAAAATCATAGAAGTCAGTGTGTGATCATGGCATGATCTTGAGACACCGTGGATTTTTCTGTAAAATTGCCACAAGTTACGATGATTGTTCCTTGGAAACCATAGCATCTGAGTAGAAGGATCATAGTTCCAAAGTGATAAGTGGCAAATCGAATTCCAATCGACAGAGTCTTCATCGCCTCTCCTCCAATTTTTTTCCATGGTAGGCAATTATCATCACACGCCAGGTTTGAGTTTCAGGCGCAATTTTGGGCTCGTTTGCTATATTTAAGCCATTTTAGCATTTACGTGGTCGTTAGTGCATATAAATCAAATCCGAATTTCAACTATGTGTGTTGGCGAGAGGGATAAGGACTGTCGTTCGATTAGGGTGCATCCTATAGTGTAGTGATACGTCTCCATCGTATCTACTTTTCCAAACTCTTTCGCCGTTGTTTTGGACTCTAATTTGAATGATTTGAATGGAACTAACCCGGACTGACGTTGTTTTCAACAGAATTTCCTTGGTGTTATTTTTGTGCAGAAATAAGAGTTCTCAGATTGACCTAAAAATTTACGGAGAATAGTATTTTAATTAATAAAAAACTGGCGAATGAATCAACCAGAGGGGGCCACCCATTGGCCACAAGCCAAGGGGCGCCCCCCTAGGACACGCCTAGGTGGCTTTTGGGCCCCCTGCAGCTCCACCTTCCTCAATTCCAACTCCATATAATCCTATTCGGGGAGAAAAAATAAGAGAGAAGAGTTCATCGCATCTCACGATACGGAGCCGCCGCCACTTCCTGTTCTTCCTCGGGAGGCCAGATCTGGAGTCCGTTTTGGGCTCCGGATAGGGGAAATCGAAGCCATCGTCATTACCAACCATCCTTCATCACCAATTCAATGATGCTCTCTGCCGTTCACGAGTAATTCCATCGTAGGCTTGCTGGATGGTGATAGGTTGTATGGGATTTACCATGTAATCAAGTTACTTTTGTTAGGGTTTGATCGCTAGTATCCACTATGTTCTAAGGTTGATGTTGCTATGACTTTGCTATGCTTAATGCTTGTCACTAGGGCCCGAGTGCCATGATTTAAGATCTGAAACTATTATGTTTTCATGAATATATATGTGTTCTTGATCCTATCTTGTTATTTGTAGACACCTATTACGAGTTATGATCCACATCCCCCAAGGTGACAATAAATATGATTCTTTCCGATGATTACCATAGTTTGAGATGTTCATGTATTCACTAAGTGCTAATGCTTTGGTCCAGATATCTATTAGAACGAGGCCTTAATAACCCTTAGCTTCCATTAGGACCCTGCTACCACGGGAGGGTAGGACAAAAGATGTCATGCAAGTTCTTTTCCATAAGCACGTATGACTATATATGGAATACATGCCTACATTAGATTGATGAATTGGAGCTAGTTCTATGTCACCCTATGTTATAACCGTTGCATGATGAATGCCGTCCGGCATAATTATCCATCATTGATCCATTGCCTACGAGCTTTTCACATATTGATCCTTGCTAAGTTACTTCTCTGTTTCTACTGTTACAATCACTACAAAACTGCTACTGTCACTTTTGCCATCGTTATCGTTACTTCCATACTACTTTGCTACTAAATACTTTGCTGAAGATATTAAGTCTTTCAGGTGTGGTTGAATTGACAACTCAATTGCTAATACTCGAGAATATTCTTTGGATCCCCTTGTGTCGACTCAATAAATTTGGGTTGAATACTCTACCCTCAAAAACTGTTGCGATCCCCTATAGTTGTGGGTTATCAAGACCTTTTTCTGGCGCCGTTGCCGGGGAGCATAGCTCTATTCTCTGAGTCACTTGGGATTTATATCTATTGATCACTATGAAGAATGTGAAAGACCCAAAAACCAAGGTCTATCCCTCTACTACAAGGGGAGGCAAGGAACTGGCATCTAGCTCTGCACTTGATTCACCTTCTGTTATGAGTAAATTTGTGACACCACCACCTGCTATTGATTCTGATATGTTGCAAGTAATTGATGATGCCACTTATGATATGCATGATGCTTATGATGATACTTTGCTTGATAATACTGTGCCACTGGGTGAATTTCTTGATGAACAAATTGCTAGAGTCAATGCTGAAACTGATGATATTTATGAAACTAATGAAATTATTGAATCTAAACACTATGAGACACCTATTAGACCTATCTCTCCAAGATATGAATTTCCTAATATACCTAAGGGTTATGTTATGGAGGGAGAGATAGCTAGGGAATTTCTTGCTTGTAAGGATAGAGATGATCTTAAGAAATTTCTATGCAAGTGGAAGGAAAAAAACTTTGAATGCTAGAATGCAATATGATCCTAAGTTTGCTACTTCACCTGTCTCTCTTACTGATAAGGATTATGAATTCTCTGTCGATCCTAAGTTAATTAGTTTGGTTGAATCTGATCCTTTCCATGGTTATGAATCTGAAATTGTTGTGGCACATCTTACTAAAGTGAATGATATGGCCACCCTATTTACTCATGAGGAAAAATTCGTTATTACTATATTCTTAAGTTGTTTCATTTCTCCTTAAAGGGTGATGCTAAGATATGATTTAATTCTCTTGCTCCTGGTTGTGTGCGTAGTCCAAGGATATGATATATTACTTCTCTAAAAAATATTTTCCTGCCCATAAGAAACAAGCTGCCTTGTAGGAAATATTTAACTTTGTGCAAATTAAAGAAGAGAGTCTCCCACAATCTTAGGGGAGGCTTATCCAATTACTTAATGATTTGTCTGATCATCCTCGCAAGAAAAACGAAATACTTGATATCTTTTATAATGGACTAATCGATGCTTGTAGGGACCACCTAGATAGTTGTGTTGGTTGTGTTTTCAGGGAATGAACCGTTGAACATGATGAACTACTATTTAATAATATATTGAGCAATGATGATTATTGTACTATTCTCGAACCACCTCCAAAGCCCACTCCGAAGAAAAGAGGTATTCTATTTCTCAGTCCTAAAGATATGCAAGAGGCAAAGAAATCTATGAAAGAAAAAGGTATTAAAGCTGAAGATGTTAAGAATCTACCACCTATTGAGGAAATACACAATCTTGATAACCCGACAAAGGTAGTAGAGGTAAATTCTCTCCGTAGATTGGATGAAGGTGATATTCCTTATAATAAGTCTTCTAGCCAATGCTTGGATGAGTTTCATAACTTTGTTGTTAAGCAAGAAAATTTCCATGCTTATGTTAGTAGACAATTGAAACATAATGCTTACATGCTTGATCGCTTAGGTGATTATATGAGTAGAACTATTAATGATCTTAAGCTTATTAGTAAACATGCTTCCATGGTAACTACTCAAGTAGAACAAGTACATAAGGCACAAAATGATTTTCTTAATGAGATGAATGGTACAAAAAATGATCATTTTGTTAGGGTTGTGACTAGAGGTGGTAAAATGACTCAGGAACCTTTCTATCCTGAGGGCCATCCTAAGATAATTGAGCAATATTCTCAGAAGATTAATACTTATGCACCTAGTTGTTCCAATAATAAAAGGAAAAAGAATGATGATAGGACGTTCCATGCTTCTAGTGAACCCGTTATAGATATACCTAAAAACCCAACTGATATTTCTATTTCTGATGTTAAGACACAATCTGGTAATGAACATGAGCTTAGTGATAATATTAATGATTATGTTCATGTTGATTCTCAACCTAGTAATGATAATGATGTGGAGATTGAACCTGCTGTTGATCTTAATAATCCACAACCTAATAATAAAACATATGACAAAAGAGACTTTGTTGCTAGGAAGCATGGTAAAGAAAGAAATCCATGGGTTCAGAAACCCATGCCCTTTCCTCCTAAACCATCCAAGAAAAAGGAGGATGAGGAGTTTGAGTCTTTTGTTGAAATGCTTTGACCTATCTTTTTGCGTATGCGCTTGACTGATATTCCGAAAATGTCTCCTTATGCTAAGTATATGAAAGATATCGTGACAAATAAAAGAAAGATACCCGAAGCTGAGATTTCCACCATGCTTGCTAGTTATACCTTTAAGGGTGAATACCAAAGAAACTAGGAGATCCTAGAGTACCTACCATACCATGCTCTCTTTAGGAGAAATTATGTTAAAACTCCTTTATGTGACCTAGGAGTTGGTGTTAGTGTTATACCTTCCTATTTGTATCGTAGATTTGATTTGAATAAGTTGACACCTACTAAAATCTCTTTGCAAATGGCTGATAAATCAACTGCTCTACCCATCGGTATTTGTGAGGATGTGCCTGTCGTAGTTGCAAATGTTACTATCCTAACGGACTTTGTTATTCTTGATATTCCGGAGGACGATAATATGTTGATCATCCTTGGTAGACCTTTTTTGAATACTGCAAGTTCTGTTATTGATTGCAACAAGGGCAATGTCACTTTTCATGTAAATGGTAATGAGCATACAATACACTTTCCAAAGAAACAACCTCAAGTTCATAGTGTGAACTCCATTGGAAAAAATTCAACGATTATTATTTGAGATTTTGAATTTCCTATCCCTACTGTCAAGAAGAAATATGAAATAATCATGGTAGGGGACATGCCTGTCCTCGTTGAGGTAACTTAGTGCTATTCGAAAATTCTCCGGTTTCGTGTCATTCGGAAAAAGTTTGTCAATAAGACTTGATCAACCTTATTGATGGATTCCTTTTGACGGGCATGAGATGGATGAATTTAGAAAGCACAACCTTGTGTACCCAACTTTTACTTTCTATTGTTTAGATTAAACTTAGTAAAAATTCTATTATTTTTCTGTTTTCTGATTTATCCATGCAATAAAAAAATGACCTGAAAATAAAAATTGTCCAAATGCCATGAAAATTTAGTATGATTGTTTCTGGAATATTTAAGAATTTCTGGCACTAAGAACATATCACGGGGCTGCACGAGTGGGCCACAAGCTCACAAGGCGCGGCCACCCCCTAGGCACGCCCAGGTGGCTTGTGGGTCCCACATAGGGTCCCCTCACTTATTCCGGCACCCATCCACTTTGTCTTCCTCCAGAAAAAATCCCACCATTGCTCAAACTCGTGTTCTAGCTCATTTTTCTGCCATTTTCGATCTCCTTGTGCAAAGCTCCAATTGCAAAACTATTTTGGGGGATTGATCTTCGGTATGTGACTCCTCCAATGGTCCAATTAGTTTTTGTTTTAGTGATTTATATACTGCAAAATTTTGTTGTTGTGGTGACCTTGTTGTTGAGCTTGCATGTCAAATTTGTATGGTCCCGAGTAGTTTTGATGCATGACATAAGCTCTAGGCACTTGTGGGAGCAGTTGTTATAAGTGTTGTGGAGTTTTGTTCACCTTTATTTTGAGTCACTAAAAATTTCAGAAATTTTTCATGGAAAGAAATGATGAGGAGATTGTTAAGAGGCTCTTGAAACCGGAGCTCTAAATAATATGAAAATGAGGTGAAGAAGAAGTCCAAATACAATCTTCCTCGCGTCGCAGAGATTCGGCCATGTGAATAGCCAAGTGATGCATTCTTGAGGGCGGCTGGATTTATGAAGATTTCTATTATTTGGCAGATAATGCATGCATCACCGACTTCCTCAACGATAAGTGTGACAAGTACCTCCTACTCACTAATATCTTCATGCAAAACTTTCACTTTTATCCTATGAAGGATCCTCCCATGGTAGAGTTTTACTTGTATGATGTGCCTAAGAAAATGACACTTTACGATTTTTGCAACGTTTGCAAAATACCTTCTAAGGGTAGCATCAGTGAACCACGTCCTAGAGACACGAAGGACTTTATTGCGGCAACCACTGTGGGGGAAGAGAGAGGGATGTCAAAGGCAAGAGAAGCTAGTTTACATTTTCCTGTTCTTCGCTATTATTCATTATTTGCGGGGAGATATTTAGTTGGTCATGGTGAGAGTGGAGGCCTTAGTGCTCCCAACCTCGCCATTCTATGCCACACTTTACTTGCTGATAGAACTTTTAGTCTGGGCACTATGGTGGTCCAATAGTTGAACTTAAACCGTTCGAAGGGCCCCATATTCGGAGGTATCTATGCATGTCGTCTAGCCAAACACTTTAAGATACCCATTAGGCTTAACAAGGAAGAGGAAATGCCGCTACCTACAAGATATTTAGACTATGACAATATGGTAACACATGATTTTATTAGGAAGGATGATGATAGGAGGCTGCTTTACAACTTAGTATTTAGTCAAGGTACTTGTGTGATTATTGCTCTCCCTGCTTCTTCTTTGTTCGATATTCATTCAAGCAGGTACACATGCCCGAGGACATCTACAGATATTGGGGTCTGTCGCAACCCCCAGCACCTGAGCTGGCACCAGCCCTTGATCCGTATCAGGATCCAGTATTTCAGTGGGAGCCACAGGATCTCGCCAACCAGTGGAACCCTCAGGACCCTCCGGAGTATCCAGGAGATGGTTATTTTCAGCCATGGCCCTAGACCAACTTATACCAAAAGCCTAGGCTTGGGGGAGTACATATTTCTCACCGACAATACATTCATGTTCACACACTCATGTTAGTAGTCGATGCTCATACTTTTTCATTGTACCATCCATGGTAGTTTATTTCTTCTTTCCGCTTTCTTCTTGTGTTCTTGATCCAAAAATAATAATAGTTCTATCTTTACCTTCTAATCAGTTTAGTTGTAGCATTAAAAGAAAACCCAAAAAGATTTCTCATTCTTATTTTGCTTGTTGGGAACTTTCCCGTGTAAATAGTTTTTCTCGTTCTTGTTTTGAAATTTCTTTGTTTAGGTCGTAAGGAGAAGACCACAATGAAAATGATGAGTGGCTCTCATATGCATTATTATTTATCTATCAAAGATCCATATTACCTTGCCTTCTCCCTTGAGTTATTGTTTGCAGATTCCAGCTTAGTCCAATGCACATGCACTCTTCTTATTATTCACACCGTTCAGTCATGCAAGTGAAAGGCAATAATGATGATATATGATGAAGTGATTGAGATGTAGCTCATCGTTGGTACGAACTTGACCTATTTTGTTTTTGTAAATATGATTAACTCATCGTTCTGGATTCAACTCATTATGGATGAAACACTTTTGCAATGACAATTAGAGATTATAGTTACTCATTCCATGCTTAATTAGCTAAAAGTGTATAATGGTTTGTCTTGAGAGCCAACATGCATTTTAAAATGGTTGTGATGTAGTATGATAGGATGGTATCCTCCTTTGAATGATTCAAGTGGCTTGACTTGGCACTTGTTCACGCATGTAGTTGAAACAAAATCAACATAGCCTCCACGATATTTATGTTCATGGTGATTTATATCCTACTCATGCTTGCATTCAATGTTGGTTAATATCAATGCATGTTTATGACTGTTGTTGCTCTCTAGCTGGTCGCCTCCCCGTATGTTGCTAGCCTTCACTTGTACTAAGTAGGAATACTGCTTGTGCGGCCACTTCTTTCAACCCAAATTGGTTCCATCTGAGTCCACCATACCTACCTATATGCAGTATTTACTTGCCGTTCCAAGTAAATTTGCATGTGCCAAACTCTAAACCTTCAAATAATATTCTGTTTTGTATGCCTGAATCGCTCAGGTAGCGACTGGGGGAGGTCGGTATCTTCCATGCTAGGTGGGTTATTCTCACGATATGTGTTGATTCACTATCATTCACGAGAAAGTGTCCGGTATTCGGGATGCCCAGTTCCATGCTCGAAAATCAAATCAAAATATAATGAAACAAACCTCCCCTAGGATTGTTGTTTGTGTGGACGGTACCCGTGGATTCGGCAAGCCGTGGAGTGTGTTCAGTTGGTGGAGGGGGAGTAAAAAGTTTATCATTTTGTTTGGGAACCGCCTATAATGTATCTAGCATGGAAGATGGTGAAATCTCTTGGTTGTTATGTTGGCAATGAAAGAATACTGCTCAAAATTATTATTCATCCCTATTTTTAAAAAGCTTGAGCTCTGGCACCTCTGCAAATCCATTCTTCCCTCTGCGAAGGGCCTATCTATTTTTGAAAGTGCGTTATATCGACTAGAGGGGGTGAATAGGCGATTTTTACAAATTCCTCACTTGAGGAATTTCAACTTTGAGGAATTTGAAATATGATGAATAACCAGCAGCGAAATAAGTACCCAAGTGCATGAGGAACATAGTAACAACATAGTCTTCATGATGAAATGAAACATGCACAAATAGTAAGTAGCGTGACAAAGGATAAGCAGTGATGAACAAGGTAACTTGAAGAATTTGAGGTGAGGAAATTGTGAAAGTATTCAGTCAAATTCTTCAAACGGTAATAATCAATTTCATCAACAAGTTTATGAGGAATAGAGGGGTTGAGGAAATAGAACCAGGTAGCTCGATGAAGACAATGGTTTGATGACCCAGTTCCAACTACTATGACAGTCGTACGTATGGTATGGAGCGGCCTGGTATTTAAACCAGAGGACACACAGTCCTAGGACACATAGTCCTTACCGTATTCTCCTTGAGCTAAGGTCACACAGTCCTCGCCCAACACTCGTGGTAAGTCTTCAAGGTAGACTTCCAAAACCCTCACAAACTGGTCACCTGGCGATCCACAATTTACTGTTGGATGCTCTAGACCAAGGTCACTTCGTGATCCCTAATTAACTACAAGATGCACTAGACCATGACGCCTCACCGTCTGTTGGATGCACAGTCCTCAAAGATAACAAGCATCGATTCCACACAGGAATTTCTTGAGTGATGCTCAATCACTTTGGGTTTGGTGGTTTGGTTGTGGGTTTTTCCTCACTGATGATTTTCTCTCAAAGTCCTTGGAGGATGGGTTGCTCTCAAATGACAAGTGTTAGTTCTCTCTCAGAGCAGCCAACAACCTAGTGGTTGTGGGGGTGGCTATTTATAGCTAGCGTGCAACCTGACATGATAAGACATAAATCTCCCCAATGATATGACTGTTATGCGGATGTTATGATTGGGGACAGCTGGCGCTAAGCACAACAACAGTCTGAATTTTGAACTATGAAAGTCCTCAGGCTTATCATGTTCCTCACTTGTAGGCAATTCGCACTGGTGAAATCCTAACTCCTCAGTCAGATTAATTTCCTTAGAGACCAGAAGAACTTCATCTCTGTCACTGATGAATTTGACTGAACCGCAAGAGATTTCCAAAGGCTTCACTCAAAGGATTGTATAGGTTGTGGATTTTGGAGTTGAGCATCAGTTGGAAATTTTCCTTAGTATTACCTCGGCCCCCTTTAATAGTACGGTGTTTCCTATGACTCAAAGAAAGGAAATGAAACTACAAAAACAAAGTCTTCATGCTTCATAGTCCTCGTTCATATCTTCAAGGTCACACCAACTTCTTAATTTTTAAAGTCTTCAGGGAATACCAAAGTCTTCAGCAAAGTCTTCACAAAGTCTTCAGCAAAGTCTTCACAAAGTCTTCAACAAAGCATTCACAAAGTCTTCACCAAAGTCTTCACCAAAGTCTTCAGTTGAAGACATACATTTTTAGGGGTCGATAATCTCCGGATGTATCAAACTCCTCATCGACTTATAGAGCCTGTGTACACTCACAAACACATTAGTGCCTTAACCTATAAGTCTTCAATACACCAAAATCACTAAGGGGCACTAGATGCACTAACAATCTCCCCCTTTTTGGTTATTGATGACAAATAGGTTAAGTTTTCAATGGGGATAAACATATGAAGTGAAAGTACTGAGTTTGAGGAATTTGATTGCAAATTATAGAGGAACTCCCCCTCAAGATGTGCATATTTGAGGAATTTGCTTTGGACTGCAAATGCACATGGCAGGTTAAAACATGGAGAACCCCCCCTATATCTTGTAATTCAGACACGCATTTGAACATATAATATGAAGAATTTGAAATGCGTGAGGAAAATGGTGTCTGACAAAATTCAGCATGTATGCATTAAGGTACTTGAGGAAATAAACATGCGAGGAAATAGTTCAAAAGTGTCAGACCACCATCGGACTTAAGTTTACAACTCAATCAACAAAAAACTTCAGAAGAGTGAGAGTTGTAACTTAAACAAAAATAGCCCATATATATAGAGACCCGCTTGAAGACTAACTCAAATTTTCTCCCCCTTTGTCATCAAAGACCAAAAGGGATGAAAAAGTGAGCACTAACGCCCCTTTGAAGAATTTCATCGTGTTGGTGAGGAAGGAGCGCCAACGTTGTCGGGGTCGTTTGTCGGTGTAGGGCCTGCCGCAGTGTCGTCAATGTCTTCATCTTCATCTCTCTCACGTGATGAAGAATATGAACTTGTGATCATCAGAGGAACTTGGACTTTCTTGAATTTCTTGTTTGGTTGACGACCCCACTCAGGATTTTCCTCAAGATCCAGCTCATTCAGTTCTTCAGGAGACTTGTGGTGAGACAATATGGCCCAAGTGCGGTTGAGATTTTCATGCGCATAGTAGTGATTCCTCTTCACAGTGTTCTGCGTCATAGTCATGTTTTGCACAATGTAACCAAGTTGACGCTTCACCCACTTGTGATTGCGATCGACCTTCTGATGAAGACTTATTAGAAGCTCACGATTAGTCATCACACGTGGGGTAGACTCTTGAGGTTTTTTAGCTGAGGCCTTTGCTTCTGAGTCCTGAGTTGCAGTGTCGTCATTGGTGGAGAAGGAAGCAGCTTTGCGAAACTGTCCATCCAATGGACGAGTGCCTTCATCAATGACAGCCTTGCCTTTTCCTTCCACTGAGTCAATTGTGCTCTTGATAACTTCGATTGGAGGCAGGAAGCCAAAGTGATTCTAGAAATCAGCCTTGAAGGGAAGTAAGGACTTTGCCCTGATGAATTTCATGATCCAAGGCGCATAAGGCTTCTGTTCAAATGGAGCTAAAGCAGCATTGGCCAATGTCCTCATGAAGAAATCGTGGAAGTTGATGGGAATCCCATGAATGATGTTGAAGAGCATATTCTTCATGACTTCCTCCACTTCTTCTTCTTTAGAATTGTGGCCCTTCTGAGCACATAGAGTATTTGTGAGTATGCGGTAGACCGTCCTGGGCACATATACCAAATCCTTCACAAGGAAGGTTTTCCGTTGAGGCTTTCCAGGAGCCAATGTCTTCATTAGCACTTGCATCAGTTGATTTGGAAGTGCAGGTTCATCAAACAGTCGCCGAGCTTCATCTGAAGGAATTTGAACTAGGACAGTCTGAAGTAATTCAGAAGTTTGAGCAGTGAAATGAGTTAATCCAGTCTTCCAATCCAAAACCCAGGAGTTGATGTCTGAAGCATTTCCACTGATGTGCAGTGTTGTATAGAACTGAAGAATGAGTTCTTCATTCCAGTCGCAGATGTCTAAGCAGAAGGGAAGAATGCCTAGATCGTGAAGAACTTGGAGCACAAGCATGAATGATGGAAGTGTTTCCATATCAGCATGAGGAATCTGATGGTGCTCAAAGATTTTCTTCTTGTCGAACAAGACTGATGCATAGTAGATCATCTAAGTTGCAGTCCAGAATCTTCTTCGTCCAGCCCTTGCTGAGTCATAAGGATTGGGACCTGTGAAGAACATGCGCTCATTGAAGAAATTGCTTTGGAGGAATTTGGGGCCCACTGAGCCTTTGAACGACATTCTGGGCTTCGGTAGAAGATTTGGCTTGAAGCGGCCCTTGATCTCTTTTGGCATGGGAGGATCTTCTTTAGTCTAAGGAACATGAAGTGCAGGTTCCTCGGTAGAAGTTGGAGCAGCAAAGTCATTAGCTGATGCAATGGGAATTTCTAAGGTGGCTTTGGTGGCCAAGTCAGCAGATGCTCCATGAACTTCTTCAGTCTGGGCTGGGGACTGAGGAATTAGTGACAAAGGTGTGGTCATTGGTGAATTTGGGTGAGCACATTCCCAATATTCATCATTGATGATTGGAGTTGTATTGCCAATATCACAACCTCGTCAATTTGTTCAACTCTAGCCTCTTCAGTAGTGAACTGAGGCTGGGGCGATGATACCTAAGGAGTTGAAGCATTTTCTTCAACTTCAATTTCTTCATCAATCTGCTTTGTAGAAGCAGTAGAATGATCTTCATCTTCTTCATCTGGGATGATGTAGTCAACACCAAAAGGAATAATCTCATAGGCAGGTGCAGAGGAGATTGGAGTGGCATCAATGGGTCCAGTTGAAGAGCTTGTCTTCACAGTCTTCAACTTCTTCACAGCTGAGGACTCTGATGCGGATGCTTTTCTCTTTAGAGTCTTTTCCTCAGTGGCCAGAGCTTCTTCAGGCACGACTAATGCAGTCGTCCTGGTGGGTTCAGTTTCTTCAGGCGCACCAAAAGCTTCAACTGGCTTGACAGTTTCTTCAGGCACAACAGTGGAGGTTGTCCTAGCATGTTCATCAGCGGTCTGATGTTCTTCAGCACCGCTGGCTGTTTCTTCATGTGCAGGAGCATTTTCATCAGCAGGCTGAGCTTCTTCAGCCGCAGGAGTATTTTCATCAGCAGGCTGAGTAGTTTCATTAGCCTGAGGAATTTGAGGTTGTGATCGAGCTGCAACCCTTGTGTTGTGGTCCTTAACAGCAGCTTGAGCTGCTTTGACAAATCTGACCTTGGTGCCCTTCCATTCAACATCATACCTTTCTTGTTCCTCAGTGAGGGAGCGAACTTCATACTAAACTGTGATGAGTTGATTTGGAGTCAAATTCATCACATTATTCTTCAGAAAATTTTCTTTCCGAGCTCTGTTCCTCTTAGCTCTCTAAGCTTGTTCTCTTTTCCATTTTTCTTCAGAAATGAAGTGGGTGAGGACATGGTCCACACCAAGTGGCAGGTTCAATGAGGAAAGAGGAGTTCTTGGATCCTCGTGACATATATCAATGAAGTTGAGGATCATCTTGGGATCCAGCATGAGAGGAATAGAGCTGCCCTTAGCAGCCTTTTGCTGACTTTGTCTGATGATTTCCTCCAATTCTTCATCATCATCTTCATCATCATCCTCATATCCCAAGGGTACAATTACCACTGCTTTGCTTGTATGAGGACTTGGTCTTTGACCTCGTCCAGCAGTTTTCTTTAGCTTCAACACTGTAGGGATAGTTGAAGACTTTGTTGTAGTAGAGGGGCTTGCCGAGATCTTTGGAACTTTTGAGAATCCCTCGGTCCTCTTACATGAGGCCAGATGCACAGGGGTTGAGGACTTTGCAGCTGCAGCTGAGGACTGAGCAGCAAGAGTACGAGCATTTGAGGCCTTTGAAGGTTGAGGCCTTTGGACTTGAGGAATCTGCTGTGATGGTTTTAAGGTTGAAGGACTTGTCTTCATAGCAGGTTTCTTCACAATTGGTTTCTTCGGAGCACTAGATGAGGCTCCGGCAGCAGAGTCTTCATTGAATTTCCCCACTGCCTCTTTGGCTTTCCTTGCGAGCTTGGCTTGCTGTTTTTCCCATATACGAGGAAATTCTTCACCAGTTTTGAGACTAGTGGGATCAGCAATTTGGTTTTGGGCCAAAGGTGGCCTGCTGCATGGTGGTTTCACAACGAATTTCATAATGTATTTTGGAGTTACATAATGATATTCCTTCCATTCTTTTACCCATCTCCCCTCAATTTTCTGCAAACGAATCTTTCTCTGCTTAGTTGTCTGTTTGCCATGAGTTTCTTCATCAAGTGTGCAGTATTCCTCATACAAGTCATTTGGAATCTCAAAAGCATTGTGCACATCTGGCTTCTTTCCACCTTTCTGTGGCTTCTTCCCATCAGCCATTTTCTACAGTTGAGGATTTTGAACTCTTGAGGACTCTGAAGAAGTACACAGTTTTTCCACAAGAAACGCTACAAATGTGTTAAGTTGATGAGAACCTAGTGATTCATCAGCGGACAAGTTGTAGCTGTGAACAGAGTATGGGTGCGAGGAATTTAAAGAGGTCGTATGCGTTCTCAGAATTTTTTCAATAAAAATAGGTGTGAGGAATTTGACCATTGGTGTCTTGAGGAATTTCACTAAGTGTTCTTTGTCTTAGGTTCCAGAGTTGTGCAAATTTTGAGGATTCACACAATTGAGGAATCTTGAAGAAAATCATAACTTAGAGAAAGTCATTAAGTGTACGAACATGTAAGGTGCTTTAGAATGATATTCTTGAAGAATAATCACCTTTCTGAAGATTTGGGAAATCTTGAAGATCAAATAAGGACAGTAAAAATAAATTTTATTTACCCTGATGAAGAACACGACAAACTATGAGATGAGATTGAGGAAGTTCGTCATTCCAGATCTCCCACGCCCTAGCTTGGCAGAGGGAGACAGCTACAACGGCGGCAGAATGAAGACTTCCGTGGCCGATGCGAGTATGGCAACAATGAGGTCAAGGCAGTGAAGTTCTTTCACACCGGCGTCTATGACTTTAGCGGTAGCACTAGGTTGGAGCTCGGGAGAGAGAGTATAGATGAGGAGTAACCGAGCATAGTGGAAGGGGAGGGGGTATTTATAGTGGAAGTGAAAACCAATCCGCCCAAAGATTTTGGACAGGATTGCCCCTGACCCTTGCTCTCCACACGACAGGTGTCACCCACATACTGAGAAGTGGCAATAGTGGGGGATCATGGGTTATCCAGTCGCGGGAATCGGAACCGTTTGAGCAGGAACCGCCGAAAATTTTGATAGTGAAAATTTCAAAGTTTCCGTTGGCAAATTCTTCAGCTATCAAGGACACAGTGAAGACTTTGAACGAGTTTCAAAGTAGAACGCATATGAAGAATTTGTGAATAGACTGGGTTGAGTTTAGCATAGAGGGGGAAGGGGTCCGATCACATTCACTTAGATGAAAATCAACTTGAAGAATTTGCAATAAGTGAATGTTGTTGAGGACATTGAAAACTCATATATATATATATATAGTCAATGAAGAACATGAGTTTCAAAGTTTCAAGAATTTGAAAAGTTGATGAGTTTGAAAACTTGAGGAATTCGCAAACTTGAGGAGTTTGAAAATTTGAAGAATTTGCAAAATGACGAAAAACTCAATTTTGAAGAATTTCAACTTTGGTTGGTGGCGCGACCCACCATATAAGAATGATGATTTCAGACACCGCGTACAATAGTTGTAGGGTTCTGAGAATCAAATTCTTCATTAATTTCTTTGCACTTAGAGGGTTATTCTTCATTGATTGAAGAAAAACGTTACTTCATGTATTGCACATCTAAGTCATCAATTTTGTTAGAGTGTTAGGATATGTGTCCTTCTTCAAAGAACATTCGAGGATTCTAAGATATTTAGCTTACACCGCAACTTGCAAAATCCCTTTTCATCCAATGGTTTTGTGAAGATATCGGCCAGTTGTTCTTCAGTGGGAATGTGATCGATGGAGATGTCGCCCTTGAGTACATGATCTCGAAGAAAGTGATGACGAATCTGGATGTGCTTGGTCTTTGAGTGTTGAACTAGGTTGTAAGCAATCTTGATGGCACTCTGGTTGTCGCACTAGAGAGGCATATTCTTCAACTTGATGCCATAGTCCTTGAGGGTTTGCTTCATCCATAGTAACTAAGCAGAACATGGGCTAGCAGCAATGTACTCAACTTCAGCAGTAGAGAGTGAAACACAGTTCTACTTCTTCGAGGACCAATAGACTAAGGATCGTCCGAGGAAATGACATGTTCCTGAGGTTGACTTGCGATCCACACGATCTCCAACATAGTCAGCATCAGAGTATCCGACGAGGTGAAGATTTGAGCCCTTGAGATACCATAATCCAAGTGTTGGTGTGTGAGCTAAGTATCGAAGAATATGTTTCACAGCCTTATGGTGTGATTCCTTCGGTGTTGCTTGGAATCGGGCACACATGCAAACGCTTAGCGTAATATCAGGCCTAGATGCACATAGATACAATAATGAGCCAATCATGGAGCGGTATACCTTCTGATCGAAATCTTTACCATTTTCGTCAGTGCAGAGGTGGCCTTTTGATGACATTGGAGTTTTGACGCCTTTGCAATCTTGCATGTCGAATTTCCTCTTAACATCCTTGAGGTATTTATCTTGTGAGATGAATATGCCATTGTCTTGCTGACGAATTTGAAGACCTAAGAAGAATTTCAACTCTGCCATCATAGGCATTTGATATTCTTCACTCATCATATAGGCAAATTCATCACTGTAACGTTTGTCAGTACAGCCAAACATAATATCGTCTACGTATATTTGGCATATGAACAGTTCATTGTCATAGGATTTTGTGAAAAGAGTTGGGTCGAGTGAACCGGGTTTGAAGCCTTTCTTCATGAGGAATTCCTTCAGAGTGTCGTACCACGCCCGAAGGGCCTGCTTGAGGCCATGAGGGCCTTGTTGAGTCTGAAGACTTTCTCAGGATGCTTAGGGTCTTCAAAACCTGGGGGTTGAGCAACATATACTTCTTCCTCAAGCTTACCATTGAGGAATGCACTTTTCACATCCATTTGATATAAGATGATATCATGATGGTTAGCATAACCAAGCAATATGTGAATAGCTTCAAGTCTAGCAACAGGTGCAAAAGTTTCATCAAAGTCAATTCCCTCAACCTGTGTGTAGCCTTGAGCTACAAGACGAGCCTTATTCCTTACCACAAGGCCATTTTCATCTTGCTTGTTGCGGTAGATCCACTTGGTACCTATGATGTTATGCTTACGTGTATCTGGCCGCTTGACAAGTTGCCACACATTGTTGAGCTTGAATTGATGCAATTCCTCTTGCATAGCTTGAATCCACTCAGGCTCCTTGAATGCTTCATCAACTTTGGTGGGCTCTATGATAGAGACAAAGGCAAAGTGCCCACAAAAGTTAGTTAAGTGTGAAGCTTTTGAGCGAGTGAGAGGACCTAGTGCATTGATGTCATCGATGATTTTGTCAATTTGCTCTTCATTTGCAAATCTGGGATGAGCAGGTTGACGTGGTTGAGGATTTTCTTCAGCACCATTTTGTTCAGGGTGTATCAACATGAATGTCTTCATTCGTTGGAATGACTTCCTCAGTGGGTATGACATCTTCAGTAGCCTTCAGCTTAATGGATTCCTCAGGAGACTGTTCATCTAACACAGAAGGCAGGTGCTCTCTTTGCAAGCCATCAGTTTCATCAAACCACACATCTATAGTTTCAACAACCTTGTGGTGGTAGGTGTTCAAGACTCTGTAGGTGTGCGAGTCTTCTCCGTAACCAAGCATAAAACCTTCATGTGATTTTGGTGAAAATTTTGAACTATGGTGAGGATCTCTAATCCAACATTTTGCATCGAAGACTTTGAGATAACTTACATGGTGTTCCTTGCTAGTCATAAGTTCATACGAAGTCTTCTTGAAGAATTTGTGAAGATATACCCTATTGATTATGTGGCATGCAGTATCAATTCCCTCAGGCCATAAGCGACGAGGAGTCTTGTATTCATCAAGCATGGTGCATGCCATCTCAACAAGAGTCCTGTTCTCGCGCTCCACGACGCCATTCTGCTGAGGAGTATAAGGGGCAGATAACTCATGAGCAATACCAGATTAGTGTTCTTGAACTCAGTCCCATTATCACTCCTAATATGCTTGATCTTGACGCCGAAGTTGGTGGAGGCCCTTGAAGCAAATCGTTTGAAGACATCCTGCACTTCAGTCTTGTACAGAATAATATGCACCCAAGTGTATCGAGAGAAATCATCAACAATGACAAAGCCATACAAACTTGAAGAATTTGTTAGTGTGGAGTAATGAGTGGGACCAAAGAGATCCATGTGAAGCAATTCAAAAGGTCATGTTGTGGTCATGATTGTCTTCGAGGCATGCTTGGATCTTGTCATCTTTCCAAACTCACATGCACCACAGAGGTGGTCCTTGCGGAATTTGACACCTTCCATGCCAATGATGTGCTTTTTCTTCACGAGCGTGTGCAAGTTCCTCATACCAGCATGTCCAAATCTTCGATGCCACAGCCAGCCTTTTAAGGACTTTGCAAGTAAGCATGTGGTAGGCTGAGGACCTGTAGAGAAATCAACAATATGCAAGTCTCCTCTCCTAAAGGCTTCGAAGACTTTGGAATTGTCAGATTCCATGATGACAACACAATGATATTTTCCAAATACGACAATCGTATCAAGATCACAAGGCATTGAGACAGACATAAGGTTGGACCCAAGGGATTCGACAAGCATCACCTTATCCATGGTTCGGTACTTTGAGATTGCAACCTTACCTAGACCCAGTACCTTGCTTTTTTCCTTTGTCTGCCTAGGTGATATGCTTTATATAAGATGGAGCAAGTGGCACATTCATCAGTAGATTCTTGTCACCAGTCATGTGGCTTGTGAATCCACTATCGAGGACCCACTCAACAGCTTTTGGAGTATCATCCTGCAGATGAATTAGTACAACATACGAACTCATATGCTTCATAGTGAAGAATATGACATCAATTTCATCAGACATGATTTCATCACACAAGATAGTGACCATGTAGTGTGGGGACGTGAGAAATGAAGAATTCATTTCTACAAGGTTAACTTGCGTCCTTTCAAGCAGTTCCTCAGGTCTCCAGCAAATTCATTAGATGTTCAAATTCATCTGGAGACCTGACCCTGCAATACAAATTAGTTCAATTTCTTCACCACCCACATCTGAGGGGTGGCAAAGATTTCATCATTCTGCGAGCACCATATGAAAAGGGAGGCATTGAAGCAAGTGCGCTTCGTTTCACAGGGTGAGGGTTAGAGTACTCAAATGAATAAGCAGATAAATCCTTCGAGTACTTATGGACATAATGGTTTGAAGAATAATGCACATATTCATAACTCTTAGATTTTCCCTTCAAAACAGAAGCATTAGCGCGAGAATGATATTTTTGACCATTAGAGAAATTTGGTCAAAGTGAGAACTTTGGTCCATATGAGGAATTTGATCTGGGGTTCCTATTCTTCATGAGTGGTGTCGTGAGGACATTCACTTGAAGATTTTGTAGGTAGCTCTTGGGAACCCAGATTTTCTTCATAGGAGAACCATTCCTGCAGTTAGTTCCAACAAATCTAGCAAATACTTCACCTTTCTGATTTTTGAAGAATTTGTAGTTGGAGTCAAGTGAATCATCAGGCAAATATGAAGTTTCACAAGTAATGCCAGATAAAGTGGATGGATCTACAGGAGGTCCTTTCGCAGCAACCCATGAGGTTTTGGGGTACTGCTCAGGTGTCCGGTAGGATCCATCGGCGTTGAGTTTCCTCGCAAAGGCAATACCCTCTTTCCTTGGGTTCCTGTTCAGAATTTGTTTTTGAGGACATCACAAAGGGTTTGATGTCCTTTGAGACTTTTGTACATGCCTGTCACATACAATTCCTTCAACGTACATTTTCGTCAGTGATACTTGTGGTATCCTCAGATGAGGAATTTGAGACCACCGGAATAGTTGAAGAATTTGCAGTAATAGAAGCATTTGAACATCCAGGTGAAGAATTCACAGTTTCACATTCGATGCATTTCAAACAAGTTGGAACAAATTCTTCCTGAGCAATACTGATCTGTTGAGCCAGTAAGGAATCGTTTTCCCTTTGGAGATCCTCATGTGACACCCTCAGTTTTTGAAGATCTTGCTTCCTTTGAAGAAATTCATAAGAAAGCTTGTCATGATCGGCTAAGAGGTCGTTATGATGACTCTGAAGGTTATCATACTTTGTCTAAAGACTTTTCAGATCGTCAGGCAGAGTTTGAGTCCGATCCACTTCATCGTTCAACAGATCATCGCTTTTGTCTAGCATTTTCTGAAGCTTTTCAAGTGCACTTTGTTGCTTAGTGGCAAGTTTAACAAGTTTAGCATAGCAAGGTTTCACAAATTCATCATATTCACCTTCACTTGATTCAGAAGAGGAATGATGTTTGTGTACCTTTGAGCCTTTTGCCATGAAGCAATAGGTGGGAGCATAATCATCATTGCTGACGTCAGAGTAGTTGGAGTAGTCATATTCTTCATCGTTGGAGATGGACTTGCTGACGAAGGTAGTAGCGAGAGCAAGGCTAGCAACACCAGATTCTGATTCCACCTCAGATTCTTCCTCTTCTTTAGATTCTTCAGATTCTTCCTTAGAATCCATTTCCTTGCCGATGAATGCTCGAGACTTTCTAGAACCATTCTTCTTGTGCTTTGAGGACTTTGAAGATGAGGACTTTGCAGATGAATACTTTTAAGATTTCTACTTTTTTTCTCCGAGTCATCAAAACTATCATCCTTGTATTTCTTCGTCTTCTTTGAATCTTTTTCCCAGAGAGGACAGTCAGAGATAAAGTGACCAGGCTTCTTGCAACGATGACATGTTCTTTTCTTGTAGTCTTCTATGGAATCCTCAAGCCACTTTTTGATGACTTTCCAAATTCACCTCTCCTTGAGAACTTCTGGAATTTCCCCACGAGCATTGCTAGTTCCTGACTTAGTTCTTCAGGGTCACCAAGGCTGTTGTAAGAATCTTGTTCTTCGGATGAGGAAATTGCTTTTGCCTTCAGAGCACGAGATCTTCCATAGCTTGGCCCATAGAGGTCTCTCTTCTCAGCTTGTTGGAATTCATGAGTATTGAGTCTCTCAAGAATATCAGTAGGATCAAGTGACTTGTAGTCTCCACGTTGTTGAATCATCAAAGCTAGAGTATCGAATGAGGACTCAAGAGATCTTAGCAGTTTCATCACCACTTCATGGTCAGTGATATCGGTGGCACCCAGTGCTTGAAGCTCATTGGAGATATCAATAAGACGATCAAAAGTTTGCTGAACATTTTCATTGTCAAGTCTCTTGAAGCGGTTGAAGAGATTGAGAAGAACATCAACATGAGAGTCACATTGAGTGGAAACACCTTCATTGACTTTGGACAGCCTATCCCAGATAAGCTTAGCAGTCTCCAAAGCACTCACTCTGCCATACTGACCTTTTCTCAGATGGCCACAGATGATATTCTTCGCTTGAGAGTCGAGTTGCTTGAATCTCTTCACATCAGCAGTAGTAACAGTGGGAGTGAGAGAGGCTACACCATTTTCCACAATGTACCAGAGATCATTGTCAATAGCTTCAAGGTGCATACGCATCTTGTTCTTCTAGTAGGGGTAGTCCGTGCCATCGAAGGTAGGACATCCTGCGGAAACCTTGATCATACCTGCAGTCGACATGACTAGAACTCCACGTGGTTAAACCAAAATCACATAGAACAAGGGAGTACCTTGATCTCATACCAATTGAAAGTGTGTTATATCGACTAGAGGGGGGTGAATAGGCGATTTTTACAAATTCATCACTTGAGGAATTTCAACTTTGAGGAATTCGAAATGTGATGAATAACTACCAGCAGAATAAGTACTCAAGTGCATGAGGAACATAGTAACATCATAGTCTTCATGATGAAATGAAACATGCACAAATAGTAAGTAGCGTGACACAGGATAAGCAGTGATGAACAAGGTAACTTGAAGAATTTGAGGTGAGGAAATTATGAAAGTCTTCAGTCAAATTCTTCAAATAGTAACAATCAATTTCATCAACAAGTTTATGAGGAATAGAGGGGTTGAGGAAATAGAACCAGGTAGCTCGATGAAGACAATGGTTTGATGACCCAATTCCAACTGCTATGACAGTCGTACGTCTGGTTTGGAGCAGCCTAGTATTTAAACCAGAGGACACACAGTCTTTACCGTATTCTCCTTGAGCTAAGGTCACACAGTCCTTGCGCAACACTCGTGGTAAGTCTTCAGGGGAGACTTCCAAAACCCTCACAAACTGGTCACTTGGCGATCCACAATTTACTGCTGGAAGCTCTAGACCAAGGTCACTTCATGATCCCCAGTTGACTGCAGGATGCACTAGACCATGACGCCTAACCGTCTGGAGGATGCACAGTCCTCAAAGGTAACAAGCGTCGGTTCCACACAGGAATTTCTATAGTGATGCTCAATTACTTTAGGTTTGGTGGTTTGGTTGTGGGTTTTTCCTCACTGATGATTTTCTCTCAAAGTCCTCGGAGGATGGGTTGCTCTCAAATGACAAGTGTCAGTTCTCTTTCGGAGCAGCCAACCAACTAGTGGTTGTGGGGGGTGGCTATTTATAGCCAGGGTACAACCTGACATGATAAGACATAAATGCCCCCAATGATATGACCGTTATGTGGATGTTATGATTGGGGACAGCTGGCGCTAAGCACATCAATGGTCGGAATTTTGAACTATGAAAGTCCTCAAGCTTATCATGTTCCTCACTTGTAGGCAATTCGCACTGGCAAAATCCTAACTCCTCAGTCAGATCAATTTCCTCAGAGACGAGAAGAACTTCATCTCTATCACTGATGAATTTGACTAAACCGCAAGAGATTTCCAAAGGCTTCACTCGAAGGATTGTATAGGTTGAGGATTTGGGAGTTGAGCATCAGTTGGAAATTTTCCTTAGTATTACCTTGGCCCCCTTTAATAGTATGGTCTTTCCTATGACTCAAAGAAAGGAAATGAAACTACGAAAACAAAGTCTTCATGCTTCATAGTCCTTGTTCATATCTTCAAGGTCACACCAACTTCTTCATTTTCAAAGTCTTCAGGGGATACCAAAGTCTTCAGCAAAGTCTTCACAAAGTCTTCAACAAAGTCTTCACAAAGTCTTCACAAAGTCTTCAGCAAAGTCTTCACAAAGTGTTCACCAAAGTCTTTAGTTGAAGACATACATTTTTAGGGGTCGATAATCTCTAGATATATCAAACTCCTCATCAACTTATAGAGCCTGTTTACACTCACAAACACATTAGTACCTTAACCTATAAGTCTTCAATACACCAAAATTACTAAGGGGCACTAGATGCACTAACAATTTTACTTTACTGTTGAGTCATCCTCCTCTTATAAAGAGCACTAGTTAGAGAACACGATCGTCATTTGTATGCTTTGCTATTAACTGATATTGAGTATGATTGTGACTGGATCTCTTTTACCATGAATTACAATTTCTACTCAGTCCTTGTTCTTCAGGGGTGCTCTGCATTTATGTTTTGCGGTCTCAGAAAGGGCTAGTGAGATACCATTATATCATATTCTATCATCATTTTTTGATAAAATTGTTGTCATCCGAGATTTATTATTATTGCTCGCTAGTTGATTATGCCATTCATAGGAGTAAATGTGAGACCTAAATATTATTGTGAACGTGGTTAGTCTATAATCTTTGTTGAAAATGTGAAAATTAGTTAGATATATTTACAACAACAAGATCAAACAGAGTTTGCAAAAGTTTTTCTTTGTTACTTTTAGTTTGTCAACTTAATTGCTTAAGGACAAGCAATGGGTTAAGCTTGGGGGAGTTGATACGTCTCCGTCGTATCTACTTTTCCAAACTCGTTTCCTCTTGTTTTTTACTCTAATTTGCATGATGTGAATCGAACTAACCTGAACTGACGTTGTTTTCAGCAAAATTGCCTTGGTGATATTTTTTGTGCAGAAATAAAAGGTCTCGGATTGACTTGTAAATTTACGAAGAATATTTTTGAAATTAGTAAAATATACTGGCGAAAAAATCAACCAGAGGGGAGCACCCATTGGCCACAAACCAGGGGGGCGACCCACCTAGGTCGCGCCCAGGGGGCTTGTGGCCCCCCTGGAGCTCCACCGACCTCAATTCCAACTCCATATAATCCTATTCGGGGAGAAAAAAATCAGAGAGAAGAGGTCATCGTGTTTCACGATAAGGAGCCACCGCCACGTCCTGTTCTTCCTTGGGAGGCCAGATCTGGAGACCGTTTTGAGCTCCGGAGAGGGGAAAACGACGCCATCGTCATCACCAACCATCCTTCATCACCAATTCCATGATGCTCTCCACCGTTGATGAGTAATTCCATCATAGTCTTGCTGGACGGTGATGGGTTGGATGAGATTTACCATGTAACCGAGTTTTGTTAGGGTTTGATCCCTAGTATCCACTATGTTCTAAGATTGATGTTGCTATGGCTTTGCTATGCTTAATGCTTGTCACTAGGGCCCGAGTGTCATGCTTTTAGATCTAAACCTATTATGTTTTCATGAATTTATATGTGCTCTTGATCCTATATTGCAAGCTGTAGAAACCTATTACGAGTTATGATTCGCATCCCGCAGGGTGACAATAACTAGGATTCTTCCCGATGATTACCGTAGTTTGAGGAGTTCATGTATTCACTAAGTGCTAATGTTTTGGTCTAGTTCTGTATTAAAAGGAGGCCTTAATATCCCTTAGTTTCCATTAGGACTCCGCTGCCACGGGAGGGTAGGACAAAATATGTCATGCAAGTTCTTTTCCATAAGCATTTATGACTATATATTGAATACATGCCTACATTACATTGATGAATTGGAGCTAGTTCTATGTCACCCTGTGTTATAACCGTTGCATGATGAATGCCATCCGAAATAATTATCCATCGCTGATCCATTTCCTACGAGCTTTGCACATATTGATCCCTGCTAAGTTACTTCTCCGTTGCTACTGTTACAATCACTACAAAACTGCTACTGTCACTTTTGCCATCGTTACCGTTACTTCCATACTACTTTGCTACAAATATTAAGTCTTTCAGGTGTGGTTGAATTGACAACTCAGCTGCCAATACTTGAGAATATTCTTTGGCTCCCCTTGTGTCGAATCAATAAATTCTGGTTGAATACTCTACACTCGAAAACTGTTGCAATCCCCTATACTTGGGGGTTATCATGTAGACATACGACCCGTTTGGCTTGGGTTTTGGACAATCATAACACACGACTCATGTTGCACGCATTAGGGGTCATTAGCCATGGTGTGGGAGGCACAAAGATTTAGTGAATAAACCGTCTGTGACTTGTAAACCGAAGTGCACATGTTTGGTTCATACATACCAGAGTGAGATCAACCGAGCATTCTAGCTATAGGGTATATTATCATAAATAGTTCAAATTCACTGCTAGGGTTGACAACATATTGATCTAGATTAACGGAAGGCCGGGCATACCTATAGTACATCCGAAACTTCCAATAGAATGAACTCAGTACACATCGCTCACGATTCAATACATGCAACAATTCAATACAATAGACATAATGATTACTTTTTTGAACTAATTCCCATGTACAAGGGGTGATCACAATCATTAGGTTGACCCCTAATGAACTTTGGTTTTCTAATGATTTTATGCTTCTCTTCTATTTTGTCGCGTGGCCTCTTAGGTGGCAACTCATCATATTGATTGTACTCCTCCTCATCCCCAACATTCTTGACGACTAGTACCCACCTCTTCCCATACATCACTACATGGCAGTTCTTATGCAAGGGGTCTGGTACATAGAAAATCTAGGTAGCATCGATGGCAAGAATAAATGGGTCATTGTGATATGCCATATTTCTGTGGTGAACATATGTCTTCCAGTAAGCATCAACCTTTACACTAGCAAGAGGTACCCAACTATACTTGAATAACACCATCTTCATTGCACATAGTTAAGCTCCCAAATCTCTTTGATGGTTCCATAGTACACATGTTTATCATCTTCGTCTATAGTTAGGCATTCTATTCGAACAAAGATGTTCTGATACAATATCTTACCATCATGTTCCTCAGTGTAGAACGTGTTGCTATTTATGTCATATGCTTGGTACTTCATAATCGTGGTCGATGGCTTTTGTGCCAACCATGTTGCAAGGTCATTACCAGATCCATGTCCCAAACGATCCTTTAGCCATCTTACATAGTCCTTATTGTGTGCATTTGTCTCGACAACTGGTGAAAGCACATTGGGTAAGTTGCTTTGTAATAACTCCTCCACGTGTTCTGCAGCATAAGCATCGAGTATTGGGCTGTTAAGTAGTATCGTAAAATGGGCTTGATCAGTCATTTCCCTAGATGAAAAATCCGAGTGCCAGCAAGGACCAGTTTACCAGCCAACCTTCCCTCGTGGCGAGAGACGGGCACACCTATAGGTCTAAGTTTCATGTATTCAGCGTAAAACTCAACCACCTCCTCCATTGTATAACCTTGTAGGATGTTTGCCTCTGGATGACATCGGTTCCGACAATAGCGCTTCAATATTCCCATGTACCGCTCGATGGGATACATGTTGCAAACAAACGCAGGACCACAATACTTTATCTCATCGACAAGGTGCATGGTGAGATGGACCATGACATCAAAGAATGATGGTGGGAAGAACATCTCTAGGTTTGACAATATTCTTGCAATATTAAATTGCATATGATTCAACTCTTCAATATCAATCACCTTCTGTCGTAGTTTGTTGAAGAAATCATAGAGATCAATCAGTGTGTTTCTTATGTCTGTGTCCATCATATTCCTTAGGTACAATGGGAGGATTTGTGTCAACATTACGTGGCAATCATGTGACTTCATGTGAGACAACTTCTTTTTAGCCAAGTTGTCATCCACAACACTTCAGATGTTTGCGGAGTAAGAAGAGAGTGTCTTAATTGACAACAAAAATTTGAAGAACTATTTTAATTCTCCTACAGAGATACTAGTGTAGGTGGAGCAATTTTTCATCATCTTCTATTTCATTCATGCGTTCTGATTGATCACCAAACATATCGAGTCATGCACCATCACCATCCTTTATTTTTCCTTTAATCTTGAGCAAAGTACCAAAGATGACGCGGAGCATCCTATGGACATCACCATGGCAAGAGTCCCTTTGCCAAGTGACACGTGCCACATCTACTCCACATACATAAAGGTGAATCATCTCCTTTACACGTGTTCACTTGACCCCTTCGAGGATGGTATACTACTTGACATTCCTCTCGTGTGCATGCATAGGTATTGCTGGAGCTTCATGGCGGACGAGGAGGAGTGTGAGAACCTACGTACGACTACACCATCTGTGAGGGAAGCTTGGAAGAGAAGGAAGAAGAAGTGATGACAAGACTCTGGAAGTCATGGACCTTCTAGCCTGCCCAGAACTTCCGTCCTCCGGAGCACTCAAGGTGTGCCAACTCTCGGGAGACCCCGGAACCTGCCCGGACCTTCCCCGGAACTTCCGTCCTGCGTGCGTACATCCACTTGGGCCCAAGGCCCGTGTACCCCTTTATCACCCCCACTTCTCCCTAGACTATATATACTCATCTCCCACCTCCATTCTAGGGCTAGCTATAGTTTTTCTCTTAGTAAGTTGAGCCTAGCTCCTTCCACTACCTCTCCCATGGAGTAGATGTCTCTATAGGAGAAGATCCCTAGTGGATGTCAAGGCCCCTTATGAGGGAAGATCCTACGGGATATATAGGCCCCATCTCCCCATGAGATTTGGGATGAACTTTACCATGTATCCTTCTTTACCTTTGTTGTTCATGTACCTTGTGGATCCTATGTGTGGTGAGTCTAGTGGATGTGTGATTGGACTTGTTCTTGAGTGTTTCCTCTTATGATTTAACACTTGTGTTCTTCATGTTCGTCATGGAATCCCATCCAATTCATGAAAGATCGACACACACGGGATTGCCCCGTATCATATTGGTATCATGAGACGTGTTGATCATGAATTTGGAGCCCTACCTCCCATGTTCTAGCCATTAGTTTGAGTTTTTCTCCCCAAATCAAAAAAATTCCCAAAAAATAGCCCCAAACAAATTTCTTGCATTTTGTTGTTCTTGTGAGTTTTTGTTGATTTCGATCCGTGGATCTAGTGTTTGGCAAGCGGATCTACCTCCATTGGCGTTCCCTACCTCCATTGGCAAGATGATGGAAATCGAGTCCCCCCCCCCCCCGTTTTCAGATCCGGAAATTAGGGTTCGTCCCGGAGTTGTTCCCCTGTCCCCCGGAACTTTCAGCATCGCCTGGAACTTTTGGCCTTAACAAAAAGTTTCCCCACATGTTTCCCTCCCCCCCGGAACTTCCGGCCTAACCAAAATCATTGCATAGATTTCAGCTTCAGCCATTTCACCGTCTTGGTCGTAACTTTCGCTCCCGAACTCCGATTTGAGTGTTCTTTAGCTCATTTTGAAGCTATTGACGTGAAAAAGATGATAATCTTAGTTTTACCATCATTTGAAAACTTCAATTTTTTCAAATTTTGGCAAGTTTGCCTAGGGCCTTCACCATATCATCTGTAATACCACCATAGTCTTCCGCAACCTAACGAATTTTGATTATCGTTGCATATGTGGTTGATCGATTTGTGATTTGAGTCTCCTAAGGTGTTTTGGCTACTTAGGGACAGTTACTTCTTCATAAGTCACCGGTGACTTGTATCGGTCCATCATCTACATCGACCATCAACGTTCGACATCGACGACGACCATCCATCCTTTGAGACCATCTTCAACCGGAAGCAAGGCCGGTTCACCCTGACTTCGTGAAAGGTTAAGTGTAATGAAGGTATACATTCCGTCATACACTTTACCTTCATTGCCATTGCATCTTGTTAGCCCCACCATCTTTTCTATTACCTCCATACCTATTGAGACTAGCTATCCGAGTATTGCTGAGCTTCGTGAAAACTTGTGCACCTTAGTGATATGATATCATATTGTTGCACCATCAGAAATATCATATAGTCCAATTGCTTCTTCCCGTGCATATCTTGCGATATTTATCTCCTATATTTGGTTGAGGCTCAATAAGAATAGTGTAAAGGAAGAGGAAAAAAAGAGAAAAAAGCTTCTAAGCAAGAAAGAAAGATCAAAGCTTATAAGCAAAAAGAGTTGAGCATGTAAAGAGATACTTGTGCATGAGGATACTTGGAATAGGAAATGTTTTTCTTGCATAAATAGGATCGGTGCCAAGTGGTGAATCATGCCCAAACGTACAATAAGCTAGCGTCTCTCATTCTGTTTGTGCAACATGAGGTTTGCTCATCCCTATAGTTGCACAAGCCCCATTATCCCACCGCGGGTGTTTCGCTATTGCCCTCCTCTATATTTGTGATCACTTGCTTTGTATTTTGAGTCCATTGGATTTATCTCAACATTTAGAATATCTTGGACTTCATTTTTCTTGAATTTTGTGCCACTTGTCCTAACCAAGCCACTCGATAAGCTTTATGTTGTAGGTGTGAGTGAACAAGTCTGGTACCAATTCCACTATTCTCTCAATTCACATTGAGTGAAGCGGGATACATCCTTAACTTTGGGAAGGTATCTTGGTATTGTTTATCTCATTTCTGATTCACAATTGCTCGAGTCTTGTGATGTATAGGCAAAGCACAGCATCTTTGGTCTACAACAACAACAACGAGTTTGATACCATGAAGAACATCATCAACGCCAAGATGCATGCTCAAATGGAGGATCTCAAGGTCATCATCAAGAACCTGAGAGGTCATCATCATCTTCGAGAAGACACTCAAGTGCACATGCTCCCGAGCATCCATCTTCGCCAAGATCACACCAGCATTGACACCATCAACGACTTGAAGAAATAACGATGCTAACTTCAAGGCGTCCAACAAAGCACAAGTGTGAAGGTCACGAGATCGACACCAGCCACCGCTCAATGACTTCACCACCTACTTTGACATCTTTGCCAAGCGAATTCAAGGCATCTTCGCCTCTGGATATGTGGCATCTTCGCCAACAAGCACTTCAAGAGAATCTCCCCAAGCTCAAGTCCGTGACTTCCATGAGCTACTACGACCTCGACACCGACCATGACATTCCTTTCTATGGGAGTCAAGACCACGAGGAGTATCTCGAGTTGGAGCGCAAGATGGACCACTACCTCAAGCTACTTCAAGTCCCTTCCAAAGATCAAGTGAAGTGCACCACACGAAACTTCCACGGCGACGCGTCGACATGGTGGCTTCACACATCTTCAAAGAGCTTCGACATGAGTTGGTGCAACACGAAGAAAGCGATGCAGCGAGAGTTTGTGCGTTCCACCTACACAGACCATCTTCAACGCCAATTGGAGAACACCATAGGAGGGTCCAATTCAGTCGACGAGTACTTCATGATGATGTAAAAAGCCTTGCGATGAGCCGGTGGGACCGAGCCCATTTGGATGAAGTTGTATGTAACATCCCAAACTTTGGAATGTTATAATAAATATTAGAATGAATGTTTGTTTGATTGAGTAATTGAAATTGAGTGAAAATTTGAAACTTTTGAAAACTTTTGAATGAGAGGGAATAAAATGACTTTCCCATGTGATTTGGATTCCATTTTGAAAATATTTCAAATTCAGAAACTTTATGCAACTCAATGATTTTCATGAGAGAGGATAAAAGGACTTCCTCAAGTTATATGAAATATGAGTTGGGAGTTTAAAAGAAAGATATGAAAACTATTTGAGAAATTCTCATATGGAGTTTCATTTTTCCATATTTGAATTCCCTATTTGAATTTGTAAGCATTCAGACCCCTTGACAAAGTTTTTGAGAGGAGTAATATGACACTCCAAACCAGGGGTATTTTTGTGAAGTATTTGAACCATAAAACCCAAGGGGTTATTTGAAAAATATTTGCAAAAATAAATAAAGCCACTTAGGCATTTTCTGAAAAAATAAATTTTCTAAAAGTATTTATTCTGGCCGAGGAAAAATGTTCACTTAATGGCATTAATTCTCCTGGTCATTCGGGTATAAAGATCCATATTTTTGAGAAAGTATTTATGGCCATTTTATTGGTTTTTATTTCGCTGGTAAATAGAATAAAGGAAAAAACTTTAAGGCTTTTAAATAGCCAGCCGGCCCACCTGCACTAAACAGCTTCCCGAAATGGCTCCAGACCGGCCACCGCTGTCAGCGCCCTCTCTCTCTCTCTGACCGCGGGTCCCACCGCCCGCTCCCTATCACCGCACGGTCGCCTCTCTCCTCTCGCCCCGAATCCTCGCCGGCGACGAATCCGCACCGGAGATCTCTCTCCTGTCCCTCCCCTCGAGCCCCGACCCCTCCTATATAAAGCCCGAGGCCCCCTCTACTCTTTCCCCTCCGAAACCCCTCTGCCTGTGCCCTCCCTAGCCGAAATACGTCGCCAGAGCTACCGAACGCCGCCGCGCCATTGCTGCGCCACCACTCCACCGCGACCACCCCGATCCCTCCCGAGCCCACCATCCACCTCCCCACGGCAGAGCGCACCTCCCTGTGCATTTCCCCGTGCTCCAAACCCCCCTAAAACCCCTTTCCCGACGACCACCCAAGCGCTGCCGCCGCCCCCGAGTTCACCGTCATCGCCACCGTCGTCCCCAAGCCCTACTGACGCTACCTTCGTGCTCGCCGTCTTCGCCCGCATCGATTGGTGCCATCACCGTCACCGGAGGACCACCGGAGCGTCACCCCCGTCCACGCCCGAGCCGCCGGCCGCCAACGACCTCGCCGGAGTTGACTTCCACCGCGGTGAGCCTCTCCCTTCCGTTCGATCTCGTCTCAACGGCGTAGATTAGAACCCATGTACCTCTTCGGTTCTTTCAAAAAGAACCGGCCGGTTTTTCTTTTTGAAATAGTTGACCGAATCGTTTTTGTTACTTACCGGCCGACCGCCCGAAACACTCTAGCACGCACACCGTAGCCAATCAGAGAATGCCACGTAGACCCCTGACCGTTAGTTAGAATTTTTTTCTGTTTTCTGTTTTAAAACAGATTTAGTTTTGTTTTTGTTTTAATCATATCTTTTATGTTTTCAGTTGTTTAAGTTGATTCTTTTTGCATTGTGTCACAAATTTCATCTAGTTTCTGTAGATACCAAGTTTGACTATGTTTGAATATTTAAATTTGAATTTAAACAGATTTGATTTAAATCTTGTTTTCTGAATAACTTGAGTTTAATAATATATTTTTGATTGATTCTTTTTGCTACTTGTCATTAGTGATCTTAGTTATCAGTACGTGAGGTTTGAGAATTATTTGTGTAAATTTTATTAGTGATCTTAACCAAAACAGAATCTGTTTAGTTTCCTATTAGTTTAATTTCTTTTGTTTTATTTTTGAAATCTGAATTTGTTTTAACTTATATTGTAGATTTCATTAGTTTCTGTTGTTCTCAACTTTAGGAATTTACTTGCAGATAACAAAAACAATTTTTTGTTTAGTTTATTACTTTAGTGTTCTAGGAACCTCTACCTTCTTTTTCAATTAGGTATAGTTTATTAAAAACAAATTAGTTAGTAATATTTCTTTTAACAAAAGTTTTAAGTAATTAGATTCTGTTTTCAAATAAAGTTTTAGTAATTCTTTTCTGTTAAGAAATGTTTTGTTAATAAAAAAATAGTTTAGTTTTACTCTTTGTGGTAGGAAACTACTTCTTCAGCATTAGGTAATGTTTTATAAAACAATTTAGTTTTAGTAGTAACTCTTTTCACAAACATTTTAAAAGATTTTCTGTTAAGTATTGTTTTGTTACTAAAAATAGTTTGTCTTGTTTTATATTAGTAGTAGCCACCAAAATTTTAGATGCCCATTATTTAGTTTCCTTTGTTGTATTGCTCTAGTATTGCTAGTTGGTTTCTTATTTGAAAAATATTTAAAATAATTGTTTTATAAGTTCTACTTTCTGTTAACTTAGTTGTTTTATAATTTATATTATCTTATTTTAATATTTTATTGTTTTACTTAGTAAACACTTATGTTGTTTAGGATGTTGTTTTCATAGTTTTACTTGTTCTTCAAAAGTAATTCTTTTTGCTAGTAAAATATTTACTAAAATAGTTTTACTATATTTTACTTTGTTTTTGTTTTGTTAATATTTGAAAATAGTTGTTTGTAGGGGAAAACTACCTCAGTTGTGTTTATGAAAACCTTGTTGATTTTAACTTTTGTCTTAAGTACTTCCTTCATCAACCTTGTTACTTTTGGTTCTTGTGTTACATGGTGATTGTTAGTATTGATTGCTAGAAGTGTTTGCTTATGAATGAAATGTTTGTTATTATAGATTTCATCGGAGAGTGACATATAGTTCTATCAAGTATTTTCTGAGAGCGATACTTATCTTCATCAACAGTACATGCAAGTTCACTTTGACCATCTATTCCATACCTATGTTTTATTGCATGTAGTGACATTATTCAACAAAATCCCTCCCATAGTGTTATTGAAATTCTTGTAGTTGAGTAGAATGCATGTGGTAGGGACCCACCACTTGTTACTAAAGCCCCGGGAATGCTAGATATTTCAATGCTATGCTAAAGTAGACGGGGTCTGGTATGAGTGTTCGTGAGTGGTGTGAAGAAGGACTCCACGACAAGACAACAACTTCATGAAGGCATCTTCACGTCCTGCATCTTCAAGACCTCAAGACTTCGAGACTCGTGAAACAAGTTTTCAATACACACTACTGGGTGAAGGATGGAATTGATGGGCACCCTGGAGTAACTAGCGGATGGCCGGGATGCAGGGGGAAGTGCCATGACATCATGCGGAAAGCTTCACCCAGACTCAAAGAGAAGGATGAATACTTCATGCCCGGAAGCTTACCTGTGTAGCCACAAGTCATTGTGGGCTCTGGCTTGGTTGATCTTTGTTGTGACTCTGTCTAGGCAGTGCTACGAGATGTAGTCGACGTTAGGATTGGATGGGCACTGTCGGATAGTCAGGGAAGCACTCTGAAAGACCATGTTTCGTTCATCTTGTTCTCAAACACCATACAGTGCGAGGACTTACCAGGAGGGAACGAATCTTGTGGGTAAAGTACACAACACTCTGCAGAGTTAAACCTAATCGATTAGCCGTGTCCCCGGGGACGGACAATTTGAGCTTCTAGACTTGGATCTATCTCTAAACTCTCAACACTGGACTGATAACAAATTGTGGGAAACTTAAGATACTTGTGGGCATTGAGACATTGGTTGGCGGAACCATGTCATGATAGGTAGCTCCATAGTGAAATTCCTGGTATTCCTTTGTTGTAGGAAAAATAAAATCAGCTTTTACACAAAAACTTAGACATAGAGCCACAAAGCCTTTGCATATAGAATAGTCTTTATTCTTCTGTTCTTCTATGGTGATCTTGCCAGTACATTCAATGTACTGACCTACACGGCTGCAACGTCTTATGTTGCAGATACTCTTCTACGACGGGTAAGAGTACGATTCAAGGTTACGGTCCGCACTCAACCTACCGTTGGTGTTATTGGGACTCCACTCCCGTTGACTGTACCCGCTGCTATTTTAAGGTATATATCAGTTTTACGCTAATTACATGTGATTGCACTTTGATATATACATTGATGTACTGTGTGTGCCAGCATACTGATCCAGGGATGGCACAGAAAACATAGAGGCTTAACTCATTTTGAGTCGGTTCGCTACATTCTACTTCATGAGGGGATTGAACAACGACATCGCCAAGCCTATCTTTGGCAACAACTACAAGTCTCTCGACGAACTCTACATTGGTGCTCTCACGGAGGCACAAGACCTCAAGACTAAGACTACTCGACCCTGCGCACACTTCACGATGACCAAGCTCCGAGACGACGAGCATGAGGATGGTACCACCCAGATGTCCAAGCCCGACGAGCTCCAAGACGACGCTCACAAGTCCGACTTCACCGCCATCACTCTTTGTGGTGTTGACTATGCCGAGTCTACCACGACTCTTTACGATGATGGCACGACAATGACCACGACTACGGACTGATACGTCTCCAACGTATCTATAATTTATGAAGTATCCATGCCATGTTTGCAATAATTCTATATGATTTTCATATGATTTTACTAGAACTAACCCGGACTGACGCTGTTTTGTACAGAACTACCGTGATGTGTTGTGCAGAAATAAATGTTCTCGGAGCAAGCTGAAAATTTACGAAGAATATTTTTGGAAAATATAAAAAATACTAGAGCGAAGAGTAACCCGAGAGGAAGCCCGAGAAGGCCATAAGCCCCAGGGGTGTGACCACCCCCCTAGGCGCGGCCACCAGGCTTGTGGGCCCCTCAGGAGTCCACCGACCTCCCTCTCAGCTCTATAAATCCTCAAATATTCCAAAACCTCCGGGGAATAACCTAGATCAGGAGTTTCGCCGCCGCACACCTCCAGAGCCACGAAAAACCAATCTTGGCCCTCTTCGGCACTCTCCTGGAGGGGGTCACCATCACCGGAGGCCATCTTCATCGTCCCGGAGGGGCCATCAACACCATGGAGGCCAAGGACCAGAGGGAGAACATCTCCCAATAGAGGGGGAGGCCATGGAGGAGGAAGCACGAGGGGGGAACCTCTTCCCCTCTCTCTCGGTGGTGCTGGAGTGCCATCGGGGAACCATCATCGTGGTGATTGTCGGGGATATACCCTGCGGTATGACCCAGCCTGGCGACTCACAGGAGACCCGGCAGGCGGATCACAAGACGACCAGGCCCAAGACCCGGCGTGTAAGCCGGCGTCGAGCGGCTCACGAGAGAAGGCTCAAACAGAGAAAGACTCTCTGCCGAAGGTTAGAAGACCCGTAATAGGATTCTAGAGAGACTAGTCCTACTCCTACTCGTAGTAGGACTCTATTTGTAAACCTACCCTCTCCACTTATATAAGGAGGGGTAGAGCACCCCTAGAGGGGGAGGAGGGGGACAAGTCCACAAGTTTAGACAAATTAGAGGCTCTCGGGATTAGAGGTAGCAACCAGAACCCTTGTAACCGAGAGATCTCCTTCATCATCAATACCAGACAAGCAGGACGTAGGATTTTACCTCCATCAGAGGGGCCGAACCTGGGTAAATTCCGTGTCTCTCGATTCCGATCAACCCCTTCAAGCCGCCACGTAGTTGCGTCTTCGCCCCGAACCTAAGTCCGTTCACCCAGACATCTGTCGTGACAAATCCACGACAATGATCGTCTTCATCAACATCACCTTCTTCATCACCATCCTCATCTCCTTTTAGCGGTCCACTCTCCCGCACCCTGCTGTAATCACCTACTTGAACCTGGTTCTTTATGCTATATATTATGATCCAATGATGTGTTGCCATCCTATAATGTTTTGAGTAGATTACTTTTGTCCTTTGTGTTGATTGATGATCTAGATTGGTTTGAGTTGCATGTTTTATTATTGGTGCTGTCCTATGATGGTCTCCATGTCGTGCAAGCGTGAGGGATCCCTGCTGTAGGGTTTGCAATATGCTTATGACTCACTTAAGGTGGGTGGCATGAGTGATAGAAACACAGACTCAAGTAAGTAGGTTGTTCGCGTATGGGAATAAAGAGGACTTGAAACCTTATAATGCTATGGTTATGTTTTACCATAATGATCTTTAGTAGTTGCGAATGCTTGCTAGAGTTGAAATCATAAGTGCATATGATCCGAGTAGAGAAAGTATGTCAGCTTATGCCTCTCCCTCATATAAAATTGCAATAATGATTTCCGATCTTGTTAACAATCTCCTAGGATAATTACGCACATCGACCCATCATTATTCCACACTCGCTATTTTTAATATATTGTAATATTATGATAACATCACCTATATTTATATTTTAGTTCTCCAATATCATGCAAAGCTATCCTCTTCATACCCACAACGTAGTCCCATTTCTCATTTCTAGTTGGAAGCAAACGTTCGGTGTACGTAGAGTCGTATCGGTGGCACATAGGACTTGAGAGAATATTGATCTCACCTTTAGCTCCTTGTGGGTTAGACACTCCATACTTATCACTTCCATCATTGGAAATTTCTATGATGATTCCTTGCACTTGGGAATTATCAAGCTCTTTTCCGGCGCCGTTGCCGGGGAGCAATAGCATGGGATTGATATTCTCGTGTATGATTGTTTGCTTTCTTCACTAGATAGATTTTGTTTGCCCTTTTTTACTTTCTGTAGTTGTGGGTGAAACAAAAAAATTAAAAAATTAAAAATACAGAAAGAGTTACTTGCCCCCTTTTCCTAAGAAGTTTTTCAAAAAGAAAAGTGATTGGAAGGTTGTGCATTGGAGAAGTGAGGGTCGACCTTGAACACTTGTGTTCATGCTCATGGAAACAATGTAGAATTTTTCATGGAATCTTCTGAAAAATAATGATCACCTTGTATATATCCATTGTATTATAAAAATAATGTGCCAAAATTTAATTTTAGGATGATTAGATTGCTTGTTTGTTGTGTGTGAAGTGCAAAAAGAGAAACTTTGGCTGTAGTGCGTGAATTTACATTTTTTACTGGATGTCAAAAGTTTCTAAAATTTTACATAGTACTGCAATGAATTTGTTTTAATAGTTCTTAAATTTTTCGAATTTTTTGACCTATATAAGTATACGAAGTTTCCAGATTACTACAGAGTGTCATGTTTTTAACAGATTCTGTTTTCTATGCATTGTTCTCTTTTTTTGATGAATCTATGGCATGTATCGGGGGGTATGAACCATGGTGAAGTGGGACTACAGTAGATATAATGCTAATATGAATTTGGAATTATTTCACAACAGTACTTAAAGTAGTAATTTGCTTTATTATACTAACTGATCTCACGAGGGTTTTGCTAAGATTTGTGTGAATGTAGTGTTCGAAGATCGAGGAGGTATCTATATAAGAAGAATACGGAGAGACAAGAGTTCAAGCTTGGGGATGACCAAGGCACCCCAAGTAAATATTTCAAGGAGACTCGAGCACCTAAGCTTGGGGATGCCCAAGAATGCATCCTATCTTTATTCTTCAACAATTATCGGTATACCTCGGTTTTTGTTTTGTTCACATGACATGTGTCTTTAATGTTTGACTTTTCCTTTATGATCCCTTCTAGTATGAAAAAGTCCTTGATGGATTTGTATAATTCTCTTTGTTCTTCACATAAATCTTTTGAGTACGGATTTGGAGAATGCTCTTTGTGCTTCACTTAAATTTTTGAGTATGGCTTTATAGAACGCTCTTTGTGCTTCACTTAAATCTTTTGAGTATGGCTTTATAAAATGCTTCGTATGCTTCACTTATATATTCTGAGCTTGGAAATTGGTTAATATATATTAATTAAGAATTCTCTATGAACTTCACTTATATCTTTTAGAGTATGAATATAATGATCATCAGAAATTTGGCTTGGAAGACTATCATTGAAATATCATGCCTAGCTAAAAAGGCATTAAAGAAAAGCGCTTGTTGGGAGACAAACCAACACTTTTACTTTCTATTTTGATGTTTTAAAATTATTAAGCTACAGTAGTAATCATTTTTTTGTGCCTTTCATTTCAATAAAGTACCAAGTAAAGCCTTCGGGATAGTATGGATACTTGCTTGATTGATTCTGTGCAAAAACAGAAAGTTTTGCGTCCAGTATTTGAATTGTCTGATTTTACTGTAGAGTCAAACAATTCTGAAATTTTTAAAAAACAATTATATGCAAATTATGTGATAGTTACAAATTTTTAATAATTTTTAGAGTCAGGGAAGTATGGTGATCATTCAGATCTTTACAGACTATTCTGTTTTTGACAGATTCTGTTTTGCATGCATAGTTTGCTTGTTTCAAGTGTTCCTATAGCTTATATTGAGTAATATAAATTATGGGAATGATATAATACAGTAGGTATCATGGGGAAACAATTATGAATCTTGTCTTGACAGTACCTAAGTGAATGACTTATCTTTATTACACTAACCCTTCTCATGAAGTTCCGTTAAATTTTGTGTGATTGAAGTTTTCAAGTTTTGGGTGAGATACCGATATGAGGGGAATAAAGAGTGACAAGAAACCAAGCTTGGGGATGTACAATGCACCCCCAATGTAATATTAACGGAACACTCAAGCGTCTAAGCTTGGGGATGCCTTGGAAGGCATCCCCTCTTTCGTCTTCAACACTATCGGTATATCTTACTTGGAGCTATATTTTTATTCATCACATAATATGAGTTTTGATTGGAGCATCATTTTATTTTTTTCCTATGTTAGGTGTTATTTTTAATCTTGTTTTTCAATAAAAAGTTCCAAGAATTGCCTTAGGATGCTTGCATTGCATGTTTTATGCGTGTTGTGTAAAAAACAAAAACTTTGCTGTAGTGTTTTAATTTTCATATTTTATTGGAACGTAGAAAGTTTCTGAAATTTTCACAAAGTGTTTTAATATAAATTCCTTAGCATTTCCTAAATTTTCATAATTTTTAGAGTTCCATAGGTACATTGGTTTAATAAATTACTACAGACTGTTCTGTTTGGATAGATTGTTGTCATAGTTTTGTTATCTACTTATCCTATCGTTTCCATAGCCTATATTGGTAGATATAAATTGTGGAAATGATAGTATACAGATCCTATTGTTTGAAAATTATTGTGCAACTTGTCTTGGCAGTATAAGAAGTGTTGATTTGTTCTTATGTGTACTAACCTATCTCACGAGTTCTTTTTGAGTTTTGTGTGGATAAAGTTTTTGAGAATAGGTGAAACCGGGATATGAGAGGATTGAACAAGATAAAAAAGCTTAAGCTTGGGGATTACCAAGGAACCCCAAGAAAATATTTCAAGAACTCTTAAATATCAAAGCTTGGGGATGCTATGGATCATACCTCTCTTCATCAACAATTATCGATTAGCCTATGTTGAGCCTAAATTTTATTCATTCACATGATGCATGCTATTTTTGGAGTGCAATCTTTATTTTGTTTGTTGTTTAAATAAAATCATTTGATCTGAAATTTTTAATAAGGGAGAGTCCTCACGTGGCTATTTAACTAATTGACTATGTATTGATCTTCACTTTTATCTTTTTGGAGTAGTTTGTCATTCACTCTCGTGCTTCAGTTATATCCTATGGGTAAATGGTTGAATGAACTGAATATCATAAATCCAAAATTCAAAATGCTACATATACTTATCCCATGGGGAGTAGTGACTTCACAAATAATAGGTATAGGTGGTGAAATTTATTGAAATTTAGCAGAGGATGCATTGGTCACTTGAACAATTCATGAAAGAATATTGAAGGAAGAGAGATTTAACATATAAATATACTATCTTGGACATCTTCTTTGATTGTGATTACCCATTAATTATTTTCAAACTTGAGAAAATTAGTTGAAGTTGGACAAGGAAGATAACATGATGAGTTATGGTTGAATATATTTGCATAGAAGTTATATTGTTATGGATCCTCCAACATGTGGTGCTTGCTTCCACCTCATACTAGCCAAAGCTTCCGCACCAAGTAGGAATACTACTTGTGCACCCAAACACCCTTAAACCAGTTTTGCCATCAGAGTCCACTATACCTACCTATGGATTGAATAACATCCTTCAAGTAAGTTGTCATCATTGCAAAAAGCAATAAAAATTTCTCCTAAATATGTAAGATCTTTTATTGTAAGGTAAAATAAGTGTTGTACGACTTTGTGATGACAAAGAAATAAAAGCGATGGAGTGCATAATAAAGTTTGCTATCACAAAGGGCAATACAACATGACGTTCCTTTACATTAAGAGTTTGCGCATCCAAAAACAAAAAGCGCATGACAACCTCTGCTTCCCTCTACGAAGGGCCTATCTTTTATTTTTCTAGTACTTACCTTTATACAAGTGTCATGGTGATCTTCACCACTTCCTATATTTCGCCTTTTTCTCTTGGCAATCATCATGAGGTGGGGAAAGATCCGAGCGTATATGGAAATCCAAATATATTTGATCATGAATTATTATTGTTGACAATTATCTATATGATAAATACGTTGGGAGGCGAAACATTAAGCCTCTATCTTTCTCTATGTTCGATGGATGCTATTTGTTCTAAAATATGCTTTGAGTGCTAGCAATCATGGATGACTATATGATAGTTGAGTATGTGGAATTTGCTAAATCAAAGCTCTTACATAGACCCTTCCTGAAAATAAGATGAATTGCAATTGTTTGATGACTAGGAATATGGTTTGTTAGTTTTCAAGAAGCTTTCTGGTCTATACTTTAACATTTGAATAGCTTGTTACTCGATCATGAGAAGTTTTATGAGATGACCTACTATTTATGACATATATTGATGATAGAAAAAGTGATTGAAATTATCATTGACCAAACTTATGCACTTGCTAGCATTCACACTTCATAAATTATTTCTTTTATCATTTACCTACTCGAGGACGAGAAGGAATTAAGCTTGGGGATGCTTATACGTCTCCAACGTATCTATAATTTATGAAGTATTCATGCCATGTTTGCAATAATTCTATGTGATTTTGATATGATTTTACTAGAACTAACCCGGGGTGACGTTGTTTTCAGCAGAACTACCGTGGTGTTGCTTTTATGCAGAAATAAAAGTTCTCGGAACAAGATGAAAATTTACGGAGAATATTTTTGGAAAATATAAAAAATACTGGAGTGAAGAGTTACCCGAGAGGAAGGCAGAGGAGGCCACAAGACCCAAGGGTGCGGCCACACCCCTAGGCATGACCACCAGGCTTGTGGGCCCCTCGAGAGTCCACCGACCTCCCTCTCAGCTCTATAAATCCTCAAATATTCCAAAACCTCCGGGGAATAACCTAGATCAGGACTTGCGCCGCCACACACCTCCAGAGCCATGAAAAAACAATCTTGGCCCTCTTCGACACCCTGCCGGAGGGGGTCACCATCACCGAAGGCCATCTTCATTGTCCCAGAGGGGCCACCAAACCATGGAGGCCAAGGACCAGAGAGAGAACCTCTCCCCACAGAGGGGGAGGCCATGGAGGACGAAGCACGAGGGGGAGAACCTCTTCCCCTCTCTCCCGGTGGTGCAGGAGTGCCATCAGGGAACCATCACCACGGTGATCGTCTTCATTAACATCACCTTCTTCATCACCACCCTCATCTCCTTTTAGCGGTCCACTCTCCCGCACCCCGCTGTAATCACCTACTTGAACATGGTGCTTTATGCTACATATTATGATCCAATGATGTGTTGTCGTCCTATGATGTTTTGAGTAGATTACTTTTGTCCTTTGGGTTGATTGATGATCTAGATTGGTTTGAGTTGCATGTTTTATTATTGGTGTTGTCCTATGGTGCTCTCCGTGCCGCGCAAGCATGAGGGATCCCTGTTGTAGGGTTTGCAATATGATTATAACTCGCTTATGGTGGGTGGCGTGAGTGATAGAAACACAAACTCGAGTATGTAGGTTGTTTGCGTATGGGAATAAAGAGGACTTGATACCTTATAATGCTATGGTTGGGTTTTACCTTAATGATCTTTAGTAGTTGCGAATGCTTGCTAGAGTTCCAATCATAAGTGCATATGATCCAAGTAGAGGATGTATGTTAGCTTATGACTCTCCCTCATATAAAATTGCAATAATGATTTCTGATCTTGTTAACAATCTCCTAGAATAATTCCGCACACTGACCCATCGTTATTCCACACTCGCTATTTGTAATATATTGTAATATTATGATAACAACACCTATATTTATGTTTTAGTTCTCCGATATCATGCAAAGCTATCCTCTTCATACCCACAACATAGTCTCATTTCTCGTTTCTAGTTGGAAGCAAACGTTCGGTGTACGTAGAGTCGTATCGGTGGCAGACAAGACTTGAGAGAATATTGATCTTACCTTTAGCTCCCTGTGGGTTCTACACTCCATACTTATCACTTCCACCTTTTTAAATTGCTACGACGATTCCTTGCACTTGGGGATTATCACGTAGCCACTCAAGGAACATGCTTTGGAGGCGAGCGACAAGGTGGCGAGCAAAGAGGACGCTTCCATCTTTGGAGGCGAGAGTGAGATGATCGAGCATGGGATTTTCCCTTCGGTCATGGAGGAGAGTGATGATGTGCCATCTTCGGCCTTCATCCATGGCGACGGTAGCGAGATGGTTGAGCATGGGTGTTTCCCTTCGACCACGGCGGCGTTTGGAAATGAGTTGAGAGACTTTTTCCACCATATTGAGAGTGAGAGTGCCTTCACCACTAGTCCCATACATGTTGAGTTGCCACAATTCCCATGCGAGGAGAGCCACAATCCCCACCACTTGAGTGAGACGAGTGACTCCACCATATGTGAGTTTGAGTGCACCTACTTTGTGGGAGTGTGTGAGCCACCACCACATAGGGAGAGTGAGGTAGTTGAGATGGCATGTGAGACCACTATAATTTCTAACAACTTAACCTCTACCTCTATTGTGTATTCTCATTTAGTGATAGGCCCCATACATGATGACGCGCTGATCCTCGACGACTTAATCCTTACTTTGGACAAGACGATGGACATGGTGGATGATGATGCACCCCCCACATGGTTCCATCACGATGAAGATGACCCCGAGTTGGTCTATGCCACCTCACCTACACCACATCAGTGGAATGAAAAAGGTAACATAGGTGAAGGTGTTGCTCTTGTCCCATTAGTGGACATTGATTGCTTCCATGATGTCGATCCACCTATTGCCATGCTTCATGATTATGCGACTTCCTCATGTAATAAATTGCCCATTTATGATGTGTTTGACAATTCTCATGTGGAGTCTATTGCTTGTGTTGCCATGTTGCATAGGATTTCTTGTGAGAATTCTGTTAGTCACATAATGTTTGACAATCCGCTTGACTTGTCATATGCTATGCGTGAAATTCCCCATATTGCATCTTTGCAATATCACCATAGTGACTATGCATACACCATAAAATAAATCCCATTTGTTCATATGGCATAGATGACAAACCCATGGTTATTGGCATTTGTTTTTCTTATGATGATATTGCCCTGCTTCCTTTGCATCATTTGCGCAATAATTCTCGTATGACATGCCATGACCACCTAGCTTCGAATATGCATTGTTTTGAATGTTGTCCATATTCTCCATATGATGCTCCCACTATTGAACATGAGGAGACCCCCATAGTTTCCTCATACATCATAGGAGATTTTGTTCCATCCCATCCATTGCATGATCCCATTCATTATGTGCACAATATGCTTGCCATTGATATGAATAAGATGCTTGTGCCACATACTTGCTACAATTTGAGTCCCAATCATGTTAACCATAATACCTATCATTGCATGATGGATGATGTATTCCTATACCATGCCTCAAAATTCTTTGAGCATTGCTTATCTTGTGCTAACTCTCACGTACACATACACATCATGATGCATGATGTGTACATTTACCACGCGCACACCTTGTTTCGTGTGTTTCCTTTTTGTTTAAGGTACTCATGAACATCCGTCAACCTCATAATCCCATGAGTTGACGAAAAGAGCTCTTCAGAGCACCGATGCTTTGGGATTCACCGTAATGTGTCTCCAACCATTCCCCTAGCGCAAGGACTATGCGCCTCTATTCTACATGGTTATGGATTATTGTGCATTATCTATCCTTTCCCCATATTGCCATGTTCACTTTGCATGATATGCTCATTTCTATGCCTTTGTCATGCATTTGTGACCCATGCTTTTGCATTACGTATGAACCATGACTCTCGTATTTGTATGTGTATTTTCAAGCTTGGTGGAGATATTAGTATCTATTGCCATGTTGGCTTTGTGAGCCATGCCTATGATGACACTTTGATCATGTTTTGTGCTCGTGATATGTCATGCGCATCGCCTATGCCTATTAATTTCTCACATGTCATGATTGCCATGATTTCCTCTAGTACGTTCATCTTCACACTACTAGTTTGCACTACAACATCACTATGCTTGCTTATGTTGCATCACCGATGTGCTCCTTTTATGCGGTTGATGAAAACCATTGCCATGCTTTGCACATTGATTGCTACTTGCTTGACTTGATTGCTTCACACATGTTGAACACTTGCTCTTTCTATTGTGTTGAGTGCCTCACTATCTTCACTACACCATATGCACATTATGCTTGGATTATCTTACACTCTCGGTTGCACCATGTGTTTAAACCCTTCATTCTACTTGGTGTTGTGAATGATTCCTATGCCTATCATAGACCTTTAATTGATTGCTTTGTGCATGATTGCTGTGACCATGAGGTAGATGCTTATTATATTGTCACACATATTTGCATCCCTACCTCACCTTGGCATACTTGCTCCCATGATTACATTGCTTGTGCTCAATTTGTATGCTCACCTGCCATGTCACAATCCCTTGTCACACCATATGTTATGCATGATGACAACACTTGTGTGGTGATTCACCACTTGAATGCTTGGTTTGGCACTAACGCTAACCACATTTGTTTTTACAAGTGTTTGTTGTCCTTGCTCGTTTTGAAGGAACTACAAGATGGTGAGACATTGGAGAGTGCACCCTTAGAGCTTGATGATAATGAGTGCTCGGTGATCGTCCACTTATACACGATGATGCCATCTCCTTCCCACAGTGATTTCAATCTTGATCCGAGGACGGATCATCCCCAGGGGGAGGGGATGATGTGGAGCATCCTATGGACATCACCATGGCAAGAGCCCCTTTGACAACTGATACGTGCCAAATCTACTCCACATACATAAAGGTGAATCATCTCCTTTACACGTGTTCACTTGACCCCTTTGAGGATGGTATACTACTTGACATTCCTCTCATGTGCATGCATAGGTATTGCCGGAGCTTCATGGATGACGAGGAGGAGTGTCAGCACCTATGTTCGACTACAACATCTGCGAGGGAAGCTTGGAAGAGAAGGAAGAAGAAGCGAGGACAAGACTCTGGAAGTCCCGGACCTTTCGGCCTTCCCGTGACCTCCGGACCCTAGACCTTCTGCCCTGCCCGGAACTTCCGACCTCTGGCGCACCCGAGGCGTACCAACTCTCGAGAGATCCCGGAACCTAGCCGGACCTTCCCCGGAACTTCCGGCCCATCCCTAAACTTCCGGCCTGCGTACATCCAGTCGGGCCCAAGGCCCATGCACCACTTTCTCAACCCCACTTCTCCCTAGACTATATATACTCACCTCCCACCTCCATTCTAGGGTTATCTATGGTTTTGATCTTAGTAAGTTGAGCCTAGCTCCTTCCACTACCTCTCCCATGGAGTAGATGCCTATATAGGAGAAGATTCCTAGTGGATGTCAAGGCCCCTTACGAGGGAAGATCCTACAGGATATCAAGGCCCCATATCCCCATGGGATTTGGGATGAACTCTACCATGTATCCTTCTTTCCCTTTGTTGTTCATGTACCTTGTGGATCTTGTGTGTGGTGAGTCTAGTGGATGTGTGATTAGACTTGTTCTTGAGTGTTTCCTCTTGTGATTTCCCGTTCGTGTTCTTTGTGTTGTTTGTGGAATCCCCCTGCAATTTGTGAAAGATCAACACACACGGGCTTGCCCAGCATCAAAAGATGCTTTCACAGACGGTCTTCTCTATGTGCATGCCATCGATGTGGTGACGTACACTTCGGAATTTCCAGTAAGGTAATTCCTAGAACAATGATTTCTTCTGAAACAATTGGTCCTTGGGTGATTTTTTTGACGTCGATCCGGATCCCTTGCCAATCGCAACTTAATTTTTTTGAACCATGTTGTGGACTACTTTCCCATCATAGGGTCTTGGGATCATTCCTTTATCTACCGCACCATCAAATTCAGCTGCCATTTTTTTGTAAGGGTGATCTCTCCTTAAGAACCTACGATGACGCAAATAGACCATCTTGCGCGAGTTGGAAAAATATCTGCTCGATGTCCAATCTGTTGGGGAACGTTGCATGGGAAACAAAAAATTTGCCTACGCACATGCAAGATCTATCCGTGGAGATGCATAGCTAAGAGAAGGGGAGTTTATCTACATACCCTTGTAGATCGCTAAGCGGAAGCGTTAAGAAACGCGGTTGATGTAGTCGAACATCTTCGGGATCCAAATCGCAAGCGGTCCCGCGATCCAATCACAATCTAGTGTCAAACAGATGGCACCTCCTTGTTCAACACACGGATAGCTTGATGATATCCTCGCCTTCGGGGCAAAGTAGTAGATGAGTTCCGGCAGCACGACAATGTGGTCACGGTGGTGGTGAAGAACAATCTCTGCAAGGCTTTGCCAAGCACAACGGAAACTATGATGGAGGATAAACTAGAGGGGGCGGGGTTGACGGCACACGGCTTGGGGAAATCTTGATGTGTTCCGGGTTCTAGCCCTTCCCCTCTATTTATATGTTCAGCCCTGGGGTTGTTTCTTGGAGAAAGAGCCTCCTTAAAGTCGGTTTGGTACACAAGGCAAGAGTCCTCCTTGGACTCCAGGATGAGACGCCAGGGTTCGTGGCGTCTAGCCCCCGGCCTTTGCAAAAATCCTTTTACACCTTCCTAAAGCATCATGGGATTTACCCCTTGGCCCAAATAAAGTGTTCTTGTACCCAAACATTTCATGAAACATATGAAACCCCTTCCGGTGAATTCTAGAACCCTTCCGGAGACCAAACACGATTATCCCATATATCAATCTTTACCTTCGGACTATTCTGGAGCTCCTCGTCATGTCCGTGATCTCATTCGGAGCTACGAACATCCTTCGGTCACCAACATAATAACTCAACTATACTTATATCGTCACCAAACGTTAAGTGTGTACACCCTGCGGGTTCGAGAACTATGCGGACATGACCGAGACACCTCTATGGTCAATAACCAATAGAGGGACCTGGATCCCATGTTGGTTCCTACATATCTACGAATATCTTTATTAGTTGAACCTCTATGTCAAGGATTCAGTCAATCCCATATGCAGTTCCTTTGTTCAATGGTATGTTGCTTGCCCGAGATTCGATCGTTGGTATCTCCATACCTAGTTTAATCTCGTTACAATTAAGTCTCATTATGACTCGTTCCATAATACAAGATCCCGCGGATAAATATTTCACTTTGTTTGCAAGCTCATTATGATGTTGTATTACCGAGTGGGCCCAAAGATACCTCTCTGTCACACAGAGTAACAAATCCCAGTCTTAATCCATGCCAACCCAACAGACACCCTCGTAGATACCTATAGAGCACCTTTATAGTCACCTAGTTACATTGCTATGTTTGATACACACTAGGTACTCCTCCGGTGTCAGTGAGTTGCATGATATCATGGTCATAGGAACAGATACTTGACATGCAGAAAACAATAGCAACAAATTGACACCGGAGGCAAGTAGAGGCAAGTACCAAAGAACGTTGAAAGGGATTCATGTAGAGGCAAGTACCAAAGAACCTTGAAAGGGATTCATGTCTTGATCTCTTCATCCATTTTGTACTTGTCCTTTTCTCTCCCGCACTTGTATCGTGCATGCTTTCATAGACGACATGAACTCAAATCTTGTTCATCACTACAGTACAACATACAATCACTGACACAAGCGTGTATCTTCTGGACATAAAGTTCTAATGGACAAACAACTTTCTTTGCTTTGTTTACGCTTTTGGGGAGCAAATTATCTTCTGGAAGAATGTCTTTGAAAAGACTCAACAACTCTATGAAGGCCTTGTTTGATAGACCACTTTCTCCGTTAAATCTAAGAAGTACCAGTGTGACACTCAACTTGGAATATTTCCTTTTGCAACCTGTATAAAATCTTTCTTGGAGGCCGCATCAATGGTTGGGAACTTCTTGTACTTGGCTACATCTATTTATGGGCCCTGGAAATTTGCAATCATAGCAGCAAAATCAGGCATATCATCAAGGTCGGTGTCATCTGCTTCACACTCTTGGTTTTTCTTTGGGGGGTTTCGCATGACACTCTTCCTTCTATAGCTTGACGTCTGAGCCCCGAGTTTAAATTCAACGCCCATGCGACTCTAATCGGGGTTTGGCACCTCGTTGATTGGAACATCGCCAACATGCAGGTTATTACCTTCATCCATAACTGTATCTTCACCGTGTCTAGACCATCATGTGTATCCACCCATGAATCCCCTCTTATATAAGTGTAACTCAACCTCCTCAATTGGATGTGACACCGTAATCCTTGCATGGATAGAGGACGGAATCTTGTTTGCCAATTCTCTTCTTTGTCCATTCAGCGAAAGCCATGAACTCCGGCGTGCCATCCACATACCTTGAGCTTGTCCGATCCCCCATCCAATCAGATCGTTCCATCTGCACATGCGAGGGGTAATTCAAAAATATATTAATATATGGATTAATGGATGCACAAAGATGCATGAATAAATTGTAAGATTTTATTTTCAAAATTTATGGAGGGCATTGCATAATGTCATCCCCCCATGCGATGACACTAATCAATGACCAATCAATTTACACGTATCATCAGTAGTACCCTTATATGAATTTAATACCTTAGTTAGGCCACTCAAAAAAGAATACCTTAATTAATTAGCAGCAGCATGACAAGACAACGGGGTCAAGGAGCAGAGCTTAGTGGGGCACCTGCGTGAAGTCCGAGCTCCACTACCCCGCCTACGACTGCAAGGGACGTTCTCTAGTCACACCGGCACTAACCATGAGGATTGAGCTCCTCCTATATCTCCCGCGGCCGATTGAGGATTGACCTTCTATGCCGCTGCCACCGTCGACCGAGTGAGGATGGACTTATTATAATGCTGACACCACCGACCGACTTGGGATTGACCTCCTATTCGGTAGCCGCTACCTTTGTCGCCGCCCACATCTCTATCAGCATAACGTTTTTTTGGGGGGGGGGTATGAAGAGTGGCTATTTACTGCCCCATATGTACCGGGTAGCACATCACAAACAGTCATGTTACAAAAACCATATATCACGCACCTTTCCATCTCACACGATTTGGTTTGGAAACCATGTGCTGTCTACAACAAAGTGCGATAAATAGTTCCCCGATCGTTATTTGACCCCCATAGTTTCACTGTCTTCCCAAATCCCTAAATAGTCTCCAAATCCCTAGCCCCCAAATTCCCTAGCATGGCTCTGACATTGGGGGAATGAGGACAATGTTGATGGTTTTAGTGTGGCTGCTCCAATTAGTACAACCACTCTTGACGGTGGTCACCACCGAGCACTTGCCAAAGGTCATTAGGAGGCCGGTGTACTATGAATGCAAAACGTCTTGTCAGGTCCCAATCATTCCACGTACATTTAGCATCTACAAAGGAAGAAGCTCACTCTATCCATCCTGAATTGGACCCCCTCCCCCTCTCTTAGGAAAATGATCAAATGTCGGATCCAAAGTATGACTCCAGAAGACTGAGTTTCATTCTGAGTTTTGTGCCATAGAGAAGTACCAAAATTTGAGTTGTGTGCACGGATACACTCCCGCACGACATGTATGAACGGAGGGATTCAACATTGCCACACGGTTTCTCGATTGCCCCTTAGAGGTTAGTGCATGCTAAGTTCATCCTTTAAGTTCAATTAATGACCCCACTCACCCGGATTATTTAACATTCATGAGGCTTGTGCCTTTGTTAACTGGTTGGATGATGAATGGCATGGTAGAGCTCGGAGTGTTATCACAAAGCTTGCGGAAGATAACGTAAATCTGAAGAAGAAACTAACTGATCTGGAGCATACAATCACTATGATGAAGCAAGAAAGAATTAATCACATGCAACAAATGAAAGCAAGAGACAAGAGGAACTAGCATGTCTAGTTGTAGTTAGTCCCATTAGCCATGTTCTATATATGTGTTGTTTGCAATATGATTAGGGGTTTCGTTCAATTATTAATGGCTACATCAATAGGGAGAGATCATCTATTTCATACCAACTGTCCTATGTTAGGTGCTTGTTTCACACCCATTGTGTTTCACATAAGTGTGTGGGTAGTTAAACAATGCATCTAACGAACCGTGTGAATTTTTAAAATGTACCATGTGAAACAATTGGCATATTGCACACATTTGGAATCTCCAACCCGTGTGCGTAATTATCACACTAAGAACTGCACGATAGCAGGAATTTAGAACGATGGGGTACACACAATTGCAGTTGATTATATCGGAATTTTAACCGCTTGCCAAGGCACCAATATAATTTGTCAATCCCCGCTTTTATTGCCATTCCTCTTTTCTTCACACCACGCTTGAGTTGCCACCATCTTCATCGTCCCGTCTAGCCATGCTACACTTACACACACTCCGCAATCTCGTTTTCTCGCTGGTTTTTTACGTAGCGCAGCCATGTCCAGCAATAGCGAGGTCGACAGTTCTGCCAGTCTGCTGTCAAATATGGGGTCAACCTCGGAAACATCTCACTCTTCATCCATGAGTCCAGCGTCGAGCCCTGAACTCAATTTTATCCGGCTCATGGAAGGACATCGCCGCCCGAATCATCAAACGACAACCAAACGAATGAGGAGCCGCTGAAGGACGAAGAAGATGACGATGAGGAGGAGGTGGAATAGTCGAATAAGGAGGACGGCAACGAGGACGACGACCAGGAGCCGCTGAAGGATGATGAAGACAAAGACGATGATGAGGAATGGTCGAACAAGGATGATGACAATGATGACGATGACGAGTAGCCACCAAAGGACGAATAAGACGACAATGATTAGGAGGTGGAGGATTCGTAGAACAAGGAGGATGACGATGCGGACATCAACAATGACAATGGTGACGATGACGAGGACATCAACGATGATGGCCATAAAAAGCCAGTGGTCAGGGGCAAGAAGTGTCCACGTCAAGATGATGGCGCGGGATCATCCAACAACAACAAGAAGAAGTAAAACAGACTGTACTCCTTAACTCTGTTGTTGTTTGCTAATATTTATTCCTTAACTCTTTCTACCCTCTTGATCTCATCTCAAATGGTTAAGAATACATATTCGAAAGTGATCATTCACAATATCCCACGCAATTGGTTTCTTGAATTGTGTGCCCTCTCGAGCACACAATTCATAATAACAAATAATATGTGGTGTCTAGAACTATAGCACACAATTCTGATTACCGAACTATTTCCAATGTATCACACATACCTTGTTACACCAAACCATTTATCTTCTTCCATATCATTGCAAACAGTTCATGTGAGTGATATGTATGCCTTACGCAACACACATATGGATCTATGTAACCGCTTGTGATATATTATATCTTTGCAAACAGTTCTACATTTTGAACTGTATGCCATACATCGCACACACTCTGTTTGCTTAACCGTTTGTGCCATTTTGCCTCATCACAAATAGTTCATAAATTTTAACTGTATGCCACGTATCGCACACGCACCTGTTATCTGAATCATAGTTGATGGACCCACCATCTCACATAGTTCATGTTATTGGCGATGGAGTTAGAACTATATTGTTTGCGATTCGTCCGCTGCACATAGTTTGGTCGAAGGGTCTCTGATACAAGTGTCGTCTTTGGACCTTCCTATAGTACTGAGGGATTTTGGATGCACAAGTAGTATCTCTACTTAGTGGGAAGTTTTGGCTGGCAAAATATTATGAGCAAGCACCACAAGTTAGAGGATCCATGCCAATATAACGTCTATGTGAATATAATCAAACACAACCCATTAAATTGACTTCCTTGTCCAACTTCAACTAGTTAATCATGCATAGAATATTTAATGGGGGTTCACAATCATTGTCCAATATAGTATATTTATATGTGAGACCTCTCTTTCAATATTAATTTTTTCATGAATTGCATAAATGACCAATGCTATGTTTGTCAACTTCTAACAAATTTTATTAATTATACCCGTTTTACGTGTATCCACCACTCCCCATGGGATTAACATTGATCTATTTATTATTTTCATTGCTAAGATTGATGAAAGAAGGTAAATCAAACAAACTCAAACTACACTTTATTATAAAACTTTGGTACTCGATTAGATAGGTAGATAGATCACGATACAAGCACTCAAAACTAGGTCATGCTAAAAATGTATTCATCTAAACCATAATATAACTAAGGATCGAACTAAAATAGATAATGATGGTAAAAGGACTGGTGATACGATACCGGGGCACCCCCCAAGCTTGGAACAAGCCAAGGGTGGTGCCCATACCCGTGTACTCAAGTTTCTTTCTTGGGTGATGGTGGTGATGAAGTGGTGGGATAGTCCTCCATCTTCAAAGGCATGGGTTCTCCATCAAAAAAGGAAGAGCAGATCAATGGAATCCTAAAATCTACAGCTATGGTCATCCTCTTAAAATGATTCATACTCATAGTTTTGATTTTGTAGGTCATAAATTTGAGCATGAAGATGCTCAATGCGGTCATGAAGCTTTAAGATAGCCTCTCCAATGTCCTTGTTGTCCAACTTGTGCTCATGGATGAATTCCGTGATCATGGAATGATTAGCACTCAGACCATGCTCAACTATCCCCTGGCACTTGGACATTTCCTGCTTCACTTCTTGAAGCATGGCCTTCTTGCTTCCCTGCTTATTTAGTCCTTGTATGTTCCAGATGTGGAGCACCCCCTCATGCATCTCAATGGCTTCAGGGTGCTTCATCACCTCCCATAGGTAGGGGTTGATAAGCTTCTCAAAGAACTTGTCCTTGGCCGAGCTTGACGAATAGATAGCCATCTAGATATGACAAAAAACAAGATGAAACAAGAACATAGGGAAAACTTACGATATGGCGGTCAAAACATCAAGCACTATATAATGAATTTTCCCCGCAGGGGACAAGTCTATGAAAGGAAAACGGAGTTAGGAAAGTCCATGAGGGCCCCACAAGCTCGGTAGGCGTGCCCTGGGGGTAGGGCGTGCCCCAGGCTCATCGCTCACTTGTGCACTTTCTTGGTTGTTTATTATTTTTCTAATTTTGTATGTATTCAAAAACGAAAAAAATTCTCTTATGGAACTTTTGGAGTCGGTTTACTTACCGTACCGCATACCCTCCCTTTTTTCAGGATTCTGGAGCATTGTAGAAACTTTCTTTTATGTGCTTATTCTGTGTCATTGTTTGCATAATGTTGGTTTCCTTGTTAATGGGTGTACCTGATATATAATGTTTAATTCTTCGCCCATTAACCACCTTAGGATTCATGCCTTCGACGTTGTTAATCTTGATGGATCCGGAGTGATAAACTTCCATGATGATATAGGGTCCTTCCCGTTGGGAGAGAAGTTTTCTTGCAAAGAATCTAAAATGAGAATTGTATAATAGAACTTGATCACCAATATTAAATTCCAATGTTTGTATTCTTTTTTCATACCATCTTTTAACATTTTCCTTAAACAACTTGGCATTTTCATAGGCTTGTGTCCTCCATTCATCTAGATAGCTCATGCCAAATGACCTTTTTTCATCGAAAAGTTTAAAATCTTAATTAAGTTCTTTAAATGCCCAATATGCCTTATGTTCTAATTCTAGAGGTAAATTACATGATTTTTCCATAAACCATTTTATAGGGGGCAAGGGCCATACCCATATGATTTTTATAAGTAGTTCTATATGCCCACAATGTATCATCTAGTTTTTTAGACAAATTCTTCCTATATCTATTAACTGTCTTTTGCAAAATTAATTAATTTCCCTATTGCTCAATTCAACTTGGCCACTAGATTGAGGATGGTATTCAAATAAAATTCTATGGTTAACATTATATTTAGCTAGGAGTTTACGGAATGCTCCATGAATAAAAGGTGAACCATCATGATATATTAAATATCTCCAAACCTCGGGAAGATAACTTATTTAACCATTTTAATAGAGGTGTTGTGATCAGCACTACTAGTTGGAATAACTTCTACCCACTTAGTAACATAATCACCAACAACTAAAACATGAGTATACCCGTTAGAGGAGGGAAAAGGTCCCATATAATCAAAGCCCCAAACAACAAATGGTTCAATACCGAGTGAGTAATTCATAGGGTCCCTGGATCTCAAAAATTGGAATCTCTGTGTATACCATGCTAGTCCCTGGATCGAACTTGCTAGCATACACAATACTCGATGAAATAATACAAAGTTCAATCACACACTTTATTACATCGAGGTCCTCAAAAGAGTATTTATTACAATAATATGGCTGAAGGCCATCTAAATAAAATAACCGTGGAAGCTTCAAAGGTAAATGAGTCCATCAACTCCGCTGGCAAAACTGAGTGCAGAACAACGACCTATCGCACCTTAATCATCGCCGGAAAACTTTGCAACATGAGACGTTACAGCCATGTAGGTCAGCACATGGAATATGCTGGCAATCTCACACCATAGAATAATGATGAAAAATTACTATCTCTATATGCAATTTTTGGCTGGTGGAGGCTCTAAGTTTAATTTTGCATAATGCCAATTTTTTCCAACAACAAAGGAATAAATTTTTATTTACTACCAAGTTTATGCCATTATTGAGAAGGTTCCTCCAAAAATTCCCAAGTCATTAATAACCCAATTCATTAATTAAATAGAGTGATAAGATCAACCGATAATTCACTTCTAGATACTAAAAGTTGTCCATAACCAGGGACACGGCTAATCATGATTAGTTTATACATTCTGCAGAGGTTATGCACTTTTCCCCACAAGACTCAACCACCTCCATGATCGGAAGATCGAGACATAGTCTTTCTGAATGTGCTCCCCTTAACCCTGGATAGGCCGGTACACCTACTTTCCCCTACATCTGCTAGCCTACCCGGAAAGGCTCACACAAACTTACTCAACTATGTCAAATCCCATAATGGCTTGTGGCTGCACACGGAAGTTTCTAGGCATGAAATATCATATGATCCCTTTGAGCCTGGGTGGCGTCCTATAGGGTGATCACACGGGTCCTCCGGGATCCCCCAGGGCAAGCACTAGATTCTCCAGGTGCCCCAACCATTCCACCGAGAGTTGTGTTAATGTTGCCACCTTAAGGTTATCCAAATTATTATGTATCTCTCATAACTTACATGAATCACACATACCAATCCCCATCTACGAGCATGACTAAGCAATATATAAGCATAACGAATATTCCCGGAGTCATCAAGGTCATAGGTTCCTACCTCATGAACTACATAGCAATACCATAATTTCTCAATCCTACTCATGCAATTTGTAAGAGCGAATCTAATGCATAGTAAAACTAGGTATAGGAAAGTATGATCAAAGTGTGAACTTGCCTTGCTGACGTTCGTTAAACTCTAAAGATTTGTAGTATACTGCCTCGCACTCCGGACAATCTAGCGTGACAACAATAAGCATACAATAAGAAATCATGATCACAATCAATTAAACAAGATTATATGCAAAACCACAAAAAAAGAAACGAACAAGTTTCTGGACAGAAAGTATTTTTAACAGAAGAAAATATTATAAAACTTTAGTTTAACATAAAGTATTTCCTACTAGTTGTCATTACCAAAAATAATCAATTAAAAAGTTTTTATAAAACAAAAGTTGTGGCCTATTTAAGAATAGAACTCAAATCTGTCTAGATAAAGTTTTATAAAAACAAAAAATATTTTTCTATTGGTTCTCTTGATACATATAACACACAGAAAACTATAGCAAAAAGAATTTCTCAAAAACCTATTTTTAAATAAAAGTTATGCCCAAATTAGTGTTTAACACAAATCTGTTTAAACTTAGAATTTAAAAGTTCAAAAATATTTTTTGTTGGTTCCACGTGATAGATGGGATTTTTTTGAATCACTAGGAAAAATATCATCGAAATCGGAGTTGTAGAATTAAAGATACAAGAAAAATCGGGATCTAATCTATATACGAGATTTTTTGGTGAAAACGTTAAATCGCGGCAGATTACGGGTGCGAGCTTGTGTTGGTTAAGGTTGGGCGCTGCGGGGCTGAGCAAGCGGACGGCTTCGACCTAACTATTTTGGAGTGGGTGGCTAAATAAAACTGAACTGAACGGTTGACTCGATCTAAACCGAAAAGAAACGGAACAAGGGAAGAAGAACACGAAGAGAGGAGCTCTCGTTGCTTACATTACAGAGAAGAAATGGAACAAGGGAAGAAGATGGCGATGGGGAGATCGAGGGCGACCAATTTTTGCTGAAGGTGGAGATTGGTGATGACAGAAGCGAGCGGGGCGTCGAGGTGAACTCCGTGAACTACGAAGGCGTTAAGAGATCGAGGCGGTCGCTGTAGATGAAGATGAGAGACAAGAGCTTGTCAAAACCATTCTAAGGATCGAGAGAAGTCGAATTGCAGAAAACAAAGGCTCGGGATAGCTCACTGGTGTTGGAATCCAACGATGAACCACAGCTTCTGTGGCGAGATCCAAACGGCGAGAGCTCCGAGTATGGGCATTGGGGTTTGGGGGAATCGGTCGAGGAAAGTCGTGGGTTTTTATGTTACATCTTGCTTGGACGAGGGGAAGATTAGAGATATGATTTCCACGGGTTTGAGCCGAAGATGGTGTCCACTTTTATAGAGAGCTGGACTCTGTTTCGTGTTCGTGCAGGGGAAGAAGATTGAGGCGGGCCCGGATGCTAGGGGTAAGAGAGAGAAGGAGATCGAGAGAGAAAGGCAACTACTTATGTTCAGCCGGATGCAGGCAGCCCAATCGGCATCCGCGTCGCGCGAGGGACACACGTTTAGTGGGGCCAACAACCGCTTATTCCTTTTCCAGCCGAAGCACCTCCTCCACTCATTTTCTATCAAAATTGTTCTCTCGTCTTCCTCTCTCTCTGCTTTCACATCTCACTCGAGAAGGAGTCATCGTCACATTTGCCATGTCGCCGCCGCGTTTCCTGCGTGAGCAGTCAGTCGCGGTTGGAAGATATGCTGGAAAGGGAGGCACGGAGTTGCTGTTGCGACGGTTGCCCCCGACGCATGAAGACGACAACGCTGCAAAGAGTTGACGGAGCTGTTTTGGTGAAGTGATTCTACTTTGCTTTGTCGGTGTCACGACGCCGTTGCCGTCCTGCCATGGCTATCATGCTACGAGTCGATGCTGCCATGGCCTTCATGCTGAAAGCCGGTGTTGTGACGGCGGCTCAACTGCTGCGACGGTGCCGCCGTCTTGCCAAGGACAACAGGCTGCGAGTCGGCGCTGCCATGGCCTTCATGCTGCGAGCCCGTGCTGCCATGACGGCTCAACTACTACCATGGCGGCTTGGCTTGCTCCGTCGACGCTGCGACGAAGATGCTGCAATGATGGCTTGCTCTGCTCCGGTGATGCTGCGACGGCTCCGTCATGCTATGAACTGGTGCTGCGAGGTCGCCGGTGATGCTACGACGGCTGTGCTGCGAGGTCGCCGGAGTTACTTTGAGCTAGTGTTTCCGGCATTCTGTGATGTCACCAGAGCTTGCTACGCAGGTGACGTTATATGTGCGGTATTCTAGATAAAAAGAAAGAAGAAGGAGAGAAGAATATGCTATGTTGACTTTCATCGGACTGCCAGAGATGTCCATATGGTACGGTTCAGAGGCAGATGTTTTTGCCTTTCCTATATCCGGATGACGCCTAGCAATTGCCAAGAGAGAAACACACACGTGTGTGCGTGTGCGGCTTCGGCTCGGTGGGAGTGCTGGCTCGTGCTAGCGAACGCTAGGGTTCGCCTCCCCCTCGCTAGCGTGGGCTGGCTTGGGCGTGGCCTGGTGGCTGGCCCAAATGCTGGCCTTTCTTTTTTGTTTTTTGTCTTTTTTGTAAAATTCATTTTTTTGATAGAATAAAAAGGAAAAAACAAAATATAGGGTATTACATAGCAAAACGATCAGAAAATAGATCCTAAGGCGTGAATATTATTTTAGAGGCAGAATAAAAACTTTATTTTAAAAACATCCAAATAAAACCAAATTTGACTTTCAAAAAAATCGTCACTATTTTCTTCTGACTTTTGGGGTGTCATGTTACCTGCTCTCATACTTTTTATCAAAGTATTTTGTCAGGGATTTTTGAATAAAAATTCAAATGCCAATTGAAAAGAAGTCAAATAAATAAAATGAAAATTTAATTGCCACATTCATTTCAATCAAAATGCATAGATGATTAACTAGAATTGTAAAATATTCCAAATTGAAATTTTGAAATGTTACATAGGCATCTACTGATGTCTATCAGTATTACCAATTCCTTGACATTCATTACAAGAAAGGACAAATTTACATGCATCCTCGAAGAGAGTAGGCCAATAAAAAACCGAAATGTAATACCTTATGTGCATTTATTTCTCTTGCATTATGTCCTCCATATGCTTCACATGACACTGCCATATGATTTGTGCATGTTCATGCTCAGGCACACAACGTCTAATAATACCATCTAATGCTTCTTCATATAAATTTGGGTCATCCAAAAAGTAATGTATCAAGTAAAAGAATAACCTTTTCTTTGGTTTGTATGTGAAGTTAGGTGGTATATATTTGGCAACAATGTAATTAGCATAATCTGCATACCACTGACTATTGCGAGAAGTAGAATGATTTCTAACAGCTAATTGCTCATCAAAAAAAATATCATTAACAAGTTGTCGTTTTCAAGAACATTTCCCACCCTAGACAAATTATTTGCTACATGATTTGCAACTCCCTTCCTATCAACAATATGCAAATCAAACTCTTGTAATGAAAGAACCCACCTATTCAGTCTAGGTTTAGCATCTTTCTTTTCCATAGGATATTTAATAGCAACATGATCAGTGTGAATTATTACTTCAGAATCAAAAATATAGGATCTAAATGTATCACATGCAAACACAACTGCTAAAAAATCTTTATCAGTAGTAGCGTCATTCTTTTGAGCATTGTCTAGGGTATTACTAGCATAATGAATAACATTCACCTTCTTATCAACTCTTTATCCTAGAACAACACCAACAACATAACCACTAGCATGACACATTGTTTCAAAGGGTATGTTCCATTTAGGTGGTTGAACAAATAGGTGCAGAAATTAAGGCTTTCTTAAGTATTTCAAAGGCTTCTACACAATCGTCATAAAAAATCAACATCTTTTTGCAAAAGATTGGTAAGAGGCCTAGAAATTTTAGAGAAGTATTTTATGAACCTTCTATAGAAACCAACATGACCAAGCAAACCTCTAATACCTTTGATATCTTTAGGACATGGCATTTTCTCAATTGCATCAACCTTAGCTTTATCTACCTCAATACCTCTTTCTGATATCGTATGCCCAAGGACTATACCTTCATTCACCATAAAGCGACACTTCTCCCAGTTCTAGACAAGATTAGTTTCTTCACATCTCTGCAAAACTCGATCAAGTTTGTTTAAGCAATCATCAAAAGAGGTTCTGTAAACGGGAAAATCATCCATGAGTACCTCAACAATCTTTTCACAAAAATTAAAGAATATAATAGTTATACATCTTTGAAAGGTAGTAGATGCATTGTATAAACCAAAAGGCATACGTATATAAGCATATGTTCCAAAATGACAAATAAATGTGGTTTTCTATTGATCTTCTTTTGCTACAGGTATTTGACAAAAACCAGAATATCCATCTAGAAAACAAAAGTGTGTATGCTTAGAAAATATTTTGAACATTTGATCATCAAAAGGCGAGGGGTAATGATCTTTTCTAGTAGCTTTATTTAATTTTGTGGAATCAATTACCATCATATAACCATTTACAATTCTTCGAGGATAAGTTTATTTTTATCATCAGGGACAATGGTAATGCGTTCTTTCTCACGGACACAATGAACATGACTTACCCATCTTCCATAAGCTATAGGATAGATTATACCTCCCTCCAGAAACTTTAGTATTTGAGTTCTTAGCACATTCTACATTTTAGGATTCGGATGACGATGATGATCATCATCTGTTTTAGCAGCTGGATCCATATTAATCTTATGATGGAATAATGTGGTTGTAATGCCCTAAGATCATCAAAAGTATATCTAATTACAGCACGGTGCTTCTTCAGAATCTTAAGTGGTCTCTTTTCTTCATGCTCTAGAAGGTTAGCACTAGTTATAACAGGATATATCTTCTTTTCATCAAGATATGCATATTTCAGTGTACCAGGTAATTTATTTAATTCAAACACAAGATCACTCTTAGGAGGGACATGATCTCCCAATGTTTGAATAGGAAATTTTTGTTTAAGATTAGGTGTTTGATTAAAGAATATATCATCTATTTCTTTCTATCTCATATGCATATCATTTTAATGGTCTAGCAAATATTGTTCTAATGGACTAGTAGGAGGCAGAACAATAGAATCAAGACCAATTATTTCATCCTTACTAGGCAATTCTTTATCATGTGGTTGTCTACTAAACTTGGATAAATAAATTCATCAGATACATCACGAAAATTAACACTGACTATTTTCTTGATGCAATCAATTTTATCATTAACAATATTCATGAAAGATCTACCAAATATAATGGGGAAAATATTATCTTGTAGTGATCCTAGACTTAGGAAATAAGTAGGGTATATCATCTTACCGCAAAAGACTTCAACGTCTCTAACAATCCCAATTGGTGAAATGGTCTCTCTGTTCGCAAGCTTAATAGTAGCATCAATCTATTCTAGCTCGACAGGTGCAATATCATGCATTATTTCTTGATAAAGAGTATATGGAATAGCACTTACACTAGCACCGATATCACATAAACCATGGTAACAATGATCTCCAATCTGAATAGAAACAATGGCATGCCAACAACATGTTTATGTTTATTTCTAGAATCCTCCTTAGCCATCCGAGATGCTTCATTGTAGAAATATATGACATGACCATCAACATTGTCAACCAATAGATTTTTACTCATTGCAGAATCCTCCTTAGCCATTGTCAACCAATATATGACATGACCATCAACATTACCTTGTTTAGAGAGTCTCTGTGTTTTGATATTACTCTTATTAACTACAGTTGCAACTTTAGCATTGTTCCCTAATCCTAAGGAGAAAAGGAGGTTTCTCAATATAAGCAGTAGGCACAACTAGATCAACATTATAAATGAGTGTTTCCTTGTTAGCTATAACATGTTCCTCACAAGTTTATTTAATAGGTGGATGAAATTTAAACTACTTCTCCTTAGGGAGATCAACATGAGTTGCAAATGATTCACAAAAAGCAGCTATTATCTCAGAGTCAAGTCCATATTTTGCACTAAACGTATGAAAAGTTTGAGTTTTCATAAAAGATTTAACACAATCAAACTCAAGATTTGTACCTGACTCTTCACCATTGTCGATGTCCCAATCTTCATAGTTACATTTAATCCTTTCCAGAAGATCCCATCTGAATTCAATCATTTTCACCATAAAGGAACCCATAGAAGAAGTATCGAGCATCGGTTGATCATCATGAGAATGCCGAGCATAAAGTTTTGTAGGATTATTTCTCTTGAGAGCTCATGATCGAGGCATGTATGCACCATGGATTTAAGCCCCTCCCAATATTGAGAGATACTTTGTCCTTCACGAGGCCAATATATATATATATATATATATATATATATATCCGATCATGATGAACCAAATGCATATGATAAAATTTCTGGTGAAATTCCAACTTCAATCGATTCCTTTCCCATGTACCGGCATCATCAGTTAGCCTATACCATACCAATGCCTTTCCCTCCAAATATAAAGGGAGAAACTTCTTCTTAACACCATCCTCGGATAAACCTGCAAGCTTAAATAGTCCACAAATTTCATATATATAGATCATGCGCATCTCATGATGTATTGTTCCATCTCCTGCATAAGGATTAGCTAGCAGTTTCTCTAACATACCCGAAGGAATTTCGTAATAAATATTTTCAATAGGTTCAGTAAGTTGAGGAGCAGATTTTAACACTTACGCTCGAGGTGAAGATACCCCGAACAAGCCCTTCAAAGTATTATCCTCCATAGTAAAAAGTGACAGTACATTTCAGCACATAACGAAAATGTTTCCTTACAAAATTCCACTTACAAAAGGCGCTTCACTCCCCAGCAGAAACACCAGAGAAGAGTCTTGATGAACCACAAGTATAGGAGATAAATCGTAGTATTTTCAACAAAAGGGGTTCCCCCACTTTATTTTATAAAGCAGCCGCACTAATCATCCAACAACGACACAACTTCAAGGTCCATAGAATCAAATGCCAGAAAAAAGAAAAAAAATAGATCAAGTCTGGCTGGGGAACAACACAACAAACCCATAGAAATGAAAGACAAAAGCTAAGTCGGCTAAGGAGGCGATGGATGAGTTGGAGGTGCGAGGGATCCCGTGGAGGAACGTAGACCGAGAGTGATCACATTGATGTAGCCCATCTGTCATCGCTTGCTAAGAGGTCGCCATAGCTGTAGGAAACCACACATTTTTATATAGAGTCAATCGTATGCTGCAGAATCAGATGCTTGATCACAAGTTTATTGCGCACAATCCACAATGTCCATGTTAATATGCTTATGGCAACCAACATGGATGACAGATCTTATAGGGGGAATCAAGCACCTCGCAAAATAAATCCTGGAGGTTATCATGGCACCAGTTCCCACCCACCACATCACAGAAGCAACTCCAATGGAATATTGAGGCCGGACATCGGAAGAAGATGTGGTTGATGTCCTCTGGCACATTGCAAAGAGGACAAAACCCATCACTAGGGCCATTGCACCTCCATACCCAAGGGTAGGCGGCCATGCACCCATTGCCAAAGGAAGATCCGAATCTTCAATGGAAATTTAATCTCCCTAAGGAGATTCAGCTCCTGCTTCCCAGGTGTGGCCAACAGTGCCTTATAGAGAGACTTAGTGGAGAATAAGCCACTTGGTTCTAGATGCCAAGATACAGCTTCGGGTTCTAGGGAGGGTGTGTGTACGGAGATACACTCGAGTATCTCCTCACACAGGATCTTCTCTTGTGGATCAAAGGTACGTCTGAAGGTCACACTCCCAAGGTCCACCAGGGCCACCCCAACCATGATTTGAGGGTGTGTACATATACTATAGAGCGGGTAGAAACGCTCAGCAAAAGGCCTTTTGTAGTACTGAAAGTGCGTTATATCGACTAGAGGGGGGTGAATAGGCGATTTTTACAAATTCATCACTTGAGGAATTTGAAATGATATGAATGACTAGCAGCGGAATAAGTAGTCAAGTGCATGAGGAACATAGCAACAGCATAGTCATGATGATGAAATGAACATGCACAAATTACAGGTAGCATGATATAGGATAAGCAAAAGAGGAACAAGGTAACTTGAAGAATTTGAGGTGAGGAAATTGTGAAAGTCTTCGGTCAAATTCTTCAAATAGTAACAATCAATTTCATCAACAAGTAAATGAGGAATAGAGGGGTTGAGGAAATAGAACCAGGTGGCTCGATGAAGACAATGGTTTGATGACCCAGTTCCAACTGTTGTGATAGTCGTACGTTTGGTTTGGAGCGGCATGCTATTTAAACCAGAGGACACACAGTCCCAGGACACATAGTCCTTACAGTATTCTCCTTGAGCTAAGGTCACACAATCCTCGCCCAACACTCATTGTAAGTCTTCAGGGTAGACTTCCAAAACCCTCACAAACTGGTCACCCAGCGATCAACAATTGACTGCTGGATGCTCTAGACCAAGGTCACTTCGTGATCCCCAATTGACTGCAGGATGCACTAGACCACGACGCCTAACCGTCTGGAGGATGCACAGTCCTCAAAGGTAACAAGCATCGGTTCCACACAGGAATTTCTTCAGTGATGCTCAATCACTTTGGGTTTGGTGGTTTGGTTGTGGGTTTTTCCTCACTGATAATTTTCTCTCAAAGTTCTCGGAGGATGGGTTGCTCTCAAATGACAAGTGTCAGTTCTCTCTCGGAGCAGCCAACCAACTAGTAGTTTTGGGGGTGGCTATTTATAGCCAGGATGCAACCTGACATGATAAGTCATAAATGCCCCGAATGATATGACCGTTATGTGGATGTTATGATTGGGGACAACTGGCGCTAAGCACAGCAACGGTAGGAGTTTCTAACTATGAAAGTCCTCAGGTTTATCATGTTACCCACTTGTAGGAAATTCGCACTAGCGAAATCCTAACTCCTTAGTCAGATCAATTTCATTAGAGACCCGAGAACATCGTCTCTATCACTGAAGAACTTGACTAAACTGCAAGACATTTCCAAAGGCTTCACTCGAAGGATTGGATAGGTTGAGGATTTTGAGTTGAGCATGAGTTGGAAATTTTCCTTAGTGTTACCTCGGCCCCCTTTAACAGTGCGGTGTTTCCTATGACTCAAAGAAAGGAAATGAAACTACGAAAACAAAAGTCTTCACGCTTCATAGTCCTCGTTCATATCTTCAAGGTCACACCAACTTCATCATTTTCAAAGTCTTCAGGGAACACCAAAGTCTTCAGGAACGTCTTCACCAAAGTCTTCAGTTGAAGACATACATTTTTAGGGGTCGGTAATCTCCGGATATATCAAACTCCTCATTAACTAATAGAGCTTGTGTACACTCACAAACACATTAGTTCCTTAACCTATAAGCCTTCAATACACCAAAATCACTAAGGGGCACTAGATGCACTAACAATCTCCCCTTTTTGGTGACTGATGACAAATAGGTTAAGTTTTCAATGGGGATATTAATATGAAGTGTAATTACTGAGTTTGAGGAATTTGATTGCAAGATATAGAAGAACTCCCCCTGAAGATGTGCATATTTGAGGAATTTGCTTTGGACTGCAAATGCACATGGCAGGTTAAAAACATGGAGAACTCCCCCTATATCTTGTAATTCATACACGCATTTGAACATATGATATGAAGAATTTGAAATACAACATGCATGCCTTAAGGTACTTGAGGAAATAAGCATGCGGAAAGCAGTTCAAAAGAGTCAGATCACCATCGGACTTAAGTTTACAACTCAGACATCAAAAGCTTCAGAAGAGCAAGAGTTATAACTTAAACAAAAATAAGACCATATATAGAGACCCGCTTGAATACTAACTCAAATTTTCTCCCCCTTTGTCATCAAAGACCAAAAGGGACGAAAGAATGAGGACTAACGGCCCTGAAGAATTTCATCTTGTTGGTGAAGGAGCACCAGCGTTGTCGGGGTCGTTTGTCGATGCAGGGCCCGCCGTAGTGTCGTCAATGTCCTCAGCTTCATCCGTCTCACACGATGAAGAATATAAACTTGTGACCATTAGAGGAACTTAAACCTTCTTGAATTCCTTCTATGGTTGACGATCCCAGTCAAGAGTTTCCTCAAGATCCAGCTCCTTCAATTCTTCAGGAGTCTTGAGGTGAGGCAAAATGGTCAAAGTGCAGTTGAGGATTTCATGCACATAGTAGTGTTTTTTCTTCACTTAGTTCTACGTCATAGTCATGTTCTAAACAATGGAAGACAACTGACGCTTCACCCACTTGTGATTGCGATCGACCTTTTGATGAAGACTTATGTGTAGCTGACGATCAGTCATCACACGAGGGGCAGACTCTTGAGGTTTTTGCGCTGAGGCCTTTCCTTCTGAGTCCTGTGTTGCAGTGTCATCACTGGTGGAGCAGGATGCAACTTTGTGAAACTGACCATCCAATGGACGAGTGCCTTCATCAATGATCGCCTTGGTTTTTTCTTCAACTGAGGCAATTCTGCTCTTGAGGACTTCAATCGGGGGCAAGAAGCCGAAGTGATTCTGGAAGTCCTCCTTGAAGGGAACTAAATACCTTGATCTGAGGAACTTCATGATCCAAGGAGCATAAGGCTTCAGTTCAAATGGTGCTAGAGCAACATTCGCCAATGTCCTCATGAAGAAATCATGGAAGTTGATGGGAATCCCATGAATGATGTTGAACAACATATTCTTCATGACTCCCTCCACTTCTTCTTCTTCAGAGTTGTGGCCCTTCTAAGGACATAGGATATTGGTGAGAATGCAGTAGACCGTCCTGGGCACATAAAGCAAATCCTTCACTAGGAAGGTTTTCCATTGAGGTTTTCTAGGAGCCAAAGGCTTCATCAGCACTTGCATCAGTTGATTGGGTAGTGCAGGTTCATCAAACAAGCGACGTGCTTCTTCTGAGGGAATTGGGACAGGAACTGACCGAAGCAATTCAGATGTTGGAGCTGTGAGGTGAGTAGATCCGGTCATCCAGTCCAAGACCTAGGAGTTGATGTCAGAGGCATCACCTGTGATGTGCAGTGTGGCATAGAATTGAAGAATTAGCTCTTCATTCAAGTCGCAGATATCCACACAAAAGGGAAGGATCCCTGCATCATGAAGAACTGAAAGCACCGATGTGAAGGATGGAATTGTTTCCATATCAGCATGAGGAATTTGGTGGTGCTCAAAGACTTTCTTCTGTCGAACAGAAATGATGCATAATAATTCATCTGTGTTGGAGTCCAGAATCTGGTTCGTCCGGCCCTTGCTGAGTCATATGGATTGGGACCTGTGAATAAAATGTGCTCGTTAAAGAAATTGGACTTGAGGAATTTGGGGCGCTTTGAGCCTTTGAATGGCATTCTTGGCTTCGGTTGAAGATTTGGCTTGAAGCGGCCCTTGATATCTTTTGGCATAGCATGACTAACCATTTGAGTGAACAATTCATGTTGATTCTATAGGTATAAGTGAAGCATGAGAGTTTAATTTATTTATACAAAAGACCACTCTCTTAATAAATATAAGTGAAGCATTATACAAATAATGGGTTTCTATATGTAGAGAAACACACATCCAAACTTCAAGAAGATATAAGTGAAGCACACAAAGCTTCTATAAAGCCATACTCAAAAGATATAAGTGAAGTGCAAAGAGAATTCTACAAATCAACCATGAACTTTCCCATACCATCATGGTGCATTTGTAAAACAAAAATAAAAGTCACATGACTCTCCAAGAATTTACGCATATCAGGTAAACAAAACAAAAACCGAGACATATGTATAATTGTGGAAGAAGAAAGATGGGATGCCTTTCGGGGCATCACCAAGCTTAGATGCTTGAGTCTCCTTCAATATATACTTTGGGTGCGTTGGGCATCCCCAAGCTTGAACTATTTCCTCTCCTTATTCTTCTCATATCTCTACCTCCTCGATCATCGAACACTTCATCCACACAAAACTTAACATAACTTTTATTAGAAAGGTTAGTACATATAACATCAAATCCCATCATGTCTTGACATCAACTTAGAGTATAATTATAATCCAGCATTACCTACTATATGCTATCATAATTTTATGGATCTCGAGTCAATGGGGCTCAACAAGATTTCAAACATAAGTAGATAAAGCAACTATAATAGCAATCTGTGAAAAATAGGACAAATTGTAAAGATGTAGCTGAAACCTATACCTTTCTAAATCAAACAATTCTGAAAAATTAGGACGTAATAAAAAAATTCTATAGAAGTATTGTGTACAAATTTCAGAATTATTGTACGCTTCAGTAAAATACAAAAATCAAACAGTACAACAAAAGTTTCCATTCTTGCACAACACATATCAAACAAGCAGTTTAAACATCCTAAAGGTAAATCTTGGCACATTATTTTTATAATACAATGGATTTGTACAAGGGTATAATTTTTTTAAAACTTCCTATAATCAAGATTCACAAACTTTTCATGGGCATGAAAAAAGTTCAAGGCTAGCTCCCACTTCAACGGTGTTCGTCCTTCTCACTTTCACTTTTATATGTGAAAAAGTTTAAGATTCTCCACTTTATTTTTCTATTTTTAATTATTTTAAAAGCACGCAATAGAATAAAATGACTCTCTAAAACTTTTGGGTTGTCTCCCTGATAGCGCTTTCTTTAAAGCCATTAAGCTAGGCATATAGTGCTCAAGTAATTGATCCACCTCTATCCCAAGGTATATCAAAGCCAATTTTAATTAACAATGATTTATACTTAAGTACTGAGCACAAATTGATATATAGCATGTGACAACAAAGTCTAACTCTCTTCCTATACATTGGCATGTCATAAAATAACAACTCATGCACAATAAGGGGCAATATATAACATGAGTAGTTTTCTGAAATTTTATCGTGTTGGAAGCATAGAGAGGTGAAGATTTGGTTCCTCTCTCATAATAATTGCAAGTAGGAGCAGGAAGCATATGCATATTATATTCATCAAATAATCATGTGTAAAGGTAAAACGCAACCCATCAATATGATCCTTAATAAGTGAAAACTTCTTCGATATAGTGTAGTTGGGAGAATCCAAAAAGATAATAGGAGTATGTGTGGGTGCAATAACAACAATTTCATGATTAACACTAGGAACTGTAGGAAGTTCATATCCGTAAGCATAATTCATATTGACATCGTGGCCACAAGCATAGCAAGCATAAAGTTCATCAAAAAGGGATATTTCAAACAAATCCAAGGGATCATAGCATTCATCCTTCGGTAAGCATAGAGGGAAAGTATACAATGTATGAGTTGAAGAGTTGCTCTCATTAAAATATGGGCACGGGTGATTAATCTACTCTTCCTCCTTTTGTTCTTCGCTCTCATCTGCATCTTTTTCATCAAATGAGCTCACCGTTTCAACCATTTATTCTTCCATAGATGCCTGCAAAATATTATTCTCTTCCAAGGCAGAAGACATTCTCTCAATAAATTCTTTAACATGAGTATTACAAGCTTAGTTTTCATAGCAATATTTAAGTATGCCAATTTTTTCAGATTTGTAAAGAATAACATCATACTTTTCAATCTGAGAAGCAATTTCATATGCACCCTTAAAAGCAACAAATTCTTCCATTTATTCAATATCATAATAACTATAGGCATCCTTGGCATAAGAAGATAATATTTGATTATCATTAAACACATATTGGTAGGGAAGGTATATTTTAGTGTCTTCAAAAAAACAAGTAAAATCATGTATTTCGCGTAAATTTCGAGCATAGCAATTCAAACAATTAATTTGATGCCCAAAGAGTTTCCCTTCTTGAGATAAGCGGTGTCGCAAAAAATAAGCATGCTCATTTACTGATTTTCCCTCAACTAAGATAGTTGAGTTTTCATTACAAGCGCAAAGGGATCGAAGATGATCCAAGTAGAAAGCTCCAGCAGTATGGTAGATTTAGGGTGGTTCCTCAACCACAGGGTTAACAAGTACACCTATTTTTTGGTATTTTATGTTTTCTACCCATAACTAAAGATATAAAACAAGAACTGGAGATAAAATTACTTAAAGATAAAGCAAACGAGCACACACGAGAATATAAACACCATGCTATTGCTCTCCGACAACGGTGCCACAAAAAGGTCTTGATAACCCACAAGTGTAGGGGATCGTTTGTAGCCTTTTTTTGATAAGTAAGAGTGTTGAACCCAACAAGGAGACAAAGGTAGAATTAATATTCTCTCAAGTTCTATCGACCACCGGTACAACTCTATGCACGCTAACGCTTAATTGACCTAGAACAAGTACGGAACTATTTTGTGGGAAAACTAGAAGTACTTTGCGAGAATAAAATTACTGATAATTTGCAAGAAAATAAAAGCTAGTTGTTTAGTAGAAAGCTTTTTTAACATAAGAGAAAGATTGTCCATAGGCAGTTGAATACAACACGATAGATGTTAATCATATGCAATGAGGGAGAGCCATACGCTACATACTTTCCATACTTGGATCACATGCATTTACGATTGGAACTCCAGCAAGCATCCACAACTACTAAAGATCATTAAGGTAAAACCCAACCATAGCATTAACACATCAACTCCTCTTTACTCCCATACGCAAAACCCTCTTACTCGGGTGTAAGCATCTATCACTCTAGCCACCCAATATAAGCGAATCATGAACATATTGCAACACCCTCCAGTAGGAATCCCCCAAGAGTGCACAGCACGGAAGGCACCTTAGGACAACACCATATTATCATACAACTGATAGCAAATACACCATACCACAATTAACCCGTAGGACAAAATACATCTACTCAAACATCATAGGATAGCCACACATCATTGGATAATAATATATAGCATTAAGCACCATGTTTAAGTAGAGATTACAATGAGGAAAAGAGGAGTTACACTGCTGCATAGAGGGGGGAGCGAGTTGGTGGTGACAGCAGTGAAGTTGTTGGTATAGATCGTTGTCACGACGGTTGCCACGGCGGCGCTCCGGCACCACTCATACATCCATTTTGCATCAAGATTTACTACTGTTATTTATCATGTTTTTATGCATAATAATGCTTTATGGAGTAATTCTAATGCATTTTTCTCTCATAATATGCAAGGTTTACACAAAAGAGGGAGAATGCCGGCGGCTGGAATTCTGGACCTGAAAAAGCATACCACAGATACCTATTTTGCACATCTTCAAATAAGCTCAAACTTCATAGAGAATTATTTTTGAATATATAAAAAATAATGGAGTAAATAACTACCAGAGGGGGGGCCACCTGGTGCCCACAAGACACCACAGCGCGCCAGGCCCCCCAGGCGTGGCTTGGTGGGTCGCGGGTAGCCAAGCCCACCTCTGGTGCCCATCTTCAGGTACATAAGGTTCTTTGAGCTATAAAAAATCAAGAGGGGACTTTTGGGAAGGAACGCCACAGTCTTGAGGCGGAACTTGGGCAAGAGCACTTTTGCCCTCCGGCGGAGTGATTCCGCCAGGGGAACTTCCCTCCTGGAGGGCGAAATCAAAGCCATCGTCATCACCAACAACTCGCTCATATTTGGGAGGCCAATCTTCATCAACATATTCAACAACACCATCTCTTCTCAAACCCTAGTTCATCTCTTGTGTTCAATCTTTGGACCGGAACCTTAGATTGGTACCCGTGGGTGACTAGTAGTGTTGATTACATTACGTAGTCTATTACTATATGGTTTATTTGTTTGAAGATTATATGTTAAGATCCATTATTCTATTTAATACCCCTCTGATCTTGAGCATGAATATCATTTGTGAGTAATTACCTTTGTTCTTGAGGTCACGGGAGAAGTCATGATACAGGCAAGCCCGTATGTGTCGATCTTTCACGAATTGGAGGGGGAAACCTCAAGAACACGAAGAACATGAGGAGGAAATCACAAGAGGAAACACTCAATACCAAGTCCAATCACACATCCAGTAGACTCACCACACACAAGATCCACAAGGTACATGAACAACAAAGGGAAAGAAGGATGAATGGTAGAGTTCATCCCAAATCCCATGGGGAGATGGGGCCTTGATATCCCAGCGCATCTTCCCTCAAAAGGGGCCTTCACATCCACTAGGGAATCTTCTCCTATAGAGGCATCTACTCCATCGGAGAGGTAGTGGAAGGAGCTAGACTCAACTTACTAAGAGCAAAACCATAGCTAACCCTAGAATGGAGGTGGGGGAGGAGTATATATAGTCTTGGCCATGAAGGGGCAAGTGGAGAGGGGGATACATGGGCCAAAGCCCATTCTGTGCACAGACAGGCTGGTTGTACCGGGGGTAGGACCGGTTGTGTCGGTATTAAGCCACCAGCCTATACAACCGGGGTAGTACGGGGCTTGAACCGTTCCTCAACAGAATCTTGGCCGCGATGGTAGCGGTTGTTGGCGGTGGTGGGCCGGTTGTACCGGGGCAGCGGTGGTTGACCGGTGGTGCACCGGTTCTGCCTCTAATTCCTGGGCTGTTGCAAGTCCTCTTCTTGCTTCTTCTCTTCCAAACTTCCCTCGAGGATGGTGTAGTTGTACGTAGGTGCTGGCACTCCTCATCATCACCCGTGAAGCTATGGCAATACCTATGCATGCACACGGTAGGAGTGTCAAGTAGTATACCATCCTCGAAGGGATCAAGTGAACACGTGTAAAGGAGATGATTCACCTTTATGTATGTGAAGTATATGTCACACGTGTCACTTGCCAAACAGACTCTTGCCATGGTGATGTCCATAGGATGCTCCGCATCATCCCCTCCCCCTTGGGAAAGATCCGTCCTCGGATCAAGATCTAAATCACCATGGGAAGGAGATGGCATCGCCATGTAGGAGTGGGCGATCACCAAGCTCGCATCATCATCAAGATCTAAAGGGGCACCCTCCCATGTCTCACCGTTTTGTAATTTCTTCAAAAGGAGAAAATACGACAAACACTTGGAAAAACAAATGTGTTTAGCATTAATACAAAACCAAGCATTGAAGTGGTGAATCACAGCACAAGTGTTGTCATCATGCATAACATATTCTGTGACAAGGGATTGTGTCATGGCATGTAAGCATACAAATGGAGCACAATCAATGCAATCATGGAAACAAGTATGCCAAGGTGAGGTAGGGATGGAAATATGTGTGACAATATAACAAGCATCTACCTCATGGTCATAGAACTCATGCACAAAGCAATCAATGAAAGGTCTATGGTAGGCATATGAATCATTCATAACACCAAGTAGAATGAAGTGTTTAAATACATGGGGCAACCCAAAGTGCAAGATAACCCAAGCATAATGTGCACATGGTGTAGTAAAGATAGCGGGGCACTGAACACAGTAGAAAGAGCAATTGTTCAACATGTGTGAGGCAATGAAGTCAAGCAAGTAGCAATCAATGTGCAAAGCATGGCAATGGTTGTCATCAACCGCATAAAAGGAGCAAATCGGTGATGCAACATAAGCAAGCATAGTGATCATGACGTGCAAACTAGTAGTGCGAAGCTGCAACATACTAGAGGAAATCTTGGCGGTCATGTCATTTGAGCAAATAATAGGCATAGATAATGCACATGACATAATGCAAGCACGGGAACAAAACATGATCAATATATCGTCATAGGCATGGGTCACAAAGAAAACATGGCAATAGCAAGTAGTATCTTGACCAAGCTCGCAAATGCACATGCAAATAGGAGAATCAAGTGACATGTGAGATGCAAGGAATGTGTCACAAATTCACGGTAACGACATAGAAATGAGCAGATCATACAAAGTGAACATATCACTATGGGCATAATAAGTGTAATGAGCAAGAACCCATAGCCATGTGAGATCCATGTAGAAGAGATGCGCGTAGTCCTTGTGTGAGGGGAATGGTTGGAGACACATTCTGGTGAATCCCAAAGCATCGGTGCTCTCAAGAGCTCTTTTCGTCAACTCATGGGATTGTGAGGTTGACGCGTAATCATGAGTACCTACACACAACAAAGGCAAAGGGAAAATTGTGTGCGCGTGGTATATGTACACATCATCCATTAGGATGTGCGTGTGCTTGTTTTCATTAGCACAAAATATCCAATTCTCAAATAAATTTGAAGCATGGTATAGGAATACGTCATCCGTCATGCAATGCTAGTTATTATGCTCAACATGAGTGGGATGCAATTTATAGCAAGTACGTGGCACAAGCATTTTATGCATATCAATGGCAAGCATATTGTGCATGCAAATATGGGGATCATGCAAAGTGTAGGATGGAACAAAATCTCCTAATATGTATGAGGAAACTATTGGGGTCTCCTCATGTGCAATAGTGGGAGCATAATATGGAGAATATGGACAACATCCGAAACAATGCATATCCGAAGCTAGGTGTTCATGGCATGTCATATGAGAACAATTGCGCAAATGATGCAAAGGGATCATGGCAATGTCATCACAAGAAAAGCAAATGCTAACAACCATGGGCTTGTCATCTATGCCATATGTGCAAATTGTATTTATTTTAATGGCATATGCATAGTCACTATGGTGAGATTGCAAAGATGCAATATGGGAAATTTCCGCATAGCATATGACAAGTCAAGCAGATTTTCAAACATGATGTGACCAATAGAGTTTTCATATGGTATCCTATGGAGTATAGCATCACAACTAGGTAAGTCAACATGCTCATTATCATATTCATCATAAATAGGGGCACATCTAAGCATGAAGAAGACATAGCATGTGAAGTATCCATAAGGTGATCAACATCATGCAAGTAATCAATGTCCACTAGTGGGACAAGAGAATCACCTTCACCTATGTTACCTTTTTCATTCCACTCATGTGGTGTAGGTGAGGTGGCATAGACCAACTCATGGCCATCTTCATCGTGATGGAACCATGTGGGGTGCATCATACTCCACCATGGCCATCATCTAGTCCAAAGGAAGGACGAAGTTGTCGAGTATCGGCGTGTCATCGTGTATGGGACCTAGCACCAAATGATAAGACACAATAGAGGTATAGGTTAAGTTGTTAGAAATCGAAATGGTCTCATATTCCCTATCAACTACCTCACTCGCTCTATGTGGTGGTGGCTCACTCACTCCCTCTAGGTAGTTGCGCTCATACTCACATATGGTGGAGTCACTCATCTCACCCAAGTGGTGGGGGTTGGGGCTCTCCTCACATGGAAATGGGGGAAACTCATCATATATGGGGCTAGTGGTGGTCACTCTCATCCTCTCATCGGAAATACACTCAGTGTCACATATGGTGGAGTCACTCATGTCACTCATGTGGCGGTGGCTCTCCTCACATGGAAATTGGGGCATCTTGTCATATGTGGGTGTCGGAGGGATGTAGGTGCAAACGTCTCCATGATAAACTCCTTTCGCTACCATGGTGGAAGGGATAGTCCCGTGCTCAACCGTGTCGTCATCGTCGTGGATGAAGGCCGAAGATGGTACATCATCACTCTCCTCCATGACCGAAGGGAAAATATTATGCTTGTCCATCTTCTCGCTCTTGCCTCCAAAGATGGAAGCGTCTTCTTTGCTCGCCACCTTGTCGCTTGCCTCCAAAGCATGTTCCTTGAGTGGCTCCGTAGTCGTAGTCATCGCCGTGCCATCTTAAAAAAGAGTCATGGTAGACTCGGCATCGTTAATGCCACAAAGAGAGATTGTGGTGAAGTCGGACTTGGAAGTGTTGTCTTCGAGCTCGTCGGGCTTGGACATCTTGGTGGTACAATCCTCATGCTCATCATCGTGGAGCTTGGTCATCGTGAGGTGTGCGAAGTGTCCAGTAGTCTTGGACTTGAGGTCTTGTGCCTCCTTAAGAGCACCAATGTAGAGTTCGTCGAGAGACTCGTAGTTGTTGTCGAAGATAGGCTTGGTGATGTCGTTGTTCAATCCCATCATGAAGGAGAACTTCATCCAGATGCGGTCGGTGACGCCGGCTCGTTGCAAGGCTTTCTTCATCATCATGAAGTAATCGTCGATGGACTTGGATACTTGTATGGTGTTCTCCAATTGGAGTTGAAGATGTTCGTGTAGGTGGAAGGCACAAACTCTTTCCACATTGCTTTCTTCGTCTTGGACCAATCATGTTGAAGCTCTTCGAAGATGTGTGAAGCCACCATGTCGATGCGTCGCCGTGGAAGTTTCTTGTGGTGCACTTCACTTGATCTTCGAAAGGGACTTGAAGTAACTTGAGGTAGTGGTCCATCTTGCGCTCCCAATCGAGATACTCATCGGGGTCTTGACTCTCATAGAATGGAATGTCTTGGTCGAAGTCGAGGTCGTAGTAGCTCATGGAGGTCATGGATTTGAGGTTGGGGGGCTTCTCTTGAAGTGCTTGTTGGCGAAGATGCCTCATGTCCGAAGGCGAAGATGCCTTGAAGTCGCTTGGCAAAGATGCGAATGTAGGTGTTCAAGTCACCGAGAGGTGGTTGGTGTCGATCTCGCGACCTTCACACTTGTTCTTTGTTGGACACCTTGATGTTCACGTCGTTATTTTTTCATGTCGTTGATGATGTCGATGCCGGTGTGATCTTGCCGTAGATGGTTGCTCAGGAGCATGTACACTTGAGCGTCTTCTAGAAGATGATGAAGACCTATTGTGGTACTTGATGAGGACCTTTAGCTCCTCCATTTGAGCGTGCATCTTGGCATCGATGATGTTCTTCATGGCATCGAACTCGTCGTTGTTTTTGTAGACTGAAGAGGGTGTGCTTTGACTAGCCATCACAAGACTCGAGCAAAGGTGAGTGGCAAATGAGATAAACAATACCAAAATACCTTTCCCAAAGTTGAGGATGTATCCCGCTTCACTCAATGTGAATTTAGAGAATAGTGGACTTGGTACTGGACTTGTTCACTCAAACCTACAAGATAAATCTTATCGAGTGGCTTGGTTAGGACAAGTGGCACAAAATTCAAGAAAAATGAAGTCCAAGATATTGTAAATGTTGAAATAAATCCAATGGACTCAAAATTCTAAGCAAGATATCACAAATATAGAGGAGGGCAATAGAGAAACGCACACGGTGGGATAATGGGGCTTGTGCAACTATAGGGATGAGAAAAGCTCGTGTTGCACAAACACAAGGAGAGATGCTAGCTTATTGAAAATTTGGGCACGATTCACCACTTGGCACCAATCCTATTCATGCAAACATACATTTCCTATTCATCTATCCTCGTGCACAACTATCTCTGTTCTTGCTCAACTCCTTTTGCTTATAAGCTTTGATCTTTCTTTCTTACTTAGAAGCTTTTTTGAATCTTCTCTTCCTTTCCACTATTCTTATTGAGCCTCAACCAACTATATGAGATAAATATCGCAAGATATGCATGTGAGCAAGCAATTGCACTATATGATATTTCTGATGATGCAATAATATGATATCGTATCATTATGGTGCACAAGTTTTCATGAAGACTGACAATACTCAGATAGCTAGTCTCAATAGGTATGAAGGTAACCGCAAAGATGGTGTGGATATCAAGATGTAATGGCAAGGAAGAAAAAGTGTATGGCGGAATGTATACCTTTGTCACACTTAACCTTTCACGAAGTCGGGAGTAAACCGGCCTTGCTTCCGGTTGAAGATGGTCTCAAAGGATGGATGGTCGTCATCGATGACAAACGTCGATGGTCGCTGTAGTCGATGGCATGATACAAGTCACCGGTGGTGGATGAAGATGTAACCATCCCTAAGTAGCCGAAACACCTCAGGGGACTCAAATCACAACTCAAGCAACCACAAAAGCAATGGTAACCAAATTGGGTTAGGTTACGGAAGACTATGGTGGTAATGTAGATGATATGGTGGAGCGTCTAGGCAAACTTGCCAAAATTTTAAAAATATGATGAAGTCAAATGGTTGTGAAACCAAGGTGAGTAGCTACGGCACGTCAGTAGCTTCGAAACGAGCCAAAAGAACACTCAAATCGGAGTTCAGGAGTAAATGTTATGGGCAAAACAAGAATCAGCCACAGTTGGGAACTGGGAGATGCGGTTGTACCGCTTGGATTAGCGGTTGTACCACTCCTAGAGCATCCTGGAGGTGTCGGAAGTGAATTAGTGGTTGTACCGCTATGAGGGGGGCAGTGGTACCACTCCTGGAGAGGTTGTACCGCTTTGTGTGGCGGTTGTACCGCAAATATCTGGCAACTTTTCCAGATTTGAGCACGGGGTGAACTTGGGGCGGGACCAAAATAGAAATTGGACCAAATTGAATGGGAAAAGAAAAATTAGGTGATGGGGATGCAAAGGGGAGTGGATCTACTTGCTAAACACCAGATCCAAGGATCAAAATCAACAAAAACTCACAAGAACAAGAATCACAAGAAAAATTTTGGGGCTATTTTTGGTGGGGATTTTCGAAATTAGATCAAAACAAAGAAAAAGTTGGCTATAAAACGGTGTGGAGACTCCAAATTCGTGATCAACATGGCTCATGATACCAATATGATACGGGGCAAGCCCGTGTCTGTCGATCTTTCACGAATTGGAGGGGGAAACCGCAAGAACACGAAGAACACGAGGGGGGAAATCACAAGAGGAAGCACTCAAGAACAAGTCCAATCACACATCCACTAGACTCACCACACACAAGATCCACAAGGTACATGAACAACAAAGGGAAAGAAGGATACATGGTAGAGTTCATCCCAAATCCCATGAGGAGATGGGGCCTTGATATCTCGGAGGATCTTCCCTCGAAAGGGGCCTTGACATCCACTAGGGCATCTTCTCCTATAGAGGCATCTACTCCATGGGAGAGGTAGTGGAAGGATCTAGGCTCAACTTAGTAAGAGCAAAACCATAGATAACCCTAGAATGGAGGTGGGGGAGGAGTATATATAGTCTTGGCCACGAAGTGGTAAGTGGAGAGGGGGATACATGGACCAAAGCCCGTTCTGCACACAGGCAGGCCGGTTGTACCGGAGGTAGGAACGGTTGTACTGGTATTAAGCCATCAACTGGTACAACCGCGGTAGTACCGGGCTTGAACCGCTCCTCAACAGAATCTTGTCCGCGATGGTAGCGGTTGTTGGCAGTGGTGGGCCGGTTGTACCGGGGCAGTGGCGGTTGTCCGGTGGTGCACCGGTTGTACCCCTAATTCCTGGGCTGTTGCAAGTCCTCTTCTTCCTTCTTCTCTTCCAAGATTCCCTCACAGATGTTGTAGTTGTATGTAGGTGCTGGCACTCCTCCTCATCATCCGTGAAGCTCCGACAATACCTACGCATGCACATGGGAGGAGTGTCAAGTAGTATACCATCCTCGAAGGGATAAAGTGAACACGTGTAAAGGAGATGATTCACCTTGATGTATGTGAAGTAGATGTCGCACGTGTCACTAGCCAAACGGACTCTTTCCATGGTGATGTCCATAGGATGCTCCACATCAAGTCATGTTGCAAGTAATCATGTGAAGTTGATACGTGTTCAATGTTTTGATAATATGAATGTTGTGATTCCCTTAGTGGTGTCATGTGAACGTCGACTACATTACACTTCACCATAACTGGGCCTAAGGGGATACATTGTGGAGTAGTTATTAGATGATGGGTTGCTAGAGTGATAGAAGATTAAACCCTAGTTTATGTGCTATTTTGTAAGGGGATGATTTGGATCCACATGTTTAATGCTATGGTTAGATTTTATCTTAATACTTTTCTTGTAGTTGCGGATGCTTGTGAGGGGGTTAATAATAAGTGGGAGGTTTGTTCAAGTAAGAACAGCACCCAAGCACCGGTCCACCCACATATCAATATTATCAAAGTAGCGACTGCAAATCAAACCAACATGATGAAAGTGACTAGATGAAATTCCCGTGTACCCTCAAGAACGCTTTGCTTATTATAAGAGACCGTTTTGGCATGTACTTCGCCAAAAAAGTATTGGTCTATATTCTTGCACTTTATTTACCGTTACCGCTAGTTGCTCGTCATCAATTATCTTGCTATCAAACTACCTGTTACCTACAATTTCAGTGCTTGCAAAAATTCTTGTTGAAACCGCTTGTGATTTCCTTATGCTCCTCGCTGGGTTCAACACTCTTACTTATTGATTGACTATGATTGACCCCCTACACTTGCGGATCATCAAGAATCTTATCTGGCACCATTGCCGACAAGTGAAGTGCTCTTGGTAAGTGGAAATTGGTAAGGAAAAACTTATACTATGTGCTGAAATTTATTGTCACTTTCTACTATGGAAAACAATCCTTTGAGGGGTTTCTTCGGGGTATCATCACCTCTGTCCGGAACCACAATTAGTTGCCCCTAAACCTATGGCATCTACTAAAAATCTTGGTTATGAAATTCCTTCGGGTATGATAGAACAACTGCTAGCTAATCCTTATGTAGGAGACGGGCTAAACATCCTGATATGCACCTAATACATGTGGATGAAATTTGTGGATTATTTGCACGTTTATCCAGAGATGAAGTTAATAAGAAGGTTTTCCCTTTATGTTTGAAGGGAAAATCATTGACATGGTATAGGCTATGTGATGATATTGGATCATGGAACTGGAATTGATTGAAATTGAAATTCCACCAAAGGTTTTCTCCTATGCATCTAGTTCATCGTGATCGGAATTATATATATAATTTTTGGCCTCGTGAAGGAGAAAGCATCGCTCTAGCTTGGGGGAGGCTTAGGTTAATGTTATATTCATGCCCCAATCATGATCTCTTGATAGAAATTATTATTCAAAACGTTTATGCTCGTCTTTCTCATAATGATCGATCCATGCTTGATACTTGTTGTATTGGTTATTTTATGAAGATGACGATTGAAGTTAAGTGGGATATCTTAGAAATAATTAAACACAACTCTAAAGATTGGGAACTCGATGAAGGTAATGACTCAGGTATTAAGCTTGAGTTTGATTGTGCTAAATCTTTTATGAATACTGATGCTTTTCACAAGTTTAGCACTAAATATGGACTTAACTGTGAATCATTTGCTGCTCATGTTGATCTCCCTAAGGATAAGTGGTTTAAATATCACCCCCTAATAAAAAAGAACTTTAAAAAATGGTAAAATCTAAAGATCAAACCATCATTTACAATGTTGATCCAGTTGTGCCTACTGCTTATATTGAAAAACAACCTTTCCCTGTTAGGATAAAGGAACATGTTAAGGTATCAACTGTGATTCGCAAAATTAATATTAAAGCACCTAAGCCATCTGAACAAATTGAAGTAGAACCTAGTTTTCCTATGGTTAAAGATCTCTTGGTAGAAAAGATCTATGGGCATGTTATTTACTTCTGTGATGAAGTTGCTAGAATTGCCAAATCCGTTGAAAAAGATAAACATAGACCCATAGTTAGCATACCTGTTGTCTCAGTTAAAATAGGATATAATTGCTATCATGGTTTATGTGACATGGGTGCTAGTGTGAGTGTTATTCCTTTTACCTTATACCAAGATATTAAGAATGACCTAGCACCTACTGAAATAGAGACATTGATGTTACTATTAAACTTGCTATAATAGAGACACCATGACACCACTTGGGATTGTTAGAGATGTTGAAGTCTTGTGTGAGAAAATAAAATATCATACTAATTTTCTAGTTCTTGGTTCCCCACAAGATGACTTTTGTCCCATTATCTTTGGTAGACCTTTCTTGAACACTGTTAATGCTATGATATATTGCAAGAGAGAAACCTTCAGTGTTAATTTTGGTGATGTGTCTCATGAATTTAACTTTTCCAAGTTTAGTAGACAACCCTGTAATAGAGAATTATCTAGAAAGGATGAAATAATTGGTCTTGCTTCTATTGTTGTTCCTCCACTGATCCACTAGAACAATATTTGCAAGACCATCCAAATGATATGCACTTGCGTGAAAGAAATGAAATAGATAAAATATATTTGAACAACAACCTCTCCTAGAACACAATTTTCCTATAGAAACTCTAGGAGGTCCTCCTCCACCTAAAGGCGATCCTGTGTTTGAAATTAAACAATTGTCTGACACTTTGAAGTATGCTTATCTTGATGAGAAAAAGATATATCATGTTTTTATTAGTGCTAACCTTTCAGAACAAGAAGAGGAAAGATTATTAAAAATTCTGAGGAAGCACTGGGATGCTATTGGATATACTCTTGATGATCTTAAGGGCATTAGTCCCACTATATCAGCACAAGATCAATATGGAACCTAATGCTAAACCCGTTGTTGATCACCAACGATGATTGAATCGTAACATGAAAGAAGTGGTAAGAACTGAAATATTAAAGATTCTGGGAGCGAGTATAATTTATCCCATAGCTGATAGTAGATGGGTAAGTCCCGTTCATTGTGTCCCTAAGAAGGGAGGTATTACTATTGTTCCTAATGATAAAAATGAACTTATCCCGCAAAGAATTGTCACTGGCTATAGAATGGCAATTGATTTTAGAAAATTAAAGAAAGCCACTAGAAAAGATCATTACCCTCTGTTGTTCTAGGACAAAGAGTTGATAAGAAATTAAATGTTATCCATTATGCTAGCAAAACTCTAGACGGTGCCCAGAGAAATTATGCTACTACTGAAAAAGATTTTTTAGCAGTTGTGTTTGCTTATGATAAATTTAGACTTACATTATTGATTCCAAAGTTATTGTTCACACTAATCATGCTACTATAAAATATCTTATGGAAAATAAAGATGCTAAACCTATACTCATTAGATGGGCTCTCTTGCTTCAAGAATTTGATTTGCATATCACTAATAGGAAAGCAGCTGAGAATCTCGTAACTGATAAATTGTCTAGGTTAGAAACTATGCTTGATGACCCACTACCTATTGATGATAGTTTTCCTGATGAACAATTAGCTGCAATAAATGTTTCTCAAAACACTCCTTGGTATGTTGATTATGCTAACTACATTGTTGCTAAATATATACCACCTAGTTTCACATACCAACAAAAGAAAAAATTCTTCTATGATTTAAGACATTACTTTTGGGGTGGCCCACATCTTTATAAAGATGGGGTAGATGGTATTATTAGACATTGTGTACCTGAGCATGAACATGAACAAATCCTACGGAAATGTCATTCTGAAGCCTATGAAGGACATCATGCGGGAGATAGAACTGCTCACAAGATATTGCAATCTTGTTTTTATTGGCCTACTCTCTTCAAGGATGCACATAAGTTTGTATTGTATTGTGATGAATGTCAAAAAATTGGTAATATCAGTAAGCGTTAGGAAATACGTATGAATTATTCACTTGTTGTTAAACAATTTGATGTTTGGGGTTTTGACTATATGGGACCTTTTCCTTCCTCTAATGGTGTAACAGCCCGCGACCGACGCTCCAGAAGATTCCAGAAGATTCCCTTTTATTTCCTTTCTCGGTTGTGTTTCGTTTGGTTGTTGCATTCATCATCGCATCATTCGCATCATCTGCACAACACCGTCACTCGTTTTCAAAACTTGCATCCGTTCGTAGTTGCCGGTTCTCTCCGTTTTTGCCGTTGCCCGTTTCGAGACGTACCGCACACGCACGTGCCCGTGACATCGTTTTAAAAATGTTTTAAAAGGCGTGCTAAAAATATTCTTGGATTGGTGTTGAAACTTGGCGTGCGGTCTTGTTATATTGTAGGTAGGCCGCCTGCCAAATTTCGTCGCGTGCCGAGTTCGTTTGATACCCCGTCGGTCATCCATAGCAGTGCAGTCATCGGTTATTTGTCAGACGTTTTCGGTTCTGCAAACTCTGTTGCCAGGCCATAATTCTTTTTCTCTTCCCCATAGCCCATCTGCGAAGACACTAGCCCACCTAGCCCTTCCACCGTTCTCGGTCATCGGATCGTGATCGGACGGACAAGGTCCAACCCCCAGCCCCTAGTGCCTTCCCTATATATAACCCCATGGAGACGTCTCTCACTCTCTATAGGGTTTCCCCCATGGAAAATTGCAGCCACGCCCCTAGAAAACCCCACCTGCTAGCTCCACCTCCCTCCAATCCTACAGCCCTAGCCCCCAGCCAAATCTGGCCCTCAGATCTGAAATCTGGGGCTCAGATTCGTCCATTTTCCCACCTACCAAACATGTCCGGTGGCCAACCCGAATGTGTCCGGCGACCACAGTGCAGCCCCGAGCTCCCGTAGGCCGCAGCCGCGGGGACAAGCAGCCCCACCGGCTGGCCCTCACCGGAGCCGCCACCGCCGGACGCCGCCGGAGCAGGGCCTCCTCTCTCCCTTCCTCTCCTTCCCTTCCCCTTCTCCTCTCCTCTGCAGCTCGCTGACCTCTCAGCCGCAGGTCCGCCGCCATGGCTTGAAGCTCCGCCGCCGGCCGCCGCTGTCGCCGGATCCGGGGAGTCCCGGCTCGGATCTGCCCGATCCTGGCCTCCCTCGTGCCTGCCCGCGCCCGCTGGTGCTGCCCCTCGCCCTGGCCAGCGCCATGCCTACCACTACCATCGGGAGGAGGAAGGCATCGCCGTAGCCCCCGTTGACCGTCCGCTCCGCCTCGTGGGCCCGCGCCGAGGCCAGCCCACCAGCCCCAAGCCGCTGTGAGCCCCGATGTCCTATCCTCCACCCTGGCCGATCCCTTGCTATGTTGCACCCACTTCTTTTGGCTCATTGTGTTTTTCCCTTCCTGCGAATTTATCTAATTAACCAATGATTTTAAATTCAGAAAAAAAACTAATTTAAAAATATTCATAACTAATTAACCGTGCACCGTATAAAAATATTTTTAATATGAGTAATGTGTAGAATTTCATCTAGATTATCAATATGCCAATTTCATCCATGTTTAAAAACATTTAACATGCCATTTTCTGTTATTTTGCATAATTACCATATGTCGCATTGACATATTCATTTAACGTGCATCGGGATTTAATCCAACCATATATTAAAAAAAGTTCATATTATCGGCATCGCATTTTCATGCATGAAAAAAACTGTTTATTGTAATAGTGGCATTTAACTTGCATTTATGATTGCTAGTAGGTGATTATGCCATGAACTTGCATAATTAATTGTGACTTATTTTCCCACATGAACCTATGCATATTATATATGTTCTCGGGGTAGAAAAATCCATATGATGTATCTGTGCATTTAGTTTTGTCATTTGAGCATTTTTGGCGCATGTCATTTTGTTGCGATGCCCTTTTGTTATTTTCGTGTGATTTAATACATGCATGATTTGAAATAAGTTTGAACATGAGATATGCCGTTTGATATGTGTCCTAGCCCCTAGACATTTTCCTTGTCATAGAAATGCATGTATAGGTGTTGTTTTCTTTCTATCAACATGCTATAAAAATACTGCTGTTTTGAGATGCTAAAATATTTATAAGTCTGGAATCTGTAATATTTTGTTGCCATCTTTCCATGTGTTTTGCTAGTGATCTAGAACTCCTTTGGGGTGGGTGTAATGGAGTTATTTGTAGTTGATATTGTCCTCTAGCATGCTCTTAAGTTTCATGCCATAATATGACATTTAGCATATAGTTTTACTTCTGTCAATACGCCTTCGTGATAAAAACTGCACTGTCAGAACTGCTATTTTCACTAAATCTGAAACTGTTTTCAAGTAGCCACCTTGTGAGCTTCCTACCAGGTGATCCATGCATGTTTTGAGTATGATATGTGAAGATGAAATAAAGTGTGTGTTATATGTTACGACCCCATGCTTGGTTTGTGCATTTTAAGATCTTGTAGCTTGTTGTTTTCATGTGTGCAAAATGCTAAGTTGTTGTTTTGGGTAGATTTTGACTATTACTTGTGTTGGTTGTAATTGTTGAACCGTAGCTCCGTTTTGAACATGTTGCATATGAAACTTGCTTAGAATCTCATGTAGTTTCATAATAACTTGCTGAATTCATGATTTGAAATGTTTGTGATTGTATTTTCCATGCATTTGCATTCATGAGATGTGCATCTTGTGTTGTTCATATCTTTTAGACTGTAGCTCCGTTTGAGATGTTTTATATATGTAAATTGACTAGAATGACATGTAAAATCACATGGTATACTTTATTATGTTGTTTAACAAATATAAAATATGGTTAGTTCAGATCTGGACCAATTTCGAAATTAAAATATGGGGTCATTTTGGAAATACTATAAGTTGTTTCCGACCTCATTTAAAATGCCTAGATAGATAGTTTACTTATACTTCACCTCTTGCTATGTTTAACAACATTTAATATTGCCGTATACCTAACAAGAGTGAACTAAACAATTCGAACGTGGAGTTTCGTCAATATGCAACTAGTTGCATATTGAGCTTCACTTTAATGTGTAGTTGTGGGTTGATGTGAATTGTCATGCCATGCATAATTAAACCGGACATGCATCATATTTGTTTGCGCATCGTGTCATGCATATGTTGTGGTGTATCTTTTGTTGATTGTTTGTCTCAGATTGCTTCTTCTCGATAGAGTTTCGAAAGCGTTCGGAGTGTGAGGATTCGTTCGACTACGTTGGCTCGTCTTCTTCATGGCCTTGTTCTTCTTCCGAGCGGGATCTCAGGCAAGATGACACATTTCCTTGAATACCACTACTATCATTGCTATGCTAGTTGTCTTGCTTTTATCGTTATGTCACGCTACCTACCACTTGTTTGTCAAGCCTCCCAACATTTCCACGAAAAGCCTCTAACCCCTCCACATCCCAGCAACCCTTTGTTCGGCTATGTTACCGCTAGCTCAGCCCTTCTTATAGCGTTTCTAGCTGCAGATGCAATTGCTTCCATGTGTCAACATGGTCATTCTTTTGTTATATTCCAACATTGCTGCTATTTAATTTAATGCACATATACACTTGGTGAAGGGCGGAAGGCTTGGCCTTTGGCTCGGTGTTTTGTTCCACTCTTGCCGCCCCTAGTTACTTGTGAACCGGTGTTATGTTCCATAATTGAGCGCTCCTAACAGGCTCGGGGTTGTTATGGGGACCCCCTTGATTTTTGTTTTGGGATAAAACTCGTTGGGCAAGGCCCAACATTGGTATTCCATTTGCCTAATAACTATTAAATTGCATAGGGACCCGTCGGCACCCATGGATAATTAATCAACCCCCGGACCAGTGCACCTCATGAGTGTTGGTCCAACCCAAAGCAACTTACTAACGCTACCCGGGGCAACTCGGTGTTTGGCGTGGTAACCATCGCTCATCCCATTGTGCCCTGAGAACGAGATACGCGGCTCCTATCGGGATTGTCGGCACGTCGAGCGGCCTTGCTGGATTTGTTTTACCTTTCTCGAATGTCTTGAGTGAGGAACTCTGATCTTCTTCGGGCTATCTCGAGGAGTCGCATTTCGTTTGGAATTGCCTAGGATGATCACGAGATCCGTGGTTGAGGTTATTCCCGCTATGTGTGGTTAATTTATGATGGATGAGTTGGAGCACCCATGCATGGTTAAATCTTTTCGAGAAGTCGTGCCCACGGTTATGTGGCAAACTTGGATAATTTGTTTAACACCTGGTCATAGCAAACTTGAAGTAAACTCTAATAAAATACACCAATTGTGTGCGTAACCGTGACTATCTCTTCTCGTGAGTCCTTATCCGAAATAGAACACGGTGGGGTTATGTTTGACGTAAGTAGGTGTTCAGGATCAGTTAGTGATCATTTCTAGTTTTCGTCTGTTACGCGTAGACCACCATACTTTACTTTCTGTACTCATAAGTTAGCCACTCAATTAAATGCTTAGTCTCTTGCTGCAGCCTCACCACTTAACCATACCTCACCTATTAAGCTTTAATAGTCTTGATACCCTTGGAAATGAGATTGTTGAGTCCCTGTGGCTCACAGATTACTACAACAACAGTTGCAGGTACAGGTAATGTGATGATTTGACATGAGAGCGATGTTTGATTTGATTTGGAGTTCTTCTTCTTCTTCTTCGTCAATCTTGGATGGGTTCCAGGCAGCAGACTGGGATAGCAAGGATGGATGTCATTTTATCATTTGTTTTCGTCCGTAGTCGGACCCTGCTCTTCTCTATGATGTTTGAGTATGTTGTGCTATTGATGTGACTCTAATGTAGCTTGTGGCGAGTGTAAGCCAATCCTTATACTCATCTCTTCTGTACATGCACTTGTAATGATATCCATTCTTGCAACACGACGAGATGCGCTTCTATACTGTCGAGGCCCTCATGCCAAAATAAGGATGGGACCGCATCTTGGGCGTGACAAGTTGGTATCAGAGCATGTACCGACTTAGGAGCCCCCTTGATTGATCGAACTTGGCCGAGTCGAGTCTAGTGAAAAACTATTTTGAGTGTAGTTATATTGGAGAGTAGGATTCTTTTTACTCCTCTTCTATGCTCTAGTGAGGTATTCGACTTAGGAATTTTGTTTATACTCCCCTTCTCGCTCAATTTTTTTTAGGATCACGCGGGTATTTTGGAGTCTATATGATACCGATGTGACAGGGTTCTGTCTCAGTGCCTCCTATCTGACTTGATTTCTTCCGGGGAGTCGAGCTCCAGGGAATGTTGGCACATCGTTATCATTCAGCTTCCTTAGTATCTCAGGATGGAGGATGTTTGGAATTGCTTCAATACTTGTCATGGTGAGATAAGGTCGGAGTCACCCAGTACTGGGGAGGCGTCCGGGGTACCACCATGGTTTAGTATCGTTGTGAGTTCGAGGATTCGAGTTAGATGAAGTTGCGAAAGCCTCTAGTTATGTGTTGAAGGATGGATACAGTTGGGGTGTAGGATTGCTAGTTGTGTGAGATATTTCCTCCTTGTATCCCCCACACCAGATTGCATAACCAAGAAAGTTTTCGGAAGTTCTTAGGTGGGAATTCAAGTAGGTACCTAGGATTATCTTTCCAACAAGTACATAGTGGGTATGTATTTGTTCTGGCTTGTTTCGTAAGCCTCATCCTTTGTTCTGTTTTGTATATGGTAGTTCTAGTTGCTTCGATGTCAAGTGGTGATTTCATATCTTGCTAAGTAGTGTTCTCATATTTCTGTGGGAATGCTGATTCTTTGCCCAATCAGTTATCATATCAATTCCTTTCCTACCGGTGTGCTTCTCTTCAAGTTATTCTATCATCAGCAATATTGCAAGATCAATCCTCATGTTTCTTTCCCGGAGTTCATTCCATTTGTCCCAAGTTTCTTTGTTTTTCCCACCCTCCTGCCCTTTTTTCTTCAGTGATTGTATTCTCATCCAAGTGCCTTTTCTATTCATGTAATGCTTCCGCTATCTTTTCTTCTATGTTGTTTCCGGTGATTCTTTGTGGATATTCTCAGGAGTTTCAATTTCAAGATCTATCCTCATATTCCTTGTTCTCGTTGTTATTCTTCTCCGGTGATTCTTTATGAAGGTGCTCAGTGCTCAAGTTATCATTTATTAGTATTCATCTTTCTTTTCTTTTCCGGTGAATCCAATTCAAGATCTTGGTGTTCATCATATCATTTTCATTCTCTATTTGCTCTCCCATGTTGTAATTCTTATCAAGCCTTTCTTGTTTATTCATCCCTCTCTATTCTATTCGGAGTGTTCAAGATATCTCAGAAGACTTTCATTTCAATTCATATCCTCTGAAATTATTTGAGGTTCTCACCTCATCAAGTTCTTAATTTGTACCGGTGCAATCTCTCTTTTAATCAATTGTTTCAATGGTGGTTTCTTTTGAGTGGGCCCATAACACACAGGTCTTTTCCCAGGATCCTACCTAACTCTTCTAATCTTTCCGAAGATGCTCTCAAGTTCTCTTCAAATATGATGTAAGAATGAATTTCGTAAGTCATATGCCTTCTTGAAGATTGTTTCTAAATCATTTTCATTGTTGGCTCAACCTTTTTCCTTATTCATTGTTCCGGAGTGTTTAGTAATTCATGGTGTTGATTCTCGTCATTATCCTCAGCGTCAAAGACCGAAGGAGAGTTTCTCTTAAATTGTTGTTCATTCTTCCAAAGATTCATGGTTTCAGCTTGTTGCTATCATATCAATTGTTTTGATCAGGAGCAATTCCTCCCATATCTATCCGGTGCATTTCATAATTGTTTTCATTTCTCGATCCTCCGAAGGCCATCATTCAGAAGATTTCTTCGTTCTCAGCTTTCAGCTTTCGTTCTCAAATTCTTCTCAATTGTTGTCCCTTCGTTCGTATCTCAATTATTCTGGTGCCTTGTTCAGTTTCTATTAGGAAAATCTTAATCTCTTCATTCTCATGTGTCCTCTTTAGTTTCTAATTCTTCCGGTGCTTCGTTCAAGTTTCTATTAGGTGGATCATGCTCTCTTCGCTCTCATGTTATGTCATTCATTTGTATTATCCTCTTTCGTTTCAATTCTTACTAGTGTTCTCATGCAAGACTTCTTCAAGTTTGTGATCTACCTCTCTCTTTCTTCAATCCCTTGCAAGAAGAATAAGTGGTGTGCGAAATCCGTTGCTTGTCATCAATTTAACTTGATGAAGGATAGGCACATCATAATTCTTATTCTTGTTTCATCAAGTGATTTCAATCCTTCTTTGTTCATCATATCAATTCTCGATTTCAAGTGTTCTCATCTTTTTCCGGAGTTCAAGTTGCTCAAATATCTCTTTTCGAAGCATCATCTAAATCATGGGAAGGCCCAATCTTGTTCTTTTGCATCCTTCAATTCTATCTATCATCCTTTCATTTGAGAGTTCTTCCGGAGGTTCTTCATGGTGGTTCATCAAGATTTCTTTCATTTTCAAGCGTTCTTAAGATTCTTGTTGGAGGTGCTCAAGTGTTTTTTTATCTTGGATTTAAGTTCAATTCCTTCTTCATTGTCTTTTGAGGTGGTGTTATTAAATTCTTGATTATGAGGAGTCTCGAAGGAAAATTGTCAAGAATAAGATAAGTAAACCCATCTTGTTTTCGCGGAGTTATCTTGGGTTGGATTTCACCTAAAGCACTTCCTAAGGATTGTTGCTATCATGGTGTCATAAATGATCCAAGTTTTCTCATCTTCTTGGTGAAAGATGTTTTCTTCTCTTTTGCTCCCAGCCAGTCTTTGTTTTTGTTAGTGGCTGGTTATCACCTTATAATTTTGAGAGTTTTCCATAAGTCCATAATAAGCTTGTTCTTTTCGTTGTTGGTGTTCCAACAACTCCATTCAACCTATGCTTTTCAATTCATTTGTGCTGGAAGTTGTCATTTTCGTATCCGTTCTTTTCCTTCCATCAATCCAATTTCCATTCTATTGTTATGGAGGCCTTGTGATGTTGCCCTCTTCAATCCATCGTCTTGTTTATCTATATCATGTTCTTTTGTTTCTTATTCTTTTAACCGGAGTGTGGTGCAATCTTTTCATGATCCTTCCATCTTATGAAGTTTTGATTCTAATCCAACCAAAGTTTGGTGTATCTCTTTCAATTTCTTTCCATCATATCTAATTTTTCCTCTCTTTCCTACCGAAGTGCTGCCGAAATTTCTTGTGAATTCTTGCTTGTTCCTCATTCTTCATCTCTTTGCATCCTTCAAGATTCATTGGTTCACTCGTTTGTCAAAAAAGCAACTAAGTTTTACCTTTTCCTCTTTATCTTCCCCTTTTCATTCTAGATCTCGGGACGAGATCCTCGTGTAGTGGAGGAGAGTTGTAATAGCCCGGGACCGACGCTCCAGAAGATTCCAGAAGATTCCCTTTTATTCCCATTCTCGGTTGTGTTTTGTTTTGTTGTTTCATTCATCATCGCATCATTCGCATCATCTGCACAACATCGTCACTCGTTTTAAAACTTGCATCCGTTCGTAGTTGCCGGTTCTCTTCGTTCTTGCTGTTGCCCGTTTCGTGACCTACCACACATGCACGCGCCTGTGGCATCATTTTAAAAATGTTTTAAAAGAAACGCTAAAAATATTCTCGGATTGGTGTTGAAACTTGGCATGCGGTCTTGTTATATTGTAGGTAGGTCGCCTGCCAAATTTGTCGCGTTCCGAGTTCGTTTGATACCCCGTCAGTCATCCGTAGCAGTGCGGTCATCGGTTATTTGTCAGACGTTTTTGGTTTTGCAAACTCCGTTGCCGAGCCACAATTCTTTTTCTCTTCCCCATAGCCCATCTGCGCAGACACTAGCCCACCTAACCCTTCCTCCATTCTTGCTCATCGGATCGTGATCGGACGGACAAGGTCCAACGCCTAGCCCCTAGTGCCTTCCCTATATATAACCCCATGGAGAGGTATCTCACTCTCTCTAGGGTTTCCCCCATGGAAAATTGCAGCCACACCCCTAGAAAACCCCACCTGCTAGCTCCACCTCCCTCCAATCCCATAGCCCTAGCCCCCAGCCAAATCTGGCCCTCGGATCTGAAATCTGGGGCTCAGATACGTCCATTTTCCCACCTACCAGACATGTGCGACGGCCAACCCGAACGTGTGCGGCGACCACACTGCAGCCCCGAGCTCCTACAACCTGCAACTGCCGTGGATGAGCAGCCCCACCGGTCGGCCCTCGCCGGAGCCACCACCGCCGAACGCCGGCGGAGCAGGGCCTCCTCTCTCCCTTCCTCCCCTTCCCTTCCCCTTCTCCACTCCTCCGCAGCTCGCTGACCTCTCTGCCGCAGGTCCGCCGCCATGGCTTGAAGCTCCGCCGCCGGCCTTGCTCGCTGTCGGCCGCCGCTGTCGCCGGATCCGAGGAGTCCCGGCCTGGATCCGCCCGATCCCAGCCTCCCTCGCGCCTGCCCGCACCCGCTGGTGCTGCCCCTCGCCATGGCCAGCGCCATGGCTACCGCTGCCATCGGGAGGAGGAAGGCGCCGCCGTAGCCCCCGTTGACCGTCCGCTCCGCCTGGTGGGCCCGTGCCGAGGCTGGCCCATCAGCCTCAAGCCGCTGTGAGCCCCGATGTCCTATCCTCCGCCCTGGCCGATGCCTTGCTATGTTGCGCCCACTTCTTTTGGCCCATTGTGTTTTTCCCTTCGTGCGAATTTATCTAATTAACTAGTGATTTTAAATTGAGAAAAAACTAATTAAAAAATATTCATCATTAATTAAACGTGCACCGTATAAAAATATTTTTAATATGAGTAATGTGTAGAATATCGCGTAGATTATCAATATGCCAATTTCATCCATGTTTAAAAATATTAAACATGCCATTTTCTACTACTTTGCATAAATACCATATGTCGCATTGACATATTCATTTAACGTGCATCGGGATTTAATCCAACCATATATTAAAAAAAGTTCATATTATCGGCACCGCATTTTCATGCATGAAAAAAACCGGTTTATTGTACTAGTGGCATTTAACTTGCATTTATGATTGCTAGTAGGTGATTATGCCATGAACTTGCATAATTAATTGTGACTTATTTTCCCACATGAACCTATGCATATTATATATGTTCTCGGGGTAAAAAAATTCATATGATTTATATGTGCATTTAGTTTTGTCATTTGAGCATTTTTGGTGCATGTCATTTTGCTGTGATGCCCTTTTGTTATTTTGTGTGATTTAATACATGCATGATTTGAAATAAGTTTGAACATGAGATATGCCCTTTGATATGTGTCCTAGCCCCTAGACATTTTTCTTGTCATAGAAATGCATGCATAGGTGTTGGTTTTTTGTTGTCAACATGCTATAAAAATACTGCTGTTTTGAGATGCAAAAATATTTCCAAGTCTGGAATCTGTAATATTTTGTTGCCATCTTGCCATGTGTTTTGCTAGTGATCTAGAACTCCTTTGGGGTTGGTGTAATGGAGTTATTTGTAGTTTGTTCTAGCGTGCTGTTAAGTTTCATGCCATAATATGACATTTAGCATATAGTTTTACTTCTGCCAATATGCCTTCATGATAAAACCGGCACTGTCAAAAGTGCTATTTTCACTAAGTCTGAAACTGTTTTCATGTAGCCACCTTGTGAGCTTCCTACCATGTGATCCATGCATGTTTTGAGTATGATATGTGAAGATGAAATAAAGTGTGTGTTATATGCTACGGCCCCATGCTTGGTTTGTGCATTTTAAGATCTTGTAGCTTGTTGTTTTCATGCGTGCAAAATGCTAAGTTGTTGTTTTGGGCAGATTTCGACTATTACTTGTGTTGGTTGTAATTGTTGAACCGTAGCTCCGTTTTGAACATGTTGCATATGAAACTTGCTTAGAATCTCATGTAGTTTCATAATAACTTGCTGCATTCATGATTTGAAATGTTTGTGATTATATTTTCCATGCATTTGCATTCATGACATGTGCATCTTGTGTTGTTCATATCGTTTAGACCCTAGCTCCGTTTGGGATATTCTATATATGTAAACCGACTAGAATGACATGTAGAATCACATGGTATAATTTATTCAGTTGTTTAACAAATATAAAATATGGTTAGTTCAGATCTGGACCAATTTCGAAATTAACATATGGGGTCATTTCGGAAATACTATAAGTTGTTTCCGACCTCATTTAAAATGCCTAGATAGATAGTTTACTTATGCTTCACCTCTTGCCATGTTTAACAACATTTAATATTGTTATATACCTAACAATAGTGAAGTAAATAATTCGAACATGGAGTTTCGTCAATATGAAACTCGTTGCATATTGAGCTTCACTTTAATGTGTAGTAGTGGGTTGATGTGAATTGTCATGCCTTGCATAATTAAATCAGACATGCATCATATTTGTTTGCGCATCGTGTCATGCATATGTTGTGGTGTATCTTGTGTTGATTGTTTGTTTCGGATTGCTTCTTCTCGATAGAGTTTCGAAAGCGTTCGGAGTGTGAGGATTCGTTCTACTATGTTGGCTCGTCTTCTTCATGGACTCGTTCTTCTTCCGAGCGGAATCTCAGGCAAGATGACACATTTCCTTGGATACCATTACTATCATTGCTATGCTAGTTGTCTCGCTTTTATCATTATGTCACGCTACCTACCACTTGTTTGTCAAGCCTCCCAACATTGCCATGAAAAGCCTCTAACCCCTCCACATCCCAACAAACCTTTGTTCGGCTATATTACTACTTGCTCAGCCCTTCTTATAGCGTTTCTAGCTGCAGGTGCAATTACTTCCATGTGTCAACATGGTCATTCTTTTGTTATATCACAACATTGCTGCTTTTTAATTTAATGCACATATACACTTGGTAAAGGGTGAAAGGCTTGGTCTTTGGCTCGGTTTTTGTTCCACTCTTGCCGCCCGTAGATACTTGTGAACCGGTGTTATGTTCCATAATTGAGCGCTCCTAACATGCTCGGGGTTGTTATGGGTACCCCCTTGATTTTTGTTTTTGGATAAAACTCGTCTGGTAAGGCCCAACATTGGTATTCCATTTGCCTAATAACTATTAAATTGCATAGGGACCCGCCGACACCCGCAGATAATTAATCAACCCCCGTGCCAGTGCTCCTCATGAGTGTTGGTCCAACCCAGAGCAGCTTATTAACGCTACCCGGGGCAACTCGGTGTTTGGCGTGGTAACCATCGCTCATCCGATTGTGCCCTGAGAACGACATACGCGGCTCCTATCGGGATTTTCGGCACGTCGGGCGGCCTTGTTGGATTTGTTTTACCTTTCTCGAACGTCTTGAGTGAGGAACTCCAATCTTCTTTGGGCTATCTCGAGGTGTCGGATTTCCTTTGGAATTGCCTAGGATGATCACAAGATCCGTGGTTGAGGTTATTCCCGCTATGTGTGGTTAATTTATGATGGATGAGTTGGAGCACCCCTACAGGGTTAAATCTTTTAGAGAAGCCGTGCCCACGGTTATGTGGCAAACTTGGATAATTTGTTTAACACCCGGCCATAGCAAACTTGAAGTAAACTCTAATAAAATACACCAACTATGTGCGTAACCGTGACTATCTCTTCTCGTGAGTCCTTATCCGAAAGAGAACACGGTCGGGTTATGTTTGACGTAAATAGGTGTTCAGGATCAGTTAGTGATCATTTCTAGTTTTCGTTTGTTACGCGTAGACCACCATACTTTACTTTCTGTACTCATAAGTTAGCCACTCAATTAAATTCTTAGTCGCTTGCTGCAGCCTCACCACTTAACCATACCTCACCTATTAAGCTTTAATAGTCTTGATACCCTTGGAAATGAGATTGCTAAGTCCCTGTGGCTCACAAATTACTACAAAAATAGTTGCAGGTACAGGTAATGCGATGATTTGACGTGAGAGCGATGTTTGATTTTATTTGGAGTTGTTGTTCTTCTTCTTCGTCAATCTTGGATGGGTTCCAGGCGGCAGCCTCGGATAGCAAGGATGGATGTCATTTTATCATTTGGTTTCGTCCGTAATCGGACCCTGCTCTTCTATATGATGTTTGAGTATGTTGTGGTATTGATGTGACTCTGATGTAGCTTGTGGCGAGTGTAAGCCAGTCCTTATACTCATCTCTTCTATACATGCACTTGTAATGATATCCATTGTTGCAACACGACAAGATGTGCTTCTATCCCTGTCGAGGCCCTCATGCCAAAATAAGGATAGGACCGCATCTTGGGTGTGACAAATGGGTACTAGTAAACTTGCATGTGCAACGCACGCGTTTGCCAAAATATATTGTAGTTGAACATATCATAGTTCAAGAAAATTTAGATGTCATTTCGACCACATCAATTCTCATCCAGTTATAGAATAATTATCTTGAAAATTCATGGTAAGTTCATAATCCATAATTGGGACGTACTTCTAGTAAAACGAATTCATTTAAATATTAATCATCATTCTATACAAGTAAGAACACGCCCAGAGACAAGTACTATTGATTATTTTGCTTCTGCGGTAGCATGATTACACATGAAAAGTATTGCTTGATCCAAGTTGTATTATTCCCATGACAAGTCTGAAAATATATCACCACGTGAAAACCAACTATAGTTCAGAAAACTTAGGACAGAAGATGGTCTTAGACTGTAGATATAAATGTATTCAGAAACTTTGAAGACCAGCCTCTGAAACAAAACCCCAAAAACATAATTGTAGCGTAAAAACTGAAGAAAATTGTGCAATTGACATTCTATTTCTTTCACACTCGCTTGCCAAATCAGATCCCCACTTATTACTTATACTAACTCAAGACTGCTAAAAAAGGCAATATATTTCACTAATTCTGGTGTTACAACATCGTTAAAGAAGAGGTCTCCAATGACAGTGCTCTTCACAACCAGAAAGGGCATTATGCCAAACAACTATTTTGCACCAAGATAATGAGAAAGCAATAAATGTGAGTTACCTTAGGAGATTTTGAAATGACGATCTGATGAAAGGCCTCTTATTGATATGAAGCATCCTTATTGAAATATCCAATAAAATAATACCCTTGCACGTACCGGCTCCATACCAGCTGCCTGCAGACCCACATGCCTTGCAGAATAATGAAATAACTACAAGAATTTATAAAGTTATTCTACTTGCATAAATTTTCCCCAGTTCATATATAACAAACTAAACATTAGATTGGTGATATCAATCTATTTTTCATAACCATCAGTAATTCACTCATCAGGGTAGTAATTCAAAAAATGAAGACTTCTAAGTTCTAAGCCATGGTATCTAGGACCTTGCTAATAAATTCATTGTCTATATAAAAATAGACATCCAACATATCTCTGGTAGAATTACATATGAATATAGCATCATTCCTCACAATTTCATCACAAAATGTATTTTGAATTCAACTGGTTTCTCCATGTCTCAAAAATATAAAAGTTCTCTTCAAACTCGCATGGATTAGGCATATAAGAATAGCCATAGCAAATTAGATCAATTTCATAAACTCTATATTTGCCATGACAAGAGCATGACATAATGGTCACTGAAAAAGAAGAAAACACCAAGTGAGTGGTTCCTAAGAAAAGGGAAGTTAGCTAACTTAGGAGGAAAAGAAAACACCAAGATTCTAACTAAATAAAAAGAAACATAGTCCAACGACGCATAGGCCTAGTGGAATTTATTCAAGGACTAGACAAGAGCATATTTTGGTTTATTACAATATATGTAATTTAAATAACATGAAGACAACAAAAATATAATGATGAGTGAACTATGGTCGAATATTTTGCAGAATATTAACATGAAGATGGATTTTCATATTCGAGTATTTCCGTAATAGTAAGTTAAAAAATAAACGACTATGTACTTAAGGTGGGTTTTCACATGCAACATGTGGTAGTTTCAGTTTGTGCTGGCTTCAATTGTCAGTCCAAACCTATATTTCTCTTGTGGGCAACTCAACATTGTTGACAATCCATTATCTGAAACAGATATAAATTGACTAAACTGAGTTAAACCAAACACCCAAAAAATAGATGGTACTGATACAGTGAGGTCCAATAAATCATGGATTTAGTTGCCAAATTGGCGAGTTTCTTCTCCAAAGCATGCTTTATATATTTACCTTCAAATTTGTGCTCTACAAGTACATAATGTTGGCTCTTAAACATAAGACATTAAGCCCCTCATTTGTCGTAAGTTGTTGGGGTTAAAAGAGAGGTCCTTGCATCATCACATCAACACTGAACATATGGTCGATGGCTACCAGAATGCTTAAAAGTAGTTGGCTGAATCTACTAGTGCTTCCTAGTTTAGATGCCGAGGCAAATATTCACATGCAGGTAAGACACCTAATGCTGCTACTTAGACAGTCAGATCCAAACATGACTTGGACCTACCAGGGACATGGAATGCACAGATGCAACCCGACCTTCCTGTCACAACATTCGTCTTAAAAAAGATATTTATGAACATTTGGGAGCATACATATATGAAGCAGACACCATGTTATGATCCAAATGTGAAGTAGATAAGCAGATCAAAGGAGCCACAAATGATGAAGAATGGATAAGGGAAAACTACTCAAAATTGGATGGCCATAGTCCCATGTCCATGTCATCCAATTTGGTGAAGTGGAGCTATCAAGCACAGGTAAAGTATCTTCAATGGAAGTGAACAAACCATCCTTACATTGATACAGAAAAGATAGAACAAGGATTAGATAGTGATAGGACACGGAAGCTCAAATGGTGCATGGGACGCACCAAGCTTTTTAGAGTGTGCAAGTCGTGAGCCTTCAGAAGTTCTTGAAAGAAAAACAAAGATGCCCCTGCACCTTCACAACAACATTGGACATATGGCCTATGGCTACCATAGTACTACTATAATTAACTGAATATAATGGTTCTTCCTAGTGTGAATGCTGAGGCAAATATTCACATACATTTAAGTTCTAGCAAACGGGATACCCAGGTGATCACGACTTGGTAGGGAACGATGTGGCGGCTTCCCTAGGGATGGTGAGTGGCTTCTGCTGGGATGCAGGTGAGACGTCAGCGAGGATAGGGGCACGTGGATCTTGATCGACACCGCTTCGCCGCTAAATCTATGTTGCAGTCTTAGCTCAAACTGCCCAATAGTATGGACATGCAAATCAGCTATCAACATGAAAATATGAAGGAAGATTCTATATGTTTTTGCAGGTGAACGCGAAATTTTAGTTAGTAGTAGCTGCAAGTATATATGTATTGCAGCATTATACATACAATATGATATATCAACCGAATAAAAGTTGTGACAACTCTATACATATTGCAGCATTGTACAAACAATAAGATATCTGGTCAAGAAAACACAACAGTTCACAAAATTAAGACCCCAAAAGTGAGATCATCCTTCTGCATGTTTGCATGGCAACACAATATTGCCGGACATACGAAAAAAATATTTTCATGCCAAAAGATTATTAGGATCCGTTAATCTGAAGAAATATATGAATGCTTCTTTTATCTAATTCAATCATAAAAAGTATATTGTTTTAGGAATAGGAGTTAATCTGAAGCATGTGTGTTGTTCTGAACTTCTCTCTAGATCCTCTCTCCTCCCTTTGCTTGCTTGAGTAGCACATTCAGTAGAAAGAAAAAATGACTTTAAAGGAGAGTTGTATTTCGAGAAAGAAAATGCAAAGATACAGTACGGTTTAAATTTAATAGCTTCAGAAAAATATGCAATTGATGCACATCATTTCGGGATGTGCTTATGAACAATACCAATTACTTCTTGTGTGACCGAATTTCCCTAAAACCGAATTGGCAACGGAATTACCTTGCATACGACACTTCTCTATCCGATTTCCATACGACAAGACACAAGCCTAATTCCTAATGTTGTGCCCACATAACCAGATCAGTCTGATCGTATAGATCTCGTACAAAATTTTACCATACATATATAGTAGCTCTCAATTGGCAATGGATGGAAGACTTCATGCACATTAGATAATACGTTCAATCATCTTACATGGAATACATGTGTCTTCTGAACTTGTGAAGGGTTGTAGAGATCATAAATGAGCAAGAACCAAGACCCAACGGTGGAATTTCTCAGAGATGAACCGGCGGCTCCGCTCCTCCCGCGTGCATCCAAGCCTCCAGCGGTGGGAGCTTGGTCATCCAATTAGGAACCGTATTAAGCAACAATCGATTGAAATAGAAGAGAAAAGAGAGATCAAGGTGGATCACAGGAGTATTGATTCAGTATACATATGCAGGGCAGCCAACAACCTCAGCGACGCCAGCATCCGCGACGGCAGTCAGCAGCGGGCCTCGAGGGCGTGCTATGTCAGGACTTAGCTATGAATCGGGATAACAAATCGAGAGAGGAGGCGAAATCAGGAATCAGATCGAACTATAGCTTAGAGTTTGTATTAGCTGTAGGAGGTATGCTTAGCCATGGAGGAAAGTTGCAAGATAATAACCAATAATGCACTCAGCCACACCCCGGCTGTTATATAGGTGGACAGTGGGTGAAACGCAACAATAACTGTTGTCGGAACACTTCAGTAACTGATCTAACAGCTATGATGAGTGGTAAACACGAGGAGTGATCTCAGCCCTTCATCGAATCGGTATGGTAACTTAAGGTAACTGAATATTGAATGCCACTGCTTCAGTCCTGACATTGCTCCCTCCTCGAAATTCGACATGTCCTCATAGCGATGTCACATTGTCTCTCCATGCTTGTGTGGTCTTTAGGAAGAACTCTGGAAAAGTGTACTTCACAAAATCCACGTCTTCCCATGTAGCATCTTCTGAAAGGAGATTCTCCCACTTTATTAGCCATTGTACCATTGGTTTGTTGTGGCGAGGAACTTGACAAACTTGTACTACTGTCGGTCCCATTTTGACAGTTCCATCAGAATTCACCAGGGGAAAATTTGGACTGGGGATCGATTTGTCACCAATATGCTTTTTCAGTTGACTCACATGAAAAACTGGGTGAATCTACACATGGGCTGGAAGCTGTAATTTGTAAGCAGATCGTCCCACTTTTTGTATCACCAAGAATGGTCCATAAAACTTGTGTTGTAACTTAAGAGCTCCACGAAATCCAAAAGCAGCCAACCTATAAGGAGCCATTTTGAGGTATACAGGATCACCTACCTCAAACGACCTTTCCACTCATTTGGTATCCGCATATTTCTTCATATGATTTTGAGCCACGACTAAATTTTCTTTCAACTGGTCAAACATCTGTTGTTTAGCTATTAGAAAATCATGTGCTTCTGTTTCCTCAGGCCCAGGTATTGCCAATTCAGAAATGAGAGGTGGTGGAAATCCATAAAGAGCTTGGAAAGGAGACATCTTAATAGCAGTATGGTAAGTTGAATTGTATCAATATTCTGCTAGAGACAACCAGGACAGCCACTTGGTGGGAGCAGTTGTTGTCATACATCTCAGATAAGTTTCCAAACATTGATGGATCCTCTCAGTCTGGCCATCAGTTTGGGGATAGTAAGCAGTGTTATACCTTAACTCCACTTTCAAGGCTGAGAAAATTTCTCTCCATAATTGACTGGTAAATATCCTATCTCTATCAGAGATAATTAGCTTGGGAGGGCCATGCAGTCTGATGACTTGATCAATGAATGACTGAGCCACACTTGGAACATTGTAAGGATGAGATAAAGGAATAAAGTGGGAGTATTTGGTGAATCTATCCACCACCACCATAATCACATCCTTGCCCTGAGACTTAGGTAGTCCTTCAATGAAATCCGTGGACATATGCTGCCATGCCATGTCTGCAACAGGTAATGGTTCCAACAGTCCTAGTTGTAAACAGTTTTCATGTTTAGCTCTCTGGCAAATAGGGCAAGCAGCAATCAAAGCTTCTACAGCTGGTTTTAATCCTTGCCAAAAGAAGATACTTTTATCCTGTGATAAGTTGCTCTTCTCCCTGAGTGACCACCAATAGGTGAGCTGTGTAGAGCCTGCATCAGTTTGTATCTCAACTTAGGAACATTACCCACATATTTTTTGCCCTTGTATCTAATTATACCAGTTACCAATGAATAATTAGACAAGGAGTGGTCCTTTGCTACCAATAGCTTTTCAAGCATTGTTTTGCAAACAGGGTCTTGCTAATAACTGGCTATCAGATCCTCTGCCCAAGCAGGGGTTACAACTTTAATTGCCATGCACTTTGGTAACAGCCTGGATAATGCATCAGCTACTTTATTTTGCACTCCCTTCTTATATTGAATTGTGAAATTATACTCCAATAACTTCATCATCAATTTATGCTGCACACCCTCTGTGATTTTCTGATCAGTCATGAACTTCAATGATTGTTGATCAGTTTTGATAGTTAATTCCCTGCCCAGCAGATAATGCCTCCACCTTTTCAGAGCTTCCAGAATTGCTAATGCCTCTTTCTCATATGTGGATAAAGCTGCATTACTGGGACATAGAGAAGAACTAAAATAAGAGATAGGTGTGCCTTGTTGCATTAATACTGCACCAATTCCTTTGCCAGATGCATCAGTTTCCAACACAAATGGTTGAGAAAAAATTGGTAATGCTAATACTGGGGCAGCAATTAATGCTTGCTTCAGTTGTTGAAAAGCTGCATCATGTTTATCTTGCCAATCAAGATTTCCTTTCTTCACAAGATCATGAAGAGGCCTACAGATAATTCCATAACCTTTAATAAATCTCCTGTAGTACCTAGCCAATCCCAAGAAGCTTCTCAATTTTATAACAGTATCAGGTACTGGCCAATCAGCAATAGCTGTGATTTTCCGTGGACCAGTTGCTACTCCATTGGCAGATATTACATGACCCATATATTCCACTTGTTGAACAGGAAAAACACACTTGGATAATCTAGCAAAGAGCTGATGTTCCTTCAGCAATTCCAGTACTAGTTTTATATGTTCTTGATGTTCCTTGAGATCCTTGTTGTATATTAAAAATGTCATCAAAGAACACTAGAACAAATTTTCTCAAGTAAGGTCCAGAAATAGTATTCATTAACTCCTGGAAAGTGCCTGGTGCATTAGAGAGGCCAAAAGGCATCACAAGATATTCAAAATGCCCCAGAAATGTTCTAAAGGCTGTCTTCTGAATGTCTTCAGGGGCCATTCTTATCTGATGATACCCTAATCCCAAATCCAACTTAGTGAAAAACTTTGCTCCATGTAATTCATCCAATAAATCCTCTATAACAGGGATTGGAAATTTATTTTTCACTGTTAAGGCATTGAGTTTTCTGAAATTAGTGCACAATCTCATAGAGCCATCTTTCTTCGTTACCAACAACACAGGAGCTGCAAAGGGACTCTGGCTATGTTGAGGTGAGCAGCCAACAATTTCTTGATTTGTTCTTCCATTTCCTGTTTCTGATGCTGAGGCACTCTATAAGGCCTGACTTGAGGAGGTGTAGCACCAGGAATTAGTGGTATTGTATGATCCAAGGTTCTATGGGGAGGTAATTCTTTTGGCTCTTCAAATAGATCAGCATATTGCAGCAACAATTTGTGAATTTGTGGAGGAATTTTAGCACCTTCTAGTGCTTCCATTAAAATATTATGTACTTGACACAGAAAAACCTCAGCACCTTTATCAATGATCTTTTCCATTTTCTTAACAGGTACCTATCTTAAACTATCAGCATTAGTGAACATAGTTGTAGATATAGTCTGCTTGCCATCCTGAGTGAAGCTGAATGTTTTAGTTGGGATATCAAATGATACAGGACTAACTTTTGTCAACCAATCATATCCCAATATAGCATCATGACTAGGTAGTGAGAGCACTCTGAAATCATGAGACACTTTGAGTTTAGCTATCTGGAACTCACACTGAGGTACTACTGCAGCAAATAGAAGAGTACCACCTCCTGCTACTGTAATACTCCTTGGTTTCACAGGCAACATGTGATAGTTAGCTTTAAGTGCAAACTCTTGATTCAGAAAATATGTTGTACTTCGACAATCTAACAAGGCTACTGCTCTCTTCCCATTGATATGGATAACAACAGTAGGTGTTGGCACTGCCAGTTGTTGTACCATTGCAAAAACAGACACAAACATTACTTGTTCCTCTTCATTACACTTTCCATTTGTTCTAACTATTGTGGATCTTTAGTTTCACACATAGGTTGCTCATCTGTGTCTTGTTGTAACAAGTGTACATTTGGCACTAACTTACATTTGTGACCATGTACCCATTTGTCACCACATCTCCAACATTCTCCCAATTTCCTAATTCTTTGATTGTTAACCACAGGAGTTTTAGCATGTCTCACTAGTAATTGCTGCCGAGGAGAAATTGTGTTGCTCTGTTTGATCTGAACACCAGCAGAATTTTTCTGATAGAAGTTTGTATAAGGTACACTGGTTTTCTTGGGTACTAATATTACTTTTGGGTGATTAGGTTCCACATCTCGGGCAAGACAATAAGCATCAGTCAATGTTATAGGTCTGAGAGGTCTGATCTGGAATTTAATCCCATCTCTTAACCCATTCACATAACATCTGACAAACCAAGATTCTCCCAATTCGGGATTTTCTTCTTGAACATCTGCCATCAAGTCCTCAAAGAGTTTAGTATATTCAGAAACTGAACTGTTGCCCTGTTTAACTGAATTAAACTTCTCTATGAGATCATAAGACCCTTGCTCAAAAAATCTCTTGATGATTTCAGTGCAGAATTCTTTCCATGAAATTTTCCTTTTTAACAAACTGGATCTCCTTAACGATACATCTGCATCTCCGATCACATATAACTGAGCCAATGACACCTTATATTCTTCTGGAGCACCTGACATCTGAAAATATTTGTTGCACTATCTGATCCAACCCACTAGGTCTTCTCCAGAAAAATTAGGGAATTCCATTTTTGGACCTTTAGTCAGTGACTTCATGAATTGAACTTGCATCTCCTTTTCATAAGTTCTGGAATAACCCTACCAAAGTTGTTTATCCCTATTCTGGTGGTAGTACTTTTGAAATGCAGGAGTATGAGGATGATCTCTAGCTAAAAATGGTGTTCCTAGAACACTTGTTGTATCATTTCTGTCCTGATTTGCAAATCCAGGAGGGATTGTAGTTCTGATGGGTGGTAAATGTTGCATGTGTAACTCCTCCATCTGTTTAGGTTTCTCCTTTTCAGCTTCTAGTTGTTTCCTCAATTGTTCAGTTTTGTGAACTTGTGCTTGCATTTGTTCATGTAATAGAGTGGGTGATTTGGGGATCTGTTGTGAACTGGAAGCAATTTCATCACGGTTTAGCTGAACAGGTGCTCTCACTAAAGTCTACAGAACTGTACTCATAGCTGATAACAGTTTGCTAAGATCTAATACCACTTTCTCTACACCACCCACTTGCAAAGAGATTTCAACTTGCTTTGAACTCATGGACTGTACATCAGCTTGCAATTTTAACACATCTTACTGAGTCTGTGCGCTAGTGTTCTACAGGATACCGAAATCATCACGCATAGCGAGTAGCTCTTGTAGATCCGCCTCGTCCATCGCCTTGGTACGGCCCATCTCCTTTATTTGAAGTGCGGGTGAGGAATTTTACCACTTGATGACCAGCAACCCTTCCCAAACCACAGATCCTTCCGCCGCCACGATCCACTCCGCCCTGGCACACAGATCAGTGCGTAGAACGTGGAATTATACAGATCCATCAAGGCGCTCTAACAACCACTTCTACTCGAATGATCTATGCCTGAATAATCACCGCCATCAGCGCCACCACACCGCCGCCAATGCCGCTCTAACAAGTTTGTCGCCGATCAAGAAACAGGGTGGGAAAAGGGGTGGGAATCGCCGATGAAAAAAAAATCTGCCCACTGGAACGCGCGACCGCCAAGGATCGCTGGCTCATGATACCAATTTGTTAGGACCTAGCTATGAATTGGGATAACATATTGAGAGAGGAGGCGAAATCAGGAATCAGATCGTACTATAGCTTAGAGTTTGTACCAGCTGTAGGAGGTATGCTTAGCCATGGAGGCAAGTTGCAAGATAATAACCAAAAATGCACTCAGCCACACCCCGGCTGTTATATAGGTGGACAAATGGTGAAACGCAACAATAACTATTGCCAGAACACTACAGTAACTGATCTAACGGCTACGACGAGCGGTAAACGCGAGGAGTGATCTCAGCCCTTCATCGAATTGGTATGGTAAGTTAAGATAACCGAATATTGGATGTCACTGCTTTAGTCCTGACATGCTGCTCCCGGTCGAGTAGCGTCGGGTATCCTGTGCCACGCCCTATCCTTGGAGGCCGGAGGTGAGGCTGAGGGGGTGGCATGATGAGGAGGGAGGAGAGAGGGGGAGCGCGGACGGGGGCGAGGCTAAGCGGGGGCGGCGTGAAGGGGAGGCGGTGGGCGTGGAGAGCGGGCGGAGGCGAGTCTGAGCGGGCGGAGTCAGGGGGAACTGTGCGAGCGGGCAGTTGGCGAAAAGACGTGTGGATTAGCGTTAACAAAAACTCAGGTTTTTGTTAATGAAGTTTTTAGACCGCTGATTGTGATTAGATGGCTGAGATTGCGAGTTGGTTTTGCCCTCTTGTTCTTTTATAGGGGTAGTAGATACTCACATTTTAGTTGCTGTTGATTATGTTACTAAGTGGGTAGAATATATTCCAAATAGTAGTGATGATCATAACACCTTCATGAAAATTCTTAAAGAAGTTATGTACCCGAGGTTTGGATGCCCGACATAGTTAATGACTAAAGGTGGTTCACACTTCATTCATGGTGCTTTTCGTAAAATGCTTGCTTAATATGATGTTAACCATAGAATTGCATCAACCTATCATCCTCAATCTAGTGGTAAAATTGAACTTAGCAATAGAGAAATAAAATTAATATTACAAAAAACGGTCAATAGGTCTCGAAAGAATTAGTCTAAGAAACTAGATGATGCACTTTGGGCCTATAGAACAGCTTATAGAAATCCTATGGGTATGTCTCCATACAGAATGGTATAGGGGAAAGCTTGTCATGTGCCTCTAGAGTTAGAACATAAAGCATTTTGGGCAATTAAAGAACTCAACTATGAATTCAAACTTGCCGGTGAAAAGAAGTTATTTGATATTACCTCACTACATGAATGGAGAACCCAAGCTTATGAACATGCCAAACTATTCAAAGAAAACGTTAAAAGATGGCATGACAAAAGAATTCAAAAGCGGGAATTTAAAGTTGCAGAATATGTTCTTTTGTCCAACTCTCGTTTTAATTTTTTTACAGGAAAACTTCTTTCCAAATGGGAAGGACCAGATGTTCTCGAAGAGGTTTATCGCTCTGAAGCTATCAAGATTAATAATCTCGAAGGTACTAACCCGAAGGTGGTCAATCGACAAAGAATTAAACAATATATCTCAGGTACGCCTATTAATGTTGAAAGCAGTATTATCCAAACCATGACACTAGAGGAACACATAAAAGAAACCTTCCGAAACACTCCAAAATCTTGAAAAAGAGGAGGTACGTGATACGGTAAGTAAACAGACTCCGAAAAGTCTCCAAAAATATTTTTTGTTAATTTTTTAATAATAGAAAAATTAGGAAAATAAGAAATAAAGAGGACAAGAACCAAGGTGAGCATGATACACAAGGGCGCGCCTGCCCTCCTTGGCGCACCCTGCTGGGTTGTGCCCTCCTCGGGCACCTTCCCGACTCTGCTTTCCTTCCCTATTCTTGTTTCCCAAGATAAAAAAAATCTCTCTATATATATCCCCTAATTTTTTGACCACCGCATTGCAGGAAAATCCTTTGTTCTTGTTTTGTGCCATTTTCTTGTCAGATCTAGATCTCCATGGCTCCACCAAGCCCCTCCAAGGACAAGTTCTTAGAGAAGGTCATGAACCCGTACTTGTCGGAGGTGATGAAGCACCCTCAAGCCAGTGAGGTGCATGAGGGTGTGCTCCACATCCTACATGTTCAGGGAGGCAAGAGGACAGGAAGCATGGAGGCCAGGCTTGAGGCGGGGGAACAAGACATCTTCAAGTGCCAAGGGATGGTGGAGTGTGGACTTAGTACCAATCACTCCATGATCATGTAATTCACCTGTGATCACATGGTGGATGGCCGGTCCATGAAGGACATCATCTTCACCTTCAACAAGCGAATCAATTTTCTACAAAGTCAAATCTATGATCTTCAAAATCAAGTTTTTGAGTATGAAACAAGATTTAAAGGTATGAGTTTAGCTGCCTGTTGCAGGACTCAAGAGACTCGTGCATCAACTTTTGATGGTGAACCCTTCACCTGTAAGCCGGAGGACAAATCTACTACCTCATCACCACCACCTTCATAATCTTCACCACCAAAGTAGATTTGAGTGCACAGGTATGGGCACTCCCCTTGGCATGAGCCAAGCTTGGTGGAGATGCCCCGGTATCGTATCGCCATCACTTTTATTTACCTTTACTTATTTTATTTCGATCCTTAGCCATTTCATGATTTAGTTGAATAAAGTTTAGTATGATCTATTTTCGAGTACTAGTTTCGTGATATATCTATCTATGTAATCGAGTGAGAGTTATATAATAAAGTTTAATTTGAGATCTTGCTTCTTTACTTTCTTGTTGCAATCATAATAAAAAGAAAATAAATGAAAAGGATCATTTGCTAATCTTATGGCAATTAATGACATCACATAAGGAAAAGTATATGTGGTAAAATTTATTGGTGATTGACAAACATAGCAATGATGCAATTCATGAAAGAATTAATAAGGGAAGATAAGATTCACATGCAAAAACACTATCTTGGACATCTTTTATGATTGTGAGCCCCCATTAAATATTATATGCCAAAATTGTTGACGTTGGACAAGGAAGAGAACGTAATGATTTATTTTTGTTCATATCCACATAGAAGTTATATTGTCATAGATCCTTCAACATGTGGTGCTTGCTCAATATCTTTGCTAGCCAAAAATTCCGCACTAAGTAGAGATGCTATTTGTGCATCCAAAAACCCTAAACCCAAACTCATGTTTTGAGAGTCCACCATACCTATGTATGGATTGAATAAGATCCTTCAAGTAAGTTGTCATTGGTGCACTAAGGCAAAAAATTCCTTCTAAATGTGTTTGATCAATTAGTGTATGCGAAAATTGAGCATTGTACGAACTTGTGATGGCAAAGTAATAAAAGCAACGGACTACATAATAAAGGTTGCTATCACAAGGGGAATATAATGCGACGTTCTTTTGCACTAAAGGATTTCACATACAAACTAAAAAGCGCATGACAACCTCTGCTTCCCTTAGCGAAGGGCCTATCTTTTACCTTTATGTACTTACTTTTATGCAAGATTCAAAGTACTCTTCCCTATTTATTTTTACTTTTTATTTTTGTAAGCATCGTGTGGTGAGGAAAGATCTAGGCACATATATCTAGTTGGGTATGAGTGAGCATGAGTTATTATTGTTGACATCACCCTTTAGGTGAATACGTCGGGAGGCGAAACTATAAGCCCCTATCTTTGTATGTTTCCACTTGAAACTTTTTACTCATGGGTATGCTGTGAGTGTTAGCAATCATAGAAGATTAAATTATGGTTGAGTATGTGGACTTGCCAAAAGGCTTCAACACGAGACCCTTGCTAAAAATATGATGAATTGCAGTTGCAAAGTTGATTGAGAACATAGTTTGTTGGTTTCCAATAAGGTTTATGCTTTATACTTCTATGTTGTGATGAATTGTTACTTGTTCATGAGAAGTTATATGATGATGTTATAGAATAGAAGTTATATGAAAAAGTCTTATGACAAATTTTGTTGATGCTATGATAATATGCATGATGCTACTATGTCCGTATTTTGTTATTATCCACACCTCTCTCTCAAACCATGTGGACCAATTTTTCGATATCAGCTTTCACTTGAGGACAAGCGATGTCTAAGCTTGGGGGAGTTGATACGTCCATTTTGCATCATGATTTCCTACTATTATTTATAATTTTTTATGCATAATATTTATGGAGTAATTCTAATGCCTTTTCTATCATAATATGCAAGGTTTACACAAAGAGGGAGAATGCCGACAGCTGGAATGGACCTGAAAAAGCATATCAGAGATACATATTCTGCACATCATCAAATAAGATGAAACTTCACAGAGAATTATGTTGGAATGTATAAAAAATAATTGAGAAAGTAACTACCATAGGGAGGCTACCCGGTGCCCGCAAGACACCAGGGCACGCTAGGCCCCCAGGCGCGGCCTGGTGGGTTGTGGGCAGCCCAGCCCACCCCCGGTGCCCATCTTCTAATACATAAGGTGTTTTGACATGGAAAAATCAAGAGGGTACTTTCGGGACGGAACGTTGTCGTCTCTAAGCGGAACATGGGCAAGGGAACTTTTGTCCTCTGGTGGAGCGATTCCATCGGGGGAACTTCCCTCCAGGAAGGGGAAATCAAAGCCATCGTCATCACCAACAACCCTCTCATCTTTGCGAGGCCAATCTTCCTCAACATCTTCAACAACACCATCTCCTCTCAAATCCTAGTTCATCTCTTGTGCTCAATCTTTGTACCGGGACCTCAGATTGGTACCTGTGGGTGACTAGTAGTGTTGATTACATTACGAAGTTGCTTACTACATGCTTTATTTGGTCAAAGATCATATGTTCGGATCCATTATGCTATTTAATATCTCTCTAATCTTGATCCTGAATACCATTTGTGAGTAGTTACCTTTGTTCTTGAGGTCACGGGAGAAGTCATCTTGCAAGTAATCATGTGAACTTGATATGTGTTTGATATTTTGATGATATGAATGTTTTGATTCCCTTAGTGGTGTCATGCGAACGTCGACGACATGACACTTCACCATATTTAGGCCTAAGGGAATGCATTGTGGAGTAGTTATTACATGATGGGTTGCTAGAGTGACAGAAGCTTAAACTCTGGTTTATGCGCTATTTCGTAAGGGCTGATTTGGATCCACATGTTTAATGCTATGGTTAGATTTGATCTTATTACTTTAATCGTAGTTACGGTGCTTGCAAGGGGCTGACGTGGCTTGAGACTGCATCAGTATTTACCCAAAGAGGAAGGGATGATGCATCACACCTACGGTAAGTATTTCCCTCAGTTATGAAACCAAGGTTATCGAACCAGTAGGAGAACCAAGCAACACTATGTAAATGGTACCTGCACACAAAGAACAAATACTTGCAACCCGACGAGTAATAGAGGTTGTCAATCTCTCCACGATAAAAGATAGATAAGTTTGTATGAGATTGGATACATAGATCGCGTAAGAACACAAAATAAAAGATGCAAAAAAGTGTTGCAAGGTATTTTTGGGTTTCTGTAATAGTAGATCAGAAACCAAATGCGGAAAAAGATAGATCAGAAAGCAATATATTAAAAGATAGACCTGGGGGCATAGATTTCACTAGTGGCTTCTATCATGAGTATAACACACGGTGGGTAAACAAATTACTATTGGGCTATTGATATAAGATCAAATAATCATGACGATATCGAAGGCAATGATCATTATATAGGCATCAAGTCCAAGATAGTAGAACAAAATGATTTTGTATCTACTACTATTACTCCACACATCGACCACTATCCAACATGCATCTAGTGTATTAAGTTCATGGAGAAATGGAGTAATGCAATAAGAACGATGACATGATGTTTACAAGATCTATTCATGTAGGAGTAGACCCCATCTTGTTATCCTAAATAGCAACGATACATGCGTGCCTTGCTGCCCCTTCTGTCACTGAGAGATGACACTGCAATGATCAAACCCATCACAAAGCACCTCTTCCCATGGCAAGAAAAATCGATCTAGTTGGCCTAACGAAACCAAAGATTTGACGAAGAAATTCAAGTCTATAAATAATCATGCATATAAGAGATCAAAGAAGACTCAAATAATATTCATGGATAGCAACTGATCACGAACTCAAAATTCATCGGATCCCAACAAACACACCGCAAAAAGTCATTACATCAAATATATATCCAAGAGACCATTGTATTGAGAATCAAAAGAGAGAGAGAGTAAGCCATCTAGCTACTTCCTACGGACATGTAGGTCTATGGTGGACTACTCACGCATCATCGGAGAGGCATCCATGAAGCCAATTAACCCCTCTATGATGGTGTCAGATTGGATATCGTGGTTCTAGAACTTGCAGCGACTGGAATTGTTTTTCGTCCATTCCCCTAGGATTTCTAGAATATTTGGGTATTTATAGAGCTTAGAGGCAGTGGAGGAGGGTCTTGTGGGCCCCACAATCCATCAGGATGTGTTAGGGGCTTCTAGCACGCCCTGGTGCCTTGTGGGTCCCATAGGCCTCTTAGGTGCTTCCTTGTTTCCAACTTGTCTTATGGTCCAAAAAAATTCTCCAAGAAGGTTCGCAATATTTGGGCTTTGTTTGGTACTGATATTTTGCAACGTAAAAAAACAAGCAAAAGATAGCAATTGGCACTTGGCACTATGTCAATAGGTTAGTCCCAAAAAAATAATATAAAGTTGTTTGAGTGTAAAACATCCAAGATTTATAATATAACATGGAACTATCAAAAATTGTAGATACGTTGGAGATGTCTCAGCATCCCCAAGTTTTACTTCCTGCTCATCCTTGAGTATGTAAATGATAAAAATAATTTTTTTGATGTGGAATGCTGCCTAACATCACTACTAGGGAAAAGCTTATAGACAGACGCTTACTAGTAGCGCTGGTTTTTACCCCTCGCTACTGGTACTTACTAGTAGCGTGGGTTTGTACCACCCGCTACTACTAAGTTGATAGTAGTAGCACGGGTTTATAACCCTCGCTACTACTATGGCCTATCCCCGGGGGTCATGGTAGAGACCACTTAGTAGTAGTGAGGCTTATAAACCCACGCTAGTACTAAGTTGATAGTAGTAGCGCGGGTTTATACCCCTCGCTACTAGTAAGTGGTATCTACCATGGCCCCCTAGGACAGGCCATAGTAGTAGCGCAGGTTTATAACCCTCGCTACTATTAAGTACGGAGTTTTTTAACATCCCCATCTCCCCATCTCCTCCACTAAATCCTTCTTCTCTCCCGTCCCTCTTGCCCCTCTCTCCATAGGCTTTCACATGGACCTCCTGCCCAGGCACGCCTCCTCCTCCATGGCGCGTAAAGAAGCCTCCGCCTCGGCCGCCGGCGTCCAAGAGCTCGTCGGTCTTCCCCATCATGCGAGAGCACCCCACCACCGGTGACCAAAACCTTGCTGCTCCTTCCATCTCCTTCCCCTCTCCCTCGTTTCCATTTCTCTCTCTCTCTCTCCCATTGGTTTGACTCACCCTCCCACGTCCATGCCCGTGCAGTTCGTCGCCATGGACGACCAGGAGATCTCTGCCTTGGATGCGAATAGAATTCCCATGCTGCTGCCTTGCTTTGCCCTGGATCCAGGCCCTCTCCAGCAGCCGCCACTGGATCTGGTATGTCGCCGCGTGTCCGCGACTCTAGCGACCCCTGTTGTGGCTGCATCGAACCATTGGCACCATTGACAGCACGCACCTGATCGATATTTTTTTGGTTTTTGAAATTAGTAGTAGTAGCGCGGGTCACAGGTACGCGCTACAGGTAGTTAGTAGTAGCGCGGGTAGCACACACGCTACTACTACTAACACACGTACTAGTAGCGTGGGTGCATCCGCACTACTACTACCAGTTAGTTGTAGCACCGTAGTAGTAGCGCGGGCACACGTGCTACTACTAGCAGTTTAACCCGCGCTACTACTAGGCTTTTTCCTAGTAGTGCATGTTCATCACATATTCTTTCTTTTATAGCATGGACATTTGGACTTTTACATGGTTCAAAGCAATAGTCTAGTTTGACATGAAGACTTTAATACTCAAGCATACCAACAAGCAACATGGCTTTCAAAATATCAACACTAAATAAAAATATCCCTAGCAATCATTCTCAATCATTGATCTATTCATGAAACAAACTCAAATATTAACTACACCCAATGCACAAGTACGAGCATCGTGCCCGCGTAGTTAGTGCTTTAAAAGAGAAGATGGAGACTCAAATAAAAGTAAAAATTGCATAAAGTAATTAGATAGGCCCTTCGCAGTGGGAAGTAGGGATTTGTAGAGGTGCCAGAGCTCAAAGTTTAAATTTAGAGAGAAAAATATTTTGGGTGGCATGCTTTTCCTGTCAACGAAAACGACCAAGAATTTTCAGTACCTTTCCATGTTAGATATATCATAAGCAGTTCCCAAACAGAAAATAAACTTTATTCCCTTTTCCACCATTCTTTCACAATCAATGGCTAGCCGAATCCACAGTTACCTTCCATACCAATACTTTCCAAGGAATTTATTATTTCACAACATAAAGTAAATTTCTTTGTCATTTCGGGACTGGGCATCCCAATTACCGTCGTACTCCCGTGCAATGACAAGTGAATAATCACTCATCTCGAGAATAACACATCTAGCATGGAAAAATATCGGTCACCCCCTTCCGCTTCATGAGCGCTACGAGCACACAAAAAGGAAAATCATTGTGAAAATTAGAGATGGCACATACAAATTTGCTTGGAACGGAATGGAAATACCACATATAGGTAGGTATGGTGGACCCAAATGGCAAATATAGGTTTAATGATTTTGTATGCACAAGTAGTATTTCTACTTAGTACAAGTGGAGGCTAGCAAATAGATTGAGAAGCAACCAACCAAGAAATGAAAATTCTCATAAACGGGCATTAAGCATAACTATCACCAAATAATGCAGCATAAATAGGATGTAATTTCATTGCATAATATTGACTTTTGTGCTTTCATAGGGAATCACAAACCTTAACACCAATATTCTTACTAAAGCATAATTACTCACCAACATAACTCACATATTACTATCATCATGTCTTAAAACTATTAGAAGGAATCAATTTTAATTTGTCCAATGATCTTCATGAAAGTTTTTATTATATCCCTCTTGAATATCTATCACTTTGGGACTAGTTTCATATATTGCCATTGCTTTTGACAAGCTCAAATAAATTTAAGTGAACAACATGAGCATAAAGATTTCATCTCCCAAAATAATATAAGCGAAGTAGGAGAGAATTTCTGCAAAATTTACTAACTCTCAAATTAATCTAAGTGAAGCTTGAGAGTATTTCTTCAAAAATTATAAATCACTCCATACTAAACAAGATATAATTGAAGCACTAAAGGAATTCCATAGCTCAAAAAACATTAAGTGAAGCATATAGAGAAATTCTAACAAATCCTAGCATAATTTTGGCTCCCTCAAATAGGTGTGTCAAGCAAGGATACTTGTGACAAAATAAAAATAAAATCAAGCAAAGACTCATATAATACAAGACACTCCAAGCAAAACTCATGATATGTGACGAATAAACATATAGCTCCAAGTAAAATACCGATGGTTGTTAGAAGAAAGAGGGGATGCCACACGCGGCATCCCCAAGCTTAGTTGCTTGTTTATCCTTGCATATTACCTTGGGGTGCCATAGCATCCCCAATCTTAGGCTCTTTTCACTCCCTATTCCTTCATCCATCGTGATCTCACCCAAAAATTGAAAACTTTAATCACACAAAACTTAACAAAATCTTTGTGAGATCCGTTAGTATAATAAAGCAAATCACCACTCTAAGTAGCGTTGCAAACCCTTTAATATTTCATTATTTTATTATATGTATTGTATTAATGGCTTATATCCTTCAATGCAAGCCATAGATTCATCAAAATAAGCACATAATGCAATGAAAACAGAATCTGTCAAAAACAGAACAATATGTAGTAATCTATACTCTAACCATACTTCTCTAACTAAGACAATTCTGAACAATTAGGACAATGTCAAAAAATATTATAACCATCTTTTGCAAAATACTCCAAAAAATTCACTGCTTCTGTGATTTAGTATAATTCTTTTACTCGATGCAAAAGTTTTGTTTTTCAACAAGATCAAATCAACTATCACCCAACATGATCCTAAAGGATTTACTTGGCACAAACCCTTATTAAAACATAAAAAACAAAATCATAACAGTATCATAATTGTTTAAACACTCAAGGACAAAAAGTAAAAGATAAAATAAATTTTATTGATTAGGTTGCCTCCCAACAAGAGCTTTCGTTTTACGCCCCTAGCTAGGCATAATGTATAGATTCAAGTATTGCCATCTTTAGTTTTTGCTCCATAAGATGCCCTGATGATTAGTTAATATGGTGATTTAATTATTTTTCTAGGGAAGTGTTCCATACCCTTTCTTAGTGGGAATTAAAATTTAATATTGCCTTCTTTCATATCAATCACGACACCTATAGTGCGTTAAAACGGTCTACCAAGTTTGATGGGACAAGACGGATTGCAATCAATATTAAGAACAATAAATATATGGGAACATAGTTCCTATTTCAAAGAATAAGAACATCATTAATTCTTCACAAAGTCTTTTTAATATTAGAATCGGACAAGTGTAAAATAAGAGAACATTCTTCAATATTGGTAAGACCAAGCGTATCACATAGAGATTTCGGAATTGTGGACACACTAGCACCCAAATCACATAAATCAAAGCACTCATAATTCTCATTTTTGAGTTTAATGGTAGGTTCCAACTCATCATGAAATTTTCTAGGAATTTAAATCTCGAACTCCAATTTTTCTTCTAAATATTTCATCATGGCATCAACAATATGGTTAGCAAATGCTTTACTTCATTCATAAGCATGGGGTGAATGTATCATGGATTGCAACAAAGAAATACATTCAATAAAAGAGACACTATCATAATTAAAGTCTTTGTAATCCAAAATAGTGGGCACATCATTAAGATCAATAGAAGCATCTTTACTAGCAACCAACTTCATAAGATCATCAACTTTTTCAGTCAAAGTACTAATTTCTTCAACCGAATTAACTTTTTTACTAGTAAGTGCTCTTTTAGTATGCCAATGTGAATAATTTGCCATAATATGATCTAGAAACTTAGTATCTTCACCCAAAGTAATTTCCATAAAAGTACCAACCACGGCGGAATCTAAAAGATTTCTAGAGACAAAATTCAATCCCGTATAAAAAATTATATGATCATCCAAAGATTTAAACCATGAGTAGGACAATTTCTTAGCATCAATTTAATTCTTTCCCAATATTGTGCAACATGTTCATGCTCAAGTTGCTTAAAATTCATGATTTTAGTTCTAAGGTAAATAATTTTCGTGGGCGGAAAATATTTAGTAATAAAAGCATCCTTGAACTTATCCCAACAATCGATACTATTGCGAGGCAAAGAAGAAAACCATTTTTTTGCACGATACCGCAAGGAGAAAGGAAATAATTTCAACTTCACTATATGATTTTCCACATTTTTTTTGCATATCACACAATTCTACGAATGTGTTTAGATGGGACGCGGCATCCTCATTAGGAGTACCGAAAAATTGATATTTCGTGACAAGATTCATCAAAGCAGCATTAATATCACAAGACTGCGCACTAGTGGCGGAGGGCTAATAGGAGCGCTAATAAAATCATTATTATTGGTATTGGAAAAATCACACAATTTGGAATTTTCTTGAGTCATCATGACTATGCAAACAAGATTGCAAGAAAACAAGAGATCCGACAAGAAAAAGGCAAACAAAAAAGAGAGCGAATAAAATGGCAAATTTTTGTGAAGTGGGGGAGATGAAAGCGAGAGGCAAATGGCAAATAATGTAAATTGCAAGGAGATGTGATTTGTGATCAGGAACCTGATAGATGTTGATGATGTCTCCCCGACAACGGAGACAGAAATTCCTTTGACGTGGCTTGAGACTGTGTCGGTATTTCCCCAGAGAGGGATGCAGAACAACTACGGTAAGTATTTCCCTCAGTTATGAAACCAAGGTTATCGAACCAGTAGGAAAACAAAGCAACAACATGTAAACAATACCTGCACACGAAGAACAAATACTTGCAACCCGACGCGTAAGAGAGGTTGTCAATCTCTCCATGGTAAAAGATAGATAAGTTTGTATGAGACTGGATAAATAGATCCCGTAAGAACATAAAATAAAATATGCAAATAAAAAGTGCAGCAAGGTACTTTTGGGTTTTTGGAATAGTAGATCTGAAAGCAAATGCAGAAAAGATAGATCGTAAAGCAATATCTTACAAGATACACCCGGGGTCGTAGATTTCACTAGTCGCTTCTCTCATGAGTATAGCACACGATGGGTAGACAAATTACTGTTGGGCAATTGATAGAAGATCAAATAATCATGACGATATCCAAGGCAATGATCATTATATAGGCATCACATCCAAGATTAGTAGACCAAAATGATTCTGCATCTACTACTATTACTCCACACATCGACCACTATCTAGCATGCGTCTATTGTTCTAAGTTCATGGAGAAACGGAGTAATGCAATAAGAACAATAACATGATGTAGACAAGATCTATTCATGTAGTAATAGACCCCATCTTGTTATCCTTAATAGAAATGATACACGTGTGCCTCGCCGCCCCTTCTCTCACTAGGAGAGGAGACCAGAAGATCGAACCCATCACAAAGCACTCCTTCCCATGGCAAGAAAAATCGATCTAGTTGGCCTAACTTATCTATCGGGAAGAAATATGACTAAGTGTTAGTTACGGGGTCTTGTATTACGTATCAAAGAAGAAATATGAGGCTATGAATAATCATGCATATAAGAGATCAAAGAAGACTCAAATAATATTCATGGATAGAAAATGATCATGAACTCAAAATTCATCAGATCCCAACAAACACACCGCAAAAATTCATTTCATCCAATAGATCTCCAAGAGACCAATGTATTTAGAATCAAAAGAGAGAGAAAGGAATCCATCTAGCTACTACCTACGGACCCGTTGGTCTATGGTGGACTACTCACGCATCATCAAAGTGGCACATATGAAGACGATGCATGTTGGAAATATGCCCTAGAGCCAATAAATAATGGTTATTATTGTATTTCCTTGTTCATGATAATAGTTTCATGCTATAATTGTATTAATTGGAAACATGGATACATGTGTGGATACATAGACAAACACAATGTCCCTAGTATGCCTCTAGTGAACTAGCTTGTTGATCGAAAGATGCTTAAGGTTTCTTAGCCATGGACACGATATGTCATTTGATAACGGGATCACATCATTAGGAGAATGATGTGATGGACAAGACCCAAACTACAAACGTAGCTTATGATCGTGTTAGTTTATTGCTACTGTTTTCTGCATGTCAAGTATATGTTCCTATGACCATGAGATCATGCAACTCACAAATATCGGAGGAGTGCCTTGTGTGTATCAAACGTCGCAACATAACTGGGTGACTATAAAGGTGCTCTACAGGTGTCTCCGAGGGTGTCTGTTGAGTTGGCATGGATCAAGACTGGGATTTGTTACTCCGTGTGATGGAGAGGTATCTCAGCGCCCACTCGGTAATACAACATCACAATAAGCCTTGCAAGCAATGTGACTAAGTGTTAGTTACAGGGTCTTGTATTACAGAATGAGTAAAGAGACTTGCCAGTAACGAGGTTGAACTAGGTATGGAGATACCGACGATCGAATCTCGGGCAAGTAACATACCGAAGAACAAAGGGAACATCATACGGGATTAACTAAATCCTTGACATAGAGGTTCCATCGATAAAGATCTTCGTAGAATATGTAGGAACCAATGTGGACATCCAGGTCCCGCTATTGGTTATTGACCGTAGAGGTGTCTCGGTCATGTCTACATAGTTCTCGAACCCACAGGATCTGCACACTTAAGGTTTGGTGACGTTTCGGTAGTATAGAGTTATGTATGGTGGTGACCAAAGTTTGTTCGGAGTCCTGGATGAGATCCCGGACGTCACAAGGAGCTCTGGAATGATCCGGAGGTAAATATTCATATATAGGAAGTCCTGTTTTGGTCGCCGGAAAAGTTTCGGGCTCATCGGTAGTGTACCGCGAGTGCCGGTAGTGTACCGGGAGGCCACCAGGAGGGGTATTTCGACCCAAGAGGCTACATGGGCTGTAGGAGGGTGTAAACCAGCCCTTAGTGGGCTGGTGGAACATCCACAAGAGGCCCATGCGGCTAGAGGAAAAAAGGCCTAAGAGAAAAAGTGGAAAAAAAGGCAAAATAGGGTGAATCCTAGTCCTACTAGCATTGGAGGAGGACTCCACCTCTCCCTCTCTCCTTCGGCCGAAGCAAGGAGGCCTTGGCCCTTGTGACAAGGCCTCTCCTCCTCTCCTCTTATATATACTGGAGGTTTTAGGGTTTTTGCACTAGATTTTCAGCCACGTGCTACCCGTTCCTCCAATGCATAGTTTCTCCTCTAGATCGGTTTTCTGCAGTGCTTAGGCGAAGCCCTGCCAGAATTGCTCCACCACCATCGCTGGAGCGTCGTCAGGCTGCCGGAGAACTCTTCTTCCTCTCCACTCCTTCTTGCTGGATCAAGACGGTGGAGATCATCATCAAGCTATACGTGTGCTGAACGCAGAGGTGCCGTCCGTTCGGTGCTAGATCGGAAGGACGTGATCAAGTTCGTGGGATGGATCGTGATCGGATCGCAGGATGGATCATGATTGGATCGCGGGATGGATCGTGATTGGATCGCGGGACACACAGCGATTTGGATCACGAAGACGTTCGACTACACCAACTGCGTTTCTTAACGCTTCCCGCTTAGCGATCTACAAGGGTATGTAGATCCACTCTCCCTCTCGTAGATGCTCATCACCATGGATAGATCTGCGTGTGCATAGGAAATTTTTGTTTCCCATGCAACATTCCCCAACAATGCACCCCTCCATGATGGTGTTAGATTGGTCTCGTGGTTCTGGAACTTGCAGCGTCTGGAATTGTTTTTCATCGACTCCCCAAAGGTTTCTGAAATATTTGGGTATTTATAGAGCTGATAAGCGGTGGAGGAGGATCATGTGGGCCCCACAACCCACCAGGCCACGCTAGGGGCCTCTAGCGCGCCCTGGTGTGTTGTGGGACCGACAGGCATCCTATCAGGTACTTCCTTGGCTTCCAAGTTGTCTTCTCGTCCAAAACAATTCTCCAAAAAGTTTCACGGTATTTGGGCTTTGTTTGCTACTGATATTCTGTGAAGTAAAAAACAAGCAAAAAAGCAACAGGCACTTGACACTATGTCAATAGGTTAGTCCCAAAAAATGATATAAAGTTTTTATAAAATGATTGTAAAACATCCAAGATTGACAATATAATAGCATGGAACATTCAAAAATTATAGAGACGTTGGAGACGTATCAGGGGTTAATCATAAGTGGTAGGTTTGTTCAAGTAAGAATAGCACCCAAGCACTGGAGCACCCACATATCAAATTATCAAAGTAGCGAACGTGAATCAAACCAACATGATGATAGTGACTAGATGAAATTCCCTTGTACCCTAAAGAACACTTTGCTTATTATAAGAGTCTGTTTTGGCATGTCCTTTGCCACAAAAGGACTGGGCTATCTTGCTGCACTTTATTATCATTACCGCTACTTGCTCGTTACCAATTATCTTGCTATCAAACTACCTGTTACCTACAATTTCAGTGCTTGCAGAAATTACCTTACTGAAAAACGCTTGTCATTTCCTTCTGCTCCTCGTTGGGTTCGACACTCTTATCGAAAGGACTACGATTGACCCCCTACACTTCTGGGTCATCATCCACCGAGAGAGAGAGGGGGAGAGAGCCCCCTCCTTCTTCTTCCTTTATCTCCCCCTATATGGGAGGAGAGTTTCCCCTCTAGTCCATGGCCGCCATGTCTCTCAGAGGGCAAGAGCCCTTCCGAGATTGGATCTCTCTCTCTCTCTCTCTCTCTCTCTCTCTCTTTGTTTCTCTTTTATTTTCGCGACTATTTTCTTACCCCTTCACCATTTCTTAAATATCTGGAGATCCATAACTCCGATTGGGCTAAAATTTTGAGGGGATTTCTCTCGGAAAATTATCTTTCCTGTGGCGAAAGTAGGGCCCCAACTGATTTACGGGGTGGTACCAAGCTATCAGGGTGCGACCACCCCCTGTTGGCTTGGGAGCACCTTGGGTATCACGTTGTGTTGATTCTTCTTCCCAAAATTCACATATATTCCAAAAAAAACTCCATAAATTTTTATCGCATTTGGACTCTGTTGGATTTTCTGCAAAACATTAAAAACCAATAGGAACTGGCACTGGGCTCTAGATTAGTAAGTTAGTCCCAAAAATATTATATAATGTTGCCAAAAGTATATGAAAGATGTAGAGTATTGGCATGAAACAATAAAAAATATAGATACGACGGCGACATATCAGCGAACAATGCGTCCCATGCGAACGGTGCAACCTACGCCTGGTGAAAGTACGATGTCATCGGGCTCTGGTGCAAGTACGACGCAGACGTCCACTGTCCATTCCTGGCAAGGAATCATGCTAAGAACGTGTCGTCGACACAGCTGGAACTTTCCGGGTGGGACGGCATGCAAGCAGGGATGTATCTGCTCATGCTCTACTGCACACCGCACCTCTTGCTTTGTGGCCCTCCATTGGTCTTGCTGTGCAGCACGCCTTTCCCTCTCGGCGGAGACCCATATGTTTTGCTCTACGAAGTATCACTGATGATCTTGTTATGCAGCAAACTGCAAGCCTCTCGGCGGTGACGTGATAAGACACAAGTGTAGGGGATTGCAACAGTCTTCGAGGGAAGTATTTTACCCAAATTTGTTGATTCAATACGGGGGATCCAAATAATATTTATCGGTCTTAGCAGTGGAGTTGTCAATTCAACCGCACTAGAATTACTCTCTGTAACAAAGTTTATTAGCACAACAATATAGTAATAGGAACAGCAACAGTAATAGCAGAAGTTTTGTCGCGATGGTAAGAGTAGTAACAGCAATATTAACTTAGTAAGATTCAGTATGTAAAAGCATAGGCCATGGATCGGTGATGGATAATGATTTAGATGACATTCATCATGTAACAGTTACACCCTAGAGCGACACAGAAGTAGCTCCAATCCATCAGTGTAATGTAGGCATGTATTCCGTATATAGTCATAGGTGCTTACAATAAGAACTTGCACGACATGTTTTTTCCTACCCTCCCATGGTAGCGGGGTCCACGTGGAAATTAAGTTATATTAAGGCCTCATTTTAATAGAGAACTGGAACAAAGCATTAAGATATGGTGAATACATGAACTCCCTAAACTATAGTCATCACCGGAAAGAATCCCAATTATTGTCACCTTAGGGTATGAGGATCATAACATATAATAGGTGCATACAACTTGGAAGATAGGTTCTAAAACACTCTCATATTCATGAAAACATAATTGGTTCAGATCTAAAATCATGGCTCTCGGGCCCTAGTGACAAGCATTAAGCATAGCAAAGTCATAGGAACATCAATCTCAGAACATAGTGGATACTAGGGATGAAGCCCTATCAAACTTAACTCAATTACAAAATCAATCTCATCCAATCCCATCACCATCCAGCAAGCCTACAATGGGATTACTCCCTCCCGGTGGTGAGAATCATGGGGGTGTTGATGAAGAAGGGTTGGTGATGACGACTGTAACGAATCCCCCTCTCCGAGCCCATAACGGACTCCAGGTCACCCTCGCGAGGAAGAACAAGAGGTGACGGCGGCTCCGTCTCACAAAAGATGATGAAAACTTCTCTCTTATTTCTTTGTAAATATGACTTATAGGACTGGAATTAGGATCTGTGGAGCCACTAGGTGGTACCAAGCCATCAGGGCATGCCTGGGGGTAGCCGCGCCCTGTTTGCTTCGCACCAACAGGTGGCCCCTTTTCGGTGGGTCTTCGCTCCATTATTTTCTATATAGTCCAGAAAAATTCTACAAAAAGTTTTGTCGGATTCCTAGATTTTTGTATGAACAAAAACAACACCATGGTAGTTCTGCTGAAAACATTGTCAGTCCGGATTAGTTTCATTCAAATCATGCAAATTAGAGTCCAAAACAAGCACAAAAGTGTTTGGAAAAGTAGATGCATTGGAGACGTATCATGATGCAGCTATGTTGCTCGACGGCAATGTCGCGTCCCGCGTCAAGGGTCTGCTCAACCCTGGCGATGACGCATAGTACATCGTTCTCTAGAATATGCACCCATCTTTTGGCTCAAGAATTTCACGAGATAAAGATAATGTATAAAAAATAGACTATTAAGTAAGTACAAATGAATTTTTCATACATATGTATCCTTAACCTACTTAAATGGTTGCCATTATTGGTATCAAACTAATACTGATTCAAACAAGCTAAATCTTCTAATCGATGGTGGGCCCTCCTCTCCAATCCTCAATCAAACTAGCCTTCCCTCGCAAGAAAATGTATCTACTTTGGCAAAAAAGTGCTTGTCCTTTGCTTGTTCTTGAGAGCACAAGGCGCTCAACATAGAAAGAATAAAATCTCCCCAAGTATGATTCGAACCTATGACCAGTCAGTTAACAGCCGACCGCTCTACCACTAAGCTACTGAGGAAGAGCGGACTTAAGGAAGCCGACTCTCGTTCTTTGGCCAAACCAATCAAAGACCAAAATTAAAACGTGTGTCACTTATTCGCTTTCACATATGTTGGGAGAAAGGGTGATGATAGCAATCCCCTTTGCCCCCCCCCCCCGGCCGGGGAGCCTCTAGGACAGGACAAGGGGGCGGCAGTCAACCATCAACTCTCGATATGCATATTGATCAATTGATCCACATCCTGCCAGTTTGCTAAATATACTCACTCTACCGAGGGGAAACTAAGGTTGGTTCTTTCCAGTTCCCTCGATGATCATCCTGCGTGTTTCCGGGGATGCCCTCGGCCTCGACGGGCCGTTGCACCTACACCAGGTCGTTTTCGTCATCGAGGAGGTTGATGGAAGAGACGACACTTTATTGGGTTAGCATGCTTGGAAATGGTAGTGGGGCTAGGTTGCACTAGTTGTGCCCGCGTGTGTTGCGTGCCACCTAGGCTTATGCTCAATGCTTGTGATGGGAGACCGATGGGGAAGTGGTGTAAAATGGTGGTGTGTTCGGATAACACCATCAATGGAAAACTAAGGAAAGAAGGAAAACCGGTAACATTAGATTTTTGGGGAATTTCAATGAGCCGGACAAGAAGCTTGCGTGGTTGCGCGCAGGAACGGGCTCACCAATGCATGGCCAAACAGAACACCTCTGTGGTGCTCAAGCCTGGACTAGAATCTCCGGTTGTAATGTGGTGACAAGATATGCGAGAGGAGGACAAGATGACGCACATGCATACAGGTAATAATAATATAAACATCTATGATTTTAATACATAGCAAACGGTCGTACCCTATGTAGCGTTAGTATTGATTTTTTTTAATGGCAGACAATTGTTTACCAGCAAGCTTTTGCCCAAAATACACACAACTTGTTAGCAAGAATCATCTTTTTTATTTTTGGTGTTCTCATATGGTTCTGATTACTAACATGTTTACCTGGTATCACACATATCTTCTGACGCTAAATCGTGTATGTTTTGTTGGATAAGCGCAAATAGTTTATCCGAGAGAACTGTATGTTGTACATTGCACACATCTGTATTTGGTTAACCATTTTTTGCTATTTTGGCTAATCGCAAACAGTTCATGAGGACTAACTGTATATAACGTATTGCACACGCAAGTCTTATCTGAATCGTGCTTGATGGATCAGCCATCACATACGGCTCGTTTTATTGGCGATAGATCTAGAACTATACCATGTGCATCTCTACGATTCATGCTTCGCACACAGTTTCGTCGAATGGTCTCCGATACATGTGTCATCATAGGACATTCCTGAAGTAGTGAGACCTCGTGTTGGTTCCTCAAAAACCAACATTGAAGATTTCTCGAAATTTGAATCTTTTTTAATATAATTTTTTACTGAAAACATGAACAAATTTTTTGAGAAAAATATAAATTATTTAAAATTCAGAACTTTTTTGAAACTTTGATCTTAGTCTTATTTTCCCAACGTTTTTTGGAAAATGGAAATTTTCCATTTACCGATTTTTTATAAACTAACATTTTTTTTGAAATTGTGCATATTTTTTGAAAAAATACTACCATGTTTTCAAAATTTAAACTTTTATGGAAATGCAAGCAATTTTAGAAAAATGTGAACCTTTTCTGAAACGTAAACACCTTTTGAGCTTTGAGATTTTTTATGAAATTTCAATTTGAATGAACAAAAATAAATGGCAAATAAAAGGGAAAGTAAAATGAATGAAGAAAAAAAAGGGGGACAAACCAGAAAATAATCGTGAAGTAAACAATACTGTAAAGACATATAGCTTTCAAAAGGATATTGTAAAGACATATCCGAGCTAGTTGAGACGGCCCAGCAGAAAATAAATTGAAAGCAGCGTCATTTCGCACAAAAGGGCGGCAAATAGGGATTTCGCTGAACCCTCACATCCGGTAATGATATTGCGACAACTATAGCATGGGTCAAGTTCATAGGCTGTCAAACAAAAAGAAGAGCCGCAATGGGCTACTCAGGGGAGCCCCATATGATATCTCTCACCCACATCTGCCCTAGGTCAGTGGTGGGCCATAGCCATTAAACAAGTAATTTGTTTCTCTTATATTTTTAAAATCTTGATTTATATTAAATGGGGGCAAAAGTTTTACCTCATCTCATGATAAAGAAGGAGAAATGAGAAAGTTTTGAGATCTATTACACCTCAACAAATGGAAAGGATAACGCACACTCTTGCAAAATGGTAGAACTTAAATGCTTAGTCCCCGCAACACCCCAAGTTTGGGCTTCGGTTTGATATTATCAATAAAAATGGAAGGCACTAAGGGCTTATTTCGGAAGATTCTAGGCTCTAGCGGTTCTCTCTTCCAAACCTCCCAGTTAACCAACAAGACTAGTAAGGATATTGCCTTCCTCCTATGGCCGAACGGAGAATTGTTTCCTTCCACTAAGTATTAATCCAAACCTCCCCAATTAACAATGAAGAGCTTCGGAGAATCAAGCCAACTTTTAAGGGGGGAATATTCTATGGTGTGTTTGGACTTGAATAGAAGGTTGAAAGGATCCATATAGTCTACCAGAGTAGGCGGTTGAATTGAAGACTACAAATTTTAAGCTTAATGAGCAGTTTTAGGGACATGTGGATAAAGTAGGCTCTCTAGATATACATCTAGGTGAATACAATCTATATGGGAAGCAAGCTCAAAGCAAACAACACAAAGTAAAGTACGGGAAAGGATTAACACAAGTGAGTCGGGGACTCAGATTTTATGCCAAAGTTCACACATCTTTGGGGAAATGCTAATCTCTGTTGGAGAGATGTCGGAACCAAGGCTTGGGAATGCTACGAAGTGGCTCACCATATTCTCCACGAATCACCCCCAATGAATGATCCTTGAATCACTCGGGGTTGGTTTCGAGGGCGACCATGTAACAGCCCGAGATCGATGCTCTAGAAGATTCCCTTTGCATCCATTCTCATCATGTGATTCGTTTTATTATCGCATTCATCATCGCATCAGTCGCATCATCTGCATGGAATCTTCACTCGTTTTTGAAAACTTGCATCCGTTCGTAGTCGTCGGTTCTCTCTGTTCTTGTCGTTGTCCGTTTCGAGACCAACCACACACGCACGCGCCCACGACATTGATAAAAATTGTTTTTAAAAGTGGGTACAAAACATTCTTGGATTGGGTTTAAACTTGGCGTGCAGTCTACTTATATTATAGGTAGACCGCCTGCCAAATTTCGTCGCAATCGGAGGTCATTTGATACCCGAACAATCATCCGTCGCAGTGTTGTTATCGGTTTATTTTATTATCCATGCTTTCTGGTTTCTAAAAATCTTGTCACGGGCCACAAACTCCCTCTCATATCAGCCCACACCCCTCTCCACAGCCCAACTAGCCCAACCTACACCACCCCCGCGTCCGGAGCCGTCCGATTGAGATCGAGCGGCTCGAATCAGTGCAAAAAAAACCTAATCCTAGCCTCTTTATATATATAGACACCCCTCCTCCCATTTTTGGGCAGAAAAACCCTAACCCTAGTCTCCACCTACCTCCAGCCTTAGTTTCCACGCCTGGCCGACCAGCCGCCACCACTTGGTGGGAAGCCAACCACCCAGCGCCGCGACCAGCCGCGCCTCGAGCTGCCCATGTCGCGCCACGTCGCCCCTGCAGCCTCACCAGCCACCGCGGACCGCGAGGACCGAAACTGGCCCACCCGGGCCCGACCGAGCCCCGCTAGCCACCCGCCGAAGCCCGCTCGCCCAGCATGCCCAAGGCTGCGCCGCCAGGAGTTGCTTCCTCTCGCGACCTCTGCCTAGCAGGCCAACGGAGCATCATACTCTGATGACCTTCCGCCGCCGTGGTCCCTGTAATTCCTGCCACCGCAAGCGACCTCAGCCCTGTCAGCGTCGCCTTCGACCACTGGAGCCGCCCCGAGCTCGCCTTAGCCCCGCCGTTAGCTGACCCTAGGGCCCGAGCTTGACCTCTCCGTGGAGCTCGCAATCTCGCGGCCGGTCCTCGTTTGGCCTGGATCCGGTGGGATCTGGCCGGATCCACCTCGACCCCGCGCCACGGCACCAGAGTCATCGCCTCCATGCCGGCAACCTTCGCCCACCACCTCGCCATGTCCCAGCCTCCCATGCCCAGCTGCGGGACGAACTAGTCCTTGGACCGCAGGATCTGCGCAACCAAACGCCCATGCACCGCCGACCCGTACGCCTCCTTCCAGATTTTCGCGAGGGTAAAATCCACTGAGTCCACTGGTTTTTTTCTCATGTTGCATTTTTGGGGGCCTGTAACTAGATGCACGCTTACCTGATTGTGATGGTTTTGATGTGTATAAGTATCTACTCTTTCAAGATCTACATGACTATGACATTTTCTTACATTATAGGAATCATCTAGAGGTTCAAAACTTCGTTGCAAAAGTGTGTTTCATGATTAAGTGCAAATCTGTTAATTTATTCGATTTCGCACACATGATTGCATCATATACATAGGTATTTTGCATATGGTGTCTTCATGAGTATTGCCCTATATTATGTCTACTTTCATGCCATGCCTCTGGTTCTAGGTAGGACTTCATTAACATGTCAATTTCTTGCTCTCAAGTAGCTATTGCGTTAAAACTGAAATCCGTTAATGAAGAGTTCCATTTTGCGGTGCTCGTATTAAGCAATCCATACCTCCTTTTAGTTGAGTCTTTGAAGTGTGTTGTAGTATGCCATGTATACTTGCTGTTGGTAGGGTTGCCATGCCATGAATCTTGTGATTAGCTGTAGATTTCATCATGCGAACAAGCTTAATCAATGTTGCTGATTTGAGATGCAAAAATATTTCTAAGTCTGGAATTTTTAATATTTTCTTGATGTCTTGCCATGTGTCTTGCTAGTGATCTACAACCCATTTGGGATTGGTGCAATGAAGTTAGTTTTAGTCCATAATGTCCTATAGCATGTTGTTAAGTTTCATATAGTTTTACTGCTGCTAATATGCCTTCATGATAAAAACTGCTCTGTCCTACACCTCGATACATTTCATTAAGTCTAGAAACTGTTTAGCTCAATATGTCTTCTTGTGAGCTCATTTCCTATTGATCCATGCTTCTAATCAAATTGTTGTTAATAGATGAATTGTTGAGCATCATGTAGGAAACTTCACCATGTCCTTGATGTGTATTTTAGGTGGTTGTAGCTTGTTGATTTGTGGGTTGCAATATGCCATGTTGCTGTTTTGGACAGATTTCTACTAAACTTGTGTTAGTTGTTGTGGTTGAATCGTAGCACCGTTTTGGACATGCTATATATGAAACTTGCTTAGATTTTCATGTAGTATAATAATATCATGTTGCATCCATGTTTTGAAGTGCTTGTGGTTGTCATTTTCATGCATTTTGCATTCATGACATATTACCTTGTGATGGTCATATCTTTTAGACCGTAGCTCCATTTTAAATGTTCTATATATATAATTCGACTAGAATGATGTGTAAATTGCATGGTATACTTTATTATGTTGTTTAACAAACATAAAATATGGTCAGTTCAGATCTGGACCAAATTCATAATTAACATATGGGGTCATTTCGGAAATACTATAAGTTGTTCCGGCCTCATTTAAGATGCCTAAATAGTGTAGTTTCATTATGCCTCACCTCTTGCCATGTTTAACAATATTTAATAATGTTGTGTACCCAAACGAGAGTGATCTAAATATTCGGATGTGGAGTTTTGTCAATATGCAACTCGTTGCATATTGAACTTCACTTAATGTGTAGTACTTGTTGTGTGCTTTGTCGTGCCTTGCATAATCTTATGAGCATGCATCATAGTTGTTTGTGCATCATGTCATGTAGATGTTGTGGTGTATCATTTGTTGATTGTTTGTTTTGGATTGCTTATTCTCGATAGAGTTCCGAAAGCGTTCGGAGTGTGAGGATTCGTTCGTCTACTTCACAGATCGTCTACCTCATGGATTCTTCTTCTTCCAAGCGAGATCTCAGGCAAGATGAACATTTTTCTGGATACCACTACTATCATTGCCATGCTAGTTGTCTCGATTCTATCGTTATGTCATGTTACCTACCACTTGTATGTCAAGCCTCCCAACATTGTCATGATATGCCTCTAACCCCTCCACATCCCAGCAAACCATTGTTTGGCTATGTTACCGCTTGCTCAACCCTTTTTATAGAGTTTCTAGCTGCAGGTGCAATTGCTTCCGTGTGTCAACATGGATATTTTTGTTGTATTACAATATTATTGCTATTTAATTTAATGCACATATATACTTGGTAAAGGGTGGAAGCCTTGGTCTTTTGCTCGGTGTTTTGTTCCACCTTTATCGTCCTAGTTACTTGTGTACCGGTGGTATGTTTCATATTGAGCGCTCTTAACATGCTCGGGGTTGTTATGGGGACCCCCTTGATTTTCGTTTTGCGATAAAACTCTTCTGGCAAGGCCCAACATTGGTACTACGTTTGCCTAATAACTAATAAACCTGCATAGGGAGTAATTAACCCAAGGATCTTTAATCAACAAACCAGGCCACTGCTCCTCATGAGTGTTGATCCAAAACGGGCAGACTGTGGGACCACTACGAGGAAACTCGAGGTTTGGTTTGACTCATAGTGTGACCCATCCGGTTGTGCCCTGAGAACGAGATACGCGGCTCCTATTGGAATTGTCGGCACGTCGCGCGGCTTTGCTGGATTTGTTTTAGCTTTATCAACGTCTTGTGCGAGGGATTCTGGGGATACTTTGGGGTATCTCGAGGTTGAGGTATTCCAACAGAATTTCGAAGGAGATCACGGGTTTTCCGCGGTCGAGGTTATTTGACGTAGCGTGTGGTTAGGTTGTGATGGATGAGTTGGAGCATCCCTGCAGGGATAAATCCTTTCGAGAAGGCGTGCCCGCGGTTACATGGCAACTTGGAAACTTTTTTTAACACTCGGTCATAGCAAACTTGAATTAAACTCAAATAAAATACACCAACCATGTACGTAACCATGACTATCTCGACTCGTGAGTTCTGAACCGAGCAAGAACATGGTGGGGTTATGTTTGATCGTAAGTAGGTGTTTAGGATCACTTAGTGATCATTACTAGCACACGTCTGTTTATACGCCAATCACCCCCCCTATTCTTGTATTCGTAACTTGGCCACCCCAATAAATGTTTAGTGCTTGCTGCAGTCTCACCACTTAACCATACCTCATCCATTAAGTTTTGCTTGTCTTGATACCCTTGAAAATAAGATTGATGGGTCCCTGTGGCTCACAGATTACTACAACAACAGTTGTAGATACAGGTGATGCCATGCTTTGACGTGAGCGTGGTGCTTGTTTGATTTGGAGTTCTTCTTCTTCATCTATCTAGGATGGGTTCCAGCCCGGCAGCTTGGGACAGCAAGGATGGATGACATTGCATCGTTTGATTTCGTCCGTAGTTGGACCCTGGTCTTACGTATGATGTTTGAATATCTTGTTGTATTGATGTGATCTTGATATAGCTTGTGGCAAGTGTAAGTCAATTCCATATATGCATCTCTTTTGTACATGTACTTGTAATGATATTCATTCTTCCGAAACAACGAGATGCGCTTCTATCACTGTCGATGCCCTCAAACCAAAATAAGGATATGATCGCATCTTGGACGTTACAGACCACCACATCTGTAATGAGAGTAGGGAGTCTATTGCAAACTGTTAATTAAGCTTCATCTTTTTTGCACCAATTTTAGTTCAGTGGGTAGTATATTGAGATTAGTTTCAGCTAGACAAATATCTGAATTCTTACTAGCTGGTGGTATTAGCCATAAAACTTTTTTTATTTCTACATGGCAACATAAGACCGACGTTAAAATTAAGGATTATGCAACTACAATATGACACTCGATTAATTGAAGCAGGGAATTGGAGAGGCTGGAGAAATATGGTGCACAAGGTAGACAAGAAGCATGGTTGGCTTATCGTCTCGCGTTTAACAAGGTGAAAATATATTGAACCAGAGAGAGAGAGAGCGGAGGGGAGGGAGAGACATAAAGGGAACAGAGTCGACCGAACAATCAAAGATATTGGCTAGATCAAAGGCTCGTTGAGGAGGCACATTAACCAGGATGAAGTTGGACTTATGAAATGGAGGCCAATCTTTGACGATCGATCGCAGGCGTTTGTTACGATCGAATCATTCGGCCGATCTCTTCTTTCCCAACAACCCTTTTCAGCCTCCCAGCTAGTTCGCCAGGTACGAAGGCTAGGGCGAACCCAGACATGCCCCATAGGCTCAGTTAACTGTTATTCTTGTAGAATGTGCCGTCCAAAAACTTGTGCGAGAAAAAAAAAGAAAAATTGAACACGGTCTTATATTTCCGTATGAAATATTGTTTCATCCCGAGACCAGTGGATTGAGGCCAATCTTGAAGCACTGCCTTGAGATTAGAAAGCTGGTGATTATATGCGGTCAAAAATCTAAGATAACACTTCCCGCAAAATAAAATAAAATAAGGTAACACCATCAGCTTACTGCACAATTGAACACGATCCTTCGTCAAACAGTTGGATACGTGAAAGGCACAATTGGACCGGGGAAACTTGTTCTCCCGTAAAAAGATGGTCAACGGCGGCTACTACAAGGCACGTTTCCCACGCAACATCGTTAATCACAGCCACCGGACGCCGTTTTGTTACATGACGACTAGCCACATAGCCAAGTGCATTGCCACGTGCAAGTCCAACTTGTGACAAGTACCCGGCTCACAAATTTCTTGGTCTAGAACAGCAAGTTGTTTGTAGAGATAGCGTGAAGAACGAGCTTAAAGAAAGAAGATAATATCAGAAGGAAATATACGCAACATAGTGCAACTAGTCAGAGTTAATCGGGATATAGGGAGAATCAGTCAGCTAAGACCATCAAAAATATTAAAACTGATGATAACCTGCATGGTGTTGCGGAAATACTTTACAACATATTTCAATGTGATAAATTGAATGAAACATGATTGTCTAAAGTAGTAATATAAAAAGCTAAAACTGAAAGTACATATAATTTATTATGTTTATTAAATATAAATAGCATAGTATAACAAAAAATCATATATGTTTGCATGTTGAATTGAGTCTCTGAGGTCGACAATGTTGAGTTAACCCTTCCTTTCTCGGAAGAGGAGGTTGCCCGAGCCATCGTCTCTATGAAGGCAGGCTCGGTTCCGGGCCCCAAGGGCTTGCTGGTGGCATTCTTCTAGAAATTCTGGCACATCATTAAACCGGTCATCATGCCGATGTTCCAGGAATTCTACACTAGGACCTTTGACATGCCCCGAATCAACTATGGTGTCATTACCCTGATCCCCAAAATAGTTGGGTTGATCGCCTATCACGGTGATCATGTGCTCGAGCGTATATTTTTGAAAGTATGCGCTACGTGACTGACCCCCGTGGCAGAGAGGCTAGATCACCCTCTTCAGACTGCCTTTCTAAAGGGTCGGCGGATCCATGATGAGATCTTGGCCCTCAACGAAAATCGCACACGAGGTGCACTCGCGTGGTCATAAGGGAGTTTTCCTCAAGTTGGACTTCCAGGGGCCCTATGATCGTTTGGACTGGTCCTTCTTGAGGGTGGTTCTCCAGCGGCGTGGCTTTGATGATAGATGGTCCTCCTGGATTATGCAGTTGGTCCAGTCTGGCAAGACGGCGATTAACATGAATGGCGACATGGGGCCCTACTTCACTCCATTTACACGAGTGAAGCAGGGAGACCCGATCTCGCCCCTGCTCTTCAACCTCGCGGTTGATGCCTTGGCCGGAATCTTAGACAAAGTTTGAGCGGCTGGTCATCTCACTGGGGGAGTTAGCTATTTAATCCTTGGTGGAGGGGTCACCCATCTCCAGTATGCAGATGATACCATTCTCATGGTCGAGGGATCGAATCTCGACTGAGCTCATCTGAAGTTCCTCCTTCTCTGCTTTGAAGCTATGTATGGCCTAAAACTTAACTTTGATAAAAGTGAAGTTTTCGTCCTCAGATACTCTCTGGAGGATATGCAACGGATTGCAGACAACTTAAACCGCAAACTGTCGGCATTCCCCACATCTTATCTAGGGATGTCTCTGGCCGAGTCAAAAATCATGGACAGCGGATTTGATCCCCTGGTGGGACGGGTGGCCTCCCAGGCTGAGCCATGGCGAGGCCGGTTTACCTCCAAAGGGAGTAAATCGGTGCTCATTGGTGCAAACCTGGTGAGTCTCCCCATGTATATGATGGGGCTCTACATCCTCCCGGAGAGCATACATGGCGCGTTCGACAAGGAACTCGCCAGGTTCTTCTGGCAGGCCTCCGATGGGCGCCAAAAATACCACATGGTAAAGTGGGAGGATAGTTGCCTTCCCAAGGGCCGAGGAGGGTTGGGGATAACGGCCTCCCGTACTATGAATATGGCTCTCATGCTTTGGCGGGTTTGGCGGATGCTCCGTGGTGACGGTGGATTGTGGCTAAAACTCATCCAGGCAAAATACCTAAGGGGTGAACCTCTTCTACCTTGCTCTCGCGTCGGTGGGTCCGATTTAGAAGATCAAGGAGGAAATTTGTCTAGGAATTTCCTTCTCTATAGGTAATGGGGACGGCACCCTGTTCTAGTTGGACCCCTCGATGGGGGAGATGCCTCTCAGGGTGCGGTTCCTCGCATTGTTCTCCATTTTCCTTGACCCCTCCCTCCTCATCTCCTTGACTGCCCTTAGGGCAGTGGGACATTAGTTCCAGGTGTAGTTTCATCCAGGTAGAAATGGAGGAGTGGAACCGTTTGTTGGATACCTTGCCTCAGGCTCTATCGGACTATCCGGACAGAGTGGCTTGGCGCATGTCCCCATCTCGGGACTTCTCGGTGAGCTTGGCCTACGAGGCTCTTTGCCCTTCTCCCGTTATCCCATGGTTAGTGTCGCTTTGGAAAGTGCTCCTCCCCCTTAAGATCAAAATATTTGTATGGCAACTTCTCCGTAACCTGCTTCCTTCGGGGACAGAGGTTCACAAACGGCACAACCCTGGGGATGGCTTGTTCCCCCTATGCTCGGTCCCAAAGACCGCAACCCACATTATCTTCACATGTACGGCGGCAAGGGCCATATGGGAATTCATCCGGGAGGCTCTTGGGCACGAATGGGAGGCCCAAGACCTCGCGGAGTTCCTCCAAACCAGGGCCACCCAACCTAGTCGACGTCGCCGCCTATTTTGGCTGAGCTTTGCCGCTATGTCGTGGACACTTTGGACTACTCATAAGATAGTGATTGAGAGCATCTTCCCAATACAAGCGCCTAACTCCTTGTTCAAACTCCTTGCTTTCATGTAGCACTAGCATCCTCTCTCTAGGCAGCAAGATCGGGACCGTCTGGATGGTATGTTGGACGCGCTTCAAGTCACGGCATGCCGCCTGGCTTCCCGACAAGGATAATCCTCACCCGCCAGTAGGTGGATATTTTCCTCTTTCTTTTACTTTATTTGGGTGAGTTTGTGCCAGTGCCCAGGCAAACTTATGCATGTGAACTTGCTCGGATGTTGTGTTTGGTTCGATGCTTTATCTATAAAGCGGGGCATAACCCTATATTGAATCTTCTTTCTATGTACGTTTCATGAGGAAGTGGCATACTTGCATGTTGAGAGACATATTGTAGTGAACCTAGGTATTTTCTCATGCATGTTGTGTGATGATGTTACATGCCTGCATATTAAGAAAATAGTTAATGCGGCTTAGCTATTTATATAGGGAAGATACTACACTTATTTTGCTTGCACAACCATAATTACACAATATTTTTACACAATATATACACAATATTTTTACATGACACGAATCCTAATTACTTCCTCCATGTTTTATACAAAACCACTATAAAATTAAAATGTGTAGCTATACAATGCCACCAACACTAACCAAAGCAAAAATTGATGAACTTGTCTCGTAGTAATGACCCATGGTTTAACTCATCTTGCAGCGAATCATAATGACACTCCTAACTGCTTTTTTAGAAAGAACGCTCGAGACGAGCCCGTCTTTGAATTAAAAAAGTCATCGACCAGCTACAACCACCATTATAGATCCCAACACCACAAAGAAAGAAATAAAACAACAATGGCCGGAAGATATGGGGGAGCCGGGTACACAACTTACAATACAACCCACATTATAAGCACCTAAAATGTAGAAATATAAGCACCACTTGAAATGCGAGAAGCCCTTCCAGCTCGAACATGGATGGATAAGAAGAACATCAAGAAATGCCAACTGACTTGGCAATGAACTCGCCAAACGTCAGCCCTGGAAACCGAGAAGACACCACACCCCATGCACCCTCGCTGAAAGGGGATTGTTCCCCCTCATCCTGGCTCGAAGGACACCGCACAGTGAAGCAAGGGGATGCGTTCATCCTAGAATAGGAAAGGTGTGGTCTTGAGGTCACAAGAGAAGATCAGATACATGTGACCCACCACTCCGCAGCGGTAAAAACCTTGCCAACTAGAAAAAAGTGACATCCTCATGCCTAAAACAATAAGGGGGTAAACCTACAGGGAACGGTTCAATGATATTGGAGAAATAGAGAGCCCAACACGGATAGCGAGAACACAAAGTAATCGCACCAACAAGGATGAAGGACCAGGCAACTTCATGCTGCCATGGGAAACGCTGGGAAGGGGAACCCTTTCCCTCCCACCTAGGTTCAAGGGTGATGAACTAGAGGTGAATAGGGAAGCGATACCACACTGAAGAAAGCATACTCAGCGCGGCACACAAACTACTGGTCGAAACTCGCAACATCCAAAATTTTGACCCTAATGCACCACACACGAGTCTCTCCTAGCCAAGCGGCACCCCCATGGAGATAACGATGCCAAGCGACGCCACCGCATCCGCAAGGGATAATAGGAACTAATCTTGGGTCGAAAAAGAGGGGGTGGGGAGAAGGGATCTCGTCGGTGCCTCCAAGGAGGGGAGCAATGCCCGCATGCGATGTCGACGAGGCCAACCAAAGGGATTTCTCTCAAACCCTACTCACACCACCCTGCCTAGACACCGTCAGCCTGACAAGACAAGGTCACCTGCGCAAGATCCAGTGGGAAGTGGACAAGAAGGGAAAAAGAAGGTATCTTTAGATCTGACGCTAGAGGAACCGCATTAGATGTCTGTCAGCAATGAACCGTGCCCGTCGACCTCGCACCGTCCACATGACCGAGGGCACTGACCCACTCCTGTGAACACCGCCAGCCGAACAAGGCGTCATCTATCCCAGTAGGGCTTCTTCCCTAGAGAACAAAGGCCTCCATTGAGAATGCAGTGATGAGATCCCCGCCTCGACCTTCACTGGAGGGCGCACGAGCTTGCCCGGTGGCCACCTATGGTGACGACAAGGGGGTGAGGGGTGGGAGGTGGCGGCATGGGTACAACCCTAGTCGCTTCCCGTGTCACAGTGTGTGTGTGTGTGTGTGTGTGTGGTTTTCTTTCTTTTGAAGCAAACACTCTTAACTACTGCCTCCCTCACGCCCACTCAATTTCCTCTAATTTGCATGTGCTTGTTAATAAACCCGATAAATCAGAGGACAAGTTGGCCTGCAAAGAAGGTATTATTTTTTTTCCTTGGTACATGTAACTTGAGTTTGTGGCCTTGTATAAATAAACGAAAGGAGCGCTAGCAACGAAAAAAGTGAGGACAGTCAATCAAGTAAATAGCTATGCGAAACTCTTGTGTAAGTATAATTTATCAAGAAAATTAACAAACAATCTATTTTTCAAGTAACATGAAAAAAATGGTATACATTAGTTATTTAAGGTGGACACGTTGTGATTTATTAAACAATATTAATTGATTACAAGCCTACCATTGTGGCAAAACATGTTTGGGGCACATGGAACCAGGTTTTACACAACTTATTCATCCCATCTTCCCTAGCTAATCCATGGGTGGCTTTGTTCGTCGAACTCGGATCCACCAAACCTTGGACTCCTCGAAGTCCTATAGAAGCTTTTATTACCTCTCAAACAATCTGACCGTTAACTCGAAGATCTCTAGATTCACCCTTTATTATGAGAGTTAGACTGCATAATAAGCCTTTGAACCCAATGGCATGGCGAAGCCACATATAAGTTGGGTAGTCAATTGACTACCCAACTTTTTGATAAAATCAACAAATACATGTATACATCTTGCAAAATAATAAATAAAAATTAATATATTTGACTACACAACATTGAACTTCTGGCACCGTCACTAATGAACCCCTACTTCCTTTGCAAGTTGTATGGAATGCCAGTATGTCAGCACACCAACAGTTCCGCTCGCTCAGGATCATCGTCGGAAGGGAAAAATGGCACGTTCCTACAAGGAAACTCTATGATAGTCCTTAGAACTGCTCGTCTACCACAAAAGTCGTGCGTTCTCATCGTAGCACCATCCGCATTAGCCTTGACCCAACCTAGCTTAGGAGGAACACATTCATCCACTTGTTGCACTTTGATCACCTGGTTCTTTTCATGAATGGATTTACATTGTTCGAGCAAGTGCACAACTCTGTCCTTTACCAGCTAAAGCTCCTCAATAAGCTAGTAACATAAAATAAGGGTCCAAAAAATTCTCAAATAGGAATTCTAGGATTTCATTTTTACCAAGTTGGGGCATTTCGAATTATTAAATAAGTCAGTTCAAAAACAATTGGATGCTGGCAAAATCATGAAAGAATGGGTGTCGATTCAAACCTAGGTTAGTGGAGTTAGTTTGTAGCCGAATAGCAAACTCATCCAGACTTAGTTGTTGTCCTTGAACCCTTCTTAATTCTATATTAGTTGCAAAAGGTTATTTTTGTTGTTTTCTTGTTGGATTTCTGCAATGCATCATTGGTACCATGTTGGTACCTATAGGGAATGTCGGCATTAGATATTTGGTATAACATTACATAGTAAGAAACATGCAATGACATTAGAGTCCGGAGCGTAGGAAACTTAGTTCACCACTCCCGTCCAGTGTCGTCCAGATGAAGTAGCCCTTGATTTCATGACGAAAAATGTTGTTACCTGCCTTTACGTATATTGCAGTTACCAACAACATGAGATACATATAGTTACCGACGCCCAATGCTACACTTAACAACATATATATCAACTATGTAGTTATCACGCTACCCATGCTACACTTACCAACATGTAAACTATTATGTATTTACCAACCTGATTATTATATAGTTACCAAAAATAACAATTGTGTAGTTACAAGCAAGTTCATGCTAAAGTTACCACTTACTGGACTATCCAAGCTAGGGTTACCAGACTACTAATGCTAAAGTTACCACACTACCCGCTGAAGTTATGAGGCTTTTCATGCTAAAGTTACCAAGTTGTCAATGTTGAAGTTATCTGGTTGTTCATGCAAAAGTTACCACACTACCCATGTTACTATTACTAACATACATTATGTCACATTAACCAACATAGTAGTCATGTTTTTTATTTCAAGAACACACATGAAATTTGCATGTCTTTTCATTAAGAAGGAAGCACGAAGTGGTCATACAGTCATTACACTAGCTGACAAACAAGATAGTGTTCGCACCTTCCACCCACAAGCAAAATCTAGGTAATCACCCGCTACCATCTACTTGGGAGTGTGCACGTTTTTGTAGAGAAATCTCTTCCTTGGCCCACCTAACTACATCTGATGTTGTTGAGTGTGTTCGCTCGAAAACCCTGGCATTGCGTTCTAACCGAATGAGTCTGATGGTCACTGAGATCATGGAGTTCGAAGCATTTCTATGTGTGGTTGTGCTGACCTTACATGCGGCCACCACTCTTGTAGTTCGATCAGTACCATCAGGGTGAACATGTGCAAGCGCCAAGGAAGAAGCATGGCAAACCAGACTTATCCCGAGAAGCTACAACATAGCAGTAGGTAGTCATGGTCCTCCGGTAGCTAATCGCAAAGCATGCATCAATCATGGTTATGGAGATGGGGAGGAAGAAACAGATCCACGGTCCACAACTGTTCTCTGAGCGAAAGCCACAAGAAAACCTTGATTGTCATGGGCGCCCAAGAATTCCATAGCTTAGCTCCGCATGGAGTACGTTGGTGTTTGCGGCGAGTTCTAATTTTAAAATTTCCAACTATCCATAAACAATCTGGTAACATGTGTAATGTTTGTCGATAACAACACATGAACATTTATGGGTAATTCTTGTATGCCAAGACACTGCAAAAAAGAGGGTTTCATGACATGTAATGTCTATGTAAAAAGTCTGGTAACTTATGTATTGTAGGCCAGGCAATTTTTTTGCCCCCAAAAATCATAGAAACCTACTAAAATGTGATCTTTTTTGATAAAGGGTGGATTACATTGGCTCAAAATGGAGCATGAGGATACCGACACAATAAGCGCGCGCGCGCACACACACACACACCACCTCTGTATAGTTAGGATGCACACAACCAACACCGATGGACACACATAAATAAAATGCCGACAAATGGTGAAGTCATAATAGACCAAATATATACATAGGTGAGGGGAAAAACACAAAGCATTCAATGATACTTCTCCAACGTATCTACTTTTTCAAACACTTATACTATTGTTTTGGCCTCTAATTTGCATAATATAAGTGCAACTAACCCGGATTGGCACTGTTTTTAGCAGAACTACCATGGAGTTGTTTGTGTGCAGAAATAGAAGTGCTCGGAGTTGGAAAAATTTAGGAGATTTATTTTGGAACAAAAAAATACTAGTGCAAAGAAATATGGGAGGGGGCCACCATGCCGCCACACGGCTAGGTGGCGCAGCCACACCCCAAGGGCGCGCCACATACCCGTGTGGGGCCCATGGCCATCACCTTGACCTAATTACAAGGCTATAAATTCACATCTCCTCTGAAAAAAGATAGAAAAGTTTCATCACATTTTACAATACGGAGCCACCTCCACCTCATGTACTCCGTCGGGAGCCCTAATCTGGAGTCCGTTTCTAGCTCCAAAAAGAGGGATTTATCACCGTCATCATCACCAACCCTTCCCTATCAATAATTTCATGATGCTCATATGGATGTGTGAGTAATCTTTTGTACGATATGGAGGTAGATGGGATTTGTGTGAGATTTCTTATGTAATCGATGTCAGAATTGTAAGGGTTTGATTCCTAGAATCTATTATGTTCTGCAACTGATCTTGCTATGATTTGCTATGCTTAATGCTTATCATTAGGGGCTGAGCATCATGATTTTAGATCCTAATCTTTTATATCTCATGGATATATTTCCATTATTTATTTTACATACAAGTTATATTCACATGTTATCGTTTGAGTCCTAAACTCCACAGTGACAACGATTGGGATACTCTACGGGGATAACTTTAATTTGGGGATTACTGTTGGGGAACATCGCATGGGAAACAAAAAATTTCCTACGCACACGCAAACCTATCCATGGTGATGAGCATCTACGAGAGGGAGAGTGGATCTACATACCCTTGTAGATCGCTAAGCGGTAAGCGTTAAGAAACGCGGTTGGTGTAGTCGAACATCTTCGCGATCCAAATCGCCGAGCGTCCCGCGATCTCATCACGATCCGTCCCGCGATCCAATCACGATCCATCCCGTGAACACATCACAATCCGTCCCGCGATCTCATCACAATCTGTCTCACGATCTTGATCACGATCTGTCACGCGAACTCATCACGATCCGTTCCGCGATCTCATCACGAACTGTCTCGCGATCTCGATCACGGTCCTTCCGATCTAGCGCCGAACGGACGGCACCTCCGCGTTCAGCACATGTGCAGCTTGATGACGATCTCCACCGTCTCGATCCAGCGAGAGGAGGTGGAGAGGAGAGAGAGTTCACCGTCAGCGTGACGGCGCTCCGGTGATGGTGGTGGAGTGATTCCGGCAGGGCTTCGCCTAAGCGCTGCGGAAAACCGATCTAGAGGAGAAACTGTGCACCGGTGAAACGGGTAGCACGTGGCCGGAAATTCTATCCAAAAACCACCCAATCCACTAGTATATATAGGAGGAGAGGAGAGGAGAGGCAGCCAAGGCCTTTGGGTCGGCCGAAATAGGAGGTGGGAGCAATCCTACTTCACCTCCAATCCTAGTTGGAGTAGGATTGCCTCCTATTGGCTGATTTTCCACTTTTTGCTTTAGGACTTTCTCTCCTGCGCCATGGGCCTTTGTGGCTGTTTTCCCAGCCCATTAAGGGATGGTTATTATTCTCCCACAGCCCATGGACCTCTTGGGGTCGAAATACCCCTCCCGGAGGTCCTCCGGTACACTACCGGCACTCCCGATACAATACCGATACTCCCGGTACACTACCGATGAGCCCGAAACTTTTCCGGAAACCAAACTGGGACTTCCTATATATGAATCTTTACCTCCGGACCATTCCGGAGCTCCTCGTGACGTCCGGGATCTCATCCGGGACTCCGAACAACCTTCGGTCACCACCATACATAACTCTACACTACCGAGACGTCACCGAACCTTAAGTGTGCAGACCCTGCGGGTTCGAGAACTATGTAGACATGACCGAGACACCTCTACGGTCAATAACCAATGGCGGGACCTGGACGTCCACATTGGTTCCTACATATTCTACAAAGATCTTTATCGGTCGAACCTCTATGTCAAGGATTTAGTTAATCCCGTATATCGTTCCCTTTGTTCTTCGGTATGTTACTTGCCCGAGATTCGATCGTCGGTATCTCCATACCTAGTTCAACCTTGTTACTGGCAAGTCTCTTTACTCGTTCCGTAATACAAGATCCCATGACTAACACTTAGCCACATTGCTTGCAAGGCTTGTTGTGATGTTGTATTACCGAGTGGGCCCTGAGATACCTCTCCGTCACACGGAGTAACAAATCCCAGTCTCGATCCATGCCAACTCAACAAACACCATCGGAGATACCTGTAGAGCACCTTTATAGTCACCCAGTTACGTTGCGACGTTTGATACACACAAGGCACTCCTCCGATATCCGTGAGTTGCATGATCTCATGGTCATAGGAACATATACTTGACATGCAGAAAACAGTAGCAATAAACTGACACGATCATATGCTATGTTTGTAGTTTGGGTCTTATCCATCACATCATTCTCCTAATGATGTGATCCCGTTATCAAATGACATCTCATGTCCATGCCTAGGAAACCTTAACCATCCTTTGATCAACGAGCTAGTCCATTAGAGGCATACTAGGGACATGGTTTTGTCTATGTATCCACACATGCATTTAAGTCTCCGATCAATACAATTATAGCATGGATAATAAACGATTATCATGAACAAGGAAATATGATAATAACTAATTTATTATTGCCTCTAGGGCATATTTCTAATAGTCTCCCACTTGCACTAGAGTCAATAATCTAGTTCACATCACCATGTGATTCGCATTGTTATGAATCTAACACCCAATAAGTTCTGGGGCTCGATCATGCTTTGCATGTGAGAGAGGTCTTATAGTCAACGGGTCTGCGATATTCAGATCCGTGTGTACTTTGCAAATCTCTATGTCAAACCATAAACACTGCTACCACACTCCACTTGGTACTATTTCCAAATGGCTGCTCCACTATACGTATCCAGATTGCTACTACTAGTCATCCGGATAGGTGTTAAAGCTTGCATCGACGTAACTCTTTACGACGAACTCTTTATCACCTCCATAATCAAGAAACATTTCCTTAGTCCTCTGGTTACTAAGGATAATTCCGACCACTGTCCAGTGATCCACTCCTGGACCACCCTTGTACCCCTTGACAGACTCATGGCAAGGCACACATAGGTGCGGTACACAGCATGGCATAATATAGAGCCTATGGCTAAGGCATAGGGGACGACATTCGTCCTTTCTCTTTCTTCTGCCGTTGTCGAGCTTTGAGTCTCACTCAACTTCACACCTTACAATTCAGACGAGAACTATTTCTCTGGCTGATCCATTTTGAACTCTTTCAAAATCTTGTCAAGGTATGCACTCATTGAAAGTCTCATCAAGCATCTTGATCTATCTCTATAGATTTTGATGCTCAACAATTAGGTAGCTTTATCCAGGTCTTCCTTTGAAAATCACTTTCCAAATAACGGTTTTATGCTTTCCAGAAACTCTACATTATTTCTGAACAACAATATGTCATCCACATATACTTATCAGAAATTCTATAGTGCTCCCACTCACTTTATTGCAAATACAAGTTTCTCATAAACTTTGTATAAACATCAAAACTTTGATCACCTCATCAAAGCGTATATTCCAACTCCGAGATGCTTGCTTCAGTCCATGGAAGGTTCACCGAAGCTTGCACACCTTTTAGCATCCTTAGGCCTGACAAACCTTCTGGTTGTATCACATACAACCTTTCCTCAAGTAAACCATTAAGGAAACGATGTTTTGACATCCATCTGCCAGATTTCATAATTGAAAACACATCAACTGCTAACATAATTCCAACAGACTTTTAGCATCGCTACGAGTGAGAAAGTCTCATCGTAGTCAACTCCTTGAAATTGTCACAAACATCTTTGCAACAAGTCGAGCTTTACAAATAGTGACATTCACCATCAGTGTCTGTCTTCATTTTAAAGATCCATTTGTACTCAACGACCTGCCGTCCAACGAGCAAGTCTACCAAAGTCTACACTTGGTTTTAATACATGGATCCTATCTCGGATTTCATGGCCTCCAACCATTTGTCGGAATCCGGGCCCATCATCGCTTCTCCATAGCTCGTAGGTTCATCGTTGTCCAACAACATGACCTCCAAGACAGAGTTGTCGTACCGCTCAGGAGCAGTACACATCCTTGTCGACCTACGAAGTTCGATAGTAACTTGATCCTGAAGCTTCATGATCATCATCATTAACTTCCTCTTCAACTAACGTAGGCTTCACAAAAACATCTTTCTGCGCTGCGCTACTCTCTGGTTGAACAAAGGTTTAACAACCTCATCAAGTTCTATCTTCCTCCCACTCAATTCTTTCGAGAGAAACTTTTTCTCGAGAAAGGACCCAGTTCTAGCAACAAACACTTTGCACTCGGATCTGAGATAGAAGGCATACCCATCTGTTCTTAGGGTATTCTATGAAGATACATTTGTCCGCTTTGGGTTCTAGCTTATTATGTGGAAACATTTTCCACACAAGCATCACAGCCCCAAACATTAAGAAATGACAGCTTAGGTTTCTATCAAACCATAATTCACACGGTGTCATCTCAACGAATTTAGATGATGCCCTATTTAAAGTGAATGTAGTTGTCTCTAATGCATAACCCCAAAAATTATAGTAGTAAAACGATAAGAGACATCACAGTATGCACTATATCAATAGAGCATGACTATGATGTTCGGACACACCATCACCCCATGGTGTTCCAGGTGGCGTTAGTTGTGAAACAAATTTCACGTTGTCTTAAGTTGTATGCCAAACTCGTAACTCAGATATTCACCTCCACGATCATATCGCGGTCATTTTAATCTTCTTGTCACGACGATCTTTAAACTTCACTCTGAATTTGCTTGAACCTTTCAAATGATTCAGACTTGTGTTTCATTAAGTAAATATACACTATATCTACTCAAATCATCAGTGAAGAAAATAACGATATCCACTGCACGCTACAAGACTCACTAGATTGCATACATCAACATGTATCATTTCCAATGAATCACTTCCCCGCTCCATCCAACGGGGTCCTTTAGTCATCTTGCCCAAGAGGCATGGTTCGCATGTCTCAACCGATTCGAAATCGATGAGTCCAAATATCCATCAGCATGGAGTTTCTACATGCGCTTTATACCAATATGACATTTAGCGGCAGTGCCACAAGTATGTGGTACTATCATTATTAACTTTGTATCTTTTGACATCAATGTTATGAACATGTGTACTACTACGATCAAGATTTCAACAAACCATTCTCACTGGGTGCATGACCATTGAAGGTATTATTCATGTAACCAGAATAACTATTATTCTCTGACTTAAATGAATAACCGTATTGCAACAAACATGATCTAATCATGTTCATGCTCAACGCAAAACACCAAATAACATTTATTTAGGTTCGTCACTAATCCTGAAGGTAGAGAGAGCGTGCGATGTTGATCACATCAACCTTGGAAACATTTCCAACACACATCGTCACCTCACCCTTAGCTAGTTCTCCGTTTATTCTGTAGCTTTTATTTCGAGTTACTAACATTTAGCAACCGAACCGGTATCCAATACCCAGGTGCTACTAGGAGTACTAGCAAGGTACACATCAATAACTCGTATATCAAATATACTTCTATCGATGTTGCCAGCCTTCTTATCTACCAAGTATCTAGGGTTGTTCCGCTTCAGCGACCTCTCACCTCATAATAGAAGCACTTAGTCTCGGGTTTGAGTTCAACTTTGGGTTGCTTCACTGGAGCAGCAATTGACTTGCTATCCATGAAGTTTCCCTCCTTGCTCTTGCCCTTTTCGAAACTAGTGGTTTGATTAACCATCAACACTTGACGCTCCTTCTTGATTTCTACCTTCGCGGTGTCAAACATCGCGAACAGCTCAGGGATCAATACTTCTATCCCTGGTGTATTATAGTTCATCACTAAGTTCTAGTAGCTTTAGTGACAGTGACTTGGAGAACTATATCAATCACTATCTTATCTGGAAGATCAACTCCCACTTGATTCAAGCGATTGTAGTACCCAGACAATCTGAGTACATGCTCAACGATTGAGCTATTCTCCTTCATCTTACAAGCAAAGAATCTTGTTGGAGATCTCATATCTCGCAACAAAGGCACGAGCCTGAGATCACAATCTCTGCTCCTAGAACATCTCATATGTTCCGTGATGTTCAAAACGTTTTGGAGCCTCAATTCTAAGCCGTAATGCATGACGCACTAAACTATCAAGTAGTCATCGAAACATGCCTGTTAGATGTTCACAACATCTATAGACGACGCTAGAGGGGGTGGCGCACCGAGCGGTGCATTAAGGACATAAGCCTTCTGTGCAGCAATGAGGACAATCCTCAGATCACGGACCCAGTCCGCAATTTTGCTACCAACATCTTTCAATTCTATTTCTCTAGGAACATATAAAAATACAAGGGAGCTACAGCGCGAGCTAGTAATCTACAACATAATTTGCAAGGACACTTTGACTATGTTCATGATAATGAGTTCAATTAATCATATTACTTAAGAACTCCCACTCAAATTGACATCCCTCCGATCATTCGAGTGATACATGATCCAAATTCACCAACTCAAGTCCGATCATCACGTGAGTTGAGGTGGCTGCAATGGTGAACATCATTATGTTGATCATATCTACTATATGACTCATGTTCGACCTTTCGGTCTCTCGTGTTCCGAGGCCATGTCTGTACATGCTAGGCTCGTCAAGTTTAACCCGAGTGTTCTGCGCGTGCAAATCTGGCTTGCACCCGTTGTATATGAACGTAGAGTCTATCACACCCGATCATCACGTGGTGTCTCAACACGACGAACTTTCGCAACGGTGCACACTCGGGGAGAACACAGTTCATCTTGAAATTCAAGTGAGGGATCACCTTATAATGCTACCGCCGTACTAAGCAAAACAAGGTGCATAAAAGGATTAACATCTCATGCAATTCATAAGTGACATAATATGGCCATGAACTTGTGTTTAAGACCTCCATCTTCGAAACACCGGCATGATCTCCATCGTCACCGGCACAACACCATGATCTCCATCATCTTGATCTCCATCAATGTGTTTCCATTGGGGTTGTCACGCCCTGCATGCTTCTACTACTATTGCTACCGTTGCGATAAAGTAAAGCATTACATAGCGCTTAATGATTGACACGCAGGTCATACAATAATTAAAGACAACCCTATGGCTCCTGCCGGTTGCCGTACTCATCGACATGCAAGTCGTGATAATCTATACATCACATGATCATCTCATACATCACATATATCTCATCATGTAATTGGCCATATCACATCACAACATACCCTGCAAAAACAAGTTAGACGTCCTCTAATTGTTGTTGCATATTTTACGTGGCTGCTATGGGTATCTAGCAAGAACGATTCTCACCTACGCATAAACCACAACGGTGATACACTAGTTTGCTTTTCAACCTTCTCAAGGACCGCCTTTGTCGAATCCGATCCAACTAAAGTGAGAGAAACTGTCACCCGCAAGCCATCTAGGCAACAAGTTGCGTCGAGGGAACCGGTCTCTCGTAAGCGTACGAGTAATGTTGGTCCAGGCCGCTTCATCTCACAATCCCGCTGAACCAAAATACGACCAAGCGAGGAAGCAATCTAAGCATCAACGCCCACAAACCTTTTGTGTTCTACTCGAGATCTCATCGAACCATCAACCTAGCTCATGATGCCACTGTTGGGGAACGTCGCATGGGAAACAAAAAATTTCCTACGCACACGCAAACCTATCCATGGTGATGAGCATCTACGAGAGGGAGAGTGGATCTACATACCCTTGTAGATCGCTAAGCGGGAAGCGTTAAGAAACGCGGTTGGTGTAGTCGAACATCTTCGCGATCCAAATCGCCGAGCGTCCCGCGATCTCATCACGATCCGTCCCGCGATCCAATCACGATCCGTCCCGTGAACACATCACGATCCGTCCCGCGATCTCATCACAATCTGTCTCACGATCTTGATCACGATTTGTCCCGCGAACTCATCACGATCCGTTCCGCGATCTCATCACGAACTGTCTCGCGATCTCGATCACGGTCCTTCCGATCTAGCGCCGAACGGACGGCACCTCCGCGTTCAGCACATGTGCAGCTTGATGACGATCTCCACCGTCTCGATCCAGCGAGAGGAGGTGGAGAGGAGAGAGAGTTCACCGGCAGCGTGACGGCGCTCCGGTGATGGTGGTGGAGTGATTCCGGCAGGGCTTCGCCTAAGCGCTGCGGAAAACCGATCTAGAGGAGAAACTGTGCACCGGTGAAACGGGTAGCACGTGGCCGGAAATTCTGTCCAAAAACCACCCAATCCACTAGTATATATAGGAGGAGAGGAGAGGAGAGGCAGCCAAGGCCTTTGGGTCGGCCGAAATAGGAGGTGGGAGCAATCCTACTTCACCTCCAATCCTAGTTGGAGTAGGATTGCCTCCTATTGGCTGATTTTCCACTTTTTGCTTTAGGACTTTCTCTCCTGCGCCATGGGCCTTTGTGGCTGTTTTCCCAGCCCATTAAGGGCTGGTTATTATTCTCCCACAGCCCATGGACCTCTTGGGGTCGAAATACCCCTCCCGGAGGTCCTCCGGTACACTACCGGCACTCCCGGTACAATACCGATACTCCCGGTACACTACCGATGAGCCCGAAACTTTTCCGGAAACCAAACTGGGACTTCCTATATATGAATCTTTACCTCCAGACCATTCCGGAGCTCCTCGTGACATCCGGGATCTCATCCGGGACTCCGAACAACCTTCGGTCACCACCATACATAACTCTACACTACCGAGACGTCACCGAACCTTAAGTGTGCAGACCCTGCGGGTTCGAGAACTATGTAGACATGACCGAGACACCTCTACGGTCAATAACCAATGGCGGGACCTGGACGTCCACATTGGTTCCTACATATTCTACAAAGATCTTTATCGGTCGAACCTCTATGTCAAGGATTTAGTTAATCCCGTATATCGTTCCCTTTGTTCTTCGGTATGTTACTTGCCCGAGATTCGATCGTCGGTATCTCCATACCTAGTTCAACCTCGTTACTGGCAAGTCTCTTTACTCGTTCCGTAATACAAGATCCCATGACTAACACTTAGCCACATTGCTTGCAAGGCTTGTTGTGATGTTGTATTACCGAGTGGGCCCTGAGATACCTCTCCGTCACACGGAGTAACAAATCCCAGTCTCGATCCATGCCAACTCAACAAACACCATCGGAGATACCTGTAGAGCACCTTTATAGTCACCCAGTTACGTTGCGACGTTTGATACACACAAGGCACTCCTCCGATATCCGTGAGTTGCATGATCTCATGGTCATAGGAACATATACTTGACATGCAGAAAACAGTAGCAATAAACTGACACGATCATATGCTATGTTTGTAGTTTGGGTCTTATCCATCACATCATTCTCCTAATGATGTGATCCCGTTATCAAATGACATCTCATGTCCATGCCTAGGAAACCTTAACCATCCTTTGATCAACGAGCTAGTCCATTAGAGGCATACTAGGGACATGGTTTTGTCTATGTATCCACACATGCATTTAAGTCTCCGATCAATACAATTATAGCATGGATAATAAACGATTATCATGAACAAGGAAATATGATAATAACTAATTTATTATTGCCTCTAGGGCATATTTCTAACAATTACATGTATTCAATATGTGTTAATGCTTTGTTTCGGATTTCTATTAAAAGGAGCATCTTAATTATCCTTTGTTTACATTAGGACCCCATTGCCACGGGAGGGTAGGACAAGATGTTATGGAAGTTCTTATCACAAACATGTATGACAATATACGTAATACATGTCTACATATTGATGAATTGGAGCTAGTTTGTATCGCTCTAGGTTATGAGTGTTGCATATTGAATCTCATATGAACACCCCATCACTAATCCATGCCTACACTTTTTTGTTATTATCACTGTTAAGTCACTACTATTCTTCTTTCCTACAACTTGGTACTATTGCTGCTACTGCTACTGTTACCTTATCACTATTGTTATCACATTAGTGTGTTACTAATAAATTGATGCAAGGAAGTTATCTCTCATGTGTGATTAAATTGACAACTCAATTGATAAAGATTATAAACGTTCTTTCGCCCTTGTTGTCTCGAATCAATAAATTTGGATAAATACAAACCTTGAAGGTTGTTGTGATCCCCTATACTTGTGGGTCATCAATCAGATCTGCGATCAGCAAACTACAATAAAGACCATGTCCACACCAATCATCTCATGACACCACAGAGACGATGATGTTCTTCAACAACAATGAATTCATGAAGGAAGTGACGCTTAAGCGCCTCATCACCTGATCGACCTACTCAAGGGGAAAATCTAGGTTTTCTCCCTAAAGAACCAGTCCAAGCATAACCTAGGAATTCCTTCAACAAGGTAACGATGTAAAATATCTCTATTCCTAGGTACAACCAATTTAGGTTAGAGCTAGGCTTTCACCCCAGAGGCCGAGACCAGGTGCTCAAGTAGGAACACCATCAACGTCACTGACGTGTTATCACCACCACTTTTCTACGACCCAGCACCTACCTGGGATGTGCCAGCGACGCCGCTGCACAACCATATATTTGCGTCAAGCCATCGCCCATAGTTTTCACCTCCCCATCGAAGTCAACAAAGGGTCTCCAAACGAGCCAAACAGCTGTAACCGCCTAACGGTCGTCCACGATAGCGAAGGAAGGGGCCTCAAAGCACCCCGGGCAGACACACGCGTGAAGATATGTTTCGCCATCCGCAACCACCGAACGCCATCATGGATCTGGTGGCAGCGCAACCCTCAGAACGGCTCAACCATGCGTCACAATGCCCTAGCCATCATGAGGATGGAGAGGGAGGCCGCCACGCTCTCCCCACAACACGAGACAGTGAAGACCTGGCCATGCCGCCACCTACCTTGGGGCGTCCAAGGCTTCGCCGGTGAGCGCCCTCCGGCGGTGGCAAGACAAGAAGAGGGGTGAAGGGGACAAAGTGGCGACGCTAGGGTTGCTACCTCCGAGTTGCCACAGAAAAGCTAACATGAGATCTAGTTTCAAAAATCTCGTTGCGATGCATCTAACGATGAAAGTAAAATTTTGAACCCGTCCAACGGTTTGAGATACAAAATATTTTGAATTTTTTGAAATGAAAATAATATTTCCTTCGTTTCTAAATATAAGTCTTTTTAGAGGTTTAATATAGTTTACAAACAGATGTATATAAACATACTTTAAAATGTAAATTCATTCATTTTGTTTCATATGAATCTTTAAAAGAACTATATTTAAGAATAGAGGGAGGATAATATAATATCGGTTTTTTATTCTATTGGTGCGTGCATGCATATGCATGTGAAGATGAGGGGTGTTGCTATTTATTACTAAATTCGATATGTTCGCTACATATCATAATCCTAAATTAGAACTAAATTCTATCACTATATTTGTTACAGTATTATCAGCAGTACCTACGGCGCCCTTAATTTGACGTCCCCACGCAATTCATACCACGACGCGTTCATGAAATCGCAAGGCTGGCAAGCTTTGATTGCTTGCTCGTCCAAAAAGTCAGCCATGGACCGTGCACAGGTGAGACCATTGATCTTCCATGTGAGGGCGATGGTCTCTACAAAATTAAGACCAGCATATATTAGTTAATATCTATGCCAGTAACTCTGTTATATTAGTCAGAGATAACCCGTTCCAGGTGATGGTGTTCATAATTCAAGAACTGAAGGGTCGTGCATACATCACCCGCGATGCTTCTTTCCCTCCAATAATAACTAGAATAAAAAGGGATCTGATGCTTCTTATGTGTCGAAAATAGCTGATGCCAGTGGTGGCGTCTATTTGCATCTTTCTGTACTCCCAAATTGGATGTGCTTTATTTCCAAAAAAAAAATGGATGTGCTGTTGTGGTTATAAATAAAACAGAGCAAGATGTATGCTAAAAAAAAAACAGAGCAAGATGTGATGTGATGCGACTGTGGTTTGGCTAGCTAGGTTGAGACATCCGTTAGGACACAAAGAAACTTTGGATCAACTGAGAGAGCGCGGTCCAAATCCCGTCGATATTGACAGGGGATGCTCATCGGAACGATCCAGTTCGTATAGCAACTTCATTTGGACTGAACCTAGTAGGAATCAAGTCCATAAACTTCTCGAGGTATCTACACAACATCAATGACATGTTCTTCATACGATTGTGAATTTACCATCTACGCTATTCATCAATTCATCGAGCCGCACGCATCTCTAATGAATGTGCGTGTACACCATAAACGAGTGTGTCTACCCTGAAATTACAACTTGGGCCCTGCACTTGTCAAGTGCCCGGTCATCACCACCCACCCAACTATAGTCTCATCTCGGTTCCCCCCGCGTAGCGGTCACCTCTCCACACCCTTCCTCCCTCCTCCTCCCCTCGCCACCACCGGCAAGGGTCAGCGGACGAAGCCTGGCTGGCCTTGGCAGCGGCGGGGCCTCGTTCCCCCTTCACTCGCCCTCCCCCGGTTGGCGCGGGACAGCTCAGGCACGCGGAGGTGCTGCGCTGGCGCGGGGCGCAGCGATGCCGCGGCGGCTGCTCTGGGCGGTGACGCGCGTGGTTGGCGGTGGCGCGCCCTGGGCGTCCTCTTGCGGCGTGGCGGCTGCAGGTCCGTGGTGGTGTCGTACCCGTCCGATCCGGCCAAATCTGGCGTCGGCGGACCGTCATGTGGCAGGGGCTGCGGGCGGCTTGGTCCATGGGCGGCCTTCCCCGCCGTGGCCGACGGCTGGCAGGACAGGTGGTGTAGCGACGGGGCCTCCAGTTCTGGTGGCGCAGGTGCGGTGGCGGCGGCCTCCTCCGGCGAGGGTGCCCCTCCTTGGCGACGGGGGGAGGTGGTGCCGATAGTTTTTTTTTTGGAAAGCAGGTTAAACCCCTAGCCTCTGCATGAGTCGATGCATGCAGCCATCTTTGTTAATTATTTTACAAATGTCTGACAAGAACATACATCAATCCATCTGAAGTCACCACTCACACCTACAAACTCAATAATGTGGAGTGCTCTCACTCCCCATATCTAAAACCGACGTCGTCATCAATCCATGCACATAACGTATCGGGACCAACAGCCGGTGCAGCAGACTAAAAACGCACACCACATGCACATGTTTTAGAAGCCGCCATTATGGTCGGACCACTGACCCATCTTTAGGAGAGAGATCCACATCATCCTTGCCAATCCGAACATCCGTCAATGCTACCACGGCGCCACCGTTTTGCGCTCATCCGTCTAGACGCAAAGACTCTGGAAGAACTGTCGTGCGTAGCAGCTGCCAACCAGGCATGACTCAGCGTAGCACCTGTCGGCCAGGCATGACTTGATGAGCGCAAGACGAAGCCGCTCCACCTCCTGCTTCTGTCATCCAGCGCTGCTCCACAAACGATGCTCCCAAGAGAGAAACGTCATCGCAGTACCGCCATCGTCCAATCTGGAAGAGCAGATCCTAGGGTTTCCCCCGAAGCAGTGCCCACCACTAGCAACCGCCAAGGACCCACACAGTGCCCACCATCACTCAGCCCTCAAGGCGACGCCTTCAAGAAGGTCACGGCGTCAAGGACGCTGCCGCCGCCCATTAGAGTTAGGGTTTTCACCCGAAAGGCAGTTACGGGGAAGTGGAGGAACACACGTAGACCGACGTCTCCAAGAAGAAAAGCGGCGCCCTTGAGCGTCGTCATAGGTGCGATCGGCCGTGACTGATCAAGGGATTTCCCCCAATCTAGTTCTCCTCCACCAGCTTCACCCGCGGACACCGGCCAGGGTCCCGGCAAGTCATGCCGGCACCGCCTGGAACCCGTAGGAGACAAGCATACCAACCAGGGCCGAAGGACAACGGCTAGATTAGGCGCCGCCGACCGCCAGAGCAGCCACGCCAGGCCCTGGTCCACCGAAGATCCGTCGGTTGTCCGACCAGACCACCGACACCATGCCAGCCCTGCCGATCGCTGCAGCACGGAGGGGCCTCGCCGGAAGGGCCGCTGTTCCAGATCCAATCTCTCTCCAGTGTGCAAGGTAGAGCAACAAAGGGCCCCATCGCCACAGTCCCCAGCAGCGCCACGGGCTTGCCCGGCGCCAGCCTCATGTGGCGGCGAGGGAGGGAGAGAGAGGAGGTGGCTATGCCACCCGAGAAACGCTGGACTCTGGGATGGATGGAAAGAGGGTGAGGATAGGGTTCTCGGATCTAGTCTCTGTTGTGAAGGAGGTGGCCGGAGGCGGAACATCAAGCGACTGTGGCGGCGGCGGAGGAGGAGGTACACCTCTCTCCCGCTACGGTCGAGGGAGCCGCCTGAGGCGGAGCGCTCCTCCCCTCCTCTCTGGTGCCGATGGTTTTGGGCACTGGACTTGTCCATGCGGGCGGCAAGCACGGAGCTTGGTCTTGGGTGGCCTCATGTGCCCATCGTCTGTGATGAAGACGCCATCTTCTGTGTTTCTAGCCGCCCACGCCGACCCGGTTGTCGGCACCCTCATGGGGCTGGTTTGGTGGTCGGTCATGGGTGGGCTACAGATGGGGAAAACCCTCGGCAGGTTGCGGCTGCCACGATGTCGGCGGCGCTTTGTCGTCGTCCTAATTCTTGGAAGCGGTATCGAGTCCTAGCACATGCCCTCCTCCCCCGGTCCAGAGTGAAAACTCAAATCCCTTCGAATTGGGCGACGAGAGCGCCTTGGAATCGTTTTCTTCCTGAAGACGCCGCCTCTGGGACGGATGAGTGGTGGTCAGGGCTATGGCGTGGTCGATTTGCCGGGTTCTTCAGTTGTTCTTGCTCGACAACGCTCGGTGATCCTTGTGGTTGTGGCCCGAGGCGGTGGCGCTGATTGGAGTGGCTTTGTCGGCGTTGTGACATATCGTCATCCTCTTCTAGTCCATCCGGGCTCAAGGGAAAGCTCTCGGATGCCAGGGCAACGGCATGAAAGTTGACAGATGTGCTCTCTCTTCGGTGGCAGGCTGTTCCATTAGCGTGAGCGTATCGGGGTCAAGTCCTGGGGTTGTCGGGGTCCTCGATGTCCTAGCTACTAGGGTTTTTAGAACTGTTGTAGTTCGGTAGCATCTTGTATCCCGTGTCACCTTTTTTTCCTTTTTTTATTTTTGTTGCATCGGTGGTTGTTTGCTCGGTTGTTGCTTTATATAATATAAAGGTAAACGTTTTACGCCTGCGCGTCAATCGAAACTTCGGACGGTCGCTTCCACTCTGGCAATGGGTCCACCCACTTCCACATATCCCCTCCGCATGAAGAGCTCTGCCCTTATCCCCTCTGCATCGTCAGTTATTTCTTCCTTATCCCCTCGCCCTCCTCCACCTGCCCATGCTGCTCCGACGAGCGGCCACCATCCACTTGCCTGCGTTGCTCAGGCGAGCACCTGCCCACGATGCTCCGACGAGCAGCCGTTCATCCACCTTTCCGCGCTGCTCTGGCAAAAACTAGCATCACAGTTTTGCTATATGCTTCAACAGGCATATATTTTGCTACAACCGACATAGAACTTTGTTACAACTGACGTCATGTTTAGCTACAACACACAGACGGGGTTGCACTTTTGCTACAACTAGCATCACGTTTTGCTACAACCGACATAACGTTTTGCTACATCCATCACGGTTGAGCTGCAACCCGTGATGACGACGACTAATTTTCGCTACAATCGTCATAGGTTTTTGCTACATCCAACAACAAATTTTGTTACATCCATTCATTTTTAGATGCAACTGCGAGCTACAACCAGCGACGACGGCGACGCCTTTTTTTGCTGCAACCGTGTCTCTGTTATGCTATGACCGGCAACGAAAAATGCTAAAATGGTGAATTCTATTTGCTGGAACCAATCAATCGTCGGCGAGGTGGAGCTACATACATGGCGTGCGCGGGTGACAAGGGCAGGATCCATCCATGGTGAGCGCGGGCGGAGAAGCTGCATCCATGAAGAGCGCGAGCGGCCGAGCTGCATCCATAGCAAGCGTGGGCGGTGAAGCTGCATCCATGATGAGCGCAAATCTCCGGCAAGCACGGGCGGGCGGCGAGCGCAGATCTCCAGCAAGCACGGGCAGCCGGCGAGCGTAGGATCTTCGGAGAATGAGGATGGCCGGCGGGCGTAGTTCTCCAGCTGGGGACAATGAGGAAGCACGCACTGATGAAAAGAGATAGAAGACTGAGACTGGATGATTTAATCGTGCGGTATAGGAACACTCGCATCTTTCTTACGGCTGCTAGGCGGCCGGCCCAAACTTTCGGCCGGTGCGCCGTCACCCAGTACTGTCCTAATATAAAGCGGGAAAGACCCTTTATCGCTATAATCTCGTCTCTTGTAATGTTACGGAAAATATATAGTGTACTCTCTCGGATCGTTAAAATAAATGTACACATACGTATTTAGTGCTATATCATCTGTTTGAACGACAATTAATTTGGATCCGGGAGAGTATTAAACTTTTGTACAATTATTATGGCGTTTAATGGTACGATTATTTGCTCGCTCTATCCCTCTGTGTGTATATATAAGCAACCCCTTGATCGCGAGCCGCATCTCTTTTCTTCTTCCCGTCCATCTCTTGTTCGAATTAAGAGAAAGCTAGTAGTATTACAAGTGTGATTGACGAGGGGGGCGGGGCAATGAGCCGAATGGGCAGCAGCAACGGCGGCAGCAAGCTGGCGAGCTGGCTGTGGCGCGCGCCGCGGCGGGCTCTGGGCCGCGCGCGCGACCTCTACGTGCGGAGCCTCACCAGCTGCGCGGGCCAATTCCCGTCCGACGCCTCCTTCGGCTACCCGTCCTTCGCCGGCGCGCCTGCGCCGTGCAGCAGGGCCAACGGCTACCACAGCTTCTCCGCCTCCCCCTCATCCTCCTCGCGATCCTACGACGGCGACGGCGACCTGCGGGAGCTCATGCGCGCCGCGTCGGAGAGGCGGGCGGCCCCGGAGCGGCCGGCGACCGTGCCCAGGAGCCGGAGCGTGGCCATGGCGAAGATCGACGAGGACGGGCCGTGCGAGTTTGGTCTCGCCGGCGCCGGCATGGCGTTTGCCAGGAGCCGGAGCTGCGCCGTCTCCGCCGGCCGGGCCAGTGGGCAGAGAGGGAAGGCCGCGCTTATGCCCATGGCTTGATCGATTGTTGCACTGGGACTGGGAAGCTTCAACCTCGAGTCCAGCCTTCGTCTGCTTTTCCTCTTCGAGTCTGCAGAAATCTGCAGTCGTACTGTAAATAGAGCAGGTCTCTTGTTCTGTTAATCCTTCTCGCATCACTCTGTTTTGTCTGGAAATTATTCCGGCCCATTCGCCTGTAATCTCTTCCGCATAGCAGTCGCATGATATGCGATGTCCCTTTTTCTTCGGAGAAACAAAGACATCTCTCTTTTTTTGGCGGAAAAGAATTTATCCTTATTCCTACTAGAAGGATACAACTATCTACTGTCTTTATGGATGCAACTACTCTGATTTCGCGGAAAAGAGTTTATCCTTACTCCTTATTCCTACTAGAAGAGTACATCAGGGAGAGGATTTGTGACACGCAGTCTCACAGTACGCAAGATTTGCTTTTCCTTTTAGTTTTTGATTTTCAAACTTTTATATCTTTTAAAGAACAAGTTTAAATTAATTATGTTTTTGTATTTATGTTTCTCGTGACGAGAGTACGTTTTGATAAATTTCCAAAATAAATGTTAAGCTATAACCCATGAAACTTAATATGTGCAAACAATAAAATCACGATGTTTTTGCCTAGGACCGACAAAAAATTATCTTGAAAAAACTTGATAAGTGAGTGAGAAAATCGCAAGTTTTAGATAAAAAAAGTGTAAGTTTCAACGACTAAAACTTCAAACTAACTATTGTATCCTCGGGTGTGATCTTACCACTTCACGAACCGTGAGGCAATCGACCGGCCGAGCAGGACTCGACGGTTCGTGTCCCTACGAATTTATGAACTTTATCACATAAACAAATCATACATGTATCATGTGACACATCTGGTAAGCAATCTAAATATTAAAAAAAGCAAATTATACACGAAAATCATGTTTGGTGCTCGAGCGCGAGGTAGCTCTCTATCTTGTCCGTTCATCCAGCTTCGCGACTGAGAAGCGCTCGTCGGTCTGGACATGTATTTTGACGCCATCATATTCACACGTATCTCATCATTCATAACACATGTGTGGCCTAGGTAAGTCAAGGAACACAATTGGATACCGAGGGAATCATCTATGCGACCATTGATGATTCTTGCACCAAACCCTCCGGTTCTTGTTAGTGAACTAGTCGACATCACTTCGGCCACCTGGTGCACCGAGGTCCTAGAGAAAAAAATTCTTACCAACAGATGTTCATGCGATCAAAATATTGTGCACTGGCTTGGTTGATGACTCTTCGGCTTGGCAATATGAGAAGAAGGGAGTATTTTCCATCAGATCGGCATACATATTACTAGTGTGAACCAGAAATGGTAGAGAGGTAGAGTTAGATGGCCGGTCATCTACATCAAATGCTAGATTTAAAGAGAAGGGTTAGACGTCACTATGAAACACTCTAGTGCCGGCTAAGATCAAACAAACTCTATGGCGCCTTGCAAGGCCTTCTCTTCCTACGAAGATGTGTGGCAGAATCGAAACATGTGTACTGAGGGTAGATGCCAACTTTGCGCTATGGTGGACTCATGGAAATATTATTTGGTTGAGTGCACATTAACAAGGTGCGTTTGGGTGCTTGTAGATGAAGAGCTGGGGGACTTGTTGAAACAAGCGACCCTAGTGCCAAGCGTTGGTTGTTTGATCTTCAAGAGTTATTATCACATGCCCAATTCATCAAGTTGGTCGTAACTGTGTGGGCGATATGGACTTCCCTCGGGAAAGCAATACATGAGAGCATATTTTCAGTCCCATGGCGACGCAACTATTTGTCGAGCGGTTTATCAAAGAGTTGGATACTATTAATGTTGTTCATGTCCCTTGGGCAACCCAACACAATGTATGTATTGTTGTTGTGTCTTCGCCATGGAAGGTCTCACTACTACAGAAATTCTTAGCAGTTACAGACGGGAAAAGCCCAACAGTGGTGGCCGAGGCTCCTAGGGGGCAGCCATTGACCTCCCGACATTGCTAACATAGCATCAACGGTAGGCGGGCGCCCACCGCTGTTAGAGTCTCTGAAGTGGTGGGTGTGTCTTGCCGCCTGCCACTGGAGTATATTATTAGTTGTGGTGAGAAATCTGGGGTGCCCGCCACAACTACAAGTTCAGCTGCCAGCACAAACCCAACAATAAACAGTAATAGCAACTAACGTAATAATAATCCAAATACACACTACAATAAATGTGTCTCGGATTAGCCGCAACACAATTTACCATAACAAGCAACACATTTAGCATAACAATAATCCAAATGTAATACAAAATAGATATACGCATTAGAGTAGCATCATTTGTACACATAGCCTTCTCAGCGAAGCCGCCAATATGTTACATACATACAAAACCTCATGATCACAACAACACCATAATGCAGTGAATTGGATAAAGATAATAAAATTCTTTACCCGTCCACTTGTCCACATGGTCTTTCATACTCATAGTTGGTTTTGTCGTTGCAGACGAAGTTAGAGTAATGATCCTCTACTTATCTTTTAGCCATATGTCATGTATACCAGTTGTTCTTGTAACCGTTCACTTGTTCATTGCATTTCTCCAATGAATAATAAACTCATGGATTCTTCCCGTTGTACACCACATATTAGTTTTACTTCATCAACAAAGATAAAAAACAAGCTAGCAAGTCAATTTCATAGTTATCCAATCACATAGAACAAACTCATATAACAATCTTCATAACATCATAGAAAATACTTTCAGAAGCATTGACGATACAAATGACCATGTTGCAGTTCACTAGTAGTTCGGATGCAAAAGTTTAGCTCCAACATAGAAACATAGAAATTAAGTTCATATGCATTGATCATATAGATAACATAAAGGCAGTGCACTAGTTCTTCAGAAATAAAAGTTCAGCCCCATCATGAGCTCTCCTCGCCTTCCAACATCTTTGTGATATCCTCTTGGGCGGTCCTCGCAGCTTCGACGACTGATATCTCTCGGTCGTATATATAATTTTTGAATGTTTAATGCCATTATTTTAGAACTTTTATATACTTTTGGCAATAATTTATATGATTTTTTTAGACTAACATATTGATCTAGTACTCAGTGTCAGTTCCTGTTTGTTGCATGTTTTTTGTTTCGTAGAAAATCCATATCAAATGAAGTTCAAACCTGGTAAAAATTTATGGAGATTTATTTTGGAATATATGTGATTTGGAGGAAAAGAGTCAACACCAGATTATGTTCGAGGGGCCCACGAGCTCGCTAGGCGTGCCTTGGGGGTAGGGCGCACCGAGAAAGCTTGTGGGCGCCTTAGAGGTCGATTGGGGGTGTTCTTGGCCGCAAGGTATCCAATACTCAGATAAAAATCCCCTCAAAATTTATCCCTATTGGAGTTACGATTCTCCGGAAATTTAAGAAATGGTGAAACGCCAGAAAATAGGGACACGGAAATAGAAGAGAACAAAGAGAGAGATCCAATCTCGGGGGGTCCTCCCATTCGGAAGCCATGGCGGCCATGGACCAGAGGGGTAAGCCTCCTCCCATCTAGGGGGGCAGCCAAAGAAGATGAATAAGGATGAGGGCTCTCTCCCTATGTTCCGGTGATGTCGGAGTGCCGCCGGGGGTGGGGGGGGGGTCATCATAGCGGCGATATGCACCAACAACTATGTCGTCTTCCTCAACACCACCATCACCTTCCCTTATCTATTTATAGCGACCCACTCTCCCACAACCCGATGTATACCCTACTTAAACATAGTGATTTATGCTTTATATTATTATCCAATGATGTGTTATCATCCTATGATGTTTGAGTAGATTTGTTTTGTCCTATGGGTTGATTGGTGATCTTGAGTGGTTTGAGTTGCATGTCATATTTTGGTGCAGTCCTATGGTTCCTTTCGTGTCGCGCACACGTGAGATATTCCCGTTGTAGGGTGTTGCAATACGTTCATGATTCGCTTATAGTGGGTAGGGAGGGTGGCCCAAGCTTATACCTGAGTAAGGGGTTGTTGCGTATGGGAGTAAAGGGGGCTTGTTACTTAATGCTATGGTTGGATTTTACCTTAATGATATTTAGTAGTTGTGGATGCTTGCTAGAGTTCTAACCATAGGTTCATATGATCCAAGTACGGAAAATATGTTAGCTCAAGTCTCTCCCCCATATAAAATGATAATAATGATTACCGATCTTGTTGTCAATTGCCTAGAAGAATCTCGCAAGTCCTACCACCACTTTTGCACACTCACTAAACTAACCTGATGACTCTTTTATTAAAACAACAACTTACTTTTATTTCCAAATTCTTTATTATCTTGCAAACTATCATATTGTATCTACAAAGTACTTCTAGTTTTATTTCTGCAAAGTAGTTTTATTTCTTGTACTAGGTAAAGTGAACATCGTTGCACATAGAGTTGTATCGATGGTCAATAGAAATTGAGAGAACATTAACTCTACCATTATCTCCTCGTTGGGTTCGGCACTCTTACTTATGAAACATGGCTACAAATGACCCCCAACACTTGTGGGTTATCAACGGCTACTTGCGCACTCTCGGCGCCTACTTGTGCACTCTTGGCAGTTGCTCTAGTGCTCTCATCGGCTATTCTCGCATTGTTGGCATATGCTACATCACTCCTGACTTATGCCTGAGCGCTTTCGGTGGCTGCTAGAGCGTGCGCTACTTGTGAGATGTGTTGGGTTTCTCCCCGAAGAGGAAGGGTTAAGCAATATAGTAGCGATAAGTACCTCCCTCTTTGAGAATCAAGGTTATCGGACCAGTAGGACAGTCACGACAAGTTCACGTCAACAAAACATGCACACACAAAACCAAACACTTACACCCAACGCGTGCAAGAGGGTTGTCAAGCCCCTTGAACTCGTTACTTGCAAGATTACTTATAATAGCGATAGATAAATAAATAAAAAGGAAAATGAAAATGAAAGTAAATAGTTCCTGCAAGGTTTTTAGGTTTTAGCAATATGATTTTAATAGATCCGGAGGCCATAGTTTTCACTAGAGACTTCTCTCTCAAACACATAAAATATGTTGGGTAGACAAATTACTGTTGGGAAATTGATAGAAAAGCGCATAGTTATGATGTTATTCATGGAAATAATCATGTATATAGGCATCACGTCCGTGACAAGTAGACCGAAATGATTTTGCATCTACTACTATTAATTCACCAATCGACCGCTATCCAGCATGCATCTATGGTATTAAGTTCATGACAAATAGAGTAATGCTTTAAGCAAGATGATATGGTGTAGAAAAATTAAGACAAACAATATTTTCAAACCCCGTCATTTTATCCTCAGTAGCAACAATACAATACGTGTCTTGTCCCCTTTTGTCTCTAGGATATAGAGCACCGCAAGATTTAACCCACTACAATGCACTCCTCCCACTGAAGATAAATCAATCTAGTTAGCCAAACCAAATAGATGGATCGAAGAGAATTGCAAAGCTATAACAATCATGCATAATAAAGTTCAAAAAAAGACTCGGTTACTTTCAATAAATAATCCGGTCATAAACCCACAATTCATCGGATCACAACAAACACACTGCAAAAGAAGATTACATCGGATAGATCATCGCGAGAATTGCGAAGAACATGGTAATGAAAATAAAAGAGAGAAAAGAAGCCATCTAGCAACGATATGGACCCGTAGGTCTATGGTGAACTAGTCACACATCATCATGGAAGCATCAAGATTGATGTAGATGGACTCCATGATCGATTCCCCCTCCTACAAAGTACCAGAAAAGGCCTCCAGATGGGATCACAGAAAAAGAGAGGCTTGTAGCAGCGGAAAAGTGTTTTGGGCGTATCTTTGTTGTTTTTCGGGTAACTGGGAATATATAGAACTAGCATTAGGTCAAAAGGTGCCCCAAGGGGGCCATGAGCTCGGGGGCGCGCCCTACCCCCAGGGAGCGCCCTTGATACGTCCCCGCCCTATCTATAATTTTGATTGTTTCATGCTATTATATTACTAATCTTGGATACTTTATATGCAATTATATGCTATTTTATATAATTTTTGGGGACTAACGTACTAACTCGGTGCCCAAAGCCAACTTTTGCTTTTTTGCCTATTTTTTGACTTTTCAAAAATTTAATATCAAACGAAGTCCAAATTGGATAAAATTTTTATGGGAGTTATTTTTGGACTTGAAGAGACCCAGGAATCTTCGGGAGGTGGACAAAATACCCATGAGTTGGCCACAAGCCAATGGGTGCGCCCTAGGAGGGTAAGGTGTGCCCCCATGGCTTGTCGGCCACTCGTTGCGCCTCTTGACCTTATTCAACTTCTATATATTCCCAATTACCCCAAAACCAATAGATAGCCACCCGAGACTATTTTTCTGTCGCCGCAAGACTCTATTCTTCCACGATCCCATCTGGAGGCCTTTTCTGGTACTCTGTCGAGGAGGAGTCCATCATGGAGGCCGTCTGCATCAACCTTGTTGCCTCCATGATGATGTGTAAGTAGTTCACCACGGACCTATGGGTCCATAGGTAGTATCTAGATGGCTTATTCTCTCTCTCTTTGATCTTCAATACAAAGTTCTTCGCGATTCTCACTTTGATTTATCAGATGTAATCTACTTTTGTAGTGTGTTTGTTGTGGTTTTATGATCAGATTATTCATGAAAAGTAATTGCAACTTCTCTAAATTTTATTATGTGTGATTGTTATAGCTTTGTAAGTCTCTTTGATCTATCGGTTTGGTTTGGCCAACTAGATTGATTTATCTTCAATGGTCTTAAGGTGCTCTATATCCCAGTGACAAAAGGGGACAAGACACGTATTATACTGTTGCTACTAAGGGTAAAACGACGGGGTTTGAACATATTGCTTGTACTTACTTTGTCTACATAATGTCATCCTGCTTAAAACATTACTCTGTTTGTCATAGACTTAATACTATAGATGCATCCTGGATAGCGGTCTATTGGTGGAGTAATAGTAGTAGATGCAAAATCATTTCGGTCTACTTCTCATGGACGTGGTGCCTATATACATGATCATTGCCATGAATACATAATCATAACTATGCGCTTTCCTATTAATTGCCCAACTGTTGGGAATATAACCCTGCGGTGAGACCCGCCCCAGAGGCTCCGGGTCACACCTGACGGCTCATACATCAGCCCAAGGATGGGCCTGGAAAACTCAAGCCCAAGACGTTGGGCGGCTTGCCAAGATGGGCCAAGACGAGGCCCGGACGGAGAAGGTATGAAGACCCGGGCGGGTGAGCCGCCTGGAGACAGCTTGCTCAGGAAGGCAAGACAATACAGAGATAGACTCAGACACATTGTGAGAGTCGGTTACGACTTGTATGACCCATGGTGTTGACCTCCTATATAAAGGCGAGACCCGGGGTGACTTATACAAAGACTAACTAATCGAGAGCTAGGTCAAGCGATTCCGCTCCCTTGTAATCGAGAATCCAAGCAAAACAAGCACAAGCAGGACGTAAGCTTTTACCTCTACTTGAGGGGCCAAACCTGGGTAAACCTATGTCCTTCGTCCTGATCAACCCCTTTGAGTTCATCACCTTAGCGATGGCTTCGAATCTATGTCCTTGGACATCTGCCGTGACAAAACCATGACAGTTAGCACCCACCGTGGGGCTACTGCTCGGTGGTGTTGAGTTCTCAAAGGGCTCTCTCCCAGGGTTCGAGGGATACGTGGTCGGAAGGATGAGCAAAAGTCGCCGCGGCCGGCTCTACATCGACGATGCCGGCTGGGGCACTGAGGCCGACTCTGTCGAATATGGATTCCGGGTTCCCTTCGGCGGGATCCACGTCTTCATGGGCAAGGTTGACGGATCTATGCCCAGGCCGGACGTCTACACCAACATCATCGAGCCGGCTCGGCGCACGCAACCCGCCCAACACGTGCGACCCGCCCGTGCTAACCAAGGCCGGAAGCATGTCTTCGTGGGCTTCACAGGGATGGATCTTGAGGCTTCTATGTCATAGGAGACTCTCATCTACTCAGAGGACGAGTCTTCGAGCGGAGAGGCGGAATCAATCTACCCGCTTCACAACGGCAGGCTCGGGGGCTACGACGAGCTTTACCCCAAGTCGGAGCATTCTGAGCCAGAGGGTCATGGGCTGCCGATCCATGCGGCTATGTTCACGGCAGGGTCAGCGTCGGGCACAAGCAGCATAGCCGCCAGAGCCGCAAACACGGGGGCTGACCCGCCGCAGCCGGCTCAGGTTCTTCTAGATCTAATGAACGAGCTCGCAACCCTGATGGCGACTGAAGTCACGTCGGATAATCAAGCGGCCCGGAACTTGGAGATCACAAGGCTTAAGGACCGGATGGCGGAGGTCCAATAGGGGATTGGCGAGTTAAAGGCTCAGATGGATGCGGAGGCAGAGCGCCTTAGGACAAATGCTTTCCACCTTGAGCTAGAGAAACAGTCAGCAGCTGCGGTACAGCGGATGAGACATCAGTCCCGCTTACTAGAACATTATGAAGCCAGGAATCTTTTTAACTCGCCAGGAACGGGACGAATAGCGGACGCGCCTGGAAGTCGGCCGGTGACTCGACAACTGCTTAACCCGCCCCGACGAAACCAGGCCCCACCAGCGGCTTTTCCGATGCCGGCGGGTCACTACTCAAACCTGGCGGAGAACATGGTGGCGGCAGCAACCCGGCTTGAAACAATCCCTATTCCCGACGAAGCGCCCTTTGCAGAGGAGGTGCGGAATGCCCTTTGCAGAGGAGGTGCGGAACGCCCTTGGATACCTTCAAACTGCGATGGCCCAGCAAGAGAAATATACTTACAGCTGGAGCCGCGTGCATCCACCCCCCTCCCCAGCCACAGCTACAGCCGTCGCTATGAGTCGCTGGTGGGGTCTAGTTGTGGTCGGCACCAGGGGCTACCGCGAGATGATCAGACGGCTCAAGATGCGCAGGCGCTCACAGACGGAGAGAGAGTACAGCGAGAGGCAGCGGCTCTGGCAGCGGTGGCTCATCAAGAGCCCGCGCATTCTATCTCAGTTGGAGCGGGAGTAACTAACAGGGCCATGGGAGTCCCGTGCTTGGTGCCGGCTCTGCGAAACGAGCGTCTGCCGAAGGATTTCAAGGGCCCTCGTAAGATCCCAAATTACACTGCAGACTTGCCCCCAGAGGCCTGGATTGAAAGTTATGAGCTGGCTATGGAAATGTTGGATGTCAGTGAGATCCCAAATTACACTGCAGACCTGCCCCCAGAGGCCTGGATTGAAAGTTATGAGCTGGCTATGGAAATGTTGGATGTCAGTGAGATCCCAAATTACACTGCAGACCTGCCCCCAGAGGCCTGGACTGAAAGTTATGAGCTGTCTATGGAAATGTTGGATGTGAGTGATGCGGTTTGCGCCAAATACTTTATCATGATGTTGGAAGGTCCGGCTCGCATGTGGTTGAAGGGTTTGCCACCCAATACCATCAACTCATGGGCTGAGCTAAAAGCAAGGTTCATTAAAAATTTCAAGGAACTTGCACGCAGCCTATGACGATTGTGGATCTAGATCATTATGTTCAACAGGAGAACGAGTCGTCTCATCATTGGGTCTGGCGGGTGTCGACTATCATCCACTCGTCTGAACATATCACGACGGCTCAAGCGGTGTTGATCCTGGAAAAGAGCTGTCACTTCGTTCCTTTGAAGCAGAAGCTCGGCCGACTCAAACACATGTGTCAAGACATGCGAGAACTCATGGTGGATCTCACAAAGTATGCCGACTCTGATAACACGAAGGATTCGGGCTCTGATGAGGAGAAAACTGGTCAGGGTAAAAAGAATAACCATGGCAAGGGTACGGCAGGCAATGGTAACCAAATTAAGAGGAAGAACCTGGATGACGGGTCAGAATTGGTGGCCAACGCCAGCACCGGCCACAATCGACCTAAGGGCAATGGGAAGTTTAGTCCACCTTTTAACAAGGGTAAAACTCCTTTCAACTTAGAGGAGATGCTCAACAAACCTTGTCCGGAGCACAGCCGGCCCGACAGACCGGCGGGTCACATGTGGGGCAATTGCCACATCATGCAGAAGTTCAAGGACTACAACATGCGACAACATAACAACAATGGTGGTGGCCCGCCTGGTGGATCAGGACCAGGCGGATCAGGAGCCGGGTTTGGGTCTGGCGGCTGAGGTTCCTGTCATCATGGCTAGGGCAATCAAGGAGGACATCATTAGCACTCTAGTGCCCATCATCAGCAACAGAATAATCAGTCTGGGTATCAGAGTAATCCAAAGAAGCTCAGTTCGGGCCAATATCATGTTTTTACAACTAGCCTTAACAAGCGAGATCAGAAAGTGCGCAAACGGGTGGTTAATGCGATCGCGCCGGCTCTACCGCAATACTTGAAGTGGTCTGAGTATGACATCACATGGAGCCGGGAGGATCACCCGTCGTGTGTTGATGACCTGGGGCAGCTGGCCCTTGTAGTCGCCCCCCAAGTGGGAGGATATATGTTGAATAAGGTACTTATGGATGGTGGCAGCAGCATCAATATCCCGTACTATGACACCTTTCAGCGGATGAAGCTGCTTGATAAAGACCTTAAGCCTTCCTCGACAGTCTTTCATGGTGTAGTGCCCGGCAAGTCAGCTTACCTCATGGGTAGGATCTCCTTGGAAGTTGCCTTTGGTGACGAGTGCAACTACAGGGTAGAGTCCTTGTGGTTTGAAGTAGTCAAAATCAAGAGCCCTTATCATGCCTTGTTTGGGCGACCGGCTTACGCCAAGTTCATGGCTAGGCCCTGCTATGTCTATTTGCAGCTCAAGATGCCCGGGTTAAAAGGGATAATTATTGTTCATGGTGATCGGAATATGACTATTGAGTGTGAGGAAGGAGACGTGGCTTACGCGAAATCAAGTTGTGCTGAGGCAGAGCTCAAGTTTTATAAGGAAAATGTTGACCCGGAGGACATGACTCCACTGAAAAAGCCTACCACAGAGGTTGAGCCGCCCCTGAAATTTTTAGCGGATGATACCAAGTTGGTGAATTTCACTCTAGGTGACTCATCTCAACAGTTCACTATTGGGGCCAATATGGATCCCAAATAGGAAAGCACGCTCATTGAATTCATCCGTGAGAACCGGGACATCTTCGCATGGAAACCTTTTGACATGCCGGGTGTACCGAGAGAGTTCACTGAGCACCACCTTAATGTGGATCCTAAGTTTAAACCTATCAAGAAATTTCTATGGCGGTTCAACGAGGAGAGGCGCAAGGCCATCGGGGAAGAGGTCGCCCGACTCTTGGCGGCGGGTTTCATCGTTGAGGTCTTTCACGCGGAGTGGCTTGCTAACCCCGTGCTCATGCTCAAGAAGAACGGCACATGGCATATGTGCATAGATTACACAGATCTTAACAAAGCTTGTCCAGCTGATCCCTTTGCTCTTCCTCTCATTGATCAGATCATCGATGCTACGGCGGGTTGTGAGAGTTTATGTTTCCTGGATGCATATTCTGGATATCATCAGATCAAGATGGCAGTCAAGGACCAAGAGAAGACGGCTTTCATCACGCCTTTTGGTGCCTTCTGCTACGTGTCTATGCCTTTTGGGATCAAGAGTGCCCAGGCGACCTACCACCATTGTGTGCAGAATTGTCTTCACAGCCAAATTGGGCATAACGTTCACGCATATGTGGATGACATTGTGATCAAGTCAAGGAAGAAGGAGACTCTGCTTGACGACCTGAAGGAGACCTTTGACAATCTGCGGGTCTATAAGATGATGCTTAACCCGGCGAAGTGTGTCTTTGGTGTTCCGACATGCAAACTCTTGGGATTTATGGTCTCTGAGCGTGGCATTGAAGCTAACCCGGATAAGATCAAGGCTATCACCTCCTTGGCTGAGCCGGCGTGCATCAATGATGTTCAACGCCTAGCAGGGCGGATCGCCGTGTTGAGCCGGTTTATAAGCCGCCTTGGTGAGAAATCTATCCCTTTATATCAAATGATGAAAAAGACAGACAATTTTGTCTGGAGTACGGCGGCGGGTGAATCGTTTGAGGCGCTCAAGAAGCAGCTCACTGAGTCGCCGGTCTTAGCCGCTCTAGCTGAGAAAGAACCCTTGCTCTTGTACATGGCGGCTAACAACAGGGCTGTCAGCACTGCAATCATGGTCGAGCGCAAGGAGGCAGGGAAGTATCCAGTTCAGAGGCCGGTTTATTATATCAGTGAGGTCTTGATAGAGTCCAAGCAGAGATATCCACATTGGCACAAGCTAGTATATGGGTATTCATGGTCAACCGCAAGCTGAAGCACTATTTCTTAGGGCACTAGATCACCGTGGTCAGCTCTGCCCCGTTGGGAGACATAATTCAAAACAGAGAAGCCACTGGCAGGATTGCTAAGTGGGCATTAGAGCTGGGACCTCTCAATCTGAAATACGTACCTCGTACGGCTGTCAAGTCCCAAGCCCTTGTGGATTTCATAAACGACTGGACAGAGTGTCAGGCGCTCGAAGAAAAGCTGGATAACACATACTGGACAATACACTTTGATGGGTCCAGGCAGCTGGAAGGATCAGGGGCAGGAGTTGTCTTAACCTCCCCCAAGGGTGACAAGTTCTGTTATGTGCTATGACTGATGTTCCCTTGTACTAATAATGCAGCTGAGTATGAAGCCTTGCTTCATGGCCTCAGGGTGGCTAAGGAGATGAACTTAAGCCGGGTTAGGTGCTTCGGTGACTCAGATCTTGTGGCTCAGCAAGTTTCAGGCACTTGGGACTCCAAGGATCCGCGAATGGCGGCTTATCATCAGGCGGTGGATGTCATTGCTGGTCACTTCAAGGGTTATCAGGTGGATCATATTGATCATCGCAGGAACAAGGCGGCTGACGCCCTGTCAAGGTTAGGCTCTCAACGAAAGCCGGTGCCGCTTAACATCTTTTTGGATGTCTTACATCACCCGTCAGTTCAGTTGCCTTCAGAGGAAGACTTAGCCATTCCTGACCCGAAGGGGCAGCTGGTGGCGGATCTGCATGCTATGTCGGATTGGACTGTACCTTACTTGGCGTACTTAACTCGTGGTGAGTTACCTGATGATGAAAATCTGGCCAGACAGATCACCAGACGGTCTAAGTCTATGACGATAGTCAATGGCGAGTTACATAAGTGCTGCGTCATCAGCGTGTTTCAACATTGTGTCTCACCAGAGGAAGGCAAGGAAATCTTGAATGAAATTCATGCTGGTGATTATGGACATCTTGCCGGCTCAAAATCTCTGGTGGCCAAGGCTTTTAGGCATGGTTTCTTCTGGCTGACGGCTCACAAGGATGCAGATGATCTGGTGCGCAAGTGTGATGGTTGTCAAAAGTTTGGCCGGCGTGCTCATGTTCCGGCTCAAGAATTGCGCATGATTCCAATCACTTGGCTGTTTGTAGTCTGGGGGCTCGATATGGTCGGGCCTTTCAAGAGATCTAAGGACAAAAAGACCCACCTCTTGGTGGCGGTTGATAAGTTTACCAAATGGGTAGAAGCTGAGCCGGTCAGCAAGTGCGACACGGATACGACGGTTTAGTTTATTAAAAAGCTGATCTACCGTTTTGGTTACCCTCACAGTATCATCACGGACAATGGTACGAACCTGTCCAAGGGGGCTATGAAAACGTTCTGCGACATTGAGCACATCTGGCTTGATGTTTCTACGGTTGCTCATCCACAGTCCAACGGTCAGGCGGAGCGTGCTAACCAAGAAATCCTAAGAGGTATCAAGCCTCGGCTTATGGTTCCTTTATAGCGAACGTCAGGTTGGTGGGTGGAGGAGTTGCCGCCCGTCTTATGGAGCATCAGGACTACCCCCAACAGATCAATGGGCTATACACCTTTCTTCATGGTTTATGGTGCAGAGGCCGTGTTACCAAGTGACATCCGTCATGACTCGCCACGAGTGGCGGCTTACGTTGAGATGGACAATGAGACGTCGCGTCAAGACGCATTGGATGCCCTGGAGGTGGAACGTGATCTGGCGGCGGCTCGTTCGATGATTTATCAACAAGACCTATGCCGCTATCATAGCTGCAGAGTCAAGACCCAGACGTTTCGAGAAGGCAACTTAGTGTTGCGGCTGATCCAAGACTAGACAAATATGCATAAGTTGTCTCCTCCATGGGAAGGACCTTTCGTGGTCAGCAGAAATCTCAACAACGGGTCATATTACCTCATTGACATCCGAGACGATTCAGATACCTCGGGGCAGGAGACCCGCTAGTCATGGAACATAGCGCATCTACGACATTACTATACCTAAGTTGTTGAGACTCGACATCGTACAATATCATTGTACATATCATATTTATATATGAATAAAAGTTGGCATCCCTGCAAGCCGGGGCCTCTGCCATTTCGCATATCTCAATCTGTGCAAACACATGATCGTCCAGGGGGCTTCCCACCCTCTAGGTGTAGCTTATCAAACCCTATCGGTCGGCTCTCAAGCCAAAAAGTTGACTCCATCAACATGATCGTCCAGGGGGCTTCCCACCCTTTGGGTGTAGCTTATCAAACCCTATCAGTTGGCTCTCAAGCCAAAAAGTTGACTCTGTCAACATGATCATCCAGGGGGCTTCCCACCCTCCGGGTGTAGCTTATCAAACCCTATAGGTCGGCTCTCAAGCCAAAAAGTTGACTCCGTCAACATGATCGTCTAGGGGGCTTCCCACCACCGGGTGTAGCTTATCAAACCCTATCGGTCGGCTCTTAAGCCAAACAGTTGATTCCATCAACAAAGGTCACTTGGGGGCTTCCCACCCACCGGGCATAGCTTACACACCCTCTTGATTGGATCTTAAGCCAAACAGGGTTAAACCTGCCTGTAAGCTAATGCTACTCCGCTAGGTGACCCGCCGAACTCTTACCAGTTAATCTTGCCTAGAGACCCTGAGCCGGTTCAAAGCAATTCACGGCCAATCTCCATAGAGACCCTGTACTGGTTAAGGTTAAAACAGCGGCTCTTGTCACGAGAGGGCCGGCTTACGGAAAGTAAGGATAAACTCTCCCACCTACTACCGACTCTCGGCTATGTAGCCCCTTCATACTCTTAGACAGTTAATCCTTGAGGACCCTGTACTGTATAAGGTTAAAACGACAGATTTATGTCACGTGAGAGGTAGTTTTTGGGCTATCAGGGTAATCATGCCCTGTCGTGTCTCTTCTGGGACGTCACACTTCCTTTCAGTTAATCTCGCTTAGAGACCCTAAGCCGGTTCAAAAACTTAACGGCCAATCTCCATAGAGACCCTATACTATTAAGGAGTTTTAAGTCGCGAGTCAACCCAGTAGAACCGGCACATGAACTGTTTTGAAAAACAAGTTAGGAAAGATACAACATCTTTGGGTTATTCTATTTTAAGCCGCCCTCCTAACAAATGTGAAGATACATCTATTCTTGCAGGTTGATTAAACCGCCAAGAGCCGGCCAAACATTCAGTATGAAAGTGCAAGGACGATGACATATATTAAGCCAGACAATTCAACATGTGCATGATGGCACAGTTCAGGCAAACGCACAGTTTACTACAATCTTATTACAGATGCTCTTTGTAGAGCTCAAAAATGATTCAAAGTTTTTTACACCGCTCATGGAAGGTCATAAAGCCGGCTTATCCACGGCATCACCAAATTCATCAGTCGGCTGGCGGGTCACCCTGCTCCGAGTCTTTGGCCTCCATGATCTAAAGATTGTCCATGTCCCAGTTGCAGTGGGTGAAAGCTGTAAAGTTTCCCTCTTCAAGAAGGGGGGCGGGTCAAGCTCAGAAGCAAAGAGGTGCTTACTGTGGGCAGGCATCAGGTCCTTGGCTTCAAAGAGGGGGCCATGGATTCTCTTCTGATCGGCGCTGTAAGCCGCCTAGTATGTTGACAAGTTTACTTCCTTTGCCAACACGGAAGCGAGGACTTTGGAAGCCTTCATACACCATGGTCAGCTTCCGTAAACTCTGAGCCATCATATTTCTTGGAGGGAAACCCGTCCATCATGTCTTCATGGGTCCACTCCGGGGCAATGGCCAACGCCTGGCTTATGGCTGCGATAGCTCCCTGTCGGGCGGCTGATTTCTTTAGCTCTAGGATCTATTTCGGCAGGGTGGAGAGCAGTTCTATAACCCCCTTCATAGTTGGCGAGAGATTATCCTTGAAAAGCACCGCCTTGATCGTGCTGACAGCTTCGCAGTATAGCTGCTCCGTCAGAGTATAAATAGCCTTTAGAGGCAGCAGACTATCAGAAGCAAGTTGACGGCTCCTTGGGCCTACATAAGCCAGATTTTTGGGCATAAGTCATCAGTATAAGTATTCACACAAAGGTTTTTTCTAAGTATTTAAATGCTTACCAAATATGGCGGCTGACATCTTCCCGATATGGCGCTTCAAAGACTGCAGCTCGTCTGATACGATCACGAGCCGCTAGTCAGCGTCGTATGCTCGTTGAGCCAGGGCGGCTTGCTCCGTCTCAGCCGATTTTTTGAAGGCGTGAAATTCAGCCGTAATCTTGTCAGTTATTTGGCAAGGAGCCGACACTTCTCATCGGCTTCGCTTCGGGCGGCTTGTTGAGTGGCTAGCTGGCTTTTCAAGCCGGTTAATTCAGAGCCGGCCTCAGTTAAAGCTTCCTGTGGCATATTGAAAGCAAAATGAGGATTAAGTTGCCATAATAATATATCATAAGTCAAGGAAGATTAAGACAATGTCATACAAGTCTCAAGTAGATTGCAAGCAATATGTTTGACACTTGGTGGCTAATGTCTATTTGTTCTCCAAACACTACAATACAGTCCCCGCTCATCTTCGTCAAAGTTAATCTGGAACTTGGGGGCTACACAAGGCTCTTCAAGCTGACTACATTGAAGTGACGACTCAACTTTATTAAAGATTGACCCGGCCCTTGGGGGCTACACTTTGGCTTTTAAGGTTATCTACATTTGAAGATCCGACTCAACTTTATCAAAATTGAGCCGGCCCTTGGGGGCTACGGATGACTCTTTATAGGCGTACATGCTAGCTATTTCTACATCTAAACAAGATTTGAAGACCCGGCTTATCATTAGCCAATACTAAGCCGACCCTTGGGGGCTAAATAAGGATAGAAGGTAGCAGAGTATGAGTACCTCATATTTCTTCTTCATTAAGTTAACAAACTTGAGTTCCATGTCCCGGCTGATAGAGAGGCGATTTAAATAGCCGGCGTGCAGCTCGTCAGTTGTTAACTTGTCCAGCATGGTGAATTCAAAGTCCATCTTCTCTGAAGCCTCGGCCTTCTCAGTATGTTTTGTCAAAACACGAGCCGGAGGAGTTTGGAAGCCGGTGCCAGTAACAAAGACGTCTGGAATAGGTGATTTGTCGGCAGCCTTTGAAGGGCTCGGCGTCTTGGAATGGGCCCTTGGAGAGCTCTCAGGAATCATATCGTCGGCTGTCGGTTCGGCAGAATGATGAGCCTCTTCAGGTGCCTGCTTGGAAGACGCCGAGGGGTCAACATGCGGCACGGGAGAATCCGGCTTGGCAGGCTCCAACTCTTGAGCTTTGTGGCCAAGGGTAGACCTGCTGGTCTTCCTTCATTTTGCTTGGGCCCTGGAAAACGCATGAGGTCGTGGTTAGAGCTTTATATGCAAGTTTGAACATAAGCATAAAGGACACATACTCGGGGTTAATCTTCAGAGGCGGCAGAGTAGTTCCGATAGAGTCGTCGGACGAAGGGGGTGATTCCTGAAAAATAGTTAAGACAATATAAGACAATGTCAAATTGCAAAAGACAAGATGGACAAGTAAAGTCAGGTTGAATAGGTACCTCAGCCGACCGCTTCCATTGAGTAAGAGATAATCCGGCCATGATATCGTTAGAGCCGGTGCTTCGGGTCTGGCATCGGGAGATTTGTTGTTGCTTTTTCAAAAGAAAATAGGGGTCTAATTAAGCAATAGGATGAGAAAGTGGGACTTTCCGGATGACCCACCGTATCTTCTGTGGAACAAGATGTTCTGAGTCGAATGAAACGTAAGTTACCTCAGGAACGTTGGCGTGGCTCGTTTCCGTTTCGTTTTGTGAACAATTATAGTCAATAAGGTGCATAAAGAGATGACGAAAACAATAAAGCTCTACCTCTGAGTCGTCAGTTTCTGGCTGTTCCTCGGGCTGTTCTTGGGGTGGAGGTTTCTTCTTCCGGCCGTCAGTTTTCTTCTTTGACTTCTTCGGCGGAGGAACGTACTTCTTCTTCCAGAATCCGGAACTTGCCTGAAAGTATAAGCCGGCAAAAGGTTGAGGGGTTACAAAGTATAAGTTAATACAGAGATAAGGACATCGAGAGTCGCCCTTACATCTGGGGCCGGGTTTGTGGCACAGAAAGGTGCCAGCCCAATGGCACTGCAAGCTCCTGAAGATTCGTGGACAAGGCTCCTGATGGCAGCCACAATATCATCCTCTGATAATGTTGTCTGGTTAAAGCAGAGGGGCTCATCAGACTAGCCTATATATTCGCACATGAGGCGACTACGCCAGCTCAAGGGAATGAACCTCCAAGAAATCCAGCAGCGGATCAACTCCAGTCCCGTCAGTCCATTGGCCATAAGGGCTTTAATTTTTGCGTGAGCCGGAGCAAGCTTCGCTGCTCAGTGGTTGACAGCCGGCCAGGAATCTGAGAGGTTGTCTTGAGTCAGGATAGACGATAACCTGGCAAGGGATGCTCTCCTTCTAGGGAGGTGTCTTTATAGTAAAACCAAGTCTTGTTCCAGTCTTTAGGTTGACTCGGCATCTGAACAGCCAGAAAGGTTATGTCCTAGCCCCTCTGAATGGAAATCCTGTCAAGCTCTAAGCTTGGACCGGCCTTCACCTCTATTTGGCGGTTCACATAAAAAAACTCATGAAATAGACCAACGGATGGCTCTACTTGCAAGTAAACTTCACTAAGTACTTGGAAGTTGCATATGTTGGAGATGTAATTGGGAGCGAGGTCTTGAGGGCGCAGCTTGAAGAAGTGAAGAACGTCTCGAAAGAATTTTGAGCCGGGAGGAACAAACCCGCGCTTGAGATGATCTGAGAATACAACTACCTCACCCTCCTAAGGAACGGGCTTTAGCTCATTACCCGGAACCCACCAATGGATGACATCTTTGGCGGGTAAGGTATCCGCATTTACAAAATCTATCAGGAACTCCTCAGTGATAGCAGAGACAACCCAATTTCATGAATTGGATGCACGAGACATGGCGGCGACTCGATACTGCGCAAAGTAACAATGTATGGAGAGTCAGGAGATGCCAGGCGACCAAGGGCGGCTAAAAAGTTTAAGGTTCTATAAAGTTAAGCCGCCAAGAGATGTTTGGCGAAAGCCAGAATTTTGCTGGCGGGTCAAGTCTACGAGAAGACGAAGTAAAATTTCACCAAGTGTGGAAAAAAAGTTTTGCAAACTACCTATGCAGTTATAGATCTACAAAACAGAGGGAAATCAAGTTTAACCTAGATTCAACGATGAACAGTCGAACCAGTAACATCTGTGAAGACAGCGAACGGAGCAACTATAGATCCGCGTGATGCTATTATCATTCTCCTACGGCGCACCACAATGGAAAGGAAGGCAATATCTTGTTCGCTGATGTAGGCATTATCCACCATTGCGGAGAAGCTCGTGTTCTACGCGGGCGGAGGACTCCATGAAACCCTACTGAAAGCTTTGCTCTATGGGAGGAGAAGGACTCACCGGAGGTGATGCGACGGACGCGAGAGAATCTCTAGTATGATCAGGTTAATGAAGCGGCCGGACGCGACGTCGGTGTGGAAGTTTCACCGAAGCAAGATACGCTGGAGCGGCGGCATCGGGAGGAAGAAGAAGAAGTGTGAAGTGGAAAAGGAAATGAAATCTGCTCCTCACGGTCCTATTTAATAGGCAAAAGGTGGAAACGGGCGCAAGAATCCAGGCAACAGATATTGATTGACTGAGGCAGACGCCTCAATTCTCGGTCCGTCCATTTAATAAGGGAAAGATCCGTTGTGATCGTCAGAGGATCTTTTTAACATATTTGATGTGACGTCACGGCGGGTCATTTTGTCTTACTTTCAGGTGACATAAGCGAGACTAGCCGCCAGTTAAGAAGGAGGCTGAAATGAGCAAGCTCAAATCAACCTGGGGCCTAATGTTGGGGATATAACCCCGCGGTGAGACCCGCCCAGAGGCTCCTGGTCACACCTGGTGGCTCATACATCAGCCCAAGGATGGGACTTGAAGACTCAAGCCCAAGACGTTGGGCGGCTTGCCAAGATGGGCCAAGACGAGGCCCGGACGGAGAAGGTATGAAGACCCGGGCGGGTGAGCCGCCCGGAGACACCTTGCTTAGGAAGGCAAGACAATACAGAGATTGATAGACTCAGACACGTTGTGAGAGTCGGTTACGACTTGTATGACCCGTGGTCTTGACCTCCTATATAAAGGCGAGACCCGGGGCGACTTAGACAAAGACTAACTAATCGAGAGCTAGGTCAAGCGATTCCGCTCCCTTGTAATCAAGATTCCAAGCTATACAAGCATAAGCAGGGCGTAGGCTTTTACCTCTACTTGAGGGGCTGAACCTAGGTAAACATGTGTCCTTCGTCCCGATCAACCCCTTTGAGTCCATCACCTTAGCGATGGCTTCGAATCTAAGTCCTCGGACATCTGCCGTGACAAAACCATGACACCAACAGTAATTTGTCTACCCACTGTATGCTACTTTGAAGAGATAAGCCTCTAGTGAACACTATGGCCCTTGGATCTACTTAATCATATTTCCTAAAAACACAAAAATAATTGGCACTAAGTTAATAGGTTAGTCCCAACAAATGATATAAAATAGCATATGATTGCATATAAAGTATCCAAGGTTGATATAATAATAGCATGAAACAATCAAAAATTATAGATACATCGGAGACGTATCAACATCCCCAAGCTTTATTCATGCTTGGCATCGAGTAGGTAACTGATAAAAACAGAATTTTTGATGTGGCATGCTACCCTACATGTAATCTCTTTGAGGTATAGATATTGAGAAATGGCGAATCAATTAATATCAACATAATAATACCCACGAACATAAGAAACATAATCATTATTGTTTCAAAATACATGATCATTATAGAATGTTATCCCTACTCGTTTTATCATATTAAGCATGGCACGACTCCGTCCTCACCGCATAAGTATAAATGATGAGCACCCCGGTGTCAAACCACGCAATTGGATCGTAATTCTAACACGCTTTAGCATTTTCAACTTCATGCAATACATGAGTGTGAGCCATGGATATAGCATATGGGTGTAATATAATATGGTGGTAGAGATCAAAGGAGTCAAAAGGTGGGAAAGTGTCGCATGAACCAGCCAAATCAATGGGGTATGGAGATGCCCACCGATCGATATCGATGCAAGGAGTAGGGATTCGCATGCAACAACTTGCTTTCTCATGAAGACCTCGATATTATAATATACAAACCAAGTTCTATATTGAAAAATTGTCACAAGTATATGAGAGTGACAAAACTGGAGACTCTCTATATGAAGAACATGGTGTCACTTTGAGGCACAAGTGTGGTAAAGGATAGTAACATTGCCCCTTCTCTCTTTATCTAAATTTTTTCTCTTTTTTATGGTGGGCTGATTTGGCCTCCCCATTTTTTCATTTTTTGTCTCAAGTCTCATCCTGATTTTTGGGGGAAGCATAGTCTCCATCATCCTTTCCTTGCTGGGACGATGCTCATCATCACACTTTTATTTACTTACATCTCGATACAAAACAATATGACTTTATATGAATGCCTCTGGAAGTGTACCAGGATGTGCAATGATCTAGCATCACATGTAATCAATGATGAAAGGTGGCTTTGCCACAAATACTATGTCGGCTCTATATGATCATGCAAAGCAATACGATGACGAACACACAAGTTATGTGATGGAATGGTTGAAGTTGCATGGCAATATATCTCGAAATGGCTATGGAAATGCCATAATAGGTAGGTATGGTGGCTGTTTTGAGGAAGATATAAGGTGTCTTACGTGTGATAAATCATATCATCTCATGGGGTTTGGATTCACCAACGAAGTTTGCACCGACTCTCGAGGTGAGAAAGGGCAAGGCACGGTACCGAAGAGGCTGGCAAATTAAGGAAAGATGAGATTGTGTATATCCATAAACTCACATTGGTCATAAATAACTCATATACTTATTGCAAAGCCGTATTAGCCCTCTCGAAGCAAAGTATTAGCACATGCCCCTAAGGAGGAGGTTGGGAGGAGTTAACCATCGCCCCCCCCAATTTGAACAACATGATATGATTTCATTTTAGACAGAAAAATGCTCACACCTCATCGCCATGCCATGACCAATATTTAGATGAGAAGTAATAACAAACTTTAATACCGATATTCCTACTAACCAATAATCATGAACCTATATACATTCATATTCCTACATCAATATAATCGGAGATATCTATTTTCGTGCCCTGTGTTGCTTTGTTGAGCTTAGTTTTGCCCCCGGCAACTAACATTTCTCACTTTTGTCCTCCCTACTCCACCAGCTGCTCACAAAATCCCAAATGGAGCGCTTTCGTCTGGTCAAAGCCTTTGATCGTTACCTCGTAGCTAGTGGGGTTGTGTGATATACTAACATGTGGGGTCGTTGCACTCTCTCTCACCATAATGTTGACATGGTAGAATCCAAACATGTGGGGTCGCTCCACTCTCTCTCACCACGGTGCTAACGGGGTAGAATCCTAACATGTAGGGTCGAGGCAACATATGACGTGTGGGTCCACTTGAAACCCTAGTAGGTGGGGTCTGACCACTATCTCCCCACGGTGTTGAAGTGTTAAGATCCTCGCTTGTGGGGCCGAGGCAGCTTATGACAGGTGGGGCCAAGGCAACATATGACATGTGGGTCCGCTTGAAACCCTGGTAGGTGGAGTCTCGCCACTATCTCCCCACAGTGCTGATGCATTAAGAGCCTGACTTGTGGGGCCAAGGCAGCTTATGGCTGGTGGGGGCGAGGTAGCTTATGACAGGTGGGCCGGCGTTGCATATGACATGTGGGGTATGTTATCTATGTCATTTTTCAATGGCCGACCACACACAATCCCAAGCATCGGTATGGCACCCATAGGGTATGGGTACGGGTGGAGCCTCCCCATACCCTTACCCGTCCCGCCCGAGCTTACCCATCACCCGTACCCATACCCGTCAACGGGTACAATTTTTGCCCATACCCATTACCCGACAGGGTAGACGGGTACCCGCGGGTAAAATTACCCATATTTGCAAAGCATCAATTTGAACAACTTATAGTCATGAACTGCATCATATAGTATAGTTTACAAAAATAGATTATAACAACAACATATACATATAAACAACATCATATAGTCATAAACAACAACACATAGACAGACATTTTCAGTTCACAAATTCTTCACATAGTGTAGATTGTAGAGATAATTTTCAGTTTACATAGATTTTATATGGGTACATGGGTATGTGGGTATGGGTTATATGATCCCATACCCATACCCATTCTACCCGATGGGTTTCAGATTTTCCTACTTATATACCCATGGGTAAATTTTTGTCCCATACCCTTACCCTAATAGGGTTTTTACCCATAGGGTACGTGGGTAATGGGTGCCCATTGCCATCCCTACCCGAGCACCTTCCCCACAGAGCAGCCATAGCCATGGTTGAAGCCTGCCCACATCTCTAGATCTGATTTCGGCACCGATGAGCGACCTGTTGGAAATATGCCCTAGAGGCAATAAATAAAGTGTTTATTATTGTATTTCCTTGTTCATGATAATCGTTTATTATCCATGCTATAATTTTATTAATTAGAAACATGGATACATGTGTGGATACATAGACAAACACAATGTCCCTAGTATGCCTCTAGTGAACTAGCTCGTTGATCGAAAGATGGTTAAGGTTTACTAGCCATGGACATGAGATGTCATTTGATAACGGGATCACATCATTAGGAGAATGATGTGATGGACAAGACCCAAACTACAAACGTAGCTTATGATCGTGTTAGTTTATTGCTACTGTTTTCTGCATGTCAAGTATATGTTCCTATGACCATGAGATCATGCAACTCACAGATATCGGAGGAGTACCTTGTGTGTGTCAAACGTCGCAACGTAACTAGGTGACTATAAAGGTGCTCTACAGGTGTCTCCGAGGGTGTCTGTTGAGTTGGCATGGATCAAGACTGGGATTTGTTACTCCGTGTGACGGAGAGGTCTCTCAGGGCCCACTCGGTAATACAACATCACAATAAGCCTTGCAAGCAATGTGACTAAGTGTTAGTTACGGGATCTTGTATTACGAAACGAGTAAAGAGACTTGCCAGTAATGAGGTTGAACTAGGTATGGAGATACCGACGATCGAATCTCGGGCAAGTAACATACGGAAGAACAAAGGGAACACATACGGGATTAACTGAATCCTTGACATAGAGGTTCGACCGATAAAGATCTTCGCAGAATATGTAGTAACCAATGTGGACATCTAGGTCCCTCCATTGGTTATTGACCATAGAGGTGTCTCGGTCATGTCTACATAGTTCTCGAACCCATAGGGTCTGCACACTTAAGGTTTGGTGCCGTTTCGGTAGTATAGAGTTATGTATGGTGGTGACAGAAGTTTTTTCAGAGTCCCGGATGAGATCCCGGATGTCACGAGGAGCTCCGGAATGGTCCGGAGGTAAAGATTCATATATAGGAAGTCCCGTTTTGGTCGCCGGAAAAGTTTCGGGCTCATCGATAGTGTACCGAGAGGCCTTCGGGAGGGGTATTTCGACCCAAGAGGCTTGATGGGCTGTGGGAGAGTGAATATCATCCCTTAGTGGGCTGGTGGAAACTCCCACACAAGGCCCATGTGGCTGGAGGAAAAAACCCAATAGGAAAAGGTGGGAAAAAAAGGCAAAAAGGAGCAATCCTAGTCCTACTAGGATTGGAGGAGGAGAGTCCTCCTCCACCTCCCACTTTGGCCAAAGCCTCCAAGGCTTGGAGGCCAAGGCTGCCTCTCCTCCTCCTTCCCTCCTATATATACTGGTGGATTTCTAGGGTTTTGCACCAGAATTTCAGCCACGTGCTACCCATTCCTCCAGTGCATAGTTTCTCCTCTAGATCGGTTTTCTGCAGTGCTTAGGCAAAGCCCTGCCGGAATTGCTCCACCACCATTGCTGGAGCGCCGTCAGGCTGCCGGAGAACTCTTCTTCCTCTCCACTCCTTCTTGCTGGATCAAGACGGTGGAGATCGTCATCAAGCTGTACGTGTGCTGAACGCGGAGGTGCCGTCCGTTCGGTGCTAGATCGGAAGGATCATGATCAAGTTCGTGAGACGGACCGTGATCAAGTTCGTGGGATGGATCATGATCAGATCGCGGGACGGATCGTGATTGGATCGCGGTACGGATTGTGATTGGATCGCGGGAAGCATGGCGATTTGGATCGCGAAGACGTTCAACTACACCAACCGCGTTTCTTAACGCTTCCCGCTTAGCGATCTACAAGGGTATGTAGATCCACTCTCCCTCTCGTAGGTGCTCATCAGCACGGATAGATATGCGTGTGCATAGGAAATGTTTTGTTTCCCATGCAACATTCCCCAACAGTGGTATCAGAGCTAGGTCTATGTGTTGATGAGATCTCGAGTAGAACACAAAAGGTTTGTGGGCGTTGATGCTTAGATTGCTTCCTCCCTTGGTCGGATTTTAGTTCAACGCTATTGTGAGATGAAGCGGCCCGGACCAACATTACTCGTACGCTTACGAAAGACCGGTTCCCTCGAAGCAACTTGTTGCCTAGATGGCTTGCAGATGGCAGTTTCTCTCACTTTAGTTGGATCGGATTCGACAAAGGAGGTCCTTGGGAAGGTTGAAAAGCAAATTATGTATCACCATTGTGGTTTATGCGTAGGTGAGAATCGTCTTGCTAGAAACCCGTAGCAGCCACGTAAAACATGAAACAACAATTAGAGGACGTCTAACTTGTTTTTGCAGGGTATGTTGTGATGTGATATGGCCAATTACATGATGTGATATATGTGATGTATGAGATGATCATGTGATGTATAGAATTTCACGACTTGCATGTCGATGAGTACGGTTTAATTATTGTATGACCTGCGTGTCAATCATTAAGCACTATGTAATGCTTTACTTTATCGCTAAACGGTAGCAATAGTAGTAGAAGCATGCAGGGCGTGACAACCTCGATGGCAACACGTTGATGGAGATCAAGATGATGGAGATCATGGTGTCGTGCCGGTGATGATGAAGATCATGCCGGTGCTTTCAAGATGGAGATCTAAAGCACAAGTTCATGGCCATATCTTGTCACTTATGAATTGCATGTGATGTTAATCCTTTTATGCACCTTGTTTTGCTTAGTACGACGGTAGAATTATAAGGTGACCCCTCACTTAAATTTCAAGATAAAATTGTGTTCTCCCCGAGTGTGCACCATTGCGAAAGTTTGTTGTGTTGAGACACCACGTGATGATCGGGTGTGATAGACTCTACGTTCACATATAACGGGTGCAAGCCAGTGTTGCACGCGCAGAACACTCGGGTTAAACTTGACGAGCCTAGCATGTACAGACGTGGCCTCGGAACAGAAGAGACTGAAAGGTCGAACATGAGTCATATAGTAGATATGATCAACATAATGATGTTCACCATTGAAGCCACCTCAACTCACGTGATGATCGGACTTGAGTTGGTGGATTTGGATCATGTGACACTCAGATGACCTGAGGGATGTCAATTTAAGTGGGAGCTTAGTAATTTTATTAACTAAACTCATTATCTTGAACAATAGTCTAAGTGAACTTTGCATATTTATGTTGTAGATCAATGGCTCGCGCAGTAGCACCCCTGAATTTTAATGCGTTCCTAGAGAAAGCTAAACTAAAAGATGATGGAAGTAACTTTGTTTTCTGGGCCCGTAATCTGAGGATTATCCTCACAGCTTCCTAGAAATCACATGTCCTTGATGCACCGCTTGGTGACCAACCAGAAGACATGACCTCCGAAGATGTTAAGAACGCCTGAGAGGCACGTACTAGAGATTACTCAATAGTTCAGTGTGCAATATTGTATGGCTTAGAACTGGGACTTCAAAGACGTTTTGAACGTCATGGAGCATATGAGATGTTCCAGGAGTTGAAGTTTATCTTTCAAAAGAACGCCCGGATCGATAGGTATGAAACCTCCGATAAGTTCTATGCTTGCAAGATGGAGGAGAACGGGTCTATCAGTGAACATATACTCAGAATGTCTGGGTATTCAACTCGTCTAGCGGAGTTGGGAATTGCCCTTCCGCCAGAGGCGATCACTGACAGAGTTCTTCAATCACTGCCACCTAGTTACAAGATCTTTGTGATGAACTATAACATGCACGTGATGAACAAGTCAGTTGCCGAGCTGTTTGCGATGCTAAAAGTCGCTGAGTCTGAAATCCAGAAAGAACATCAAGTGTTGATGGTCAATAAAACCACTAGTTTCAAGAAAAATGGCAAAGTCAAGGGCAAGGGCAAGAAGGGTAAAATCAAGAAGGATGGCAAAGCAGTTGCTACTCCTGCAAAGAAGCCCAAGCATGGACCCAAGCCAGAAACTGAGTGCTTTCATTGCAAGGGAACTGGTCACTGGAAGCGAAACTGCCCTAAGTACATGGCTGACAAGAAGGCGGCCAACGACAAACAAGGTATATATGATATACATGTTATTGATGTGTACCTTACTAGCTCTCGTAGTAGTGCCTGGGTATTTGATACCGGTTCGGTTGCTCACATTTGCAACTCAAAGCAGGAACTACGGAATAAACAAAGGCTGGCAAAGGACGAAGTGACGATGCATGTGGGAAATGGTTCCAAGGTTGATGTGATCGCCATCGGCACGCTCTCTCTTCTATTACCATCGGGATTAGTAATGAACCTGAATAATTGTTATTTAGTGCCTGTGTTAAGCATGAACATTATATCTAGATCTTGTTTATTGCGAGACGGTTACTCATTTAAATCAGAGAATAAAGGTTGTTCTATTTATATGAGTAATATCTTTTATAGTCATGCACCCAATATGAGGGGTTTATTCATATTGAATCTTGATAGTGATGATACACATGTTCATAACATTGATGCCAAAAGATGTAGAGTTGATAATGATAGTACCACTTTCTTATGGCACTTCCATTTACGTCATATTGGTGTAAAACGCATGAGGAAGCTCCATGCTGATGGACTTTTGGAGTCACTTGATTTTGAATCACTTGACACATGTGAACCATGCCTCATGGGCAATATGACTAAAACGCCATTCTGTGGAACAATGGAACGGGCAAGTGACTTGTTGGAAATCATACATACTGATGTGTGCGGTCCAATGAATGTTACAGCGCGTGGTGGATATCGTTATTTTCTCACCTTCACTGATGACTTAAGTAGATATGGGTATATTTACTTGATGAAACACAAGTCTAAAACGTTTGAAAAGTTTAAGCAATTTCAGAGTGAAGTTGAGAATCATCGTAACAAGAAGATTAAGTTCCCGCGATCTGATCGAGGAGGTGAATATGTGAGTTATGAGTTTGGCACTCACTTAAGACAATGTGGACTAGTTTCACAGTTGACACCGCCCGGAACACCACAGTGTAATGGTGTATCCGAACGTCGTAATCGAACCTTATTAGATATGGTGCGTTCTATGATGTCTCTTGCTGATTTGCCACTATCGTTTTGGGGTTATGCATTAGAGACAGCTGCATTCACTTTAAATAGGGCACCATCAAAATCCGTTGAGACAACGCCATATGAACTATGGTTTGGCAAGAAGCCCAAGTTGTCGTTTCTTAAAGTTTGGGGATGTGATGCTTATGTCAAAAAGCTTCAGCCTGAAAAGCTGGAACCCAAAGTGGAGAAATGCATCTTCATAGGATACCCGAAAGAGACAGTCGGGTGTACCTTCTATCTTAGATCCGAAGGAAAAGTGTTTGTCGCTAAGAACGGAACATTTCTTGAGAAAGAGTTTCTCTCGAAAGAATTGAGTGGGAGGAAAATAGAGCTTGATGAGGTTATTGAACCTTTACTTCAACCAGAAAGTAGCGCAACACAGAAAGATGTTTCTGTGGAACCTACAATGGTAGAAGAGGAAGTTAATGATGATGATCATGAAGCTTCGGATCAAGCTGCTATTGAACCTCGTAGGTCGACAAGGCCGCGTACTACCCCTGAGTGGTACGACAACCCTCTCTTGGAGGTTATGTTGTTGGACAACAATGAACCTACGAGCTATTGAGGAGCAGTGATGGGCCCGGATTCCGAGAAATGGTTAGAGGCCATGAAATCCGAGATGGGATCCATGTATGAAAACAAAGTATGGACTTTGGAAGTATTACCTGAAGGGCGAAAGGTCATTCAGAACAAATGGATCTTTAAGAAGAAAACAGACGCGGACGGTAATGTCACCGTCTATAAAGCTCGACTTGTGGCAAAGGGTTTTTCACAAGTTCAAGGAGTTGACTACGATGAGACTTTCTCACCCGTAGTGATGCTTAAGTCTGTCGGAATCATTTTGGCAATAGCTGCTTATTTCGACTATGAAATTTGGCAGATGGATGTCAAAGCAGCGTTCCTCAACGGTTTCCTTGAAAAAGAGTTGTATATGATGCAACCCGAAGGTTTTGTTGATCCAGAGAATGCTGACAAAGTTTGCAAACTCCAGCGATCCATTTATGGACTGGTGCAAGCATCTCGGAGTTGGAATAAGCGCTTTGATGAGGTGATCAAAACATTTGAGTTTATACAAGTTTACGGAGAATCTTGTATTTACAAGAAAGTGAGTGGGAGCTCTATTGCATTTCTAGTATTATATGTGGATGACATATTGCTGATTGGAAACAATATAGAAATGCTGGAAAGCGTGAAGGAATATTTGAACAAGAGTTTTTCAATGAAGGACCTAGGAGAAGTTGCTTTCATATTAGGCATTAAGATCTATAGAGATAGATCGAGATGCTTAATACACTTTCACAGAGCACATACCTTGATAAAGTTTTGAAGAAGTTCAAAATGGAACAGTCCAAGAAGGGGTTCTTGCCTGTGTTACAAGGTGTGAAGTTGAGGAAGACTCAATGCCCAGTAACTGCAGAAGATAGAGAAAAGATGAGTGTCATCCCCTATGCTTCAGCCATAGGCTCTATCATGTATGCAATGCTGTGCACAAGACCCGATGTCAACCTTGCCATAAGTATGGCCGGAAGGTTTCAAAGTGATCCTGGAATGGAGCACTGGCAAGTGGTCAAGAATATCCTTAAGTACCTGTAAAGGACTAAGGAAATGTTTCTCGTTTATGGAGGTGATGAAGAGCTCGTCGTAAAGGATTACGTCGATGCAAGCTTTGACACTGATCCGGACGAATCTAAGTCGCAAACCGGATACGTATTCATTCTTAACGGGGGAGCGGTAAGCTGGTGCAGTTCCAAGCAAAGCGTGGTAGCTGATTCTACGTGCGAAGCGGAATACATCGCAGCCTTGGAGGCAGCGAAGGAAGGTGTCTGGATGAAGCAGTTCATGATAGATCTTGGAGTAGTGCCCAGTGCACTAAATCCAATGAACCTGTTCTGTGAAAACACTGGTGCCATTGCTCTGGCCAAGGAACCAAGGTTTCACAAGAGGACCAGACACATAAAGCGACGCTTCAACTCCATCCGCGATTACATCATGGCGAAAGACATAAATATTTGCAAAGTGCACACGGATCTGAATGTTGCAGACCCATTGACTAAACCTCTTCCAAGGGCTAAACATGATCAACACCAGAACTTCATGGGTGTTCGATTCATTACAATGTAAATCACATAGCGATGTGAACTAGATTATTGACTCTAGTGCAAGTGGGAGACTGTTGGAAATATGCCCTAGAGGCAATAAATAAAGTGTTTATTATTGTATTTCCTTGTTCATGATAATCATTTATTATCCATGCTATAATTGTATTAATTAGAAACATGGATACATGTGTGGATACATAGACAAACACAATGTCCCTAGTATGCCTCTAGTGAACTAGCTTGTTGATCGAAAGATGGTTAAGGATTCCTAGCCATGGACATGAGATGTCATTTGATAACGAGATCACATCATTAGGAGAATGATGTGATGGACAAGACCCAAACTACAAACGTAGCTTATGATCGTGTCAGTTTATTGCTACTGTTTTCTGCATGTCAAGTATATGTTCCTATGACCATGAGATCATGCAACTCACAGATATCGGAGGAGTACCTTGTGTGTATCAAACTTCGCAACGTAAATGGTTGACTATAAAGGTGCTCTACAGGTGTCTCCAAGGGTGTATGTTGAGTTGGCATGGATCAAGACTGGGATTTGTTACTCCGTGTGACAGAGAGGTATCTCAGGGCCCACTCGGTAATACAACATCACAATAAGCCTTGCAAGCAATGTGACTAAGTGTTAGTTACGGGATCTTGTATTACGAAACGAGTAAAGAGACTTGCCAGTAACGAGGTTGAACTAGGTATGGAGATACTGACGATCGAATCTCGGGCAAGTAACATACCGAAGAACAAAGGGAACATCATACGGGATTAACTGAATCCTTGAGATAGAGGTTTGACCGATAAAGATCTTCTTAGAATATGTAGGAACCAATGTGGACATCCAGTTCCCGCCATTGGTTATTGACCGTAGAGGTGTCTCGGTCATGTCTACATAGTTCTCGAACCCGCAGGGTCGGCACACTTAAGGTTTGGTGACGTTTCGGTAGTATAGAGTTATGTATGGTGGTGACCGAAGTTATTTCGGAGTCCCAGATGAGATCCCGGACATCACGAGGAGCTCCGGAATGGTCTGGAGGTAAAGATTCATATATAGGAAGTCCCGTTTTGGTCGCCGGAAAAGTTTCGGGCTCATCGGTAGTGTACCGGGAGTGCCGGTAGTGTACCGGGAGGGGTATTTCGACCCAAGAGGATTCATGGGCTGTGGGAGAGTGAATATCAGCCCTTAGTGGGCTGGTGGAAACTCCCACACAAGGCCCATGTGGCTGGAGGAAAAAAACCAATAGGAAAGGGCGGAAAAAAGGCAAAAAGGAGCAATCCTAGTCCTACTAGGATTGAAGGAGGAGAGTCCTCCTCCATCTCCCACTTCGGCCGAAGCCTCCAAGGCTTGGAGGCCAAGGCTGCCTCTCCTCCTTCCCTCCTATATATACTGGTGGATTTCTAGGGTTTTGCACTAGAATTTCAGTCATGTGCTACCCGTTCCTCCAGTGCATAGTTTCTCCTCTAGATCGGTTTTCAGCCACGTGCTCCACCACCATCGCCGGAGCGCCGTCAGGCTTCCGGAGAACTCTTCTTCCTCTCCACTCCATCTTGCTATATCAAGACGGTGGAGATCATCATCAAGCTGTATGTGTGCTGAACGCGGAGGTGCCGTCCATTCGGTGCTAGATCGGAAGGATCGTGATCAAGTTCGTGAGACGGATCGTGATCAAGTTCGTGGGATGGATCGTGATTGGATCGCGGGACGGATCGTGATTGGATCGCGGGACACACGGAGATTTGGATCGCGAAGACGTTTGACTACACCAACCGCGTTTCTTAACGCTTCCCACTTAGCGATCTACAAGGGTATGTAGATCCACTCTCCCTCTCGTAGGTGCTCATCACCATGGATAGATCTGCGTGTGCGTAGGAAATTTTTTGTTTCCCATGCAACGTTCCCCAATATACTGCATGTAGAGCTGCCGCCACACACCCACTCCCCACCTTCTAAATTTGCTCTATCGCGTCAAAGATAGCCACCAATAGCCACACGAGATTTCTTGGTAAATTCTCGGATCCTGATCCTCCTTATTCACACGCTTCTAGACCCTTTCCCTTAATGTGGTATGACCACCTAATTTCAGGGGCATTGTCACGGTAAATGTCCGGTAGAAGTGGCTATAGCGGCAAGGTTGGCGATTTGATCATGCCTTGGCCACGGTCACCTACACCAGATTCAAAGGAGGTTCAGGTAGTTAGCGCTCGCAACCTATCTGAATGATCCCTTGTTTAATTTGTAGTGTCAAATGACTTGTGGATGGATTATTACAGTTTAACAGGCATGCTGATGATCCTTGGTATATTGCATAACAAGATGAGTCAACCTAGCGGGATAGAGAGAAGATGGTATTGGAGGAGGCGGTGGCTAATTTGGGTGTTGAATTAGCAATTGAAAATATATTAATCGTTGAGCTGAAGCATACTATTGCGGAAGAAAGGAGAATTGCTCACAACGATAAGTTGAAACTAGAGACCAATATGGTCATATTTGATCATGTGGTAGAGGAGCTGCAAATGGATGGAGAGGAGAAGATAAGAGTCATACAAGGATTTGGATTGAAGGCAGAGGAGAAAAATAGGTACATGGGGGCACTTATCATAGTTGTCATCTTTTTTACTAGCTCTTTACTATGTAGTTAAGGTAAATTGATATATAATAATGTAGAGATCTCAAAATATGACGGGTTGTTGAGAAAGTTTGTAACCCTGGAATCCGTAGGATCAAAAGTAGGTCTAGAGGGGGTGATTAGATTACTTGACCAAATAAAAACCTAACCTTTTCCCAAGTTATTTGGTTGGAAGATTTTAGTGATTGTCGTTGTTGGTGTTCTGGGACCGGGGGTGCTACCTCTTGAGCTTGCATTGGTTTCCCGTTGAAGAGGAAAGGGTGATGCAACGAAGTAGATAAGTATTTCTCTCAGTTGTTGAGAACCAAGGTATCAATCCATTAGGACGAACAAGCAAGTCACCAATGGTTGCACCTACACAAACAATCAAACTCTTGCACCCAATGTTATAATGGGGTTTTCAATCCCTTCACAATTATTTGCAAGGATTAGATCTAAAAGATATAGATGTAAACGTGTGTGTAAAGTAAAACACGAATAAATTGCAGCAAAGTATAGATCTGAAAGTATATGATGGAAAATAGACCCGGGGGCCATAGGTTTCACTAGAGGTTTCTCTCTTGAAGGCAAATATCATGGTGGGTAAACAAATTACTGTCAAGCAATTAATAGAAAAGCAAATAATCATGTAGTTATCCAAGGCAATGATCATGCATATAGGCATCACGTCCATGACAAGTAGACCGAAATGATTCTGCATCTACTACCCTTACTCCATGCATCGACCGACTCCTGCCTGCATCTAGAGTATTAAGTTCATGAAGAACAGAGTAACGCATTAAGAAAGATGACATGATGTAGAGGGATAAACTCAAGCAATATGATGAAAACCACATCTTGTTACCCTTGATGGCAACAATACCATACGTGCCTCGTTACCCCTACTATGTCACTGGGTGAGGAGACCACAAGGTTGAACCCAAAACCAAGCACTTCTCCCATTGCAAGAATTACCAATATAGTTGGCCAAACCAAACCAATAACTTGATGATACTTGCAAGGATATGAAATCATGCAAATAAGAATTTATAGGAGATTCAAATAAGATTCATGGATAATCTGAACATAAACTCACAATTCATCGGATCTTGACAAACACACCAAAAAGAGGATTACATCGGATAGATCTCCATGAAGATCATGAAGAATATGGTATTGAAGATCAAAGAGAGAGAAAAAGCCATCTAGCTACTAGCTATGGACCGTAAGTCTGTGGTGGACTACTAATGCATCATTGGAGGGGCAATGGAGTTGGTGTAGATGCCCTTCGCGATCGAAACCCCCTCCGGCAGATTATTGGAAAAGGCTCCAAGATTGGATCTCTCGAGAATGGAGGCTTTCACCGGAAGAATAGTATTTGCGTGGCTCTTTTGGATGTTGGGGGAATATTTGGGTATTTATAGGACAGAGAATAGGGTTAGAAGACCTGCCCGGGAGCAACAAGCCTGCTAGGCACGACTAGGGGGGCCGCACCTAGCAGGCTTGTGTCGCCCTGGCACCTCCCCTGACATGCACTCCGAGCTTGATCGACTTGTTTCCTTCCAGAAAAATTCCTTTCAAAAGTTTTATTCCATTTGGACTCCGTTTAATATCCCATATCTGCAAAACTCAAAAACAAGGAAAAAACAAAACTGGCACTTGGCTCTAGATTAATAGGTTAGTCCCAAAAATAATATAAAATAGCATATTAATGCATATAAAACATCCAAACAGATAATATAATAGCATGCTATCATAAAAAATTATAGATACGTTGGATACGTATCAACATCCCCAAGCTTAATTCCTGCTCGTCCTCGAGTAGGTAAATGATAAAAACAGATTTTTTTGATGTGGAGTGCTACCTAACATATTTATCCATGTAATATTATTTATTGTGGCATGAATATTTAGATCCGTAAAACTCAAAACAAAAGCTTAATATTGATATAGAAACAATAACATTTCTAGCATACTAGCAAAGCAATTGTATCTCTTCTAAATATAATGGCAAAAGAAACTTATCCCTAGAATATCATATGGTCTGGCTATGCTCCATCTTCCCAAAACAAAGTATTTATATCATGCACAATCCCGATGAAAAGTCAAGCAATTGTTTTCACACCTTTATTTTCTCATACTTTTTAAACTCTCACGCAATACATGAGCGCGATCCATGGATATAGCACTATAGGTGGAATAGAATATGGTGGAGGTTGTCAAGGAAAGGGAGAAGATAGTCTCACATCAACTAGGCGTATCAATGGGCTATGGAGATGCCCATCAATAGATATCAATGTGAGTGAGCAGGTATTGCCATTCAAAGGATGCAGAGCTATAAGTGTATGAAAGCTCAAAAGGAAACTAAGTGGACACGCATCATGAAGAAAAATTCCACTAGCTATATGAAAGTGACAAAATAGGAGACTCTCTATCATGAAGATCATGGTGCTACTTTGAAGCACAAGTGTGGAAAAAGGTAGTAGCAATCTCCCTTCTCTCTTTTCTCTCATTTTTTTGTGTGGGCATCCAAGGCCTCTTTTATTCATCTTTTTATTTGGGCTTCGCTGGCCTCTTTTAGTTTTTTGCATAAAGTTCGGAACCTCATCCCCACTTGTGAGGGAATCATAGCTTCCATCATCCTTTCCTAACATGGGACATGCTCTATTAAGGATAATCATCACACTTTTATTTACTTACAACTCAAAAGAAAATTACAAGTCGATACCTATGACAAAATATGACTATATATGCAATATGGAAGTGATGGTGCATGTCATAAAAGGAAACGGTGGAAGTTGCATGGCAATATATCTCGGAATGGCTATGGAAATGCCATAATAGGTAGGTATGGTGGCTGTTTTGAGGAAATATATATGGTGGCTGTTTTGAGGAAGGTATATGGTATACCGGCGAAAGTTGCATGGTAATAGAGAGGATAACAAAAGTGGAAGGGTTAGAGTGCGTATAATGCATGGACACAACAGTAGTCATAAAGAACTCACATACTTATTGCAAAAGGCTATTAGTCATTGAAGCAAAGCATTAAACGCATGCTCCTATGGTGGAGGTTGGTAGGAGTTAACCATTGCGCGCCCCCGACCCTCACACAAAGGTCGACAATCTATAAACAAGTCATGCTTCGACTTCCTTACATAACGGTTCACCATACATGCATGATACAGGAATCACAAACCTTTACACAAGTATTTTTACCAAATCACGATTTACTTCCTAACATGTCTCTTAACATTACCATCTTTATATCTCAAAACTTTATGCAGGGAATCAAACTTCTCATAAATACTCAATGCACTTAATATGGAAGTTTTTATTATATCCCTTTTGGATGCCTATCATATTCGGACTAAATTCATAACCTATACCAATTACCATGTCGTTTTAGAGATTATCAAAATAATATAAGTGAGGTATGAGAGTTCAAGTATTTCTATAAAACGCAAACACCACCGTGCTCTAAAAGATATAAGTGAAGCACATAGAGCAAAATTGCCCAACTCAAAAGATATAAGTGAAGCACATAGAGTATTGTAATAAATTCACAATTCAGCGTGTCTCTATCAAAATATGTGTGCATAAAGGATGATTGTGGCAAACTAACAAGCAATGACACATATCATACAAGATGCTCCAAGAAAAACACATATCATGTGATGAATAAAAATATAGCCTCAAGTAAATTTACCGATGGATTGAAGACGAAAGAGGGGATGCCTTCCGGGGCATCCCCAAGCTTAGGATCTTTGGCATCCTTGAATCTGACTTGGGGTGCCTTGGGCATCCCCAAGCTTAGGCTCTTGCCACTCCTTATTCCATACTCCATCAAATATTTACCCAAAACTTGAAAACTTCACAACACAAAACATAACAGAAAACTCGTGAGATCCGTTAGTATAAGAAAATAAATCACCACTTTAGGTACTGTTGTGAACTCATTATTTACTTATATTGGTGTTATCCCTACTGTAATATAGCTTCTCCATGGCTCATTCCACATGATACAACCCATAGATTCATCAAAATAGGCAAACTACTCAAAGAAAACAGAATCTGTCAAAAACAGAACAGTCTGTAGCAATGTGAAAACTTCGTATACTTCTGTAACACAAACAGTCGTGAAAAATTATCAAAAACATGGGAAATTTATATATCAATATTTTGTAAAAATTTCAGATCAATTAGACGCTCTGAAAAAATTATAAAATTCCTAGACTGAGCACAAAAGTTTCTGTTTTTCAGCAAGATCAAATCAACAACTACCATAGATCACCCAAAGGTAATACTTGGCTAAAGCACTAATAAAAACACCAAAATAAAATTACTACAGAATTAATAATGTGTGAAACACTCAAAAACAGAAGAAAAAATAGAGCACAAAAATAAAGTTGGGTTGCCTCCCAACAAGTACTATTGTTTAATGCCCTTAGCTAGGCAAAACACAATAGATATAGGTATTGTCATCTTTCGTATGCAATCCAAAAGTAGCTCTCATAATAGATTCATAAGCCAATATTATTTTATTTCTAGGAAAGTTCTCCATGCCTTTCCTTAATGAAATTGGAATCTAATGTTTCCTTCTTTCATGTCAATAATTGCACCAACCGTTCTAAGGAAAGGTCTACCAAGAACAATAGGACATGTAGGATTGCAATATCTATCAAAAACGATGAAATCTATGAGCACATAATTCCTATTTGCAACAATAAGAACATAATTAATCCTTCCCATAGGTTTATTAATAGTGGAATTTGCAAGATGCAAATTTAGAGAGCAATCATCAAGATCATGGTAATCTAGCACATCACATAAAGTTTCAGAATCATGGAAACACTAGCACCCAAATCACACAAAGCATGGCACTCATAATATCTTATTTTAATATTAATAGTAGGTTCCCACTCATCATGATGCTTTTTAGGAATAGATACTTCTAGCTCACGTTTTTCTTCAAAAGATTTCATCATAGCATCAACTATATGTTTAGTAAAAGCCTTATTTTGACTATAAGCTTGAGAAGAATTCATCATGGATTGCAACAAGGAAATAGAATCAATCAAAGAGCAACTATCATAATTAAAGTTTTGACCTCTTCAATCCCACTTTTATCAATTTTAGCATTAAGATCTATAGACTCTGAATCATTGGGCCGCCTTTTAACTAAAGTTGACTTATCTCCAGTCCCATCATTATCAAGATTTATATTGGAAAAAAATATTCAATAGGAGTCACATCAATCACTTTAATATCTTCATCATTATTATCACGAGAAAACACTTTTTCAAGCCATTCACGGTTAGCACGTATTCTAGCGGTTCTTTCCTTACTTTCATCAATAGAAATTCTCATAGACTTTAAAGACTCATTAATATCAATCTAAAGAGAAATTCTATCACGGTTAGCACATAGATCTAACTTTAAAAGAATCAATCTAAAGAGAAATTATATCAACATTCCTAGCCAATAAGCACTTTTTCTTCAATAGAAGCATTAAAAACTTTTTGCGAACCAATAAAATCTTTAACAATATTCTCAAGATTAGAGGCCATATTATTATAATTTCCATAAGAATTCTTGGAGGAATTACCATATTTATTAGAGGAATTACTAGGAAATGGCCTAGGGTTGAAATTACCTCTATACGCATTGTTACCAAAATTGTTCCTACCAACAAAATTCACAATCATATCATTATTATTTCCAATCAAAGAATACAAAGTCATATCATTAGGATAAATAGGAGCACAATTACTAGCAAACGATTTCATCAATTCATCCATCTTTTCACTCAAAGTATTTATTTCTTCAATAGCATGCACCTTTTTACTAGCAAAAGATCTCTCAGTATGCCATTGAGAGTAGTTTGTCATGATATTATCTAGGATTTTAGTAGCTTCTCCTAACGTGATTTCCATAAAAGTACCACCCGCGGCAGAATCTAAAAGATTTCTAAATGCAAAATTCAATCCCGCATTGAAAATTTGTATAATCATCCATAAACTCAAACCATGTGCGGGACAATTCTTAATCATTAATTTCATCCTCTCCCAAGATAGTGCGACATGCTCATGATCAAGTTGCTTAAAATTCATTATATCGTTCCTAAGGGAGATGATCTCAGCGGGTGGAAAGTACTTGGAAATCAAAGCATCTTTACACTTATTCCATGAATCCATACTATTTTTAGGCAAAGATGAAAACCAAGTTTTAGCACGATCTCGTAGCGAGAACGGAAATAGCTTCAATTTAACAATATCATTATCCACATGTTTCTTCTTTTTCATATCACACAACTCAATGAAATTATTTAGATGGGATACGACATCTTCACTAGGAAGGCGAGAAAATTGTTCTTTCATAACAAGATTTAGCAAGGCATCATTGATTTCATAAGATTCCGCACTAGTGGTGGGATCAATAGGAGTACTAATAAAATCATTACTATTTTTATTGGAAAAGTCACACAACTTAGTATTGTCAGACATCTTGACAAAGCAAGCAATCAAGCACACAAGCAAACGAAAGTCAAACAAAAGAAGGACGAACAAAAAGGAAAATCTTTTTGGTATTTTCTAAAAATCGTTTTAGAAGTGGGGTAGAGGAAAATGAGAGGCGAATGTCAAATAATGTAAATAGAAGATATAAGTTTGTGATGGGTACTTGGTAGGCTTGATGTGTATCCTCCGCGTTGTATCCTCCCCGACAATGACGCCAGAAATCCTTCTTGCTACCTTTGGAGCTTGCATTGGTTTTCCCTTGAAGAGGAAAGAGTGATGCAGCGAAGTAGATAAGTATTTCCCTCAGTTGTTGAGAACCAAGGTATCAATCCAGTAGGAGGAACAAGCAAGTCACCAATGGTTGCACCTACACAAACAATCAAACTCTTGCACCCAATGCTATAAAGGGGCTGTCAATCCCTTCACGGTTGTTTGCAAGGATTAGACCTGAAAGAGATAGATGTGAACGAGTGCGGAAAGTAAAAGATAAATAAATTACAGCAAAGTATAAATCTGAAAGTATATGATGGAAAATCGACCCGGGGGCCATAGGTTTCACTAGAGGCTTCTCTCTTGAAGGCAAATATCATGGTGTGTAAACAAATTACTATCAAGCAATTGATAGAAAAGCAAATAATCATGTAGTTATCCAAGGCAATGATCATGCATATAGGCATCACATCCGTGACAAGTAGACCGAAACGATTCTGCATCTACTACTATTACTCCACACCTCGACCGACTCCTGCCTGCATCTAGAGTATTAAGTTCATGAAGAACAAAGTAACGCATTAAGAAAGATGACATGATGTAGAGGGATAAACTCAAGCAATATGAAAAAAAACCATCTTGTTACCCTTGATGGCAACAATACAATACATGCCTCACTACCCCTACTATGTCACTGGGTGAGGACACCGCAAGATTGAACCCAAAACCAAGCACTTCTCCCATTGCAAGAATTACCAATCTAGTTGGTCAAACCAAACCAATAACTCAATGAGACTTGCAAGGATATGAAATCATGCAAATAAGAATTCAGAGGTGATTCAAATAAGATTCATGGATAATCTGAACATAAACTCACAATTTATCGGATCTTGACAAACACACCGCAAAAGAGGATCATCGGATAGATGTTCATGAAGATCATGAAGAACATGGTATTGAATATCAAAGAGAGAGAACAAGCCATCTAGCTACTAGCTATAGACTCGTAGGTCTGTGGTGGACTACTCATGCATCATCGGAGGGGCAATGGAGTTTATGTAGATGCCCTTCGTGATCAGAAACCCCTCCAGCAGATTACCGGAAAAGGCTCCAAGATTGGATCTCTCGGGAATGGAGGCTTCTGGCGGCGGAACAGTATTTGCGTGGATCTTTTTGATGTTGGGGGAATATTTGGGTATTTATAGGCCAGAGAATAGGGTTAGGAGACCCGCGAGGGAGCGACAAGCTTTCTAGGCACGGCCAGGGGGGCCCGCGCCTAGCAGGCTTGTGGCACCCTTGCACCTCCCGTGACGTGCACTCCAAGGTTGATCGATTTGTTTCCTTCCAGAAAAATTCCTTCCGAAGGTTTTATTCCGTTTGGACTCCGTTTAATATCCCATATCCGCAAAACTCAAAAACAAGGAAAAAAACAGAAACTGGCACTTGGCTCTAGATTAATAGGTTAGTCCCACAAATAATATAAAATAGCATATTAATGCATATAAAACATCCAAAATAGATAATATAATTGCATGCCATCATCCAAAATTATAGATACGCTGGAGGTCTATCAGGGGTTCCTAGACTTGCTTGTGTGCGGTCCAGCATGTGGCCCGCCATCATAGCCCAGTACGGCCCAGCGACAAGTTCCTCCAGTCAAGACCCTCGTGAGAGCCCCCCACCTCGCGAGAAGGAAAAATTCAAGTCCTACAGAGAGTGGCATCTCCTAGGCTGCCTCATGAGGAGCGGAGATTCCTATGCAAGTGTCCAACCTCCCGAGGGCAGGATGACGTGGGTTTCGACGACGAAGCCAGGCGAGCACCAGTGGGTGCAGGAGGAGAACAGTTTCCTCTTTCGTGCTAAGGAGACAATGACATATGCGGGTTCCTAAGGAATCTCCCAAAGGTTTCCTTTCCAGTGCAATGAGGCCGAGACCACGAGCTCGGCAGGACGGATGTCATCGCCGAGCCCACCACTACGTCACCCATCGCGAAGACCACCTTTAGTCAGGATAAGATGTACCTCCTATCCCCTTTCAAATTTGGCCATTGTGAATCCATTCCCGCCTGTGCAATGAGGGAAGAGGACCATGGCCTCTATAAATAGCCACCAACTCCCACCATAGAAGGCAGTTGAGTAGGTCTAGTTCATCACCACTAAGGGTCCTCGTGAGGCCACCCCACCACTATAATAGTCCATCCTTAGCCTCCTCATGAGGCCAATCCACCACAAAATAGGAGTAGGGTTTTACACCGCAAGGTGGCCCGAACTTGGGTAAATCTCTGAGTCCACTTCCTTCCTCACTTGTACTTGCTCGTCGTGGCTAGGCCGTAGGGTGACAAGCTTTTTACTTTGATCCGGTCAAGATCCTCGCACAGGCCCCAGTGTTCGAACCTTGTTTGATTTTGCGGATCCCTAATTCCGACAGTCGCAAATCAAGTTCATCCTACACATGCATGTCTACAAGTATTGCACGGAAAGTACAGACAAGGATATGTAAATAGGATAGGGATAAGAAGATCAAGCGCAATTGGAGACATGAAGATTTTTCCCATGGTTTCGATAGGTGGTGCTATCATACATCCATGTTTATGAAGACTTCAACCCACGAAGGGTAACGGTCGCGAGAGTCCATGGAGAGCTCCACCCACAAGGGGTCCATGAACTAGCAACCTTGTCTATTCCATGATGTCCTATGTCCACGGAGGACTAGCCTTACTAGGGGTAGATCTTCACAAAGTAGGAGATATCCTTACCCTTACAAACTTCTTGGTTCAACTCCATAATCACGAAGAAGGAGGCTCCAAAGTGACACCTAACCAATCTAGGAGGCACCACCCTCCAAAAGGTAATAGATGTGGTAGTATGATGAACTCCTTGTTCTTGTGCTTCAAAAGATAGTATCCTCAACACTCAATCACTCTCTCACGTGTTTTGCAAATGGGTAGAAGAGACTGATTGGATGGAGAGCAACTTGGGGAGGCTACAAATCAAGATCCATATGGTTTGAGTCAATGATCTTGACCTCAACACAAGGGTAGGTGGTTCTCTCGCAGAAAATTGGATATGGCAAGTGTGTGTGTGTGTGTGTGTGTGTTCTCAGTGCTTCTCTTTCGAGTGAGAGGTGGTGGACGGGTATATATAGGCATACCCAAAAATCCAACCATTACAACATTATTGCCCAACTCGGTGAAACTGGAGTAAAAACTCGGTTGCACCGACTACTGCAAAATTTGGCAACTTTGGCCTTTTCGGTGAGACCGATATATAAATCTTGGTGGTAGTAATATGGGTAACCTAGGAAGTTACCAAATCTCGGTGTGACCGATTCCTTAAACTTAGTGGGACCGATTTTAAGAAATTGGTTAACATAAAGTTGGTCACTGGTTTTCGGTTCCACCAATTGGTAGTACCGAGATGCTAGGGTTTGGATGGGCTTCTGTCTAGGGTGAAACTCGATGGATCTGAATGGGAAATGTTGGTGTCACAGAATTTTGACTTTTGGCTTTGGACATAAGGTTTTTTTGGAAAGTGGGTGAGTATTTTTGGTGGCTACTCGCTAAGCACTTGAGCAACTAGATGATCATAATTCATCATCCCCTTTTCATAGTATTGGCTTTCCTATGGACTCAAAAGTGATTTCTCACAAAATGTAAAAAGTAGAGTCCTAAATCTTGAAGCATGGCCAATTCCTATTCCTTCCTTCCCTTGGGGAGGTTCTCCACATAGTCCTTTAGCCAACCCAGCATTGAACTTTTTCTTGAGATACACTTGGTGGAAACATTAGTCCAATGAAATATATGTTGTTATTAAATACAAACACCACCTAGGGAGAAGTTGGGCTTTAAGTCCCCCCTTTTTGGTAATTGATGACAACATATAGATCAAATCTTTGATAAAAGATATAATCAATGAATAGAATCATTGCTTTGAGAGGTATGTTATAAGAAAGAGCTCCCCCTAAATTTGTGAATTATTTTAAATTTGCGTTTGAATGCAAATGCACAACCGTATAGGATCATGGTTCACTCTTCCATGTCACATACAACTTGGTGATGCACAAAAATTAATATGAGTGAATTACATAAGCACATCACACCAAACATTAAGTGAATGACCATCATATAGACATCTAAAGGATAACAAATAGTAGCATCACACAAAATTATATGATCAAACACCAACAAAGTTCAATAAAATGATAAACCTAATGGTTTTAAACGACAGAGAGGAATCAAAATGCAAATCTCTCTCTCGAAGACCTATGATCTATAACCTCTCCCCCTTTGGCAACAAGTTACCAGAAAGTTCAAAGCTATAGATCTACTCGTTGCTCTAGGCATGGTCTCCTCCATGAGACGATGAAGTTGTTCCTATAGTTGTCGAAGGAGTCGAGAGAAGAGCATCCACAAAAGTTTCGGTTGAAGTCATGTGAGGTGGTAGAGTAGACACTGGAGGTGCATGAGGAAGTGATGGGGTTATGGCGGGTGCTAATGAAGTGGGCCTCGTCTCTGGAGCTGGCATAGTAGGAGTCCTAGACTGGGTCTTGAACTGAGTGTTGTTCATGAGAGGTGGACTGTCATCATCATCATCATCAGTGGAATGAGGGCTAGGCACTGCATCCACTTCCTTCTTGAGCTCATCCACAGTCTTTGTCGGCTCATCCACCTTGTTGTTCAGTGTAGTGAACATATCTTCCGCAATCCTGTCAAGGCTTTCTTGATTGATCAAGATGTCCTTGATGTCCTTCTACATACCCTGGGTGGTGCTAATGAGAAGATCCATCTGCTCACTCTTAGGCCTTGGAACATGAGCACTATTGGCTCTAGCCGCCTCAGCCTATACCTATGCAGTAGATGAAGTGGGATGACTGGGATCCATCACCACAACATTATCCTCAAAGTATGGTTGAAGTGGCATGTGAGGATGATCAAGTGCATATACATTCTTCTCCATCTTGGAGTTGATGAGCATATAAATGTAAGGAGCATATCCACAAGATCTCTTCTGGTCAGCAACTGTCCTCTTGACTATTTCAACTATCAAGTCCATCACCCTGAATCTGCTGTGGTTGTCTATGTGGTGTAGGATATTGATGGAATGCCCCCTAATCATCTTGTCATCTCCAAACTTAGGCATCAAAGTATACCTTAAGATAGTGTTGGTGGTGGGTAGTCCATATGGTAAGCAGTTGTCCTCTTGACTGTCTCAACTATCAAGCCCATCACCCTGAATCTGGTGTGGTTGTCTATGTGGTGCAGCATATTGATGGAATACACCCTAATCATCTTGTCATCTCCAGATTTAGGGATCTAAGTATACCTTAAGATATTGTTGGTGGTGGGTAGTCTAGCTTGGAGATGATAGACAAAGCCAAGCTTATGTGAATGCACATGGGTGGCAGGAATAACTTTGTACATGTTGGCCATAGAGTTGTGATTCATCTTGGCTTCAACATAGACATCCAAGTCCCCTTCCTCAACATGTGGGGCTCCTATGATGGTAGATCACTCCTCCACTATAGACTGGTATCTAACTCCCTTGGTAATCCATATGATATGACCATCTGGATAAAAATGAGCAATGGAGTAGAACTGCATGACCATCTCATTATTTGAGGTTGTGAACTCTCTCCCAACAAAGTTCTCTATATCAATGCATCTGAAATTGTCTTGCAGACTGAAAAGGTAGTCCTCATTCTCCTTGATATAGGCCTAGTCAACATACCTCATATCACTGACAGCTGGGCTCTTGTACAAAAGGAAAGTCTCATAGAAGTCATGTTGTTCCTTGGTGTAGAATCTGTCATCTACAACAGTTTTCCTCCTGGAGGCATAGGGATCACTAGCTATCCACTTCATCACTCCCTAATCACTTCTCCTCTTCATATCTTCAGCAATGGGTTGAGCATCATTATGCTTTGGCATTTGTGGCCTCAGTTTCCTCAAAACTGGCATGTTCTCTTCCTCATAATCTCTGGAAGTGGAACCCTTGTTCTTTGTGGCAAGAGGGATATCTCTGGTGGTCATCTTGGGTGCTGCAAGCTTCTTGGATGGAGCTTTCTTGGATATAGCATCTGCAAGCAATTTGTTTTTCTTGCTAGGAGGAGCTTGGGCAACCGGCTCTTCCTCCACTTCCTCTTCCTCAGCTCATGCCGGGTCTTCAAACATGGAAGTGGGCCTACCAATGACACACACAATCCTCTTCCTAGCTCTCTTCTTCCCACCTGCCTTCTTAGGCATAAAGCTCTTTGAGGGCTCAATAGACAATGATGTGTTTGCTTTGGTACTTTCAGGTGCTCTCACAGTCTCAGAGTTAGCATACTCTTTCCTAACTGGCCTCTTAGCTAAAGTGGCCTGTATTGCAAATTTCTTGGAAGCTCTCTCTTTCTTTTCTTGCTGCTTTTCGGCTAGCACCTCCTATGGCACAAAGCCTGTGTCCTCCTCGTCCGAATTTAACTTTCTCCTTGCCTTGGTGGTAGCCTTGGGCAGCCCATGAGAACTAGGTGTTCTTGGATCTTCTGAACAAGAAGAACTAGAATCTGGGCTTGTGCCTGAGCTCATGTCCACTTCCCTCTCCCTGAAGTTATTTTGGCTATCATCAAACCCTCACATGCTGACCTTGTGAATAGAGTATAGAAGAGCGGAGGGGTTGAGCATCACAAAAATTCAGAAATTTTTCTCAAATTTGAACTCAGAATCTTAAGTTTACTCTTCCGCAAAAAGGATTTCGGTTCCATCGAGTCAAAAAAATTGGAGCCACCGAGACATACAACCTACTTTACAGAAACTTGGCAGCCTCTTAGGTTTCACCGAAAATGGCCACTCGGTTTCACCGAGACTGTTCTTTGAAGCCCTAAAACCAAAATCGGTAGAACCGATTTTCCTGACTCGATGACACTGAGATTCAGTTTGCGGACGGTTAAACCTAAAAATTCATTGTTCTCTAGTATAATGGAATTTCTTGAGGGTGGAACTTTTGCACATAGTGGGAAGAAGATGGAAATTAATCTTTTGCACAAGAGTTGGACGAGGAGTGCAAAGATTCGAGGCATTACCCTAACTTGGCGACAACCTCCTACGATAGCAACGGCGGGTGCAATTGCAGTTGATGGCGAGGACCTCCGATGGTGCAGACGCATGGGAGAAAGGGAGAAGTCTGAAGACGTCGAGCGGCAGCTAGGGTTTTGCGAGGACCACGGGTTTTGAAGAAGTAATTTCAAAAAACCCATTCCGCTGGGTATATCTATCCCATTGTTGTCGATGACACCAGTTCTAAAATATCAGTGCCACCAAGTTCCTCTAATGTTAGTTGACACGGAAACGCGGTGAAGCCGAGATTATGGAATCGATGCTACCGAGATTCATAAAACCAGATCGACCCTAGGCTTTGGTGGAACCTAGATTTTGAGGTTGGTTACACCAAGATTGCACTGGGGAGGTTTTGGAAGTTGGCTCTTAATGCGATGGAATTCCGAGTGCTCCTCACACAGAGGGTTCAAGAAGAGCTTGCTCAAATTTTTGTGATGAAGCATGAATAGAATTTGAGATGAGAAAGCATAGATAACTAGAGGGAGTTACTTATGCATTCATGTATATCCGATTGACCAAAGAAATATGAAAGACAAGTGACAACAATTGGATATCCTCGAATGAGAAAATATATGCATACCAACATGCTCACACAATAAAATGTCAAATGAAATATGGCAAACATGCAAACCCAGTCTAGTATCTACCAAGCACTTTGGCAATGACGAAGTCATCTATATATGAGTATATTGACTTAGGATCCAAGTAAGAATACTTGACCATAGGTCATACTCACCGTTTCATCACAAGTGGGGTTAGCACTTTTACATAAAGCATTTAATGTCTTCACATCTTTAAGAGATGCTTTAACTCAAGTCTTAGAGTAAAGCTGCCCCTTGATGTGACATCCACCTTATGAGGGATAAACTAACCTTGGGTTTTGGCTAAAAAACTTCATGCAGGTGATGTAGTGGTGGATGCTCATAGTTCATGAAGATCATCTTGAGTTTGGAGTAATCCTCGTTGTTTCTTACTTTTATCACCTACATGGGTTAGTCCCACACAAGAGATAAGTACAAGGATATCTATGGACATGGAGTGCAATGCATATATGATAATGTCCATGGATTCATTAATTACCTTGTCCCTTGCTTACCTATGAGGGAATGTGTGACTCCTTGAACTATTGCATAAGTTTGATGTTGATTGCAAATTGTCCTTTCCAAAAATGAATTTGAATAAATTTTGTTGGCGGAGTCACCCCTCAAGAATTTCTCTAGTTCTTCTTCTTTGGGACCCACATCAACTTGATGGGGATCCTTGGAGTTGAAGTAGCACTAGATGATGTAGAGCCAGTGGTGTCCTTGGGAACCTACTTGACCATGGCTTGGGACTCATCTTCATATGTGTCAATCTCTCATTGGATCTTGTCCTTGCCCTTGAGCTTGTGGCCTTGTGGTGGAAGGTCATATTGAGCTTTTGGTCCCTTGGGAAGAGTATGTTCATACTTCTCCTTATGGGAAACAAACATTGGCTTGGGGTATTGACCTTCTTCCCATTCAACTCCATTTGCGTTGAAGTACCCAATCCCATGATTCTTCCAGTATCCTCCATGCTTGCGTACAATTTCCTCAAATTGCTTGCATCCGGCACTACTTTTGTATACAACTTTTTCTATAATCCGTTTCAATAGATCATTTTTTGCTCAAGTGTAACTTGTCTAAGAGAATCTTAGTGGAATCAATAGAACTACTAGAAGCAATATCATTGGATTTATCATTTGTATTGCTACTAGTTGAAGAACCTTTCTTGCCTTTGTTACTAGTTTGTTTAGTATTAACTTGTGGAATGAATGTAGACAAGAGTAGTCGTTTGTCTAGATAAGAGGAAGTCTTCTTTCGAAGATCGACATTGATAGCTTTAAGATATTCATGTGCTTGGTCCAAATTGAGCTTCTCGAAGCGTAGCTTCTCATGAGTTTTTACAAGCTCTCTATGATCTTCTAGAGTAGATTCATGGGCTAACTTATGAGTATTCAATTCTTTAGTTAGTCGCTCTATTTGCTTCTGATCATCATCACACAACTTATCTTGACTAACGTGATTACTATCAAGTTCATTTTGACTAATATCACTAGTTTTGTCAAATAACAACTCATCATCTCCAAGTAAGTCATCCTCATCACTATCAAAGTCAATGTATTCGGGGTGTGATACCTTGGGGACTTTAGCCATGAAGCAACTTCCACTCCCTTCATTGGGTGAATCAAATATTTCATAGGAGTTGAAGGAAACGAGTGCATGTCCGCCAACACCTTAATCTTGACTATAGCTAAAGTCGGAGTGATAGCTTCTCTCGGAGTGGTTGTTGGATTCGGAGCCGAAAACCCATTCACCAACATGAGCTTGATATCTTCTTCTTGTCTAGATCTTGGTGTACTTGTCCTTCTTCTCCGAGTCTTTACTTCTCCGGGAGGGTCTTCTTTCATAACGATCATCTCTACTCCTTCTCTCTCTTCGAGGTGACTCATCTCTTGAGTTATTTATTCTAGGTGACTCACCCCTTCTTTTTTGGGGGCCGTATACTCATTGGAGTAGTGTCCATGCCTTCCACAATTGTAACAATTTAGGTCACGACTAGATGAACGCTTCACTTCATATCTTGAGTTGGAACTGCTTCCATTGCCTCTACTCTTGTAGAACTTGTTAAATTTCTTGACCATGAGGCTTATCTCTTCATTGGTTACAAAGTTGTCACTTGATGTAGCGGGGGTGTCACTTGAAGGTTTGTAAGCATCGCTTGACTTGTTGTGAAGTTCTTCCGTGGGCTTGAGATCTTTGTAGTTTGGCATCATTTGAATGAATGTGCACACCGTGTCGTACTTCCCATCCAAGGCTCTAAGTATCTTCTTGATGATGAATTTGTCGGTCATCTCTTTGCTTCCTAAGCCGACAATCTCATTTGTGATGAGATCAAGTCTAGAGTACATTTCCGCGACTCCTTCACCATCCTTCATCTTGAAGTTATCAAGTTTTCTTTGAAGCACATCCAACTTAGATTCCGTGACGAATTCGATACCTTTGTGCATATCAAACAAAGTATCCCAAGTTTCCTTTCCATTCTCAAGACGGCTAATCTTGTTGAATTCTTCGGGGCATAGGCAGTTGAATAGAGTGTCGCATGCTTGAGCATTGTATTGTTGGGTTCTACCATAGGTGCATCGCATGCCAATTAAAATTTTCCTACGCGCAGAACATCCAAGAACATGCTACGGAGATGGATCACAGATCATTACCACTAGACGTGCAGTATTGTGCAGCGGAGGTAGAGTTGTGGCAGCGCGTTTGCGTGGTCCATCTCCTCCTTGTCCGATATCCCTCGAACAGCTGGTCCGATCTCCCTCGAACATCCGGTCCGATCTCCGTCGAACTGGAGGTCGTCAGATCCCACGTACAGGTTCACCAGAGCGGCGCAGGTGCACCGCCTCTAACGGTATCCGCGCATGCAGGAGGAACACCTGTGCGGCGGATTGCTAGGTCCGATCACATGGTCGGCGGTGGCGAGTGGAGGTGGCTAGTTGCAACTCATGCAAAACCCTAATGATGGCACTGAAGCGATCAACCGGATGGGTGTTCCGCACCTCCACTATATATAGGCATCTGACATGGGCTCAACTCTTGGGCCTCGCATGGATCCTAAAGCCCACGTGTTCCTTCCCTTAAGCACGCGACCCTTTCGACTTGTGCCTCATCAAATAGATATATCCATATCTACTCAAGTCGTTGGTAAAAGTCATGAAGTACTGATAGCCACCTCTGGCCGTTGTGCTCATTGGACCACACACATCACCGTGTATAAGCTCCAACAGCTTGGACGCCCTCTCGCAACTCTTTGCAAAAGGAGACTTAGTCATGTTGCCTAGCAAGCATGATTCTCATGTCTCGAACGACCCGAAGTCGGACGAAGTTAGGAGTCCATCATCATGGAGCTTCTTCATGTGTTTCAGACTAATGTGTCCAAGCCAGCAATGCCAGAAGTATGTCGGATTTATCTCATTAGGCTTATGCCTCTTGACATTCACGTTATAGACTGGTTCCATTTCTAGATTTAAAATAAATAGCCCATCTACTATGGGTGCATTGCGATGGAACATTCCATTCAAATAAAATGGACAACCATTGTCCTTTATATTGAATTCATAACCTTGACTCATCAAGCATGAGGCAGAAATAATGTTCCGACTAAGTGTGGGAATGTAATAACAATTATTCAATTCCAAAATAAATCCAGAAGGAAGCTTGAGCTGCATTGTGCCGACCTCCAACGTAGCAACTCTTGCTTTGTTGCCGACCCTGATGTCAATCTCCCCTTGTGCCACACGCCTAGTTCTTACCAGCCCCTGCATCGAGTTGCAAATATGAATAACCGATTCGATATTAAATACCCAAGAGGTACTAGGTATGTCAGCAAGGTAAATGTCTATAACAGATGTAACAAGTGTACCTTTGCCTAAAGAAGCATCGCCGGCCTTCTTGTCATGCTCAGCAAGCCACGTGCTATAGTTCTTCTTCCAATGACCAGCTTCCTTGCAGTGAAGGCAAATGGTCTTTGAGTTTGGTCTGGACTTTGGCTTAGCGGCGCAGACAGCCTTCTCCGTGCCCTTCGCCTTACCCTTTTTCTTGGACCAACTCTTCTTGAACTTAGCCGAGTTCTACATCATCAACACTTGATGTGTCCCTTTCTTAATATCTTGCTTTGCCACCTTGAGCATCTCATGCAACTCAGTGAGCTTCTTATCCATACCATGCATATGATAGTTCGAGATGAACGTCCCATAGCTAGGTGGAAGAGAACCCAAAATTGCATCCGTGGACAGCTTGTCCCCTAGTGGGAAGCCTAACCGATCCAAAGCTTGCACGTACCGGATCATCTTGATCACATGCGGGCTCAGTGGATCACCCTCCTTCATCTTACAATCCATCAAGGACGGCTAGACGTTGAACCTTTCGGTCCTATCCTGCACCTGAAACATGCTCTTCAAACTCTTGATCATATCAAAAGCCTAAATGTTTTCGAAATGCTGTTGCAAATCGGGCTCCATACAAGGTAGCATGAGGCAGCTGATCTCGTTTGATTCATCAACGAGTTTCTGGTGGGCATTCTTGGTTGTGGCGTTAGCATTCTCGGCAGGTTCCTCTGGAAGTGGATCCTCTAGAACATGTTCCTTTTTATCGTGCTTGAGAACAATTCTCAGATTTCTATACCAGATGTAAAGTTTGTTGCATTCAGTTTATCCTTTTCCAGAATTGATTTCAATGCAAAGTTGGGTTGAGTAGGTGGTGCCATTGATCTACAACAGAACATATGCAATCACTAAGCAATGTGTTTATGTAGAGTAATTCAAGCCTTAAACAGAACTACTCCCACTGAAGTCAGCATCCCTTCGCAAACTCTCAGTGATTCAGGACCCGTCTAGAGCGAGTGACTAGTGAGCTTTAGCATCACTTCTAGCCAACTTGCCTATTCGGTAAGCAACTCCATGCTAATCGTATCTCTATGTGACTCCTGTCAATTGGGTAGGTATCTCATACCCCGGCTCCCAACCTTCTCTGCCACAAGGCCCAAAACCGTTTTGATAGCCTTGTCAAGTTAACCTAATGTAGTGCATGTCTGTGTCCGACACGAACCCTCCAGTTCAAGGACACCCACTAGCACCTCAATTTTATGAGCCCACCACTAGATGTACTTGACATGCAAAGGTGCAACATCCGGAATGGCAATGTGCTTGATATTAATGAGGGATCTTTCTACCATACTAACATGCATAGAAACATGAAGCAATATCAATCACATATAAACATAAATATGTGAAATAGTATGGCTCCTTCATGGACATCCTTCCAGGTTGGCTCCAACTTCGATGACCAGGGCGGAACTCCATCTTGTCCATCTCGCCAGGACGCCAAAGCCTCGAACTTGATCTCTGTCCTCCAACTACTACAACTAGTAATGAATTTACAGAGAATCACAAGTTGACACGCATGTCTTTATACAATATAATGACAACACTTTGGCTCCTGCCGGCTGACAATCATGACACGCAAGTCATGTTAAATTACACACATGCATCGCATCCATATGAGACATACTATTCACATCAAACCTGGAAAACAAACTTATGCATAGAATCACATTCTACCGGTTTGTGTGATCGTGTACGAAACACAAGGCGCTATGCACATGGTGGTCCCGCTAACCGGATAGCGGGTGGGGTTCGAAGGGGCAGCGCCCCTCGCGGGTGCGGGCAGCACCCGATGTTTTTGGAAATCACAGATCGCATCTGCACTCCGATCATGCCGAATTTTCTGATCTGACCGATCTCATTGATCATCGCGGATCTGATTCAGATTTACGTTTCACGGTTAACCCCGATGGCGGATACCAACCAGTAGGGGTAGGTTGTGTCATGACCTCATTGATTCCGATTGACAGAAAACATAGCCTCAAACAATCCCGATGTGCAGTTGATCTCATCAACCGTGCACATAGCCGATCTCATGAACAACGACGGATCTCATCCACCGCCGCCGCATATCACGTATGCATCTGATATGAATCCAAATCCTATAACAGAGGCTCTGATACCACTGTCGAGTTCTATTGTAGGTGCATCGCATGCCAATTAAAATTTTCCTATGTGTAGAACATCCAAGAACATGGTACGGAGATGGATCATAGATTGTTACCACTAGACGTGCAGTGCCATACAGCGAAAGTAGAGTTGTGGAAGCACGTTCACATGGTCCGTCTCCTCCTCGTCCGATCTCCCTTGAACAGCCGGTCCGATCTCCCTTGAACAGCCGGTCTGCTCTCCGTCGAACTGGCAGTTGTCGGATCCCATGTACAGGTTCACCGGAGTAGCACAGGTGCATCGCCTCTGTCGGTATCCACGCGTGCAGGAGGAACACTCGTGCGGCGGACTGCTAGGTTCGATCACACGGTCAGCAGTGGCGAGTGGAGGTGGCTAGTTGCAACTCATGCAAAGTCCTACTGATGGCGCCGAAGCGATCAACCGGATGGGTGTGCCGCACCTGCACTATATATAGGCATCCGACGCGGGCTAAACTCTTGGGCCTCGCACGGATCCTAAAGCCCACGTGTTCCTTCCCTTAAGCGCGCGACCCTTTAGGTTCTCGTCCACTTGGTCGCGAGTCAGATCACATCCGACTAGACCGGTCGGTAGCGGCCTCTAGCAAGGTGTGCCAACTCCAAATGTCCGATGAAGATGGTTAGGAGAACCTATACTTCACACTTATGTTCTCTTTGCCACACGATATATGTTGTCGTGCACAAGGCGACATGGTCATCCTTGTTGCAGCATGACCTCTTTCTCGTTTCTGTGAATCTGAGCAACACTTCAGATTATCTCATAATCCTCATCACATGGCCATGCTTATCTAGGTCAAATCACCCGAGGGGGGCTAGAGTATATCTCTCCTGGTAGGAGGGGCAAATCCCATCTTGCTTGATCATGTCTCGCAGCATGGGTTTGGACAGGCCCGAAACCTACCTTTGTAACTAGCCAGTCACGGAGTAGCGTTTGGTCGGCCCAAAGCAAGTCTGTTACCATCCTGAGTACATGCGCCAACTCAGGTCTTAGGACATAGAACGTATGTTGTACTAGAGACTCACATATGACCTATCGTTGCACCTCATAGTTGGGTCTTTCCAACTCAGACCTTATCTCTACTCGGATCCGACTATGTCGAATCAGACCAGACCTTTCTGAGTCCATATTATCCGGCTAGCATCCAATGCTACATGGTCAGTGAGACCGAACCATCCAGCGTGTCATATGCTAGTCTGATTAGTTGTGCATCCACACAACCCTTTTGGATGAGGGACCATTTAGGACAGTTATCATACAATGCATAGTCACAAATAAGTCACGTACTTGTTAATACACATCAATGATAATGTCCAAATAATATATTTATTCATAAACACATAGGAAATATCATCATACATGATTGCCTCTAGGGAAAATCTCCAACATGTATTGCAACATTTTCAATTCTTCCATAGTCGCTTCACAATCTGGTTCCTTTCCATCACCAAAGAATTCACCTTGCAAGCCAACACTAACAACAGCCCATACGATGGGGTTATGACCAAGAATATGCATTTTCATTTTATGCTTCCAACTAGCAAAGTTTGTACCATCAAAATATGGACCTATACGGTGGTAATTTCCCTCACTAAATGCCATACTCTCCTAGGTTGTGAGCCTAATGCAATGGAGACCAATGCTTTGATACCACTTGTACGATCGAAAGTAGGTCTAGAGGGGGGGGTGATTAGACTACTTGACCAAATAAAAACCTAACATTTTCCCAAGTTAATTTGTTGGCAGATTTTAGCGATCGCTGCAAATCAAGTTCGTCCTACACATGCATGTCTACGAGTATTGCGGCGGAAAGTAAAGGCAAGCATATGTAAAGAGGATAGGGATAAGAAGATCAAACACAATTGGAGACACGAAGATTTTTCCCATGGTTCATATATGTGGTGCTATCGTACATCCACGTTTATGGAGACTTCAACCCACGGAGGGTATCGATCGCGAGAGTCCATAGAGGGCTCCACCCAAAAGGGGTCCACGAAGTAGAAACCTTGTCTATTCCATGATGGCCTACGTCCACGGAGGACTAGCCTTAGTCCTGGTAGATCTTCACGAAGTAGGCGATATCCTTGCCCTTACAAACTTCTTGATTCAACTCCACAATCACGAGGAAGGAGGCTCCCAAGCACACCTCACCAATCTAGGAGGCACCACCCTCCAAAAGGTAATAGATGTGGTATTATGATGAACTCCTTGCTCTTGTGCTTGAAAAGATAGTCTCCTCAACACTCAATCACTCTCTCACATGTTTGTCATGGGTAGACGAGATTGATTGGATGGAAAGCAACTTGGAGAGGCTAGAAATCAAGATCCATATGGTTGGAGTGGATGATGTTGACCACAACACAAGGGTAGGTGATTCCCTCTCAGAAAATTGGATATAGCAAGTGTATGTGTGTGTTCTGAGTGCTTCTCTTTTGAGTGAGAGGTGGTAGAGGAGTATATATAGGTATCTCCAAAAATCCAACCATTACAACATTATTTCCCAACTCGGTGAAATCGGAGTAAAACTCGATTGCACCGACTAGTGCAAAATGTGGCAACTTTGGTCTTTTTGGTGAGACAGATATATAAATCTTGGTGGTACCGATATGGGTGACCTAGGAAGTTACCAAGTCTCGATGTCATTGTTTCCTTAAACATAGTGGGACCAATTTTAGGACCTTGGTTAACAGAAAATTGGTCACTGGTTTTCGGTTGCACCGAATGAAAACTTGGTAGTACCGAGATGCTAGGGTTTGGCTGGGTTTCTGACTAGGGTAAAACTTGGTGGATCCGAATGGGAAAGGTTGGTGTCACCGAATTTTGACTTTGGGCTTTGGACAGAAGGTTTTTTGTGGGAAAGTGGGGAGTATTTTTGATGGCTAATCTCTAAGCACTTGAGCAACCAGATGATCATAATTCCTAGTCCCCTTTTAATAGTATTGGCTTTCCTATGGACTCGAAAGTGATTTCTCACAAAATATAAAATGTAGAGTGCTCAATCTTGAACCATGGACAATTCATATTCCTTCCTTCCCTTGGGGAGGTTCTCCACATAGTCCTTTAGCCAACCCATCATTGAACTTTTTCCTGAGATACACTTGGTGGAAACATGAGTCCAATGAAATATATGTTGTTATTAATTACCAAAGGTACCTAGGGAGAAGTTGTGCTTTCATAATGTGGTCTAGTTGTGACATCCTTTTAACCCCATGGAATATAGTAGACATGGTATGCAGCTTTGTTTGTAAAAGTTTCTAGCCTTCTTTATTTTAGGCATTCACATGATATCCAATTTCAATACAAATCGTATGCTATTTGGTGCCTACAAATTGGAAATTTAAGGAATTGACAACATCATGGTCTGTGAACCCGTCCACTTCAAATTAGCCTTGCATCCAAATGTTTAGGGATCCCAAATGTTTATTACACCAGCATGTTCAAGACAGCAGCTTGAAAAACATAGCAAATAATGCTACTACTAAAACACATTTCAGCACAAAACTCTCTCCCTCCAGTTTCTTCTACTTAACCCTAAGCTGGTTAATAGCAGTAGAATTTTCAGGATCTTCCTTTAATAACAACTCAATTTGCATATCCTTCCTCTTGATCAACTCATCTTACCAAGCCTTCTTCTACAACAACTCTTGATTCCATGCTTTGTAGGCCTGTAATTCAGTAAGAACATGGGGATCCTTTTATATTTTGAGACGATGCACCATGTCATGCAAATCAATCAAGTGTTGCTTCAAGAACTTGGGCACTTTTGGATCAGCCCATTCGTAGAACTTACAACCACTAACCTATAATATTGACACAATTTAGAGTCAAGATTATATTTTTCATTTAATGGTAAAAAAACTTGGGAAATGAGAAGAAATAGGAAGTCAAGCGAACTCTTATAAAACAGTAATATCTCCGTCCTGGGTTGGAATTGCTCTAAGATATCCACCTGGAAGCCTTTTCCTTGCACCAACATGCTTTACCTGGATAATGCTCCGACGACTTTTCTATATACGATATTAGGGAAGAGAGGGAGGATTATTCATCATTGTGCCATGTAGTGATGTTGACGCTAGCACTAGACATGTCCTAGCTTTACGCAGACTTATGAAATTAAACAAAAATGTCAATGGTCACAAAGTAGATCATGGACCAGCTCAATGTGTAGTAATGGTGGTGAAAAACTAGCTCACTGTATAGTGGCATTGGTGATACACTAGCTAAATGTCTATTAGAAGTGGTGATAAACTAGCTCAATGTGAAGTGGCATTGGTGATGAACTATCTCAATGCATAGTGACATTGGTGATAAACTAGCTCAATGTGTAGTAGCATTGGTGATTGACGTGGCTTGAGACTGCGTCGGTATTTCCCCAAAGAGGAAGGGATGATGCAAGACAGCTACGGTAAGTATTTACCTCAGTTAAGAAAGCAAGTTATCAATCCAAGGTGGAAGACCACGCAACGCTATGTAAACGGCACCTGCACACAAAGAACAAATACTTGCAACCCGACGCGTAAGAGAGGTTGTCAATCTCTCAACGGTAAAAAGATAGATTAGATTGTAATAGGTTGGGCAAATAGATCTCACAAGAACACAAAATAAAAGAGGGAAATAAAAAGTGCACAAAGGTATTTTTGGGTTTTTTGATTAATAGATCTAAAAACAAAAGCGGCAAAAAGATAGTTCGACAAACAATATGTTGGAAAAGTAGACCCGGGGACCGTAGGTTTCACTAGTGGCTTCTCTCATGAGTATAGCATACAATGGGTAAACAAATTACTGTTTGGAAATTGATAGAAGATCAAATAATCATGACAATATCCAAGGAAATGAACATTATATAGGCATACGTCCAAGATAAGTAGACCGAAACGATTCTGCATCTACTACTATTACTCCACACATCGACCGCTATCTAGCATGCATGTAGTGTATTAAGTTCGTGGAAAAATGGAGTAATGAAATAGGAATGGTGAAATGATGTAGACAAGATCTATTCATGTAGGAATAGAACCCATCTTGTTATCCTTAATAGCTACTATACATGCGTGCCTTGATGTCCCTACTTTCACTGGGAAAGGACACCGCAAGATCGAACCCATCACAAAGCACCACTTTTCCCATGGCAAGAAAATTCGATCAAGTTGGCCTAACTAAACCAAAGATTTGAAGAAGAAATACTAGGATATAAGTAATCATTCATATAAGAGATCAAATAAGACCCAAATAATATTCATGGATGGAAATTGATCATGAACTCAAAATTCATCGGATCCCAACCAACATGATACGTCTCCAACGTATCTATAATTTTTGCTTGTTCCATGTTGTTATATTATCAATCTTGGATGTTTTACAATCATTTTATAGCAACTTTATATCATTTTTTGGGACTAACCTATTGACATAGTGCCAAAGTGCGAGTTGTTGTTTTTGCTTGTTTTTTTACTTTGCATAAAATCAATACCGAATGAAACCCAAACACCGTGAAACTTTTTGGAGATTTTTTTGGGCCAAAAGACATCCACTGGGCCAAAGAAGTGCCAGAGAGGAACGACGAGGAGGGCACGAGACACCAGACCACACTAGAGGAGCCTAGCGTGGCCTGGTGGGACGTGCCCAACTTGGGACTCCCCTCCACCGACTATCGCCTCTATAAATTCTCAAATATTCAGAAAACACTAGGGGAGTCAACGAAACACAATTTCATGTGCCACAAGTTCCAAAACCTCGAGATCCAATCTAACACCATCATGGAGGGGTTCATCTTCATCATAGGTGCCTCTCCAATGATGCCTGAGTAGTCCACCATAGACCTACGGGTCCGTAGGCAGTTGCTAGATGGCTTCGTCTCTTTCTATGATTCTCAATACAATGGTCTCTTGGAGATCTATTTGATGCAATGACTTTTGCGGTGTGTTTGTTGGGATCTAATGAATTTTGACTTCACGATCAGTTTCTATCAGGGGGCGTACCACAGGCCCGGTCCAGGAGGACCCGTCTGCTACAGGGCAGACGGCTAGGGTTTCAAAGAGGATACTTGACCCCATGACTCCCACCTCCCCATTCCAGATCTCGATATACTTCTCCACCACTTCTAGGAAGCTCCTAGGGTTTTGTCACCTAGGGTTTCTCCTTCATTTGGATGGTGGGAGGTGAAGATTGGGGGCGACAACAGATCCTTCACACTGGTCGTTGCCTCCCCACGGCATGAGCGTCCTACACCTCCCCCCATGGCAGATCGAGATGCAGGATTAGCCCGTGGCCAGCACGAGGAGGGCTTCGGGGCGAGTCGAGCTGGGTGTGGTGCATGCCGTTTCGGTCATGGTGCTGGGCGCGATCGTGGTGGCAGCGAAGGAGGCGGGGGACGGAACCTGGTGTGGACTCGCGACGTCGATTACAGTGGGAAGAATTCCACCAACATGGACCCCCACTACGGACAGTCCAACAAAGCAAGATGGGAGGCGGTAGTGGTGGATACGTAGAGCAACACCCACCACGCGGAGAGATGAGGAGACAACAATCAAGGCAAGGCAGGCTTCGATGGATTCGGCCTGCGACAGCAACAAGAAGCTCTACGCCAACAAGATCGTCGCATGCAACAAGAGCGCCATCAACAAACTCCCGGCAAGAGGAACACTTCCACACTAGTGGGTGGTGCTAAGGTTTGTGTTACCTGCAGAGAACCCGACCATTTGCCTGTATGCTGTCCTAGAGCTATTTGCGGTAGATGTGGTCTGCATGGTCATCTTGTACCAATATGCAATACGGTTCTTCCCTCGGAATGTGTGGCTCCGATGTGTAGTTTCCAAGCCAAAGGGAAGGGTTTTTACTATGCATGATCATAGTACTCCGAATCAGAACACTGATAGGAACAGATTCATTGTCATTACTGTGGTAGAAGGGCGTGCTTCAGGTAAACAACTAGAAGAATTTTTTGATCCATATATTAATACTAATTGGAGATGCTCTGTGTGATCTATTGGGACCAATACTTTTGTGATGAGGTTTCCTTCCCCTAGAGATGTGAACAAAGCTTGTTTTGCTGAAAAAATGATGATTAAAAGTTGTGGGGCTGCTATAACTCTCAGGAAGTGGTCTGAATCTGTGGGAGCCAAGGGTGTACTTAACATTACTTGGGTCAATGTTAGCAACATCCCTCTGGATAAAAGGCATGAAAAAAGCATTGCCTACATGGGATCTCTGGTGGGGTAACTCTAGAGATTGATAAAACTACTATCAACATGCTAGAATCAGTTAGGATTAAGATTGGATGTAGAGATGCAGAGGATATTCCTGTAGTAGCTGAAGGGGTGCTTGGTGGTCACTTCTATGACTTTTTCTACTATGTAAAAAAATTCTAGTGAAGAACCCTCCTAAAGAAACTGTTGTCATAACTCAGGTTGCTGAAGAGGACGCCTCCCCAAAAAGGTCTAGAATGACTGAAAATACTATGAATGTGGGACAGGGGCTTCATCCCCTGTTATGGGGGCCTCCTCTATTCCAACAAATGGTGGGGGGGGGGGAAGGTTGTTGATATGAGTGCAGGAGATGCTGCAGACAAAAATTATACAAGTAAGGAGAATGAGAAAAAAATGAGGAAAAAAGGAAAATGAGAAAGTTCAGATGGACAGTGATGGGGACTTCTTGGAGTAGGAAAATGAAGATAGTGGGAATGAGTTACTTATTGATTCCTTGGTTGTTGAGAATGAAAAGAAGGATGCCAAGGAGTTGGGAAGGCAGTTACCTGAAACCACTGTGTATGATAAGATCATAGTTAACTCTCTGCAGATTATTCCTAGTCCATCTATGAATAAGCAATACTCTTCTTACTTGGAGGCGGCGCTGGGCCAACTTGTGGTGATAGAGCTTAGCAATGATGATATGTCCTGCCAACATAACACTTTTGTCTGCTCTGTTCAGTCACCTGAGGCATCTAGTGAGAATGTGGAGGTTATCCCTACTCCCCCTATGATGGAAGAAAACCAAATCATGATGAGTCAGAGAAATGCAGGTGTTATCCTGGAACATGTGGGTGCTAGGGCTGAAAAACTCACGAAGAATAGGAACTTGCAACGTACTGATAAGACGCCTCCCTCTAATTCCTCTAATTCCTTTGAAACTCTTTCTAATATGGAAATTAATATCCCTGATGACAACTTTGCTGTTATTGATGTGATTAGAGAGATAGAGAAATCCAGAGCTAATATAGTCGATAAAAATTATAAGAACGAGAAGCAACATGATACAGTAGTTCTCATAAATAATGATGCTGGTGATAAATCCCCCTAGATACCTCCTGGACTAGAGATGGGGACATAGATGAAGATTATTTTACTATTGTGAAATCTAGGAATAAAGAGAAAAGGAAAGTAAATGTGTTGATCTCTAAACCCATTACTAGAAGTCAGAAAAACATGGTGAGTGGTGATGCAGGTAAGACCATGCCTCCTGGTATACCTAGCAGAAAAACTCACCCAAACAAAAAATCAGGAACATGATTAGTCTCTTTTGGAATTGTAGAGGTGTGTCGAAGAAAGGTATGGCAATCTACTTATATAATTTAATCATAGAATATAATCTGGATTTTATTGCAATCCAGGAGAGAATGAAAAAGGACTTTTCCGCTAAGTTCTTGAGGAAATTTAATCATGTGGATATGTTTTGCTGGAAATCGGTCCCATCTGTTGGGAAAGCTGGGAGCATATTATGTGGTATTAAACATGACACTTTTGACATCGAATCCTGGGTAGTTGGGAAATATATCATGAAATTTGAGTTGTGGGACAAGAGTAAAAAATGGCCTATTGTATATTGGTGGTATATGGGGCAGCACATGAGGAGTTTAAAATGGAGTTTCTGACTGAGTTATCTGATATGTGTAGAAATATATCTTGTCCTTTGATTATGGGGTGAGACTTCAACATTCTGAGAAGTGCTTGTGAAAAAAAACAAAAAGACGAGACTTAGCCACTCCTCGATCCTCTTTAGCTCCATCATTAACTCCCTCTATTTGAGAGAGGTTGACATGAGCGGAGGTTTATACAACTGGTCTAATAAGCAGGAAAATCCTACCCTCGAGAAATTGGATAGAGTGCTCATGTACAACTCATGGGAGTCTCAATTCCCCCTGACATTTGTCAGAAAACTGGTCAGAGATATCTCGGATCATAGTCCCCACGTGTTAAACACGATGACTGTATTTCTTCCCCTATCCAAAAAAGAGAATTCAGATTTGACTTGAACTAGTTGAAAAATCCTGAATTCCTACCCTTAGTTACCAAGGTTTGGGAGAAATCTATTAAATCATCTAATCCTATTGATGTTATTAACATCAAGCTGAAGCAGTTTAAAAAGATTTTATAGGCTGCAATGCAAACACTTTTGGTAAAGGTAGGATGAAAAGGAAGATGCCGAGGGAGGAATTGGAATACTTGGAAGTATTGGAAGAGACTAATGTACTTTCTCCTGAACTCTATAATAGGAAAGTTGATATTCTAGTAGAACTTCATAATCTATTGATTGAAGAAGAGGTAGCTTGCCTACAAAAATCGCATGAGAGCTGGTTGTTAAAAGGAGATAGGAACACCGAATACTTTCATAGAATTTTCAATGGGGTTATAAGCAGGAACATTATTTTCTCGCTCAAATGCGGAGATATGATGATTGAAGGCACCAAAAATTTGCTGGAACATGCTACTAATTTCTATAAGGACCTATTCAAGCCTGCTAAAGGGAATCATGTGAAAAACTTTTGGACATCAATAACTTCATTTTAACTAGGACTTTCTCTGAGACTGAAATAAAAAATGCTTCATTCTCCATGAAACCTAACAAAGCATCAGGTCCAGATAATATACCTGTTGAATTCTTTCAACGCTATTGGGAGATCGTTAAGGGGGTGGTTATGACACTCTTCGAGTGGTTTCATAATAATAAGTTGGACGTTCAACGGTTGAACTATGGGATTATTACACTTCTTCCTAAAATTATTGGTGCTGATAAAATCCAACAATGTCGCCCTATTTGTTTGCTTCGATGCATTTATAAGCTGATTACCAAGGTCCTCACCATTAGGCTGGATCCCTTTGTAGACATCTTATTTAGTAGACACCAGAATGCGTTTATCAAGAAGAGAGATATAATGGATGGTATTATGTCCCTGCATGAAGTTCTGCATCATTCTTATGCCAGGAAAAAAATAGTCATAGTCCTAAAGATTGATTTTGAGAAAACATATGATAAAGTAAATTGGAAGGTCCTCTTAGACTGTCATAAAATGAGGAACTTTAATCCTCAATGGATTGAATGAGTCAGGAGTATTGTAGTGGGGGGTACTGTCAGTGTAAATTAAATGATGAAATTGGGCCTTATTTTCAAAGTGCAAAAGGGGTTCGGCAAGGGGATCCTTTTTCCCCATTCTTGTTCAATCTAGCTACTGATTGCCTGACCAAAATGGTGCTGAAAGCACAGAAGTCTGGGTTGTTTCAAGGGCTAGCAACTAATCTTATCCCTAAGGGTGTAGCCATTTATAACACCTCGTTACGCCTGGCGTGATCTAGACTGACCCCATAGACCAACACTAGTCTTTCCTGCGCACTTTGTCCTCACTCGTGCGCACCCGGGACCAACTTCCCGGTCGGTCACCCATCCTAGAATCGTTCCAATCCAAGCACGCTTATCTTTGGAGTCCTCACTCGTGCGCACCCGGGACCAACTTCCCGGTCGGTCACCCATCGTAGAATCGCTCCAAGCCAAGCACGCTTAACTTTGGAGTTCTTTTCGAGTGGGCTTCAGGAAAAGAAGGAATTCCTTGTTGATATGAGTAGTCTATCATTCCTATGAAGCCAGGCTCTCACATACACCCCTACTCAAAGGAACCTACGTCCTCGTCGGCCCATCAGGAACGTTCCCTTTTGGCACACGTATGCGCGTCCAGTCCGGCACATGTGCCATGCTATCTGCCACGACGGGGCCACACACGCCATGAGCAACATGCCCGTGCACCTGACCGCGCATGCCCGTGTAACCGCAAGGGTCAGTTCTGATACCAATTGTAACACCCCGTTACGCCTGGCAAGATCTAGACTGGCCCCACAGACCAACACTAGTCTTTCCTGCGCACTTTGTCCTCACTCGTGCGCACCCGGGACCAACTTCCCGGTCGGTCACCCATCCTAGAATCGCTCCAAGCCAAGCACGCTTTACTTTGGAGTTCTTTTCGAGTGGGCTCCCGGAAAAGAAGGAATTCCTTGTTGATATGAGTAGTCTATCATTCCTATTAAGCCAGACTCTCACACCATTTTACAGAACACTAATGATACGATACTGTGCTTTGAGGATAACCCTAGGAATGCTATCAATATTAAGTTGCTGCTATATCTCTTTGAAATCATGTCTGGCTTGAAAATTTACTTTTTGAAAAGTGATATTTTCTTAGTGTGCGCTAATGATGACACTATGAGAATATATGCTGATATGTTTAACTCTCAGATAGGGAGTTTCCCTATTAAATACTTGGGAATGCCTGTTAGTTATGTTGGTCTTAAAAGTGGGGATTGGAGGTTTGTGGATGATAAGTTTGTAAATCACAGTGAATCTTGGATTAGTGAGACACTGTCTATTGGTGGGAGACTCATTAAGGTGAATGCAGTGCTTTCGCATGTCCCTGCTTTCTATATGTCTATGTTTATGTTGAACAAAACCACTTTGGAAAAATGGGATAAGCCTAGAAGGAAATTCTTTTGGCACAACAATGGTAAGAAAAAAGGTTACCACATGGTCAAATGGAACATAATTTGTAGATCTAAAAATAAAGGTGGCCTGGGTGAGAAAGATTTAAGAAAGCAAAATATCAGCTTGTTGGTAAAATGGTGGTGGAAGTTAGATAAATAAAGGGTTGTGGCAAGATATTCTCAATGCTAAATACTTGAAAAAACACCGTGGCTTCGATGAGGTAGAGAGCGAGTGATTCCCCTTGTTGGAAATCCTTGATGAAAGTAAATGAATTATATATGGCAGGTAGAGGGGTTCAAATAAATAGTGGTAATATTGCTAGACTATGGTTGGACGAACTGAATGATGGGAAGTCTTTCAAAGACAAATTCTCCATACTGTTTGATATTTTTGTCGATCAAAACTGCACATTAGATAAAATAGCAATTATGAACCCCATATCTTCTTTTAAAAGAAGACTGTCCCTAGAATTAGTGCAACGGTGGGGAGAAATAAAAGATATTGCTCCTAAGTTGTGAGGTAACGATCTCCTTGATGAGATCTACTGGAAATTTGATAGTTCAAAGAATTTCTCTACCAAATCTATGTATAGGTGGCTAGAGAAAGAGCTAGCTGGAACCAATTTCTCCTGGATCTGGAATGCTAACATTCCACTTAAAATACAGATCTTCATGTGGCAAGTATGTCAAGATGCTATTATTACTAGGGATGATATGAAAAAAAGACAATGGCAAGGAGACCCCCAATGTTCCTTCTGTGATCATATGGAAACAGCTCAACACCTACTGTTTGTGTGCCCTGTAGCTAGAGTCATTTGGAGAACTGTTGGATCTGCGTTTGGTACTGACTGTTGTCCAAATTCTATTTGGGAATACTATGTGTGGATGTATGCCTTCCTACCCGGATTTGATAAACTCTATATTGTTGACCTTGCTACCATTTGTTGGGCTATTTAGCTCGCCCGCAATCGTGCCACATTTGAATGCAGGTGGATTGATTCACCCTTTGAGGTTGTTTTTTTAGCTTGTGTGTTTCTATTATATTGGGAAGTCATGCAGAAACCTGTTATGGTTCAAGCTGTGAAGAGGGGAGCAGTGTTACTGAAGATGAATGCCTCCCAGATGATGCTGCTGTGTGGACCACCGTAACCCAACTCAATTGATGCGGTAGAGGATGAAGACTAAAAGCAACAACTAGAGCAGAGAAGCAGGATCACTATGTCGTCCTTTTACTCATTTGTTCTGTAGTTGGTCTATGCTAGTCTTTTTCTAGTGCCAGTTGTTAACTTTCCTAGAGTTTGGTTTATGTGGGTTGTAATAGCTGGGGTACTATGCTAGTTTTCCTTTTGGCAGTTTGGGTGACAACAGATTTTCGCCCCATTACTTGTCGTTCCTGATGACAAGCGTTGGTTGTGGGTTTCCTGTTGTTGCCCCGAACTCGCTTTCCTTCTTTCCCTAAACCTCGCTTGTTCCGAGACAATATATTTTCATTCTGAAAGTAATGGAAAGGGGGAGAGCTCGGTTTGAAAAAATGATCAGTTTCTATCCATGAATATGATTTGAGTCTTCTTTGATCTCTTATTTGCATGATTACTTATAGCCTCGTATTTCTTCTTCGAATCTTTAGTTTAGTTGGGACAACTAGATCGATTTTTCTTGCCATGGGAAGAGGTACATTGTGATAGGTTCGATCTTGTAGTGTTCTTCCGAAGTGACAGAAGGGGCAACAAGACACGCGTGTATCGTTGCCATTAAGGATAACAAGATGGGGTCTATTCCTACATGAATAGATCTTGTTTACATCATGTCACCGTTCTTATTGTATTACTCTGTTTCTCCATGAACTAAATACACTAGATGCATGCTGGATAGCGGTCGATGTGTGGAGTAATAGAAGTAGATACAAAATCATCTCGGTCTACTTATCTTGGACGTGATGCCTATATAATGATCACTGCCTCGATATCGTCATGATTATTTGATCTTCTATCAATTGCTCAACAATAATTTGTTCACCCACCGTGCGCTATACTCATGAGAGAAGCCACTAGCGAAACCTATGGCTCCGGGTCTACTTTTCCAATATATTGCTTTCTCATCTACTATTTTGCCTTTTTGTTTGTAGATTTATTAAACCAAAAACCCCCAAAAATACCTTGCTGCACTTTTTGTTTACTTATTTTTGTGTGTTCTTGCGAGATCTATTTGCCAAAACTATCATTACCTAATCTATCCTTTTATCGTAGAGAGCTTGACAACCTCTCTTTCGCGTCGGGTTGCAAGTATTTGTTATTTGTGTGCAGGTGTTGTTTACGTGGGTGCGTAATCTTCCGGTACGGATTGATACCTTGGTTTCATAACTGAGGGAAATACTTACCGTTGTTGTGTTGCATAATCCCTTCCTCTTTGGGGAAATACTAACGCAATCTCAAGTCATGTCAAAGGAATTTCTGGCACCGCTGCTGGGGAGGAAGCAATCTCATCTATCACGTTCCTAATCACAAATCTCATCTCCTTGAAATTTACATTATTTTCCATTTTCCACTCATTTTCCTCTCCCCCGCTTCACGAATTTGTCATTTTAGTCGCCCTCTCTTTTTCGTTTGCCTTTTTCTCATCAGGTCTCTTGTTCATCTACTTTTCATTATGGCTAGTTCTTCCATTATTGTGTATACCCACGAGAGTGAGGTTCTTAACTTTAAGCAAAGGGGAGGAGAGAATCTTAAAGAAGCTTGGTATAGGATTTGCAATGCTCATAATAGATCTATTCGTAAGGAATCTACCGTTGTTTTCATTTGCTGTTTTTATGTGGGCATCACCACTTGGTATAGATTCGTCCTTGATACGATTACCGATGGGAATTTCTTGATGTGCCCCACTTTGGATGCTTATAATGCAATGGGAAATTTAGTGGGTTCCCCACCTATCTTTGTCGATGAAACAATTTTAACTCTTGAGCATGTTATGAAAAGGTTAATTGTTATTGAAAAGAAAATGCTCACTGAGGAAAATATTGAAAATTTGGATAAAAGGATGCATAATCTTGCTAATAAAATTGGATCAAAGGCAGGAGATGCTCTTAAAATACTAAAGGAAAAATAAGTCGTAGTCAATAAAACAATGGAAGAGAGCCTCACTAGAATTTATAAGTTGGAAGAAATTATTCGCAACTTAAGTTTGGCTTTGACTACCAATAAGACTATTGAAAAAACTCCCATTAGTAAAGATTGCAAATCTATGCAAGTTCCTAAGAACAAGGGTACCGCTTCTAGTAGAAACAATGAGGATCTTAAAATGATTAGTATTCATCCCAGTTTCGTTGAAGTGGTAAAAAACCTTAATGGCAAGAACAATTTTTTCAATCTTATTCCTAGAAATATTGTCATTGAAAATATGCATTATAGACCCTTGAAAAATTCTCACTGTGTGCTTAAAGAGTTGGAAACTAAGGATGACACTACTTGAATCTATGTGTTATGCCTAGCTAGGGGCGTAAAATGATATCGCTTGTTGGGAGGCAACCCAACGAATAAAATTATTTTTATCTTTTCCTTTCTGTTTTTGAGAGTTTGCACAATTATGCCTCTGTTTTGATTGTGTTTTTATGTTTTATTCAGTGTTTGTGCCAAGTAAAGCCTTTAGGATGATTCATAAGACGAGTAGAAATAATGGTGAATCTGAAACAGAATTTTTGTCTCGAGTGCGCGGTTTTTTTTAATGGAGCATTATAATGAGCTGAAATTTTAAGAAAGTATTTCTAGGAAAATTATTTACGATGTCATAATTGTTCCAAATTTTTAGATTTATAGAAGTATGGGTTGAGTACAAATTACTACAAATTGTTCTATCTGAAACAGATTCTGTTTTCGTTGCATTGTGTGCTTGTTTTGATGAATCTATGTGTATTGGGGGGTATAAGTCACTGTAAAGTTAGAATATGGTGGATATAATGCAATAATAAATATGAATGGGTTTGCAACAGTACTTTAATTGGTAATTTGTTTTATTATACTAGCGGATCTCACGAGAATTTTGTCAAGTTTTGTGTGATTGAAGTTTTCAAGTTTTGGGTGAGGTCAGGATGGATGACAGAATAAGGAGTAAGAAGAGCCTAAGCTTGGGTATGCTACAACACCCCAAGATATTATCCAAATATTAACAAGCAACTAAGCTTGGGGATGCACCGACTGGCATCCCCTCTTTCTTCTAACGACCATCAGTCTTTTACTTGGGACTATATTTTTATTCGTCACATATCATGAGTTTCGCTTGGAGCGTCTTATATCATTGCTTTATTTGCTTTTTATCCTTTATGGACACACCTATTTGAGAGAGACAAAATTATGCTATGATTTGTTAGAATTTCTCTTTATGCTTCACTTAAATCTATTGAGCTATGAAATTGCTCTAGTGCTTCAATTATATCTTTTTGAACACGGCATGCTTTTACATGTTTGAAAAAAATACTCTCATGTTTCACTTAGATTATTTTGAGAGTTAGTAATTTTTAGGAAACTCTCATGCTTCACTTATATTATTTTTAGAGATGAAACTTTTATTCTTATGTTCTTCACTTAAATCGATTTGAGTTTGTGAAAACGATTTTGCAATGTATGAAACTAGTCCCAAAGTGATAGATATTCAAGAGGGATATGATAAAAACTTTTAGGAAGATCATTGGACAAATTAAACTTGATTCTTTGTAATAGTTTTGAGACATGATGATAGTAATACGAGAGTTATGTTAGTGAGTAATTATGCTTAGTAAGAATATTGATGTTAAGGTTTGTGATTCCCTATGCAAGCACGTAAGTCAATAGTTGTGCTATAGATTATATCTTATTTATGGTGCATTATTTGGTGTTATTTATGATTGATGCTCTCTTATGTGATTTTTCATTTCTTAGTTGTATGCTTCTCAACCTATTTGCTAGCCTTCACTTGTACTAAGTAGAAATACTACTTGTGCATGCAAAATCCTTAAACCCAGTTTTGCCATATGAGTCCACCATACCTACCTATATACGGTATTTCCATGCCGTTCCAAGCAAATTTGTATGTGCCATCTCTAAACTTTCAAAATAAATTTTCCTTTTTGTGTGCTCGTACCGCTCATGAAACGGTAGGGGGTGACCGATATTTTTCCATGCTAGATGTGTTATTCTCAAGATGAGTGTTTATTCACTTGTCATTGCACGAGAGTATGGCTATAATAGGGATGCCCATTCCTGAAATGAAATGAAAACAAAGAAATAAATGCTTTATGTTGTCAATAATAATTTCTTTGGTAAGTGTTACTATGGAAGGCAACCGTGGATTCGGCTAGCCATGGAAAGTGAAAGCATGGTGGAAAAAGGAATAAACTTTATTTTCTATTTGGGAACCGCTTATGATGTATCTAGCATGGAAAGATATTGAAATCCTTCAGTCATTTTTGTTGACAGGAAAGGCATGCCACCCAAAATATTTTCTCTATCAATTTAAACACTTGAGCTCTCGCACCTTTACAAATACCTACTTCCCTCTGCGAAGGGCCTATCTATTTACTTTATGAAATTTTTATTTTCAATTTGAGTCTAAATCTTCTCTTATAAAGCACCAACTAGGAGGCACTATGATCGTCGGACCATTGTATTGAGAATCAAAAGAGAGTGAGGAAGCCTTCTATCTACTTCCTACAGACCCGTAGGTCTATGGTGGACTACTCACGCATCATCTGGGAGGCACCCATGAAGATGATGCACTCCTCCGTGACGGTGTTAGATTGGATCTCACCGTTTTGGAACTTTCAGCGGCTTGAATTGTGTTTCGTCGACTCCCCTGGGGTTTTTGGAATATTTGGGTACTTATAGAGCTAATAGGTGGTGGAGAGGCGTCCCGAGGTGGGCATGATAGACCAGGCCGCGCCAGGGGCCTCTAGCGCGTCCTGGTGTCTTGTGCCCTCCTCGGCCTTCCTCTCTCGCACTTCTCTGGCCCAGTGGATGTCTTCTAGCCCAAAAATCTCCAAAAATTTTCACGGTGTTTGGGTTTCATTTGGTACTGATATTCTGCGAAGTAAAAAAGCAAGCAGAAAATAGCAACTTGTACTTGGCACTATGCCAATAGGTTAGTCCCAAAAAATGATATAAAGTTGCTACAAAATGTTTGTAAAACATCCAAAATTGATAATATAATAGCATGGAAAAATCAAAAATTATAGATACGTTGGAGATGTATAAGTTATAAACTATCTCATAAAATTAGGCATGTACTCAAATGTTCTTACCGTTTGCAACATCCCGCCCAGATCCGTCGAGATCCGCCCTGCCCCGATCCTCCAGAATCCGTGCAGCCGACACAAAGTGGCGAGGAGGATGGCTTCGATGTGGTGGGTTGTGCGTCAACAATGTCTGGAGACAGGGGGTGGTGGGGTCAAACTCGCTGTCAATGAGGTGTGGAGACAGGGGAGGAGGTCGAACTCACTGTCGAGGAGGTGTGCCAACCGAGGGTTCAGGACGAAAGGGCGAAATGTAGCGGCACGAGTGAGATTCAGTGGCTCATCTGTTAGGTCCTCCTGTTGCTTGTCCCTCTTCCGTCGCTTCCATGTGGGCCACGGAACACCCAACCAAATCCAGCCAATCAGGTCACCTCTCACGGATCGACCATATCTAACCCTACCGCCTGATCCAAACCGTGGCCGAACAATGATCCAACGGCTCGGATGGTGCGGGGTTTTGAGAGGGGTTCGAGGGTTTTTGAGAGGGTTTTACTTCTTAGGGTTGAGCATAACTAATAAAAAATAAAAAAAATGAAACTTGCGCACATTGTTGTTTTATGTTTGTAGGAAAAAAAGAAATCACGTCTACGGATATTTTCATGAAATTCCCTTCACAAAACTTAGCAATCACCAACATAGTTGCAGGGTTTTCAAGGGAAATGAGCTAGGGTTTACGGTTAACCAAAGCATGGTTTGTGCAAACTATCCTATATTGGGCACGGACCCTATATTTGCAAACTATACGTCAAGGTTCATTTTTTATCTCATTTAGAGAAGGTCAAAAAAATGCTTAGAAATGGGGCTATCTATCATAGACCTCGAGCTCCTTTGGAGTACATTTTTCATGCCCCAAAAGAGATGTCTTCAAAGTACTTCCCAAAAGGGACGTCTTCAAAGTACTTCACAAAAGTAGCTTCACACCACACAAAATGAAAAAAATCAAATTGTTCCTACTGGAATCCAAATTCATAACATTACAAAGTTCAAACTAAAGTTCAGAACATCGAAAGGTACAAAGTTCAAACCCAACACAAATCACAAGTATCACGAAGGATTTCTAGCACCGTTGTGGGGGAGTATCAGCAACCTACTATTAAGTACCTTCACACAAATTATCATTCACTTGTTCTACTTTTTATTTGATGTTATATTTTTATTGGTATATAAAAAATCAAAAATACAAATATTTATGTTTGCTAGTTCCTAGTTTACTTTTTTTGCTTGCTTTACTTGCTAGTTTACTTGTTTTGCTTGTTACTTTCCTTGCTCAGTCAGCATGTCTCAAGATAGCTTTCATAATATTTCTTACTACCAAAGGATGACGGAGACTGAAAGGTCCATGAAAACTTTCATGACCTCAGAAAATGAGCATGATAAATTTCTAGTTACTGAAATTAAGGAACATTCAACTATCCTTGATGCAATTAGTAAAAAACATGATGGAATCAAGAAGTATATAATCTCCAATTACAATTTTCTCAAATTAAAGAAATGATAGGGAAGATTTTAGGCAAACAAACCACTCTAGTAAATAGGATGGCTGCTAAGCCGGAATCTCTCCTTATTATTAATCATGATGAAGATCTTAAAATGCTTGGTACTTCTCCTATTGAATCTTTGTTTACTAATCAGAAAGTTGATGATAAAGGGACTTGATATGAGTCAACTTTAGCTAGAAGGCATCTTCTTTGTTCAGAGGATGGTGATTCTAATGCTAAACCTAAAAAAGGTGGGTTTGGAGAGGTCAAAACTTTAACTAGTGATGTGCCCACTATCTTGGATTACAAGGACTTCAATTATGAAAGTTGCTTTTTAGTATAATGTATTTCCTTTCTGTGATCCTTTATTATCTCACCCAATGCTTATGAACAAAATAAAGCTTTTAGTCAACATATAGTATAAGTGATGATAAAACCTTGTGATGAGAAACTTGAGCTAGAGTCTCTATTCCTAGAAAGTTGCATGATGAATGGGAACCGATTATTAAAATAAAGCTTAAATAATATAAATGGAATGCTTTGTGTGACCTTGGTGCTGGTGTTTGGACTATACCTAAATCTCTTTGTGATGTGCTTGGTCTCACCAATATTCAAGATTGTTCCCTTAACTTGCATCATGCGGATTCTACCATTAAGAAACCTTGGGTAGAATAAATGATATGCTTATTATTGCAAATAAAAATTATGTTCCTATAGATTTCATTGTTCTTGATATCGAACGCAAACCAACTTGTCCAATAATACTTGAAAGACCTTTCTTACAAACTATAGGTGCACTTATTGATATGAAAGAGGGAAACATAAGGTACAAATTTCAATTATAGAAAGGGATGGAACACTTCCCTAGGAATAGAATTAAACCACCTTATGAATCAATCAGGAGAGCTACTTTGGGTGGAGTGTCAAAGATGACAACACTTGAATCATATGAATTATGCCTAGTTAGGGGCATAAAACAATAGCGCTAGTTGGGAGGACACCCAATAGTTATCTTATCTTTTTTTCTTTTTTAATTTCTATTTGTTTTTAATAACATGATTATTTCTACTGTAATGATTGTGTCTTTGTGATTAAATTAGTGTTTCTACCAAGTAAAAGCTTTGGGATGACTTGCATGGTGAGTAGAATCGATACGGTGCAAAAATAGGAACTTTAGCGTGCAGTGCAGAATTTCTCCGATTTCACTGGAACGTCTTTCTGGGCTAAAATTTTCATACAGTATTTCGGTACAAATTCCCAGGTTGTCCTATTTTTCAGAATTGTTTGAGTTACAAAGTATGGTTTCTTTACAAATCATAACAAATTGTTCTCTTTTAGACAGATTGCGTTTTTTGCTTGCATAGTTTCCTTATTTTGATGATGCTATGGATTGTATTGGGGGGTATACACATGGAGAAATTAGAATATAGTGACTTATGCAATAATAAAATAAGAATCAATTTATAATAGTACCTAAAGTATTTGATATGTTTATACTAATGGATCTCATGAAGGTTTCTATTGAGTTTTCTTTGCTGGAGTTTTGAAGTTTTGAGTACTATCACTATGGATGAAGGTATATGGAGCAACAAGATCCTAAGCTTGGGGATGACCAACGCACCCCAAGTAATATTCTCGGAATACTGAAGCGTCTAAGCTTGGGGATGCCCTGGAAGGCATCCTCTCTTTCGTCTCAATCCACCGGTATGTCACTTGCAGCTATATTTTTATTCATCACACTACTGGAATCAGCAAATTTGCCACCAGCCAGTTATTTGCCGTCAGCTAGCGGACGGCAAAGAAGCTCTTTGCCATCCGTTTATAGAAAACGGGCGGCAAACAACTAGCTGACGGCAAAGAACCTCTTTGCCATCAGCCACTTCTTTGTCGTCTGCTAGTGGATGACAAAGGATATTTGCCATCCGCTAGCAGACGACAAAGAGGGAGGTGGTCCCACTGACGAGAACCACTAACGGCCTATGTGGTTTCTTTGCCGTCCGCTGGCAAACGGTAAACAAACTTAGGTCTTTGCCGTCTGCTAGTGGACAGCAAAGAAACCATGTAGGCCGGCAAAGAAAAAGTTGCTTTGCCGTCCGCTGGCAGACGGCAAAGATCCTTAGGTCTTTGCCGTCTGCCAGCAGACGGCAAAGCACGCCGTTAACCCCTTAACGGCCATAAGCTGCCACATGTGCCGTCCATGGTCTTTGCCATCAGTTGGCGGACGACAAAGACCGAAGGATCTTTGCCGTCTACCAGTAGACAGCAAAGCGCCCTTTACCGTAGCTTATTCAGTCGGACGGTTGGCCGTCTGCTGGCCGACGGAAAACCCTTTGCCATTCGCCATGCATGCCTTTGCCGTCCGGGATGGCTGACGGCAAAGTTGCTAATTCCTGTAGTGTCACATGATATGAATTTTGCTTGGAGCGTCATTTGTTTTAGTTTGTTTTTGTCTTAGTTTTCCACAATCATTGTTTGCTTGACACACCTACTTGAGATATTTACAAAATCACCATGGTTTATTAGAATACTTTTTGTGCTTCACTTATATCTTTTGAGCTAAGCAGTTGCTTTACTACTTCACTTATACCTTTTAGAGCATGGTGGCATGTTGATTTTAAAGAAATAATTGGACTATCTTCCATCACTTCTATTTGTTTTAGAGATAATACAAAGTGACGGTAATTTTCATGGGTTATAAAACTAGTCCAAAAATAATAGGTATTCAAAGAGTGCATAATCAAGACTTTCATGTAGCACATAAAATAGAAATCTTGAGTTAACGATATTAATGTGGTAATGTGAATGGGCATGCATGCATGATTACTAAATAGTAATAATATTGTGAATTAGAGGTTTTCAACTTGATTTTCAACTAAATATTTTATAGCATGGTGATGATGTGTGAGCATTCTTATTCCTAGTTGAAATCCTAGTGTTGTTTGAGTCGGTGGCGCGGGTGGTGAACTCCTCCCAACCTCCTCCCTAGGGGCATACAATTAGTACTTTACTACGAGAGAGCTAATAAAATCTTGCAATAAATATGTGTGTTCTTTATGACTAATGTGAACCCATGGATATACGCACTCTCACCACTTCATATTTTTTAGCCTCTTCGATACCGTGCATTTCCCATTCTCACCTCGAGGATCGATGCAACCTTCGCCGGTACTGTCGTGGCAACGAACACCTATGGGATCACAACGACCCCTTTTGGTTCTGCGAGGGGGGGGGAGGATCGCACAAAGAGCTGGTCTGATGAACAACATGCAGGGATCTTTACCCAGGTTCAGGCCACACGAATGCGTAAAACCCTACTCCTGCTTCATTGTATTGAGAGTGGTCTTAGGGTTCTAGATACAAGAGCGCTATGAGCAGCTGCCATGTATGTGAGCGAGAAAGTCCCAAAATTCGAGAAGTCAAAAGTCGAAAAGTCCTCTAGCGTATCGCCCTGGGCCTCTGATGTCTACTATGCAACTTTATTCTTGAAGACACATGTTGGGCCTCCAAGTGTAGAGTATTGTAGGACAGTAGCAATTTTCTCTCAAGTGGGTGACCTAAGGTTTACCAATCCATGAGAGGTGTAGGATGAAGATGGCCTCTCTCAAATGACCCTGCAACCAAATACAAGAAATCTCTTGTGTCCCCAACATACCCAATACAATGGCAAATTGTATAGGTGCACTAGTTCGACAAAGTGTAATATGGATGGTAGAAATATAATTTTATAATCTGAACAAATAAAAACATCAAGGTAGCAAATAACAAAAGTAAGCACAAACGATATTGCAATGATTAAAAATGAGGCCTAGGGTCCGTACTTTTGAGAGTGCAATCTCTCAACAATGCTAACATAGTTGGATCGTATAACCATCCCTCAACATGTAACGAAGAATCACTCCAAAGTTCCTATCTAGCGGAGAACATAAGAAGAATTTTTTTGTAGGGTACGAAACCACCTCAAAGCTATTATTTCCATTCAATCTATCCTAGAGTTCATACTAAAATAACAGAAGCTATTCTTTACGATCCATCTAATCAAGAGTTCGTACTAAAAACACCAAATAAATTCAGATTCAGAATACTCAATCCAACACAAAGAACTTCAAGGAGTGCCCCAAGATTTCTACCAAAGAAACAAAGACAAGAACGTGCATCAACCCCTATGCATAGATTACCCCAATGTCACCACAGGAATCTGCAAGTTGAATGCCAAAATACATATCAAGTGAATCAATATGATACTCCATTGTCACCACGAGTATTCAATTGCAAGACCTATATTAAATGTTCTCAAATCCATTAAAGTATTCAATCCGATAACAACGAAACCTCATAGGGAAAACTCAATTCATCACAATAAGAGTATAGAGGGGAGAAACATCATATGATCCATCTATGTTAACAAAGCCCATGATATATTAAGATCGTGACATCTCAAGATCATGAGAGAGAGATTAAACACATAGCTACTAGTACAAACCCTCAGCCCCGAGGGTGGACTACTCCCTCTCATCGTGGTGGCCGTCGGGATGATGAAGATGGCCACCAGTGATGATCTCCCCCTCCGGTAGGGTGCCAGAACGGGCTCCCAATTGGTTTTTGGTGGCTATAGAGGCTTGCGGCATCGGAACTTCTGATCTAGGGATACCCCGAAGGGTTTCGGAATATTTGGGAATTTATAGTGCAAAGATGGGGTGCGGGAGGCCATCGAGGTGAGCACAACCCACCTGGGCGCGCTAGGGGGGCCTGGCGTGCCCTGGTGGGTTGTGCCCCCCTCGGGGCACCCCCCAGGTGCAGCTCTTGCCATTGGGTTCCTTCTGGTCCAAAAAAATCTCCAAAAAGTTTCGTGGTGTTTGGACTCTGTTTGATATTGATTTCCTACGACGTAAAAAACAAGCAACAAACAACAAGTGGCACTGGGCACCGGGTCAATAGGTTAGTCCCAAAAAATGATATAAAGTTGCTATAAAATTATAGATATGTTGGAGACGTATCAGAATCCCCAAGCTTAATTCCTACTCGTCCTCGAGTAGGTAAATGATAAAAGAAATAATTTATGAAGTGTGAATGCTAGCAAAGTGCATAAGTTTGATCAATGATAATTTCAATCACTTTTACTAGCATCATAATAGCAATTCTTTCTTATAAAACTTCTCATGTTAAAGTAGCAACCAATTCACATGTTAAGGTTCAAACCATGAATTCTCTTGAAACTCAATAACCTATGTTCTTAGTCACCAACCAATTGCAATTCAACTTATTCAATAGAGTTTAAGTAAGAGCTCCACATACTCAACCATCATATAGTCTTTTATGATTGCTAACACTCACAGCGTACACATGAGCAAAATGTTTCAGTCAGACACATAGAAAGATAGGGCCTTATTGTTTTGCCTCACAACGTATTCACCTCAAGGGTGATGTCAACAATAATAACTCATGCTACCCATATTCAACTGGACATATGTGCCTAGATCTTTCCTCACCACATGATGCTTGCCAAAGGAGAAAAATAAAAAGGAATAGAGAGAAAACTTTGACTCCTTGCATAAAAGTAAATACTGAAAAGTAAAAGATAGGCCCTTCGAAGAGGGAAGAAGAGGTTGCCATGCGCTTATTTGTTTGTATGCTCAACCCCTTAGTGCAAAATAACGTCACATTATATTGCCCCTTATGATAGCAACCTTTATTATGCAGTCCGTCGCTTTTATTACTCTGCCATCACAAGTTTGTACAACGCTCAATTTTCTCTTACTCTAAATGATCTAACACTTTTAGAATCAATTTTATTGCCTTATTGCACCGATGACAACATACTTGAAGGATCTTGATCAATACTTAGGTAGGTATGGTGGAATATTGAAAATGAGATTTGGGTTTAAGGGTTTTTGGATGCACAAGTAGTATCTCTACTTGGTGGGGAATTTTTGGCTAACAAAGATGGGGGGCAAGCACCAGATGTTGAAGGATATATGACAATATAACTTCTATGTGAATATGAACAAACATAAATCATTACATTGTCTTCCTTGTCCAATGTCAAATTTTTTGTCATATAATATTTTGATGGGGGCTCACAATCACAAAAGATTTCTAGGATAGTGTATCCGCATGTGAAAGTTATCTTCCTTATACTAATTATTCGTGAATTGCTTGTATGACCAATATTGTGATTGTCAAGCCTCAAAATATTTCACTTTATAAACCCAATGTGAAGCTACCACTAGGCATGATATGGTTTCAAGTTCATGACATTCAATTTATTCGACATTTACTCATAGGATATAAGTGAAGCACAAGAGTAAATGACATAGAAAAGAGCTTCGTTGATGATGGGATGTGAATGCCGCTTACTTAGCCTCCCAGGCAAATACTTGAGGATGAATTTCATTTAAAAACTTTAAGATCTAATTATTTTTTTAAAAAAGCAAGCAAAACAAAACAAAATAACATTTCAAGAATAGCACACATCATGTGAAGAAGCAAAGACTTAGGATCAACCGATACTAACTCATAATTGTTGATGAAGAAAGGTGGGATGCCTACTGGGGCATCCCCAAGCTTAGATGCTTGATACTTCTTGAAATATTATCTTGGGATGCCTTGGTAATCCCCAACCTTGAGCTTTTGTTTCTCCTTAAGTCCTTTCATATCACAGTTTACCTAATACTGGAAACTTCATCCACACAAAACTCAACAAGAACTCATGAGATAAGTTAATATAAACTAATGCAAAAACCTTATCATTTTGTACTGTAGAAAATCACTAAAATTATTATTAAAAATAAAACTAAACGCCTATGCATATTTAATACTCCTATCCTAAAATAGAATCATTAAATAAGCAAACATACGCAAACAATGCAAACATAACAGCAATCTGCCAGAACAGTATAGTCTGTAAAGAATGCAAGTGTATCCACAATTATTCAACTTTAAAAATTCTGAAAATTTAACACAATGTAGAAAATTTATCATAGCTTATTTTCAAAAAAAGTTCAACAATTTATCACATTCTAACTTTTCTAGGGAATTTTTGCAACAACGATAAACTTCTGTTTTCAAACAGCAACATGTAGACTTGCAAAATAAGTATGGTAAAGGCTATCCTTGCCATTTTTATTGAAAATGAAGATGCAAAACATTATTCTAAATAACGGAAAGCCAATCCTAGTAAAGTAAAATGACACTCCAAGCAAAACACATATCATGTGACGAATAAAAATATAGCTCCAAGTGAGGTTACCGATAATGTTGGATACGAAAGAGGGGATGCCTTCCGGGGCATCCCAAAGCTTAGTTGCTTGGATATTCCTTGAATGTTACCTTGGGGGTGCCTTGGTCATCCCCAAGCTTAGGGACTTGTCCCTCCTTATTCTACTCATATCGATATCTAACCCAAAACTTGAAAACTTCAATCACACAAAACTTAATGGAACTTCGTGAGATGAGTTAGTATGATAAAGAGCAAACCATTCACTTTGGTACTGTGAAGACAGGGTCCATAATTTTTGTCACACAATGACTACCGTATCATATCATTTCCAAAATTAATATTGAGTAATATAAGCCATAGAAACTAGATAACAAGCAAATTATGCATTGAAAACAGAATCTTTCAAAAACATAACAGTTTGTAAAGATCTGAATTGCTCTCATACTTCTGCAACTCTAAAAATTCTGACAAATTAGGAAAGCGTAGGTAATTTGTGTAGCAATCATCTGTAGAAATATCAGGTCAAAATCACGTTCCAGTGAATTATAGAAATTCTGGGCCGCCTCCGAGGTGGCGAGGGAGCCCAAGACCTCCTCGAGCGTCTTCTCAAGGCGGGTCACCTCGTCTTGAAGGGCGGCGGTCCTCAGGGCGGCGTCAGCCGCCTCCTTGACGGCTGCCTCCCGGGCCACCACCTCCTTTGCCGCTTCGGCCTTGATCTGGTCCCGGGCCGCCTCCCCGTCAACCAGCAGCACGGCCAGCCGGTCCGTCTCCTAACGGCCGCCTGGACATCCCGCGCCAGCCGGCCCCGTTCGGCTACAAGCTCGGCCTTCTCCCCCCGGAGGGTAGCCAGCTCGCCTGCAAGACGCAACCAACATCAACCGATTCCCGGGGGCTACATGCCACTCCTACAAGGTGCAACCTACCTTGCACACACGCTAGCTCCTCCTCCAGGCGGTAGAACCCATGTTTTCCGTGGTCATGGATGGCGACCACTTCCGCAAACAGCTTCTGCCATAGAGAAGCTCCCTCCTATCGCAAGAAAGGAGGGCAAGGGACAAGACATGCTCAAAGGAGATCCGGCCCGGCTGCCCGGCAGCCGGTCAGCCGGCCCGCATCTCGGGAGCTACCCCTAGTGGGTGTGCACGCGCGCCCCCGCTGAAAACTCTAAGGCGAGAGTGTCGGCTTACCTCTACACGCTGAAGGGCGGCGTCAGCTGCCTCCCCAAACCGGGCCAGCTCCTGCCGGCACCGGTCCAGGACACTGCCTAAGTCCGCGAAGGACGAGACAGGGCCGCCTGCTTGGGGGGCCAGTAGAGACGGCGCGCTCGCCAGCGCTTCCCAGTCCCGGATGACCTCCTGCATCGACCATAGGGCCCTTTGGGCCAAGACGCCGCTGCGGCTTGGGCTCGCCGCGACTCCAGCCGCCGGGGGCGGGTAAATGACGGCAAGGGACCGAGAGTCGCCTCCCATCACCTCCCCCCCACCGGGTGCCACAGCCGCCTCTTCTCCTGGCCACTCCGCGTGTCAGTCGTGTCGGAAGGTACCTCCACTTCCATGGCCGCTGTCTCCGGCAGCGCCTCCGGCGCTATCTCCGGGACCACCGAAGCTTCCGGCATGACGACCCAGGCCGGCTTGGCCGCAGGAGGGGTCACCTCCGGCACCTCAGGCCGGGTCACCTCGGGAGCCGGCTCTGTCGTTGCCTCCCACACCGGGGCCGTTTCCTGCACGGGCGGAGGCGCTGCTGTATCCATGGCCGCCTCCCGCGGCTCGCTCGACGGTGGCCTCGACATGCGGGCAGACTCCGCAGCCGAGTCCATCGCCCGTGGGGGGTCCGCTGACCCCCTCCGCCTCCGTCCGCTTGAGGTCCCGGAGTGCATGGCCCCTCCTTGCGTACCGGACCGGGAGTCTCGCAGCTCCATGAGCCTCCTCTTTTCCTCCCGCTGGCTGGCCGCATGCTCGCGGGCCAGCCGGCCGGGGGTGTCTGTCATCCCCCCTGCCGGCTCCTCATCTTGGAGCTCGATGGGGTCACTTCAGCATCCCAAAAACCGGTCATTAACAGGCTCGCAAGGCAAAAGCAAAAAACTCGCACAGAAATGAAACTTACACGATAACAAGGGGTAGGGCCCGCTTGGTACGTGGCGGCGGCTTCCGCGCGGCCACCTTCGCCCGCTTCGGGCTGGGCGGTGAGGCCCCCGGCCCCCCGTGAGCCAACCTCTTCCCTTGGCCGGCCGCTTTGGCTGCCGGGCCTCGAGTCGGCCGCTCCTTGCTCCCCTGGTCCTAGCATGCCGCGGGAGGAGGTCTGTCTAGAATCATCAAATCATCATCATCATCGTCATCATCATCATCGTCGTATGTCCAGTCCCAGATGGAGGGGGCAAGAGGGAACTCACCCGCTCCGTTGGGTTCCCTGAGTGCGCCGGACCCTTCGGCCCTACCTAGAGCGCCGCCCCGCGGATCCGCCGGCTCGTCGCCCACCCCCCGAGGAGTCCACTCCTTCCTCCGTGGGGCCTCCCGTCTAGAAGTCTCGAGAGTCGGAGTCCTCGCGCTCCGCCTCAAAGATCTGCGGGTGCGGGCCGTCCGACGTGTTCTGTCGCACCAGTAGCTGCGGTCAGCACTTCAACATAAGTTCTCTAGCCGGCTATCAGCTGGGGAATACCAAACGAAAAAGAGTCGCTTCGACGAGAAAACTCACCAGGGGATCCCGGTTTATCTGGTCGAACGGCTCCATGCCGAAGGACCACGAGGCGGGCTTCAGCTTCAATGTCGTGAGGGCGTTCACCTACTTTGCCACCTGAGCCAGCGTCAGCTCGACGGTGGACTGCCGTCAGGGTTCATGCCGGCTGGACATGTCGCAGATTCGGTGCGGCCTCATCTGCAGGGGCGACACCCGACGCGAGACGAAGGCCGCCACTAGGTCGGCGGCAACCAGCCCCTCGGCACTCTTCAGCTGCAAGAGCCGGGCGAGCTCGTCCAGGGCCACGCCACGCAGAGCAGGTCCCTACGAGTTCTGCTGGGAGGACTGTCGATCCTCCAACAGTGGCAGTCGGATGTAGTCCGTCCTCAGGTTGACGTTCTTCACATAGAATAACGACCGGTGCCACCACTTGATGGACTCGATCAGAGAGAGAGGGGGAAAGCAAGCAATGGCACGGCAGCACACCACCGTTCCCCCACATGCATCGCTCTTCAAAGATTTGAGATAGAAGAGGGCGTTGAAGAACTTGAGAAAGGAGAGGATGCCGAGGTAACCCTTGCACAACGTCACGAAGGCGGAGACGTACAAGATTGAATTCAGCACGAGGTTATGCGGCTGGAGGTCGAAAGTATCAAGAAGAAGGCGGAAAAAGCGACTAACCGAGAGCCCGAAGCCCCAAGAGAAGTGCTAGAGGAACACGACGTGTTCCCCTGGCCGCAACACCGGCGCTATCTTGTCGCCCGGCATGCGGGCGGCCACCCGCTCCGCCAACGGCAACATACGCGCGCGGCGTAGCTCGACGATGTCCGCCTCAAGAGAAATGCTTGTATGACCAATATTGTGATTGTCAAGCCTCAAAAGATTTCACTTTCTAAACCCAATGTGAAGCTACCACTAGGCATCATATGGTTTCAAGTTCATGAAATTCAATTTATTTGACATTTACTCATAGGATATAAGTGAAGCACAAGAGTAAATGACATAGAAAAGAGCTTCGTTGATGATGGGATGTGAATGCCGCTTACTTAGCCTCCCAGGCAAATACTTGAGGACGCATTTCATTTAAAAACTTTAAGATCTAATTATTTTATTAAAAAGCAAGCAAAACAAAACAAAATAACATTTCAAGAATAGAACACATCATGTGAATAAGCAAAGACTTAGGATCAACCGATACTAACCCATAATTGTTGATGAAGAAAGGTGGAATGCCTACTGGGGCATCCCCAAGCTTAGATGCTTGATACTTCTTGAAATATTATCTTGGGATGCCTTGGGAATCCCCAACCTTGAGCTTTTGTTTCTCCTTAAGTCCTTTCATATCACAGTTTACCTAATACTGGAAACTTCATCCACACAAAACTCAACAAGAACTCGTGAGATAAGTTAGTATAAACTAATGCAAAAACCTTATCATTCTCTACTGTAGAAAATCACTAAAATTATTATTAAAACTAAAACTAAATGCCTATGCATATTTAATACTCGTATCATCAAATAGAATCATTAAATAAGCAAACATATGCAAACAATGCAAACATAACAGCAATCTGCCAGAACAGTATAGTCTGTAAAGAATGCAAGTGTATCCACACTTATTCAACTTTAAAAATTCTGAAAATTTAACAGAATGTAGAAAATTTATCATAGCTTATTTTCGAAGAAAGTTCAACAATTTATCACATTCTAACTTTTCTAGGGAATTTTTGCAACAACGATAAGCTTCTGTTTTCAAACAGCAACATGTAGACTTGCAAAATAAGTATGGTAAAGGCTATCCTTGACATTTTTATTGAAAATGAAGATGCAAAACATTATTCTAAATAACGGAAAGCAAATCCTAGTAAAGTAAAATGATGCTCCAAGCAAAACACATATCATGTGACGAATGAAAATATAGCTCCAAGTGAGGTTACCGATAATGTTGGCTACGAAAGAGGGGATGCCTTCCGGGGCATCCCAAAGCTTAGTTGCTTGGATATTCCTTGAATGTTACCTTGGGGGTGCCTTGGTCATCCCCAAGCTTAGGGACTTGTCCCTCCTTATTCTACTCATATCGATATCTAACCCAAAACTTGAAAACTTCAATCACACAAAACATAATGGAACTTCGTGAGATGAGTTAGTATGATAAAGAGCAAACCATTCACTTTGGTACTGTGAAGACAAGGTCCATAATTTTTGTCACACAATGACTACCGTATCATATCATTTCCAAAATTAATATTGAGTAATATAAGCCATAGAAACTATATAACAAGCAAATTATGCATTGAAAACAGAATTTGTCAAAAACATAACAGTTTGTAAAGATCTGAATTGTTCTCATACTTCTGCAACTCTATAAATTCTGACAAATTAGGAAAGCGTAGGTAATTTGTGTAGCAATCATCTGTAGAAATATCAGGTCAAAATCACGTTCCAGTGAATTATAGAAATTCTTGGCCGCCTCCGAGGTGGCGAGGGAGCCCGAGACCTCCTCGAGCGTCTTCTCATGGCGGGTCACCTCGCCTTGAAGGGCGGCGGTCCTCAGGGCGGCGTCAGCCACCTCCTTGACGGCTGCCTCCAGGGCCACCACCTCCTTTGCCGCCTCAGCCTTGATCTGGTCCCGGGCCGCCTCCCCGTCAACCAGCAGCATGGCCAGCCGGTCCGTCTCCTGACGGTTGCCTGGACGTCCCGCGCCAGCCGGCCCCGTTCGGCAACAAGCCCGGCCTTCTCCCCCCGGAGGGTAGCCAGCTCGCCTGCAAGACGCAACCAACATCAACCGATTCCCGGGGGCTACATGCCACTCCTACAAGGTGCAACCTACCTTGCACACACGCCAGCTCCTCCTCCAGGCAGTAGAACCCATGTTTGCCGCGGTCGTGGATGGCGACCGCTTCCGCAAATAGCTTCTGCCACAGAGAAGCTCCCTCCTGTCGCAAGAAAGGAGGGCAAGGGTCAAGACATGCTCAAAGGAGATCCGGCCCAGCTTCCCGGCAGCCGGTCAGCCGGCCCGCATCTCGGGAGCTACACCCAGTGGGTGTGCTCGCGCGCCCCCGCTGAAAACTCTAAGGCGAGAGTGTCGGCTTACCTCTGCACGCTGAAGGACGGCGTCAGCCGCCTCCCCAAACCGGGCCAGCTCCTGCCGGCACCGGTCCAGGACACTGCCTAAGTCCGCGAAGGACGACACTGGGCCGCTTGCTTGGGGGGCCAGTAGAGACGGCACGCTCGCGAGCGCTTCCCAGTCCCGGATGACCTCCTGCATCGACCATAGGGCCCTTTGGGCCAAGACGCCGCTTCGGCTTGGGTTCGCCGCGACTCCAGGCGCCGGGGGCGGGTAAATGACGGCAAGGGACCGAGAGTCGCCTCCCGTCACCCCCCCCCACCGGGTGCCACAGCCGCCTCTTCTCCTGGCCACTCCGGCGTGTCGGTCGTGTCGGAAGGTACCTCCACTTCCATGGCCGCTGTCTCCGGCAGCGTCTCCGGCGCTATCTCCGGGACCACAAAAGCTTCCGGCATCACGACCCAGGCCGGCTCGGCCCGAGGAGGGGTCACCTCCGGCACCTCAGGCTGGGTCACCTCGGGAGCCGGCTCTGTCGTTGCCTCCCACACCAGGGCCGTTTCCTGCACGGGCGGAGGCGCTGCTGTATCCATGGCCGCCCCTCGCGGCTCACTCGATGGTGGCCTCGACATGCGGGCAAACTCCGCAGCCGAGTCCATCGCCCGTGGGGGGTCCGCTGACCCCCTCCGCCTCCGTCCGCTTGAGGTCCCGGAGTGCATGGCCCCTCCTTGCGTACCGGACCGGGAGGCTCGCAGCTCCATGAGCCTCCTCTTTTCCTCCCGCTGGCTGGCCGCATGCTCGCGGGCCAGCCGGCCGGTGGTGTCCGTCATCCCCCCTGCCGGCTCCTCATCTTGGAGCTCGATGGGGTCACTGCAGCATCCCAAAAACCGGTCATTAACCGGCTCGCAAGGCAAAAGCAAAAAACTCGCACAGAAATGAAACTTACACGATAACAAGGGGTGGGGCCCGCTTGGTACGTGGCGGCGGCTTCCGCGCGGCCACCTTCGCCCGCTTCGGGCTGGGCGGCGAGGCCCCCGGCCCCCCGTGAGCCAACCTCTTCCCTCGACCGGGCTCTTTGGCTGCCGGGCCTCGAGTCGGCCGCTCCTCGCTCCTCCGGTCCTAGCGTGCCGCGGGAGGAGGTCCGTCTAGAATCATCAAATCATCATCATCGTCGTCGTCTGTCCAATCCCAGATGGAGGGGGCAAGAGGGAACTCACCCGCTCCGCTGGGTTCCCTGACTGCGCCGGACCCTTCGGCCCTACCAGGAGCGCCGCCCCGTGGATCCGCCGGCTCGTCGCCCACCCCCCGAGGAGTCCACTCCTTCCTCCGGGGGGCCTCCCGTCTAGAAGTCTCGAGAGTCGGAGTCCTCGCGCTCCGCCTCAAAGATCTGTGGGTGCGGGCCGTCCGGCGTGTTCTGTCGCACCAGTAGCTGCGGTTAGCACTTCAACATAAGTTCTCTAGCCGGCTGTCAGCCGGGGAATACCAAACGAAAAAGAGTCGCTTCGACGAGAAAACTCACCAGGGGAGCCCAGTTTATCTGGTCGAACGGCTCCATGCCGAAGGACCACGAGGCGGGCTTCAGCTTCAATGCCGTGAGGGCGTTCACCTACTTTGCCACCTGAGCCAGCGTCAGCTCGACGGTGGACTGCCGTCAGGGGTCATGCCGGCCGGACATGTGGCAGATTCGGTGCGGCCTCATCTGGAGGGGCGACACCCGTCGCAAGACGAAGGCCGCCACTAGGTCGGCGACAACCAGCCCCTCGGCACTCTTCAGCTACGAGAGCCGGGCGAGCTCGTCCAGGGCCACGCCACGCAGGGCAGGTCCCTACGAGTTCTGCTGGGAGGACTGTCGATCCTCCAACAGTGGCAGTCGGATGTAGTCCGTCCTCAGGTTGACGTTCTTCACATAGAATAACGACCGGTGCCACCCCTTGATGGACTCGATCAGAGAGAGAGGGGGAAAGCAAGCAATGGCACTGCAGCACACCACCGTGCCCCCACACGCATCGCTCTTCAAAGATTTGAGATGGAAGAGGGCGTTGAAGAACTCGAGAAAGGGGAGGATGCCGAGGTAACCCTTGCACAACGTCACGAAGGCGGAGACGTACAAGATTGAATTCAGCCCGAGGTTATGCGGCTGGAGGTCGAAAGTATCAAGAAGAAGGCGGAAAAAGCGACTAACCGAGAGCCCGAAGCCCCAAGAGAAGTGCTAGAGGAACACGACGTGTTCCCCTGGCCGCAACACCGGCGCTATCTTGTCGCCCGGCATGCGGGCGGCCACCCGCTCCGCCGACGGCAACATACGCGCACGGCATAGCTCGACGATGTCCGCCTCGACCACAAAGGAACCAGCCCAACTGCCTTCGCGCCCATCAGCTATCACGGCGGTGGTGCGGTGTGTGGGCCCGAGCGCGGGCTCGGGTGCGATGGTGTGCGAAGAAAGGAAAGAGGCGACGACGAAAGCAGGGTAGCAAGGAGGCAAGTGGGGCGCAGGTACCTTCGCCTCCTGCCCTTCCTCCCCTTTTATAGGGGAGGCCATGACCGGGGGACATGGGATAGTCTGCGCCCACTCCTCCTGGAAATTCCACGCGCGTGGGTGGCCCCGGGCCGTAACGGCCTCTTCGGGGTGCAGAGGATCCTGTCCTGCGCCCCGAGGCCTACGAGGGCTACGCCTGGGTCCTACCGGGCTAGGCCTGGGCGACCTCCCATCTCCCCGCGTGCGTGGGACCCACGACATCATTACTCGCCACTTGGCGTGCCGTGTGCCAACGCAGGACCCGGGGCGGTACGCCAGAACCCGAGGGATCGGATCCACCGACCGACCCGGCTGCCCATTCGCCTTCGAGCCGGGGGCGGCTGGTGCTGAGGGGAAGCCGCCGGCTCCCCACCGTCCGCCAGACGTGGGCTCCCGCCGACTTCTGGGGCTACTGACGGGGTTTATACCCCTAGGTAGGCCAAAGCAGCGGGGTCTTCCCCTTTTCCGCTTCGAAGAAAAACTACGCGGCCGGCTGGACGTGGCCGGTTGGAGGACATTCAGCGCAAGTCAGTGTCGGCTGGCGCCCCGGCCGTCTGATCAAGGAACCGGTTGGGTCCTCGGCCCGCTGGGCGCGGCCGGCTGCCCACGGGCCGGCTCTTCCGTTGATATCGGGAGGGACATGCCTCGTCTCGTCCCTCTGCATGTAGGTACGACGACGCGACGTGGCCGGCACGACGGGCGGCCCTATGGCTACTGTGGTCGCTTACGCACCGCATCGCATGGCTACAGTCCAACCGTCCTGGCCGCTGACCTCGGTGAGCGCGACCGGGCAAGGGAACAGTGCTGGCACACCCTCGCCACTCGATTACCTGTCCCGATGTGGCTATAGTGCCGGCCGGCTGGCACTAGGCGCTGCCCCCCGGGCGGCCCGTGTCGCAGTATGTGGGCAAGGGCCAATCACAGAGCCGGCTGGCGGGCCCCAACGAGAGATGGGACTGCTCGACTGGTGGGCCCCGCCCACAACAATACGACACGAGTGTCGGGACCCTCTGGCTAGACGGAGAGACTGCCTGCCGGGTCCCCCCACCATTGTACTTATGACATATTGTAAGAGCCGGGGGATTGGCCTATAAAACCCCTCGAGCCCCCCATGCAACGGGGACGGACGAATGATCATAGACACGCATCCACAGAACTCTCATTCCCTCCTCTAGTAGCGGAGGAGGATGAGCCGGCTGCTCCTTCTTCCTCCTCTAGACACAGCTCCAGGAGCATCCTTGTACACATATCCATCCATCCAACTAGACCAAGCAGGACTAGGGGTGTTACCTCCCATGGAGGGCCCTGAACCTGGGTACATCGTGTGTAACCACCGCTTGTGCCCAATCTCGCACCCGGAGCCCGTCGACGTCCTCCGGCCCCAACCACTCACGATAAGCCACCCCATGGCATCTACCGTGAGAAAACGACGACAAGTATAGCAAACATTATTATCATATTCTTCCAAGCAAGAGCTAAAAAGATTCTCAAGATCATAAGGGACATCATTGCCTTCCCAATCATAATCATTACAATAAGTAGTAGGTATCACAAAATCATACTCAATATCATCATCCTCCATCAACATATTTGATTCACTTTCATGAGGCACAATGGTGATAGGAGCAACATTATTTGGGAGAGATAGGTTTTTACCTCTATTCTTTCTTCTTTTCTTCTTCACCACATCATATGTGGGTTTATTGATTTTTTTCAAACTTCTTGTTGAAGAGATTGATTGGACAGGAAGCTCCTCCTTGTTACCTGATTCATCATAATAAACACAAGGAGGGTATTTGGAAAAAATTTCCCTTTCATTAGTACTCTCTTCATATTCTATTTTTTTTTTCTCTTTAGATAGTTGGCAATATAAGGATTCTCAATGCAATTTACCACACAAAACATATAAATTTTCTCTAGATCAAAATTAAGAAATCTCTCGAGATTTGGAAAACCCTTAGTTATATGTTTCATTTCTTCATACCCCAAAAGAAGACTTAGCTCTTTATGATGCTCAAGGGTAATCAATTTGTCACAATTTTTGGACACGATTTGATCATGAAATAATTTGCATTGGAGATTTAAATGACCACATTCATTGCAAAGTTCACAAGGATGGCAAAAGAAATTACATCTTTCAGCACAATCATCTCTCCTCTCCTGCAACTTTTTCGTTTCTAAATATTTATGCTTCTTACAAAATCTATCTTCCCTTTTTGGTGTGCATTTGCACTCCTAAATCACTCCGCAAAAATTGACATGCTTATAAGAAACAATTTTGTAATGACTTGTGCAATCATCATTAACATTTTGGATAATCAAAGAATTCAAACTAACAACATTGCAATCATGCTCATCATTCAAATATTTGTGCCAAACATTTTATTGACTTCTTCTTCTAACAATTGAGCACAATTTTCTGATCCATCATTTTCAAGACAGATATTATAAAGATGATCAATAATATGATGCAACCTCAATTCCATTTCTTTTTGTAGTTTTCTTTAATAAAACAATCTGGTGATAAAACAAGAAACTAAAAGATTCGATTGCATGATCTAAAGATATACCTTCATGCACTCACCTCCCCGGCAACGGCGCCAGAAAAGAGCTTGATGTATACTATGCAACTTTATTCTTGTAGAGACGTGTTGGGATTCCAAGCGCCGAGTTTTGTAGGACAGTCGCAATTTTCCCTCAAGTGGATGACCTAAGGTTTATCAATCCGTTAGAGGTGTAGGATGAAAATGGTCTCCCTCAATCGACCCTGCAACCAAATACAAGAAATCTCTTGTGTCCCCAACACACCCAATACAATGGCAAATTGTATACGTGCACTAGTTCGGCAAAGTGTAATATGGATGGTAGAAATATATTTTTATAATCTGAATAAATAAAAACAGCAATGTAGCAAATAACAAAAGTTAACACAAACGATATTGCAATGATTGAAAATGAGGCATAGGGTCCGTACTTTCGCTAGTGCAATCTCTCAACAATGCTAACATAGTTGGATCATATAACCATCCCTCAACGTGCAACAAAGAATCACTCCAAAGTTCCTATCTAGCGGAGATCATAAGAAGAAATTGTTTGTAGGGTACGAAACCACCTCAAAGCTATTCTTTCTGTTCGATCTATCCTAGAGTTCGTACTAAAATAACAGAAGCTATTCTTTCCGATCGATCTTATCAAGAGTTCGTACTAAAACAACACCAAATAATTTCAGATACATAATGCTCAATCCAACACAAAGAACTTCAAGGAGTGCCCCAAGATTTCTACCGGAGAAACAAAGATAAGAACATGCATCAACCCCTATGCATATATTACTCAAATGTCACCGCGAGAATCCGCAAGTTGAATGTCAAAATACTTATCAAGTGAATCAATACAATACCCCATTGTCACCACGAGTATTCAATTGCAAGACATATGTTAAGTGTTCTCAAATCCATTAAAGTATTCAATCCGATAACAACGAAATCTCATAGGGAAAACTCAATTCATCACAAGAAGAGTATAGAGGGGAGAAACATCATATGATCCATCTATGTTAACAAAGACCATGATATATCAAGATCGTGACATCTCAAGATCACGAGACAGAGAGAGAGATTAAACACATGGCTACGAGGGTGGACTACTCCCTCCTCATCGTGGTGGCTGCCGGGATGATGAAGATGGCCACCAATGATGATCTCCCCCTTGGGTATGGTGCCGGAACGGGCTCCCGATTGGTTTTCGGTGGCTACAGAGGCTTGCGGCGGCGGAACTTCTGATCTAGGGCTACCTCGAAGGGTTTCGGAATATTTGGGAATTTATACTGCAAAGAGGGGGTGCGGGAGGCCACCGAGGTGGGCATAACCCACCTAGGCGCGCCAGGGGGCCCTGGTGGGTTGTGCCCCCTCGGGGCACTCCCCCTGCTGCAGCTTTGGCCCATTGGGTTCCTTCTGGTCCAAAAAAACTCCAAAAAGTTTCGTGGTGTTTGGACTCCGTTTGATATTGATATCCCGCGATGTAAAAAACAAGCGAAAAACAGCAACTAGCACTGGGTATTGGGTCAATAGGTTAGTCCCAAAAATGATATAAAGTTGGTATAAAATGATTATAAAACATCCAAGAATGGTAAAATAACAGCATGAATACTTCAAAATTATAGATACGTTGGAGACATCTCAGCCTCCTTTTTTACTCCAAAGAGGATCCCAACAGTGGTGTACAGTGCATACACGGGGTGTACAGAGCTAAAGTTCTATCATACCTAACACTGACGGGGTAGGACAGGCGCATTTGATGCACCGTAAGGCATCTCTGTCTGTCAGCGGGACGGGACAGGAGCCTGTCCCATCGGTGCCGCTTAGTTCCCTCCAACGTCGACTCCGCGACACGCGTCCAGGTGGATTGACACCTGCCCTGTGCGCTGGCGGTGTCTTGTCGGGGCCTTGCTTCGTCTGGGGGTTCAATAGCCCTCCCGGCAAGAACTTGCCGGTGATCTGGATCTTCTTGTGTTGGTATCTGGCATGTCCCTGATGGGCCTTTCTGCCAGGGTGGCTACTACTGCGTGGGCACGAGTAAGGGGCACCAGAGATCCCAAAACTCTAGTGCACCGATAGGAGCCCCGGGCCTAGGCCACACACGTGGCGAGACGCTGTTGGGCTAGGCCCAATCAGTGCACGAGCACGCGCGGCGGGGCCTTACAGTTGTGATCATAGCGCTCGATGTGCTTCCGCATGACGTCCATTGAATGCGGGTTGTGGGATACGTGCGCGGCGTAGCCGTTACAGCAGTGCGCCCGTGAAGCATTTTTATGTTAGCTTATTTTAGTAAAGTGACCGCCCCGCGCCTTCCCCATAAAAGAGGAAATTGCAGAGGTGCTGCTCATTTACCTCTCGCCATCTTTTTCTTCTTGTAGTCTGCATCTCCTTTCCATCTTTTTCTTCTCGTAATCTCCCCTAGGGGAGAAAGTCAAATAAAGATGTATTTAGGAAAAAAGTGATATCTTATGTAAATTTCACCCCATTTTGAATGAATGCATATTATCTTCCTTGTTAGACCTTTTTTGTGTATGGAACTTTCCCTATGCCTTTTTTTGGAAAAATCTTGTCGGCGTGCATAGTACTACCACGAGAGCTTCGAGGAACGGGTCCTTAGCGGCCTGCTGGCGGTGCTACTGCTGGCAAGATACCTTAGCGCCCTTGGTACAACCATTCAAGGTGTTGGTCTTGCTCGAAACAGAATAAGGGTGCAAGCGCTGTCACTTGAGTCATTGAGCGGACTCGAAAGGAAACAATGAGTGCAGGCACGGCCACTTAAGCCGTTGAGTGGTCCCGAATATGGTGAGGGTGCAGCCAATCACGACAAGGTTCCCATGCGTTCTGGTTTTCCATACAAAAGTCGGGATCGCCCAAGGAAAATAACTTCACGGCAAGGATTCACTTGGGGTTTTTGCAACTTATCTTTTTGTTGCCGTGCTCCCTCCGACATGTTTTTTTGGGACATCGCTCATAGGTACCCGTACCACCATTCCCCCTCTCCCCGACAAAGCTGCACGCGAGGTGTCCTTCTGTCCTTTGAGAAAAACAAAGAAGAGAAAATATGGGTATGGAACTTTGGCGGTCCGTTAGCCCTTGCCGGGTTTAAGTGCAATGCAATACATCATATAAGCTGACATAGTATTTGTGGCAAAGCCACCGTTCATCATGTTTGATACATGTTATACTTGATCATTGCACATCCTGGTACACTGTCAGAGGCATTCATATAGAGTCATATCATCTTATCAGTTTTTCATATCGAGTTGTAAGTAATAAAAGTGTGATGATCATCATTATTAGGGCACTGTCTTTGTGAGGAAAGGATTCTGGAGACAATGACTCCACCACAAGTCGGGATGAGACTCCGGACAAAAAAGAAAAAGAAAAAGAGAAAAAGAGTGAATAAAAAATGAGATAAGGGACAATGCTACTACCTCTTTTTTCCACATTTGTGCCTCAAAGTGGCACCATGTTCTTCATATAGAGAATCTCTTGTTTTGTCACTTTCATATGCTAGTGGGAATGTTTCATTATAGAACTTGGCTTGTATATTCCAATGGCGGGCTTCCTCAATTGCCCGAGGTCTTCATGAGCAAGGAAGTTGGATGCACACCCACTTAGCTTCAGTTGAGCTTTTGTATACTTATAGCTCTAGTGCATCAATTGCATGGCAATCCCTACTCCTCGCATTGATATCTATTGATGGGCATCTCCATAGCCCATTGATACGCCTAGTTGATGCGAGACTTTCTTCTCCACTTTTACCCCTTTGAGACCTACCACCAGTTCCACCTTCATGATATATCCATGATTCACACTCATATATTGCATGAGTAACAAAAAGCTAAACCGAGTTAAAAAGTATGATCCAATTGCTTGACTTGACACCGTGGTGCTTAACATTTGTATTTATGTGGTGAAGACAGAACCATGCTTTACTTATATGATAAAATGAATAGGGGGTTAACATTCTTTAAGGATCGTATATTTTGAAACTTGATGATTGTGTTACTTACGTTTTTTAATATTACTATGTTGATGTTTATTAATTCGTCGTTTCTCGATGATCAAACCTGCAATAGATTACATGTTGGGTAGAATGTTACATGAAAAATTCTGTTTTTATCATTTACCTCCTCAAGGACGAGCAGGAATTAAGTTTGGGGATGCTAATACGTCTCCAACGTATCTATAATTTTTGATTGATACATGCTATACTATTATCATTCAAGGATGTTTTTTGGGAAATTATATGTCAATTTATATATTTTTCAGCACTAGCGTATTAACCCAGTGCCAAGTGCCAGTTGCTGTTTTCTGCCTGTTTTTAGCTTTTCAGGTCTATAGTACCAAACAAAGTCCAATTTCCACAAAACTTTTTTATGATTTTTTTCTGGACCAAAAGAAGACCAGGAAGCTTTGGTAGAAGACCGGAGGCCGCACGAGGGATTGAGCACACAACAGGGCACACCTAGGGGGTGGTCGCGTCCTGATGTGTGGTGGCCCCCTCGTTTGCCTACTGACACCCCTCTATCGCCTAAAAATTATAATAAATCTCAAAAACCCTAGAGAGCCTCCCGAAACACTTTTTCCGCCACCGCAAGTATCTCTTTCTCCGTGTGCCCATTTGGAGCCTTGTTCCGCTACCCCGTCGGAGCGGGATCAACCACAGAGGGCCTCTACATCAACCTTGCTTCTCCTAAGGTGATGTGTGAGTAGTCTACCATAGACATATGTGGTCATAGTTAGTACCTAGATGGATATATCTCTCTCTCTCTTGATCTTCAATACAATGATCATCGCATCTTCGCTTTGATTTATCTGATGTAATTCTTTTCTGCGGTACGTTTGTTGGGATCAGATGAATTGTGAGTTAATGTTCAGATTATTCAGGATAAAAGATTTGAGTCTTATCTGAAATCTATTATGATCCTTATTTTCATGATTACTACAGCTTCGTAAATCTCTCCGATCTATTAAAATAGTTTTGCCAACTAGATTGATATTTCTTCAGTGCGAGGTGTGCATTGTAGTGGGTTCAATCTGGCGGTGCTTCATATCCTAGTGACAGAAAGGGACAACACACGTCTTTGTATTGTTGCCACTAAGAATACATAGGTACCGTTAGGTGCTATACAAATGGTTTTTAACGCCTTTCCGCGATGTAGTTCAGAACCGTCGCCTTGCATGTGTGGGCGATAGAGGTGGGGTCATCCCACACAACACTGAAACATCGTTTGCGATGGTGCAAGCGCCTGCTGACGACTTGCCTAACATAAACGTATGCGAAGTCACTACCTATCCCACATGCAACACTTTGATGTGACGTTTGTGGTCAAGCACACATCCGATACGGTGGCACAGATATATTCGTGTGCCATAGTTTTTCGGATCGCACACGCAAAACGTATGCCAATTGTCTGTTGATCGTCCTACATTACACATGCATGCAGGTTCATAACAGTTTGTGCTATTGAGGGAAAGCGCACTTAGTTACGGTGTGAAAACACGTGTGTGACAATGCACACATCCCACATGCAAAATATGCAACCGTGTGTTGTAAAGCTGATAATAACACACACTATTATTCAAACAATCATGCGTGACAGATGACACCATCGCACACGGTTTAATCGTTCTAGTTGTGTGCATTGTAATTTATTACCTAATAGCTTATTTTCGTTATTTTATTATTATAAATGGAAATTTCAAATTTTTTATTATGAAATGTGGATTTCACATCGACCAATACATACCCTAATTACAATGGTTCAATAACCAATGCATAAATCAAAGCCCAGTACATGTTCCATGGTTACATAGTTCGACAGAAGATTAAATATGATGAACAACAATATATAGTACTAGAGGTAGTAAAGGTGAAGAGAGAATTGTAAATTCTTTTGACTATCGATGGTGTTGAAGAAGCGGGATAACCATAATGTGCCCTCCGACATGCCAAAGGTGCGCACAACTTTTGTCCAACCCCTTGTGATGATCGCCTGTCCATCCTTCACCGCCTTTAGGAAGACTTCTAGACCATTATCATGGTAGCATGAATTATATACTATCACCTTTGTTGCCTCCACATAGGTCAGGTAGTTTTCTAGGTAATCTTGAGTAAATTCCTTCGAAACCACTGAAAAGAGACAACTTTCAAGTATTCATGTCTAATAGAGCAACTTGTTCTGGGCTGGAAAAGAAGACAACATGTTACTTACCATCCTAAAGTTCACTGATGTATTGGATAAAGTATAAATAAAGAGTTCAATTCCAATTAGATGTCTCTCTCCCTAACAAGTTTCCTTAGTTTCCTCACTGCTTGTTCATGTTTATCTCATTGCCCCATATGCAAAGGGTGTCGAAGCGTGAATCACTACCGCTGACATATGTACCTAGAAGCAACAAATAAATGTTAGAACATAAGCTGCAATTGCACAAATGATGTAAAATATTATTAGAAAATGGGATGTGACTAACCTCGATATAAAACAACAGCATCACGCATCGTAGCCCTACATAAGCACATAGAAAGGTGTGTTAAATACAACAGGGTTAACATCCACCAGTAATAGAAATTAACTAAATGAGAGTATCTCTGGTGATATTTTCATTGCGAGGAGTAGCACGGTAACAAAGGGATATGTGTTGGTGAAATTAAACTGGATGTGTTAACTTCAGAGTTTAGGCAACCTAACATAGTCATTAAAACTTGTACTAGTGAAACAGAAATTGACACAGTTAAACATCACAAGCCAATTCATACTTTGTAAATCGTAGTTGTTGGGGTACTTCAACTCGGCCAGAGCCCACACAAAGTCGGTGGCTAGGTGTTCCTGCTGGTCGCAACATGGATCAGTACCGCTAACATATGTACAAAAAAGCAACAAGTAAATGTTAGAAGCTAAACTACAACTGAAGAAATGATGTAAAATACTATAAGATATTGGGATGTGACTAACCTCGACGGTAAAAACCTCATCGTGCATTATGAAACTTCATAAATACATGGAAAGGCATGTCAATTACAAAATGGTTAACATCCACCAAAAATATCTGATGGTAATTGAAGGACATCATCTCTAGTGATATCTTCTTTGCGAAGAGTAGTGCGGTTCCGAATGGACAACATAACAAATGGATATAACTGTTCACTACAACAGGCTTAACATCAACCTACCATATGCATTGTAAGTTCGTAATTGGTATTGGTGAAATGGAACTAGATAGTTCATACTTGAACAACACAATGCGCATAACTGAAATGATCAACGAAGTGTCAACTATAGAGTACAGACAACCTAACATGGAAATTTAAACGTGTACCATTGAAACTAAAATTGACATGGTTAAACATTGCTATACTGGTATTCGTAAAAATGAACTGGACAGTTCATACTTGGTAAGTCCCGGGGGATAATTGCTTGGGGATTTCATCTTGGACAAAGCCCCAAGGTATTCTTGCAGGTCGGCACGCATAGCATTCCCCGCTTCATCGACCGCCATGACTAGCTCCTCGAACTCCGCATGGTATGTGGTTGGGCATATGCGGGGAAGCTCAGCGATAGGGGGTGGGAATGTGGAGGCATGAGGGTGGTTCGCAGGCTCCATCTGAGCTATCGGGCCGGGCGGTGATGGAGATCGGAGGTTTCCTCACTAGATTGACAAGAGAGACTAGGACAAAACATAGATTTGGTTGCGGCAGCTGCGGTTTGGGCTGCAGTTAGAGGGGGGAGGGAAGATGGGGATAGGGGGAAATGTGATGGGTGGGTATGGGGTGGGAGGAATCACGACTGCAATCGCACGCCTATTGCAAGTTTGGCGGCGAAACTCGAACCTTACGGGGGTGAACACACAACACAGACGAAGCGCATAAAATACTCGTGTGTAAGAAAATAGGAAGTTGGTGATCCCACGTCGAAAGAAATTCAAGTCTTCTCTCTCTCTTGTGCCATCGGAACCTTTGCAAACGGTATGTTGTAAGAAAACATTTGTCGTTAAAGCTGTATTATAAGCACAAAAGGCCTAGAAAATACACAAAAATGACTAAATACGGTAAACGAGCCTGAAAAATGTCAAATTTTGGACAGGCGGCATTCTAGTGGGTGTGATGATCGTAGAAAATAAATCAAGTTAAAAGAAGCAACGAAATATGGGTTCCCCTTCAAAACATGGCGATTTTCGCTCTCCAAGCCATGATACTCCATATGTGATGGTCCGGTATATGAAGAGTGAGTATCACGACATTATCTATAGCTCCTCAAATATTTACCGCATCATATTGAGGTCATGCGTGGGCACCACACGAGGTAACATGTTTTTCAAGCATGTTTGACATTTTTTTAGAGTTACAAAACAAATAGACGACACATCTCTGGTTGCCTCTTCCCACACATATCCTTTAAAATTGTATTAGTTTCCTGTAAAATACATAAAAAGTTATTCAACAATACAATTAGAAATTTACGAGTCCTTTATGAACACCTTTTCACGTACAGAACGTTAGAACCTAAATTATAAGCACAAAAGGCCTAGAAAGTACACAAAAAGGACTAAATATGGTAAATGAGCCAAAAAATGTCAAATTCTGGACAGGGTGCATTCTAGTGGGTGTGATGATCGTAGAAAATAAATCAAGTTGAAAGGACCAAGGAAATATGGGTTCCCCTTCAAAACATGGTGATTTTCGCTCCCCAATTCATGAAACTCCATAGGTGATGGTTTGCATATGAAGAGTGAGTATCATGACATTATCTATACCTCCTCTTATATTTACCGCATCATAATGAGATCATGCCTAGGCACCACACGAGGTAACATGTTCTTCAGGCATGTTTTCCATTTTTCTACAAAACAAATCAACGACACTTCATTGGTTGCCTCTTCCCACACATATCCTTTAAAATTGTCTTAGTTTCATGTATATTACATGAAAAGTTATTCAATGACACAATTACAAATTTTTGAGTCCTTTTTGAACACCTTTTCACGTGCAGAATGTTCGAACCTAAATTATAAGGACAAAAGGCCTGGAAAGTACACAAAAAGGATTAAATACGGTAAACGAGCCTAGAAAATGTCAAATATTGGATAGGGTGCATTCTAGTGGGTGTGATGGTCGCAGAAAATAAATCAAGTTGAGCGGACCAAGGAAATATGGGTTCCTCTTAAAAACATGGCGATTTTCGCTCCCCTAGCTATGAAACTCCATAGGTGATGGTCCGGTATATGAAGAGTGTGTATCATGACCTTATCCATACCGCCTCAAATATTTACCACATCATATTGAGGTCATGCCTAGGCACCACATGATGTAACATGTTCTTCAGGCAGGTTTAATATATTTCTAGAGTTACAAAATAAATAAATGTCACATATCTATTTGCCTCTTCCCACACTTATCCTTTAAAATTGTATTAGTTTCCTATAAAATACATGAAAAGTTATTCAACGACACAATTATGAATTTTCGAGTCCTTTTTGAACACCTTTTCAAGTACAGAATGCTCAAACCTGGATTATAAGCACAAAAGGCCTAGGAAGGACACAAAAGGGAATAAATATGGTGAACGAGCCTGGAAAAATGTCAAATTTTGGACAGGATGCATTTTAGTGGGGGTGTGATGATCGTAGAAAATAGATCAAGTTGAAAGGACCAAGTAAATAAGGGTTCGCCTTCAAAACATGGCGATTTTCGCTCCTCGAGCCATGAAACTTCATAGGTGATGGTGTGGTATATGAAGAGGGCGTATCACGACATTATCCATACCTCCTTAGATATTTACCGCATCATATTGAGGTCATGCCTCGGCATCACACGACGTACCATGTTTTTCAGGCATCTTTAACATTTTTCTAGAGTTACAAAACAAATAAACGACACATCTCTAGTTGCCTCTTCCCACACACATCCTTTCAAATTGTATTAGTTTCCTATAAAATACATGAAAAGTTATTCAACGACACAATTACGAATTTTGAGTCCTTTTTGAACACCTTTTATTGTACATAATGTTCTAACCTGAATTGTAAGCACAAAGGACCTAGAAAGTGCACAAAAGGGACTAAATACGGTAAACGGGCCTAAAAATTGTGAAATTTAGACATGGTGCATTCTAGTGGGTATGTTGATCATATAAAACAATCTAGTTGAAAGTACCAAGGAAATGTGGGCTCCCCTTGAAAACATGGTGATTTCGCTCCCCGGACCATGAAACTCCATAGGTGATGGTCCGGTTTATGAAGAGTGTCTATCACGACATTATCCATACCTCCTCAAATATTGACCAAATCATATTGAGGTCTGATATGTCTCCAATGTATCTATAATTTTTTATTGTTCCATGCTATTATATTATCAATCTTGGATGTTTTATACTCGTTTTATAGCAACTTTATATTATTTTTTGGGACTAACATATTGACATAGTGTCAAGTGTCAGTTGCTAGTTTTGCTAGTTTTTTACATCGCAGAAAAACAGTACCAAATGAAGCCCAAACACCGTGAAACTTTTTGGACATTTTTTGTGGCCAGAAGACACCTGATGCGCGAGAGAAGTGTTGCAGAAGAAGGCCAAGGTGGGTAACACCCACCAAGGCGCGCTAGAGGCCCCTGGCACGGCCTGATGGTGTTACCCACCTCGGGAACCCCCTCCACCGACTATCAACTCTATAAATTCTCAAATATTCAGAAAACCCTAGAGGATTCGACGAAACACAATTCCAGCCACCGCAAATTCCAAAACCTTGAGATCCAATCTAACACCATCACAGAGGGGTGCATCGTCTACATGGGTGCCTCTCCGATGATGCATGAGTAGTCCACCATAGTCCTACGGGTCTGTAGGCAGTATCTAGATGGCTTCCTATCTCTCTCTTTTGATTTCAATACAATGGTCTCTTGGATATGTACTTGATGGAATGACTTTTGTGGTGTGTTTGTTGGGATCCGATGAACTTTGAGTTCATGATCAGTTTCTATCCATGAATATGATTTGAGTCTCCTTTGATCTCTTATTTGCATGATTACTTATAGCCTCATATTTATTCTTTGAATCTTTGGTTTAGTTAGGCCAACTCAAACAATTTATCTTGCCATGGGAAGAGGTGCATTGTGATGGGTTCGATCTTGCGGTGTTCTTTCCAAGTGATAGAAGGGGCAGCAAGGCACGCATGGTTCGTTGCCATTAAGGATAACAATATGGGGTATATTCCTGCATGAATAGATCTTACCTACATCATGTCACCATTCTTATTGCATTACCCTATTTTTTCATAAACTTAATACGCTAGATGCATGCTGGATCATGGACAATGTGTGGAGTAATAGAAGTAGAAGCAGGATCGTTTCGGTCTACTTATCTTGGGAATATTGCCTATATAATGATCATGGCCTAGATATCGTCATGATCATTTGATCTGCTATCAATTTCCCAACAGTAATTTGTTCACCCACCTTGTGCTATATTCATGAGAGAAGCCACTAGTGAAACCTATGCCCCCCGGGTCTAGTTTTCCAACATATTGCTTTCCGATCTACTATTTTGCCGTTTTGTTTTTCAGATCTATTAATCCAAAAAACAAAAATATATTGTTGAACTTTTTATTTACTTCTTTTATTTTGTGTTCTTGCGAGATCTATTTGCCATACCTATTGCAATCTAATCTATCTTATCATCATTGAGATCTTGACAACCTCTCTTACGCGTCAGGTTGCAAGTATTTGTTGTTTGTGTGGAGGTGTCATTTACATAGTTTCTTGATCTTCCTCTAGGATTGATATCTTAGTTTCTTAACTCAGGGAAATACTTATCGTCGATGTGTTTCATCATCCCTTCCTCTTTGAGGAAATACCGACGCAGTCTCAAGCCACGTCAAGGTCATACCTAGGCACCACACACGGTAACATGTTTTGAACACCTTTTCATATATAAAACATTCGAACCTAAATTATAAGCAGTAAATGCCTAGAAAAGTAAACAAAAGACTAAATATGGTAAACGAGCCTGAAAGAATGTGAAATTTGGCACGTTGCATTCTAGTGGATATGTTGATAGTAGAATAATAATAATGGAGAAATGACCAAGGAAATATGGGTTTCCCTTGAAACTTTGTGATTTGTTTGGGCAAACAGTTACTTTGAGAATGCCGTGTGCGTTCAGCACATTCTGTGATGTGTTCTGATTGGCCAGAACCCCAGACACACAGATAGTGCATGTGCACCATAGGATGCACCACGATCGAACGACAATCCACAGTTCTCCCGTCTCACCCGTATAATGTAGTTGGGATTTTAGTTCATACATGCACGAAATTAAGGTACCAACAACAACTTTAATGGTAGTAATCACACACGGTTCATGTTTCTGAATTGTTTCCTATGCGGACCCTCTACCCCATCCCTCTCCCACTTCATCCTCGTTTGCATTGTTATATAGTTGCTCGTTCTCGACCTCGGCCCGACCAAATCTTTGAGCTCGATGACGCCTATCGCAGCCGGTTGCCTCCGACGAACGCCACCGTAGTGTCCACAATGCAAGCACAAATCAGGCATGAGCAATTCAATCAAGTATTTACATGCTCAAATTGGTACTATGCATAGTTGGTGCAGTAATTTACAAAAAATTAGCTCGCTATTAATTTCACATCAATATAATACATATGAAATGCGCGTGCACAAAAGTGCTACTGCCCCTAATGCCCACCCAGCATGCATAGCTGCCAGCGGCCATTGATATCATGTTGTTCCTTGGCTTGGGAGGATAGGAGGTTGCCAAGTTGATAACCTACACCTTGATTGACCGAGGAAGGGTCAGCCTCGACGATGGCGGCCGACGAGACCCTGACCATCATCAATTCTGCGGCAACCGTCGTAAGTCCTCCCCCGGTGTCCGGAGCTGTGTCCTCCTCCATCCGGGACATAAGCATGCACCTCATGCAGTGTCCATTAACGCAGTTGTCCTTGCGACGTCGCGGTTCCTACTCCACCGCCTGCACCATCCGGTGCACTCTGCGCCAAGCCCGCAATATCGCCTGCTAAAGATTCCTAGTTGCTTTCAACACGACCCTGACTAACTTCTTGGCTTGCTCATGTCGTGATTCCTGCCTCCTCTGGCTATTGTCGGGAGAGGTAGTGTCATGGTTATCGATCCTCAAGCTGAGCATCACTCTAATAGCCTCGATTCCGTTGTCGCCCAACTGCATCCTGTCTTCGGTCATTGGGGTTTTGATGGTGTGTGTGGCAACTAGCCAGGGGATCATTGACTCGCTGTCGGTGGCCATTGTTGTGGTTATTTATAGCTAGCTGCTACCAAGGGGGCGGGATTTTGTAATTTACCATTGTGGATGGCGCTTGCTCATTCGTGGGAACATTTTTACAGTTTTTGAGTTCTTTTCGGTGCACACATAATCACACACAAAACACATATAGGAACTGTCTGCAATCGTGTACAGGGTCATAAATAAATATCACCACTCTTTGCTCTCCACCGTCTCTTTCCCCTCTTGCACCCTCCCAAATCTGGCCTTCTTCTCCCCATTGTCCTCGCCTCCACAAAATCCTCAACATTAGACATTTCATCCACGCGAAGGACCCTGATGTGGAGGAGCACGCGGTTGAGGCGGATCTTATGCGTGGAGGAGCCAACAGTGGCGGCGACAGTACATGCTGCTGAGGGTCCGGAGGCCTTGGCGGCAGTACACGTTGCTGAGGGTCCGAAGGCCTTGCGGAAAGAGCGGAAAAGCTGAAGGTTACATCGGATCAGTTGCGGGAAAGCGTGGTTCTGTACACGGAACGCGTGGCCTTCAAAAGGGCATCATGCGTCGACCAATTTGTCGTTGCCTAGGCGGCTCGTGTGGATTTGCCCTTGGTAAGGGTAGCATCCTCCTTAGAGTATGCTACCGCACTAGCACAGCACGCAACTCTTGGCCATGTTGTTTACGACCGCTTTGAATATCTCCGTTGTAAGAGGGTCGTACACATGCATTTGGCCGTGGTCGAGATTTTCCATGAGACTAGAGCTACTGTGATGGAGCATGAGCAGAGGAAACATCGGGCCTATGAAGCATTCAAGAACATGGTCATCACTGACCCGAAAGTGGATCCTACTTCCATGGAGAGGATGTTGCATGAGTGCATAGGATATTTCAACATTGGTGAACAAACCGGCCAACCCCGCAACAACACCGACGAGTAACTGTTTTCATTTTGTTGTTTTCTGAACCTTGCTGATATGACATGTCTCTATTACGTTGTTTAGTCGATTATGTAGGACAGCAAATGATAATGTGTGCTATCACTTTCTGAAAGAACATTTCATCCCTTGGTGGTTTTGGTAATTAATAACAACATATATCTCATCGGACTCATGTTTCCACGAAGTATTTTAGGAAAAGTTCAATGATGGGATGGCTATAGGATTGTGAGGAGACCCCAAGATGCAAGGAATGGATTGGCAAAGCTTCAGGCAAGGATACTCTACATTTTACTTTGTGAGAAATCACTTTGAGTCCATAGGAAAGCCAATACTACTAAAAGGGGTGAGGTAATATTGGTAAAAAAATGCTCCATGTGCACAAGAGCTAGCCACCAAAAACACCCACAAGATATCCCACAAAAATGCTTTGTCTAAACCCTACCATGGAAAATCGATGCCACCAAGTTTCCTACTCGGCCCTGTCGATTTTCTTCTTAGACAAAACCCTAGCCAAACCCTAACTTCTCGGTACAACCAAGTAATACATCAGTGCAACCAACTTTTGGTGACCAAGATTCGGATGACTAGATTTACAGAATCGGAATTTCCGAGTTTAATGGGTCGGTCTCACCGATTTTGGAAAGTCCCAATGGCCACTCATAGCGGTACTACCGAGAATCATATATCAGTCTCACCGAAATTCCTAAAGTTGCCACATTTTGAACAAATCGGCATGACTGAGTTTTACTTCGATTTCATCAAGTTGGTCAATAATGGTGTAATGGTTGGATTTTTGGATATTCCTATATATACCCCTCCACCACATCCCACTCGCAAGAGAAGCACTCAGAACAGTTCCCCGCTTCCCATATCCAAATTTCTGAGAGAGAACCGCCTACCCTTGTGTTGAGATCAAGATCATCCACTCTAACCATATGGATCTTGATTTCTAGCCTCCCCAAGTTGCTTTCCACCCAATCAATCTCTTCTACCAAGCCAAATCTATGAGAGAGTGATTGAGTGTTGAGGAGTCTATTATATTGAAGCACAAGAGCAAGGAATTCATCATCACTATCAAGCCTATTATCTTTTGGAGGGTGGTGCCTCCTAGATTGGTTAGGTATTGCTTGGGAGGCTCCTACTTCCTGTTGTGGAGTTCAACCAAGAAGTTTGTACGGGCAAGGAGATCGCCTACTTCATGAAGATCTACCCATAGTGAGGCTAATCCTTCGTGGACGGAAGCCATTATGGAATAGTCAAGCTTGTTACTTCATGGACCCTTATGGATGGAGCCCTCCATGGACTCTCACGACCGCTACCCTCCGTGGGTTGAATACTCCATAAACATGGATGTACGATAGCACCACCTATCGGAACCACGGGAAAAATCTTCGTGTCTACAATTGTGTTTGATCTTCTAACCCTACCCTCTACTACATGTGCTTGTCTTTACTTTCTACTGCTATACTCTTAGATATGCATGTGTAGGGTGTGATTTACTTGGTATGATTGCTAAAATCTGCCAACAACTAAAATTGGGAAAAGGTAGAATTTTCATTTGGTCAAGTAGTCTAATCACCCCCCTCTAGACTTACTTTCGATCCTACAAGTGGTGTCAGAGCTTTGGTCTCCATTGCATTGGTTTCACAACCTAGGAGAGTATGGCATCCAGTGACATAAATTATCACCGTAGAGGTCCATACTTCGATGGTACAAATTTTGCTAGTTGAAAGCATAAGATGAAAATGCATATTCTTGGTCATAACCACTCGTTTGGGTGTTGTTCGTGTTGGCTTGCAAGGTGATTTCTTTGGTGATGGAAAGGAACCGGATTGTGAAGCAACCGCGGAAGAATTGAAGATGTTGCAATACAATGCTCAAGCATGTGACAGTCTATTCAATTGCCTATGCCCCGAAGAATTCAACAAAATCAGCCTTCTTGAGAATGCAAAGGAAATTTGGGACACTTTGGTTGATATGCACGAAGGTACCGATTCCGTCAAAGAATCTAAGTTGGATGTGCTTCAAAGACAACATGACAAGTTCGATATGAAGGATGGTAAAGGTGTAGTAGAGATGTACTCTAGGCTAGCTCTCATCACCAATGAGATTTCCGGCTTAGGAAGCGAAGAAATGATGGACAAATTCATCATCAACAAGATACTTAGAGCTTTGGATGTAAAGTATGACACCATGTGCACAATAATCCAAATGATGCCAAACTACAAAGATCTCAAGCATACAAAAGTGATTGGAAGGATTGTTGCTCATGAGATGTCACTCAAGGACAAGGAAGAACTTCACAACAAGTCAAGCGGTGCTTACAAAGCCTCAAGTGATGCTCCCGCTACTTCAAGTGACAACCTTGTTACCAATGAAGAGATAAGCCTCATGGTCAAGAAATTCAACTAGTTTTATAAGAGTAGAGGCAAAGAGACGAACTCCAACTCAAAATATGAATAGAAGCGTTCATCTAGTTGTGAATGGAATTGTTATAATTGTGGAAGGCCCAGACACTACTCCAATAAGTGTACGCCCCCCCCCCCCACACACAAAAGAAGGTAAGAGTCACATAGAAGAAAGAGCTCAAGATCCAAGTCACCTCGAAGAGAGAGAAGGAGTAGGGATGATCGTTATGAACAAAGACCCTCAAGGAAAAGTAGGGACTCGGAGAAGAAGGACAAGTACACTAAGAGCTACACAGAAAAAGACATCAAGCTCATGTTGGTGAATGGATTTTCGGCTCCGAATCAGACCACCACTCTGAGATAAGTTATCACTCCGACTCTGACTATAGTCAAGATGAAGGTGTTGCCGGAATTGCACTCGTTTCCTCCAACTCCTACGACATATTTGATTCACCAAATGAAGGGAGCGGAATTTGCTTGATGGCTAAAGGACCCAAGGTATCACACCCCGTATACTTGATTTTAATATTGATGAGGATGAACTTGTAGGAGATTATGAATTGCTATTTGATAAATTTAGTGATGCTAATCAAAATGAACTTGTTAGTAATCCCTCTAGTCAAGACAAGTCCTGTGATGATGATAAGTTGGAAATAGAGCGACTAACTAAAGAACTAAACACTTATAAGTTAGCCCACGGGTCTACTCTAGAAGATCATAGAGAACTTGTAAGGACTCATGAGAAGCTTCGCGTCGAGAAGCTCAATTTGGTGCAAGAGCATGAATTCCTTAAAGCTATCAATTATGATCTTCGAAAGAAGACTTCCGCTTATCTAGCCAAATGACTTCTCTTATTTACATTCATTCCACTAGTTAAGGCTAAGCAAACTAGTAACAAAGGCAACAAAGGTTCTTCAACTAATAGCAATAAAATTGATAAATCCAATAATATTGCTTCTAGTAGTTCTATTGATTTCACTAACGATTCTCTTAGCCAAGTTACAATTGAGAAAGAAAATGATCTATTAAAAGGGATTATATAAAAAGGTATCAACAAAAGTCTTGTCAGATGTAAGCAATTTGAGGAAATTGTACGCAAGCATGGAGGATACCAGAAGAACCATGGCATCGGCTACTTCAACGCCAATGGAGTTGAAAGGGAAGAAGGTCAATACCCCAAGACCAAGTTTGTTCCTCCAAGGGAGAAGTATGAACATACTCTTCCCAACAGAACAAAAGCTCAAGATGACCTTCCACCACAAGACCACATGCTCAAGGCTAAGGACAAACTTCAAGAGGAGATTGACCCTTATGAAGATGAATCCCAAGCCATGGACAAGTGGGTTCCCAAGGCTTCTACAAGATCAACTTCTACAAATGCCACTTCAACTCCAAGGATTCCCATCAACTTGATGTGGGTCCCAAAGAATAAGAAGTAGAGAAGTTCTTGAGGGGTGAGTCAGCCAATGAAATTCACTCACAATCATTATTGGCAAGGACTAGTTGCAATCAACACCAAAATTATGAGTCACACATTCCCTCAAAGGTAAGTAAGGGACAAGGTAATTAATGAATCCATGGACATCCTCATGTATGCTTTGCACTCCATGTCCATAGATATCATTGTATTCGTCTCTTGTGTTTGGGACTAACCCATGTAGGTGAGGAGAGTAAGAAATAAAAAGGGATTGCTCCCAACATGATATTCATCAACTATGAGAATCCACCACTACATCACCCACATGAAGTCTTCTCTGACAAAACCCAAGGTTAGTATATCCCTCTTAGGTGGGGGAGCTTTACTCCAAGACTTGAGTTAAAGCATCTCTTAAATGTGACAACATTAACAAGCTTTATGTAAAAGTGGAAACCCCACTTGTCCTTAAACGATGAGTATGACCTATGATCAAGTATTCTTACTTTGATCCTAAGTTAATATACTCATATATAGATGACTACATCATCACCAAAGTGCTTGATAGATGCTAGAGTGTTTGTGCATGTTTGCCATGATTTCATTTGACATCTTTGTTGGAAATATGCCCTAGAGGCAAGAATAAATTGGTTATTATTATATTTCCTTGTTAATGGTAATCATTTATTATCCATGCTATAACTGTATTGATTGGAAACTCAAATACATGTGTGGCTACATAGACAACACAGTGTCCCTAGTATCCCTAGAGTTAACTAGCTCATTGATCAAAGATGGTCAAGGTTTCCTAGCCATTGACATGATATGTCATTTGATAATGGGATCACATCATTGGGAGAATAATGTGATGGACAAGACCCAAACTATAAACATATCATATGATCGTGTCAGTTTATGGCTATAGTTTTCTACATGTCAAGTATCTGTTCCTATGAACATGAGATCATGCAACTCACTGACACTTGAGGAGTGTCTTGTGTGTATCAAACGCCGCAACGTAACTGGGTGACCATAAAGCTGCTCTGTAGGTATCTCCGAGAGTGTCTGTTGAGTGGGTATGGATCAAGACTGCAATTTGTTACTCCGTGTGACGGAGAGGTATCTCGAGGCCCACTCAATAATACAACATCACAACAAGCCTTGCAAGCAATGTGACTAAAGTGTTAGCCACGGGATCTTGTATTACGGAATGAGTAAAGAGACTTTCCGGGAACGAGATTGAACTAGGTATAGATATACCGACGATCGAATCTCGGGAAAGTAACATACTGAAGAACAAAGGGAACAACATACATGATTAACTGAATCCTTGACATAGAGGTTCAACCGATAAAGATATTCGTAGAATATGTAGGAACCAATATGGGAATCTAGGTCCCGCTATTGCTTATTGACCATAGAGGTGTCTCATTCATGTCTACATAGTTCTCGAACCCCGTAGGGTCTGCACACTTAAGGTTCGGTGACGTTTCGGTAGTATAGAGTTATGTATTGTGGTGACCAAAGGTTGTTCGGAGTCCCATATGAGATCCTGGACGTCATGAGGAGCTCCGTAATGGTCCATAGGTAAATATTGATATATAGGAAGTCCTATTTTGGTTATCGGAAAAGTTTCGGGCTCATCGGTAGTGTACCGGGAGTGTCGGGAGGGTATGGGGGACCATCCGGAGGGGTGTCTCGACCCAAGGGGCCACATGGGCTGTGGAAGGTGGAAAACCAGCCCCTGGTGGACTGGCTGAAGCCCCACTAAAGGCCCATGCGGCTGGGGTGGAAAAGACCCAAGGTGGAAAGAGTTTCCAAGTAGGAAAGAGGAGTCCAAATCCTACTAGGATTGGAGGAGGACTCCTCCTCTCCTCCTTGCGGCCGAGGCAAAGGGGCCATCCCTAGGGCGCAGGACTCCTCCCTCCCTTCTCCTATATATACTAGAGATTTTGCGAGTTTTGTGACACAAAAAAATAGCAAAGTGCTCCCTCTTCCTCTAGATCGTAGTTCTTCCTCTAGATCGTTTCAGCAGTGCTTAGGCGAAGCCCTGCTGTAATAGTTCCACCACCATTGCCACCACACCATCGCACTGCTGGAGAACTCATCTACCTCTCCTCTCCCTCTTGCTGGATCAAGAAGGTGGAGATCGTCATCGAGCTATACGTGTGCTGAACATAGAGGAGCCTTCCGTTCGGTGCTAGATCGGAAGGACCGCGACTAGATCGTGGGACGGATTGTGATTGGATCGCGGGACGTATCGTGATGGGATCGCAGGACGGATCGTGATTAGATCGCGGGACTCTCGGCGATTTGGATCACGGGACACTCGGCGATTTGGATCGCAAAGACGTTCGACTACATCAACCGCGTTTCTTAACGCTTACCGCTTAGCGATCTACAAGGGTATGAAGATCCACTCTCCCCCTCGTAGATGCTAATCACCATGGATAGATATTGCATGTGCGTAGGAAATTTTTTGTTTGCCATGCAACATTCCCCAACAGTGGCATCGTGAGCTAGGTCTATGTGTAGATGAGATCACGAGTACAACACAAAGGAGTTTGTGGGCATTGATGCTTAGATTTGCTTCCTCCCTTGGTCGTGTTTTGATTCAGTGGTATTGTGGGATGAAGCGGTCCGGACCAAGCTTACTCGTATGCTTACAAGAGACCGGTTCCATCGACTGACGTGTAACTTTGTTGAACAAAGATGGCTGGTGGGTGTATGTATCTCCTACTTTAGTTGGATCGGATTCGACAAAGGTGGTCCTTGATAAGGTTGAATAGCAATTTGTGTATCATCGTTATGGTTTATGCGTAGGTGAGAATTGTTCTTGCTAGATACCCTTAGCAGCCACGTAAAACTTGCAACAACAATTAGAGGAGGTCTAACTTGTTTTTGCAGGTTATGTTGTAATGTGATATGGAAAATTACATGATGAGATATATGTGATGTATGAGATGATCATGTTTTGTACAGAATATCACGACTTGCATGTCGATCAGTACAACAACTGGCAGGAGCCATAGGGTTGTCTTTAATTATTTTTGCCGTTTTTTCTTTACTTTATCGCTATGAGTTAGCAATAGTCGTGGAAGCAACAGTCGGCGCGGCAACCTCGATGCCGACACGTTGATGAAGATCAAGATGATGGAGATCATGGTGTCATGCCGGTGACAACGGAGATCATGTCGGTGCTTTGAATATGAAGATCAAAAGCACAAGTTCATGACCATATCATGTCACTTATGATTTGCATGTGATGTTAATCCTTTTATGCACCTTGTTTTGCTTAGGACGATGGTAGCATTATAAGGTGATACCTGGCTTAAATTTCAAGATGAATTGTGTTCTCTCCAAGTGTGCACCGTTGCGAAAGTTCGTCGTGTCGAGACACCACGTGATGATTGGGTGTGATAGACTCTACGTTCACATACAACAGGTGAAAGCTAGTGTTGCACGTGCGGTACACTCGGATTAAACTTGATGAGCCTAGCATGTACAGACATGGCCTCGGAACACAAGAGACCAAAAGGTCGAACATGAGTCATATAGTAGATATGATCAACATGAAGATGTTCACCACTGAAACCACCTCAACTCACATGATGATCGGACCTGAGTTGGTGGATTAGGATCATGTGACACTAGAATGACCTGAGGAATGTCAATTTGAGTGGGATTCTTTATGTAATATGATTAACTAAACTCATTGTCATGAACATAGTCAAAATGTCTTTGCAAATTATGTTGTAGTTTACTAGCTCGCGATGTAGCTCCCTTGAATTTTTATATGTTCCTAAAAAGATAGAGTTGAAAGATGATGGTAGCAATAATATGTACTGGGTTCGTGATCTGAGGATTGTCCTCATTGCTGCATAGAAGGCTTATGTCCTTGATGCACCGCTCAGTGCGCCACCCCCTCAAGCGTCATTTGTAGATGTTGTGAACATCTGACATGCATGTTCTGATGACTACTTGATAGTTCAGTGCGTCATGCATTACGGATTAGAATTGAGGCTCCAAGACATTTTGAACGTCACGGAACATATGAGATGTTCTAAGAGCTGAAATTGGGATCTCAGGATCGTGCCCGTGTTGAGAGGTATGAGACCTCCAACAAGATTCTTTGCCTGCAAGATGAAGGAGAATAGCTCAATCGGTGAACATGTGCTCAGATTGTCTGGGTACTAATATTGCTTGAATCGAGGGGAGTTGATCTTCCAGATAAGATAGTGATTGAAATAGTTCTCCAAGTCACTGTCACTAAGCTACTAGAGCTTTGTGATGAACTATAAGATGCCAGGGATAGAAATAATGATCCCTAAGCCATTCGCAATGGTTGACACAACGAAGGTAGAAATCAAGAAGGAGCATCAGGTGTTGATGGTTAGTGTAACCACTAGTTTCGAGAAGGGCAAGGGCTAGGAGGGAAACTTCATGGATGGCAAGTCAGTTGCTGCTACACGAAGAAACCCAAGGTTGAACCCAAACCCAACACTAAGTGCTTCTATTATGAGGAGAAAGGTCGCTAAAGTGAAACAACCCTAGATACTTGGTAGGTAAGAAGGCTGGCAACGTCGATAGAAGTATATTTGATATAGGTGTTATTTATTTGTACCTTGCTAGTACTCCTAGTAACACCTGGGTATTGGATACCTGTTCAGTTGCTAAATGTTAGTAACTCTAAATAAAATCTACGGAATAAATGGAGGCTAGCTAAGGGTGAGGTGACGATGTGTGTTGGAAGTGTTTTCCAAGGTTGATGTGATCACCATCGCATGCTATCTCTACCCTCGGGATTAGTGATGAACCTAAATAAATGTTATTTGGTGTTTGCGTTGAGCATGAACATGATTAGATCGTGTTTATTGCAATACAGTTATTCATTTAAATTAGAGAATAATGGTTATTCTGTTTACATGAATAATACCTTCAATGGTCATGCACCCAATGAGAATGGTTTATTGAATCTTGATTGTAGTAATACACATGTTCATAACATTGATGCCAAAATATGCAAAGTTAATAATGATAGTACCACATACTTGTGGCACTGTCGCTAAATGTCATACTGGTGGAAAGTGCATGAAGAATCTCCATGCTGATGGATCTTTGGACTCATTCGATTTCGAATCGGTTGAGACATGCGGACCATGCCTCGTGGGTAAGATGACTAAGACCCGTTTGGCAAGTAACTTATTGGAAATGATACATGTTGATGTATGCGGTCCAATGAGTCTTGTAGTGTGCAGTCGATATCGTTGTTTTCTTACCTTCACTGGTGATTTGAGTAGATATGGGTATATTTACTTAATGAAACCCAAGTCTAAGACATTTGACAAGTTCAAACAAATTCAGAGTGAAGTTGAAGATCATCGTAACAAGAAAATAAAATGTCTACGACATGATCGTGGAGGTGAATATCTGAGTTACAAGTTTGGTATGCAACTTAAGACAAATGTGGAAATTATTTCACAGCTCATGCCGCCTGGAACACCCTAGTGTGATGGTGTGTCCGAACGTCGTAGTCGTGCTCTATTGGATATGGTGCGTACTATGATGTCTCTTATCGTTTTGCCACTATCGTTATGGGATTATGCATTAGAGACAAATCCATTCACTTTAATACAGCACCATCTAAATCCGTTGAGATGACACCATGTGAATTTTGGTTTGGCAAAAACCTAAGTTGTCATTTCTTAATGTTTGGGGCTGTGACGCTTGTGTGAAAAAGGTTTTCAACCTAATGAGCTCGAACCCAAAGCGGACAAATGCATCTTCATAGAATACCTTAAACGGTTGGGTATACCTTCTATCTCAGATCCGAGGGCAGAGTGTTTGTTGCTAAAAATGGGACCTTTGTCGAGAAAGAGTTTCTCTCGAAAGAATTGAGTGGGAGGAAGATAGAACTTCATGAGGTTGTTGAACCTTTGTTACTCCGTGTGATGGAGAGGTATCTCGAGGCCCACTCGGTAGTACAACATCACAACAAGCCTTACAAGCAATGTGACTAAAGTTTTAGCCACGGGATCTTGTATTACGGAATGAGTAATGAGACTTGTCGGTAACAAGATTGAACTAGGTATATAGATACCAATGATCGAATCTCGGGCAAGTAACATACCGCAGAACAAAGGGAACAACAGACGGGATTAACTGAATCCTTGACATAAAGGTTCAACCGATAAAGATCTTCATAGAATATGTAGGAACCAATATAGGCATCTAGGTCCTGCTATTGGTTATTGACCGTAGAGGTGTCTCGGTCATGTCTACATAGTTCTCGAACCAGCAGGGTCTGCACACTTAAGGTTCGGTGACGTTTCGGTAGTATAGAGTTATGTATGGTGGTGACCGGAGGTTGTTCGGAGTTCCGGATGAGATCCCGGACATCATGAGGATCTGCGGAATGGTCTGGAGGTAAATACTGATATATAGGAAGTCCTGGTTTGGTCATCAGAAAAGTTTTGGGCTCATCGGTAGTGTACCGCGAGTGTGGGGAGGGTACCGGGGGACCATCGGGATGGGTGTCTCGACCCAAGGGACCACATGGGCTGTGGAAGGAGGCAAACCAGCCCCTGGTGGGCTGGAGGAAGCCCCACTAAAGGCCCATGCGGCTGGGGTGGAAAAACCAAGGTGGAAAGAGTTTCCAAGTAGGAAGGAGGAGTCCTAATTCTACTAGGATTGGAGGAGGAGTCCTAATCCTACTAGGATTGGAGGAGGACTCCTCCTCTCCTCCTTGTGACCAAGGCAAAGGGGCCAGACCTAGGGCGTAGGCCTCCGCCCTCACTCCTCCTATATATACTTGAGGTTTTGAGGGTTTTATGACACAGAAAAACAGCCACATGCTCCCTCTTCCTCTAGATTGTAGTTCTTCCTCTAGATCGTTTCAGCAGTGCTTAGGCGAAGCCCTGCTGGAAAAGTTCCACTACCATCACCTCCATGTCGTCGCATTGCCAGAGAACTCATCTACCTCTCCTCTCCCTCTTGCTGGATCAACAAGGCGGAGATCATCATCGAGTTGTACGTGTGTTGAACGCAGAGGTGCCGTCCGTTCGGCGCTAGATCGGAAGGACCACGACTGGATCGCGGGACGGGTCATGATTGGATCGCGGAACGTATCGTGATGGGATTGCGGGACGGATCGTGATGTGATCGTGGGACGCTCGGCGATTTTGGATCGTGAAGACGTTTGACTACATCAACCGCGTTTCTTAACGCTTCCCGCTCAGCAATCTACAAGGGTATGTAGATCCACTCTCTCCCTCGTAGATGCTCATCACCATGGATAGGTCTTGCGTGTGCGTAGGAAATTTTTTGTTTTCCACGCATCGTTCCCCAACAATATTATTGTGTGATCATGTTGGTTTACATATCTTTACTCATTTGAGGATATCCAATTGTTGCTATTTGGATTTTTGTTTTCTTTTGCCAATTAGGTGTACAAGAATGCCTAGGACCCCTCTATAGCTATGTATGATTTCTCGCCTCAACTTCTATTCATGCTACATCACAAAACTTGAACAAGCACTTCCCAAACCCTCTGTACGAGGAGCACTCGGAGTATTGTGTCGACAAGAGTTGCATTCCAATACCTCTTTGTGAATCTTGGTGTAACAAACCCCCAAAACTCGGTTCCACTGAATCACTGAGTTGATCTAGGTTATTTATCTCGGTACAACCGATTGGGTATTCTCGGTCTCACCGAGTTTCTCTGTCTCCTGATAGTTAGGAAGCTTGGTGGCATCGAAATGTCCCAATCGGTTTCATCGATAGTCTGGGATATATAACCTTGCGGACTCGACTTTTGAAATCCACTCGCCAAAAGTCTATTTCTCCAAGCCCCGAACTATCGCTCCGGACCCCCTAGTTGTCGCCCTTTCCTCCTCATGTGCCTCCACCATTGGTAATCGCTGCCATCAACGGAATCTATGTCGTTGTCATCGCCTTAGCGGATTCGTCATCGAGTTAGGGTATGAATCTGGTCCCCTTGTGTGCTATTATTTCCAATTCTTGCACATTAGGGTACTCTTATCGATAATCCACGTGTTGCAATCTTCCTATCCCACTAGAAAATTCATTAGATTAGCGAACGAGAAAAAATTAGGTATAGCCGTCTGCAAAACGCATCTCGGTGACACTGAGTCTCAAAAATTGGTTCTATCGATTTGGTTCTAGGGTTCCTGAGAATGGTCTCAATGAAACCGAGCGGTCATTTTCGGTGACACCGAAGTGACGGCCAAGTTTCTATGAAGTAGACCATATGTCTCGATGGATCCGAAAATCTTGACTCGGTGGTACCTAAATGCATTTTGCAAAAAGCTAAAACTAAGATTTTATTTGTCCAAATTTTTGAAAAAATTCTGTGTTTTGTGATGCTCAACCCACTCCTCTTCTATACTATTTTCATAGGGTCAGCATGTCAGATTCAGTGGACAGTCAGAATGACTTGAGAGAGCCCATTGTTGAAGCAAATCCATTCACTAGTCATAAGGCCAGTTCTCCTTCTTCAAAAGATCCAAGCACCCCAAGGTCCCCTAGGTTGCCCAATGCAGATCCAGACACTAGTCCTGAGGAAGTTGAACTCAGATGAAGAAGATTCAGACTTTGTGTCAGACGAGGTTCTTGCGAAGCAAAGGCAAACCAAAGTAGAGAAAGTTGCAAAGAAGTCTGGAACTGAGACCGCCTCATCTAGGAGGCCAGTAAGAAAGGAGTATGCCAATTCTGAATCCACGAGAGAACCAAAGAGTACTAGGGCATCTATGTCCATTGAGCCTTCAAGGAGCTCCATGCCCAAGAAGGCAACTGAGAAGAAGAGGAGCAGAAAGAGGATTCTTCATGTTGTTGGAAGACCTACTTCCATGTATGAAGACCCAGAAGAAGATGAGGAAGAGGAAGAGCCAGCTGCCAAGGCTCCTCCCAAGAAGAAGAAGAAGAAGCTACTTGTTGATGCCATGACCAGTCAGGCCCATCCAAGAGCGAGACAACTGCTCCGAAGAAGCCCACAGCTCCAAGGTCCAAGAGAACAACCAAGGATGTTCCAGCTGCAGCCAAGAATAAGGGTTCCTCCTCTAGAGCTGCTGCTGAAGATGATGATATGACTGTTTTGAGGAAGCTGAGACCTCACCATCCAGAGCACAATGACAACCATCCTATTGCTGAGGACATGAAGAAGAGGAAGGGATTCAGGGTTGTTGATCCATATTCTCAGAGGAGAAGGACTGTTGTAGACTACAAATTCAACACCAAAGAGCAACAAGATTTCTATGAGACCATTCTGTTGGACAAGAGCCTAGCTATGAGTGACATGAGATATGTAGTTTGGGACTACATCAAGGAGAATGAATATTATTTTCCTCATGTGCAAGAGAACTTAAAGGCCATTGACATTTATGCATTTTTTGGTAGAGAGTTGACCCCTTGGAATGATGAAATGATCATGCAATTCTACTCCACGCTCATTTTTATGGAGATGGCAGAACTATCTGGATGACAGAAGGTGTTAGGTATGAATCCATAGTGGAAGAGTGGGATACCATCTTAGGAGCCCCACAAGTGCAAGTTGGTGATTTGGATGTGTACTATGAGGCCAAGATGAATCATAACTCCATGGCTAAGATCTACACGGAGATTCTTGCTGACTATGTGGATTCAAATAAGTTTGGCTCGGTATATTATCTGCAGGCAGGACTAAATACCACCAACACCATCATGAGGTATACTTTGATGCATAAGTCAGGAGATGATCTGAGGATTCTCCATCAACATGTTGCATCATATTGACCTTCACACCAAATTCAGGGTCATGGATTTGATTGTTGAGACTGTGAAGAGGGGTGTTGTTGATCAAAAGAGATCATGTGGATATGCACCATGCATTCAAATGCTTATCAACTCCAAGGTTGAAAAGAATGTATATACACTTGATCGACCTCATATGCCACTCCAGTCTGAGTTTGAGGACAATGTTGTGGTGATGGATCTAGATCATCCCACTTCATCTACTACACATGCAGCAACCGAGGCAACCAGAGCCACTAGTGCTCTAGTGCCAAGGACTATGAGTGAGCAAATTGATCTTATCCTTAGATCTATCCAAAGCATGTAGAATGATATCACAAAGATTTTGAAGAACCAGAAGAGTCTCGAAAGGATAGTTGAGGACAAATTCCACACACTGAACAACAAGGTTGATGGGCTGACAAAGACTGTTGATGTTCTCAAGAAGGAAGTGGATATTGTACCCATTCCTCACATCTCTGATGATGATGATGATGACGATAGTCACCCTCTCCAGCCTAGCACTCAGTTCAAGACCCAGGCCAGATATGTGATAGTGCCAGCTCCAGATGAGACCATCTTCATCAACCCCTATTGCAGCTCCTTCAGTTCCTCCAGCTCCTTCAACAACTCCAGTGTCTACTCCAACTCCATCCATGACTGCTATAGAAGTCTTCACCGAAGCGGTTCTCTGTACTCCTACATCAACAACTGGAGGAGATCAGCCCCAGACAGACGATTAGTTCTATACCTTTAAACTTTTTGGTAACTTGTTGCCAAAGGGGGAGAAGTTGTATAGATCATAGGGCTTCGAGAGAGAGAGAGATAGAGAGAGAGAGTTTCTTTTATCGCTCTCCAAACCTTTAAGTCTTTTGGTTTACCGGTTGTGTTAAACTTGTTTGGTGTTTGATCATACACTCCTTGTGCGTTGCTACTATTTCCTATATTTGAGATGCTTATCAGATGATCATTCACTTCTGTTTGATGTGTTGCCCTATGTTGTTCATTCATATTATTCTCGCACACCACCAAGTTGTATGTGACATGGAAGAGTGCCACATGAACCTAATCGAATGTGCATTTGCATTCACGCAAATTCAAAATAGTGCACAAATTTAGGCAGTGCTCTTGCTTATCACATACTTCTCAAAGCGATGATTATATTCATTGATTATATCATATGTCGAACCTTTGATCTAAATGTTGTCATTAATTACCAAAAAGGGGGAGATTGAAAGCACATTTTCTCTCTTTGTGGTTTTGGTAATTAATAACAACATATATCTCATTGGACTCATGTTTCTACTAACTATATTTCAGGAAAAGTTCAATGACGCGATGGCTATAGGATTGCGAGGAGACCTTGACATGCAAGGAATGGATTGGCAAAGCTTCAAGAAATGAGACTACATTTTACTTTGTGAGAAATCACTTTGAGTCCATAGGAAAGCCAATACTATTAAAAAGGGGTGAGGTAATGTTGGTGAACAAATTGCTCCACGTGCACAAGTGCTAGCCACCAAAAACACCCACAAGCTCTCCCACGAATATACTCTGTCTAAACACTACCATGCAAACTCGATGCCACCAAGTTTCCTACTCGGCCCTACCAATTTTCTCCTCAGACAAAACCCTAGCCAAACCCTATCTTCTCGGCACAACCAAGTACTACATCGGTGCAATGGAATTACGGTGACCAAGATTCGAATGACCAGATTTATAGAAAAGGAATTTCCGAGTTTTATGGATCAGCTCACCGAGTTTTGAAACTGCCATCGGACACTCATATTGGTACTACCGAGAATCATATATCGGTCTCACCGAGATTCCTAAAGTTGCCATATTTTTAACAAATCGGTATGACCAAGTTTTACTTCGGTCTCGCCGAGTTGGTAAATAATGGTGTAATGGTTGGATTTTTGGAGATGCCTATATATACCCCTCCACCACATCCCACTCGCAAGAGAAGCACTTAGAACAGATCCCCACTTCCTATATCCAAATTTCTGAGAGAGAACCACCTACCCTTGTGTTGAGATCAAGATCATCCACTCCAACCATATGGATCTTGATTCTAGCCTCCCCAAGTTGCTTTCCACCCAATCAATCACTTCTACCAAGCCAAATCTATGAGAGAGTGATTGAGTGTTGAGGAGTCTAGGATCTTGAAGCACAAGAGCAAGGTGTTCATCATCACTATCAAGCCTATTACCTTTTGGAGGGTGGTGCCTCCTAGATTGGTTAGGTGTTGCTTGGGAGCCTGCTACTTCTTGTCGTGGAGTTGAACCAAGAAGTTTATACGAGCAAGGAGATCGCCTACTTCGTGAAGATCTACCCATAGGGAAGCTAGTCCTTAGTGGATGGAAGCTGTTATGTAATAGTCAAGGTTGTTATTTCGTGGACCCTTATGGGTGGAGCCCTCGATGGACTCTCGCGACCGCTAACATCAGTGGTTTGAAGACTCCATAAACGTGGATGTACGATAGTGCCACCTATCAAAGCCACGGGAAAAGTCTTTGTGTCTACAATTGTGTTTTCTCTTCTAACCCTACCCTCTACTACATGCTGCTATACTCTTAGACATGCATGTGTAGGGTGTGCTTCACTTGCTATCATTGCTAAAATGTGCCCACAACTAAAATTGGGAAAAGGTGGAATTTTTATTTTGTCAAGTACTCTAATCGCCCCCCCCTCTAGACTTACTTTCGATCCTACACTTTCTAAGTCAGGTGCTTATTACCATGAATCGTTTGTGTTATTATCTCTCTGTGTTATTTTCTGTCTTTCCACACAATTTAGATTACTAACCTGTTTCTTGGGCATCACACACATCTTGTTACGCCCAATTGTTTGTGTTATTTTGGCTCGCACATTTCCTCCGAGTGCACGGTATGCTGTGTGTGTTGGGTTTTACCATAGGTGCATCGTATGCAAATTAAAATTTCCTACTCGCAGAACATCCAAGAACATGCTACGGAGATGGATCACAGATCGTTACCACTAGACAGGCATTGCCGTGCAGCGGAAGTAGAGGTGGGGCAGCGCGTCCGTGAGGTTCGTATCCTCCTTGCCCGATCTCCCTCGAACAACTGGTCACCGATCTCCCTCGTATAGGTTCCCCGGAGTGGTGCAAGTTCACCGCCTCTAACAGTATTCGCGCATGTAGGAGGAACACCATGCGGCGGACTGCTAGGTCCGATCACATAGTCGGCGGCGGCAAGTGGAGGTAGCTAGTTGCAACTCATGCAAAGCCCTAATGACAGCACCGAAGCGATCAACCAAATGGGTGTGTTGCACCTCCACTATATATAGGCACCCCGCACGGGCTCAATTCTTGGGCCTCACATGGATCCTAAAGCCCACATGTTCCTTCCCTTAAGAGCGCGACCCCTTAGGTTCTCATTCACTTGGTCGTGAGTCAGATCACATCTGGCTCCACAAGTCAGTAGCGGCCTCTAGCAAAGCGTGCCGACTCCAAGTGTCCGATGAAGCTAGTTAGGTGAACCTGTACTTCACACTTCTACTCCCTTTGCCACACCATATATGTTGTCATGCACAAGGCGACATGGTCATTCTTGTTGCAGCACAGTCTCTTTCTCATCCCGGTGAATCCGACCAACACTTTGGATTATCTCATAATCCTCGTCACATGGCCATGCTTATCCAGGTCGGATAACTATAGAGGGTCCCAGAGTATATCTCTCCTTATCGGAGGGGCAAATCCCATCTTGCTCGACCATATCTCGCAACATGGGTCTAGACAAACCCGAAACCTACCTTTGTAACTACCCAGTCATGGAGTAGCATTTGGTCAGCCCAAAGCAAGTTTGTCACCATCCCGAGTACATGCCCAAGCTTAGCTCTTAGGACATAGAACATATGTTCTACTAGAGACTCACACATGACCTATCGATGTGTCTCATAGTTGGGTCTGTCCAACTCAGACCTTATCTCGTGTCGGACCCGACTAGGTCGAGAACAACCAGATCTTTCTTAGTCCATATTATCCAGCTAGCATCCAGTGCTCCATGGTCAGTGAGACCGGGCCATCCATCGTGTCATATGCTAGTCTAACAGGTTGCGTGTCCACACAGCCCTTTCAACTAGGGACCATTTAGGACAGTCATCATACAATGTGTAGTCTCACAAACAAGTCATGTACTTGTTAATACACATCAACGATAATGTCCAAGGACTATCTTTATTCATAAACACATAGAAAATACCGTAATACATGATTGCCTCTAGGGCATATCTCCAACAGTCTATCACACACATCTTGATCTGTGCAACCGTTTGTGCAGGTAGGATAGATGTTGTGCAGACAGAGCAAATCACAGTACACACGGACAAAACTACGAAACCCGTCGATGATGATTTCATCAATTGCGGACAAACTGTATACCAGCAACCATTTTCCCACAACACACATAGGTTATTAACACCAATCTTTTGTGTTATTTCTTCTGTTCACACACGATTCTAATTACTGATGTGTTTGCCCTCTATCGCGCACATCTTGTTATGATGAATCGTTTGTGTTCTGCTATATCATAGCACACAGTTTATGTAGTGAACTGTGTGCTCTATGTCGCACACATCTTGTTATACCTAATCATCTATGTTCTGCTATATTATCGCACATAGTTTGTGGTAATGAACTGTGTGCCCACTATCACACACATCTGGATCTGTGTAATCGGTTCTGTCATGTTGGCTAATCACAAACGGTTCATAAGAACAAACTTTCTGCCGTATATTGCACACGCAACTATTTTATGAATCGTATTTGATGGGTCTGCCATCGCACATAGTTCGCGTTATTAGTGACGGAGCTTGGACTATATCGTTTATGATTTGTGCATCGCACTCAGTTTCGTCGAAGGGTCTCTGATTGATGTGTTGTCTTTGGACCATCCTGCAGTAGTGATAAAACTTAATACTTAGAGAGGCAAGCATAGAAGTTATCTTGACGTGGAGTAATAGTAGTAGGTGCAAGCAGGAGTCAGCCTATTTTATTATGGATGTGATGCCTATATACACATGATCATTGTTGTGAATAAATATTGCATAACTATGCACTTTTCTATCAATTGTCCAACAGTAATTTTTTTACCCACCGTATGCCTACTTCATGAGAGATGCCACCAGGGAAAACTATGGGCCCCCGGGTCTATCCAAATATATATTTAGAAAATATCATTTACCTTGCTATTATTATTTACTTTCTATTTTATTTTGCAATTTATAATTATCTACTACCAACCACACTACTTATGAGCTTGCAAGTAAAGAGTCCAAGGGGATTGACAACCCTCTTGCTCGTGTTGGGTGCAAGTGTTTGCTTCTTTGTGTGCAGTCGCTGAAGATGGGGGTTGCGTGTTACTCCTATTGGTTTGATAAACCTTGGTTTTCTACTGAGGGAAATACTTACCTATATTGTGCTGCATCACCCGCTCCTCTTCATGTAAAGCCCAACGCAAATCAAAAGTATGACCCTCCTGAAACATTCCTTTTGAAATGTCTTCCCCCTATTTTGTACTCCATAGTATGCTTGTCAAGCACAACATCACTGCCTGGACTTGTCATCTCCGCTTTAGATTTGTAGGTGTACAACAATGCAAAACTATCATTCCATGGACCATTAATTCTGTCTTGAGCCATTGCCTTTGTATAAAAATCATCATGTACGGTATGCTCATCTTATACTCCTCAAACAACAACTTGTGTAGTGTTGTAGGACCAAGTGCTGGTGTCTCTCTAAGACAATCCATGACTGCATCTGCCACCTACCTAGTTTTTGCTAATTTTGTTGTTTGTGCCTTCCCCCCTCCAGGTGGGCAACTATGCATATGCGGGCTTAGTTTGACCTGAAATTCACTGAAACAAGTGTATCAAATAGAAAGGATCAAGCATAACTGGAACTACTGTTGTCTGCAAAATTAAATATGTGAATATATTTACTTCTACGCATACGGGAGGCGTGCAACCTCCACCTACACCTCTCATATGGACAGTGAACCATCAACCTTCTAGGTTCACTCTTGTCAATCACAAAATCATTTTGAGTGAGAATGCAGTATGATGTCAGTGCATTCTGACAGCCCATCATCGATTCAAATATTGTTCCAGGAGTAAGCTTTGGGTTGTTCCTGTCCCACTCAATTTTTGGCATGTCCTCACCAATGTATTCGTCTAGAACCAACATGTTGGCATTCTCCTCCTTCTATTCATCATCAGTGTCATCAAATCTAGCAAGGATGGTTGGCTCCTCTAGGTATTCATCCCACATTGCTTGTTTGTTGAATTCAGCAACCAATTCAGTGTACATCCTCTCATCCTCATCATCGTTTCGAGGCACTAGCTCGTCAGGTTGTGCATCATCTTCCGGATCCAATGCATCACTGGCCTAGCTCTCACTACCAGTAGGTTTAGCTGGTCCAGACCTACAAGGAGTGTGGGTTTGTGCACTATTAGTAGAGTTATCGGGTGCGACATCCTTTCCCTTATCCCATTCTATTCCCGGTTGTAGCACCTGGATTTAATTTTATCGAAACGGATGCAACGTTCAAACAAAAAAAGTGTTTCTAGATGCTCGTCGCAAGTTAGTGGCACAATTTTTTGCTCACAACTATTGAAAGATTTCAGATCCACAACATCGGCTTAGCTCCAGGGATAATCAAAACAGAGGGATTTGCATAAAATTTGAAATGAAATTATTGTTTCTACCACCTTTGAATAGCAAGATGCAGAAAAATGATGCGCTTTTATACCTCGAAGGATGCTAGTTTCAGTTCTAATTGTGAGCCAAAAGGCAAGCGCTGGATCAATCCTATAGTTAGGCATGCAATAATTCAGTCTAGCAGGCAACAATTTATGTGCCCATTGGTTAAATACTAGGCATGTTATCGAGTTAGATCATACATTTCATGGGGTGTGAGGCTTACCCAGCCGGAATCTATGAGTTCTCTGCTGCTCTTGGTTCGACCCAATCCTCCCAATGGTCAATGGGATGGATGTTGGTGTCCCTCTACATTAGCCAAGCCTATGCGGCTCAATCTGTTGCCGCAGCTCCACCCTCCAGATCCACTCGAGCCAATACAAGCCTAGGGCACGGAGCGTGGCGGATTAGTGTGCTATGGGCAAGGGTTCTCGTCGATTGCAGGTTAGATTGGACAACAGTGGTGGGCTGGGTGGGTAGGGGTTGGGTGTACATGCGGTGCAACCTCGTTAGATATCGACGGCGGCTGTGTGGGGAACAACTCGGGCATGAGCTGTTCGAAATGTGGTGAGACACAGAGAGCCATCCACCTGCCTAGGCCCCGCCTGTAGTAAGTTTCCTATGCCCCACATGTTAGGATATCAGGCGACCCCAATAGTGAGGAGGAGACACACAAAAACTAGTGGGGAGGTAGCGGTTAAAGGTTTTGATCGGACGTCAGTGCAACATTAGGGCTTTTGTGAATTGGTGGTAGAGGGGCAGGGAAAAAGTGAGCAAAGTTAGTTGTCTTGGGCAATACTGAGCTCAACTAAGCAACAAGGGGCACAAAAATAGAAATCCCATATAATTAAGCCACGTTTCCTATTTGGTGAGTTACATGAAAGTTCTTTCTATATCCCCCTGAATACCTATAATATTTGGACTAGTCTTATAACATATGCAAATACCATTCCTATGCCTTATACTCTCAAAAATATTGAAGTAAAGCATGAGAGCAATTATTTCTATAAAATATGATCACCGTAGTGTTCTAAAAACACATAAGTGAAGCACTAGAGTAACTACCTAGCTCAAAACAAATAAGTGAAGCACATAGAGTATTCTAACAAATTATGATGAAAATGTCTCTCTCTCTCGAAAGGTGTGTCCAACAAAAAATGAGTGTGTCAAACTAAAAGGAAAATAAACTATAATACACGAGGCTCCAATCAAAACTCATATCATGTGATGAATAAAAATATAGGTCCAAGTGACATACCGATAGATTGGACATGAAAGAGGGGTCCTAAGCTTAGACGCTTGGGTATTCCTTGAATATTACCTTGGGTGACTTGGGAATACCCAAGATTAGGGTCTTGTCGCTCCTTATTCCTTCCTCCATCGTGATCTCACCAAAAACTTGAAAACTACGACACACAAAAATTAAGAAAACCTCGTGAGACCCGTTAGTATAATAGACATATCCAATACTGTAGATGCTGTTATAAATTGATTCATATTTCATTATTGCATAATAGGTATTGTATTCTAACTTCTCTATGACTTATACCCCTTGATATAATCCATAGAATCATCAAAACAAGAAAACGATGCAAGCAAAACCAAAATATGTCTAAAATAGAACAATCTGTAGTGACATATACTAAAACCACACTTATGTAACTCCAAAAATCCTAAAAAAAGGACAAACTGGATTTTTTATAGCAATACCATGTAAGAAAATCAGATAAAAAGACGATCTAGGAAAATTAGAAAAAATTTGCACTAGGCATAAAAGTTTTTGTTTTTGCACAAAATCAATTCTACTATCATCCAAATCGCTCGAGAGGTTTTACTTGGCATAAGCACTAATTAAAACATAAAACACAACCATTACAGTAGCAAAATTGTGTGAACTCAAAATAACAGGAAATAAAAGCAAAACAATTAAGATAACTATTGGGTTGCCTCGCAACAAGTGCTATTGTTTTATGCCCCTAGCTAGGCATCATGCATCATTTCAAGTATTGTCATCCTTCAAATTAATTCCGTAGGTGGCTCTCATAATAGATTCATATGGTGGTTTAATCTTCTTCACAGGAAAGTGTTCGATCCCTTTATTTAGTGGAAATTAGAATCTTATATTACCTTCTTTCATGTCAATAATAACATATATAGTTCGTAGGAAAGGCCTCCCAAGTATTTTAGGACAAGACGAATTGCATTCAATATCAAGCACAATGAAATCCACAGGCACAAAATTTCTATTAGCAAGAATACGCACATCATTTATTCTACCTAATGGTTTCTTAACAGTAGAATCTACTAAATTCAAGTTAAGGGAACAATCATTTATATCGATGATACCTAGCGCATCACATGGAGATTTAGGTATGGTAGAAACACTAGCTCCTAGGTCACGCAAAGAATTGCATTCATAATATTTAAGATTTATTTTAATAGTAGGTTCACATTCATCATGCATTTTTCTAGGTGTTGAAACTTCTAGTTCAAGCTTCTCTTCATGAGCTTTTATCATAGCTTCCACAATATGTTTAGTAAAAGCTTTATTTTTTGGAAGCATTAGGTGAACTTATCGTGGATTGCAACAAGGAAATACATTCAACCAAAGAACAACACTCATAATTAAAGTCCTTGTAATCCAAAGTAGTCGGCACATCACTATGTAAAGTTTTGACCTCTCCAACCCCATTCTTTTTCAAAAAAAATCATTAAGATCACCACCCTCTGAACAATTGGGACACCTTCTAGCTAAACTTGACTAGTCTCCAGTCCATTTTCATCAAGTTTTATATTAGTTAACACAGATTCAATGGGTGCAGCATCTATCATTTTAATCTCTCCATCATTACTAGAGAGAGGATGTGATTTTGGTTTAGCGGCCATCTTATTCACTAGTGTGGTTTAGTCATGGGGAACGAACACCTATGGGATCGCGGGGACCCCTTTCGGTTTGGCGGGGGGCAAGCTGGCACAAAGAGCCGGTCTCGTGAGCAGCGCACGGGGAATTTTTACCCAGGTTCGGGAGACACGGATGCGTGAAACCCTACTCCTTCTTGGTTATATTGATCATGTTCTAGGTTTCCAGCTACAGGAGCGCCATAAACGGCAGCTACGTGAGCTTGCTAACCTCCAGTTGTCTAACTGTCAGGCTGTCCGGTTGTCTAACTGCCCAACTGTTTGATGTTCAAAAAAAGTCCCCCTATATAATGCCCTGGGCCTCCTTTTATACTTAAGGGAATCCCAACAATGGCGTACAGTGTGCACACGGGATGCACAGTGCTGCTATAGTGCTATCATACCTAACCCTGGCGGTCTAGGACAAGATCATTAAATCCACCGTCAGGGGCCTCAGCTCGTCAGTGGGACATGACGGGGGCTCATCCCATCGGCGCCTCTTAGCTTCCTCCAATGTCGACGCCGCGACACGCGTCCAGGTGAATCGACACCTGTCCTATGCGCTGGCGGTCCTTGCCGGGGCCTTGCCTTGCTGGGGCCTGAAGGCTCTACAGCCCACCCGACAAGGTCTTGCCGTTAGTCTTGAGTCTTCTGTGCTGGTGCTTGACAAGTCTTCGCTAGGCCCTGCCGCCGGGGTGGCTACTACTACCCGTGCACGAGTAAAGGGGCACTAGATGGACCAGAAACTCTAGTGCACCGACAGGAGCCCCGGGGCCATGCACGTCGTGAGGCATTGTTGGGCTAGGCCCAACCAGTGCACGGGAACGCGTGGCAGGGCCTTGTAGTCATGGCCAGTGCGCTCGCTGCGCTTCCCATGATGCGCATTGAATGCAGGTAGTGGGATACGTGCGCAGTGCGGCTGCCGAGTTTTCAATTACCGTGTTAGGTCTTTTCTGCCACGCGTGCCGCATGCATAGCAGGGAGCTAGCAACAGGTGCTCGTGAATTAAAGTCCTGAGAAAAGGAAGTAACTATGGCGCCATGGATTGGGGTGACAGGGCGGTTGTTGTTCGCCCCGTGATCAAGGGAGCCGCTACTGGAGGAGGTGGGCAGCATCCTTTGGAGTGGGGGAGAGCCAGCCCCCGCGCTTCCTCCTATAAATTGGGATAGCGGGGGCGGAGCTCATCCATCCTTGTTTTGCCCTTTAGTGAAAAACTCCATGGTCCGCCATCCCCCCTTCCTCTTCTCAATCTTCAGGTAGCGCCCACCCTTCGCCATGACCAGGGGGCGGGGGTGACCTCCTTCCTCGGCTACGAGGAGAAGCTCTCGTCTAAATCATGCTACCGCTTCAGCCGTGGAGGCGGAGGGAGGCTCGGGTTCGCATGGTGGAGGAGGCACCAGGGCCATGACCACCATGGAGGCCGGGGTTGGGGGAGGCTGAGTGCTGCTCCACCCCCTCCTCCGACACCAAGCACCTCCATCAAGGAGGCCCACGCCAAGGGGACTGCGCTGGACTTCGTCCTCGAGCTGGGCAATCCCCTCCGGAGCCATCTGCGCCTCCCACGCCTCTTCGCCAGGGCGGTGGAGGATGACCAGCCGCCCTTCCCGTGGCTGCGGTGGCATGGTACTGCAATGGCGTGATGTGGGTGGACATTGAGTATCCAGCGCACCGCATCATGTTCCTTAGACGCGGTTGGAAGACCTTCACTCGTGCCCACAGCATCCAGGTGGGGCATGTTCTTTGTTTTAAAATGACGGATGCTGATACGCTCCCCATAAAGATTTATGGGAGCTCCGGCATCAGCCTCAGCTGCTGTGAAGAGAGCGCGAGCAACACCGAAAGCTCATCCTCAAGCGACAGCGACGACGAGGACGGTGTCACTGAAAGCGATTATGAGTCCGAGCTCCAGGCCGTCAAGTCGGAGTATGACGACCCGAGCTCTGACTGTTCGATAGCCGCACCATCATCGTCAGCCTCGTGCTCCTCCCCCTCCCGGCAAGACGGTCTTGCCGGGGGTCCTTGTCCCGAGCGTTGCCTCATCTTCTAGTTGGATCTTCCGGCAGGCCCGCGGACTTCGGCTTCTAGGATCATCCCTCCTTTTTGCCCGCCCTGGCCCTCTCCTCTGCGCAATGCAGGTCCAAGAGGGGCTAGGTTCTTGCCTGCCCATGTGGCAGCCCTGCGTGTCCACGAAGTGCTGGTCCAGAGGGGTCAGGCCGGGCTCCTACCGGGGACCTCTCGCCATCTTTTTCTTCTTGTATCCCGCCTCTCCTTCCATCTTTTTCTTCTTGTAATCTCCCCTAGGGGAGAAAGTCAAATAAAGATGTACTTAGGAAAAAAGTGATACCTTATGTAAATTTGACCCTATTTTGAATGAATGCATATTATCTTCCTTGTTAGACTGTTTCTGTGTATGGAATTTTCCCTACACCATTTTTGGAAGGATCTTGCCGACATATGTAGCCCTACCGCGAGAGCTTTGAGAAATGGGTCCTTAGCAGCCTGCTGGTGGTGCCACTGCCGGCAAGACACCTTGGCGTGCTTGGCGCGGCCATTCAAGGTGTCGGCCTTACTCGAAAATGGGATAAGGACGCAAGTATTGTCACTTGAATCACTGAGCGGACTTGAAACTAAACAAGGAGCACGGGCGAAGCCACTTAAGCCATTGAGCGGTCCCGAACGCAGTGAGGGCGCATCCAATCGTGGCAAGGTTCCCGTGCGTGTAGGTTTTCCATACAGAGGTCGAAATCTCTCAAGGAAAATGACTTTACAAGGATTCACATGGGGTTTTAGCAACTTATCTTTTTGTTGCGTTTCTCCTTCCGACAAGTTATTATGGGACTTCACGCTCATAGGTATCCGTACCATCATTCCCCCTGGCAAAGCTGCACGCGAGGGATCCTTCTGTCCTTTGAGAAAAAGAATGAAGAGAAAATCTGGATATGGAACCTTGGCGGTCCGTTAGTTCTTGCCGGGATTAAGTGCAATGCAACACTTCAGATAAACATGCACATAAGTAAACATGAGAATCAAGCAGGATTGCAGAACACTTATCTGTATTTATCTACGCATAGGGTCTGAGCCTAGCTTTGTACCAAGGATTACATACATCAACGGCAAGACTTGTACAAAAGGTGGTTGCCAGGGCTGGCTCAACAACCGCGCCTCATGGGTATAACTTTTGAAGATGTTCGATATTCCAAGAGTTTCTCACCAGAACGCCATCCTCGGTCTCCAGGCGGACTGCGCCGGGCCTAGTGACTCGTACTACCCGATAAGGGCCTTACCACTTTGGCGTCAACTTGTCTGGATTCTTGGTGGACTGAACTCGCCGAAGAACAAGGTCGCCTTCCTCAAAACTTCTGGCATTGACCTTGCGGCTATGGTAGCGGTGCAAGGCTTGCTGGTAGCATGCAGCTCTCACAGCAGCCTGAAGACGATCTTCCTCAAGGAGCGTCGCATCATCTTGCCACAACTACTCTTGCTTGAGCTCATCATAAGCGAGCACTCGAGGTGACCCATATATGAGTTCCATGGGGAGAATAGCCTCCGCTCTAGAGACAAGGGAGAAGGGTGTCTGGCCGGTAGCTCGATTTGGTGTCGTCCTGATTGACCAAAGAACCACCGACAACTCATCAATCTAGTTCCTTCCGCACTTGTGCAGCCTATCAAAAGTTCTTGTCTTGAGGCATCATAGCACTTCAGCATTAGCCCTCTCCGCTTGGCCGTTGCTCCTCGGCTGGGCAATGGAAGAAAAACAGATTTTGCTACCAAGGTCTTGGACATACTACATGAAGGTGCGGCTCGTGAACTATGTCCCATTGTCAGTGATGATCCTGTTGGGAACACCAAAGCGGCAAACTAGTCCTTTAAAGAACTTCATGGCAGACTGTGCTGTCATCTTCCTCACTGCTTCCACTTCCAGCCACTTTGTGAACTTGTCGATTGCCACGTACAAGTACTCAAAGCCCCGGGCAGCACGAGGAAAGGGGCCCAAGATGTCGAGCCCCCAGACCAAAAATGGCCAGGAGAGAGGGATTGTTTGAAGGGCTTGAGTTGGTTGATGTAGTTTCTTCGAATGGAACTGGCATGCTTGACACTTGGTTACGAATGCAGTTGCATCCTGGAGGGTAGTGGGCCAAAAGAAACCTTGCCGGAATGCTTTTCCAGCAAGTGCTCTTGATCCTATGTGGGAGCCACATATGCCTCCGTGTATCTCTACCAACAACTCTAGTCCATTCTCCCGAGAAATGCACTTGAGTTTCACGCCATTTGGTCTCTTTATGTATAGGACGTTTTCTATGAACTGGTACTTATGAGACCGGCGGGCTACTTTCTCTGCTTCCTCTTGTTCCTCGAGGAGTTCTCCTGTTTGAAGGAATTGGACAAGGTGTTGTGCCCATGCTGGAGCCTGGGGCTCGACAACAAGGACCAAAGGCATATTTTCTTCCGGGGGAGCATTTGCCTCGACGGCAAGGGCCTCAGGCCCTTCCGGAGCATAGTACTCACCGACAAGCATGTTGTTCCCTCTAGTAATCTTCTCGCCGGCGGCTTCGGGAAGCTCTGCCGGGAAATACTTTCCGGAACTCAACTTCCTTCTCTTCTCTTGTCCAGTTGATGGTGTCATGGAGGGTTGAGTTAGTTGGAGCACAAAAGTTCCTGGTTCCACAGGCAACTTAAGGGTAGCACACTTTGACAGGCCATATGCAACGATGTTCCCTACACGTGGAACGTTCTCCATTTGCAGGCCATCAAAATGTTATTCCAACTTCCTCACTTCATCTACATAAGCTTCCATCAATAGACTCTGGTAATCTTTGTTCACTTGCCTGACGACAAGTTGAGAATCACCCCTGACAATAAGTTTCTTGATCCCGAGGTCTGTCGTGATCCTGAGACTGTCAAGCAGCCCTTCGTACTCAGCAGTGTTGTTCGTTGATCTCTCCCGGGGAAAGTGCATCTGGACCACATATCTGAGGGCTCCCTAGTGGGTGCGATAAGCAGCACTCCGGCACCAGTGCCTTGCAGCAAGAAAGCTCCATCAAAATACATGATCCATTCTCGATCAGTATCCTTGCTGGGAGGGTTGACTCTGGGATCTCTTCATCGGGCGTTGTGGTCCATTCTGCAATGAACTCCGCCAAGGCCCTGCTCTGAATGCTCGAAGTGCTTTCAAACTTAATACCAAATCTTGATAGTTCCAGAGCCCACTCCACAATCCCGCCAGTAGCTTTTGGGTTTCACAATATCCACTGTAGCGGGAAGCAGGTGACAACGGTGATCTCATGTGCTTGGAAGTAATGGTGTAGCTTCCTCGAGGCCATAAGAAGGCTGAAGGGCAATTTGTGCACGCCAAAATACCTTGATCAAGCCCCTACAACAAGGAGCTGACAAAATAGACTAGTCGCTGCACCACTTTCTTCTTCTGAACTATCTCTTTCAACTGCGTAGATCCTTCTTTGCCGGCACCAGACCCTGCCGGAGACTGTCCTGGCTCATCGCTTCGCGGTCCCGCCGTTGCCGCTGCTTCTTCATCAACCTCTCTTTCAGCCACTAGCGCAACACTCACCACTTGATTCGTTGCCGCCAGGTACAGCAGTAACGGCTCTTGTGGTTTTGGCGCGACTAGGACTAGCGGAGAGGAAAGGTACTTCTTCAACTCCTGCAGTGCTGCCTTCGCTTCCGGAGTCCATTTCATTGGACTTGCCTTCTTTAGGATTTTGAAAAAGGGCAGGGCGCGCTCAGCAGATTTTGAGATAAACCTACTCAGAGCAGCAACACAACCGGCAAGGCGTCGCAAGTCCTTGACTCGCCTTGGTGCCTCAATTTGCTCAATTGCTTTGATCCTGTCGGGATTCGCTTTGATTCCTCGTTGAGACACAAAGAACCTGAGAAGCTTGCCTGATGGGACGCCGAACACACATTTCTCGAGGTTGAGCTTCATGTTGATATTGCACGGATTGACAAATGTTTCTTCTAGGTCTGATATGAGTGTAGCCCTGTCCTTGGTTTTGACCACTATGTCATCCATATAAGCCTCCATATTTCTATGTAGCTGGGGATCAAAACCAATCTGGACTACTCTTGCAAAGGTATAACCAGCGCTTTTCAACCCGAAAGGCATACACAAAAAGTAGTACATACCACATGGGGTGATAAACGCGGTCTTCTGTTCGTCTTCCTTGGCCACAAAAATCTAATGATAGCCTGAGTAGGAATCAAGGAAATACAAAAGGTCGCAACCGGCAGTGGAGTCCATGATCTGGACGATGCGCAACAAGGGAAAAGGATCTTTGGGGAAGGCCTTGTTGATGTCTATGAAATCAATGCATAGCCTCCACTTCCCATTTGCCTTGGGCACTACGACCGGATTGGCCAACCACGTAGGGTGGAGTACTCCCCTGATTAGGACAGCTGCCTCTAACTTCTTGATTTCTTTGGCAATAAACTGTTGCCGCTCCAAAGCTTGCTTCCGAACCTTCTGTTTGACGGGCCGTGCATGTGGGCAGACAGCAAGGTGGTGCTCAATCACCTTCCTGGGAACACCGAGGATATCAGATGGTTGCCATGCAAACACTTCGACATTCGCCCACGGGAAGGCGACGAGCACGCTTTCCTATTTGTCGTCAAGGGTGGAACTTATGGTGAAAGTTTCCCCCGTGCCATCCTCCTTGGCGGACACCTTCTTGGTCTCTAGCGGGGCAGCCTTGGACTTTTTTCTCTTGCCGGTGGAGCTCTCTGGCACATCATCAATAGTAGCACAACACCACGAAGAGGTGCACTTGCCGGATTGTGCGCCAAAGGCCTTGCCGGTCTTCTCCCCCCGGGAGCTTCAGTGGCAGGAGGAAGTGCCTTAGTGGCAGGTGTTGCAACTGCGCCCTGGTAGAGTTGGTCAGCCTAGATAAGCACGCTCTTCCTGTCGGAGTGGATGGTAATGATGCTCATTGGTCCGGGCATCTTCAGCACATTGTAAGCGAAGTGAGTGGCCACCATGAACTTGGCGAGTGCCGGACACCCGAGAATGTCGTTGTATGGCAACGAGATCTTGGCAACGTCAAAGACGATCTTCTCCATTCTGAAATTGATGTCGTTGCCAAACATCACCAGCACCATGACCCTGCCTTTTGGTTGAGTCCTTCTTGAATTGACCCCTTGAAAAGCGCCTATTGGCTCGAGATCTTCGTCAGGAATCTGCAGCCTTCAAGTGACATCTGGCGAGATCAGGTTCCGGCTGGCCCCACTGTCGACTAACATCTTCGTCACCTTCAGGTTGTGGATTGTTGGCGAGACCAACAAGGGCAAGCACCAGACCGCGGTTATGCGGTCAGGGTGATCCTTGGCATCGAAGATGATAGGAGTGTTGGACCATCTCAGAGGTTTCTGTGTGCGGATAGAGCGCTTTGCCGCATTAACCTTGCGCACCCACTGTTTAAGTTGGCGGTGAGAGGAATACGACGATGCTCCTCCTTCTATGCACATCATCTTCGTAGCCTTCTGAAACTCATGCTCACTGGATTCATCGTGCTCTTCGACATCATCATCATCTCCTTCTTGCTTGTCACGGCCATGGGCGGGCCGATCCTTCTGTTGCTTGGGCTTGCCACGGCGACCCCCTGGATCAACACGCTTCTTGTCGGACCCCTCAGCACCATCCTGACCCTTCTCCTTGTCGCGCCTTTCATATTCGGCGCTCTGCTTCTCGGCAAGCTGCTCAACTTGCCAGCAGTCTTGCAGGTAGTGGCCTTTGGTGCGATGGATCTTGCAATACTGCTTGCGTGAGTCTTTCGGCTTGCCGGCAGCCGCCAAGGCATGGCAGGAGGCACACCTGGCAACGATGTTGCCGGGGTCATCGACCTTGCCTTTCTTGGCAGCGTTGGGGTTGCCGGATCCTTCTACAGCTAGCACGGTCTTGCCCTTGCGCTTCTTGTTCCGTCGCCGGTTCTTCCTTCTTGGGACGGCAGTATCCTTCTCCTCAGAGTCGACCTCCGCGCCGGTATCTTTGTCAGGGAGTTCTTCTCCCTTCTTCAGCCCGAGCGCACTTGTCTGCCAAAGCATAAAGCTCGACGACGTTCCTGACTCTGTTCATCACCAGCTCTTCCCGCATCCAGTGGTTGCGCACGTTCTGATGGAACGCGCTGATAACATCGACTGGGTGAACCTCTGGGATGTTGTAGTGCACGCGGCTGAACCACTGGATGTACTTGCGCAAAGTTTTGCCTTCCTTCTGGGGGATGATGTGCAGATCGCTCTCCTGGCCAGGAGCTTGATGACCTCCGATGAAGGCGCCAACGAACTCGTGACACAGGTCCGCCTAGGAAGTGATGGATCCCTCCGGCAAGTGCATCAGCCATGACCTGACATTGGGCTTAAGCACCAACGGGAAGTAGTTGGCCAATATCTTGTTATCGCGGCCCCCGGCAGCCTGCACCGCAATGGACTAGGTGCTCAGGAACTCTGACGGATGGGTCTTGCCGCCATATTTCTCCGGGACTTCCGGTTTGAACGTGCGGGACTTGGGCCACTGGACTTGGCGCAGCTCATGGGTAAACACTGGACAGCCCGCCTCGTAAGGTAGGCTGACAGTGTACCCCGACAAGGACTTGTGGACAGTGGGCCCCACACGCTTGTCTGACTGGAGGCGCGCTTCCCGTTGCCGCTTGATCGCAGTTCGGGCGTCCTTCTTGCCACTTCTCGAAGAACATGACGCTGATCACAATGCGTCTGTGGGTCAGATGACGCTATTGAGTATCCGTCGTAGGTGTCGGTCCGTCGGGTCGGCAACCAATGATGTTATCGCGGAGGAGAGTGTGCCGAGGTCGCGTCAACTCCGGGAACTTTACCACTGGTCTGAGGTGGCCCTGTGGGCTGAAGCTTGTCTGCGGGGCTGAGGTGGCTCTGAATGGTGGCTCTCCATTTGTCGAGCTTCTCCGTAGCAGGAGGAAAGTTCAGGAGTAGCTACGCTCGCTCCATCGCTTCCTCCGCTGTGGATGGCATCGAGCGGCACAAGGAATGCGAGGTGCTCTGACTCCTAACCATGTTAGAAGGAGCACCGCCGCGGTCCCGTGTCGGCATGCCACTCCCGCTTGCATGTTGGTCCCGCGTGTCTTGGGAATGTTGCATAGGAGCTTTTCCATGGGGACACCGAGAACTACGGGCACCATGGCATGGCTCTCCACGCGCATCCTGAGAAGGTCGTTGCGTAGGCGCTGGCATGGGTGCCCTAGAAGACAATCTTCTGCCCCCGAAGTTCTCCATACCACTGCAGGCGATACTGGTTCATCCTAAGACCTAGGGGTGCGGGGGTTCCCACCGCCGCCATGAGCATCTCTACGGCGAGCGGCGCCACTTTCTTGGCCTTGGTCACCGGAGCGTCACGGAAGTTCAGAACCTCCTCCTCCTCCTCCTCCACCTGCGTCTATGTCGTCTCCTGTCCGTGCAAATACATGAACGGTGGACGTGGATGGGCCAACTGTTGTCAGGCCCTTCTTCTTGGGGGCCACGGCGATGATAAAGCTGGGGCACAGATCACCAGAACGGGTTCGCACCACTCATGCGCCCCCCTACCTAGCGCGCCAAAGATGTCGTGGGGAACGAACACCTATGGGATCGCGAGCACCCATTCGGTTCGGCAGGGGGCGAACTGGTGCAAAGAGCCGGTCTGGTGAGTAGCTCACGGGGAGTTTTTACCCAGGTTCGGGCCACACAGATGCGTAAAACCCTACTCTTGCTTGGTTGTATTGATCGTGTTCTAGGGTTCCAGCTACAGGAGCACCATAAACGGCTCCTACGTGAGCTCGGTAACCTCTAGTTGTCTAATCGTCGGGCTGTCCGGTTGTCTAACTGCCCAACTGTCTGATGTCTGAAAAAAGTCCCCCTCTGTAACACCCTGGGCCTCCTTTTATACTTAAGGGAATCCCAACAGTGGCGTACAGTGTGCACACAGGATGCACAGTGTTGCTATAGTGCTATCATACCTAACCCTAACAGAGTAGGACAAGAGCATTAAATGCACCTTCAGGGGCCTCAGTCCGTCAGTGGGACAGGACGGGGGCCCGTCCCATCGGCGTCGCTTAGCTCCCTCCAATGTCGACGCCACGACACACGTCCAGGTGAATCGACACCTAGCCTGTGCGCTGGCGGTCCTTGCCGGGGCCTTGCCTTGCCAGGATCTTGCCTTGCCAGGGGCCTGAAGGCTCTACAGCCCTCCCGGCAAGGTCTTGCCGGTAGTCTTGAGTCTTCTGTGCTGCTGCTTGACAAGTCTTCACTGGGCCCTGCCGTCGGGGTGGCTACTACTGCCCGTGCATGAGTAAAGGGGCACTAGATGGCCCGAAAACTCTAGTGCACCGACATTTACTTATCAGAAATCTTTCCTAATAAGTTTTCAGTTTGAGCAGGTTGAGATTGAAGATTAGCTACTTCTTGATTGACTTAATCAAGTTGTTTACTAATAGCATCACGCAGAGTTGAGTGCTCCTTAATTGCTTCAGCAAAGAATTTATCGTATTCATGTTGTGGAAACATGATTTTTTCATAGAATTCTCAATTTCAGCCCACCTTTTGTAATAAGTAGTATCATAAAATCTATGTTGAGACATGGCAAAAAAAGTATGAAAACTAGCAAACTAGCAAACAAGTAAGTAGATATATTCATGTACATTGTTTTTTTATAAAAGCAAATATAAAGGTAAATACAAAAAGACAAGTAAAAAAGTAGAACAAGTGGATGATAGTTCATGAGAAGGAACCTCGTGCGAAGTTGATGATATCTCCATGGCAATGGCGCCAGAAATTCGCAGGATGACGAGAGACAAATTTCGTACCTCCTCCCTGGCAATGGTGCTAGAAATACTTTCTGCTACTTGCCAGCTGCGTTGGGGTTTCCCCGAAGAGGAAGGGTGAAGTGATACGTCTCCAACGTATTTATAATTTTTGATGATGCCATGCTATTATATTATCTGTTTTGGATGTTTTATATGCATTAATTGCTATTTTATATTATTTTGGGGACTAACCTATTAATCTAGACCCCAGTGCCAGTTTCTGTTTTTTCCTTGTTTTTGAGTTTTGCAGATATGGAATATTAAATGGAGTCCAAACGGAATAAGACCTTCGGAAGGAATTTCTGGAAGGAAACAAATCAACTAGGCTTGGAGTGCACGCCAGGGCACCTGCTAGGGAGTCACAAGCCTGGTAGGCGCGGGCCCCCTGGACGCGCCTAGCAGGCTTGCCGTCTCCCGACAAGTCTCCTAACCCTATTCTTCGTCCTATAAATTCCCAAATATTCCCCCAACATCAAAACGAGCCATGCAAATACTTTTCTGCCACAAGAAGCCTCTGTTCCCGAGAGATCCAATCTTGGAGCCTTTTCCGGTAATATGCCGAAGGGGGTTTCGATCACGGAGGGCATCTACATCAACTCCATTGACCATCCGATGATGCATGAGTAGTCCACCACACACCTACGGGTCCATAGCTAGTAGTTAGATGGCTTCTTCTCTCTCTTTGATCTTCAATGACATGTTCTTCATGATCTTCATGGGGATCTATCTGATGTAATCCTCTTTTGTGGTGTGTTTGTCAAGATACAATGACTTGGGAGTTTATGTTTAGATTATACATGAATTTATTTGAATCTCCTTTGAATTCTTATATACATGATTTCATATCCTTGTAAGTCTCTTCGAGTTGTTGGTTTGGTTTGGCCAACTAGATTGGTAATTCTTGCAATGGGAGAAGTGCTTGGTTTTGTGTTCAATCTTGCGGTGTCCTCATCGAGTGGAATAGTAGGGGTAGGGAGGCAGGTATTGTATTGTTGCCATCAAGGGTAACAATATGGGGTTTTCATCATATTGCTTGAGTTTATCCCTCTACATCATGTCATCTTTCTTAATGCGTTACTCTATTCTTCATGAACTTAATACTCTAGATGCAGGAAGGAGTCGGTCGATGTGTAGAGTAATAGTAGTAGATGTAGAATCGTTTCAATATACTTGATACGGACGTGATGCCTATATGCATGATCATTGTCTTGGATAACTACATGATTATTCGCTTTTCTATCAATTGCTTGACAGTAATTTGGTTACCCACCATGATATTTTCCTTCGAGAGAGAAGCCTCTAGTGAAACCTATGGCCCCCCAGGTCTACTTTCCATAATATACTTATAGATCTATAAACCAAAAATACCAAAAATACTTTGTTGCAATTTATTTACCTTTTACAGGTGCATCCATCGGTGACTTGCTTGTTCCTCCTACTAGACTGATACCTTGGTTCTCAACAACTGAGGGAAATACTTATCTACTTTGCTGCATCACTCTTTCCTCTTCAAGGGAAAACCAACGCAAGCTCAAGAGTTAGCAAGAAGGATTTCTAGCGCCATTGCCGGGGAGGATACATAGCAAGTCAAGACAAGAACTTCCCCATCAACTTGCCAATTCTGGCAGTGTTGCTGGGGAGATCTACATCAAGCCTAGCAAGTACTCATAACAAACTCATCTCTTGCATTTATATTATTTGCCATTTGCCCCTCGTTTTCCTCTCCCCCACTTCTAAAACGATTTTTAGAAAAAAAACAAAGAGATTTTCCCTTTTATTCTCCCTTCTTTCGTTTTACTTTTACTTGCTTGCATGTTTTATCGATATGTTGCCACCATGTCTGAATCTAGGAAGCTTAGTGATGAACCACAAGTATAGCGGATCAACTGTAGCTCTTTTCGATAAGTAAGAGTGTCGAACCCAACGAGGAGCAGAAGGAAATGACAAGTAGTTTTCAGTAAGGTAATGTCTGCAAGTGCTGAAATTGTAAGTAGCGAAGTAGTTTGATAGCAAGATAATTTGTAACCAGCAAGTAACGAATATAGTAACAAAAGTACAGCAAGCTAGCCCAATCCTTTTGAGGCAAGGGACAGACCAAAACGGTCTCTTATGATAAGCAAAGCATTCTTGAGGGTACACGGGAATTTCATTAGTCACTTTCATCATGTTGGTTTAATTCGTGTTCGGTAGTTTGATAATTTGATATGTGGGTGGACCAGTGCTTAAGTGCTGCTCTTACTTGAACAAACCTCCTACTTATGATTAACCCTCCCGCAAGCATACGCAACTACGAGAAAGTATTAAGAATAAATTCTAACCGTAGCATTAAACTTTTGGATCCAATCGGTCCCTTACGGAAGAGCGCATAAACTAGAGTTTAAGGTTCTGTCACTCTCGCAACCCATCATCTAATTGCTACTCCACAATGCATTCCCTTAGGCCCAAATATGGTGAAGTGTCATGTAGTCGACGTTCACATGACACCACTAAGGGAATCATAACATACATACTATCGAAATATCAAACACATATCAAATTCACATGATTACTTGCAACATGATTTCTCCCGTGACTGCAAGAACAAAAGTAACTACTCACAAATAATAATCATGCTCAAGATCAAAGGGGTATTAAATAGCATAATGGATCTGATCATATAATCTTCAACCAAATAAACCATATAGTGATCAACTACAAGACGTAATCAACACTACTAGTCACCCACAAGCACCAATCTATAGTTTCGGTAACAAGATTGAACTCAAGAGATGAACTAGGGTTTGAGAGGAGTTGGTGTTGTTGAACATGTTGATGAACATTTCCCTCCCCAAGATGGGAGAGTTGTTGGTGATGATGATGACGATGATTTCCCCCTCCGAGAGGGAAGTTCCCCCGGCGGATAGCTCCGTCGGAGGGCAAAAGTGCTCCTGCCCAAGTTCCGCCTCGAGGCGGCGACGGTTCATCCTGAAAGCCTCCTTCTTATTTTTTCTAGGTCAACATGACTTATATACCATAAGATGGGCACCGGAGGTGGGCCGAGGAGGGCACAACCCACCAGGGCGCGCCTGGGCTCCCTAGCGCGCCCAGGTGGGTTGTGCCCACCTGGTGGGGGCCCTCTTGTAGTTATTTGCTCCAATAGTTCTTAAATAATCCATAAAAAATCTCCGTGAAGTTTCAGCTTGTTTGGAGTTGTGCAGAATAGGTAGCCTGACGTAGCTTTTCCAGGTCCAGATTTCCAGCTGCCGGAATTCTCCCTCTTGGTGTGTTCCTTGCAAATTATGAGATAAAAGGCATTAGAATTACTCCAAAAATCATTATTATGGATAAAAACATTATAAATAACAGCAACAAAACATGATGCAAAATGTACATATCAACTCCCCCAAGCTTAGACCTCGCTTGTCCTCAAGCGAAACCGAAATCGAAAAACATGTCCACATGCTTTGAGAGAGAGGTGCCGATAAAAACAAAATACGGACATAGAAGCATCATGTTGATTATTATAATAACAGCAACAAATTTAAACACAGGACTTTTATCATAGAACTTTTATCATATACTTCTCATGAATAAGTAATAGTTCATCACAGAATCGAAGTATAAAGCAAAAACTCCATTAGAAACCAACAAACTATGTTCTCAGTCAACTTGGCAACTACAATTCATCATCTTTTAAGGAAGGGTCACGTATCGGAGCCTTTAGTCAAGTCCACATACTCAACCATCATATAGTCTTCTATGATTGCTAACACTCGCCTCGTACCTATGAGAAAAATGTTTCAACCGGACACATAGAAATATAGGGGCTTATAGTTTCGCCTCCCAACATCCTCACCTCAAGGATGATGTCAACAATAATAACTCATGCTATCTATATTCAACTGGACATATGTGTCTAGATATTTCCTCACCACATGATGCTTGTCAAAGGAGAAAAATAAAAGGAATAGAGAAAAACTTTGACTCTTGCATAAAAGTAAAAGAAAGGCCCTTCGCACAGGGATGCAGAGGTTGTCATGCGCTTATTTGTTTGTATGCTCAATCCCTTAGTGCAAGAGAACGTCATGTTGTATTGCCCCTTAAGATGCCAACCTTTATTATGCAGTCTGTCACTTTTATTCTTTGTCATCCAAGTTTGTACAACGCTCAATTTTCTCTTATACTAAATAATCTTACACTTTTAGAAGCAATTTTTATTGCCTTATTGCACCGATGACAACTTACTTGAAGGATCTTTCTCAATCCATAGGTAGGTATGGTGGACTCTTAAAAATAGGATTTGGGTTTAAGGGTTTTTGGATGCACAAGTAGTATCTGTACTTATTGCCGAATTTTTCGCTAGCAAAGGTAGGGGGAAAGCATCACATGTTAAAGGATCTATGATAATATTACTTCTATGTGAATATAAACAAACATAAACCGTTAAGTTGTCTTCCTTGTCCAACATCAACAATTTTGGCATATAATATTTTGATGAGGGCTCACAATCACAAAAGATTTATAGGATAGTATATTTATATGTGAATCTTCTCTTCCCTTATTAATTCTTTCATGAGTTGCATCATTGACTAATGCTATGTTTGTCAATCTCTAATAAAATTTCTTACTTATACTTTTCCTTATGTGGTGCCATTACCTACCATAGGATTAGTATATGATCTTATTGATTGGTTTCCTTTCTTTCATTTCTTTCTTATTTCTTTTTCTTTATTCAACATGAAAGTAAATAAAGCAAAAACTCAAACTAAACTTTAGCATATAACTCGCACATGATTACAATGATAGATCACTAAGCAAACTCTCAAATAAGAAAGGATCGAACTGAACTTTATTTCATCTAGGCAAAAGATTGAACTAAGATAAGTAAAAGCAAAAAGATAGTGGGATGATACGATATCGGGGCACCTCCCCCAAGCTTGGCGGAAGCCAAGGGGAGTGCCCATACCCGATACTCAGTTCTCCTTTGGTGGTGAAGAAGATGATGGTGGTGAAGAAGCGATCCTATCCTTAAGGATCAAGAGGTTCTCCAGTCGACGGATGACACCCCGGAGAGGGATGATATGCTCTTGATGCAGAATATTATCGCGAGTAAGATACTTATTCTGTATGCGGACTAATTCAATGATGCGAAAAGCTTCAATCTCAGCAAGAGTAAGGTGAGTAAGGTAGGGTTTAAGGATATCTTCCTCCTCCTCCTCGACCAGCAATGCTTGTGCTTCCACCGGGGGTGGATCTACGGTAGCTTCCTTGCCCTTGTCTCCCTTAACGGCATTCGCGGTCTCCTCCCTCTTCATCTTGATCTTCATCAGCCAAGCATCTTCTTCCATGTTGTTGGAGGAGCAACAAGACATGATGCCTGATTTGACAAATCTGACCAGAGACAGTAAAAAAAGAGAATAGAGGATTTCTTCGTGATACGGTGATCAACGGGTTTGGGAAGTATATATAGATTTTTTATCTTGGAGCACAAGTACATGGAATAAAAACGGAGTACGGAAGGTGTCCCAGGTGGGCACAACCCACCTGGCGTGCTAGCCTGGCACGCCCTGGTGTCTTGTGCCCACTAGGGAACGCTTCCTGGGAGTTTATTTATTTCCAAAATTCTAAAATATTCCAAGTCTGAACCGGTCTGCAAGCGCCCATATAAACTTGGCCCCGAAGAGCTGAAAGAGTTGAAGAAGTAGCTAGATGAGCAAGAACGTCTGGGTCTGATCAGACCAAGTTCTTCTCCGTGGGGTTGTGGTGTTTTGTTTCTCAAGAAGAAAGATCGCACGGACCGTCTTTGTGTTGATTACCAGCCATTGAACAAGAAGACAATCAGAAACAAGTACCCACTCCCTAACATCAACGAGTTGTTTGAACAACTGAAGGGTGCCAAAGTTTTCTCCAAGTTGGATCTTAGAATGGGTTATCATCAAAGTCGCATTCGCGAAGAAGACATTCCCAAGACCGTGTTCAGGACGAGTTTTGGCTCGTATGAGTACACCGTTATGTCGTTTGGTCTTGCGAATGCTCCTCCAACCTTCTCAAGGATGATGAATTTCATCTTCTCTCCTTTCAAGAATGAGTTTGTCTTGGTTTATCTGGATGATATCCTTGTGTTCTCAGAGACAGAAGAAGATCATGCAGAGCATCTCCGCCTTGTGCTTGACAAGCTAAGGGAACATCGGTTCTATGCCAAGTTTTCCAAGTGTGAGTTCTGGCTTAATGAAGTGGTGTACCTCGGGCATGTCATCTCTGCCGAGGGAATTAAAGTGCACCCTGAGAAAGTTGAGGCAATCTTGAAGTGGGAGCCTCCTCAGAATGTGAAGTAGCTTCGGAGTTTCCTCAGGCTTGCTAGTTATTGCAGAAGATTCGTGGAGAACTTCTCCCAAATTGCTAAGCCTCTGTCCAATCTCCTCCAGAACAGTGTCAAGTATGTTTGGTCTCTTGAGTGTGATGCGGCGTTCAATACGCTCAAGCAGAGACTGACTTCAGCTCCAGTCCTTGTTCCTCCTGAGCAGTCGAAGCCTTTCCAAGTTTTCTATGATGCTTCTCTCCAAGGCCTCGGTGGGGTTCTTATACAAGATAACAAGATTGTGGCCTACACCTCACATCAGTTGAAGCCTACCGAAAAGAACTACCCCACTCATGATCTTGGGTTGGCGGCAGTTGTGCATGCTCTTATGACTTGGAGGCATTTGTTGTTGGGTAGACCAGTTGAGGTGTACACTGATCACAAGAGCCTGAAGTACACTGTCACTCAACCCAATCTCAATCTTTGGCAATCTCGTTGGGTAGAAATGCTTGAAGACTTCAATCCAAACATTGAGTATACCCTAGGGAAGGCAAATGTCATTGCAGACGCGCTCAGCCGTAAGGCGTACTACAATAGTCTGATCTTGAAGCCTCTTCAACCCGAGCTTTGTGAAGCCTTCCGCAAGCTCAACCTTCAGATGATTCCGCAAGGATTTCTTGCCAATCTTCAAGTCTCTCCGACTCTGGAAGATCAGGTTCGCCAAGCGCAGCTGCTAGACGCTATGGTGAAGTTAAGAAAGGTGTGGCCAAGAACATTCCGAAGTATAAGTGCTTTCGTGGTGATAAAAAAGATACCTTGTTCCTTGAGAACCGTCTTGTTGTTCCAAAAGGCGATCTAAGAAAGGTTATCTTGGACGAAGCACACAATTCTCTTCTATCTATTCATCCAGACAGTTCCAAGATGTATCAGGACCTCAAGCAAACCTTCTGGTGGACTCGCATGAAACGTGAAATTGCTCAGTTCGTGAATGAGTGTGATGTTTGTCGCAGAGTGAAGGCGGAGCATCAACGTCCAGCAGGTCTTCTTCAGCCTTTGCCTATCCCAGAGTGGAAATTTGATCATGTGGAGATGGATTTCATAACTGAGTTTCCTAAGTTGAAGAGAGGCAACGATGCCATCTTTGTGGTTATCGACAAGCTGTCAAAAGTTGCTCATTTCCTGCCAGTCAAAGAATCTATCTCGGCAGCTCAGCTTGTAGAGTTGTATACGTCAAGGATAGTCTCTTTGCATGGTATTCCTCAGCTCATCTCTTCTGACTGTGGAAGCCTCTTCACTTCCAAGTTTTGGGAGTCCTTCCAGACTGCTATGGGTACTAAGATCCGTTTCAGCACGGCGTTCCATCCGCAGACAAGTGGTCAAGTTGAGAGGGTCAATCAGATCCTTGAAGATATGCTCAGAGCATGTGTGATTTCATTCGGCATGAAGTGGGAAGACTGTCTTCCTTATGCTGAATTCTCATACAACAATAGCTTCCAAGCTAGTTCAGGCAAGGCCCCTTTCGAGATTCTCTATGGCAGAAAGTGTCGTACCCCGCTTAATTGGTCTGAAACCGATGAGCGTTAGGTATTGGGCAATGACATGATCACTGAAGCAGAAGATATGTGCCATGTCATTCGTGAGAACCTCAAAGCAGCTCAGTCCCGTCAGAAGAGCTATTATGATAGCAAACATCGGGATGTTTCCTTCCAAGTGGATGATCTTGTCTATCTCAAAGTTTCTCCCATAAGAGGCACGCAGCGATTTGGAATCAAAGGGAAGCTAGCTCCTCGTTTTGTTGGTCCATTTAAAGTTGTTGACAAGAGAGGTGGTCTTGCATATCAACTTGAGCTTCCTCCAAATTTCGCGAACGTGCATGATGTCTTCCATGTTTCTCAGCTCCGGAAATGCTTCAAGACTCTAGAGCGAACCATTGACCTCCAAGACATCGATCTTCAAGCTGATCTTTCTTATCGTGAGCACCCAGTTGCAATTCTTGAAGAAACTGAGCGTAAGACTCGCAACAAGTCTATCAAGTTCCTCAAGGTGAAGTGGTCTCATCATTCCGACAAAGAAGCTACTTGGGAACATGAGGACCTGATCCGTTCCAAATTTCCAGACTTCTTCCGTTCCTAGATCTCGGATCGAGATCCTCTTGTAGTGTGGGAGAGTTGTGACATCCCAAGTGATGTCCCTACCTTTTATGGCATGTATCCCATTGTATGATCTTTGTGTCATGAGCTATGTTGGAGTTGAACCTTGTCATTCATGTGTTGGTGGAATTCATGCATCATGTCATCCATGAATTCTTCATCATGCATTCTTCTTGTTCATGTGTTTGTGATGTGTGTGGGATGATGTGGTGTTGTGCCTTGTGTGGTTTGGCCTTGAGAGTGGGGTGACCTTGGGTGCTCTTTTCCCTCTTCTACCTCTTTTCTCCTTCTCCTAAAAACATCTCCTTTTAATGCTTTTATTCCCATGCTTTCACTTGGCAAATTTTAGTTGCTTTTAAAAATCACTTTAAAATGTTCATGTGGTGGCCCAAATATTGCTATAAATTATGAGCATGGAGTTTTGGGGTGTTTGGGAGATTTGGTTTTGAATCTCTTTTGAAAATAGGAGATGTTTTATTAATTATAAAAATAATTAACTTGCTCTTTAATCAACTTCATATTTTTTTTAAAATGGACATTTAATTTCCTTCAAAAAACTATTTTTATTTTGTCCAAAACCTTTTCCCTCTTCTATGGCTTTATTTTTTTTCTTCTCTCCTTTATTTTAAAAAGGTTAAACCTTTTCTGTTTTGAGAGAGAGAGAGAGAGGAGCGTGTGGCCTCCCGGTCCACTAGGCCCAGCCTAGCAACGGCCACCTGCCCCGTCATTCCCTTCCGTCAGCTTCGTCACGGCAGCAGAGAAAGCAGAGTGTCGCCGTCGCCTTTTCCGTCCGTTGTCGCCGTCATGTTTGCGGCTATGAAGCCTCTCTCGGCGTGCGTGCGTCCCCACCTAGGGTTCCTCTTCCCTCCGCCGCCGCCGCAGCCCCCATCGAGCTCTCCTCTGCTCTCCCTCCTCTCTTCTTCCTCCCTGTCAAGGTGGGTTTTTAGAGAAGTTCAGAGAGGTCCGCCGTCGTCGTCTCCGTCGCAGCGTGTCTCCGGTGGGTCCCCGCCGCGTCCAGGATGGTGTGGTGGTCGGGGTTCGTCCCGGCGTTCCATTCCCATCGCTAGGGGCCCAGGAGGAGCCCCGTAGTGAGGAGCTCGACGTCACAGGACGTCCTGCTCCGCCTTCTTCTTCCTCTTTGTCGCTGTCGCGTCCCCACCTCTCCTTCCTCTACGTCATCGCGCTCCGCTTCTTCTCGAGCCCCTCGAGGTGAGCAGTCGGAGATCCTTCCCCCTCTCCTCCTCTGTTGCGTGCCTGCGTAGTTTCTATCGCCACCGTCCACTGTTGATCACCGGCCCGTCACCTCCGTCCCCCTCATCGCAAGACGAGAAAGGGGATGAGCTCACTGTAGTTCCCGCGTCCTTCCCCGAGTGCCAATCGCGCCGTAGATCGCCGGAGCAGCTCGCGCAGGGTTCTGTTTCGCCGCCGTCATCTCGCTGTAAGCTGTCGCCGCTGGTACCTTTCGTCGATCGTGGGCTCGCCTCCGGTCCTTCCCTTCGCAAGATGATGGTGGGAACGGAAGCGTGGGTTGTCCGAGAGTGCGTGAGTGCAGTTAGTGTCACTGATTCGGTCGTGTATCGCCGGAGAGCTTCGCCGTCATTCCCCTGTTGCCGTTGCTCTGCCTTTCTTCAGTTTCGTCAGGTTCCGCTAGTGTGTGTGTGTATAAACAGATCGAGTCCCTCCTCTGTTAAGTATCGAGCCGTAGCCAAGTGGTGTGGAGTGCTGTGGTTTCTAGGGGAGGTCGTGGGTTCGATCCTCTTCCCCCCCCTTTTTGTTTTCTTTTCTGTTTTTCTTTTTTTTGCTATTTCTTTCTTTTGCAAATATCTACAGTGTGTGTGTGGCTTATATTGTTTTATGTGGTGTTTTTGTGTGAGTGGCAGGTGTGTGTGTGTGTGTTTGTGTGCACACACACATGAGAGTGTGTGTTGCGTGTGTGTGTGTGTATGCACCCATGTGCATATACCCACATATTTGATGTGTGTGTTAGCTAGTGAGTGTGTGTGTGTGTGCTTTGTTGCACATGCTCTTGTGGTGAGAGTGAGTGTGTGTGTATGCACTATGTGCATATGCACCCATGCATGTGTGTGTATGTATGTTATGCATGTATGTGTGTGTATGTGTGTGCTTGTAAGTGCATGTGTGTATGTGCCCTTGCACATACCCACATATGAGTGCTATTGGTGAGTGCAGCATAGTGTGGTGCTATGTGTGTGTATGGGTGTGTTACACCCACACATACATTTGTAGGTGCGTTAGTGAGTGGTGTGTGTAGGGTGTGTGGTGCACCATGTAGTGTGTGCTTGGCACATAGGGTGTGCCATGTGATGTATGTGAGTGTGAGTGGTGTGTGTATGTCTACATACACTCACCCATGTGATGTGTAGCTCCATGTGTAGGGTTTTACCTATTTTGAGCATATGAGCATGAATCCTTCTCTAGCTAGTTTCATCTTTGTATTTGATGCTATGCCATGTTAACATGTTACTAGGATGCTATTTTACCATTTCCAACATGTACCAATAACCCACAAGTCATTTTGGGTCCATTTCCTTGCATATGCATAAATGACATAAGCCACCCATAAGTTATAGGTCAAATTTCAGCCTAGATTTTCTCCTACTTGCAACATACAAGCATAGGGGTATGACTAATGCTTTCGGGGTAGTTTCAACCCAGGAATGCACCTGTGAAGTCAGATTTGACTTTGGGGCAACTTGTCAAAACTGCATTTTTATGCTGTGATGCCCTTTTGTCTTTCTCATATGATTTAATCCATGCATGCTTTCAAGATCTTGCCAACATGAATTTGTTAGTCAAAGTTGTTGGGAATGCCCCGGTATTTTTTGTTATTCATGTGAGCTCCCTAGATAAGTGGGAACCATGCTGTTTATCAAGCTACTTTCTGTTTCTGCCAACTTGCTCTAGAAATGGCTTAAGTCTGGAAAATCTGTTGTTATTGTTTTGCCATGTTAAGTGGGGTGTAGCTACTGATGTGTTGTGTATTTGACCATGTTCAGTGTCAGTTATTTGTAGTAGATATTTTCATCTACCATCGTATCATTTTTCATGCCATTTGGAGCTTCCTAGCATATTCAACCAGTGTTGTTAACTTGTTACTTTATTAACCCAGATTCCAGAAAACTGGAATTTTCACCAAGTCCCAAAAAACCTGTTTCATCATGCCTACTTGGCAGCTCCATGCTTAGTGATGCGTAGATCTGTTGCTGACTGTATAGTCGGATGAATTGGTGTGTGTGTGTTGTAGTTTATGTCTATGTCTTGTTTGTGGCTTTGGAGTTCCTGTAGCAATAGTTGTGAGCTTTTCAAATTGCTATGTTGTTGTTTTGTGGCAGATTGAGTGCTATGTTGTTTTGTGAGTTGTGGGAGCTATACTCCATAGAATTGGGTGATTCTTGAGTCTATTGTGATTGATTTTTCATCACCTATCCAGTGGCTACCTTGGAATGCCAAGAATTAGCCCAGGTATTTGGTGGTCTTGAGTTTTGCCTTCGTACCTTGTCGTGAGCGTATCTTGAGAACCGTAGCTCCATTTCCCACGATCTTTATATGCATTTCCATCGATTTTGCATGATGAATCCATATTTTACATGTTCACGCATGTCTAAATAACTTAACATGAGGTTCTGTACAGATTCATTAATCTACCACCTTTGCATGTGAAACTTGACTAGAATTGGATTGCCATGTTAAATTCTTCATTAAAATGATCATGCATCATCTTGGTTGTGCATTGCACATTGGTTGGTTATTTATTTGTTGTTTCTCTTGGGTAGACGCGAGTGTCGAATCTGAGTTCGAGGAACCTAGAGAGTAGCACTACGAGGATCCCGCTACTTGTTCAGCTGAAGAACCAACAGGCAAGATGATCATACCCGGATCCCAATACTATCTTTGCTTGCTAGTTTCTCGTTCTTATCGTTACAACTGCGCTACGTACCACATGATATCAGCCCCCATGTTGCCATGACAGCCTCTAACCTCCACATCCCAGCAAACCGTTGGTTGGCTATGTTACCGCTGCTCAGCCCCTCTTATAGCGTTCTTAGTTGCAGGTTGTTCCATGTGATAACATGGATTGGATATCACCATAAATTCTGTTTAATTTAATGCACATATATATCTGGTATTGGTGGAAGGCTTGGCCTTTTTCTAAGTGATTTGTTCCACTCGTACCGCCATTAGTTCCTTCTTACCGATGTTATGTTTTCCATATTTTGCGCTCCTTGATTATTCGGTTGAGATTAAAACTTGTCTGGCAAGACCCAACTTTGGTACTACATTTGCTAATAACTAATGAGCTTGCATAGGGCTTTGCAACCCCGTGGATAATTTAATCAACCCCCGGGCCAGTGCTCCACATGAGTGTTGGTCCAAACTAGAGTCGTGTGCGGGGCCAACCCGGGGCAACTCGGGAGATTTCTATCAGGCCACTGTACGCTTAGCTCATCCGGTCGCGTCCTGAGAATGAGATACGCGGCTCTTATCGGCTTCGTCGACACGTCGGGTGGTCTTGCTGGTTTTGTTTTACCTTTATCGAGTGTCTTGCGTGTGGAGACAGACTTTCTTCGGGCTTACTCGAGGTGTTGGGCCCCTTTGGAATTGTCTATGATGATCGCGAGAACCGCGTTCGAGACTATTTCCATAGAGTGTGGTTATTTGTGGTGGACTAGTTGGAGCACCCCTGCAGGGTTAAAAACTTTCGGAAAGCCGTGCCCGCGGTTATGTGGCAACTTGGATATTTGTTTAGCACCCGGTTATAGAAAACTTGAAGTAAACTCTAATTAAAAATTCATCAACTGTGTGAGTAACCGTGATCGTCTCTGCTCGTGAACATGAACCGGGAGAGAACACGGTGGGGTTATGATTGACGTAAGTAAGTGTTCAGGATCTCCTAGAGATCATTCTAGATTCGATCGTCTTCGTAGGACACTCACATTTATTTCATGTTGCGTAAGCTAGACACCACAAAAATGCTTGGTGATGCTGCAAACTAAACATCACCCTTCCTTCCTAAAGCTTAAATAGTCTTGGTACCCGAGAACATGATAGCTGAGTCCTCTGTGGCTCACAGTTTACTACAACAATCCAGGTACAGGAACAGATGAGTTCGTGCAGGATGATCTTACTCAGCTCCAGTGGGAGTATGATGGGAGAGTAGGATTCTTTTTACTCCTCTTCTATGCTCTGGTGAGGTTTCCGACTTAGGAATTTAAATTCTACTCCTCTCCTCGCTCAATTTTTTTAGGATCACGCGGGTATTTTGGAATCTATATGATGCCGATGTGACAGGGTTCTGTCTTGGTGCCTCCTGTCTGACTTGATTTCTTCCGGGGAATTGAGCTCCGAGGAATGTTGGCACATTGTTATCATTCAGCTCCCTTGATATCTCAGGATGGAGAATGTTCGAAATTGCTCCAATACTTATCGTGGTGAGATAAGGTCGGAGTCACCTAGTACTGGGGAGGCGTCCGGGGTACCACCATGGTTTAGTATCGTTGTGAGTTCGAGGATTCGAGATTAGATGAGTTTGCGAAATGTCTTGAATTATGGTGTGGAAGGTTGCGGATGCAGTCGCAGCTGATTGCCTAGGGCAGGTTCCTGATTCCGCAACCCGAATCCCATAAACAAGAAAGTTTTCGGAAGTTCATAGGTGGGAAACCTTGTAGTCATCTAGGATCATCTTCTCCAGATGTATTGGGCACGTACATTTGTTCCGAGCGCTTAGCTCAATACTTGTTGTGTTATTCCAAGTAGCTTATTATGTCTAATGATGTTATTAGGATCCGAAGAAGCATTCTTAAAAAAATTTGGTAGGAAGGCTATGTGTGTGTTCAATTCTTTCAAGCATTTGATGCAGCTCATGTTTCATCTTATCAATGAGGCTAATGCGTTTTGTCCATTTTCAGGATGGCTCCACCAACTCGCAGCAATCCGAGGCGTGGTGAGGAGCAGACTGATGTTCCACCACCACCCCCGCCACCGCCTCCTCCGCCTCCTCCTCCAGAAGCTTGGCAAGTTGTGATGGTCGTGACCAATGCAAACACACAGATGTTGCTCAGGCTGTTGCAAGAAAGGGAGCAGGGTCAGCAAGGTTTTCAAGGCAATTTTCAGAATCAATTGCAGTTTGCGACTCTCAATCAGTTCCTTGCCAACCAGCCCAAGACTTTCACCTGTTGTGAGCAACCTCTAGATGTTGATGATTGGCTTCGTGATATGAGCAAGCATTTTGAGTGCAGCAATGTCAGGCCAGAGGACTTTGTCAGATTTGCTTCGTTCCAGCTAAAGGGTCAAGCAGCTGATTGGTGGCAACAGTACAAGGATTCCAGGGGCGATCGTGTTGTTACTTGGGACGATTTCCGTCATGACTTCAAGGCTTATTACATTCCGACAAGCTTTGTCGAGGAGATGCGTGAGAAGTTCAGGCACCTGAAGCAGGGAACCAAGTCAGTCTACCAGTACAACATTGAGTTCCAGACTCTAGCTCGTTATGCCAAGCAAGATGTTCCAAATGATAAGGCTATGATCTTTCAGTTCAGAGGTGGTCTCAAGGATGAGCTTCTATGAGGCCTTGTTCTTCAAGAGCCTCGTGAGTTTGATCAGTTCTACAAAATGGCTTTGAAGATTGAAGCAGCTCAGCTCAAGTTGGAGAACTCCAAGAAGCGTTCAAGGGATTCATATTCTTCTTCTTCTGGCTCTCAGATGGTTCCTAAGTAGCAGAAGTATTGGGCGGCAAATCCTCTTCCGTTTCGTCCTCCTCAGCAGCAGAAGCAGTTTGGTGGTCGTGGTTCTTCCCACCCACCCAACCTAGGTTTCCAGCAGAAAAATCAGGCGTCCAAGGCAGTTCTTGTTCCTCCTCCAGGCAATGTTCGTCCGCTTTCTGAGGTGACTTGTCACAAGTGTGGTCAGAAGAACCACTATGCAAACAAGTGCAACCAGCGGCCTTTTCCGCCTCCTCCTCCTGTCAAGCCTCCAGGCAATGCTATGGTGAAGAATAATCCCAAGACCGCAAGAGTGAATATGGTGAATGCAGCTGAAGCAGAGCAGTCCAATGATGTGATCATGGGTAATCTCTCAGTTAATTCTATTCCTGCAAAAGTGTTATTTGATTCTGGTGCATGGCATTGTTTCATGTCTCGTCCTTTCTTTGTCAACATGAGTTTGATTATCAAGATTTGCATAAGCCCTTGTCTGTGGTGTCGCCCGGTAAGATGTTGAATTCCAATCGCATTGTCCCGGATGTTTCTATCAAGATGGGAAATTATTCTTTTCTGGCTTCTCCACTTGTTCTTGGGAATTTTGATATTGATCTCATTCGTGGCATGGACTTCCTGGCTATGAACAAGGCTCATATTGATTGCAAAGCAAAAGAAGTCAAGCTGACTCATCCTTCAGAAGACGTGATTATTTTCGCAGCTCGCGATGACACAATCCGTATCTTTTCTCTTAATGAGAAGGGTGAAATCTCGGCGATTTCTCAAATTCCGGTCGTTTGTGAGTATGAAGATGTCTTTCCAGAAGAATTGCCAGGAATGCCTCTGCACCGGCCAGTTGAGTTCGTGATTGATCTCGAGCCCGGAACAGAACCGGTCTGCAAGCGCCCGTATAAACTTGGCCCCGAAGAGCTGAAAGAGTTGAAGAAGCAGCTAGATGAGCAAGAACGTCCGGGTCTGATCAGACCAAGTTCTTCTCCGTGGGGTTGTGGTGATTTGTTTGTCAAGAAGAAAGATGGCACGGATCGTCTTTGTGTTGATTACCGGCCATTGAACAAGAAGACAATCAGAAACAAGTACCCACTCCCTAATATCAACGAGTTGTTTGAACAACTGAAGGGTGCCAAAGTTTTCTCCAAGTTGGATCTTCGAATGGGTTATCATCAAATTCGCATTCGCGAAGAAGACATTCCCAAGACCGCGTTCAGGACGAGTTTTGGCTCGTATGAGTACACCATTATGTCGTTTGGTCTTGCGAATGCTCCTCCAACCTTCTCAAGGATGATGAATTTCATCTTCTCTCCTTTCAAGAATGAGTTTGTCTTGGTTTATCTGGATGATATCCTTGTGTTCTCAGAGACAGAAGAAGATCATGCAGAGCATCTCCGCCTTGTGCTTGACAAGATAAGGGAACATCGGTTCTATGCCAAGTTTTCCAAGTGTGTGTTCTGGCTTAATGAAGTGGTGTAGCTCGGGCATGTCATCTCTGCCGAGGGAATTAAAGTGCACCCTGAGAAAGTTGAGGCAATCTTGAAGTGGGAGCCTCCTCAGAATGTGAAGCAGCTACAGAGTTTCCTCGGTCTTGCTAGTTATTGCAGAAGATTCGAGGAGAACTTCTCCCAAATTGCTAAGCCTCTTTCCAATCTCCTCCAGAAGAGTGTCAAGTATGTTTGGTCTCCTGAGTGTGATGTGGCATTCAATACGCTCAAGCAGAGACTGACTTCAGCTCCAGTCCTTGTTCCTCCTGAGCAGTCCAAGCCTTTCCAAGTTTTCTGTGATGCTTCTCTCCAAGGCCTCGGTGGGGTTCTTATGCAAGATAAGAAGATTATGGCGTACACCTCGCGTCAGTTGAAGCCTGCCGAAAAGAACTACCCCACTCATGATCTTGAGTTGGCGGCAGTTGTGCATGCTCTTATGACTTGGAGGCATTTGTTGTTGGGTAGACCAGTTGAGGTGTACACTGATCACAAGAGCCTGAAGTACATTTTCACTCAACCCAATCTCAATCTTCGGCAATCTCGTTGGGTGGAAATGCTTGAAGACTTCAATCCAAGCATTTAGTATACTCCTGCGAAGGCAAATGTCATTGCAGACGCGCTCAGCCGTAATAGCAGCATGGTCGGTGTGAACAGCTACTTTGGAATCAACAATATAAGGTCTAAATTTATCACAAGCAACACAACTACTAAGAATTCTTTTTTAGTAGTGGCATAATTTCTTTGAGCATTGCCTAGAGTTTAACTAGCATAATGAATAACATTCAATTTCTTATCAACTCTTTGTCCTAGAACAGCACCAACAACATAATCAGTAGAATCACACATAATTTCAAAAGGCAAGCTCCAATTAGGTGGTTGAACAATTGGTGCAGTAATTAAGGCTTTCTTGAGTGTTTCAAAGGCTTCAAGACAATCATCATCAAAAACAAAAGGGATATCCTTTTGCAAGAGATTAGTAAGAGGCCTACAAATTTTAGAAAAGTCTTTGATAAATCTCCTATAGAAACCAGCATGACCTAAGAAACTACGAATACCTTTTATATCTATAGGACATGGCATTTTCTCAATTGCATCAACCTTATCTTGATCCACTTCAATACCTCTTTCAGAAATTTTATGACCCAAGACAATGCTTCATTAACCATAAAGTGGCACTTCTCCCAATTCAAGACAAGATTTGTTTGTTCACATCTTTGCAAAACTCGCTCAAGATTGCTTAAACAACCATCAAAAGACATCCCAAAAATAGAGAAGTCATCCATGAAAACCTCAACAATCTTTTCACAAAAATCAGAGAATATAGCCATCATGCATCTTTGAAAGGTAGCAGGTGCATTACATAAACCAAAAGTCATACGTCTATAAGCATAGGTTCCAAAAGGACAAGTAAAAGTGGTCTTTTCTTGATCAGTTTGTGATACAGGTTTTTGTGAAAAGCCAGAATATCCCTCAAGGAAGCAAAAGTGTGTGTGCTTAGATAATCTTTCATGCATTTGATCAATAAAAGGCAAAGGGTAATGATCTTTTCTAGTTGCTTTGTTTAATTTTCTAAAATCAATTACCGTTCTATAGCCTGTAACAATTCTTTGCGGAATAAGTTCATTTTTATCATTAGGAACAACAGTAATACCTCCTTTCTTAGGAACACAACGAAAAGGACTTACCCATCTACTATCATCTATAGGATAGATTATACCTGCTTCCAGAAGTTTTAATATTTCCGTTCTTACCACCTCTTTCATCTTCGGATTTAACTGATGTTGGTGATCCACAACTGGTTTAGCATCAGGTTCCATATTGATTTTGTGCTGACATAGAGTGGGACTAATGCCCTTTAAATCGTCAAGAGTATATCTAATAGCAGCCTGATGCTTCCTTAGAACTTTCAATAATCTTTCTTCTTCATGTTCTGAAAGGTTAGCACTGTTAATAACATGATATATCTTCTTTTCGTCAAGATAAGCATATTTCAACGTGTCTGGCAATTGTTTTGATTCAAACACAAGATCACCTTTAGGTGGAGGAGGACCTCCAAGAGTTTCAATAGGTAAATTGTGTTTAAGCATAGGACGTTGTTCAAAGAAAACTTTATCTATTTCATTTATTTCTTGCATATGTAAATCATTTTCATGGTCTAGCAGATATTGTTCTAAAGGATCAGTAGGTGGTATAGCAATAGAAGCAAGACCAATTAATTCATCCTTACTAGGCAATTCTTTTTCATGATGATTTCTACTAAACTTAGAAAAATTAAAGTAATGAGACTCATCACCAAAGCTAACTCCCATTGTTTGTTTCTTACAATCTATCTTAGCATTAACTATGTTCAAGAAAGGTCTACCAAAGATAATGGGACAGAAGTCATCTTGTGGGGAACTAAGAATAAGAAAATCAGTAGGGTATTTTATTTTCCTGCACAAGTCTTCAACATCTCTAATAATCCCAATTGGTGATATAGTGTCTCTATTAGCAAGTTTAATAGTAACATCTATTTCTTCTATCTCAGCAGGTTCTATCTCCTTCATAATCTCTTCATATAAAGTGTAAGGAATAACACTCACACTAGCACCCATGTCACATAAACCATGATAACAGTGATCTCCTATTTTAACTGAAATAACAGGCATGCCCACAACAGGTCTATGGTTATCTTTTCTACCAGGTTTAGCAATTCTAGCAGCTTCTTCACAGAAGTAAATAACATACCCATCAATATGTTCTTCCAAGAGATCTTTAACCATAGCAATGCTAGGTTCTACTTTAATTTGTTCTTCATGTTTAGGTGTTCTAATATAGCTTTTGTTAACCATATTTGAAACTTTAGCATGCTCCTTTATCCTAACAGGGAAAGGTGGTTTCTCTATATAAGAAGAAGGAACAACTGGATCAACATTATAGAGTATAGTTTCTTATTTAACCGGTGTTGGTTTTTTAATTTCTTCTTTAACAGGTGGGTGATATTTAAAACACTTATCCTCAGGGAGTTCAACATGAGTAGCAAACGATTCACGAAAGGAGGCTACTATCTCAGAGTCAAGTCCATATTTAGTGCTAAACTTTTGAAAAGCATCGGTATCCATAAAAGATTAAACAAAATCATACTTAAGTTTAATACCTGACTCTTTACCTTCGTCAAGTTCCCAATCTTCAGAGTTGCGTTTAATTCTTTCAAAAAGATCCCATCGGAATTCAATAGTCTTCTTCATAAAAGAACCAGCACAAGAAGTATCAAGCATGGTTTGATCATTACGAGAAAGCCGAGCACAAAAATTCTGGATAATAATTTCTCTTGAGAGCTCATGATTGGGGCATGAATATAACGTTGACTTAAGACTCCCCCAAGCTAGAGCGATACTTTCTCCTTCATGAGGCCAAAAATTATATATATATAATTCCGATCACGATGAACTCGATGCATAGGATAAAATTTCTGGTGGAACTCCAATTTCAAACGATTCCAATTCCATGATCCAATATCATCGCATAGCCTATACCATGCCAATGCTTTTCCCTTCAAAGATAAAGGGAAAACCATTTTAATAACTTGATCCCTGGGTAAACCTGCAAGCTTAAACAATCCACAAATTTGTTCCACATATATCAAGTGCATATCAGGATGTTCAGTTCCATCTCCTGCATAAGGATTAGCTAGCAGTTGTTCTATCATACTCGAAGGAATTTCATATTTAAAATTTTCAGTAGGTGCAGTAGGTTGAGGGGTAGCTAATTGTGGTTCCGGATGAGGTGAAGATACCCCGAACAAAGTCCTCAAAGGATTGTTTTCCATAGTAGCACGTGACAATAAATTTCAGCACACTATATAAATGTTTCCTTACCAAATTCCACTTACCAAAGGCGCTTCACTCCCTGCCAATGGCACTAGAAAATAGCCTTGATGACCCACAAGTATAGGGGATCAATTGTAGCTCTTTTTGATAAGTAAGAGTGTCGAACCCAACAAGGAGCAGAAGGAAATGACAAGTAGTTTTCAGTAAGGTAATTTCTGCAAGTGCTGAAATTGTAAGTAGCAAAGTAGTTTGATAGCAAGATAGTTTGTAACTAGCAAGTAACGAATATAGTAACAAAATTACAGCAAGGTAGCCCAATCCTTTTGAGGCAAAGGACAGGCCAAAACGGTCTCTTACAATAAGCAAAGCGTTCTTGAGGGTACACGGGAATTTCATCTAGTCACTTTCATCATGTTGGTTTAATTCGTGTTTGGTACTTTGATAATTTGATATGTGGGTGGACCGGTGCCTAGGTGCTGCTCTTACTTGAAAAAACCTCCTACTTATGATTAACCGTCCCGCAAGCATCCGCAACTACAAGAAAAGTATTAAGAATAAATTGTAACCGTAGCATTAAACTTTTGGATCCAATTGGTCCCTTATAGAAGAGCGCATAAACTGGGGTTTAAGCTTCTATCACTCTCGAAACCCATCATCTAATTGCTACTCCACAATGCATTCCCTTAGGCCCAAATATGGTGAAGTGTCATGTAGTCGACGTTCACATGACACCACTAAGGGAATCACAACATACATACTATCAAAATATCGAACACATATCAAATTCACATGATTACTTGCGACATGATTTCTCCCGTGACCACGAGAACAAAAGTAACTACTAACAAATAATAATCATTCTCAAGATGAGAGGGGTATTAAATAGCATAATGGATCTGAACATATAATCTTCCACCAAATAAACCATATAGTGATCAACTACAAGACGTAATCAAGACTACTAATCACCCACAAGCACCAATATATAGTTTCGGTAACAAGATTGAACTCAAGATTAACTAGGGTTTGAGAGGAGTTGGTGTTGTTGAAGATGTTGATGAAGATTGCCCTCCCCAAGACGGGAGAGTTGGTGGTGATGATGATGACGATGATTTCCCCCTCCAGGAGGGAAGTTCCCCCGGCGGAATCGCTCCGCCAGAGGGCAAAAGTGCTCCTGCCCAAGTTCTTCCTCGAGGCGGTGGCGCTTCGTCCCGAAAGCCTCCTTCTTATTTTTTCTAGGTCAACATGACTTATATACCAGAAGATGGGCACCAGAGGTGGGCCGAGGAGGGCACAACCCACCAGGGCGCGCCTGGGCTCCCTGGCATGCCCAGGTGGGTTATGCCCAGCTGGTGGCCCCCCTCTGGTAGTTATTTTCTCCAATAATTCTTAAATAATCCATAAAAAAATCTCTGTGAAGTTTCAACTTGTTTGGAGTTGTGCAGAATAGGTAGACTGACGTAGCTTTTCGAGGTCTAGATTTCCGGCTGCCGGAATTCTCCCTCTTGGTGTGTTCCTTGCAAATTATGAGAGAAAAGGCATTAGAATTACTCCAAAAAGCATTATTATGGATAAAAACATTATAAATAACAACAAGAAAACATTATGCAAAATGGACGTATCAGTTACCATTGAAAATTTTGAGGGTATTACTACTGCTAATCTTGAGAAAAAAATTGGATCTTGCTCTCTAGATCATGAATCTAAACCTCCTCCTAATTATAAAGTTAAAAAATCAAGTAGGAGACGGTGATATTATTGGGAAGAGTGTTATTCAAGAGTTCTTTGATTGTACTGGAGTGATGCTTATGAACAAGAAATATATTCTTCTTAGCACAAATTGTTATGTTGATGCCATTGCCATGCTTGTTGAAAAATTGGAAAGGAAATTTGTGCACCTTCATCTCGCTTTGCAAGAAGTGTTTTATGAACTTCGTAAAATTAATCATCCTCAGGCCAAAAAGATTGCCACAATTATCCTTATGCATGAATTTGATTTTATCATACAAGAAGCTAGGGAAATTTTTGCTTTCTATAAAAAGGATATTGAGCACCCTCCGATTAAAGAAATCCTACACGATAAAGAAACCTTGCATAGCTTTGAGTCTAGGGATTATCAATCTTGCCAAGATAATCTTAGAAGAAGAGTTCCCTATTCCAAAATTATCAAAGCAATTTACCTTAAAACCTATGATGAATTTGGTTGGATCACTAGGGGAATTTATGTAGGATTCGATGATGATTTGTTAGAAGAAAAAATAGGTGAACCCGTTAAAAATAAGATACGCATTTTATATGATGATATCTATGGAGATTATCCAGATGATGACAAAGGATTGCATACCAAAGATGACAATAACTAGATCTATTGCGTTTTGCCAAGCTAGGGGCGTTAGACTATAGTGCTTGTTGGGAGGCAACCCAATTTTATTTTTGTGTTATATTTTTGCTTCTGTTTTTGAGTGTTTACCACATTATTACTTCTGTAGTAATTGTGTTCTGGTGTTTTAATTAGTGTTTGAGCCAAGTAAAACTTTTGGGGTAATCTATGGTAGTTGTTGATTTGATCTTGCTGAAAAGCAAAAACTTTTGTGATCAGTCCAGGAATTTTATAAATTTTTCAGAGAATCTAATGTGTCTCAAATTTTTATAAAATATTTATATATAAATTTCCTAGGTTTCCCTAATTTTTTAAATTATTTGTTTTACATAAGTATACGAAGTTTGAGATTGCTACCGACTGTTTTGTTTTTGACAGATTCTGTTTTCTTTGAATTGTTTGCCTATTTTGGTGAATCTGTGGGTTGTATCATGGGGTATGAACCATGGAGAAGTTATAATTCCTGTTAAGTTTATAACACCAATATAAATAAAGAATGAGTTCACAACATTACCTAAAGTGGTGATTTATTTTCTTATACTAACGGATCTCACGAGTTTTCTGTTAAGTTTTGTGTTGTGAAGTTTTCAAGTTTTGGGTAAAGATTTGATGGACTATGGAATAAGGAGTGGCAAGGGCCTAAGCTTGGGCATGCCCAAGTCACCCCAAGTCATATTCAAGGATGCCAAAGAGCCTAATCTTGGGGATGCCCCGGAAGGCATCCCCTCTTTCGTCTTCAATCCATCGGTAAATTTACTTGAGGCTATATTTTTATTCACCAGATGATATGTGTTTTGCTTGGAGAGTCTTGTATAATATGAGTATTTTCTTGTTAGTTTGCCACAATCATCCTTTATGCACACATATGTTGAGAGAGACATGCTCAATCATGAATTTATTAGAATACTCTTTGTGCTTCACTTATATCTTTTGAGTTGGGCAATTTTGCTCTATATGCTTCACTTATATCTTTTAGAGCACGGTGGTGTTTTCGTTTTACAGAAATACTTGAACTCTCGTACCTCACTTATATTATTTTGAGAGTTCCTAAAAACAGCATGGTAATTGGTCTAGGTTATGAATTTAGTCCTAATATGTTAGGCATCCAAGGAGGATATAATAAAAACATCCATATTAACTGCATTGAGTATTTATGAGAAGTTTGATTCCTTGCATAAATTTTTGAGAGATAAAGATGGTAATGTTAAGAGTCATGTTAGGAAGTAATTGTGATTTGGTAAAAATACTTGTGTAATGGTTTTTGATTCCCGTAGCATGCACATGTGGTGAACCGTTATGTAAGGAAGTCGGAGCATGGTTTGTTTATAGATTGTCAACCTTTGTGTGAGGGTCGGGAGCGCGTGATGGTTAACTCCTACCAACTTGTCCCCTAGGATCATGCGTTTAATACTTTGCTTCAATGACTAACATACTTTTGCAATAAGTATGTGAGTTCTTAATGTCTAATGTTGAGTCCATGGATTATACGCACTCTCACCCTTCCACCTTTGCTAGCCTCTCTAGTATCGCGCAACTTTCGCCGGTACAACAAACACCTCCCTCAAAACAGCCACCATATACCTTCCTCAAAACAGACACCATATATCTTTCCTCAAAACAGCCACCATACCTACCTATTATAGCATTTCCATAGCCATTTCGAGATATATTTCCATGCAACTTCCACTGTTTCCTTTTATGACATGCACCATCACTTCCATATTGCATATAGAGTCATATTTTATCATAGGTATCGACTTGTAATTTTCGTTTGAGTTGTAAGTAAATAAAAGTGTCATGATTGTCATTATTAGAGCATGTCCCATGTGAGGAAAGGATGACTGAAACTATGATTCCCTCACAAGTGGGGATGAGATTCCGAACATTGAAAAAATAAATAAAAGAGGCCAGCGAAGCCCAAGTAAAAATAATAATAAAAGAGGCCTTAGATGCCCATCAATAAAAAAACAGAAAAGAGAGAAGGGACATTGCTAATATATTTTTCCACACTTGTGATTCAAAGTAGAACCATGATCATCATGATAGAGAGTCTCGTATTTTGTCACTTTCATATAACTACTGGAATTTTCTTCATGATGCACGTCCACTTAGTTCCTTTTTGAGATTTTATACACTTATAGCTATAGCACATTCGTTGCATGGAAATCCCTACTCACTCACATTGATATCTATTAATGGGCATCTCCATAGCCCGTTGATACGACTAGTTGATGTGAGACTATCTTCTCCCTTTCCTTGACAACCTCCACCATATTCTATTCCACCTATAGTGCTATATCCATGGCTCATGCTCATGTATAGCGTGAGAGTTGAAGAAGTTTGAGAAAATAAAGGTGTGAAAAAAATTGCTTGACTTTTCATTGGGGTTGTGCATGATATAAATACTTTGTGTGGGGAAGATGGAGCATAGCCAGACCATATGATATTGTAGGGATAACTTTCTTTTGCCATTATATTTTGAAGAGATACAATTTCTTTACTAGTATGCTTGAAACGTTATTGTTTTTATATCAATATTAAGCTTTTTTTTTGAGTCTTACAAATCCGAATATTGATGCCGCAATAGAGAATATTACGTGGATAAATATGTTAGGTAGCACTCCACATCAAAAATTCTGTTTTTATCATTTACCAACTCGAGGACGAGCATGAATTAAGCTTGGGGATGTTGATACTGAAAGCACAACATGCTCCCTTGGTGGTTTTGATAATTCATGACAACATACATTGTCTCTTGGACTAACACCTCTATCTAGTGTATTTAAGATAATAGTACATAGAGAGTTGGGTTGGCAAAAGGGTTGTGGAGATTTTGGGATTACCCCAAGATACAAGGAAACAGGATGGCCAAGATTCAAGCAAGAGGACTCTACATTTTACATTTGTGATAAACCACTTTGAGTCCATAGGAAATCCAATACTATTAAAAGGGGGTAAGGTTTTGTTGGTGAACAAAATACTTATACGTGCACAAGTGATAGTCCAAAAACATCCACAAGCTCTCCCACCAAAGTCTGTCTATAGCCAAACATTCAAAATCAGTGCAACCAACATTCCTATCTCAGTGCCACTGATTCCAGAACCTAGACAGACTCAGCCAAACCCTAGCCACTTTGGTGCAACCGATTCCATACCGGTGCCACCGAGTTTACGTTGCCAACTTTCTGTTATGCAAATTCACATTGTCGGTACCACTGAGATTGTTGGATCGGTGTCATCAAGATTGGATATCCGACCATTGGTCACCTTATCGGTGCAACAGAGTTTCATATGTCGGTCTCACCAAGATTCAAAAGTTGCCACCTTTTGATCACTTCGGTACATCTGATATTAACACATCGGTGTCATCGAGTTGGTCATTTTGTGTGTGACGGTTGGATTTTTGGGGATGCCTATATATACCACTCCACCACCACCTACTTGAAAGAGAAACGCTCAGAACTATTCCATACCCATCCTATCAGATTTTCTGAGAGAGAACCACCTACCCTTGTGTTGAGATCAAGATCTTCCACTCCAACCATATGGATCTTGATTTCTAGCTTCCCCAAGTAGCTTTCCAACAATCACATCTCTTCCACCATGCCAAATCTATGAGAGAGTGATTGGGTGCTGAGGAGTCTATCATCTTGAAGCATAAGAGCAAGGAGTTCATCGTCATTATCGAGCCTATTACCTTTTGGAGGGTGGTGCCTCCTTGATTGGTTAGGTGTCGCTTGGGAGCCTCCTACTTCGTGTTGTGGAGTGAACCAAGAAGTTTGTAAGGGCAAGGAGATCGCCTACTTCGTGAAGATCTACCCATAGTGAGGCTAGTCCTTCGTGGACGGAAGCCATATGGAATAGTCAAGGTTGCTACTTCGTGGACCCTTATGGGTGGAGCCCTCCATGGACTCTCCGACTGTTACCCTCCATGGGTTGAAGACTCCATAAACGTGGACGTACGATAGCACCACCTATCGAAACCACGAGAAAAATCTTTGCATCTCCTATTGCATTTGATCTTCCTATCTCATCTCTTTACTTCATGTGCAATGTATTTACTTTCCGTTGCCATATTTGTAGACATGCATGTGTAGGGCTGTTAGACTTGCTAGACTTGCTAAAACTGTTTAAATCTGCCAACCAATTAACTTGGGAAAAGGTTAGGATTTAAATTTCTGCTAGTAGTCTATTCACCCCCCCCCCTATAGACACTCTTCTAGTGATCCTACAAGTGGTATCACAGCATTGGTCTCCACTGCTTCGGTTTAATCACCGTGGAGGAAGATGGATGTGTCTAGTATAGGGATTGAGTTGTAGAGTGTCCATTCTTGATGGAGAGTACTATAGTCAATGGAAAACTTTGATGATTGAGCTGTTTAACAAATTTCAATTGAATAAATTTTTAAAGATCACTTATGTGCCTCCCATTGATCCTTTACATCCCACACACGAACAGGGAAATTGATATGTTGTGCAACCTTAGAACTTTTAATCTCATTGTTAGAGCTTTGCCTAGAAACGTGCTCAACCAAATGAAGAATTTTGAATGTGCTTATAATTTGTGGAATGACTTTGAGAAACGATATCCAATTTATTAATTGACTAATCTTGATGAAATTCTTCATAAAACTATTGCCTTCCACAAAATGATGCCTTGTGATCCCAAGTTTAATGATTGTCTATTTGAGCTTAGAGACCTCATGCATGCTAAAGGAGATGTCACAATTACCAACAACATCATTATAGAAGCCCTTTGCATTCATAAACTTGAACATTGTCATGATCACAATTCTAATGAATCTATTGTTCTTTATGACGAGGATTTCCCAACTGATGGTGACAATGTGGAACATGGCTACTATGATGAAGATGAGATCTTCGACATCGAGTATGAGAAGATCATGAAGAATCTAAGTCTCATGGCAAACTTTAAGGATTACATGTCCAGAGGAAAAGAGTGGATTCTCAATAGCAGATGTACCGATCATATGACTGGAGAAAGAGAGATGTTCGAAGAGATCTGTAACATCCCAAATTTTGGAATGTTATAATAAATATTAGAATGAGTGTTTTTTTGATTGAGTGATTGAAAGTGAGTGAAATTTGAAACTTATGAAAGTTTGATGAGAGGGAATGAAATGACTTTCCCAAAACTTTCACTCTACAGGAATTCAAATTCAATTCATCATAAAATCCCAGAGTGAAGATGATATGACTTCTTCCATTTAAAGAAATGAAAAGGGATTTGAAAATGGTTTGAATTTCATTTGAAAATATTTCAAACTCGGGAACTTTATGCAACTCAATGATTTTCATGAGAGAGGATAAAAGGACTTCTTCAAATTATATGAAATATGAGTTGGAAGTTTAAAAGAAGGATATGAAAGTGAATTTGAAAATCTCTGACTTATTTCCTTTTGGGATCCATTTCATATTTGGTTCCAATTTAAATTTTCAAAGTATTCAAACCCCTTGACAAAATTTGAGAGGAGTAATGTGACACTCCAAACCAGGGGTATTTTGTGAAGTTTTTGAATCATAAAACCCAGGGGGTTATTTGAAAATTTATTGCAAAAGAATTAAAACCAATTTAGGCATTTTTTGAAAATAATTTTTTTAAAATTATTTATTTTGGCCGTGGAAAAATGTTCATTAAATGCAATTTATTTCCCTGATCATTATGGTATATAATACTTTATTTTTTTGAAAAGTTTCGACGGCCAGAAAAGAGATTTCAATGCTTTGGCAATTAATACAAGGAAAAGAGTTAACGTGTATTAAAGCCCACCAGCCCACCGCCTTTAACCCCTCCCCAAAACCCCTCCGAACCGGCCACCGATGCCGCGCTCTCTCTCTCTCACTGACCGCGTGGTCCCACCGCCCGATCCCGCTAACCCCGTGGTCACCTCCCTCCTCTCGCTCCCCTTACATCGTCGGCGACCACCGCGCCGGATCTCCCTCCTCCTGCCATTCCCCTACGCCCCGAGGCCGCCTATAAAACCCCGCCCCTCCCCTCGACCCATTCCACCCGTTTCCCCCTCGTCCGACCCTCTTCCCTCGCTGGAATCCCTTGTCAGAGATAACCACGGCTGCCGCGCCATTGTCGCACCACCGCTCCACCCAGACGTCCCCGGCGCCGTCTAAGCCCACCATCCACTTCGCTTCCATCGTACACACCTCCCAGTGCCCTCTCCCTCGCTAGGAACCCCCTGCCACGCTGTAACCACCACCCTCGCCGGAGCTCAAATCTCAACCAGAGCCCCCTGAGCTCGTATAGCTCACCACCGTCGCCCCCTCGTCTCTCCGTCGCGACCAACCATCCCCGGAGGATCCCCGTCGTCGACTGGAGACCTCACCATCGCCGGAGTACCCCTGGAGCACCACCCACATCGACCTCGTCGCCTCGGCCTCGCCGGAGAAAACTCCATCGCCGACGACCCCTCCCTGTGTGAGCTCTCTCTTCCTCCCCAACCGTCGGATCTGGATCCACCGATCCAAATTAGAACATTTAAAACGCCGAACCGTTTTCCTCTAACGTTCGGCCATCCGCTCGATAGCTCCCACACGCACACAGCCTCGGCCAATCACAGCATGCCACGTCACCCACTGTCCGTCAGTTAGAATTTTCATTTTTCTGTTTTTCTGCTTTAAAACAGAATAGTTTCTGATTTTGTTTTCTTTATATCTTTTATGTTTTTAACTGTTTTAATTTGATTCCTTTTGCATTGTGTCGAAAATTTTATCTAGTTTCCGTAGATATAAAGTTTGACCATATTTGAATAATGTAAAATTGATTTCAAACAGATTTGAATCAAATCTTATGTTCTGAATATTTTGTGTTTAAAAAATTATTTTGAGTTGATTCTTTTTGCTACTGGTCCTTAGTGATCTTAATTATTAGTAGGTAGAATTTGAGAATTCTTAGAATATCTTAAATTAGTAGTTTTAACAAAACAGATTCTATTTTAATTCTTTTAGGTTTATTTCTACTCCTTTTGTTTTAAGTTTGTTTTAATTTATTTTCTTTTATATTATTTGGAAAGTATTATTTTGTTTTATGTTAGTTAGCAGAAGTATTTCAAACAAAATTATTTTATGTTATATATTATATTTTTATAGCATGAAATCAATTCTAGTTTCATAATAACTTGCAAATTGATTTCATTTCTAGTTTGACTTCTTATTTGAAAATATTTTATAAATTGTTCTATAAAGTTTTACTTTCTGTTAAATTAGTTCTGATATACTTTGTTTTCTGTCATTTTAATATTTTATTGTTTTACTTGTTGTTAAGTTTATTAGTTAGAAAACTTATCGTGTTTAGTGTGTTGTTTTCATAGTTTTTACTTGTTATTCAAAAGTAATTCTTTTTACTAGTAAAATATTTAATAAAATACTTTTGTTATCTTTTACTTTGTTTTTGTGTTTTTACTTTTGAATAAAGGATTTATTTGTAGAGAAAACCAACCTTAGTTGTGTTGATGAAACTTTGTTGTTTCGAGTTTTTTCTTAAGTATTTCCTTCATCAATCTTGTTGCTTTTGGTTTTGTGTTACCTTTTGATTGTTAGAATTGATTGCTAGTATGATTGATTATATGAATGCAATGTTTGATGGTATATATTTTCATGGGAGAGTGACAAATAGTTTATCAAGTTACTTCTGAGAGCGATATTATTCTTCATCAACAGTACACGCAAGTTCACTTTGACCATTTTGTTCATACCTATGTTTTATTGCATGTAGTGATATCTTTCAACAAATCCCTCCAGTAGTGTTATTGAAATTCTTGTAGTTGAGTAGAATGCATGAGGTAGGAACCCACCACTTGTTACTAAAGCCCTGGGAACGTTAGTTATTTTTATGCTATGCTAAAGTAGACGGGGTTTGGTATGAGTGTTTCATGAGTGGTGTGAGAAGGAGGATTCTACGTCAAGACGGCAACTTCATGAAGACATCTTCAAGTCCTGCATCTTCAAGACCTCAATACTTCGAGACTTGAGAAACAAGTTTTCAATACACACTACTGGGTGAAGGATGGTTGATTGGGCATCCCTGGAGTAACCAGTGGATGGCCGGGATGCATGGAGAAGCTCCATGACATCTTGCCGAAAGCTTGACCCAGACTCAAAGAGACGGATGAATACTTCATGCCTGGAAGCTTACCTGTGTAGCCACAAGTCATTATGGGCTCTGGCTTGGTTGATCTTTGTTGTGACTCTGGCTGGGCAGTGCTACGAGATGTAGTCGACGTTAGGAATGGATGGGCACTGACAGTAGTCAGGGAAACACTCTGAAAGACCATGTTTTGTTCATCCTATTCTCAAACACCCGGCAGTGCGAGGACTTACCAGGAGGGAACGAATCTTGTGGGTAAAGTACACAACACTCTACAGAGTTAAACCTAATCGATTAGCCGTGTCCCCGGTTACGGACAATTTGAGCCTCTGGACTTGGATCTATCTCTAAACTCTCAACACTGGACTGATAATTAATTGTGGGAAACTTATGATACTTGTGGGCATTTAGACATCGGTTGGCGGAACCATGCCATGTTAGGTAACTCTATAGTGAAAACTCCTGATATTCCTTTGTTATAGGAAAAGAAAATAAAATCAGCTTTTATGCAAAAACTCAGACACAGAGCCACAAAGCCTTACTGCATATAGAATAGTTTTTATCTTCTGTTCTGCTATGGTGATCTTGCCGGTACATTCAACGTACTGACCTACACGGCTGCAACGTCTTATGTTGCAGATAAGCTCTACGACGGGTAAGAGTACAATTCAGGGTTACGGTCTACACTCAACCTGTCGTTGGTGTTATTGGGACTCCACTCCTGTTGACTGCTTCCACTGAGATTTTAAGGTATATATCAGTTTTACGTTGATTACATGTGATTGCACTTTGATATATACATTGATGTATTATGTTTGCCAGCATACTGATCCAGGGATGGCATAGAACACACAGAGGCTTGACTAGTTGAGTCGGGTCGCTACAAGATCACACCAAACCATGGACCACGAAGGTACGTAACATTTGGAGATAACTCCAAAGTTAAGGTACTTGGTTTGGTAAGGTGGCCATATCCCATGATAGCTCTATTCAAATGTCATGCTTGTTGAATCTCTTGGCTACAATCTTCTTTCCGTATCTAGACTTGCCGACTTCGGTTTCAATGTGTTATTCACGAAAGTAGATTTCCAAGTGTTTCGTCAAGATAATCATAAAATGGTCTTTACCGGTTTCCGTAGAGGTGATTTATACATTGTTGATTTCACTAAGAGATCCAAACCTTGTACTTGTATTATTGCATAATCTTCTAAAGGGTGGCTTTGGCATAGAAGACTAGGACATGTTGGCATGCGTAATTTAGACAAGCTTATCAAAGGTGATCATATACTTGGTGTTAAAGATGTTATCTTTGACAAAGATAGACTTTGTAGTGCTTGTCAAGCTGGAAACAAAGTAGCTGGAAGTCATCTCGTTAAGAATATCATGACTACTAGGAGACCACTCGAGTTACTTCACATGGATCTCTTTGGTCCTAATGCTTACAAGAGTCTCGGTGGAAATTCCTATGGTCTAGTTATAGTTGATGATTATTCCAGATTTACGTGGGTACTCTTTCTTGATGATCAGTCACAGTTTCAAAAGATCTTCAAGAACTTTGCTCGCAAAGTGCAAAATCAGTTTGAAGTGAAGATCAAGAAGGTTCGAAGCGATAACGGATCAGAGTTCAAGAACACCCATGTGGATACCTTTCTTGACGAAGAAGGTGTCTCGCATGAGTTCTCGACTACGTACACACCTCAACAAAATGGAGTTGTTGCGAGGAAGAACCGAAGGCTCGTTGAGATGGCAAGAACAATGTTTGACGAATACAAGATGCCAAGACACTTTTGGGAAGAAGCCATTGAAACAGCATGTCATGACACAAACCAACTTTACCTGCACAAGCTTCTTGGTAAAATGGCATACGAGCTACTCATCGGTAACAAACCCCAAGTCGGATACTTCCGGGTATTTCGCTCAAAGTGCTACATTCTTGATAAGCATCGCCATACTAAATTTGCTCCTAAATCTCATGAAGGATTCCTACTTGGTTACGGATCGAACTCTCGCACTTACCGTGTCTACAACAACTTCACTCGAAAAGTTGAAGAGACGGTAGATGTGAAGTTTGATGAATCTAATGGTTCGCAAGTTGAACAATTGCCAAATGATGTAGGTGATAAGGACCCTTCGGAAGCTATTCTAGATCTACCCATCGGCAAGATTCATCCCTTGGAGGTGAAGGAAAGTACTTCATCAACTCAAGTGGAAGCCCCTACTTCATGTCAAGGTGAACCTCAACATGACATGGAGGCATCCACAAGCGGTACACGACGAGATGATGAAGAGGAGGAAGTACATCATGAAGATCCACCACAACCACCTTCACCACCACCTCAAGGGAATGACACCTTCAACAACAATGAATATGAAGGAGATGACGATGAAGAAGAAGAAGAAGCTCCACCATCCAACAATCGGAAGCTGACCCGAGTTCGAGATCAAGTGACCAAGAACCGTCACCTAAACCAAATCTTTGGTGATATACAAACAAGGAGAATCGCTCACTCTAAAATCGGTCTAGCTAACTTTTGTGAGCATTATTCTTTCATCTCTAGCATTAAGCCATTGAAGGTAGAACAATCTCTTGAGGACGTGGATTGGGTGAATGCCATGCATGAAGAGCTACACGATTTCGAGAGGAATGAAGTGTGGACACTCATGGAGAAGCCCGAGGACGAACAAAACATCATCGGAACCAAATGGGTGTTTTGGAACAAACAAGACTAAGACAGTCAAGTCGTGCGCAACAAGGCTCGTCTCGTAGCCCAAGGATATACGCAAGTCAAAGGTATGGACTACAATGAGACTTATGCCCCCGTCGCTAGACTCGAAGCTATTCGTATTCTTCTTGCTTATGCTAATCACCATGATATCACGCTTTATCAAATGGATATCAAAAGTGCATTTTTAAATGCTAAAATTGAATAATAGGTTTACGTTAAGCAACTACCTGGTTTTGTATCCTAAGAAACCTAATCATGTTTACAAGCTTCGTAAAGCTCTTTATGGTCTTAAGCAAGCCCCTCGTGCTTGGTATAAATGTTTAACAAAGTTTCTGATTGAAAAAGGTTTTGAAATTGGTAAAATTGATGCAACCTTGTTCACTAAGAGAGTTAATGGTGAATTATTCGTGTGCCAAATCTATGTGGATGATATTATATTTGGTTCCACTAACCCTCAATTTAGCAAAATATTTGGAAGGTTGATGTCCGAGAAATATGAGATGTCTATGATATGTGAGCTAGAATTCTTTCTTGGTTTGCAAATCAAGCAATCAAGAGAAGGAACTTTCATCTCTCAAACTAAGTATACCAAAGACTTGATCAAAAAGTTCAACATGCAAGAGTGCAAAGGTATGAAAACTCCCATGCACACCAGTGGACATGTTGATCTTACCAGGGAGGATGAATCGGTTGATCAAAAGGTTTATCGATCTATGACTGGTTCATTGCTATATCTATGTGCATCTTGTCTCGATATTATGCTTAGTGTTTGCATGCGTGCTAGATATCAAGTTGCACCTAAAGAGTGTCATATTTTGGCTGTGAAACGTATTGTGAGATACTTGATAAAAACACCAAACTTTGGCATTTGGTATCCCAAGGGATCTTCTTTTAATCTTGTTGGCTATTCCGATTCGGACTATGCCGGTGACAAGGTTGATAGAAAGTCCACCTCTGGTACTTGTCAATTTTTGGGTAGATATCTTGTGTCTTGGTCCTCCAAGAAACAAAACTCAGTATCTCTATCTACTGCCGAAGCTGAGTATATTGCTGCTGGATCTTGTTGTGCGCAATTACTATGGATGACACAAACGCTCAAGGATTATGGAATTTATGTTAAAAATGTTCCATTACTTTGTGGCAATGAAAGTTCTATTAAAATTGGTCATAATCCTGTGCAACATTCTCGAACTAAGCATATTCAAGTTCGACATCATTTCATTTGTGATCATGTTGCCAAAGGAGATATTAATCTGAAGCAAGTTCGCACTAACAAGCAATTAGCCGATATCTTTACCAAGCACTTGATGAGAAAACATTTTGTCACTTGAGGAGTGAGTTGAACATCATTGATGCTTCAAACATGAGCTAGACTCACTCGGTTGCAAGCAAGGGCATGAGCCTTCTTGTTATTTCCATGTTCCCGTAACTCGTTACCATATGCCATGGAATTTTATGCTCCCTTGTATTGCATCTAACCTTTTGTAGGTACTTGGAAAAACTTCATTCCACAAGATTGCCATCAACTCCAATCATAAGCAATCTTGTCATTACCAAGTATCCACAACCCCTCGTGATGATGGAAGGAAGAAGACAACAAAAACATATCCTTGACATATACTCGATCTTAGTTGCAAAATGTTAAGTGGTATCATGTCAATTGGATATATCCATTGTTCTTCCTTGCATGACTAACATTTGTAGGTGACTATTGTACTAGAACGAGAAGGATTGCTCTCAATTCAAGATGATTTTCATCAACCTCGAGCATCCTCAACAAGTTCACCTACGAGCAACGTCCTAAACATCACTCAAAGGTATGTACTCATATCCTTGAAAAGGCTTTACTCCAAGTCATGGGCTAAAGCAACTCAAGTGATATGAAGACATTAAAATACTTAATCAAAAAATGGTAAACCTATTTTGAGCTTAACGTAGAGTATGACCTATGATCAAGTATTCTTGCTTAGCTCCTAAGTCAATATACTCTAATATAGGTGACCTAGTCACCGCCCATCATCTAGTTAAGAATCTTGTGTGGTTTGCTCTCTATTTGCATGATCTCTCGTAACCACTCAAATCTTATCTAATTAATGTCCTTTGTAAAAAACGCATTCCCTTTTTGAAACTATTTCTTTTGTCTCTGTGAAAACAGAAACGTGGTCTCTCATTCGGAGCCACCGATATAAATAACTAGGTTCTACTAAAATTGTAGACGAGTTGCACTACACAATCTCGGCACCATCGATTTATTTATCCCGGAGTCACCGATTTTCCTTCTTTTCTAAACCTGTGTTTCTTTAATAATTTTCTTTTATTTGTATCTATTATTGTGATGTTCTTGTTCCTTCGATGACCCCATTATTAAAAAAATAGGGGTAGAAATACACTCAAGGATCCCTAACTCACAGGAGAAGTTCTGCAAATTCTCAGTTTATCCAAAGGAAGAGAAAATATTTTCAATGCGTCATAGAATGATTCTTGTATCTACCCTTGTTCTCAAGGAACCCATCTTAATCAATGATCCCTGTATCTGACCATCTGTCCGACCTTTTCGGAAATTAATGCCAAAGGGGGAGAAATATACAAAGCTTCAAAGCTAAAGAGGGAGATACATTCTCATGAAAAGGGGGAGATATGATTTAGGGGGAGAGGAATATATAAGTTTACACCTATATAAACAAGGGGAGAAAACTGTTCACAAAGAAGGATGTGTTTATTACATTTGATTTCTCATGTTAGAAATTTCTCACCCTATCCAATCCCAATATCTACATACTAAGATTCAAGGGGAGAGGAGATCCTACATTTTTATAGTTAGGGGGAGAAAATTCTAAATAATCTTGGAGACATATCAATCTTAAGGAATACTATGTTCTACATGTTCTCCATATCTTGGTATCTTTGAGTTCCATTGCTTTTAATTGGTAGAATACCCTTGTGTTTCCTAACATTGTTTTCTCAAAGTGTATCTCTACTACTAGAATGCTGAAGAACTCAAGGTAAGTATATGCATCATATCTTCGATCAAGATGATCTCCTCCTTCTTGCACATATTGTCTGCAATAGTGAAGTCCTGATCAAAGATACACCTCATTCATATACATTTGATGCAAATAGCCAAGATACACATGACTTTTCATGTCCCTTCTACTGTTTGTGTGTCCATGCATTCCAAAGCAACTATCCTTCAAAGGACAGCACACATTTAGGGGGAGCAAATCTAAGTCATGTGTTTCTCAAAGTCTTCATTACATTCATGCATATCTTTATTGGAAGCTTTGATTGTATGTTGTCATCAATTACCAAAAGGGGGGAGATTGAAAGCAAAACATGCTCCCTTGCTGGTTTTGATAATTCATGACAACATACATTGTCTCTTGGACTAACACCTCTATCTTGTGTATTTCAGATAATAGTCCATGGAGAGTTGGGTTGGAAAAAGGATTGTGGAGATTGTGGGATTACCCCAAGATGCAAGGAAATATGTTGGCCAAGCTTCAAACAAGAGGACTCTACATTTTACATTTTTGAGAAATCACTTTGATTCCATAGGAAAGTCAATACTATTAAAAGGGGGTAAGGTTTTGTTGGTGAACAAAATGCTCCTACGTGCACAAGTGATAGTCACCAAAAAATCCACAAGCTCTCCCACCAAAGTCTATCTATAGCCAAACATTCAAATTAATGCAACCAATATTCCTATCTCGGTGCCACCGATTCCAGAACCTATACAGACACATCCAAACCCTAGCCACTTCGGTTCAACCGATTCCATACCGGTGCCACCAAGTTTAGGTTGCTGACTTTTTGTTACGCAAATTCACATTGTCGGTACCACCAAGATTGTTGTGTCGGCGTCACCGAGATTGTAAATCTAACCGTTGGTCACCTTATCGGTGCAACCAAGTTTCATATATCGGTCTCACTGACATTCAAAAGTTGCCACCTTTTGATCACTTTGGTACCACCAAGATTAACACATCGGTGTCACCGAGTTGGTCGTTTTGTGTGTAATGGTTGGATATTTAGGGATGCCTATATATACCCCTCCACCACCACCTACTCGAAAGAGAAGCATTCAAAACTATTCCATACCTATCCTATCAGATTTTCTGAGAGAGAACCACCTACCCTTGTGTTGAGCTCAAGATCTTCCACTCCAACCATATGGATTTTTGCAGATATGGAATATTAAACAAAGTCCAAATGGAATAAAACCTTCGAAAGGATTTTTTCTGGAAGGAAACAAATCAACCAGGCTTGGAGTGCATGCTAGGGCACCTGCCAGGGAGTCACAAGCCTGGTAGGCGCGGGGCCCCCTGACCGCACCTAGAAGGATTGCCGTCTCCCGACAAGTCTCCTAACCCTATTCTTCGTCCTATAAATTCCCAAATATTCCCCCAACATCAAAGCGAGCCACGCAAATACTTTTCTGCCACCAGAAGCCTCTGTTCCTGAGAGATCCAATCTTGGAGCCTTTTACGGTAATCTGCCGGAGGGGGTTTCGATCATGGAGGGCATCTACATCAACTCCATTACCCCTCCGATGATGCGTGAGTAGTCCACCACAGACCTATGGGTCCATATCTAGTAGCTAGATGGCTTATTATCTCTCTCTGATCTTCAATACCATGTTCTTCATGATCTTCATGGGGATCTATCCAATGTAATCTTGTTTTGTGGTGTGTTTGTCAAGATCCGATGAATTGTGAGTTTATGTTTAGATTATCCATGTATCTTATTTGAATCTCCTCTGAATTCTTGTAAGCATGATTTCATATCCTTGTAAGTCTCTTCGAGTTATTGGTTCGGTTTGGCCAACTAGATTGGTAATTCTTGCAATGGGAGATGTGCTTGGTTTTGGGTTCAATCTTGCGGTGTCCACACCCAGTGACATAGTAAGGGTAGCGAGGCACGTATTGTATTGTTGCCATCAAGGGTAACAAGATGGGGTTTTCATCATATTTATTGAGTTTATCCCTCTACATCATGTCATCTTTCTTAATGCGTTGCTCTGTTATTCATGAACCTAATACTCTAGATGCAGGCAGGAGTCAGTTGATGTGTGGAGTAATAGTAGTAGATGCAGAATCGTTTCGATATACTTGATACGGACGTGATGCCTATATGCATGATCATTGCCTTGGATAACTACATGATTATTCGCTTTTCTATCAATTGCTTGACACTAATTTGTTTACCCACCATGATATTTTCCTTCGAGAGAGAAGCCTCTAGTGAAACCTATGGCGCCCGGGTCTACTTTCCATAATATACTTTTAGATCTATAAACCAAAAATACCAAAAATACTTTTCTGCAAATTATTTACCTTTTACTTTCCGTTCTCGTTTACATCTATCTCTATCAGATCTAATCCTTGCAAATAATCGTGAAGGGGTTGACAAACCCTTTATAGCATTGGGTTTAAGAGTTAGATTGTTTCTGTAGGTGCATCCATTGGTGACTTGATTGTTCCTCCTACTGGATTGATACCTTGGTTCTCAACAACTAAGGGAAATACTTATCTACTTCGCTGCATCACCCTTTCCTATTCAAGGGAAAACCAACGCAAGCTCAAGAGGTAGCATGAAGCAATATAGTAGCGGTAATTATTTCTCTTAGTGATAACCAAGGTTATCAAACTAGTAGGAGAATCATGGCAATCTCACGTCAACAATACATTCATACACAAAACCAAACACTTGCACCCAACGTAGGCAACAGGGTTGTCAAACCCCTTGAACTCATTACTTGCAAGGACTACTTCTGATAAATAAATAAAAAGGAAAAGGAAAGTAATATGATTTCAATAGACCCAAGGGCCATAGTTCCCACTAGAGTTTTATCTCTCGAACACATATCATATGGTGGGTACACAAATTACTATTGGGCAATTGATAGAAAAGCGCATTGTTATGATGTTATTCATGGCAATGATCGTGTACATAGGCATCACGTCTGTGACAAGTAGGCCCCAACAATTCTGCATCTACTACTATTACTCCACCAATCGACCACTATCTAGCATGCATCCATGGTATTAAGTTCATGACAAATAGAGTAACGCTTTAAGCAAGATGACATGATGTAGACAAAGTAAGACAAGCAATATATTCTCACCCATTTTTTTATCCTTAGTAGCAACAATACAATACGTGTCTTGTCCCCTTCTGTCATTGGGATATAGAGCACCACAAGATTGAACCCACTACAATGCACTCCTCCCACTGAAGATAAATCAGTCTAGTTGGCCAAACCAAATAGATAGACTAGAGAGAATTACACAGAGTAACGCTTTAAGCAAGATGACATGATGTACACAAAGTAAGACAAGCAATATATTCTCACCTGTTTTTTTATCCTTAGTAGCAACAATACAATACATGTCTTTTCCCCTTCTATCATTGGGATAGAGCACCACAAGATTGAACCCACTACAATGCACTCCTCCCACTGAAGATAAATCAGTCTAGTTGGCCAAACCAAATAGATAGACTAGAGAGAATTACAATGCTATAACAATCATGCATAATAAAGTTTAGAAAAGACTTAGTTATTTTTAATGAATAATGTAATCATAAACCCACAATTCATCAGATCCCAACAAACACACCGCAAAATAAGATTACATCGGATAGACCATCGCAAGAATCACGAAGAACATGGTATTGAGGATCAAAGAGAGAAAAGAAGCCATCCAGCTACTAGCAATGGACCCGTAGGTCTATGGTGAACTACTCACACATCATCATGGAGGCATCAGGGTTGATGTAGACAGCCTCTGTGATCGATTCCTCCTCTGGTAGAGTATTGAAAAAGGCCTCCAAATGGGATCGCGGAAGAATAGAGGCTTGCGGTAGCGAAAAAGTGTTTCGGTGTCTCTCTCTAGTTTTGGGTGTAACTGGGAATATATAGAAGTGGAATTAGGCCAGGAGGTGCCACGAGCTCGACGGCTCACTCTACCACCATTGCGCACCCTCCGGGCTCACGCCCACCTCATGGATCTTTTGGCCTCCTCCCGAAGCTTCATGGGTCTCTTTTGGTCCAAAAATAAATCCCGTAAATTTTCACCCAATTTGGACTCAATTTAGTATTGATTTTCTGACAAGTCCAAAAACAGGCAAAACATTGGAACTGGCACCGGGCACTGGTTTAATAGGTTAGTCCAAAAATGATATAAAATAACATATAATTGCATATAAAGTATCCAAGATTGATAATATAATAGCATGAAACAATCAAAAATTATAGATACATCGGAGACGTATCAGAGCGCTCTTGGTGTAGGCGGGCATGATCATCGTGTACCCCCACCCTCATGACGACGTTTAGGGATATCGAAGATCCATCTACAGGTGTAGGAGTCCTAACGAGGTGTCTCAGCTTCACCATCTAACTCACATTAAAAAAATTGACATTTACATAAAAGACAATTTATGTATGAAAGCAGATTTATGACAATTTGGATAAAAGACATAATGAAAGCAATCCATATATTTCCTTTGGGTGGACACTTCTTAGGTGGTTGTATATATGGTGTACATTGTTACGTCTCCAACGTAACTACAATTTTTTATATTTTCATTTTATTATATTATCAATATTATATGCTTTATATTTAGTTTTATATCATTTTTGGGAACTAATCTATTAACTAGTGCCCAGTGCTAGTTTTTTGTTTTCTGCTTGTTTTTGGTTTTGCGGAAAAACATACCAAATGAATTCCAAACATGATGAAACTTTACGGTGATTTTTATGGACAAAGAGGGACCTTAGAAGCTTTGGGAGTAGGACAAGAGGGCTACAAGATCAGACGGTGTGCCCTATGGGTAGGGCATGTGGTCCAAGCTTGTGGGCCCCTCGAAGTTCCACTTGACATAATTCCAGCGCCATAAATTCACACATATTTGAAAACCTTTAGAGTGAGAACTGAAACAATTTTATCACTGCCACAATCCTCTGTTCTTCCGCGAACCCATCTGGAGGCCTTCGTCGATTCCATCCCCGAAGGTATCCCCTCTTTCGTCTCCAATCTATCAATAATATTACTTGGAGCTGTATTTTTATTCATCACATGATATCTGTTTTTGCTTGGAGTTTCATGTGTTATAGTTTAATTTCAATTGCTTTTTAGTTTGCCACAATCATTCTTTGCTGGACACACCTATTATGAGAGACGCACATTCATCATCATTTGTTAGAATGCTCTTTATGCTTCACTTATATCTTTTGAGTCAAGGCAATTGGCTCATGTGCTTCACTTATATCTTTAGAGCATGGCGATACTTAAATTTTATAGAAATAACTATGCAATCTCGTGCTTCACTTATACCTGTTTGAGAGTTTAAATAGGAAGTGGTAATTTGCACGAGTTATATGTTTAGTCAAAAATGATAGGTATACAAGAGGACATAATAAAAACTTTCATGTAGATCACTGAATAAGAAAGGTTAATTACTAATATGGAAAGTTGCTACTTGGTAAACATTAATTAGTAAGAATAATGGTGTTAAGGTTTGTGATTCACTATTTCATTAAAGTGTCGGTCGTGGCATGACCAGGACGTTGGAGTGGTGTGTATTCTTGATTGACATCTTTTGTGTTATCTGGTTCGGGGCCCCGCGATGGTTAACTCCTCTAACCTCCCGCTAGGAGCATGTGGATAGTACTTTTCTTCAAGGGATAATAGATGATGCAATAAGTATTTGAGTTCTTTATGACTAATGTGAGTTTGTGGACTATATCACTCCCAACCTTCCGTATTCTGCTAGACTCTTCGATACCGAGCATTGCCCGTTCTCACCTCGAGACTTGGCGCAAGCTTCGCCAGTGCATCCAAACCCCATGATATGATACGCTCTATCACACATAAACCTTATTATATCTTCCTCAAAATTGCCACCATACTTACCTATCATGGCATTTCCATAGCCATTACGAGATATACTGCCATGCAACTTCCACCATTACTATGAACTGAGCGTTCATAGTCATTTTTATTTGCATGATCATATAACTTACATGATATTTGTGGCAAAGCCACCATTCATCATTGTTATACATGTTATGCTAGTATCATTGCACATACTGATACACTGCTAGAGGCATTTGATAACCCACAAGTATAGGGGATCAATTGTAGCCTTTCTCGATAAGTAAGAGTGTCGAACCCAACGAGGAGCTAAAGGTAGAGCAAATATTCCCTCAAGTTCTATCGACCACCGATACAACTCTACGAATGCTTAACGTTCGCTTTACATAGAACAAGTATGAAACTAGAAGTACTATGTAGGTGTTGTAGGGTAGGTTTGCAAGATAATAAAGAGCACGTAAATAAAAACTAGGGGTGCTTCTATAAATAAACAACTAAGTTAGTCTTGGTAGAGAGCTTTTTGTCACAAGAAAGTTATTTGTCCCTAGGCAATCGATAACTAGACCGATAATCACTATTGCAATTTTATATGAGGGAGAGGCATAAGCTAACATACTTTCTCTACTTGGATCATATGCACTTATGATTGGAACTCTAGCAAGCATCTGCAACTACTAAAGATCATTAAGGTAAAACCCAACCATAGCATTATAAGGTATCAAGTCCTCTTTATTCCCATACGCAAACAACCTACTTACTCAGGTTTGTGCTTCTGTCACTCACGCCACCCACCATAAGCGAATCATAGACATATTGCAAACCCTACAGTGTGGATCCCTCACACTTGCGCGACACGGAGAGCACCATAGGACAACACCAATAATAAAACATGCAACTCAAACCAATCATGATCATCAATCAACTCACAGGACAAAACGGATCTACTCAAACATCATAGGATAGACATACATCATTCGGAGATAATATATAGCATTGAGCACCATGTTTAAGTAGACATTACAGCAGGGAGAAGAGGTGTTGAACCGCTGCACAAAGGGGGAGAGAGTTGGTGATGACAGGGGGGAAGTTGTTGGTGTAGATCCCCGTCGCGATGATGGCCCCGACAGCGTTCTGGTGCCATCGGGAGAGAGGGGGAGAGACCCCCCTCCTTATTATTACTTGACCTCCCCCTAGATGGGAGGAGGCTTTGCCCTCTGGTCCTTGGCCTCCATGGCGGCGGAGGGGCAGGATCCCCTCCAAGATTGGATCTCTCTCTCTATTTCCTTCTGTTTCTGTGTTCCCACATACTGGCCTTTCATCGTTTCTCAAATTCCCGAAGATGCGTAACTCCGATTGAGCTGAAATTTTAACATGATTTTTATCCAGATATTAGCTTTCTTGCAGCGAATGAAGGGCACTAACCACCTTAAGGGGTGACCACAAGCCACCCTCACATGGCCAGGGGGTAGGTTGCGCCCCTGGCATGTGGGCCCCTCGGGCATCGTCTTGCGTTGATTCTTTTTCCCCAAAATCACATATATCTTTCCTACTTATAAAGGTTGGAGTTGGTGGTGAGTTCACAAGTGGTACCATACAAATACACTATTGCACTTCTACCCACATGTGGGACTAGCAATCTTTCAAAATATATAATAAACAAATGTTACTACTGTAATGAGACCTATCCCTGGTAAACAAATGGACTACTATCCTTATGAGCATAACACTTATAAAAACACAGATTACAAATGCATAAGATTTCAATTTAAAATCATGATCTTTATTTTAATTTCTATGTCTAACCAATTCTTCCAGTTCTATAGCATAGCAGAAGAGAACGAACACACTATAATTTCGACGTGGTCATAGACGTTGTCCTCCTACCAAATTCATGATCTTGGGCATTCAAATTAGTCATGCCCATTTGCCTATGTTTTAAAATTTGAAATGTTATTTCACTATAAATCTTGCGAAGGACCTACAATGCTCGCTTAAAAAGTATCAATGACTACCACATGAATTTTTGTTATTTTTTTGCTCCCTTTTTAATCACGAACCATGCAATATCCATAAGAAATCATCATCTTTTGATGATCTCCTAAGCCAGTTGTTGTTATGGTTCCATAGCAATGCACGGGCATTGTGCTAGTTCCAAAAAAATCTCCGTAAGTTTTTATCGCGTTTCAACTTCATTTGATATGGATTTTCTACGAAACAAAAAACATGCAACAAACAGGAACTCGCACTCGACACTGGATCAATATGTTAGTCCCAAAAATAGTATAAAAAGTTGCCAAAAGTATATGAAAGTTGTATAATATTGGCATTAAACAATCGAAAATTATAAATACAATGGAGACGTATCAGCATCCCCAAGCTTAATTCCTGCTCGTCCTCGAGTAGGTAAATGATAAAAAAGATAATTTTTGATGTGCAATGCTACCTAGCATAATCTTGTTCATATAATCTAATCATGGCATGAATATTAAGACACGAGTGATTCAAAGCAATAGTCTATCATTTGACATTAAGACAATAATACTTCAAGCATACTAATAAATCAATCATGTATTCTCAAAATATCATGGCTAAAAGAAAGTTATCCGTACAAAATCATATTGTCTGGCTGTGCTCCAACTTCATCACACAAAGTATTAAATCATGCACAACCCTAGTTTTAGCCAAACAATTTTTTCATACTTTAGTATTCTCAAACCTTTTCAACTTTCATGCAATACATGAGCGTGAGCCATAGATATAGCACTATAGGTGGAATAGAATATGGTGATTGTGGAGAAGACAAAAAACAAGGAGATAGTCTCACATCAACTAGGCATATCAACCGGCTATGGAGATGCCCATCAATAGATATCAATGCGAGTGAGTAGGGATTTCCATGCAACGGATGCACTAGAGCTATAAGTGTATGAAAGCTCAAAAATAAACTAAGTGGGTGTGCATCCAACTCGCTTGCTCATGAAGACCTACGGAAATTTTGAGGAAGCCCATTATTGGAATATACGAGTCAAGTTCTATAATGAACAATTCCCACTAGTATATGAAAGTGACAATATTGGAGACTCTCTATCATGAAGATCATGGTGGTACTTTTGAAGCACAAGTGTGGAAAAAGGATAGTAGCATTGACCCTTCTCTCTTTTTTCTCTTTTTTTGTTTTTTTTGTTTTTTTGGTGGGCTTATTTGGCCTATTTTATTTTTTTATTTGGTCTTCTTTGACCTCTTTTATTTTTTTCTAAAGTCTGGAGACTCATCCCAACTTGTGAGGGAATCATAGCTTCCATCATACTTTACTCACATGGGACAATGCTCTAATAATGATGATCATCACACTTCTATTTACTTACAACTCAAGAATTATACCTCAATATTAGAACAAAATATGACTCTATATGAATGTCTCCGGCAGTGTACCGGGATGTGCAATGATCTAGCGTAGCAATGACATAAAAATGGACAAGCCATGAAAACATCATGCTAGCTATCTTACAATCATGCAAAGCAATATGACAATGATGGTACGTGTCATAATAAATAGAACGGTGGAAGTTGCATGGCAATATATCTCGGAATGGCTACGGAAATGCCATGATATGTAGGTATGGTGGATGTTTTGAGGAAGAGAATATGGTGGGTTTTCATACATGGATCCTTTCTAGGATTTCATGGCCTCAACCATTTATCGGAATCTAGTCCCATCATCACTTCTCCATAGATCGTCGGTTCATCGTTGGCCAACAACATGACCTCTAAGACAGGGTTGTTGTACAACTCAGGAGCAGTATGCATCCTTGTCGACCTACGAGGTTCGATGGTAAGTTGATCCAAAGCTTCATGATAACCATCATTAACTTCCTCTTCAACTAACGTAGGCTCCACAGAAACATCTTTCTGCGATGCGTTACTCTCTGGTTGAAACAAAGGTTCAACCACCTCATCAAGTTCTATCTTCCTCCCACTCAATTCTTTCGAGAGAAACTCTTTCTTGAGAAAGGACCCATTTTTGCAACAAACACTTTGTGATTGGATCTAAGATAGAAGGTTTACCCAACTGTTAAGTTAGGGTATTCTATGAAGATGCATTTGTCCGCTATGGGTTCAAGCCCATTAGGTGAAAACCCTTTCTCACATAAGCGTTGCAGCCCCAAACATTAAGAAATGACAGCTTAGGTTTCCGCCAAACCAAAATTTATAAGGTGTCATCTCAACGGACTTAGATGGTGCCCCTTTTAAAGTGAATGTAGTTGTCTCTAATGCATAACCCCAAAACGATTGGCAAATCGATAAGAGACATCATAGTTCGCACCATATCCAATAGAGCACGACTAAAACGTTCGGACACACCATCACACTATGGTGTTCTAGGTGGTGTGAGTTTTGAAACAGCTTCCACTTTGTCTTAAGTTGTATACCAAACTCGTAACTTAGATATTCACCTCCACGATCATATCATAGACCTTTTATCTTCTTATCACGATGATCTCAAACTTCACTCTGATTTTGCTTGAACTTTTCAAACGATTCAGACTTGTGTTTCATTAAGTAAATATACACTATATCTACTCAAATCATGAGTGAAAGTAAGAAAATAACGATATCCACCGCACGCTACAACACTCATTGGATTGCATACATCAACATGTATCATTTCCAATAAGTCACTTGCCCACTCCATCAAACAGGAAAATGGGGTCCTTAGTCATCTTGCCCAAGAGGCATGGTTCGCATGTCTCAACCGATTCAAAATCGAATGAGCCCAAAGATCCATCAACATGGAGTTTCTTCATGCTCTTTAGACCAATATGACATTTAGCGGCAGTGCCACAAGTATGTGGTACTATCATCTTATGTTTTTGCATCTATGTTATGAACATGTGTATTACTATGATCAAGATTGAACAAACCATTCTCACTGGGTGCATGACCATTGAAGGTATTATTCATGTAAATAGAATAACCATTATTCTCTCACTTAAATGAATAATTGTATTGCAATAAACACGATCTAATCATGTTCATGCTTAACGCAAACACCAAATAACATTTATTTAGGTTCGTCACTAATACCGAGGGTAGAGACAGCGTGTGATGTTGATCACATCAACCTTGGAAACATTTCCATCACACATCGTCACCTCACCCTTAGCTAGTCTCCGTTTATTCCGTAGCTTTTATTTCGAGTAACTAACATTTAGAAACCGAACCAGTATTGAATACCCAGGTGCTACTAGGAGTACTAGCAAGGTACATATCAATAACACGTATATCAAATATAGATTTGTCGATGTTGCTAGCCTTCTTATCTACCAAGTATCTAGGGTTATTCCGCTTCAGCTACCGCTCTCCTCATAATATAAGCACTTAGTATTGGGTTTGGGTTCAACTTTGGGTTTCTTCACTGGAGCAGCAACTGAGTTGCCATCCATGAAGTTTCCCTCCTTACCCTTTCCCTTTTCGAAACTAGTGGTTTTACTAACCATCAACACTTGATGCTCCTTCTTGATATTGTTAGTGCATCTAGTGCCCCTTAGTGATTTTGGTGTATTGAAGACTTATAGGTTAAGGAGCTAATGTGTTTGTGAGTGTACACAAGCTCTATAAGTTGATGAGCAGTTTGATATATCCGGAGATTATCGACCCCTAAAAATGTATGTCCTGAACTGAAGACTTTGCTGAAGACTTTGTGAAGACTTTGGTGGAGACTTTGTGAAGACTTTGAAAATGAAGAAGGTTGTGTGACCTTGAAGATATGAACAAGGAATATGAAGCGTGAAGACTTTTGTTTTCGTAGTTTCATTTCCTTTATTTGATTCATAGGAAACACCATACTGTTAAAGGGGCGAGGTAATACTAAGGAAAATTTCCAACTGAAGCTCAACTCCAAAATCCTGAACCTATACAATCCTTTGCGTGAAGCCTTTGGAAATCACTTACGGTTCAGACAAGTTCTTCAGTGGCAGAGACGAAGTTCTTCTGGTCTGTGAGGAAATTGATCTGACTGAGGAGTTAGGATTTCGCCAGTGTGAATTGCCTACAAGTGAGGAACATGATATGTTTGTGGACTTTCATAGTTCGAAAATCCTACCATTGCTATGCTTAGCACCAGTTGTCCCCAATCACAAATATCCACATAACGGTCATATCATTGGGGGCATTTATGTCATATCATGTCAGGTTGCACCCTGGCTATAAATAGCCACCCCCCACAACCACTAGTTGGTTGGCTGCTCCGAGAGAGAACTGACACTTGTCATTTGAGAGCAACCCATCCTCCGAGGACTTTGAGTGAAAATCATCAGTGAGGAAAAACCCACAACCAAACCAACAAACCCAAAGTGATTGAGCATCACTAAAGAAATTCCTGTGTGGAACCGACGCTTGTTACCTTTGAGGACTGTGCATCCTCCAGACGGTTAGGCGTCATGGTCTAGTGCTCCTGCAGTCAATTGGGGATCATGAAGTGACCTTGGTCTAGAGCATCCAACAGTAAATTGTGGATCGCCGGGTGACCAGTTTGTGAGGGTTTTGGAAGTCTACCCTGAAGACTTACCATGAGTGTTGGGCGAGGATTGTGTGACCTTAGCTCAAGGAGAATACGGTAAGGAATGTGTGTCCTCTGGTTTAAATACCAGGGCGCTCCAAACCAGACGTACGACTGTCACAGCAGTTGGAACTGGGTCATCAAACCATTGTCTTCATCGAGCCATCTGGTTCTATTTCCTCAACCTCTCTATTCCTCATATATCTGTTGATGAAATTGATTGTTACTGGTTGAAGAATTTCACTGAAGACTTTCACAAATTCCTCACCTCAAATTCTTCAAGTTACCTTGTTCATCACTTCTTATCCTGTATCACGCTACTTACTATTTGTGCATGTTTCATTTCATCATGAAGACTATGTTGTTACTATGTTCCTCATGCACTTGAGTACTTATTCTGCTGCTAGTTATTCATCACATCTCAAATTCCTCAAAGTTGAAATTCCTCAAGTGATGAATTTATAAAAATCGCCTATTCACCATCCCCCCTCTAGTCGATATAACGCACTTTCAATTGGTATCAGAGCAGGTAGTCCCTCACTCTGTGTGATTTTGGTTTAACCACTTGGAGTTCTAGTTATGTCGACTACAGGTATGATCAAGGTTTCCGCAGGGTGTCCTACCTTCAATGGGACGAACTACCCCTACTGGAAGAACAAGATGTGTATGCACCTTGAAGCTATTGACAACGATCTCTAGTACGTTGTGGAAAATGTGTGCCCTCTGTCACTCCCACTGTTACTACTGCTGATGTGAAGAGATTCACGCAACTTGATTCTCAAGCGAAGAATATCATCTGTGGCCATCTGAGAAAAGGTCAGTATGGTAGAGTGAGTGCTCTGGAGACTGCTAAGCTTATCTAGGAAGCTGTATCCACTCAACGTGACTCTCGTGTTGATGTTCTTCGCAATCTCTTCAACCGCTTCAAGAGACTTGACAATGAAAATGTTCAGCAAACTTTTGATTGTCTCGCTGATATCTCCAATGAGCTTCAAGCACTGGGTGCCACCAATATCACTGATCATGAAGTAGTGAAGAAACTACTAAGATCTCTTGACTCCTCATTCGATACTCTGGCTTTGATGATTCAAGAACGTGGAGACTACAAGTCACTTGATCCTGCTGATATTCTTGAGAGACTCAATACTCATGAATTCCAGCAAGCTGAGAAGAGAGACCTCTACAGGCCAAGCTATGGAAGATCTCGTGCTCTGAAGGCAAAAGCAATTTCCTCATCTAAAGAAGAAGATTCTGACAGCAGCCTTAGTGATCCTGAAGAACTAAGTCAGGAACTAGCAATGCTTGTGAGGAAATTTCAGAAGTTCTCAAGGAGAGGTGGATTTGGAAAGTCATCAAAAAGTGGCTTGAGGAAATCTGATTCCTCAGAAGACTACAAGAAAAGAACTTGTCATCGTTGCAAGAAGCCTGGTCACTTTATCTCTGACTATCCTCTCTAGGAAAAAGATTCAAAGAAGAAGAAGAAATACAAGGAGGATAGTTCTGATGACTCAAAGAAAAAGAAGAAATCTTCAAAGTCCTCATCTTCAAATTCCTCAAAGCACAAGAAGAATGGTTCCAGAAAGGCTCGAGCATTCATCGGCAAGGAAGTGGATTCTGAGGAAGAATATGAAGAATATGAAGAGGAAGAATCTGAGGAGGAATCAAAATCTGGTGTTGCTAGCCTTGCTCTCACTACTGCTTTTGTCAGCAAGTCCATCTTTAACGATGAAGAATATGACTACTACAATGACTCTGAGTCAGCAATGATGATTATGCTCCCACCTATTGTTTCATGGCAAAAGGCTCAAAGGTACACAAACATCATTCCTCATCTGAATCAAGTGAAGGTGAATCTGATGAATATGTGAAACCTAGCTATGGTAAACTTGTTAAAATTGCCACTAAGCAACAAAGTGCACTTTAAAAGCTTCAGAAAATGCTAGACAAAAGCGATGATCTGTTGAACTATGAAGTGGATCAGACTCAAACTCTGTCTGATGATCTCAAAAGTCTTCAGACAAAGTATGATAACCTTCAGAGTCATCATAACGACCTCTTAGCCGATCATGAGAAGCTTTCTTATGAATTTATTCAAAGAAAGCAAGATCTTGAGAAATTGAGGGTGTCACACGAGGATCTCCAAAGGGAAAATGATTCCTTACTGGCTCAATAGATCAGTAATGCTTAGGAAGAATTCATTCCACCTTGTTTGAAATGCATCAAACGTGAAACTGCTAATTCTTCACCTGAATGTTCAGATGCTTCTATTGCTGCAAATTCTTCAACTATTCCAGTGGTTTCAAATTCCTCATCTGAGGATACCACAAGTATCACTGATGACAATGCAGGGTTGTAGGAATTGTATGTGACAGGCGTGTACAAAATTCTCAAAGGGCATCAAACCCTTTGCGATGTCCTCAAAAAGCAGATTCTGAATAGGAACCCTAGGAAAGAGGGTATTGCCTTTGTGAGGAAACTCAACGCTGATGGATCCTACTGGACACCTGACCAGTACCCCAAAACCCCATGGGTTGCTGCGAAAGGACCTCCTTTAGATCCATCCACTTTATCTAGCTTTACGTGTGAAACGTCATATTCCTCTGATGAGTCACTTGACTCCAACTACAAATTCTTCAAAAATCAGAAAGGTGAAGTATTTGCTAGATTTGTTGGAACTAACTGCAGGAACGGTTCTCCTATGAAGAAAATCTGGGTTCCCAAGAGCTACCTACAAAATCTTCAAGTGAATGTCCTCACGACATCACTCATGAAGAATAGGAACCCCAGATCAAATTCCTCATATGAACCAAAGTCCTCACTTGGACCAAATTCCTCAAATGGTCAAAAATATCATTCTCGCGCTAATGCTTCTGTTTCGCAGGAAAAATCTAAGAGTTATGAATATGTGCATTATTCTTCAAACCATTATGTTCATAAGTCCTCGAAGAATTTCTCTGCTTATTCATTTGAGTACTCTAATCCTCGCCCTGTGAAACGAAGCGCACTTGCTTCAATGCCTCCTTTCTCACATGGTGCTCGTAGAATGATGAACTCTTTGCCACCCCTCCAGATGTGGGCGATGAAGAAATTGAACTAATTTCTTATGCAGGGTCAGGTCTCCAGACGAAACTGAACATCTGATGAATTTGCTGGAGACCTGAGGAAATGCTTGAAAGGACGCAAGCTAACCATGAACAAATGAATTCCTCATTTCTCACGTCCTCACACTACTTGCTTACTATCTTGTGCGATGAAATCCTATCTGATGAAATTGATGTCATATTCTTCACTCTGAAGCATATGAGTTCGTAAGTTGTACTAATTCATCTGCAGGATGATACTCCAAAAGCTACTGAGTGGGTCCTCGATAGTGGGTGCACAAACCACATGACTGGTGACAAGAATCTACTGATGAATTTGCCACTCACTCCATCTCCTTTGAAGCATATCACCTACACAGACAAAGGAAAAAAGCAAGGTATTGGGACTTGGTAAGGTTTCTATCTCAAAGGACCGAACCATGGATAAGGTGATGCTTGTTGAATCCCTTGGGTTCAACCTTATGTCTGTCTCAATGCTTTGTGATCTTGATATGATCATCGTATCTGGAAAATATCGTTGTGTTGTCATCATGGAATTTGACAATTCCAAAGTCTTCGAAGGCTTTAGGAGAGGAGACTTGTATATTGTTGATTTCTCTACAGGTCCTCAACCTGCCACATGCTTACTTGCAAAGTCTTTAGAAGGCCGGTTGTGGCATCGACGACTTGGACATGCGGGTATGAGGAACTTGCACACGCTCATGAAGAAAAAGCACATCATTGGCATCGAGGGTGTCAAATTCCTCAAGGATCACCTCTGTGGTGCATGTGAATCTGGGAAGATGACCAGATCCAAGCATCCCTCGAAGACAATCATGACCACGACTCGACCCTTTGAATTGCTTCACATGGATCTCTTTGGCCCTACTCATTACTCCGTACTAACAAATGCTTCAAGTTTGTATGGCTTTGTCATTGTTGATGATTACTCTCGTTACACTTGCGTGCATATTATTCTGTACAAAAATGAAGTGCGGGATGTCTTCAGACGATTTGCTTCAAGGGCCTCCACCAACTTCGGCGTCAAGATCAAGCATATTAGGAGTGATAATGGGACTGAATTCAAGAACACTAATCTTGATGAATATCTTGATGAACTTGGTATTACTCATGAGTTATCTGCCCCTTATACTCCTCAATAGAATGGCATCGTGGAGCGCAAGAATAGGACTCTAGTTGAGATGGCTCGCACCATGCTTGATGAATACAAGACTCCTCGTCGCTTCTGGCCTGAGGCAATTGATACTGCATGCCACATCATCAACAGGGTATATCTTCACAAATTCTTCAAGAAGACTTCATATGAAGTTATGACTGGCAAGAAACCCAATGTAAGTTATATCAAAGTCTTCGGTGCAAAATGCTGGATCAGAGATGCTCACCACAGTTCTAAGTTTGCACCAAAAGCACATGAAGGTTTTATGCTTGGTTACGAAAAGGACTCGCACACCTACAAAGTCTTCAACACCTACCATCACAAGGTTGTTGAAAATGTAGATGTGTGGTTCGATAAAACTAATGGCTCGCAAAGAGAGCACCTGCCTTCTGTGTTAGATGAACAGTATCCTGAGGAATCCATCAAGCTGAAGGCAACTGAAGATATCATACCCATTGAGGAAGTCATTCCAACGAATGAAGATTTTCATGTTGATACACCTGAAGAAAATGATGCTGAAGGAAGTCCTCAGCCACGTCAACCTGCTCATCCTAGAGTTGCCAATAAAGTACAGATTGACAAAATCATCGATGACATCAATCCACCAGGTCCCCTCACTCGCTCAAAAGCTTCACATTTTAACTAACTTTTGTGGGCACTTTGCCTTTGTCTCTATCATAGAGCCCACCAAAGTTGATGAAGCATTCAAGGAGCCTGAGTGGTTTCAAGCTATGCAAGAGGAATTGCATTAGTTCAAGCTCAACAACATGTGGGAACTTGTCAAGCGGCCAGATCCTCGCAAACATAACATCATAGGTACCAAGTGGATCTAGCGCAACAAGCAAGATGAAAATGGCCTTGTGGTGAGGAATAAGGCTTGTCTTGTAGCTCAAGGCTACACACAGGTTGAAGGAATTGAGTTTGATGAAACGTTCGCACCTGTTGCTAGACTTGAAGCTATTCGCATATTGCTTGCTTATTCTAACCATCATAATATCATCTTATATCAAACGGATGTGAAAAGTGCATTCCTCAATGGTAATCTTGAGGAAGAAGTATATGTTGCTCAACCCCCAGGTTTTGAAGACCCTAAGCATCCTGAAAAAGTCTTCAGACTCAACAAGGCCCTCTATGGCCTCAAGAAGGCCCCTCGGGCGTGGTATGACACTCTGAAGGAATTCCTCATGAAGAAAGGCTTCAAACCCGGTTCACTCGACCCCACTCTTTTCACAAAATCCTATGACAATGAACTGTTCATATGCCAAATATACATAGACGATATTATCTTTGGTTGTATTGACAAACGTTACAGTGATGAATTTGCCTATATGATGAGTGAAGAATATCAAATGTCTATGATGGGAGAGTTGAAATTCTTCTTAGGTCTTCAAATTCGTCAACAAGACAATGACATCTTCATCTCCCAAGAGAAGTACCTCAAGGATGTTCTGAGGAAATTCGACATGCAAGATTGCAAAGGCGTCAAAACTCCAATGCCTTCAAAAGGCCACCTCTGCACTGATGAAAATGGTAAAGATTTCGATCAGAAGGTATACCGCTCCATGATTGGCTCATTATTGTATCTATGTGCATCTAGGCCTGATATTATGCTAAGTGTTTGCATGTGTGCCCGATTCTTAGCAAGACCGAATGAATCACACCATAAGGCTGTGAAACATATTCTTCGATACTTAGCTCATACACCAACACTTGGATTATGGTATCCCAAGGGCTCAAATCTTCACCTTGTCGGATACTCTCATGCTGACTATGCTTGAGATTGCGTCGATCGTAAGTCAACCTCAGGCACATGTCATTTCCTCAGACAATCCCTAGTTTGTTGGTCCTCGAAGAAGCAGAACTGCGTCTCACTCTCTACTGCTGAAGCTGAGTACATTGCTGCTGGCTCATGTTGTGCTCAGTTACTATGGATGAAGCAAACCCTTAAGGACTGCGGCATCAAGTTGAAGAATGTGCCTCTCTACTACGACAACGAAGTGCCATCAAGATTGCATACAACCCAGTTCAGCACTCCAAGACCAAGCACATCCAGATTCATCGTCACTTTCTTTGAGATCTTGTACTCAAGGGCGACATCTCCATCGATCACATCCCCACTCAAGAACAACTGGCCGATATCTTCACCAAGCCCTTGGATGAAAAGATATTTTGCAAGTTGCGGTGTGAGCTAAATATCTTAGAATCTTCGAATGTTCTTTGAAGAAGGACACACATCCTAACACCTATGCAAAATTGATAACTTTGATGTGCAACACATGAAGTAACGTTTTTCTTCAATCAATGAAGAATAACCCTCTAAGTGTGAAGAAATTAATGAAGAATTTGATTCTCAGAACCCTACGACAATTGTACGCGGTGTCTGAAATCATCATTCTTATACGGTGGGTCACGCCACCAACCAAAGTTGAAATTCTTCAAAATTGAGTTTTTCGTCATTTTTGCAAATTCTTCAAATTATCAAATTCCTCAAATTTGCAAATTCCTCAAGTTTTCAAATTCCTCAACTTTTCAAATTCTTCAAACTTTGAAACTCATGTTCTTCATTGACTATATATATATATATATATGAGTTTTCAATGTCCTCAACAGCATTCACTTATTGCTAATTCTTCAAGTTGATTTTCATCTAAGTGAATGTGATCGGGCCCTTTCCCCCTATATGCTAAACTCAACCCAGTCTGTTCACAAATTCTTCATATGTATTCTACTTTGAAACTCGTTCAAAGTCTTCACTGTGTCCTTGACAGCTGAAGAATTTGCAAACGGAAGATTTGAAATTTTCACTATCAAAATTTTCAGTGGTTCCCGCTCAAACGGTTTTGATTCCCACGCCTGGATAACCCATGATCACCCACTATCGCCACCTCTAAGTACGTGGGTGACACCTGTCGCGTGGAGAGCAAGGGTCAGGGGAAATCTTGTCTAAAATCTCCGGGAAGATTGGTTTTCACTCCCTCTATAAATACCCCCTCCCCTTCAACTGTGCTCGGTTACTCCTCATCTCATCCCTCTCCTGAGCTCCAACCTAGCGCCGCCGCTAAAGTCATCATCACCGGTGAGGAAGAGCTTCACCGCCTCGACCTCATCGTTGGCGTACTCGCATCGGCCACGGAAGTCCTCATCCCGCTGCCGCTGTAGTTGTCTCCCTCTGCCAAGCTAGGACGTGGGAGATCTGAACGGACGAACTTACCAATCTCATCTCTTGTTTGTTGTGTTCTTCACCGGGGTAAATAAAATTTATTTTTACTGCCCTTTGATCCTCAAATGCTCTTCATATTCCTCAAAAGGTGTTTATTCTTCAAGAACCTTATTCTAAAAGCACCTTACATCTTCACACACTTGATGTTTTTCCCTAAGTAATGATTTTCTTCAAGATTCCTCAATTGTGTGAATCCTCAAAATTTGCACAACTCTGGAACCTGAGACAAAGAACACTTAGTGAAATTCCTCAAGACACCCATGGTCCAATTCCTATCACCTATTTTATTTAGAAAAATTTATGAGAACACATATGACCTCTTCAAATTCCTCGCGCCTATACTCTATTCACAGGTACAACATGTCTGTTGATTTATCACTAGGTTCTCATCAACTTAACTCATTTGTAGCGCTCCTTGAGGAAAAACTGTGTACTTCTTTAGAGTCCTAAAGAGTTCAAATTCCTCAAGTGAAGAAAATGGCTAACGGAAAGAAACCTCAGAAAGGTGGAAAGAAGCCAGATGTTCATACTGCCTTTCAGATTCCAGATGATGTGTATGAGGAATACTGCACACCCAATGAAGAAACTCATGGCAAAGAAACGACCAAGCAGAGAAAAATTCGTCTGCAGAAAATTGAGAGGAGATGGGCAAGGGAATGCAAGGATTATAGTTATGTAACTCCAAAATACATGATGAAATTCGCAATGAAACCTCCTTGCAGCAGGCCTCCCCTTGCTCCAAATCAAATTGTTGATCCCACTAGCATCAAGACTAGTGAGGAGTTTCCTCACATGTGGGAGAAGTAGCAAGCCAAGCTAATGAGGAAAGCCAAAGAGGCAGTGAAGAAATTCAATGAAGATTCTGCTGTTGCTGCCTCTGCCGGAGCCTCTGCAAGTGCTCCGAAGAAAATCATGAGGAAGAAATCTGCATTGAAGACAAGTTCTTCAACCTCAAAACCTTCACAACAGATCCCTCAAGGTCGAAGGCCTCGGCCTACAAAGTCTTCAGCTGCTGGAACGGTTGTGGCCCTGTCTTCTATGACAGCTGCAAAGTCTTCAACCCCAGTGCATCTGGCAACATGTAAGAGGAATGAGGGACTCTCAAGAGTTCCAAAGATCTCAGCAAGACCCTCTACCACAGCAAAGTCTTTAACTAGCCCTTCTGCGTTGAGCTGAAGAAAACTGCTGGACGAGGTCAAAGACCAAGTCCTCACTCAAGCAAGGCTGTGGTGACCATACCCTCAGTGTAGCGACCCGACCTGAAAGGTCGAATCTCCGGTGTTTCTGTACCATCCCAAGATCATGCTGGTACACACACGGTACATCAATATATATATCAAAGGGAAATCACACAACATTAATTAATCGAAATCTCATATCGAGCCCTTTATTACAATAAGGATTACAACAAAGTGGCTGAAGGCCAACTCATGAGATAAACTAAACCAAAAACTTGCAGAAGCTCCATAGGTAGTTGAGTCCATCTGACTCCAAGGGCATCTCACCAAGCGTAGAGCATAATCCTCACTCCTGGTCGGAAAAGTACTCTGCAACATGATACGTTGCAGCCGTATAGGTCAGCATATTGAATATGCCGGCAAAGTCACAAGAGAGGGGGTAAAGTAATCATCTAGTCTATATGCAAATATGGCAGGTGGGGTAGTAAGTTTTTGCATAAAGCCAAATTTTTCCTACAACAAGAGAGGGCAAGAGCATAATTACTACAATGTTGGTTGATTAATGAGATGGTTCCACCAACCAATTCTCATACCCAAGTTGACATTAAACTACCCACATCAATGTAATTTATTGTGTTGAGAGTTCCAGATAGTTTCAGTTCCTTTGGCTCAAACTGTCCATGACCGTGGACACGGCTAATCGATTAGGTCTGGGTACTCTGCAGAGTTTTGCACACGTTCCCCACAAGATTTGATCGCCTCCGTTGGATTTCTCGCACTTCATGGTGTTTGAGAAACGGATGACCAAAACAAGGTCTTCTAAAGGGTTTCCCCGAGACTCTGTCGGTGCCCATCCTTTCCTACCGTTCTTCTACATCTTGTAGCACCGCCTGTCCAAGGCACCACAATATCCAACCAAGCCAGAGCCCATAATGGCTTGTGGCTGTGCAGGTAAGCCTTGGGTCTTGAAGCATCCATCCATCTCTTTGTGCCTGGGTGGACCTTTCCGCATGAATACTGGCACTTCTCCAGCATCATCTAGGCTAACCACTAGTTTCTCCAGGGCGCCGTTCAACCATCATCCACCCAGAGATATGTTGAAAACTCGGAGTCTTGAAGACTTGATCATCATGTAGGTCTTGAAATTATTAACTCACAACTCTCATGAATCACACAACCAACCCCGTCTACTAATAGCATAGCAAAATGTAAATCAACGTTTCCCGGGGCCAATGTGTCAAGGGTTGAGGGGTACCTACCACATGATACTACAACAAGTAACCAAGTTTCCAATTTACCTACTTTGCATTCAATTGGGGAGATGGAAGAACTAATGCAATAAAACATAGGTATACATGGTCAAAGTGACTTGCCTTGCTGACGATCCTCGAAATCAAGTGACTCTAGATAACAAGCTTCGCACTCCGAATGATCTAACGAATCAAACAAGAGCACACCATAAGCATAAACACAATACAATCCATTCAACAACAAGGTAAACAAATGCTTCAACAAACAAAAGCACAATCAAAAGAAGAATCACTCAAAGTATAAGACTATAAAAATATTGGGGTCAAAATCCCTACTAAGACATACAAGTAAAAAAATTGGTTTTGAACAACTAGACATTTTAGATAACAGAAAAGTAAATATAAAATTTTATTTGAAAACAGAAAGTATTTCATTATAAAAGTATTGTGCTAAAAGAAGTACTACAAAACTTTTTCTAAACAATATACATGGTGAAAACAAGATGAACCTATTCAAACTAGAGCACAAAACAATTTGAAAAACATATTTTATTAACAGAAAAAAAATACACCTAATGTTGAATCAACATAACCTAATGAAATCTAAAAACAAAGGTTAAACTAATTCAAGTTCAAATTAAATAAAAATCAATTTAGTAAAAATCTATTAAGAACTAAACAGATTATGTTTTTGTTAAAAACAGTAACTAAATTCATTCTAAAAATTCTCAAATTATGTAGAATGAAAGGTTTAACTAATACAAAATAGTGGCAAAAAGATTCACTCAAAAATATATTTTTAAACTCTAGTTATACAGATTATAGTAATTTAAACAAATTTGATTAGATTCAAAAATTAAAGTTCAAATTTGAAATCTAAGCATACTGACATAAACTACATCAAATTTGTGAACTAATGCAAAAAGAATCAAATAAAAACACCAATTTTTTTAGAAGATATGATAAAAACAAAAACAGAATACATTCTGTTTTCTAAAACAGAAACAGAAAAAGGGAAACTATTATCGATCGGTTAGGGGCTACGTGGCAAGCTATGATTGGTCAGGACTGTGCATGCATGGTGTTGCTAATGAACGGATGACCAAAGCATAGAGGAAAACGTTTCGCTGTTTAAATCTTATAATCAGGAGCGTTGGATCTAAATCTAACGGTCCAGGGGGTCCGGTGGCTTACAGAGGGGAGGAGTCGAGGTTCCGACGAGGTCGACGGTGGCCGGAGGTCGGAGGTGGTCGGAGGCGATGTTGCGGTGGTCGGGGGCGATGTTCGAAGTGCTCAGGCGACGGCGGCAAAGCTCCGGTGCCGATTGGCGGGGTCGGACGTGGCTGGGGACGACGGAGGCGACAATCTCGTGCTTGGGAAGGTTTGGTTGGAGTCCGAAGTCCGGCGAGGTGGTGCGGTGGCGTTCTGGCGAGGTAGAGGGGGGGCTCGGGGTGGAATGGAGTGTGGCGAGGGCTGGGGCTTTTATAGGCCAGGTGCGGGGTCGGGGAGGGAGAGAGGAGGGAGATCCGGAGAGAGGGATCTCCGGCGACGGTGCCACGCGCGAGGAAGGAAATGGGCGCGCGGATGACATCGTCGGTCAGTGGGTCTCGCGTGCCAGTGGGAGAAAAGGCGAGGTTAGCGCGTCGGTTGACCGATCTGAAATGAATTCGGGAGTTAAAGACTGTGGGCCGGCCCGATTCGGTTTAAAAACTTTCCTTTTATATTTTCCAGCGCAGTAAAAACTCTTTTAATGCCTTCAAAACAATTCCAAACTTAGGAATTATATATATCAAAATGATTAGGAGAATTAATGCTATTTAATGAACATTTTTCCTCTGTCATATAGAATATCTTTTGAAAATTTATTTTCAGAAAATTCCTAATTGATTTTAAATCCTTTTGAGATAAATTTTCAAATAACCCCCTGGTTTAATTGCTCAAATATTTCACCAAGATGCCCCTGGTGTGGAGTGTCATGTTACTCCTCTCTTTCTTTGAACATTTCCAAAGGTTTTCAAATAGATGAAACATATATATGGAAAATAGAAATGGCCTTTCAGAATTTCGAAAGAAGCACTTCAAGAAATTCATTACAGTTCACATTTGAAATCTAAGCATACTGACATAAACTACATCAAATTTGTGAACTAATGCAAAAAGAATCAAATAAAAACACCAAATATTTTAAAAGATATGATAAAAACAAAAACAGAATACATTCTGTTTTCTAAAACACAAACAGAAAAAGGGAAACTATTATCGATCGGTTAGGGGCTACGTGGCAAGCTATGATTGGTCGGGACTGTGCGCGCGTGGGTGCTAACAAACGGACGACCGAAGCATAGAGGAAAACGTTTCGATGTTTAAATCTTATAATCAGGAGCGTTGGATCTAAATCTAACGGTCCAGGGGGGTCCGGTGGCTTACAGAGGGGAGGAGTCGAGGTTCCGACGAGGTCGAAGGCGGCCGGAGATCGGAGGTGGTCAGGGGCAATGGTGCGGTGGTCAGGGGCGACGTCTGAAGTGCTCAGGCGACGGCGGTGAAGTTCCGGCGTCGATTGGCGGCGGCGGACGGGGCTGGGTATGATGGAGGCGACGGCCTCGTGCTTGGGAAGGTTTGGTTGGAGTCCGAACTCCGGCGAGGTGGTGCGGTGGCGTTCTGGCAAGGTAGAGGGGGGGGCTCGGGGTGGAATGGAGCGCGGCGAGGGCTGGGGCTTTTATAGTCCAGGTGCGGGGTCGGGGAGGGAGAGAGGAGGGAGATCCGGAGAGAGGGATCTCCGGCGACGGTGGCGCGCGCGAGGAAGGAGATGGGCGCGCGGATGACGCTGTCGGTCAGTGGGTCCCACATGCCAGTGAGAGAAAAGGCAAGGTTAGCGCGTCGGTTGACCGATCTGAAATGAATTCAGGTGTTAAAGACTGCGGGCCGGCCCGATTCGGTTTAAAAACCTGCCTTTTCTATTTCCAACGCAGTAAAAACTCTTTTAATGCATTCAAAACTATTCCAAACTTAGGAATTACATATATCAAAATGATCAGGAGAATTAATGCTATTTAATGAACATTTTTCTCTGTCATATTGAATATCTTTTAGAAATTTATTTTTAGAAAATGCCTAATTGATTTTAAATCCTTTTGAGATAAATTTTCAAATAACCCCCTGGTTTAATTGCTCAAATATTTCACCAAGATGCCCCTGGTGTGGAGTGTCATGTTACTCCTCTCTTTCTTTGAATATTTCCAAAGGTTTTCAAATAGATGAAACAGATATATGGAAAAACAGAAATGGCCTTTCAGAATTTCAAAAGAAGCACTTCAAGAAATTCATTACATTCCAACAAAATGATGATGCAAAGTTATATATATCATAACATTCCAAAATGAACTTTTGGGACGTTACAAACCTACCCACCTTAAGATGAATCTCGCCCTCGAGATTCGGGTTGGCTAGAAAATAGGTGCGGGTGGTCTCTACGAAGATCTTCTTCGCGTTCCCAGGTGGCTTCTTCCTCGGTGTGGTGACTCCACGGAACCTTACAGAACTTGATGGTCTTGCTTCGGGTTACTCTGTTGGTAGTCTCGAGGATTCTGACAGGCTTCTCCTCGTAGGTCAGGTCACTGTCAAGTTGTATGGCCTCTAGGGGCACTGTATTTCTCAAAGGAATATCAGCCATCTCAGCAAGGCATTTCTTTAGCTGGGAAACATGGAAAACATCATGAACTCCGGACAGTCCTTCCGGCAATTCTAGCTTGTATGCAACATTGCCTCTTCGTTCCAGAATTCTATAGGGGCCTATGAATTTGGGTGCTAACTTTCCTTTAACATCAAACCTCTTGATTCCTCGAAGTGGGGACACACAAAGATATGCTCGATCCCCTACTTCATATGTCACCTCCTTGCATTTGTTATCAGCATAGCTCTTCTGCCGGGATTGAGCTATCTTGAGTCGATCTCGAATCAGTTTGACCTTCTCTTCCAAATCTCTGATAAGATCAGGACCAAAAAGTTTTCGGTCTCCAACACCATCCCACGTCAATGGTGTTCTGCACCTCCTTCCGTATAAAGCTTCAAAAGGGGCCATCTTCAGACTGGTCTGATAACTGTTGTTGTATGAGAACTCTGCGTAAGGTAAGTTGTCATCCCAACTGGACCCATAGTCTAGCACACAGGCTCTCAACTTGTCCTCAAGAATCTGGTTGACTCTCTCAGTCTGTCTATCGGTCTACGGATGAAAAGTTGTACTGAATTCCAGCCTTATACCGAAAGTTTCATGTAACTGATGCCAAAACTTTGAGGTAAATTGGGTTCCTCTATCTGACACGATACTCCTCGGAACTCCATGCAGACATATGATCCTGGTCATATATATCTTGGCTAACTTAGCACTGGTATAGGTGGTCTTCACTGGAATGAAATGATCCACCTTGGTCAAATGATCGACCACTACCCAGATGGAATCATATCCTGAACGGGTCCTAGGTAGTCATGTGATGAAGTCCATACCAAGCTTATCCCATTTCCACTCGGGTATCGACAAAGGTTGGAGTAACCCTGCTGGTTTCTGATGTTCCACCTTTACTCGCTGACAAACATCACATACCGCAACATGTTCGGCAATATCTTTCTTCATACCTGTCCACCAGTAACTTTCCTTCAAATCTAGGTACATCTTGGTGTTGCCTGGGTGTATCGAGTATGGTGAATCGTGGGCTTCTTGAAGTATCAACTTCCTGAGCTCTAGGTCATTGGTCACATAGATTCGGTTCTCAAACCATAGAGTGCCCTATTCATCTTCACGAAAGTCTTTAGCCTTGCCTTCCTTCATTCTCTGCTTTATCTCAGCTATCTCCTTGTCCGATTTCTGCGCTTCTCGAATTCTTTCGGTCAAGGTGGACTGAATCTCTAGTGTGGCAACATATCCTTGTGGAACTATCTCTAACCGAAGCTCTCTGAGATCATTGGTTAACTCCTGGGGTAATCCTCCCGCTATGAGTGTGTTCACATAACTCTTCCGACTCAAAGCATCTGCCACAACATTTGCCTTTCCTGGATGGTAATGTAATATCATGTCATAGTCCTTGATTAACTCTAACCATCTCCTCTGTCTGAGGTTCAACTCCTTCTGCGTGAAGATATACTTCAGGCTCTTATGATCAGTGTACACATCACAACTATTTCTGATAAGGAAATGTCTCCAGGTCTTGAGTGCGTTCACTACGGCTGCTAGTTCCAAATCATGGGTGGCATAATTCAACTCATGGGGTCGTAGCTGTCTGGATGCATATGCTACAACTTATCCCTCCTACATGAGTACTCCTCCAAGTCCTTGATGGGATGCGTCACAATGAACCTGGAAGTCCTTCCGAATGTTTGGCAGTATCAACACTGGGGCTGTGACCAAACGTTTCTTCAACTCCTGGAAACTGGCTTCACATTCTCAGTCCAGATATACTTAGACTCTTTCTTCAACAGCTCTGTCATGGGCTTGGCAATCTTTGAGAAATTCTCAATGAATCTCCTGTAATATCCGGCAAGTCCGAGAAAACTACGGATCTCCTTAACTGAGGTGGGTGACTTCCACTCAGTGACTACTTCAACCTTAGCGGGGTCTACTGCTATTCCTTCTCCGGAAATAACATGTCCAAGGAATCCGACTTCCGTCAGCCAAAATTCACATTTACTGAACTTGGCATATAACTGATGCTCTCTAAGCTTCTCTAGAACTAAACGCAAGTGTTCCTTGTGTTCTTCCTCGCTCTTGGAGAATATCAAAATGTCATCGATGAACACCACGACAAACTTGTCCAAATATTCCATAAACACTTTGTTCATCAAATTCATGAAGTAGGCAGGAGCATTAGTCAAACCAAAGGACATGATTGTATACTCATATAAGCCATACCTGGTGGTGAAAGCTATTTTGGGTCTATCTTGTTCACGAATCTTCAGTTGGTGATACCCTGATCGAAGATCAATCTTGGAGAATACTTTGGTGCCTACTAGCTGGTCAAACAGGTCATTAATCATCGGCAGTGGGTACTTATTCTTGATAGTCACCTCGTTCAATGCACGATAATCGACCTCCATCCTCAAGGTTTTGTCATTCTTCTCCACCAAAAAAAATGGGGCTCCCCAAGGTGATGAACTTGGGCGAATATATCCCCTATCCAATAGCTCCTTAATCTGCTTCTTGATTTCTACTAAATCATTTGCGGGCATCCGATAGGGTCTCTTGGAAATTGGGGTTGTCCCTGGTAGTAGCTCTATCAGAAACTCAATCTCCCTATCTGGTGGCATGCTTGGTAATTCCTTCGGGAATACATCTGGAAAGTCTTGTACAACCGGCACTTCCCCCTGAACAACTCCTGTGAGGGAATTTAACCGAGCACTCATCTGTGTGCGTCGGGATACATACTTAATCCTCTTGTTCTCCGGAGTGGTGAGTGAAATAGACTTGCTGGGGAAATCAAGGTTTCCTTCGTACTTGGTCATCCAATCCATGCCTAGGATTACATCCAATCCCTGAGATTCTAAGACGATGAGGTCGGTAGGAAAAACATGGTTTCCTATGTGGAGTTTCAGGGCATGGCATCCTATCCCTGCCATCATCATACCTCCTGGGGAATTTACCTTAATGGGCTGACTAAGGGTTCTGGTGGGTAAACCATACTTTTCCACAACTACCCTTGATATGAATGAATGAGTTGCACCAGAATCAAAAAGTACCATAACTGGACGTGAATGCAATAAAAACTTACCAACCACAGTCTCGGGCTGATCATAGACTTCTTCCACATCAAGGTGGTTCACCTGAGCACGAGGAAAAGGATTTGGCTTCTTAGCTGCGGAGTTGCCGTTGTTGTTGCCGGCTCCATTTCCTTGCTTGTTCTGAGGGCCTTCAGTGGCATAGTGCCCTGTCTTCTGACAATTGAAACAGGTGATATGGTTCAGATCCTTCTGAGCTGGAGCGGGACGGTGTTGGTTGCCATTCCCAATTCCATTACCATTCTTGAAGCTGCCATTGTTGGGACGATTATTCCCATTTCCTCCATGGTTATGGCCTCCATGGTTGTGCATTGGATGAGTGTGCCCTCCATACTTACCGGTCCCTGATCCGGTATTTCCTGAGTACGGGGAGTAGCGGGGCTTCTGATGAGCTCTAGAGGTAGACTTCCCCTGTGCATACTTCCTCTTGCGGTTCTCGATTTGCTGTTGCTTCCCCTCCAAGATGAGGGCCTTGTCTACCAGCTCCTGGTAGTTGCTGAAAGTAGCCACCATCAGCTGCACGCTCAACTCATCATTGAGTCCTTCCAAGAATTTCTCCTGCTTGGCTGCATTATCGGCCACATCTCCTGGTGCATAACGAGCCAACGTGCTGAAGTCATCCACGTATTGGGCCACGGAACGGTTCCCCTGGCGTAAGTTGCGAAACTCACGCTTCTTCAGACTCATGGCTCCAGCTGAGACATGTGCGGTGCGGAAAGCTTGCTTGAACTGCTCCCAAGTCACACTAGCAATGGGGTACGTGGTGGTGTAGTTCTCCCACCATGAAGCTGCTGGTCCCTCCAGTTGATGGGCGGAAAAGCGCACTTTTTCAGCCTCGGTGCATCGTGCGGTGGTGAGTTCCCTCTCCATCTTGTGGAGCCAATCATCTACCACAAAGGGCTCAGTGCTGCTGGAGAAAGTTGTGGGATTTAGTCTCAGAAAACGGGTGAGGTTGTCGCCTTGAGGTGGAGGGTGGTTGTTGTGGTTGTTGATCTGATTCTGAATCAACAGCTGCATCAGGGCGTTCTTCTGCTGGAGAAGTTGTGTGAGCTCTGGCGGGAAAGTGAAGTCGGGCTCACGTCACAGAGGCATCTTGCTGTTTTTAGAGGGGTAAGAATTAGAATAGAACAATGACCTAAAAGGGAAATTCACTACCCATATGCAATGCAACAAACATATCACACCAAACACTCATGCATTTATTCAACTCAATTTTCAAACATCGAGATACAAATCTCCAAAATCAAACTAAACATCGACCTACGTTTAACGACGAAAATGAAGATACATGGGGGCATAACTAAAGTTCTCCTCAAAAGTACATGGTGAAGTGGCCTCCTCCGATGGTGCTCCCCTCATAGTCATCATCGTTGCTGATCAAAGGAGCCATGTCTCCTTCTGGATGAAGATTTTCACCCATGTCCATCTGTTCCTCCAGAGTTGCGATGCGAGTGTTCAGCTTATCGATCCTCTCTAAGAAATCCTTCACCTCATACTCATGCTCGTACTTGGCTTCCCGTAAGTCAGCTTCGAGGTCAATCTCACGGTTCATCAGCATCTTGATCGTCTTCGTGTCGGCACGTACCCGTAGCTCCAAGGTCCTGATGTGCGTCTCCAAAGTCTGTATATAGGAAATGGTGGTGTCTTCAGTGGGAGTGGTTATGATGTTTCCATTGGCATCCCTGTGACAAACCACGCTGAGTCCTAGTGAAATGGTTCCACCTCTGTATTCCTCCTGAATACGTCCAAGGGCACGATGAATGGCCATGTCTCTCCCAAGTATCCAGCTGGGTGCCACAAACTTGAAGTCGATGGGTTCCTTACGATTTCCAAAGGTCTTCCCGGGGATGTGCACCTCGATCCTGTAGCGTCCGTCTTGTGGAAAAGACATGATAGGAGTCCCAGTGATGCTCGGAAAAGCAATCCTTACGTCCCTGACGATCCTCATCAGCTCCTTGCCAAAAGGCATCGTCGTGTCAGGCTGACAAAACTCCGTGATCAAAACTGGGATGAAGGTGGCCATCTATAAATTTTGAAATAAATCGGAGGGAAGTCAGAAACGAGTAGATGAGAGTATAAGAATTTTAAAGACAAAAGATAAATAAATCCTAAGGCTTTTCCAATCCTAGAAGTTACGTCCTACTGTTAACGTGTGCTCTGATACTATTTCTGTAGCGACCCGACCTGAAAGGTCGAATCTCCGGTGTTTTTGTACCATCCCAAGATCATGCTGGTACACACACGGTACATCAATGTATATATCAAAGGGAAATCACATAGCATTAATTAATCGAAATCTCATATCGAGTCCTTTATTACAATAAGGATTACACTAAAGGGGCTGAAGGCCAACTCATGAGATAAACTAAACCAAAAACTTGCGGAAGCTCCATAGGTAGTTGAGTCCATCTGACTCCAAGGGCATCTCACCGAGCGTAGAGCGTAATCCTCACTCCTGGTCGGAAAAGTACTCTGCAACATGATACGTTGCAGCCTTATAGGTCAGCATATTGAATATGCCGGCAAAGTCACAAGAGAGGGGGTAAAGTAATCATCTAGTCTATATGCAAATATGGCAGGTGGGGTAGTAAGTTTTTTCATAAAGCCAAATTTTTCCTACAACAAGAGAGGGCAAAAGCATAATTACTACAATGTTGGTTGATTAATGAGATGGTTCCACCAACCAATTCTCATACCCAAGTTGACATTAAAATACCCACATCAATGTAATTTATTGTGTTGAGAGTTCCAGATAGTTTCAGTTCCTTTGGCTCAAACTGTCCATGACCGTGGACACGGCTAATCGATTAGGTTTGGGTACTCTGCAGAGTTTTATACATGTTCCCCACCAGATTTGATCGCCTCCGTTGGATTTCTCGCACTTCATGGTGTTTGAGAAACGGATGACCAAAATATGGTCTTCTAAAGGGTTTCCCCGAGACTCTGTCGGTGCCCATCCTTTCCTACTGTTCTTCTACATCTCGTAGCGCCGCCTGTCCAGGGTCACCACGATATCCAACCAAGCTAGAGCCCATAATGGCTTGTGGCTGTGCAGGTAAGCCTTGGGTCTTGAAGCATCCATCCATCTCTTTGTGCCTGGGTGGACCTTTTCGCATGAATACTGGCACTTCTCCAGCATCATCTTGGCTAACCACTGGTTTCTCCGGGGAGCCGTTCAACCATCATCCACCCAGAGGTATGTTGAAAACTCGGAGTCTTGAAGACTTGATCATCATGTAGGTCTTGAAATTATTAACTCACAACTCTCATGAATCACACAACCAACCCCGTCTACTAATAGCATAGCAAAATGTAAATCAACCTTTCCCGAGGCCAATGTGTCAAGGGTTGAGGGGTACCTACCACATAATACTACAACAAGTAACCAAGTTTCCAATTTACCTACTTTGCGTGCAATTGGGGAGATGGAAGAACTAATGCAATAAAGCATAGGTATACATGGTCAAAGTGACTTGCCTTGCTGACGATCCTCGAAATCAAGTGACTCTAGATAACAAGCTTCGCACTCCGGATGATCTAACGAATCAAACAAGAGCACACCATAAGCATAAACACAATACAATCCATTCAACAGCAAGGTAAACAAATGCTTCAACAAACAAAAGCACAATCAAAAGAAGAATCACTTAAAGTATAAGACTATAAAAATATTGGGGTCAAAATCCCTACTAAGACATACAAGTAAAAAAATTGGATTTGAAAAACTAGACATTTTAGATAACAGAAAAGTAAATATAAAATTTTATTTGAAAACAGAAAGTATTTCATTATAAAAGTATTGTGCTAAAAGAAGTACTACAAAACATTTTCTAAACAATATACATGGTGAAAACAAGATGAACCTATTCAAACTAGAGCACAAAACAATTTGAAAAACATATTTTATTAACAAAAAAAATACACCTAATGTTGAATCAACAGAACCTAATGAAATATAAATACAAAGGTTAAACTAATTCAGGTTCAAATTAAATAAAAATAAATTTAGTTAAAATCTATTAAGAACTAAACAGATTTTGTTTTTGTTAAAAACAGTAACCAAATTCATTCTAAAAATTCTCAAATTATGTAGAATGATAGGTTTAGCTAATACAAAACAGTGGCAAAAAGATTCACTCAAAAATATATTTTTAAACTCTAGTTATACAGATTATAGTAATTTAAACAAATTTGATTAGATTCAAAAATTACAGTTCACATTTGAAATCTAAGCATACTGACATAAACTACATCAAATTTGTGAACTAATGCAAAAAGAATCAAATAAAAACACCAAATATTTTAAAAGATATGATAAAAACAAAAACAGAATACATTCTGTTTTCTAAAACACAAACAGAAAAAGGGAAACTATTATCGATCGGTTAGGGGCTACGTGGCAAGCTATGATTGGTCGGGACTGTGCGTGCGTGGGTGCTAACGAACGGACGACCGAAGCGTAGAGGAAAACATTTCGATGTTTAAATCTTATAATCAGGAGCGTTGGATCTAAATCTAACGGTCCAGGGGGGTCCGGTGGCTTACAGAGGGGAGGAGTCGAGGTTCCGGCGAGGTCGACGGCGGCCGGAGATCGGAGGTGGTCGGGGGCAATGGTGCGGTGGTCAGGGGCGACGTCTGAAGTGCTCAGGTGACGGCGGCGAAGTTCCGGCGTCGATTGGCGGCGGCGGACGGGGCTGGGTACGACGGAGGCGACGGCCTCGTGCTTGGGAAGGTTTGGTTGGAGTCCGAACTCCGGCGAGGTGGTGCGGTGGCGTTCTGGCAAGGTAGAGGGGGGCTCGGGGTGGAATGGAGCTCGGCGAGGGCTGGGGCTTTTATAGGCCAGGTGCGGGGTCGGGGAGGGAGAGAGGAGGGAGATCCGGAGAGAGGGATCTCCGGCGACGGTGGCGCGCGCGAGGAAGGAGATGGGCGCGCGGATGACTTTGTCGGTCAGTGGGTCCCATGTGCCAGTGAGAGAAAAGGCAAGGTTAGCGCGTCGGTTGACCGATCTGAAATGAATTCGGGTGTTAAAGACTGCGGGCCGGCCCGATTCGGTTTAAAAACCTGCCTTTTCTATTTCCAACGCAGTAAAAACTCTTTTGATGCATTCAAAACTATTCCAAACTTAGGAATTACATATATCAAAATGATCAAGAGAATTAATGCTATTTAATGAACATTTTTCTCTGTCATATTGAATATCTTTTAGAAATTTATTTTTAGAAAATGCCTAATTGATTTTAAATCCTTTTGAGATAAATTTTCAAATAACCCCCTGGTTTAATTGCTCAAATATTTCACCAAGATGCCCCTGGTGTGGAGTGTCATGTTACTCCTCTCTTTCTTTGAACATTTCCAAAGGTTTTCAAATAGATGAATCAGATATATGGAAAAATAGAAATGGCCTTTTAGAATTTCAAAAGAAGCACTTCAAGAAATTCATTACATTCCAACAAAATGATGATGCAAAGCTATATATATCATAACATTCCAAAATGAAATTTTGGGATGTTACACTCAGGTTCTAAGGATGATGATGATGAAGCTGATGATGGGGAATTGGAAGAAATCATCAAGCACAGTCAGCAAAAGGCTGCTATAGCAAAGGGCGGCTCTGTTCCTCTCATGCTGGATACGAAGATGATCCTCAACTTCATCGATATATGGCATGAAGGCCCAAGCACCCCACTTTATTCACTAAATATGCCTCTTGGAGTGGATCATGTCCTCACCCACTTCATTTTTTAAGAAAAATGGAAAAGAGAGCAAGCTCTGAGAGCTAAGAGGAACAGGGTTCGGAAGAAAAAGTTTCTGAGAGACAATGTGATGAATTTGACCCCAAATCAACTCGTCACTGTTCAGTCTGAAATTTGCACACACTCTGAGGATCAAGAGAGATATGATGCTGAATGGAAGGGCACCAAGGTGAGATTCATTAGGGCTGCTCAAGCTGCAGTGAAGGATCACAACACTAGGGTTGCTGCTCGATCGCAACCACAAAATCCTCAGGCTGATGAAATTCCTCAAGCTACTGATGGAATTGCTCAGCCTGATAAAGCTACTGATCGAAATGCTTTTGCACTAGAAGCAACTGCCAATGCTGCTGAGGAAACTCAGACCACTGATGATCATGCCAGGACAACCACCACTGTTGTGCGTGAAGAAACTGAAAGGCCAGCTGAAGCTTTTGCTGCGCCTGAAGAAACTGAACACACTAGGGCGGCTACATCAGTCGTTCCTGAGGAAACTGACACTGCTCAGGAAAAGACTCTTAAGAGAAAAGCATCAGATTCAGAAACCTCAGCCGTGAAGAAGTTGAAGACTATGCCAAGTTCTTCAACTGGACCTATTGATGCTACACCAATTTCCTTAGCACCTGCCTACGAAATTGTACCATTTGGGGTGGAATATGTCATCCCAGATGAATATGAAGATCACTCTGCTGCTTCGACAGAGCAGATTGATGAAGAAATTGAAGTTGAAGACATTGCTTCAACTCCAAAGGTATCATCGCCCCAGCCTCAGTTCACTGCTGAAGAGGCTGGAGTTGAAGAAATTGATGAGGACATAGACATTGGCAATACAACGCGTGTCATCAATGATGAATATTGGGAGTCAGCACACCCAAATTCACCAATGACTACTCCTCTAACATAGATTTCTCAGTCGCCTGCTCCGACTGAAGAAATACATGAAGAATCTGGCAATCTGAACACCCAAGTCACTAAAGAAATTCCAGCCGCAATGGCTGATGATCTTGATGCTCCCGCCGCAACTGGGAACCAGCTCTCCAAATCGTTCTGTCTGAAGGTGTTCCTCCCATGCCAAAGGAGATTAAGGGGCGCTTCAAGCCAAATCTTCAACCGAAGCCAAGAATGACATTCAAAGCCTCAGTATGCCCCAAATTCCTCAAGAGCAATTTCTTTAATGAATGTATGTTCTTCACTGGTCCAAATCCCTATGACTTTGCAAGGGCCAGTCGCAACAGATTCTGGATGGCAACACAGCTCAACTACTATGCATCAGTTCTTTTTGAGAAGAAGAAAGTCTTCGAACACCACCAAATTCCTCATGCTGACATGGAAACCCTTCCATCATTTACACCGGTGCTCCAGGTTCTCCATGATGCAGGCATTCTCCCATTCTGCGTCGACATCTGCGACTAGAATGAAGAACTCATTCTTCAATTCTATGCCACATTGCATATCAGCGGAAATGCTTCAGACGTCAACTCCTGGATATTGGACTAGATGACAGGATCAACACACTTCATTGCTCAAGCTTCTGAATTGCTTTAGTGTGTACCAGTTCCAATTCCCTCAGATGAAGCTCGCAAACTGTTTGATGAGCATGCACTTCCAAATCAGTTGATGCAAGTGTTGATGAAGACATTGCCTCCTGGAAAGCCTCAACAAAAAACCTTCCTTATGAAGGATCTTCTATATGTGCCCAGGACTGTCTACCGTATACTCACAAATACGCTATGTCCTCAGAAGGGCCACAATTCCAAAGAAGAAGAAGCGGAAGGAGTCATGAAGAATATGCTCGTCAACATCATTCATTGGATTCCCATTGACTTGCATGACTTCTTCATGAGGACTTTGGCCAGTGCTACTTTAGCTCCATTTGAACAGAAGCCCTATGCGCCTTGGATAATGAAATTCATCAGGGCAAAGTCCTCAGTTCCCTTCAAGGCTGATTTCTAGAACCACTTTGGCTTCCTACCTCCAATTGAAGTCATCAAGAGCACAATTGCCTAAGTTGAAGGAAAAGGCAAGGTTGTCATTGATGAAGGCACTCGTCCATTGGATGGACAGTTTCGCAAAGCCGCTTCCTTCTCCACCAATGATGACACTGCCACTCAAGACTCCGATGCAAAGGTCTCATCTCACAAACCTCAAGAGTTTGCCCCTCATGTGATGACTGATTGCGAGCTTCTAATAAGTCTTCATCAGAAGGTCGATCGCAATCACAAGTGGATGAAGTGTCAACTTGGATACATTGTGCAGAACATGACTATGACGTAGAACACCGTGAAGAGAAATCACTACTATGTGCATGAAAACCTCAACCGCACTTGGGCCTTATTGTCTTATCTCAAGTCTTCTAAAGAACTGAATGAGCTGGATCTTGAAGAACATCCTGACTGGGCTCGTCGACCTCAGAAGAAATTCAAGAAAGTTCAAGTTCCTCTGATGGTCACAAGTTCATTTTCTTCATCTCGAGAGCGCGATGATGATGAAGACATTGACGACACTGCAGCAAGCCCTCCATCGACAAACAACCCCGACAACGCTGGCGCTCCTTCCTCACCAACATGATGAAATTCTTCAAAGGGGCGTTAGTCCTCACTTTTTTGTCCCTTTTGGTCTTCGATGACAAATGGGGAGAAAATTTGAGTTAGTTTTCAAGCGGTTCTCTATATATGGGCTATTTTTTATTTAAGTTACAACTCTCACTCTTCTGAAACCTTTGTTGGTTCAGTTGTAAACTTAAGTCCGATGGTAGTCTAACACTTTTAAACTATTTCCTCGCATGTTTATTTAATCAAGTACCTTAATGCATACATGTTGAATTTCGTCAGACCCCATTTTCCTCACGCATTTCAAATTATTCATATCATATGTTCAAATGTCTGTATGAAATAAAAGATATAGGGGGAGTTCTCCATGTTTTAACCTGCCATGTGCATTTGTAGTCCAAAGCAAATTCCTCAAATATGCACATCTTCAGGGGGAGTTCTTCTATATCTTGCAATCAAATTCCTCAAACTCTGTACTTTCACTTCATATGTTTATCCACATTGAAAACTTAACCTATTTGTCATTAATCAGCAAAAAGGGGGAGATTGTTAGTGCATCTAGTGCCCCTTAGTGATTTTGGTGTATTGAAGACTTATAGGTTAAGGAACTAATGTTTTTGTGAGTGTACACAGGCTCTATAAGTCGATGAGGAGTTTGATATATCCGGAGATTATCGACCCCTAAAAATGTATGTCCTCAATTGAAGACTTTGCTGAAGACTTTGGTCAAGACTTTGGTGAAGACTTTGTGAAGACTTTGAAAATGAACAAGTTGGTGTGACCTTGAAGATATGAACGAGGAATATGAAGCATGAAGACTTTTGTTTTCGTAGTTTCATTTCCTTTATTTGAGTCATAGGAAACACCGTACTATTAAAGGGGGCCAAGGTAATACTAAGGAAAATTTCCAATTGATGCTCAACTCCAAAATCCTCAACCTATACAATCCTTCGAGTGAAGCCTTTGGAAATCTCTTACGGTTCAGACAAGTTCTTCAGTGACAGAGACGAAGTTCTTCTGGTCTCTGAGGAAATTTATCTGAGTAAGGAGTTAGGATTTTGCCTGTGCGAATTGCCTACAAGTGAGGAGCATGATATGTTTGAGGACTTTCATAGTTCGAAAATCCGACTGTTGCTGTGCTTAGCGCCAGCTATCCCCAATCACAAATATCCACATAACGGTCATATCATTGGGGGCATTTATGTCATATCATGTCAGGTTGCACCCTGGCTATAAATAGCCACACCCCACAACCACTTGTTGGTTGGCTGCTCTGAGAGAGAACTGACACTTGTCATTTGAGAGCAACCCATCCTCCGAGGACTTTGAGTGAAAATCATCAGTGAGGAAAAACCCACAACCAAACCACCAAACCCAAAGTGATTGAGCATCACTAAAGAAATTCCAGTGTGGAACCGATGCTTGTTACCTTTGAGGATTGTGCATCCTCCAGACGGTTAGGCGTCATGGTCTAGTGCTCCTGCAGTCAATTGGGGATCACGAAGTGACCTTGGTCTAGAGCATCCAGTAGTAAATTGTGGATCGCCGGGTGACCAGTTTGTGAGGGTTTGGAAATCTACCTTGAAGACTTACCATGAGTGTTGGGCGAGGACTGTGTGACCTTAGCTCAAGGAGAATACGGTAAGGACTATGTGTCCTGGGACTGTGTGTCCTCTGATTTAAATACCAGGCCGCTCCAAACCAGACGTACGACTGTCACAGCAGTTGGAACTGGGTCATCAAACCATTGTCTTCATCGAGCCATCTGGTTCTATTTCCTCAACCTCTCTATTCCTCATATATCTGTTGATGAAATTGATTGTTACTGGTTGAAGAATTTGACTGAAGACTTCCACAAATTCCTCACCTCAAATTCTTCAAGTTACCTTGTTCATCACTGCTTATCCTGTATCATGCTACTTACTATTTGTGCATGTTTCATTTCATCATGAAGACTATGTTGTTACTATGTTCCTCATGCACTTGAGTACTTATTCCATTGCTAGTTATTCATCACATTTCAAATTCCTCAAAGTTGAAATTCCTCACGTGATGAATTTGTAAAAATCGCCTATTCACCCCGCCCCCCCTCTAGTCAATATAACTCACTTCCAGATATCTACCTTCACAGTGTCAAACATCGCGAATAGCTCAGGGCCATCATTTCCATCCTTGGCATAATTATAGTTCATCACGAAGTTCTAGTAGCTTAGTGATAGTGACTTGGAGAACTATATCAATCACTATCTTATCTAGAAGATCAACTCCCACTCGATTCAAGTGATTTTAGCACCCAGACAATCTGAGCACATGCTCAATGATTGAGCTATTCTCCTTCATATTGCAGGCAAATAATCTTGTTGGAGATCTCATATCTCACAACACGAGCACGAGCTTGATATCCCAATTTAAGCTCATAGAACATCTCATATGTTCCGTGACGTTCAAAACTTTTTGGAGCCTCAATTCTAAGACGTAATGCATGACACACTGAACTATCAAGTAGTCATCGGAACATGCCTGTCAGATGTTCACAACATCTATAGACGACGCTGGAGGGGGGGTGCACTGAGCGTTGCATTAAGGACACAAGCCTTCTGTGCATCAATGAGGACAATCCTCAGATCATGGACCCAGTCCGCAATATTTCTACCATCATCTTTCAACTCTATTTCTCTAGGAACATATAAAAATTCACGGGAGCTATAGCGCGAGCTAGTAATCTACAACATAATTTGCAAAAACACTACTGACTATGTTCATGATAATGAGTTCAATTAATCATATTACTTAAGAACTCCCACTCAAATTGATATCCCTCTGGTCATTCGAGTGATACATGATCCAAATTCACTAACTCAAGTTCGATCATCACGTGAGTTGAGGTGGTTTCAATGGTGAACATCATCATGTTGACCATATATGCTATATGACTCATGTTCAACCTTTCGGTCTCTTGTGTTCCGAGGCCATGTCTGTACATGCTAGGCTCGTCAAGTTTAACACGAGTGTTCTGCACATGCCACACTGGCTTGCACCCGTTGTATGTGAACGTAGAGTCTATCATCACGTGGTGTCTCGACGCTACGAACTTTCGCAACGGTGCACACTCAGGGAGAAAAACAATTTATCTTGAAATTTAAGTGATGGATGACCTTATAATGCTACCGTCGTCCTAAGCAAAACAAGGTGCATAAAAGGATTAACATCACATGCAAATCCTAAGTGACATGATATGGTCATGAACTTGTGCTTTTGATCCCCATCCTTAAAGCACCGGCATGATCTCCATCGTCACTGGCATGACACCATGATCTCCATCATCTTGATCTCAATCAACGTGTCACCATCGGGTTTGTCGCACCCACCATGCTTCTACTACTATTGCTAACGCTTAGCGATAAAGTAAAGCATTACATAGAGCTTAATGATTGACGTGCAGGTCATCCAGTAATTAAAGACAACCCTATGGCTCTTGCCGGTTGCCGTACTCATCGACATGCAAGTCGTGATATTCTATACAATACATGATCATCTCATACATCACATATATCTCATCATGTAATTGGACATATCACATCACGACATACCCTGCCAAAACAAGTTAGACGTCCTCTAATTGTTGTTGCAAGTTTTACATGGCTGCTACGGGTATCTAGCAAGAACAATTCTTACCTACGCAAAAACCACAACGGTGATACATAAATTTCTTTTCCACCTTCTCAAGGACCGCCTTTGTCGAATCTGATCCAACTAAAGTAGGAGAAACAGGCACCCGCCAGTCATCTTTGTGCAACGAAGTTACACGTCAGTCGATGGAACTGGTCTCTCGTAAGCGCACGAGTAAGGTTGGTCTGGGCCGCTTCATCCCACAATACCGTTGAACCAAAACACGACCAAAGGAGGAAGCAATCTAAGCATCAATGCCCACAAACTCCTTTGTGTTCTACTCGTGATCTCATCTACACATAGACCTAGCTTAGATACCACTGTTGGGGAACATTGCATGGGAAACAAAAAAATCCTACGCACACACAAGATCTATCCATGGTGATGAGCATCTGCGAGAGGGAGAGTGGGTCTACATATCCTTGTAGATCTCTAAGCGGGAAGCGTTAAGAAACGCGGTTGATGCAGTCGAACATCCTCGCGATCCAAATCGTCGATCATCCCGCGATCTCATCATGATCCATCTCGCGATCCAATCATGATACATCCCGTGATCCCATCATGATCCGTCCCGCGATCAAATCATGAATCGTCTTGCGATCCTGATCACGATCCTTCCGATCTAGCGCCGAATGAACGGCACCTCCGCGTTCAGCACACGTACAGCTCGATGATAATCTCCGCCTTCTTGATCTAGCAAGAAGGAGCAGAGAGGTAGATGAGTTCTCCGGCAGCGTGACAGCATGGCGGCGATGGTGGTGGCACTATTCCGGTAGGGCTTCGCCTAAACACCGCCGAACTAGACTAGAGGAGAAAACAGATCTACATGAATTAGAGGGAGCACGTGGCAATTAGGGTTGGCTATCCCTTCTAGATCCTCTAGTATATATAGGAGGGGGAGGGGAGGAGGTATCCTCAAGCCCTCAAGGTTTGGTCAAAATTGGAGGTGGAGGAGTCCTACTCCAATCCTACTAGGAGTAGGATTCCTCCTCTCCACATGGAAACCCTTTCCACCTTTCCTCCTTTGGGGTTTTCGCACCCCTAGCCGCATGGACCTTAGTGGGGGCCTCGGCCAGCCCACCAGGGGCTGGTTTGACTCCTACCACATCCCATGAGGTCCTTTGGGTCGAGACACCCCTCCCGATGGTCCCGCGGTACCCTCTCGGCACTCCCGGTACACTACCAAAGTACCCGAAACTTTTCTGGTGACCAAAATAGGACTTCCTATATAGAAATCTTTACCTACGGACCATTCCGGAGCTCCTCGTGACATCCGGGATCTCATCTGGGACTTCAAACAACCTTCAGTCACCACCATACATAACTCTATACTACCGAAACGTCATCGAACCTTAAGTGTGCAGACCCTGCGGGTTCGAGAACTATGTAGACATGACCGAGACACCTCTACGGCCAATAACCAATAGCGGGACCTGGATTCCATATTGGTTCCTACATATTCTACAAAGATCTTTATCGGTTGAACCTCTATATCAAGGATTCAGTTAATCCCGTATGTTATTCCCTTTGTTCTTCGGTGTGTTACTTGCCCGAGATTCGATCGTCGGTATGTCTATACCTAGTTCAATCTCGTTACCGGCAAGTCTCTTTACTCGTTTTGTAATACAAGATCACGTGGCTAACTATTTAGTCACATTGCTTGCAAGGCTTATAGTGATGTTGTATTACTGAGTGGGCCCTGAGATACCTCTCTGTCACACGGAGTAACAAATCCTAGTCTTGATCCATACCAAACCAACAGACACCCTCGGAGATACCTGTAGAGCACCTTTATAGTCACCCAGTTACATTGCGACATTTGATACACACAAGGTACTCCTCCGATGTTAGTGAGTTGCATGATCTCATGGTCATAGGAACAGATAATTAACTTGCAGAAAACTGTAGCAATAAACTGACACGATCGTATGCTACATTTATAGTTTGGGTCTTGTCCATCACATCATTCTCCTAATGATGTAATCCCATTATCAAATGACATCTTACGTCCATGGCTAGGAAACCTTAACCATCTTTGATCAACGAGCTAGTCTATCAGAGGCATACTGGGGACATGGTGTTGTCTATGTATCCACACATGTATCTGAGTTTTCGATCAATACAATTCTAGCATGGATAATAAACGATTATCATGAACAAGGAAATACGATAATAACTAATTTATTATTGCCTCTAGGGCATATTTACAATGGTCTACCACTTGCACTAGAGTCAATAATCTAGCTCATATCGCTATGTGATTTGTTATGAATCTCACACCCAACGAGTTCTGGGGTTCGATCATGTTTTGCATGTGAAAGAGGTTTTAGTCAACGGGTTTGCGACATTTAGATTCGTGTGTACTTTGTAAATCACTATGTCATACTATAGACACTGCTACCACGCTCCACTTGGAACTATTCCAAATGGCTACTCCACTATACGTATCCGGATTGCTACTAAGAGTCATCCAGATATGTGTTAAAGCTTGCATCGACGTAACTCTTTACGACGAACTCTTTATCACCTCCATAATCGAGAAACATCTCCTTAGTCCTCTGGTCACTAAGGATAATTTTGACCGATGTCCAGTAATCCACTCCTGGATTACTCTTGTACCCCTTGACAGACTTATGGCAAGGCACACACAGGTGCGGTACACAGCATGTCATACTATATAGAGCCTATGGCTAAGGCATAGCGGACGGCGTTCGTCCTTTCTCTTTCTTCTGCCGTGGTCGAGCTTTGAGTCTCACTCAACTTCACACCTTACAAATCAGGCAAGAACTCTTTCTTTGACTGATCCATTTTGAACTCTTTCAAAATCTTGTCAAGGTATGTACTCATTGAAAGTCTGATCAGGCATCTTGATCTATCTCTATAGATCTCGATGCCCAACAATTAAGTAGCTTATCCAGGCCTTCCTTTGAAAAACTCTTTTCAAACAACCTCTATGCTTTCCAGAAATTCTACATTATTTCCGATCAACAATATGCCATCCACATATGCTTATCAGAAACTCTATAGCGCTCCCACTCACTTTATTGTAAATACAAGTTTCTCATAAACTTTGTATAGACTCAAAAACTTCGATCACCTCATCAAAGCGTATATTCCAACTCCGAGATGCTTGCTCCAGTCCATAGAAGGATCACTGGAGCTTGCACACCTTTTAGCATCCTTAGGACTGACAAAACCTTTTGGATTTATCTCATACAACCTTTCCTCAAGGAAACGATGTTTTGACATCCATCATAATAGAAAAGCACAGCAACTACTAACATGATTCAAACAGACTTTAGCATCGCTACGAGTGAGAAAGTCTAATCGTAGTCAACTCCTTGAACTTGGCGGAAACTTCTTTGCGATAAGTCGAGCTTTATAAATGGTGACATTCACCATCAGCGTTTGTCTTGATCTTAAAGGTCCATTTGTACTCAACGACCTGCCGTTCAACGGGCAAGTCTACCAAAGTCCATACTTGGTTTCATACATGGATCATTTCTAGGATTTCATGGCCTCTAACCATTTATCGGAATCCGGGCCCATCATCACTTCTCCATAGCTCATAGGTTCATCATTGTCCAACAACATGACCTCTAAGACAGGGATGTCGTACAACTCAGGAGCAGTACGCGTCCTTGTCGACCTATGAGGTTTGATAGTAACTTGATTTGAAGCTTCATGATCATCATCATTAACTTCCTCTTCAACTAACGTAGGCTCCAAAGAAACATCTTTCTGCGCTGCGCTACTCTCTGGTTGAAACAAAGGTTCAACAACCTCATCAAGTTCTATCTTCCTCCCACTCAATTCTTTCGAGAGAAACTCTTTCTCGAGAAAGGACCTGTTTTAGCAACAAACACTTTATGATGGGATCTAAGATAGAAGGTTTACCCGACTGTTAAGTTAGGGTATTCTATGAAGATGCATTTGTCTGCTTTGGGTTCGAGCTCATTAGGTGAAAACCCTTTTCACATAAGCGTCACAGCCCCAAACATTAAGAAATGACAGCTTAGTTTTCCGCCAAACCAAAATTCATACGGTGTCATCTCAACGGACTTAGATGGTGCCCCTTTTAAAGTGAATGTAGTTGTCTCTAATGCATAACCCCAAAATAATAGTGGCAAATCGATAAGAGACATCATAGTTCGCACCATATCCAATAGAGCACGACTATGACGTTTGGACACACCATCACACTATGGTGTTCCAGGTGGCATGAGTTGTGAAACAGCTTCCAGTTTGTCTTAAGTTGTATACCAAACTCATAACTTAGATATTCACCTCCACAATCATATCGTAGACATTTTATCTTCTTGTCACAATGATCTCAAACTTCACTCTGATTTTGCTTGAACTTTTCAAATGATTCAGACTTGTGTTTCATTAACTAAATATACACTATATCTACTCAAATCATCAGTGAAAGTAAAAAAATAACGATATCCACCGCATGCTACAACACTCATTGGATTGCATACATCAACATCTATCATTTCCAATAAGTCACTTGCCCACTCCATCAAACCGGAAAACGGGGTCCTTAGTCATCTTGCCCAAGAGACATGGTTTGCATGTCTCAACCGATTCGAAATCGAATGAGTCCAAAGATCCATCAACATGGAGTTTCTTCATGCATTTTAGACCAATACGGCATTTAGCGGCAGTGCCACAAGTATGTGGTACTATCATTGTATCTTTTGGCATATATTTTATGAACATGTGTATTACTACGATCAAGATTGAACAAACCATTCTCATTGGGTGCATGACCATTGAAGATATTATTCATGTAAATAGAATAACCATTATTCTCTCACTTAAATGAATAACCGTATTGCAATAAACACGATCTAATCATGTTCATGCTTAACGAAAACACCAAATAACATTTATTTAGGTTCGTCACTAATCCCGAGGGTAGAGAGAGCATGTGATGTTGATCACATCAACCTTGGAAACATTTCCAACACACATCGTCACTGAACCGGTATCCAATGCCCAGGTGCTACTAGGAGTACTAACAAGGTACACATCAATAACACGTATATCAAATATACATTCGTCGACGTTGCTAGCCTTCTTATGTACCAAGTATCTAGGGTTATTCTGCTTCAGCTACCGCTCTCCTCATAATAGAAGAACTTAGTCTCGGGTTTGGGTTCAACTTTGGGTTTCTTCACTGGAGAAGCAATTGACTTGCCATCCATGAAGTTTCCCTCCTTACCCTTTCCCTTTTCGAAACTAGTGGTTTTAATAACCATCAACACTTGATGCTCCTTCTTGATATCTACCTTCACAGTGTCAAACATCGTGAATAGCTCAGGGATCATCATTTCCATCCCTGGCATAATTATAGTTCATCATGAAGTTATAGTAGCTTAGTGACAGTGACTTGGAGAACTATACCAATCACTATCTTATATATAAGATCAACTCCCACTCGATTCAAGTGATTGTAGCACCCAGACAATCCGAGCACATGCTCAACGATTGAGCTATTCTCCTTCAACTTGCAGGCCAAGAATCTTGTTGGAGATCTGATATCTCACAACACGGGCACAAGCTTGATATCCCAATTTCAGCTCTTAGGACATGTCATATGTTCCGTCACGTTCAAAACGTTTTGGAGCCTCAATTCTAAGACGTAATGCATGACGCACTTAACTATCAAGTAGTCATCGGAACGTGCCTGTCAGTTGTTCACAACATCTACAGACGACGCTAGAGGGGGTGGCGCACCGAGCAGTGCATTAAGGACATAAGCCTTCTGTGCAGCAATGAGGACAATCCTCAGATCACGGACCCAATCCGCAATATCGCTACCATTACCTTTCAGTTCTATTTTTGTAGGAACATATAAAAATTCACGGGAGCTACAGCGCGAGCTAGTAATCTACAACATAATTTGCGAAGACACTACTGACTATGTTCATGATAATGAGTTCAATTAATCATATTACTTAATAACTCACACTCAAATTGACATCCCTCCGGTCATTCAAGTGATACATGATACAAATTCACCAACTCAAGTCCGATCATCACGTGAGTTGAGGTGGTTTCAATGGTGAACATCATCATGTTGATCATATCTGCTATACGACTCATGTTCGACCTTTCGGTCTCTTGTGTTCTGAGGCCATGTTTGTACATTCTCTGCTCATCAAGTTTAACCCGAGTGTTCTGCACGTGCAACACTGGCTTGCACTCGTTGTATGTGAACGTAGAGTCTATCACACCCGATCATCACGTGGTGTCTCGACACGACGAAGTTACGCAACGGTGCACACTCGGGGAGAACACAATTTATCTTGAAATTTTAGTGAGCAAAACAAGGTGCATAAAAGGATTAACATCACATGAAAATCATAAGTGACATGATATGGCCATGAACTTGTGCTTTTGATCTTCATATCCAAACAACCGACATGATCTCCATCATCACCGGCATGACACCATGATCTCCATCAACGTGTCGCCATCGGGGTTGCCGCGCCGACTGTTGCTTCCATGACTATTGTAACTCATAGAGATAAAGTAAAGCAAAAAACGACAAAAATAATTAAAAGACAGCCCTATGGCTCCTTCCGTTTGCTGTACTCGTCGACATGCAAGTCGTGATATTCTATACAAAACATGATCATCTCATACATCACATATATCTCATCATGTAATTGGCCATATCACATCACGACATACCCTGCGAAAACAAGTTAGACGTCCTCTAATTGTTGTGGCAAGTTTTACGTGGCTGCTACGGGTATCTAGCAAGAACAATTCGTACCTACGCAAAAACCACAACGGTGATACATAAATTTCTTTTCCACCTTCTCAAGGACCGCCTTTGTCGAATCCGATCCAACTAAAGTAGGAGAAACAGGCACCCGCCAGTCATCTTTGTGAAACGAAGTTACACGTAAGTCGATGGAACTAGTCTCTCGTAAGCATACGAGTAAGGTTGGTCCGGGACGCTTCATCCCACAATACCTCTGAACCAAAACACGACAAAGGGAGGAAGCAATCTAAGCATCAATGCCCACAAACTCCTTTGTGTTCTACTCGTGATCTCATCTACACATAGACCTAGCTCAGATCCACTATTGGGGAACGTTGCATGGGAATCAAAAAAATCCTATGCACACGCAAGATCTATCCATGGTGATGAGCATCTAGAGAGGGAGAGTGGATCTACATACCCTTGTAGATCGCTAAGCGTGAAGTGTTAAGAAACACGGTTGATGTAGTCGAACGTCCGCGCGATCCAAATCGCCGAGCGTCCCACGATCTCATCACGATCCATCTCGCGATCCAATCACGACCCATCCTGTGATCCCATCATGATCTGTCCCGTGATCAAATCACGAATCGTCTCGCGGTCCTGATCACGGTCCTTTCAATCTAGCGCCGAACGGACGGCACCTCCGCGTTCAGCACACGTACAGCTCGATGATGATCTCCGCCTTCTTGATATAGCAAGAAGTATCAAAGAGGTATATGAGTTCTCCGGCAGTGCGACGGTGTGGCGGTGATGGTGGTGGAACTATTCCGGCAGGGCTTTGCCTAAGCACCGCCGAACTAGACTAGAGGAGAAAACCGATCTAGATGAATTAGAGGGAGCACGTGGCAGTTAGAGTTGTCTATCGCTTCTAAATCCTCTAGTATATATAGGAGGGAGTTAGGGGAAGAGGTAGCCTCTAACCCTTAAGGTTTGGTCGAAATAGGAGGTGGAGGAGTCCTACTCCAATCCTACTAGGAGTAGGATTCCTCCTCTCCACTTGGAAACCCTTTCCACCTTTCCTCCTTTGGGGTTTTTGCACCCCTAGCCGCATGGGCCTTAGTGGGGTTTCGTACAGACCACAAGGGGCTGGTTTGACTCCTCCCACATACCATGAGGTCCTTTGGGTCAAGCCACCCCTCCCGATGGTCCCCCGATACCCTCTCGGCACTCCTGGTACACTACCGAAGTACCCGAAACTTTTCCGGTGACCAAAATAGGACTTACTATATATCAATATTTACCTATGGACCATTTCGGAGCTCCTCGTGACATTTGGGATCTCATCTGAGACGTAGAACAACCTTCGGTCACCACCATACATAACTCTATACTACCAAAACATCACTAAACCTTAAGTGTGCAAACCCTGCGGGTTCGAGAACTATGTAGACATGACCGAGACACCTCTACGGCCAATAAACAATAGCGAGACCTGGATGTCCATATTGGTTCCTACATATTCTACGAAGATCTTTGTTGGTTGAACCTCTATGTCAAGGATTCAGTTAATCATGTATGTTGTTCCCTTTGTTCTTCGGTATGTTACTTGCCCGAGATTCGATCGTCGGTATATCTATACCTAGTTCAATCTCGTTATCAGCAAGTCTCTTTACTCATTCCGTAATGCAAGATCCTGTGGCTAACTGTTTAGTCACATTGCTTGCAAGGCTTATAGTGATGTTGTATTATCGAGTGGGGCCTGAGATACCTCTCCGTCACAGGGAGTACCAAATCCCAGTGTTGATCCATGCCAACCCAATAGACACCCTCGAAGATACCTTTAGAGCACCTTTATAGTCACCCAGTTACGTTGCAATGTTTGATACACACAAGGTACTCCTCCGGTGTCAGTGAGTTGCATGATCTCATGGTCATAGGAACAGATACTTGACATGCATAAAACTATAGCAATAAACTGACACGATCATATGCTACGTTTAGAGTTTGGGTCTTGTCCATCACATCATTGTCCTAATGATGTGATCCCGTTATCAAATGACATCTTATGTCCATGGCTTGGAAACCTTAACCATCTTTGATCAACGAGCTAGTCTATCAGAGGCATACTAGGGACATGGTGTTGTCTATGTATCCACACATGTATCTGAGTTTCCAATCAATACAATTCTACCATGAATAATAAATGATTATCATGAACAAGGAAATATTATAATAACTAATTTAGTATTTCCTCTAGGGCATATTTCCAGCATGAGGGAGGTGAGAGAGAGAGATGGGGAGGAGCGGGGCGTGTCGCGCGTGTGAAGCCACCGTTTGGCCGAACCGGGCGACATCGGGCACGCGCGAGGGAGACCGCCGGAGAGAGAAGGAGGAGGGGGGCGACAAGGTACCGTGTCCCGGACGTCGGGGTGGCCTCGGGGACATGATTGGGAGGCCCGAGGCTGATAGGGAGGGGGTTGGGTGGCGGCTACAGTGCGGGTGTGCATTGTAGCATGCTCCAGAGCACGCGTATGGCTTGCCACGGCATGCCAACGGTGTTTTGGGCGTGACCGACCCTGTCTAGTGGGACCAGGGGAAATATAGAGTGAGGTATCAGCATAGGATGCCCTGGGAGGTAACAAGAATAAGGGGAAGGGGGAGAGCGAGAGATTCTTGCTGTCCAAGGGTGAAAATTGGGGTTTTTACCCCCCCCCCCCCCCCCGCAATCATGGAGCTGAAGTCAAGCAAGTATTACTGGAGGTAAAATAACATCAGATGCAGGTGTGGTAAAAAGATGGGGACAAGGAGAACAAATCAGGAGGGGGGAACATGGTTTTTTACAATGATCAAAGATTGGGCAAGCAAATGGAGTTTGCTTGACCAGAGTTTTCACAGGGTCAAGTGGTGGTTAAAATTAAGATTGATCACCAAGTTTGAGCTGGTTTGAGAAAAGTTGACAATGTAACTTTGTAAAACCCTAGAAATCAACAGAATCTGCTTTCTGTAGATCTAGACATGCTAAGCTAATCTCCTTGATGCACCACTTAGTGTAGCATCATTATTTTGGGATTAGAACATGTCCACAAAGTTTGGGGTCAAGGGGAGAAACTTCACAATGTAAAGTTGTTCAAATTTGAATCTGGACAAAGAGGGTTTTCAAATTTTTTTATGAAGCAAATAAATGGTGATTGAGATGAAACTTTGCAAGAGCATCACATATGACATGTGTGACTTTCTGGAATTTCCTTGGAATTTATTGAGAATATTTCATATAGAAACATTTCAAAAGCTTGATTTGAGCAGAAAGGGTTTTGAGGGGTTTTGCCCATGATTTTGAACACGATCATGTGTTGAAACTCATATATATATAAATATATGTCCACTGAGTCTCCCTAAATTTTCTCAATTATCTTCAAAGCATTTAAATAATGTTTCCCTATAAAAGACCATTTTTGTCCTTAAGAAAAAGCCTTTAAATAGAATTATAAAATAATACTTAAAAATAGTGTTTGGTGGTTTTGGGAAGTATGTTTCAAATAAAGCCTTTGAGGACCTGTAGTGTAACCCTCATCTTAGGGGTTTTTGACAACCTAATTTGGATAAATTATTTTTGGTCAAAATAAATTTTGATAAAAATACCTTTAGGTAATTCACACATGGTATGATCATTGGGCAAGATGTTTGGGTCAAGTACGATGAGTATGGAGGGAGGAGTAGAACCTAAGAGTGCCAAAGATAATCAACAAAACAATTAAACAAGCAACAATTCAAACAAGCATGCACTCAAAAGGTTTGAATTGGTTCCAAATTTTGTAAATCCACAACATAGCAAAGTGATACAAACACAGGGTGTGACATCTTCCCAAGGGGGAATCGATCATGGAGGCCATCTTCATCAATGTTGTTGCATCCATGATGACGTGTGAGGATTTCCCACGGGACCTAAGGATCCATAGTAGTAGCTAGATGGCTCTCTCTATCTCTCTCGTTTGATATTCAATACAATGATCTCTTCAAATACCTATTCGATGTAATTTTTGTGGTGTGTTTGTTTGGATCCTCCGAATTGTGGGTTTATGATTAAATTATTCATTGAAAGTAATCGAGTATTTCTGAGATTTATCATGTGTGATTTTATGGCCTTGTATTTCTCTCTGATCTATCCATCTAATATGGGCAATTAGATTAATTTATATTCAGCGGGAGTGATTGGTAGTAGGTTCATTCTTGCAGTGTCCTCACTCTATGACAGGAGGAGTAGCATGGCATGTAGGTGTATTGTTGCTACTAAGGATAACACGATGGGGTTCGAACATATTATTTGGTCTTACTTTGTCTATATTATGTCATCGTACTCCAAGCATTATTCTATTTGTTATTAACTTAATACCATTACATGCATGTTGGATAGTGGTCGAGGGTTGGAGTAATAGTGGTAGATGCAGAATCGTTTGGGTCTACTTGTCACGTACGTAATTAATACTTGTGGTCTGCGTTGGATTTTTCGTGAAGAGGAACTAGTAATTGCAGAACAATACGGGTAAGTGTTTCCCTCAGTTATGAAACCAAGGTTTATCGAACCAATAGGAATATCAATCCACAATCGTCTTCAACGGCTGCACACAAAAGAGCAAACAACTTGCACCCAACACGGGCAAGAGGGTTGTCAATCCACTTGATATCATTATTTGCAAAGCAAGTGAAGTGTGTAGATAATAGTAGATAATTGTAAATTGTAAAATAAAATAAAAAGGTAAATAAGAACAACAAGGTGTTGATAAGTTTGTAAATATATAAGTGAATAGACCCGGGGGCCATAGTTTTCCCTAGCAGCATCCCTCATGAAAATAAGCATATGGTGGGTAAACAAATTATTGTTGGGCAATTGATAAAAAAGCGGATAGTTATGCGATGTTCACGACAATGATCATGTGTATATAGACATCATGTCCAAGATAAATAGGCTGACTCCTGCCTGCACCTATTACTATTACTCCACTTCAAGAGCGCTTTTATGCTTGCCTCTCTACGTATTAAGTTCATGACAAACAGACTAATGCATGGAGAACGATAAAATGATGTAGACAAAGTAAACTCAAGCAATATGAATGTCACACCCTGTGTTTGTATCACCTTGTCATGTTGGAATTATAAAATTTAGAGCCAATTAAAACTTTTTCAATGCTTGTGTTTATTTGAATTGTTGCTTGTTTACTTGTTGATTGTGGTATATGGCACTCTTAGATTCTATCCCTCTTCATATTCAGCTTCCTTGACCTAAACCTCTTGCCCAATGATCATGCCATGTGAATAGTGCCCAAAACTATTTTTATCCAATTTTATTTTGATCAAAAAGGATTTATCCAAATTAGGTCTTCAAAAACCCCTGAATTGAGGTTTGCATTACAAGTCCTCAAATTGGGTGGATCCTTTCCCCCCAAAGGCTTCATTTCAAACATACCATATTTATGACTTCCCAAAACCACCAAATATTAATTTTTAAGATTATTTTAATACTTTATTTAAAGGCTTTTTCTTAAGACCAGAAATGGTTTTTCATAGGGAAAAACTATTTAAATGCTTTCAAAATATTTTAGAAAATTTAGGGAAACTCAGTGGACATATATTTTCCATATATATGAGTTTCAACACATGGGAATGTTCAAATCATGGGCAAAACCCCTCAAAACCCTTTCTGTTCAAATCAAGATTTTGAAATATTTCTATAAGGAATATTCTCAATAAATTCTAGGAAAATTCCAGCAAGTCAACACTAGCATAAGTGATGATCTTGCAAAGTTTCAGCTCAATCAAAGTTGATTTGGTTCATCAAACCATCCCAAAACCCTTCCTGCCTAGATTCAAATTTGAACAAGTTTACATTGTGAAGTTTCTCCCCTTGACCCCAAACTTTGTGGACATGCTCAAATCACCAAATAATGATGCTACAATAAGTGGTGCATCAAGGGTAAAAGCTTAGCATAACTAGATCTACAGAAACCTGATTCTGTTAGTTTCTAGGGTTCACAAAGTTTCCATTGCCAACTTTGCCCACTTGAGCTCAAACTTGGTATTCAGGCCTATTTGCACCTAACATTTGACCCTGTTGAATAACTCAGTAAGTGGGTAAACTTTTCTTGCCCAAACACCCATCAAACACCTTCTAGTGAAATAGTAAAGTCACTATTTTCACCCCTTTTACTATTCCCCTTGCCATAAGATTTTTACCACAACCTCTCAGGGTCACCAGCTACCTCTAGTAAATCTTGTGTGGCCTCAGCTCAAGAGTGGGTGGGGTAAAACCCCCAATTACCCCTCAGTTTCACCCTGGCGGCATCTTTTCTACCTCTCCCCCACTGCTTTTCTTTTCTCCCTAGCCTCCCCTAGCTCCAAGGAGCATCCCAGGAACCCCCGGGAGCTACTGGACAAAGTGGGACACCCCAGAGTGCGCAAGCAATGGCAATGCTGGCCATATGCACGCTCTGGAGCGTGCTACAGTGCGCTCCCACACTGTAGCCGCCACCCAATGGACGCCCCCGACCACCTTGGGCCTCCCCCTCGTGTCCCCCGAGACGCCCTCGGCGTCCATGACATGCAATGCGGTCGGGCCCCTCCTCACTCCTCCTCCTTCTCCCTCCTCCCACGCGTGCTGAGCGCCACCCGGCTCGGCCAACCCGCAGCCTCACACGCGCGAGCTCCTCTCCCTCTCTCTTCCCTCCACTGGGCCTAGACCAGCCCCAGGAATGCCGCAGACACGCCCCACCACCTCTGCCCGACCCTGGCCTCGGCCCCGAGCTCGTCGGTGCACCCGAGCACGGTGGACCACCGGGCGCTCATATAAGAGCCCCCGGGCCTCTCTCTCTCCCCTCTCGTCTCTCTCTCCACTTCCCAGCAGCCCTCCTGTGCCCCCCGGAGAGCCCCTGATGCCTCTGTGCTCGGGATCGAGCTGAGGACCACCGCGGCCACCTCCTCGTCGATCTTCGGGTATAGAGCCCCTCCCCCCCCCCCTCTTCTTCGGCTGCTCCTCCCTCACACCTCTGATGCATCTCCCCTTTCTCCCCGTCCTTTTTGCAGCTCGGGACGGCCCCGACGACCTCCTCCCGAAGCTCCTCCGCCACGGGACCTCATCGCCGGTGACCTGCGCCTCCCCGTCGACCATCTCCGGCACCTCCCGAACGGCGGCAGCCTCCTGAGTCCATCCTTGCCCTCCACTTCCCTTGTCGTGCCCTCCCTCACCACCGGTGAGCACCCATCCCTTCCTATCGGGAGGAAGGAGATGACAGGTGGCCCCCACCTGTCATCCTCACACCCCTCTCCCTCTCCCTCTCTCTCTCTCTCGCTGACGCTGGGGCCAGTGCGTCAGGTTCAGACCTGGTCGCGCGCACCCGCAGCTCAGCTGGGACGGCCTGGCCGGTTGGCCCAGTGCGGCTGGGCATTTGGCCCAAGGCACATGACCCCTTTTCTTTTTCTTTTTCTGTTTGATTTCCAAAAATTCCAAAGGATTAAATAAAAATAAAAATCCAATTATTTTTCCACCTAAATTCCTAGAATATTCCCTAGAATTTAATAGTTCCTTTTGTGTAAATATTTAAAAACCTTTTATATACTGTTTTATTTTAAAGCCTCTATTTGGCATTATTAGACCCTGTTTAAATAGTTTTGAAAACCTTGTGAACTGCAAAACCCTAGACAAATATTTCTAATATAGCTTTTAGTATTTATCATAGTAGGGTAGCATTTTTAATATTAGCTTGTGTGCTCTGTTTTTGTGTGATGGTTATTTTTACCGTTATTTATCGCAATGTTGATTACGCTATTAATGAGGGAGTTGGACCCGAAGACTTCGAAGACTCCGAAGACCTTGTTGAGCTAGGCAAGCAGTCCCTTGACCATGTTAAGGAACTTTTCATGCATAACATATAGCACTTGTTGTTTCGATGATTGATCATGATGTGGTGTTCCCCCTTTGGTGGGTTGCCTCCAATACTCTTATCATTGACACTTGCATCGTGCATGACCCTACGACCTTATGAGGGTTATGCGGGTGGGTGTAGATAGGATGCTAGTAGATGCTACGCAAGTGGGTTTGGGATTTATGCACGGTGATGAAAAGAAAGAGATGATTTCAAAGATTTTTTTTGAAAACCCCGTTGGGTGCCACTAATGCCCGAGGGAGATGATGATGAGTTGGGTAACCACTTGAGAAAGAAGTGGTGTATCGAAGCAAGTGAGTATGTGTTTTCAAAAACGGAGAGTTTTAAGGTCTGCTGTCCGTCCCAACCTTACATGCGCAACCACGATACCCCTTATGGGATGGGGCTTTGTTGATTACCTTGGTGGGTACTGGCAAAGAGCCCACATTACTAGTGATGAGAGTGGTGTGGTCACTCTCGATACGGGGTCGTGCCGGTATGGACGATCATGCGCTGTCTTCACAGGCACTGAGCACACCGTTGGTCCCTGCATGGATGATATGAGTGATGTACATCATGTGGGTTGGGTACCAATCGAGTGGACTCTTTGTTTAGTATCACCAAGGGAAAGGCATTGTTCGGGTGCTTACCTCGGGTATGTTATATACCGTGACTCGTGGGTGACACGGAAGTTCCCCGAGTCTTGTGGGTAAAGTGTCCAACCTCTGCAGAGTGTAAAACTATTCGAATAGTCGTGTCCACGGTCATGGACAGTTGGAGGTCCTTCTTAAACTAAGTCTGGATGTTTTCACAAACATGGTGTGAGTGTGTGTGTTGGTGACAAATATGACACTTGAGCTAAGTTCGATGACTTAGCATGGCAATTGAACTAAGTCCGATGACTTATCATGATGAATGAACATGAGATGTTCAACCCCTTCTTATGATGATACCTATGACTTGTTCATATGGATATCTGCCAACTATTAATGCATGCTTACTTAGATACTTGATCATGTCATTGCAATAAAAATTAGCTTTCCGCAAATTACCTACTTAGTGCTATATCATGCATCATTATTACCTTGTTCCACAACATGGGTTGCTTGCGAGTACATTCAAAGTATTCATTGGCTTGCCACTGGTTATTTAATTGGCCAGGCATGGAAGAACAGGAGTATGTTGAAGAGTTCGTTGGAGACGAACATGCGAACTAGGACGCATCCCAGTCAGAATGCATGTAGGTTAAGGCAGATGGCATGGGTTCATGCTATCGATCAAGATTTCCGATGTTTGTTCTATTTCAGTGTTTGGTCCTTGTGACCCTACCTATGTAAGACTAGACCTTCATGGTCTTCATTTGTGTAAGATGCTAAATGTGGATGTAAGACTCTTGTTATTCAACTTTTGTGTGTTCAATGAGCATTGATCTCTGGGATCACTGTACACGTGCATTCGATGATCACGACTTATGAGTCGGGGTCCCCACAACGAATAAAACCCTCCGTTTTATCCTTAGTGTCAACAACACAATGACACAACTTCTCCCCTTCTATCACTGGGATATAGAAACTCGCCAGGTTGAACCCGCTACAACGCACCTCTCTCACTAAAGAAAGACCAATCTACTCGGCCAAAGCAAATCAATAGATCAGAGAGAATTACGAAGATATAATGATCATGAAATTAAGAATCATAATAATTTTAGAGAACAGTCAAATACTTTTCATTAATAATCTCAACATACACCCACAATTCATCGGATCCCAACAAACGCATTGCACAAAAGTGTTACATGGATGGATCAAAGCGAAGATGCGACTACCATTGTATTGAAGATCAAAAGAGAGAGGGAGAGAGCGCCATCTAGGTACAAACTACGGACTCGTAGGTCCGTGGTGAACTACTCACACATCATCATGAGGTCAGCAAGGTTGATGAAGAGGCCCTTTGTGATCGATCCCCCCTCCGACAGGGTGCTGGAATGGAGCTCCAGATGAGATCGCGGCGGAACTGAGACTTGTAGCGGTGGAAAAAGTGTTTCAGGATGCCCTGTAGGGCTTTTGGAATATATGTGAATTTATAGGCCACACAACGGGGTCGGGAGACCTTCCATGGAGGCACAAGCCATCTGGGCGCGACCAACCCCCTAGTTGCGCCATATTAGCTTGTGGCTCCCTCGTGCGGCCTATGGTCTTCTCCCGAAGCTTCCAGTTCTTATTTTGGTCCAGAAAAAATCATAAAAGAGTTTTGGTGCAATTGGACTTTGTTTGGTATTGTAAACCTGAAAAGTAAAAAACCCGCAGAAAACAAAAATTGTCACTAGGCACTGGGTCAATAGGTTAGTGCTCAAAAATAATATTCATTGGTAAATAATTACTCAAAAAGTATCCTAGAATGATAATATAATAACCTGGAACAATAAAAAATTATAGATACGTTGGAGACGTATCAAGCATCCCCAAGCTTAATTCCTACTCGCCCTTGAGTAGGTAAATGATAAAAACATAATTTTTGTTGTGACATGTGTGACGCCCTGGTTTTGTGCTACAGTAATGTCTGTAATTAAGCTACAGGGATCCCGCACTAATGATGCCACATCACCATGTTTACTACTGTTAAACTCGCGTTGGTTCAAACCCCGTTCAATTTCGTTGCAAATTTAAATTCGTCTGAATGGTGGTTTTAAAAGTTGTGAAAAATCATAATTAAAAATGCCGAATTGCAAATATTCCCTAAGGATTTATAAAATTGGAACTGGAATTTTTCGAAGTATTTTAGAGCCTCTAAGTAATTAAAACATACACTATTAATAATAATAAATAAAATAAAATAAAAACTAATTAATAAAAAAAGGACCCCCCCCCCGGGCCTCGGCCCAGCCGGGCCGACCTAGCTGGCCAACCAGCCTCCCCTGGGGATAACCCCCCTCACCCGAAACCCTAGCACCACCCACCATCACTCCCCCCACTCCACCTCGCTCTCTCCCCTCCCCTCCCCGATCCAGATCGGATCAGGGTCGACGTCGCCGCCGCCCCGGCGCCCCGCACCGGGGCCGCCCCCATCGCCCGTCGCCGCCCAAAACCCTCCTCACCCTCCTCCCCGTGCCACTACCCTGACCCTCGCCGCCCTAGCCACCTTACACCGCCGGTGAGGCCACACCCCCTCCGCCACTCGCCGTGGCTCAGCCTCCCTCTTCCCACCAAGCACGCGCACGCCACCGTCACCGCGCGCACCTCACCGCATCGGTCCCGCTTGCCACACCCCGCCCCCGCTCACCGCACCGCACGCGCACGCTTGCCGCACCCCCCTGCCAATCGCCCGCCATGCCGTGCTCGCCGTCCCCTCCCATTGCGGTGCCCTGGTCGGCGCCCTGGCCGCCGGCGCCGGCTCCGCCGACGATCGGCCACCGAGGGCTCAGCCCTCCCCTAGGCCGATTCGGTTAGTGGGGTTACGCCCTCACTAACCCCCTTCCCAGTGACAGTGACAGTGGGGGCCCACGCCCCCCAAAAACCGTTCGTAAAAAAAGAGAAAAAATAAAAAGAAATAAATAAATAGTTAAATAATTAATTGGGTAATTAATTAATTGATAAGGTGATTAAAGATTAAATAGATTAATTAATTAATCTGTTAATTAATTAGGTTTAACAGAAAGTGACAAGTGGGTCCCACCGCCCCTAATTAAACCTGTTTAAGATTAATTAAACTAAATTAAAATCTGAGAATGACACGTGGGACCCACTGGTCAAGTTTGACCAGGTCAACAGTATTGTTTACTGCGGATGCCAGCATGACATCATGCTGACGTCATAAACGCATTTTTCGAATTAATTTAAATGTGTTAATTTCAAAATATTAATAAAACTTCAAAAAATAATATAAAATAATCCGTAACTCGGATGAAAATATTTAATACATGAAAGTTGATGAGAAAAATCCTACGAATCCGAATACGCTGTTCTTTCATCTATCACATGTTCCCAGCATGATGAACATGGACATTTAGCATTAGGCTCATATGTCTAGTAGTAGCCCGAGACCCGAAAAATATCATGAGATATTCTTCCGACCCTCCGACGTATAATATTGCGTTAGTGCATGCCTAGCCCCGCTTATTTCCATGTCATGCATCATGATGCATTTGTCTACTTTATATTTATTGTTTCTCCCCCTCTTCTTACCGGTAGACCCCGATACCGACGCTGCTACCGGGTACGACTATGTGCCTCATGATCAGACCTTTGCCGCAGAGCAGCAAGGCAAGCAACCCCCCTTGAGCATTCCGATATCGCCTATTCCTTTCCCTCTTATTCTTGCATTAGATTTTTGCTACTGTATTGTTGGAAATATGCTCAAGAGGCAATAAATAAAGTGTTTATTATTATATTTCCTTGTTCGTGATAATTGCTTATTATCCATGCTATAATTGTATTGATTGGAAACGCATTGCATGTGTGGATATATAGACAACACTTTGTCCCTAGTGTGCCTCTAGTAAACTAGCTCGTTGATCAAAGATGGTCAAGGTTTCCTAGCCATTGACATGAGATGTCATTTGATAACGGGATCACATCATTAGGAGAATGATGGGGTGGACAAGACCCAAACTATAAACGTAGCATATGATCATATCAGTTTATTGCTACAGTTTTCTACATGTCAAGTATATGTTCCTATGACCATGAGATCATGCAACTTACTAACACCGGAAGAGTGCCTTGTGTGTATCAAACATCGCAATGTAACTGGGTGACTATAAAGGTGCTCAATAGGTATCTCCGAGGGTGTCTGCTGGTTTGGCATGGATAAACATTGGGATTTGTTACTCCGTGTGACGAAGAGGTATCTTAGGTCCCACTCGGTAATACAACATCACAATAAGCCTTGCAAGCAATGTGAATAAATGTTAGCCACGGGATCTTGTATTACGGAACGAGTAAAGAGACTTGCCAATAACGAGGTTGAACTAGGTATGAAGATACCGACGAACGAATCATGGACAAGTAACATACCGAAGAACAAAGGGAACATCATATGGGATTAACTGAATCCTTGACATAGAGGTTTGACCGATAAAGATCTTCATAGAATATGTAGGAATCAATATGGGCATCCAGGTTCCGCTATTAGCTATTGACCGTAGAGGTGTCTCGATCATGTCTACATAGTTCTCGAACCCACAGGGTCTGCACACTTAAGGTTCGGTGACGTTTCGGTACTATAGAGTTATGTATGGTGGTGACCGGAAGATGTTCGGAGTCTCGGATGAGATCCCGGATGTCACGAGGAGGTCCGGAGGTAAAAATTGATATATAGGAAAGTGGTGTTTGAACTCCGGAAAAGTTTCGGGCATTTCCGGTAGTGTACCGGGAGTGACGAATGGGTTCCGAGGACCACCAAGTGGGGCCCACATACCCCAAGGGGACACATGGGCCTTAGAGGTGGCGCACCAGCCCTTGGTGGGCTGGGCAGCCAGCCCAAAAGGCCCTATGCACATAGGGAAGGAGGAAGAGTACGGGCCAAGTAGGGAAAGGAGTCCTACTAGGAGTCCACCTCCCTTGTGGGAGGTGAACTCCTCCCCTCTTGCCTTCGGCCAAAGCCCTCCTTGTAGGAGGGGTAAGGCTGCCTCCTCTCCCCTCCCTCTTATATATACTAGATGATCTTGAGGGAAGCCCTAACCCTAATTGCCACATGTTGCCCTCTTCTTCCTCTAGATCGTTTTCTCCTCTAGATCGGTTTTAAGCGGTGCTTAGGCGAAGCCCTGCTGGAATTGCTCCACCACCATCGCCACAACGTTGTCGTGCTGCCGGAGAACTCGTCTACCTCTCTGCTCCCTATTGCTGGATCAAGAAGGCAGAGATCTTCATCGAGCTACAAAGTTTTCAACCAGTCCCTCTGCACTTAAACTGAAGAAGACAGCTGGACGTAGTCAAAAACCAAGCTCTCACACCAGCAAGGCTCTGGTTACAATCCCCTCAGATTCTTCAGATGATGCTGATGATGCTGATGATGAGGAATTGGTAGAAATCATCGGACAGAGTCAGCACAGGGCTGCTAAAGCAAAGGGAAGCTCTGTTCCTCTCATGTTGGTCCCAAGTTGATCCTCAACTTCATTGATATATGGCATGAGGACCCAAGTACTCCACTTTCCTCACTAAATCTGCCTCCTGAAGTGGATCATGTCCTCACCCACTTCATCTCTAAAGAACAATGGAAAAGAGAGCAAGCTCAGAGGGCTAAGAGGAACAAGACTCGCAAAGAAAAGTTTCTGCGCGAAAATGTGATGAACTTGACCCCAAATCAACTGGTCATAGTTCAGTCCAAGATTCGCACCCTCTCCTTGGATCAACAAAGATATGATGCTGAATGGAAGGGCACCAAGGTTAGACTCGTCAAGGCTGCTAATCCACCTGTAAAGGATCACAACACCAGGTTGCAGCTCGATCACAACCACAAAAGACTCAGTCTGAAGAAAATGCTCATACTGAATATGAAATTCCTCAGGCTGCTGATGAAAATGCTCAGTCTGAAGAAACTGCTGAAGAAAGAGCTTTTGCATCAAAACCAACTGCCAGTGCTGCTGAGGAAACTCAGACCACTGATGAACGTGATAGGCCAGCTGAAGAATTTGATAGGCCAGCTGAAGAATCCACTGAGCCTCAAGAAACTGAACCACCCAGGGCGGCTGCATCAGTCGTTCCTGAAGAAACTGCTCATGCTGAGGAAAATCCCCTCAAAAGAAAAGCATCAACTTCTGGAGCCCCTGTGTTGAAGAAGTTGAAAACATTGACAAGTTCCTCAGCTACACCTCTTGATGCAACTCCGATTTCCTCGGCACCAGCCTATGCTATTGTGCCAATTGGAGAAGCATATGACATTCCTCACGAAGAAGAGAATCATTCGGCTGCTTCCTCAGAGCGTCTTGATGAGGAAATTGTCATTGATGACACTGCATCAACTCCCAAGGTATCATCGCCCCAGCTTCTGCTAACTGTTGGCGCTGAAGAAATTGATGAAGAAGTTGACATTGGTGACACTACTCCTGTCATCAATGATGAATATTGGGAATCTGCACATCCCAACTCACCTGTGGCAACTCCTTTGATGCTGATTCCTCAGTCACCTCCACAAACTGAGGAAATACCTGAAGATTCTGAACACCTGTATCTTCTAGACCCTGAAGAAATTCCAGCTGCAACAGCGGAGGAAATTGATGTTCCGGACACTACTGAGGAACCTGTTCTACAAATCACTCAGACTGCAGTTCCTCCCATGCCAACTGAGATCAAAAGGCGCACTCGACCAAATCTTCAACCTAAGCAAAGAATGCCATTCAAAGGTTCGGTCCGCCCCAAATTCCTCAGGACAAATTTCTTCAATGAACACATGTTCTTCACAGGACTAAATCCACATGATTCTGCTCGGACTGGTCGCACAAGGTTCTGGACTCCTACTCAAATGAACTACTATTACACTGTTCTATGTGACAAGAAGAAAATCTTCGAGCACCACAAAATTCCTCATGTGGACATGGAGTCAATTCCATCATTCACGTCGGTGCTCCAAGTTCTTCATGATGCTGGGCTTCTTCCCTTCTGTGTAGATGTCTATGACTGGAACAAGGAGTTGATTCTTCAATTCTATGCCACTCTATACATTAGTGGAAATTCCTCAGACATCAACTCCTGGGTCTTGGACTGGATGACCGGAACAACTCATTTCACTGCAAGATCTTCTGAATTGCTTCAGTCTGTCCCGGTTCCAATTCCTTCAGACGAAGCCCACTGCCTGTTCAATGATCCACCACTGCCAAATCAGATGATGAATGTGATGATGAAGAAATTAGCGCCTAGAAAGCCTCAAAGGACAACCTTTCTTGTGAAGGATTTGTTGTATGTACCAAGAACAGTCTATCGCATCCTCACTCACACCCTATGTCCTCAGAAGGGCCACAACTCTGAAGAAGATGAGGTGGAAGGACTCATGAAGAATATGCTTTTCAACATCATTCACGGAATTCCCATCAATTTTCACGATTTCTTCATGAGGACTCTGGCCGATGCTGCTATGTCACCATTTGGGTTGAAGCCCTTTGCTCCCTGGATTATGCATTTCCTCAGAACAAAGTATTCAATGCACTTTGAGGCTGACTTCCAAAATCATTTCAGTTTTCTGCCCCCGATTGAAGTCCTCAAAAGCACAATTGATGAAGGAAAAGGCAAGGATGTCATTGATAAAGGTACTCGTCCATTAGATGGTCAGTTTTGTCAAGCAGCATCCTACTCCACCAATGATGACTCTGCAACACAGGACTCCTCTGCCAAAACCTCTGCACAAAAGCCTCATGCAACTGCTCCTCGTGTGATGATTGGTCGTGAGCTTCTCTTAAGTCTTCATCAGAAGGTAGATCAAAATCACAAGTGGGTCAAGCGTCAACTTGGGTATATTGTGTAGAATATGACTGTGACGCAGAACATTGTCAAGAGGAACCACTACTATGCTCATAAAAACCTCAAGCGCTCTTGGGATGTGCTAAATCACATCATGTCATCCGAAGAATTGGATGAGCTGAACTTTGAAGAATATCCTAACTTTGCTCGCTGTCCTCAGAAGAAGTTCAAGAAAGTCCAAGTTCCTCTGATGGTCACTAGTTCCTATTCTTCATCTCGCAAGCGCGATGAAGATGAAGACATTGATGATACTGCTGCTGGACCTGCATCAACAATCGACCCCAACAACGCTGGCGCTCCTTCTTCACCAACAAGATGAAATTCCTCATGGGGCGTTAGTCATCATTTTTTCTTCCCTTTTGGTCCTCGATGACAAAGGGGGAGAAAATTTGAGTTAGTCTTCAAGCGGGTCTACATAGATATGGGCTAGTTTTGTTTAAGTTGCAACTCTCGCTCTTTTGAAGTTTTTGGTTATTGAGTTGTAAACTTAAGTCCAATGGTGGTCTGACACTTTTGAACTATTTCCTCGCATGTTTATTTCCTCAAATACCTTAATGCATGCATGCTGAATTTCGTCAGACACCATTTTCCTCACGCATTCCAAATTCTTCATTTCATATATTCAAATGCGTGTATGAATTACAAGATATAGGGGAGCTCTCCATGTTCTGAACCTGCCATGTGCATTTGCAGCCCAAAGCAAATTCCTCAAATATGCACATCTTCAGGGGGAGTTCTTCTATATCTTGCAATCAAATTCCTCAAAATCTGTACTTTCACTTCATATGTTTATCCCCGTTGAAAACTTAACCTATTTGTCATCAATCACCAAAAAGGGGGAGATTGTTAGTGCATCTAGTGCCCCTTAGTGATTTGGTGTTTTGAAGACTTATAGGTTAAGGCACTAATGTGTTTGTGAGTGTACACAGGCTCTATAAGTCGATGAGGAGTTTGATATATTCAGAGATTATCAACCCCTAAAAATGAATGTCTTCAAGTGAAGACTTTGGTGACGACTTTGGTGAAGACTTTGTGAAGACTTTGAAAATGAAGAAGTTGGTGTGACCTTGAAGATATGAATGAGGAATATGAAGCGTGAAGACTTTTGTTTTCGTAAGTTTCATTTCCTTTATTTGAGTCATAGGAAACACCGTACTGTTAAAGGGGGTCGAGGTAATACTAAGGAACATTTTCAACTGATGCTCAACTCCAAAATCCTCAACCCATACAATCCTTCGAGTGAAGCCTTTGGAAATCTCTTACAGTTCAGACAAGTTTTTCAGTGACAGAGACGAAGTTCTTCTGGTCTTTGAAGAATTGATCTGATTGAGGAGTTAGGATTTTGCCAGTGCGAATTGCCTACAAGTGAGGATCATGATAAGCTGAGGACTTTCATAGTTTGAAATTCCGACCGTTGTTGTGCTTAGCGCCAACTGTCCCCACTCGTTCCTATCCACATAACGGTCCTATCATTGGGGGCATTTATGACTTATCATGTCAGGTTGCACCCTGGCTATAAATAGCCAACCCCCACAACCACTAGCTGGTTGGCTGCTCTGAGAGAGAACATACACTTGTCATTTGAGAGCAACCCATCCTCTGAGGACTTTGAGAGAAAATCATCAGTGAGGAAAAACCCACAACCAAACCACAAAACCCATAGTGATTGAGCATCACTGAAGAAATTCATGTGTGGAACCAACGCTTGTTACCTTTGAGGACTGTGTATCCTCCAGACGGTTAGGCGTCATGGTCTAGTGCTCATGCAGTCAATTGGGGACCACGAAGTGACCTTGGTTTAGAGCATCCAGCAGTAAATTGTGGATCGCCAGGTGACCAGTTTGTGAGGGTTTTGGAAGTCTACCCTGGAGACTTACCACGAGTGTTGGGCGAGGATTGTGTGACCTTAGCTCAAGGAGAATACAGTAAGGACTGTGTGTCCTCTGGTTTAAATACCAGGCCGCTCCAAACCAGACATACGACTGTCACAGCAGTTGGAACTGGGTCATCAAACCATTATCTTCATCAAGCTATCTGGTTCTATTTCCTCAACCCCTCTATTCCTCATATATCTGTTGATGAAATTGATTGTTACAGTTTGAGGAATTTGACTGAAGACTTCCACAAATTCCTCACCTCGAATTCTTCAAGTTACCTTGTTCATCACTGCTTATCCTGTATCACGCTACTCTCTAATTGTGCATGTTTCATTTCATCATGAAGACTATTTTGTCACTATGTTCCTCATGCATTTGAGTACTTATTCCACTGCTAGTTATTCATCACATTTCAAATTCCTCAAAGTTGAAATTCCTCAAAAGATGAATTTGTAAAAATCGCCTATTCACCCCCTCTCTAGCCGATATAACGCACTTTCAATTGGTATCAGAGCAGGTACTCCCTTGCTTTATGTGATTTTGGTTTAACCACCTGGAGTTTTAGTTATGTCAACTGCAGGTATGATCAAGGTTTCCGCGGGTTGTCCTACCTTCGATGGGACAGACTACCCCTACTGGAAGAACACGATGCGTATGCACCTTGAAGCTATTGACAACGATCTCTGGTATGTTGTGGAAAATGGTGTGCCCTCTATCGCTCCCACTGTCACAGCTGCTGATGTGAAGAGATTCAAGCAACTCGATTCTCAAGCGAAGAATATCATCTATGGCCATCTGAGAAAAGGACAGTATGGCAAAGTGAGTGCTTTGGAATCTGCTAAGCTTATCTGGGATAGGCTGTCCAAAGTCAACGAAGGTGTTTCCACTCAACGTGACTCTCGTGTTGATGTTCTTCGCAATCTCTTCAACCGCTTCAAGAGGCTTGACAATGAAAATGTTCAGCAAACATTTGATCGCCTCACTAATATATCAAATGAACTTCAAGCACTGGGTGCCACTGATATCACTGACCGTGAAGTGGTGAAGAAACTGCTACGATCTCTCGATTCCTCATTTGATACTCTAGTTTTGATGATTCAAGAACATGGAGACTACAAAGCTCTTGATCCTGCTGATATTCTCGAGAGACTCAATACTCATGAATTCCAACAAGCTGAGAAAAGAGACCTCTACGGGCCAAGCTATGGAAGATCTCATGCTCTGAAGGCAAAAGCAATTTCCTCATCTGAAGAAGAAGATTCTGACAGCAGCCTTGGTGATCCTCAAGAACTAAGTCAGGAACTAGCTATGCTTGGGAGGAAATTCCAGAAGTTCTCAAGACAAGGTGGATTTGGAAAGTCATCAAAAAGTGGCTTGAGGAAATCAGATTCCTCAGAAGATTACAAAAAGAGAACATGTCATCGTTGCAAGAAGCCTGGCCACTTTATCTCTGATTGTCCTCTCTGGGAAAAAGACTCAAAGAAGAAGAAGAAATACAAGGATGATAGTTCTGATGACTCGAAGAAAAAGAAGAAATCTTCAAAGTCCTCATCTACAAAGTACTCATCTTCAAAGTCCTCGAAGCACAAGAAGAATGGTTCCAGAAAGGCTTGATCATTCATCGGCAAGGAAATGGATTCTGAGCAAGAATCTGAAGAATATGAAGAAGCGGAATAATCTGAGGAGGAATCAGAATCTGGTGTCGCTAGCCTTGCTCTCGCTACTGTTGGGGAACGTCGCATGGGAAACAAAAAATTTCCTACGCACACGCAAACCTATCCATGGTGATGAGCATCTACGAGAGGGAGAGTGGATCTACGTACCCTTGTAGATCGCTAAGTGGGAAGCGTTAAGAAACGCGGTTGGTGTAGTCGAACTTCTTCGCGATCCAAATCGCCGAGCGTCCCGCGATCCAATCACGAACCGTCCCGTGAACACATCATGATCCGTCCCGCGAACTCATCACGATCCGTCTCACGATCTTGATCACGATCTGTCCCACGAACTCATCACGATCCGTTCCGTGATCACATCACGAACCGTCTCGCGATCTCGATCATGGTCCTTCCGATCTAGCGCCAAACGGACGGCACCTCCGCGTTTAGCACACGTGCAGCTTGATGACGATCTCCACCGTCTCGATCCAGCGAGAGGAGGTGGAGAGGAGAGAGAGTTCACCAGCAGCATGACGATGCTCCGGTGATGGTGGTGGAGCAATTCCGGCAGGGCTTCGCCTAAGCGCTGCAGAAAACCGATCTAGAGGAGAAACTATGCACCGGTGTAACGGGTAGCACGTGGCCGAAAATTCTGTCCAAAAACCACCCAATCCACTAGTATATATAGGAGGAGAGGAGAGGAGAGGAATCCAAGGCCTTTGGGTCAGCCTAAATAGGAGGTGGAAAGCAATCCTACTTCACTTCCAATCCTAGTTGGAGTAGGATTGCCTCCTATTGGCTGATTTTCCACTTTTTGCTTTAGGACTTTCTCTCCTCCGCCATGGGCCTTTGTGGCTGTTTTCCCAGCACACTAAGGGCTGGTTATTATTCTCCCACAGCCCATGGACCTCTTGGGGTCGAAATACCCCTCTCGGAGGCCTCCCGGTACACTACCGGCACTCCCGGTACACTACCGATGAGCACGAAACTTTTCCGGAAACCAAACTGGGACTTCCTATATATGAATCTTTACCTCCGGACCATTCCGGAGCTCCTCGTGACGTCCGGGATCTCATCCGGGAATCCAAACAAACTTTGGTCACCACCATACATAACTCTACACTACCGAAACGTCACCGAACCTTAAGTGTGCAGACCCTGTGGGTTCGAGAACTATGTAGACATGACCGATACACCTCTACGGTCAATAACCAATGGCGGGACCTGGACGTCCACATTGGTTCCTACATATTCTATGAAGATCTTTATCGGTCGAACCTCTATGTCAAGGATTCAGTTAATCCCGTATAACGTTCCCTTTGTTCTTCGGTATGTTACTTGCCCGAGATTCGATCGTCGGTATCTCCATACCTAGTTCAACCTCATTACCGGCAAGTCTCTTTACTCGTTCCATAATACAAGATCCCGCAACTAAAAATTAGTCACATTGCTTGCAAGGCTTATTGTGATGTTGCATTACCGAGTGGGCCCCGAGATACCTCTCCGTCACACGGAGTAACAAATCCCAGTCTCGATCCATGCCAACTCAACAGACACCATCGGAGATACCTGTAGAGCACCTTTATAGTCACCCAGTTACGTTGCGACGTTTGATACACACAAGGCACTCCTCCGATATCTGTGAGTTGCATGATCTCATGGTCATAGGAACACATACTTGACATGCGGAAAACAGTAGCAATAAACTGACACGATCATATGCTACGTTTGCAGTTTGGGTCTTGTCCATCACATCATTCTCCTAATGATGTGACCCCGTTATCAAATGACATCTCATGTCCATGGCTAGGAAACCTTAACCATCTTTTGATCAACGAGCTAGTCTATTAGAGGCATACTAGGGACATGGTTTTGTCTATGTATCCACACATGCATCTAAGTCTCCGATCAATACAATTATAGCATGGATAATAAACGTTTATCATGAACAAGGAAATATGATAATAACTAATTTATTATTGCCTCTAGGGCATATTTACAACAGTCTCCCACTTGCACTAGAGTCAATAATCTAGTTCACATCACCATGTAATTCACATTGTTATGAATCTAACACCCAACGAGTTCTGGGGCTCGATCATGCTTTGCATGTGAGAGAGGTCTTATAGTCAACGGGTCTGTAACATTCAGATCCGTGTGCACTTTTCAAATACCTATGTCAAACTATAAACACTGCTACCACACTCCGCTCGGTACTATTCTAAATGGCTGCTCCACTATACGTATCCAGATTACTACTACGAGTCATCCGGATTAGTGTTAAAGCTTGTATCGATGTAACTCCTTACGACGAACTCTTTATCACCTCCATAATCGAGAAACATCTCCTCGGTCTCTTAGTTACTAAGGATAATCTTGACCGCTGTCCAGTGATCCACTCCTGGTTCACTCTTGTACCCCCTGACGGACTCATGGCAAGGCACACACAGGTGCGGTACACAGCATGGCATAATATAGAGCCTATGGCTAAGGCATAGGGGACGACGTTCGTCCTTTCTCTTTCTTCTGCCGTTGTCGAGCTTTGAGTCTCACTCAACTTTCACACCTTACAAATCAGGCGAGAACTCTTTCTCTGACTGATCCATTTTGAACTCTTTCAAAATCTTGTCAAGGTATGCACTCATTGAAAGTCTCATCGAGCATCTTGATCTATCTACATAGATTTTGATGCTCAACAATTAGGTAGCTTCGTCCAGGTCTTCCTTTGAAAATCACTTTCCAAATGACCGTTTTATGCTTTCCAGAAACTCTACATTATTTCTGATCAACAATATGTCATCCACATATACTTATCAGAAATTCTATAGTGCTCCCACTCACTTTATTGCAAATACAAGTTTCTCGTAAACTTTGTATAAACATCAAAACTTTGATCACCTCATCAAAGCATATATTCCAACTCCGAGATGCTTGCTTCAGTCCATAGAAGGATCACTGAAGCTTGCTCATCTTTTAGCATCCTTAGGACTGACAAAACCTTCTGGTTGTATCACATACAACCTTTCCTTAAGTAAACCGTTAAGGAAACGATGTTTTGACATCCATCTGCCAGATTTCATAATTGAAAATGCAGCAACTGCTAACATAATTCCAACAGACTTTTAGCATCGCTACGAGTGAGAAAGCCTCATCGTAGTCAACTCCTTGAACTTGTCACAAACAACTTTGCAACAAGTCAAGCTTTACAAATGGTGACATTCACCATCAGTGTCTGTCTTCATTCTAAAAGTCCATTTGTACTCAACGACCTGCCGTCTAATGAGCAAGTCTACCAAAGTCTATACTTGGTTTTCATACATGGATCCTATCTCGGATTTCATGGCCTCTAACCATTTGTCGGAATCCGGGCCCATCATCGCTTCTCCATAGCTCGTAGGTTCATCGTTGTCCAACAACATGATCTCCAAGACAGAGTTGTCGTACCACTTAGGAGCAGTACACATCCTTGTCGACCTACGAAGTTCGATAGTAACTTGATCCTGAAGCTTCATGATCATCATCATTAACTTCCTCTTCAACTAACGTAGGCTTCACAGAAACATCTTTCTGCGTTGCGCTACTCTCTGGTTGAACAAAGGTTTAACAACCTCATCAAGTTCTACCTTCCTCCCACTCAATTCTTTCGAGAGAAACATTTCCTCGAGAAAGGATCCGTTTAAGCAACAAACACTTTGCACTAGGATCTGAGATTGAAGGTTCACCCAACTGATCTTAGGGTATTCTATGAAGATGCATTTGTCCGCCTTGGGTTCGACCTCATTAGGTGAAAACATTTTCCACACAAGTGTCACAGCCCCAAATATTAAGAAATGACAGCTTAGGTTTCTATCAAACCATAATTTACACGGTGTCATCTCAACGGATTTAGATGATGCCCTATTTAAAGTGAATGTAGTTGTCTCCAACGCATAACCCCCAAAATTATAGTAGTAAAATGATAAGAGACATCACAGTATGCACTATATCAATAGAGCATGACTATGATGTTCGGACACACCATCACACCATGGTGTTCCAGGTGGCGTTAGTTGTGAAACAAATTTCACATTGTCTTAAGTTGTATGCCAAACTCGTAACTCAGATATTCACCTCCACGATCATATCGCGGTCATTTTTATCTTCTTGTCACGATGATCTTTAAACTTCACTCTGGATTTTCTTGAACCTTTCAAACGATTCAGACTTGTGTTTCATTAAGTAAATATACACTATATCTACTCAAACCATCAGTGAAGGTAAGAAAATAACGATATCCACTGCACGCTACAAGACTCACTAGATTGCATACATCAACATGTATCATTTCCAATGAATCACTTTCCCACTCCATCCAACGGGGTCCTTTAGTCATCTTTCTCAAGAGGCATGGTTCGCATGTCTCAACCGATTCGAAATCGAATGAGTCCAAATATCCATCAGCATGGAGTTTCTACATGCGCTTTATACCAATATGACATTTAGCGGCAGTGCCACAAGTATGTGGTACTATCATTATTAACTTTGTATCTTTTGACACCAATGTTATGAACATGTGTACTACTACGATCAAGATTTCAACAAACCATTCTCACTGGGTGCATGACCATTGAAGGTGTTATTCATGTAAACAGAATAACCATTATTCTCTAACTTAAATGAATAACTGTATTGCAATAAACATGATCTAATCATGTTCATGCTCAATGCAAAACACCAAATAACATTTATTTAGGTTCGTCACTAATCCTGAAGGTAGAGAGAGCGTGCGATGTTGATCACATCAACCTTGGAAACACTTCCAACACATATCGTCACCTCACCCTTAGCTAGTTCTCCGTTTATTCTGTAGCTTTTATTTCGAGTTACTAACATTTAGCAACCGAACTGGTATCCAATACCCAGGTGCTACTAAGAGTACTAGCAAGGTACACATTAATAACTCGTATATCAAATATACTTCTATCAATGTTGCCAGCCTTCTTATCTACCAAGTATCTAGGGTTGTTCCGCTTCAGCGACCGCTCACCTCATAACAGAAGCACTTAGTCTCGGGTTTGAGTTCAACTTTGGGTTGCTTCACTGGAGCAGCAACTGACTTGCTATCCATGAAGTTTCCCTCCTTGCTCTTGCCCTTCTCGAAACTAGTGGTTTGATTAACCATCAACACTTGACGCTCCTTCTTGATTTCTACCTTCACGGTGTCAAACATCGCGGACAGCTCAGGGATCAATACTTCTATCCCTGGTGTATTATAGTTCATCACTAAGTTCTAGTAGCTTTAGTGACAGTGACTTGGAGAACTATATCAATCATTATCTTATCTGGAAGATCAACTCCCACTTGATTCAAGCGATTGTAGTACCCAGACAATCTGAGTACATGCTCAACGATTAAGCTATTCTCCTTCATCTTACAGGCAAAGAATCTTGTTGGAGATCTCATATCTCGCAACACAGGCATGAGCCTGAGATCACAATCTCTGCTCCTAGAACATCTCATATGTTCCGTGACGTTCAAAACGTTTTGGAGCCTCAATTCTAAGCCGTAATGCATGACGCACTAAACTATCAAGTAGTCATCGAAACGTGCATGTCAGATGTTCACAACATCAACAGACGACGCTAGATGGGGTGGCGCACCGAGCGGTGCATTAAGGACATAAGCCTTCTGTGCAGCAATGAGGACAATCCTCAGATCACGGACCCAGTCTGCAATTTTGCTACCAACATCTTTCAATTCTATTTCTCTAGGAACATATAAAAATACAAGGGAGCTTCAGCGCGAGCTAGTAATCTACAACATAATTTGCAAAGACACTTTGACTATGTTCATGATAATGAGTTCAATTAATCATATTACTTAAGAACTCCCACTCAAATTGACATCCCTCCAATCATTCTAGTGATACATGATCCAAATTCACCAACTCAAGTCCGATCATCACGTGAGTTGAGGTGGCTGCAATGGTGAACATCATCATGTTGATCATATCTACTGTATGACTCATGTTCGACCTTTCGGTCTCTTGTGTTCCGAGGCCATGTCTGTACATGCTACGCTCGTCAAGTTTAACCCGAGTGTTCTGCGCGTGCAAATCTGGCTTGCACCCGTTGTATGTGAACGTAGAGTCTATCACACCCGATCATCACGTGGTGTCTCAACACGACGAACATTCACAACGGTGCACACTCGGGGAGAACACAGTTCATCTTGAAATTCAAGTGAGGGATCACCTTATAATGCCACCGCCGTACTAAGCAAAACAAGGTGCATAAAAGGATTAACATCTCATGCAATTCATAAGTGACATGATATGGCCATGAACTTGTGTTTAAGATCTCCATCTTCGAAACACCGGCATGATCTCCATCGTCACCGGCACAACACCATGATCTCCATCATCTTGATCTCCATCAATGTGTTGCCATTGGGGTTGTGGCGCCAGCCCTGCTTCTACTTCTATTGCTACCGCTTAGCGATAAAGTAAAGCATTACATAGAGCTTAATGATTGACACGCAGGTCATACAATAATTAAAGACAACCCTATGGCTCCTGCCGGTTGCCGTACTCAACGACTTGCAAGTCGTGAAATTCTATACATCACATGATCATCTCATACATCACATATATCTCATCATGTAATTGGCCATATCACATCACAACATACCCTGCAAAAACAAGTTAGACGTCCTCTAATTGTTGTTGCATGTTTTACGTGGCTGCTACGGGTATCTAGCAAGAACGATTCTCACCTACGCATAAACCACAACGGTGATACATAGATTGATTTTCGACCTTCTCAAGGACCGCCTTTGTCTGATCCAAACCAACTAAAGTGAGAGAAACTGTCACCCGCAAGCCATCTAAGCAACAAGTTGCATCGAGGGAACCGGTCTCTCATAAGCGTACGAGTAATGTTGGTCCGGGCCGCTTCATCTCACAATCCCGCTGAACCAAAATCCGACCAAGGGAGGAAGCAATCTAAGCATCAATGCCCACAAACCTTTTGTGTTCTACTCAAGATCTCATCGAACCATCAACCTAGCTCATGATGCCACTGTTGGGGAACGTCGCATGGGAAACAAAAAATTTCCTACGCACACGCAAACCTATCCATGGTGATGAGCATCTACGAGAGGGAGAGTGGATCTACGTACCCTTGTAGATCGCTAATCGGGAAGCGTTAAGAAACGCAGTTGGTGTAGTCGAACTTCTTCGCGATCCAAATCGCCGGCGTCCCGCGATCCAATCACGAACCGTCCCGCGAACACATCATGATCCGTCCCGTGAACTCATCACGATCCGTCTCACGATCTTGATCACGATCTATCCCGCGAACTCATCACGATCCGTTTCGTGATCACATCACGAACCGTCTCGTGATCTCGATCACGGTCCTTCCGATCTAGCGCCGAACGGACGACACCTCCACGTTCAGCACATGTGCAGCTTGATGACGATCTCCACCGTCTCGATCCAGCGAGAGGAGGTGGAGTGGAGAGAGAGTTCACCGGCAGCGTGACGGCGCTCCGGTGATGGTGGTGGAGCAATTCCGGCAGGGCTTCGCCTAAGCGCTGCAGAAAACCGATCTAGAGGAGAAACTATGCACCGGTGTAACGGGTAGCACGTGGCCGAAAATTCTGTCCAAAAACCACCCAATCCACTAGTATATATAGGAGGAGAGGAGAGCAGAGGAAGCCAAGGCCTTTGGGTTGGCCGAAATAGGAGGTGGGAAGCAATCCTAGTTCACTTCCAATCCTAGTTGGAGTAGGATTGCCTCCTATTGGCTGATTTTACACTTTTTGCTTTAGGACTTTCTCTCCTCCGCCATGGGCCTTTGTGGCTGTTTTCCCAGCACACTAAGGGCTGGTTATTATTCTCCCACAGCCCATGGACCTCTTGGGGTCGAAATACCCCTCCCGGAGGCCTCCCGGTACACTACCGGCACTCCCGGTACACTACCGATGAGCCCAAAACTTTTACGGAAACCAAACTGGGACTTCCTATATATGAATCTTTACCTCCGGACCATTCCGGAGCTCCTCGTGGCATCCGGGATCTCATCCGGGACTCCGAACAAACTTCGGTCACCACCATACATAACTCTACACTACCGAAACGTCACCGAACCTTAAGTGTGCACACCCTGTGGGTTCGAGAACTATGTAGACATGACCGAGACACCTCTACGGTCAATAACCAATGGCGGGACCTGGACATCCACATTGGTTCCTACATATTCTACGAATATCTTTATCGGTCGAACCTCTATGTCAAGGGATTCAGTTAATCCCGTATAACGTTCCCTTTGTTCTTCGGTATGTTACTTGCCCGAGATTCGATCGTCGGTATCTCCATACCTAGTTCAACCTCGTTACTGGCAAGTCTCTTTACTCGTTCCGTAATACAAGATCCCGCAACTAACAATTAGTCACATTGCTTGCAAGGCTTATTGTGATGTTGCATTACCAAGTGGGCCATGAGATACCTCTCCGTCACACGGAGTAACAAATCCTAGTATCGATCCATGCCAACTCAACAGACACCATCGGAGATACCTGTAGAGCACCTTTATAGTCACCCAGTTACGTTGCGACGTTTGATACACACAAGGCACTCCTCCGATATCTGTGAGTTGCATGATCTCATGGTCATAGGAACACATACTTGACATGCGGAAAACAGTAGCAATAAACTGACACGATCATATGCTACGTTTGCAGTTTGGGTCTTGTCCATCACATCATTCTCCTAATGATGTGACCCCGTTATCAAATGACATCTCATGTCCATGGCTAGGAAACCTTAACCATCTTTTGATCAACGAGCTAGTCTATTAGAGGCATACTAGGGACATGGTTTTGTCTATGTATCCACACATGCATCTAAGTCTCCGATCAATACAATTATAGCATGGATAATAAACGATTATCATGAACAAGGAAATATGATAATAACTAATTTATTATTGCCTCTAGGGCATATTTCCAATAGCTATTGCGTTCGTCAGCAAGTCCATCTTCAATGAAGAATATGACCACTCCAACGACTCTGACGATAGCAATGATGATTATGCTCCCACTTATTGCTTTATGGCAAAAGGCTCAAAGGTACACAAACATCATTCCTCATCTGAATCAAGTGAAGGTGAATCTGATGAATATGTGAAACCTAGCTATGCTAAAATTGATAAAATTGCCACTAAGCAACAAAGTGCACTTGAAAAGCTTTAGAAAATGCTAGACAAAAGCGATGATCTATTAAACCGTGAAGTGGATCGGACTCAAACTCTATCTGTTGATCTTAAAAGTCTTCAGACAAAGTATGATAACCTTCAGAGTCATCATAACGACCTCTTAGCCGATCATGAGAAGCTTTCATATGAATTTCTTCAAAGAAAGCAAGATATTGAAAAGCTGAGGTGTCAACTGAGGATCTCCAAAGGGAAAACGATTCCTTGCTGGCTCAACAGATCAGTACTGCTCAGGAAGAATTTGTTCCACCTTGTTTGAAATGCATCGAACGTGAAACTACTAATACTTCACCTGAATGTTCAAATTCTTCTATTGCTGCAATTTCTTCAACTATTCCTGTGGTCTTAAATTCCTCATCTGAGGATACCACTAGTATCACTGATGACAATGCAGGGTTGAAGGAATTGTATGTGACAGGCATATACAAAAGTCTCAAAGGGCATCAAACCCTTTGTGATGTTCTCAAGAAGCAGATTCTGAACAGGAACCCTAGGAAAGAGGGTATTGCCTTTGTGAGGAAACTCAATGCTGATGGATCCTACTGGACACCTGAGCAGTACCCCAAAACCTCATGGGTTGCTGCAAAAGGATCTCCTGTGGATCTTTATCTGGCTTTACTTGCGAAACTTCATATTCCTCTGTTGAGTCACTTGACTCCAATTACAAATTCTTCAAAAATAAGTCAAGTGAAGTATTTTCTAGATATGTTGGAACTAACTGCAGGAACGGTTCTCATATGAAGAAAATCTGGGTTCCCAAGAGCTACCTACAAATTCTTCAAGTGAATGTCCTCACGACACCACTCATGAAGAATCGGAACCCCAGATCAAATTCCTCATATGGACCAAAGTCCTCACTTGGACCAAATTCCTCAAACGGTCAAAATCATCATTCTCGTGCTAATACCTTTGTCTCGCAGGGAAAACCTAAGAGTTATGAATATGTGCATTATTCTTCTAACCATTATGTTCATAAGTCCTCGAAGAATTTCTCTGCCTATTCATTTGAATACTCTAACCCTCGCCCTGTGAAACGAAGAGCACTTGCTTCAATGCCTCCTTTCTCACATGGTGCTCGCAGAATGATGAATTCCTTGACACCCCTCTAGATGTGGGTGGTGAAGAAAACAAACTGACATCTTATGCAGGGTCAGGTCACCAGATGAACTTGAACATCTGATGAATTTGCTGGAGACTTGAGGAAATGCTTGAAAGGATGCAAGCTGACCATAATGAAATGAATTCTTCATTTCTCATGTCCTCTCTCTCTACTTGCTTACTATCTTGTATGATGAAATTCTGTCTGATGAAATTGATATCATATTCTTCACTCTAAAGTATATGAGTTCGTAAGTGTACTAATTCATCTACAGGATGATACTCTAAAAGCAACTGAGTGGGTTCTCGATAGTGGATGCACAAACCACATGATGGGTGACAAGAATCTACTGATGAATTTGCCACTCACTCCATCTCCTCTGAAGCATATCACCTACGCAGACAAAGGAAAAAAGCAAGGTATTGGGACTTGGTAAGGTTGCTATCTCAAAGGACCGAACCATGGACAAGGTGATGCTTGTTGAATCCCTCGGGTTCAACCTCATGCCTGTCTCAATCCTTTGTGATCTGGATATGGTTGTCATATTTGGAAAATATCATTGTGTTGTCATCATGGAATCTGACAATTCCAAAGTCTTCGAAGGCTTTAGGAGAGGAGACTTCTATATTGTTGATTTCTCTACAAGTCCTCAACTTTCCACTTGCTTACTTGCAAAGTCTTCAGAAGGCTGGCTGTGGCATCGACGACTTGGACATGCTGGTATGAGGAATCTGCACACACTCGTGAAGAAAAAGCACGTCATTGGCATCGAGGGTGTCAAATTCCTCAAGGACCACCTTTGTGGTGCATGTGAATCTGGGAAGATGACCAGATCCAAGCATCCCTCGAAGACAATCATGACCACTACGCAACCTTTTGAATTGCTTCATATGGATCTCTTTGGTCCCACTCATTACTCCGTACTAACAAATTCTTCAAGTTTGTATGGATTTGTCATTGTTGATGATTACTCTCATTACACATGGGTGCATATCATTCTGTACAAAAATGAAGTGCAGGATGTCTTCAGACGGTTTGCTTCAAGGGCCTCCACCAACTTTGGCGTCAAGATCAAGCATATCAGGAGTGATAATGGGACTGAATTCAAGAACACTAACCTTGATGAATATCTTGATGAACTTGGTATTACTCATGAGTTATCTGCTCCTTACACTCCTCAGCAGAATGGCATCGTGGAGCGCAAGAATAGGACTCTTGTTGAGATGGCCCAAACCATGCTTGACGAATACAAAACCCCTCATCGCTTCTGGCCTGAAGCAATTGATACTGCATGCCACATCATCAACAGGGTATATCTTCACAAATTCCTCAAGAAGACTTCATATGAGCTCATGACAGGCAAGAAACCCAATGTAAGTTATCTCAAAGTCTTCGGTGCAAAATGTTGGATCAGAGATCATCACCACAGTTCTAAGTTTGCATCGAAAGCACATGAAGGTTTTATGCTTGGTTATGGAAAGGACTTGCACACCTACAAAATCTTCAACACCTACCATCACAAGGTGGTTGAAACTGTAGATGTGCGGTTCGATGAAACTAATGGCTCGCAAAGAGAGCACCTGCCTTCTGTGTTAGATGAACAATCTCCTGAGGAATCCATCAAGCTGAAGGCAACTGAAGATGTCATACCCACTAAGGAAATCATTTCAACAAATGAAGACTCTCATGCTGATATACCTGGAGAAAATGGTGCTGATGAAACTCCTCAGCCTCGTCAACCTGCTCATCCAAGAGTAGCAAATGAAGTGCAGATTGACAAAATCATCGATGACATCAATGCACCAGGTCCTCTCACATGCTCAAAAGCTTCACATCTAACTAACTTTTGTGGGCACTTTGCCTTTGTCTCTATCTTAGAGCCCACCAAAGTTGATGAAGCATTCAAGGAGCCCGAATGGATTCAAGCTATGCAAGAGGAATTGCATCAATTCAAGCTCAACAATGTGTGGGAACTTGTCAAGCGGCCAGATCCTCGCAAGCATAACATCATAGGTACCAAGTGGATCTACCGCAACAAGCAAGATGAAAATGGTCTTGTGGTGAGGAATAAGGCTCGACTTGTCTCTCAAGGCTATACACAGGTTGAGGGAATTGACTTTGATGAAACTTTTGCACTTGTTGCTAGACTTGAAGCTATTCGCATATTACTGGCTTACGCTAACCATCATAATATCATCTTATATCAAATGGATGTGAAAAGTGCATTCCTCAATGGTAAGCTTGAGGAAGAAGTATATTTTGCTCAACCCCCAGGTTTTGAAGATCCTAAGCATCCTGACAAAGTCTTCAGACTAACCAAGGCCCTCTATGGTCTCAAGCAGGCCCCTCAGGCGTGGTACGACACTTTGAAGGAATTCCTCATGAAGAAAGGCTTCAAACCCGGTTCACTCGACCCTACTCTTTTCATGAAATCCTATGACAATGAACTGTTCATATGCCAAATATATGTTGATGATATTATCTTTGGATGTACTAACAAATGTTACAGTGATGAATTTGCATATATGATGAGTGAAGAATATCAAATGTCTATGATGGGAGAGTTGAAATTCTTCTTAGATCTTCAAATTCGTCAGCAAGACAATGGCATCTTCATCTCACAAGAGAAATATCTCAAAGATGTTCTGAGGAAATTCGACATGCAAGATTGCAAAGGCATCAAAACTCCAATAGCTTCAAAAGGCCATCTATGCACTGATGAAAATGGTAAAGATTTCGATCAGAAGGTACTCTCCATGATTGGCTCCTTATTGTACCTATGTGCATCTAGGCTTGATATAATGCTAAGTGTCTGCATGTGTGCTTGATTCCAAGCAACTCCGAAGGAATCACACCATAAGGCTATGAAACACATTCTTCGATACTTAGCTCACACACCAGCATTTGGATTGTGGTATCCCAAGGGCTCAAATCTTCATCTCGTCGGATACTCTAATGCTGACTATGCTGGAGATCGCGTGGATCGCAAGTCAACCTCAGGCACATGCCATTTCCTCGGACGATCCTTAGTCTGTTGGTTCTCAAAGAAGAAGAATTGTGTTTCACTCTCTACTGCAGAAGCTGAGTACATTGCGGCTGGCTCGTGTTGTGCTCAGTTACTATGGATGAAGCAAACCCTCAAGGACTACGGCATCAAGCTGAAGAATGTGCCTCTTTTCTGCGACAACGAGAGTGCCATCAAGATTGCGTACAACCCTGTTCAACACTCCAAGACCAAGCACATCCAGATTTTTCATCACTTTCTTTGAGATCATGTACTCAAGGGCGACATCTCCATCAATCACATTCCTACTGAAGAACAACTAGCCGATATCTTCACAAAGCCCTTGGATGAAAAGAGATTTTGCAAGTTGCGGTGTGAGCTAAATATCTTAGAATCTTCGAATGTTCTTTGAAGAAGAACACACATCCTAACATGTATGCAAAATTGATGACTTAGATGTGCAACACACAAAGTAACGTTTTTCTTCAATCAATGAAGAATAACTCTCTAAGTGTGAAGAAATTAACGAAGAATTTGATTCTCAGAACTCTACGACAATTGTAAGCGGTGTCTGAAATCATCATTCTTATACGGCGTGTTACGCCACCAACCAAAAGTTGAAGTTCTTCAAAATTGAGCATTGTTGCAAATTCTTCAAATTTGCAAATTCCTCAAATTTGCAAATTCCTCAAGTTTTTTCAAATTCATCAACTTTTCAAATTCTTCAAAACTTTTGAGACTCATATTATTCATTGACTATATATATATATATACTTTTGAGTTTTTCAATGTCCTCAACAGCATTCACTTATTGCTAATTCTTCAAGTTGATTTTCATCTAAGTGAATGTGATCGGACCCTTTCCCCGTCTATGCTAAACTCAACCCAGTCTGTTCACAAATTCCTCATATGTGTTCTACTTTGAAACTTGTTTAAAGTTTTCATTGTGTCCTTGACAGCTGAAGAATTTACGAACTAAAACCTTGAAATCTTCAACTACCAAAATTTTCGGCGGTTCCCGCTCAAACTGTTTCGATTCCCGTGCCTGGATAACCCACGATCCTCCACAATCTTCACTACCCAGATTGTGGGTGACACCTGTCGCGTGGAGAGCAAGGGTCAGGGGCAATCATGTCCAAAATCTTCGGGAGGATCCGTTTTTACTTCCCCTATAAATGCCCCCTTCCCATCTACTGTGCTCGGTTACTCCGCATCTCATCTCTTTCCTGAGCTCCAACCAAGCACCACCGCTAAAAGTCATCGTCGCCGGTGAGGAAGAGCTTCGCTGCCTCAACCTCATCGTCGTCGTACTCGCATCAGCCGCGGAAATCTTCGTCCCGCTGCCGCTGTAGCTGTCTCCTTCTGCCAAGCTAGAGCGTGGGAGATCTGAACGAACGATCCTCCTCATTTCATCTATGTGTTCATCGTGTTCTTCACCAGGGTAATTAAAATTTATTTTTACTGCCCCTGTTTGATCCTCAACTACAACTACTATTCCTCAAATGTGTGTTTAAACATTATAAATCAAATACACAAGCACCTTCATCTCCTCATACTTGATACTTGATGATTTTCCCTAAGTAATGACTTTCTTCAAGATTCCACAATTATGCGAATTCTCAAATTTGCACAACTCTGGAACCTGAGGCTAAGAACACTTAGTAAAAATCCTCAAGACATCCATAGTCAAATTCCTCACACCTATCTCTCTTAAAATTTCTGAGAACGCATATGACCTCTTCAAATTCATCGCACCTACACTCCATTCATAGGTACAACATGTCCGCTGATGAATCACTAGGTTCTCATCAACTTAACTCATTTGCGGCGCTACTTGAGGAAAAACTGTGTACCTCTTCAGAATCTTCAAGAGTTCATATTCCTTAAGTGAAGAAAATGTCTGATGGAAAGAAACCTCAGAAAGGAGGGGAAAAGCCAGATGTGCACACTGCATTTGAGATCCCTGAGGATCTGTATGATGAATATTGCACACCTGACGAAGAAACTCATGGAAAGGAGACGACCAAGCAGAGGAAGATCCGTTTGCAAAAGATTGAGAGCAGATGGGCCAAAGAATGGAGAGAATATCATTATGTAACTCCAAAATACATGATGAAATTCGCTGTGAAACCACCTTGCAGCAGGCCTCCTCTTGCTCCTAACCAAATTGCAGATCCTTCTAGCCTCAAAACTGGTGAGGACTTTCCTGCCATGTGGGAAAAGCAACAAGCCAAATTGGCGAGGAAAGCCAAAGAGGCTGTGAAGAAATTCAACGAGGATTCTGCTGCTGCTGCCTCTGCCGGAGCTTCTGCTAGTGCTCCGAAGAAGATGGTAAAGAAATCTGCTCTGAAAATTGACTCTTCAAAATCTTCAGTGCAAATTCCTCAAGGTAAAAGGCCTCAGCCCAGAAAACCTTCAGCTCCTGGAACTATTGCTGCTCAGTCATCTGCAACAGTCAAAAAGTCCTCAACTCCAGTGCATTTGGCAACATGCAAAAGGACTAAGGGTTTCGCATTAGTGCCGAAGCTCACTACAAGCCCCTCCACTACTACAAAGTCTTCAACCAGTCCCTCTGCACTTAAACTGAAGAAGACAGCTGGACGTAGTCAAAAACCAAGCTCTCACACCAGCAAGGCTCTGGTTACAATCCCCTCGGATTCTTCAGATGATGATGAGGAGGAGGAGGAGGAGGAATTGGTAGAAATCATCAGACAGAGTCAGCACAGGGCTGCTAAAGCAAAGGGAAGCTCTGTTCCTCTCATGTTGGATCCCAAGTTGATCCTCAACTTCATTGATATATGGCATGAGGACCCAAGTACTCCACTTTACTCACTAAATCTGCCTCCTGAAGTGGATCATGTCCTCACCCACTTCATCTCTGAAGAACAATGGAAAAGAGAGCAAGCTCAGAGGGCTAAGAGGAACAAGACTCGCAAAGAAAAGTTTCTGCGCGAAAATGTGATGAACTTGACCCCAAATCAACTGGTCACAGTTCAGTCCGAGATTCGCACCCTCTCCTTGGATCAACAAAGATATGATGCTGAATGGAAGGGAACCAAGGTTAGACTCGTCAAGGCTGCTAATGCAGTTGTAAAGGATCACAACACTAGGGTTGCAGCTCGATCGCAACCACAAAAGACTCAGTCTGAAGAAAATGCTCATACTGAATATGAAATTACTCAGGCTGCTGATGAAAATGCTCAGCCTGAAGAAACTGCTGAAGAAAGAGCTTTTGCATCAAAAGCAACTACCAGTGCTGCTGAGGAAACTCAGACCACTGATGAACGTGATAGGCCAGCTGAAGAATTTGATAGGCCAGCTGAAGAATCCACTGAGCCTCAAGAAACTAAACCACCCAGGGCGGCTGCATCAGTCGTTCGTGAAGAAACTGCTCATGCTGAGGAAAATCCCCTCAAAAGAAAAGCATCAACTTCTGGAGCCCCTGTGTTGAAGAAGTTGAAAACTTTGACAAGTTCCTCAGCTACACCTCTTGATGCAACTCCAATTTCCTCGGCACCAGCCTATGCTATTGTGCCAATTGGAGAAGCATATGACATTCCTCACGAAGAAGAGAATCATTCGGCTGCTTCCTCAGAGCCTCTTGATGAGGAAATTGTCATTGATGACACTGCATCAACTCCCAAGGTATCATCGCCCCAGCTTCTGCTAACTGCTGGCGCTGAAGAAATTGATGAAGAAGTTGACATTGGTGACACTACTCCTGTCATCAATGATGAATATTGGGAATCTGCACATCCCAACTCACATGTGGAAACTCCTCTGATGTTGATTCCTCAGTCACCTGCACAAACTGAGGAAATACCTGAAGATTCTGAACACCTGTATCTTCCAGACCCTGAAGAAATTCCAGCTGCAACAGCGGAGGAAATTGATGTTCCGGCCACTACTGAGGAACTTGTTCTACAAATCACTCAGTCTGCAGTTCCTCCCATGCCAACTGAGATCAAAGGGCGCACTCGACCAAATCTTCAACCTAAGCAAAGAATGCCATTCAAAGGTTCGGTCCGCCCCAAATTCCTCAGGACAAATTTCTTCAATGAACACATGTTCTTCACAGGACCAAATCCATATGATTCTGCTCGGACTGGTCACACAAGGTTCTGGACTCCTACTCAAATGAACTACTATGCCACTGTTCTATGTGACAAGAAGAAAATCTTCGAGCACCACAACATTCCTCATGTGGACATGGAGTCAATTCCATCATTCACGCCGGTGCTCCAAGTTCTTCATGATGCTGGGCTTCGTCCCTCCTATGTAGATGTCTGTGACTAGAACAAGGAGTTGATTCTTCAATTCTATGCCACTCTATACATTAGTGGAAATTCCTCAGACATCAACTCCTGGGTCTTCGACTAGATGACCGGAACAACTCATTTCACTGCAAGCTCTTCTGAATTGCTTCAATCTGTCCCAGTTCCAATTCCTTCAGATGAAGCCCGCTGCCTGTTCAATGATCCACCACTGCCAAATCAGATGATGAATGTGATGATGAAGAAATTAGCGCCTGGAAAGCCTCAAAGGACAACCTTTCTTGTGAAGGATTTGATGTATGTACCAAGAACAGTCTATCGCATCCTCACTCACACCCTATGTCCTCAGAAGAGCCACAACTCTGAAGAAGAAGAGGTGGAAGGACTCATGAAGAATATGCTTTTCAACATCATTCATGGAATTCCCATCAATTTTCACGATTTCTTCATGAGGACTCTGGCCGATGCTGCTATGTCACCATTTGGGTTGAAGCCCATTGCTCCCTGGAATATGCATTTCCTCAAAACAAAGTCTTCAATGCACTTTAAGGATGACTTCCAAAATCATTTCAGTTTTCTGCCCCCGATAGAAGTCCTCAAAAGCACAATTGATGAAGGAAAAGGCAAGGATGTCATTGATCAAGGCACTCGTCCATTAGATGGTCAGTTTCGTCAAGCAACATCCTACTCCACCAATGATGACTCTGCAACACAGGACTCCTCTGCCAAAACCTCTGCACAAAAGCCTCATGCAACTGCTCCTCGTGTGATGACTGGTCGTGAGCATCACTTAAGTCTTCATCAGAAGGTCGATCGAAATCACAAGTGGGTCAAGCGTCAACTTGGGTATATTGTGCAGAATATGACTGTGACGCAGAACATTGTCAAGAGGAACCACTACTATGCTCATAAAAACCTCAAGCGCTCTTGGGCTGTGCTAAATCACATCATGTCTTCCGAAGAATTGGATGAGCTCAACTTTGAAGAATATCCTAACTTTGCTTGCTGTCCTCAGAAGAAGTTCAAGAAAGTCCAAGTTCCTCTGATGGTCACTAGTTCCTATTCTTCATCTCGCGAGCGCGATGAAGATGAAGACATTGATGATACTGCTGCTGGACCTGCATCAACAATCGACCCCAACAACGTTCCCGCTCCTTCTTCACCAACAAGATGAAATTCCTCATGGGGCGTTAGTCATCATTTTTTCTTCCCTTTTGGTCCTCGATGACAAAGGGGGAGAAAATTTGAGTTAGTCTTCAAGCAGGTCTACATAGATATGGGCTATTTTTGTTTAAGTTGCAACTCTCGCTCTTCTGAAGTTTTTGGTTATTGAGTTGTAAACTTAAGTCTGATGGTGGTCTGACACTTTTGAACTATTTCCTCGCATGTTTATTTCCTCAAATACCTTAATGCATGCATGCTGAATTTCGTCAGACACCATTTTCCTCACGCATTCCAAATTCTTCATTTCATATATTCAAATGCGTGTATGAATTACAAGATATAGGGGGAGCTCTCCATGTTCTGAACCCGCCATGTGCATTTGCAGCCCAAAGCAAATTCCTCAAATATGCACGTCTTCAATGGGAGTTCTTCTATATCTTGCAATCAAATTCCTCGAAATCTGTACTTTCACTTCATATGTTTATCCCCGTTGAAAACTTAACCTATTTGTCATCAATCACCAAAAAGGGGGAGATTGTTAGTGCATCTAGTGCCCCTTAGTGATTTTGGTGTATTGAAGACTTATAGGTTAAGGCACTAATGTGTTTGTGAGTGTACACAGGCTCTATAAGTCGATGAGGAGTTTGATATATTCGGAGATTATCGACCCCTAAAAATGAATGTCTTCAAGTGAAGACTTTGCTGAAGACTTTGGTGAAGACTTTGTGAAGACTTTGAAAATGAAGAAGTTGGTGTGACCTTGAAGATATGAATGAGGAATATGAAGCGTGAAGACTTTTGTTTTCATAGTTTCATTTCCTTTATTAGAGTCATAGGAAACATTGTACTGTTAAAGGGGGTCGAGGTAATACTAAGGAAAATTTCCAACTGATGCTCAACTCCAAAATCCTCAACCCATACAATCCTTCGAGTGAAGCCTTTGGAAATCTCTTACAGTTCAGACAAGTTTTTCAGTGACAGAGACGAAGTTCTTCTGGTCTTTGAGGAAATTGATCTGACTAAGGAGTTAGGATTTCGCCAGTGCGAATTGCCTACAAGTGAGGATCATGATAAGCTGAGGACTTTCATAGTTCGAAATTCTGACCGTTGCTGTGCTTAGCGTCAGCTATCCCCAATCGTTCCTATCCACATAACGGTCATATCATTGGGGGAATTTATGACTTATCATGTCAGGTTGCACCTTGGCTATAAATAGCCAACCCCCACAACCACTAGCTCATTGGCTGCTCTGAGAGAGAACTGACACTTGTCATTTGGGAGCAACCCATCCTCTGAGGACTTTGAGAGAAAATCATCAGTGAGGAAAAACCCACAACCAAACCACAAAACCCATAGTGATTGAGCATCACTGAAGAAATTCCTGTGTGGAACCGACGCTTGTTACCTTTGAGGACTGTGTATCCTCCAGACGGTTAGGCGTCATGGTCTAGTGCTCCTGCAGTCAATTGGGACCATGAAGTGACCTTGGTCTAGAGCATCCAGCTGTAAATTGTGGATCGTCGGGTGACCAGTTTGTGAGGGTTTTGGAAGTCTACCCTGAAGACTTACCACGAGTGTTGGGCGAGGACTGTGTGACCTTAGCTCAAGGAGAATACGGTAAGGACTGTGTGTCCTGGGAGTGTGTCCTCTGGTTTAAATACCAGGCCGCTCCAAACTAGACGTACGACTATCACAACAATTGGAACTGGGTCATCAAACCATTGTCTTCATCAAGCTATCTGGTTCTATTTCCTCAACCCCTCTATTCCTCATATATCTGTTGATGAAATTGATTGTTACAATTTGAGGAATTTGACTGAAGACTTTCACAAATTCCTCACCTCGAATTCTTCAAGTTACCTTGTTCATCACTGCTTATCCTGTATCACGCTACTCTCTAATTGTGCATGTTTCATTTCATCATGAAGATTATGATGTCACTATGTTCCTCATGCATTTGAGTACTTATTCCGCTGCTTGTTATTCATCACATTTAAAATTCCTCAAAGTTGAAATTCCTCAAATGATGAATTTGTAAAAATCGCCTATTCACCCCCCCCCCCCTCTAGCCGATATAACGCACTTTCAATGCTGATGGAGATCATGGTGTCATGTCGGCGACGATGGAGATCATGCCGGTGCTTTGGAGATGGAGATCAAAAGCACAAGTTCATGGCCATATCATGTCACTTATGATTTGCGTGTGATGTTAATCTCTTTATGCATCTTGTTTTGCTTAGGACGACGGTATCATTATAAGGTGATCCCTCACTTAAAATTTCAAGATGAACTGTGTTCTCCCCGAGTGTGCATCGTTGGGAAGGTTCGTCGTGTCGAGACACCACGTGATGATCAGGTGTGATAGACTCTAAGTTTGCATACAACGGGTGTAAGCCTGTGTTGCACATGCAGAACACTCGGGTTAAACTTGCCGAGCCTAGCATGTACAGACATGGCCTCGGAACACAATAGACCGAAAGGTCGAGCATGAGTCATATAGTAGATATGATCAACATGATGATGTTCACCATTGAAACCACCCTAACTCACGTGATGATTGGACTTAAGTTGGTGAATATGGATCATGTGTCACTCAGATGGCCTATGGGATGTCAATTTGAGTGGGAGATTTAGTAATTTGATTAACTAAACTCATTATCTTGAACAATAGTCTTAGTAACCTTTGCATATTTATGTTGTAGATCAATGGCTCGCGCAGTAGCACCCCTGAATTTTAATGCGTTCCTAGAGAAAGCTAAGTTGAAAGATGATGGAAGTAACTTTGTGGATTGGGCCCGTAATCTGAGGATTATCCTCACGGCTTCCTAGGAGGCATATGTCCTTGATGCACCCCTTGGTAACCAACCCGTAGACTTGTCATCCGAAGATGTTAAGAACGCTTGGGAGGCACATTCTGGAGATTACTCAATAGTTCGGTGTGCAATATTGTATGTCTTAGAACTGGGACTTCAAAGACATTTTGAACGTCATGGAGCATATGAGATGTTCCAGGAGTTGGAGTTTATCTTTAAGAATAATGCCCAGATCGAGAGGTATGAGACCTATGATAAGTTCTACGCTTGCAAAATGGAGGAGAACGGGTCTATCAGTGAACATATACTCAGAATGTCTGGGTATTCGACTTGTCTGGCGGAGTTAGGGATGACCCTTTTGCCAGACGCGGTCACTGACAGATTTCTTCAATCATTGCCACCAAGCTACAAGAGCTTCGTGCTAAACTATAACATGCACGGGATGAACAAGTCAGTCACCGAGCTGTTTGCGATGCTAAAAGTCGCTGAGTCTGAAATCCAGAAAGAACATCAAGTGTTGATGGTTAATAAAACCACTAGTTTCAAGAAGAATGGCAAGGGCAAGAAGGGTAACTCCAAGAAGGGTGGCAAAGCAGTTGCTCCTCCCGTGAAGAAACCCAAGGCTGGACACAAGCCAGAAAATGAGTGCTTTCATTGCAAGGGAACTGGTCACTAGAAGCGGAACCGCGCCAAGTATCTGGCTGACAAGAAGGCCGCCAACAACAAACAAGGTATATATGATATACATGTTATTGATGTGTACCTTACTAGCTCTCGTTGTAGTGCCTGGGTATTTGATACCGGATCAGATGCTCACATTTGCAACTCAAAACATGAACTACGGAATAGACGAAGCCTGACGAAGGACGAAGTGACGATGCGCGTGGGAAATGGTTCCAATGTTGATGTGATCCCTGTCGGTACGCTCTCTCTTCGATTACCATCGGGATTAGTGATGAAACTGAATAATTGTTATTTAGTGTCTTTGTTAAGCATGAACATTATATCTGGATCTTGTTTATTGCGACACGGTTACTCATTTCAATTAGAGAATAATGGTTATTCTATTTATATGAGTAATATCTTTTATGGTCATGCACCCAATGTGAGGGGTTTATTCATATTGAATCTTCATAGTGATGATACACATGTTCATAACATTGATGCCAAAAGATGTAGAGTTGATAATGTTAGTACCACTTTCTTGTGGCACTGCCGTTTGGGTCAAATTGATGTAAAACGAATGAGGAAGCTCCATGCTGATGGACTTTTGGAGTCACTTGATTTTGATTCACTTGACACATGTGAACCATGCCTCATGGGCAAGATGACTAAAACGCCGTTCTCTGGAACAATGGAACGGGCAAGTGACTTGTTGGAAGTCATACATAATGATGTGTGCGCTCCAATGAATGTTGCAGTGCGCGGTGAATATCGTTATTTCCTCACCTTCACTGATGACTTAAGTAGATATGGGTATATTTACTTAATGAAACACAAGTCTAAAACGTTTGAAAAGTTCAAGCAATTTCAGAGTGAAGTTGAGAATCATCATAACAAGAAGATTAAATTCCTACTATCTGATCGAGGAGGTGAATATCTGAGTTACGAGTTTGGCAATCACTTAAGATAGTGTGGAATTGTTTCACAGTTGACACCGCCTGGAACACCATAGCGTAATGGTGTGTCCGAACGTCGTAATCGAACCTTACTAGATATGGTGCATTCTATGATGTCTCTTGTCGATTTGCCACTATCATTTTGGGGTTATGCATTAGAGACAGTTGCATTCACTTTAAATAGGGCGCCATCAAAATCCATTGAGACGACGACTTATGAACCGTGGTTTGGCAAGAAGCCAAAGTTGTCGTTTCTTAAAGTTTCGAACCCAAAGCTTCAGCCTGAAAAGCTGGAACCCAAAGCGGAGAAATTCATCTTCATAGGATACCCAAAAGAGAAAGTTGGGTATGCCTTCTATCTCAGATCCGAAGGCAAAGTGTTTGTCGCTAAAAATGGACCATTTCTTGAGAAAGAGTTTCTCTCTACAGAATTGAGTGGGAGGAAAATAGAACTTGATGAGGTTATTGAACCTTTACTTCAACCAGAGAGTAGCGCAGTGCGGAAAGATGTTTTTGTGGAGCCAACGACGGTTGAAAAGGAAGTTAATGATGCTGATCATGAAACTTCGGATCAAATTGCTATTGAACCTCGTAGATCGACAAGGGCGCGTACTGCTCCTGAGTGGTACGACAACCCTATCTTGGAGGTCATGTTGTTAGACAACAATGAACTTACGAGCTATGGAGGAGCGATGATGGGCCCGGATTCCGAGAAATGGTTAGAGTCCATGAAATCTAAGATGGGATCCATGTATGAAAACAAAGTATGGACTTTGGAAGTATTACTTAAAGGGTGAAAGGCCATTTAGAATAAATGGATCTTTAAGAAGAAGACGGACGCGGACGATAATATCACTGTCTATAAAGCTCGACTTATGGCAAAGGTTTTTTCACAAGTTCATGGAGTTGACTACGATGAGACCTTCTCACTCATAGCGATGCTTAAGTCCGTCAGAATCATGTTATCAATAGTTGCATATTTCGACTATGAAACTTCCTAGATGGATGTCAAAACAGCGTTCCTGAACGGTTTCCTTGAAGAAGAGTTGTATATGATGCAACTAGAAGGTTTTGTCTATCCGGAGAATGCTGACAAAGTTTGCAAACTCCAGCGATCCATTTATGGACTAGTGCAAGCATCTCGAAGTTGGAATAAGCGCTTTGATGAGGTGATCAAAGTGTTTGGGTTTATACAAGTTTGCGGAGACGCTTGTATTTAAAAGAAAGTGAGTGGGAGCTCTGTAGCGTTTCTAATATTATATGTGGATGACATATTGCTGATTGGAAACAATATAGAAATGCTGGAAAGTGTGAAGGAATATTTGAACAAGAGTTTTTCAATGAATGACCTAGGAGAAGCTGCTTTCATATTAGGCATTAAGATCTATAGATATAGATCGAGACGCTTGATAGCACTTTCACAAAGCACATACCTTGATAAAGTTTTGAAGAAGTTCAAAATGGATCAGTCCAAGAAGGGGTTCTTGCCTATGTTACAAGGTGTGAAGTTGAGTAAGACTCAATGCCCAGTGACTACAGAACATAGAAAGAAGATGAGTGTCATCCCCTATGCTTCAGCCATAGGCTCTATCATGTATGCAATGTTGTGCACAAGACCCGATGTCAGCCTTGCCATAAGTATGGCCGGAAGGTTTCAAAGTGATCCTGGAATTGAGCACTGGACAACGGTCAAGAATATCCTTAAGTACCTGAAAAGGACTAAGGAAATGTTTCTTGTTTATGAAGGTGATCAAGAGCTCGTCGTAAAGGGTTACGTCAATGCAAGCTTTGACACTGATCCGGATGACTCTAAGTCGCAAACCGGATACATATTTATTCTCAACGGGGGAGCGGTAAGCTGGTGCAGTTCCAAGCAAAGCATGGTAGCCGATTCTACATGCGAATCAGAGTACATCGCAACCTCGGAGGCAGCGAAGGAAGGTGTCTGGATGAAGCAGTTCATGACAGATCTTGGAGTGGTGTCTAGTGCACTGAATCCAATGACTCTGTTCTGTGACAACACTGGTGCCATTGCTCTGGCCAAGGAACCAAGGTTTCACAAGAGGACCAGAAACATAAAGCATCGCTTCAATTCCATCCGCGATTACATCGAGGAGAAGGACATAAATATTTGCAAAGTCCACACGGATCTGAATGTTGCAAACCCATTGACTAAACCTCTTCCAAGGGCTAAACATGATCAACACCAGAACGGCATGGGTGTTCGATTCATTACAATGTAAATCCCATAGTGATGTGAACTAGATTATTGACTCTAGTGCAAGTGGGATATTGTTAGAAATATGCCCTAGAGGCAATAAATAAAGTGTTTATTATTATATTTCCTTGTTCTTGATAATTGTTTATTATCCATGCTATACTTGAATTGATTGGAAACACATTGCATGTGTGGGTATATAGACAACACTTTGTCCCTAGTGTGCCTCTAGTAAACTAGCTCATTGATCAAAGATGGTCAAGGTTTCCTAGCGACATGAGATGTCATTTGATAACGGGATCACATCATTAGGAGAATGATGGGGTGGACAAGACCCAAACTATAAACGTAGCATATGATCGTGTCAGTTTATTGCTACAGTTTTCTGCATGTCAAGTATATATTCCTATGACCATGAGATCATGCAACTCACTGACACCGGAGGAGTGCCTTGTGTGTATCAAACACCGCAACGTAACTGGGTGACTATAAAGGTGCTCTACAGGTATCTCCGAGGGTGTTTGCTGGGTTGGCATGGATCAACACTGTGATTTGTTACTCCGTGTGACGGAGAGGTATCTCAGGGCCCACTCGGTAATACAACATCACAATAAGCCTTGCAAGCAATGTGACTAAGTGTTAGCCACGGGATCTTGTATTACGGAACGAGTAAAGAGACTTCCCGGTAACGAGGTTGAACTAGGTATGGAGATACCGACGATCGAATCTTGGGAAAGTAACATACCGAAGAACAAAGGGAACATCATACGGGATTAACTGAATCCTCGACATAGAGGTTCGACCGATAAAGATCTTCGTAGAATATGTAGGAATAAATATGGGCATCCAGGTCCCGCTATTGGTTATTGACCGTAGAGGTGTCTCGGTCATGTCTACATAGTTCTCGAACCCGCAGGGTCTGCACACTTAAGGTTCGGTGACGTCTTGGTAGTATAGAGTTATGTATGGTGGTGACCGAAGGTTGTTTGGAGTCCCGGATGAGATCCCTAATGTCATGAGGAGCTGCGAAATGGTCCGGAGGTAAAATTTGATATATAGGAAAGTGGTGTTTGAACTCCGGAAAAGTTTCGGGCATTTTCGGCAGTGTACCGAGAGTGATGAATGGGTTCCGGGGACCACCAAGTGGGGCCCACATACCCCAAGGGGGCACATGGGCCTTAGAGGTGGTGCACCAGCCCTTGGTGGCTGGGCATCCAGCCCAAAAGGCCCTATGCGCATAGAGAAGGAGGAAGAGTAGGGGCCAAGTAAGGAAAGGAGTCCTACTAGGAGTCCACCTCCCTTGTGGGAGGTGGACTCCTCCCCTCTTGCCTTCAGCCGAAGCCCTCCTTGTAGGAGGGGTAAGGCTGCCTCCTCTCCCCTCCCTCCTATATATACTAGAGGATTTTGAGGGCAGGCCTAACCCTAATTGCCACGTGCTGCCCTCTTCTTCCTCTAGATCATTTTCTCCTCTAGATCGGTTTTCAGCGGTGCTTAGGCGAAGCCCTGATGGAATTGCTCCACCACCATCGCCCCAACGCCGTCACGCTGCTGGAGAACTCGTCAACCTCTCCGCTCCCTCTTGCTGTATCAAGAAGGCGGAGATCTTCATCGAGTTGCACGTGTGCTAAATGCGAAGGTGTTGTCCGTTTGGTACTTGATCGGGAGTTCGTGGGACGGCTTGCGATTTGGATCGCGGAGACGTACCACTACATCAACTGCGTTCTTTAATGCTTCCGCTTAGCGATCTACAAGGGTACGAAGATCCAATCTCTCCTCTCATAGATGCTCATCTCCTAGATTGATCTTGGTGAAGCATAGGAATTTTTTTGTTTCCCATGCAACTTTCCCCAACATGTATTAGTTAGCTCCTATTCTGATGCATAGCCTGTTTTTGATGAACCGTTACTATACCTGCAATCATACCAACTGCTTAGTATAGGTTGGTTAGTGAATCCCCAGTGAACCCTTAGTCCCAGTTGCCCCTGCTTCTTCATAGACGACCCAACGATTTGACGACTCGAAGACTCGGTCAACTGACCGACAAGCCAGGCCCCTCACATCACCGCACTCGCCCTTAGTTGTACGACTCTGCAGTGCTACTATAGAGTACCAAGGGTGACACCTCGTGAAGTACTCATGATGCTAGCCCTGTAGTGCAGCTAGTCGGTCGTGGTTATCAAGGGTGATTCCTCCTTCACCATTCCCGACGATGTCTTTGTCATGAAACCCCTCAAGTATGGGTCCCTCGAGGGTGATTCCTCTAAAGTCCACCTTGACGGTTACATCGAGCGGGGACCATTAAGGGTGATTCCTCAGTTCCCGTCTTGATGTTTCATACACACAGTTACTATGACCTGGTTACAAAACATGTTGGTGATGGGTCGGCCCTGAGGGGTACCCACGGTTTGATGATGATGAAGCGTGGACGGGCAGGAGAGGCCCTTGCCACACATCCTCGAGACGGGGCGACGGGACAGCATGTTATGGGTTGCGCTTGCCCCGCATTAACTAAATACTAATGGGTTGGGTACTTGATGTGAGTTAGGTCGTTGGCCTTAATACGCACTAACCTTCACGTGGGAGAAGTTATGGGTACTCAGCATCGTTGTATCAGTCGAAGCTCTTCGGACGTCAGCAATGGAGTGGCGCGCTTGAGTGGTCCGCAATGGCATCGCGCTTGTTATAAGGGGTGCTAGGACTGACGTCGATCGCTTTCGCATCGTGCGGGAGTGCAAAGGGCGATTGGCCCATGACCCCTGCGCGCATAGGATTTAGACTGGCGGGTTGGCCTCTTCATTGAGTCTAGGTGGGGCGACAACGTTTTTGATATCCCGAGGCCGGGCATGACCCAGAAAAGTGTGTCTGGCCGGAGGTGATTCAAGTATGCGGGGAATATGTGGTGCACCCCTGCAGGGATGATTAATCTATTCGAATAGCCGTGTCCACGGTAACAAGACGATTTGGAGTTGTACCTTGACCTTATACAACTACAATTGTGACTCTAAATTGAAATGTGGCTCCGGGATTGCTTCCTCGTAGGGAGTCGAGGAAGAATCTCTGGGCGTGGTTACTTAATAAAATTGCTACAATAAAATATTGCTATATTTGAGTTACCAGTCTACTCTCTTCTAATGCTGCAAGATGCTGAAGATGCTAGTCTTCGATAGGACTAGGCCTTTCCCTCATTCTTGCTTTCTGCAGTCAGTCCAGATATAACCCCACCCCTTGATAATGATGCATACTTCGCATAGTTCTGATGTCACTCTTGTGAGTACTTTGGATGAGTACTCACTACTAATTTTCTTTTCACTTTTCCCCCTCAATACGATTCTGCGTTCAGATGATGGAGCCCAGGAGATGGAGTACGCCGGAGAAGACTACTACACCACCACTGGAGCCTACTACTACGTGGAGGCGGACCCCAACCAGCAGTAGGATAGGAGGTTCCCAGACAGGAGGCCTCGCCTCTTTCGATCCGTTGTTATGTTTGTGCTAGCCTTCTTAAGGCAAAACTTGTTTAACTTATGTCTGTACTCAGATATTATTTGCTTCCGCTGACTCGTGCTTGTCGAGCTTTGCATTCGAGCCCTCGAGGCCCCTATCTTGTAATATGAAGTTGTATGACTTTAATTTGTGTCTAGAGTTGTGTTGTGATATTGACGAGTGAGTCCCTAATCTTGGTCGTACGCATTGCGTATGTTTAGCGTACGGACGAAATTGGGGGCGTCACAACATGCTACCCAACATGTAATATTTTCCATGTATGCTCATTGAGAAACGATGAATTAAAAAACATTAACATAGCAATACTTATAATAATAAGCAACAAAATCATCAATCTTTCAAAGTATACGATCCTCAAAGAATCTTTACCCCTGTTCATCTTATTATATTATCAAGGCATGGATCCATCTTCACCACATTAATACAAATGTTAAGCACCATGGTGTCCAAGTCAGGCAATTTGATCATACCTTTTCAATATGCATCAACTTTTTATTCTTCCCGCAATAGATGAGCGTGAACCATGGACATAGCATATGGGTGGAATAGAATACGATGGTAGATATCAAGGGGGTACAATATGGAGAAGATAATCTCACATCAACTAGGCGTACCAACGGGCTATGGAGATGCCCATTGATAGATGTCAATGCAAGGAGTAGGGATTGCCATGCAAATGATGCACTAGAGCTATAAGTGTATGAAAGCTCAATTGAAGCTAAGTGTGGGTGTGCATCCATCTTGCCTTCTCATGATGACCTCGAGCATTTGAGGAAGCTCGTCATCAGAATATACAAGCCAAGTTTATAATAGTGAAAAAGTGATTCCCACTAGCATACGTAAATGTCATAACATGAGACTCTCTCTGTATGAAAACAATGTGCCACTATGAGGCACAATTGTGGTAAAGTATAGTAGCAAAGTCCCTTCTCTCTTTTTCTCTCATTTTTTCTTTTTTTTCATTTTTTGAGTGGTGGGCTCATTTGGCCTCCCTCATTTTTTATTTCATCACTGGGACAATGCTCTAATAATGATGATCATCACACTTTTATTTACTTACAACTCAATATGAAAACTCGATATGAAGAACTAAGGAACAATATGACTCAATATGAATGCCTCTGGTAGTGTACCAAGATGTGAAATGATCTAGCGTGACATTTACAAAATACAATGAACGGTGGCTTTTCCACAAATACTACGTCGGCTCTATATGATCATGCAAAGCAATATGATGATGAACGAACTAGTCATATGATGTGATGATGGAATTTGCATGGCAATATATCTCGAAATGGCTATGGAAATACCATAATAGGTGGGTATGGTGGCTGTTTTGAGGAATATATAATGAGGCTTATGTGTGACATCGCATATCATGTCATGGGGTTTGGATGCACCGACAAAGGTTGCACCGATCCTCGAAGTGAGAATGGGCAAGGCACGGTACCGAAGAGGCTAGCAAAATATGAGGAGGTGAGATTGCCTATGTCCATGGTTTCACAAAGTAATACAGAATTCATATAATTATTGCAAAAATTATTAGTTTTATCATAAATTGAGGTACTACTCACATGCCCCGAGGGAGGAGGTTGGTAGGAGTTAACCATCGCGCACCTCCGCCCCGAAACAACACTAGGATTTTAATGAGGAATATAAATGCTCATGCATCCTCACCATGCCTTTTTAATTTTTAGACAAACAAGAAGTTAACACCGACACTTCTATGAATCAACAATTTTTCACTCATACCTTTTCATACTACCACATCAATATCATTAACCCATAATTTCTCTTTTATGTGCTACATGATGGTTTTGATTATCACTCATTGAATACCTATTATTTTTGGAATAGTCTTATAACCCATGCAAATTAACACCACTAATTATTAAATCTCAAACAAATATAAGTCAAGAACAAGAGTGCAATTATTTCTATAAAGTCTGTACGCCATCGTGCTCGAAAAGATATAAGTGAAGTACTAGAGCAACTTCTAAGCTCAAAAGTTATAAGTGAAGCACATAGAGTATTCTAGCAAATTATGTTAAAAGTATGTCTATCTCAAATAGTTATGTCCAATAAACGATTATCATGGCAAACTTAAAGTAAAAGCAAACAAAATCAAATGACGCTCCAAGCAAAACTTATATCACATGACGAATAAAAATATAGCTCCAAGTGTCATACCGATGGATTGAGACAAAAGAGGGGATGCCTTCCAGGGCATCCCCAAGCTTAGATGCTTGATTATTCCTAGAATATTACCTTGGGGTTCCTTGTCCATACCCAAGCTTATTATCTTTCCATTACTAATTCCATTATCCATCATGATAACACCAAAAACTTGAAAACTTCAATCACACAAAACTCAACGAAACCTCGTGAGATCCGTTAGTATAAGCAACATATCAAATACTTTAGGTAATGTTATAAATTAATTATTATTTCATTATTTCATAATAAGTACTGTATTCTAACATCTCCATTTCTTATACCCATGATACAATCCATAGCATCATCAAAACAAGCAAACTATGAAAGCAAAAACATAATGTGTCTAAAACAGAGCAATCTGTAATGATCTGTAGAGATCCTACACTTATGTAACTCTAAAAATTCTAAAATATTAGTAAAGGCTGAATAATTTGTATAAAAATACTATGTAGAAATTTCAAATCAAAAGACGTTCTAGTAAAATTAGAGAAATTCTGCATTGGACGCTAAAGTTTCTATTTTTGCACTGTATCAATTCTACTCATCTTGTGAGTCATCCCAAAGGATTTACTTGACACAAACACTAATTAAAACATAAAAAAACAATAATTACAGAGGCAATAATCATTTTAAAATATCAATACATAAATTTAAAAGCAAAAATAAAGATAACTATTGGGTTGCCTCCCAACAAGCGATATTGTTTTATGCTCCTAGCTAGGCATAATGCATAGTTTCAAGTGTTGTCATCTTTGACACTCGACCCATAAGTAGCTTTTATAATTGATTAATATGGTGGTTTAATTCTCTTCCTAGGGAAGTTTCATCCCTTTCTTTAATGGAAATTGGAACCTTATGTTTCCCTCTTTCATATCAATGATTGCACCCATAGTTCGTAAGAAAGGTCTTCCAAGTATTATTGGACAAGTAGGATTACAATCAATATCAAGAACAATGAAATGTATAGGCACATAATTATTATTTGTAATAATAATAACATCATTAATTCTACCTAAAGGTTTCTTGATGGTAGAATCCGCAAGATGCAAGTTTAGGGAGCATTCTTGTATATTGGTGAGACCAAGCACATCACAAAGAGATTTAGGTATAGTTGAAACACTAGAACTAAGGTCACACAAAGCATTTCATTCATATTTATTTATCTTTATTTTTATAGTAGGTTCCCACTCATCATGAAATTTTCTACTAATAGAAACTTCAAGTTTAAGTTTCTCATCGCAAGCATTTATCATGGCTTCCACTATATGGTTAGTGAAAGCCTTGTTTTGTTCGTAAACATTGGGTGAGCTAATAATGGTTTGTATCAAGGAAATACATTCTATCAAAGATCAACTTGCATAATTAAAGTACTTGTAATCCAAGATAGTGGGCATATCACTATTTAAAGTTTTGACCTCTCCAAACCCACTTTTTCAGTTTTAGCATCAAAATCATCACCCTCCAAGCAAGCGGGACGCTCACTAACTAAAGTTGACTCATATCTAGACCCTTTGTCATTTATATTCAGAGAGGTAAAACAATATTCAGTAGGAGAAGTACCAATCATTTTAAGATCTTCATCGTTATTCTGGTAAAAACCAGGTGGAAGAGCTTTTTCTAAGAATTCCCGCTTAGCTTTCAACTTAGCAGTCCTCTCCTTACTTTAATTAATATATATATTTGGTAGATTTAATAGTATCATTAAAATCATGCTTAGGTGGTAAAGCTTTACTTTTAAGAGTTTCTACAACAAGAGCAATTATATCCATGTTTTTAGCCAAAGTATCAATTCTATGCAAATTTTCTTCTACCATAGTATTTTATAGAACTAATAAATTCTTTAATTGTGTTCTCAAGATAAGAGGGTATCCTATTAGAATCTGTAGAAGAATTTCCATAAGAATTACCATAGTCGTTCCATAGTTGTTAGAGGAATTACAAGGATACGACCTAACATTGAAATTTCGTCTATAAGCATTGTTGTTGAAATTTTTTCATGAGATAAAGTTCACATCAATCATTATTTTGATTAATCAAAGTAGACAAGGGCATATCATTGGTATCAGCATGAGTATTTTTGCTAGCAACCATATTCATAAGAGCATCCACTTTTTCACTCAAAGTAGCGATTTCGTCAACAGAATTTACCTTCTTACCAGTTGGAGCTCTCTCGGCAAGCCATTGAGAATAATTTTTCATGATGTTGTACAGAAGGCCTCACCTAAGGTCACATCTATAAAGGTACCAACTGCAACAGAATCTAGAAGATTTCTAGACACAAAGTTTAGTCCAACATAGAAGTTTTGGATAATCATCCACAAGTTTAACCCATGAGTAGGACAATTTCTAATAATTAAATTTATCCTCTCACAAGCTTGTGCAACATGTTCATGTTGTTTAAAATTCATTATTTGATTTCTAAGGGAGATGATCTTAGCAGGAGGAAAATACTTGGCAATAAATTCATCTTTACACTTATCCCATGTTCCAATACTATTACGTGGTAAAGATGAAAACCAAGCCTTAGCTTTATCTCTTAGTGAAAAAGGAGATAATTTTAATTTCACAACATCACTATCCATGTCCTTTTTCTTTTGCATATCACAAACTTCAACAAAAGTATTAAGATGAGAAGCGGGATCCTCATTAGGACTTCCCAAAAATTGATCTTTTATCACAAGATTTAGCAATGCAACATTAATATCAAAATCATCCGCACTAGTGGCGGGTGGTATAGGAGTACTAATAAAGTCATTGTTATTAGTATTTGAGAAATCACCCAACTTGGTAGTGTCTTCAGACATGATGACTAAACAAGCAAAGTAACAAGCATGACAAGTAAACTAGCAAGCAAAAGAGTAACTAGTACTAGCAAAGATACATATTTTTGATTTTTGATTTTTATGAGACAAGCTAAATATAACAGCAAATAAAAAGAAGAACAAGTGAATGATAATTTTTTGAAGTTACTTGATAGTTGGTGATGATATTCCCCGACAATGGCGCCCGAAATCATTCTTGATACTTGTGATCTGCGTTGAGTTTTCCGTGAAGAGGAACGGGTAATTGCAGCACAATATGGGTAAGTATTTCCCTCAGTTATGAAACCAAGGTTTATCGAACCAATATGAATATCAATCCACAACCATCTTCAGCGGCTGCACACAAAAGAGCAAACAACTTGCACCCAACGCGGGGCAAGAGGGTTGTCAATACCCTTGATCTCGTTTTTGCAAGCAAGTGAAGTGTGTAGATGATAGTAGATAATTGTAAATTGGAAAATAAAATAAAATTTAAATAAGAACAAAAAGGAATTGATAAGTTTGTAAATATATAAGTGAATAGACCCGAGGGCCATAGTTTTCTCTAGCAGCATCTCTTGTGAAAATAAGCATACGTGGGTAAACAAATTATTGTTGGGCAATTGATCGAAAAGCGGATAGTTATGTGATGTTCATGGCAATGATCATGTGTATATAGGCATCACGTCCAAGACAAATAGGATGACTCCTGCCTGCACCTATTACTATTACTCCACTTCAAGAGCGCTTCTATGCTTCCCTCTCTAAGTATTAAGTTCATGACAAACAGAGTAATGCATGGAGAACGATGCCATGATGTAGACAAAATAAACTCAAGCAATATGAATAAACCCCATCGTTTTATCCTTAGTGGAAACAACACAAAGATGCAACTTGTCCCCTTCTGTCATTAGGATATAGAAACTCGTCAGGTTGAACCCACTACAACGCACCTCTCTCACCGAAGAAAGATCAATCTACTTGGCCAAAGCAAATCAATAGATCAGAGAGAATTATTAAGATATAATGATCATGCAATTAAGAATCATAATAATTTCAGAGAAGACTCAAATGTATTTCATGAATAATCTGAACATAAACCCACAATTCATCGGATCCCAACAAATGCACTTCACAAAAGAGTTACATTGGATGGATCAAAGCGAAGATGCGATGACCATTATATTTAAGATCAAGATCAAGATCAAGATTAAGAGAGAGAGAGAGAGAGAGAGAACCATCTAGGTATTAACTATAGACCCGTAGGTTTGTGGTGAACTACTCACACATCATCACGAGGGCAACAAGGTTGATGAAGAGGCCCTCCATGATCGACCCCCCCTCCGACAGGGTGCCAGAACGGAGCTCCAGATGAGATTGCAGCGAAACAGAGACTTGCGGCGGCGAAAAAAGTTTTTTGGGATGCCCTGTAGGGATTTTAGAATATACGTAGATTTATAGGCCAAAGAACGGGGTCGACATAAAACCTTAGGGAGGCACAAGCCATCTGGGCGCGGCCACCCCCCTAGTTGCGCCCTGTTGGCTTGTGGCTCCCTCATGCGTCCTCGGGTCTTCTCTCGAAGCTTCCAAGTCTTCTTTTGGTTCAGAAAAAATCATAAAAAAGTTTCGGGGCAATTGGACTTCGTTTGGTACTATAAACCTGAAAAGTAAAAAACACGTGGAAAACAACAACTCGCATTGGGCATTGGTGTGACAGCCCAAGTGTTGTCCCTAACTTATTTGGCATGTATCCCCATGTATCAACCTTGTGTCATGAGCTATGTATGCATTGCACCTTGTCATCCATGTGTGGTTTGCATTCTTGCATCATTCCTTCATGCATCATCTCCATTCATCTTGCCATGTTGGGTTTCATGTGCCTTTGTATTATGTGGTGGTTGTGAGTAGGTCTTGTGGGTGTTGGTGCTTGAGTGTGGTTGGAGTCATGTATGCACCTCTTCTTCTTCCCCTCTCAAATTCCTTCTCAACATCCCCTGTCTAATACCCCTCTCTTCTTTTAATTTTATGATCAGAACTAAGTTTTTTCTAAAATTGTTTAAAAATGTTCAAGAGGTATCCCTATTCATTTTAATAATTTAGGGAGTGCTCCTTTTGTTGCTTGGGGTGTGTTTGTATCTGTGTTTTAATAAAACAGGGGCTGCTATTTTCAATAATGATAAAAATTACTTGTCCAATAAATCAACCTGACATTTTGTTTAATCAGAGCATGTTTTTACCTCCTCAAAAGTATTTTTGTTTTCTCTAAAACCTTTCAACATGCTCTGGGGATTTATTTAGTGTGGTTGGTTTTATATAAAATGGAAAATCCCCCCTTTTCCTGTTTTGGCTGAGAAAGAGAGAGAGGCAGGTGGGCCTTGTCTCTCCTGCGGCCCAGCCCGCAGTGGACAGACGTCCACCTGCTCCCGTCGCCTGTGCCGTCAGTCTTCAGAGAGAAGAGCGTGTCGCAATCGCCTTTTCCATCGTCGTTGCCGTCTGCTCCATCGCCTTTATAGCACCCTCGGCGTGCGTGCCATCCACCCCTAGGGTTCCACTCCCTCCTCACGCCGCCGCCCCCCTCCTCTCCTCCTCTCCTGTCCTTGGCAAGGTGAAGTTTAGAGGGTTCAGAGTGTGTCTGCGGTGAGGTTCAGAGGTGTGCTCGCCGCCGCGGGAGCTTCTTCGGCGAGCCTCTCGAGCCGGAGGCCGTCGGGATCGTGTCGCCGTCGCCGTATTCCCCCTCGACGTCCTCTGCATCCCCGAGGGACTCCAAGGCCGCGCCCTGCTTCTTCTTCCTCCCCTCCGGCCGAGCTCCTCCGTCGCGTCAATTCCCCGTCGATGCGCGTCCTCGAGCTCGATTGGCTGTGCAATCAGCTTCTGGTGAGCTCCCCATCCCTCCTCGCCAGATCTTGAGCTTGCTAGCTATGTGTAGGTGTGTGTTCATGCTAGGAGCGTTCCGTCGCCGTCGGACCTCGTCTCCGACGAGTGCACCGTCGAGCTGATGCATCCGGGCGTGGCGTGCGGGTTCCTACTCTCGTAGAGTTTCCATTTTCGCTCCGCCCCGTCCAATTTAGTGTTTGGGTCGCCGTCGTGAGTGCCGTGTGCAGTCGCCGCCACGTTGGTCTGTCATCATTGCCGGTGGCATTCTTGCCGGTGTTGGGTGCCTGTGAGTGTGTGCGTGCGGGCGGGCGGTTGCAGTCAGCCCAGCCAGGGCCTTCGCCGCGCTTATGGTCATCGGAGTCGGCCGTTTGGTCCTCGCCGATGCTCTACCACCGTGCGATGTTGTATCTTCAGTTTCGTCAGGTTGCGCTGCGTGTGTGTGTATTAGTTGGGCATAGGCCTCCATCTGTTGTCGATCGAGCGCGTAGCAGAGTGGTTGGATTCGATTGGGGTGACCTTCAGGTCCTGGGTTCGAGCCGAGGCTCCCCCTTTTTTTGTTTTATTTTTTTCCTTGTCTCTTTTGTTTTATTGCTTGCAATATATTTATGTATGTGTAGATCCATTCTAGGGTTGTTGTTTTTCTCTTTTCTTCCTTTCAGGTGTAGATATGTGCATGTGTGTGTGTGTTATGCATACATGTATATGTGTAGTGTAGGTGGTTTGTGTGGTGTGTGTGCATGTGAGCATGCACATATGCAAGTGCATATGTGTGTGTGCTAGAATGTGTATGTGTATACACATACATGTGTATATGCATATGTTGTGGTAGTGTGGGTGTACCTATATGATATGTATGTGTGTAGTTGTAGTGTTTGTGTGTGTGTAGATGTAGGTGCATGTGTTCATGCACTTATGCATGTATATGCATGGGAGGTGGATGTGTGTGTGTGCTTATGCATACATAGACTTGTGCTAGTGTTGTGTGTGTGGTGTGGTGCACTATGCTAGTGCTTGCCCTTGTATGCTTGGTGTGTGTGCAACTCTTGTGTGTATGTATGTTGTTGAGAGTGTGTGTGTGTGTGTGATCATCTACATATGCACCTGCATATATGCAATGGGTATATATGTATGTATATGTGGTGGATGACCACCCACACACATGAGTTGTGTCATGAGTGAAGTGCCTTGTGCACTTGTGTGTGTGCGTGTGGGGACTAGTGGTTTCCCCACTTGATATACCCCTTGGTGTATACATCTTATTTGTGCCTTGATATTACACTTGGACATATGAGTATGACCCATGGTTTTGGGGTAGGAAGAGCCAATGAACTCATTGGGGCTCTCAGATTCCACTTTTGAGCTGGTTCATATATCTGTCATTTTAGCTGAGATGCCATTTTGTTATTTTACAGGATTTAATCCATGCTTGCTTTGGGATATGTGTCAACTAGGAAGTGCTAGTATTTTGTACCTAGTATGCCATGGTATTTTTGCTTAACATGAGAATCACCCATATAAGTGGGAAACAGGTTGTTAAGTTGCCTACTTGATGTTTTGTTTCAGCATGCTTCAAAACTGCGAAGTCTGGGAATCTGCTGTTATTTTTATGCCATGAAGAGTGGGTTGCACCTAGATATATGTTTGGAATTTGCTCATGCTCAGTGCTAGCTAATTGTAGTAAATGTTGCCTTCTACCATCCTGATAATTTTCAGGCCAATAGGAGCTCTCTAGCATATTTAACTACTGTTGTCAACTTGCTACTTTATAATCGCAGATTCCAGAAAACTGGAATTTTCACAAAGTCCCAGAAAACTGTTTCATCATGTCAACTTGATTGCTTCATGCTTATTGATGTGTGCCTTCTTTGTTGATTGTGTAGTTGGATAAGTTGATGTGTGTGTTGAGTAGATTCTGTCAATCTCTTGTTTGTGGCTGTAGGGTTCCTGTAGCTCAAGTTGTGAGCTGTGTAAGTTGCTATGTTGTTTTTTGTGGCAGATTGGTGTTTTATTGTTTTGTGACTTGTGGGAGGTATGCTCCAGGGAATTGATTGATTCTTGAGGCTATTGTGATTGGTTTTTCATCACCTATCCAGTGGCTACCTTGTAATGCCAAGAATTAGCCCAGATCTTGGGTGACTTGTGTTTTGCCTCCGTACCTTGTCGAGAGCGTATCATGAGAACCGTAGCTCCGTTTCTTGCGATATTTATATGCATTTCTATAGATTTTGCATGATGCATCCATATTTTCCATGATCATGCATGTTTAAATAACTTAACATGAGGTTCTGTCCAGATTCATTAATAAACAAACTTTGCATGTGAAACATGACTAGTTTTGGATGGCCATGTTTAACTCTTCATAAATGAATCCTGCATCATCTTAGTTGTGCATTGCACCTTGGTTGGATGTTTATTGTTGCTGTTTCTCTTGGGTAGATGTGAGTGTTGATACTGAGTACGAGGATCCAGGAGAGTACCACTACGAGGTTCCCGCTACTTGTTCCGCTGAAGAACCAACATGCAAGATGATCGTACCCGGATCCCGATATTATTTTTGCTTGCTAGTTTCTCGCTCTTATCGTTACAATTGTACTACCTACCACTTGATATCAGCCTCCTAATTACCATGATAGCCTCTAACCTCCACATCCTAGCAAACCTTTGATTGGCTAAGTTACCGCTGCTCAGCCCCTCTTATAGCATTCTTAGTTGCAGGTGCAGGTTGTTCCATGTGATAACATGGGTTTGGATATCACAATATCATCTATTATTTAATTAATGCACATATATATCTTGGTATTGGTGGAAGGCTTGGCCTTTTGCTAAGTGATTTGTTCCGCTGTTACCGCCATTAGTTCCTTGTTACCGGTGTTATGTTTTCCATATTTTGCACTCCTAACATGCTCGGGGTTGTTATGGGGACCCCCTTGTTTATTCGGTTGAGATTAAAACTTGTATGGCAAGACCCAACATTGGTACTACATTTGCTTAACAACTTAATAAAATTGCATAGGGTCTTGCAAACCCATGGATAATTAATCAACCCCCGGGCCAGTGCTCCGCATGAGTGTTGGTCTAACCCAGAGCAGCTTACTAACGCCGCCCGGGGCAACTCGGTGATTGGCGTGGTAACCATCGCTCATCCGTCATGTCCTGAGAATGAGATACGCGGCTCTTATCGGGTTCGTCGACACATCGGGAGGTCTTGCTTGATTTGTTTTACCTTTATCGAATGTCTTGCGTGTGGAGTCTGACTTTCTTCGGGTTTACTTGAGGTGTTGGAATTCCTTTGGAATTACCTATGATGATCGCGAGGTCCGCGGTCGAGGCTATTCCCGTGGAGTGTGGTTAATTTGTGATTGATTAGTTGGAGCACCCCTACAGGGTTAAATCTTTCGGAAAGCCGTGCCCGCGGTTATGTGGCAACTTGGATATTTGTTTAACACCCGGTTATAGTTAACTTGAAGTAAACTCTAAATAAAATGCACCAACTGTGTGAGTAACCGTGATCGTCTCTGCTCGTGAACACGGTGGGGTTATGATTGACGTAAGTAAGTGTTCAGGGTCTCTTAGAGATCATTCTAGATTCGATCGTTCATCGTAGGACACTCATATTTATCTTCATGTTGCGTAAGTTAGCCACCATAAATGCTTAGTGCTGCTGCAAACTAAACACTTACCACATCCCAACCTTTTAGCTTGAATAGTCTCGGTACCCGGGCACATGATAGCTGAGTCCTCTGTGGCTCACAGTTTACTACAACACTCCAGGTACAGGTTCAGATGAGTTCGTGCAGGATGACCTTACCCAGCTCCAGTGGGAATATGATGAGGAAAGAGGCAAGATGTATGTGACGTATCCGGATGAGTAGAGGACCTGGTCGTGATCTTTGGGATAGCTTGATAGTATCGTTTGCAATTGTTTTATCGTTTGATTTCGTCCGTAGTCGGACCCTGTGTTGAACTTCATGATATGAACTTGAGTGACATTGTAAGTTAGCATGTGGCAAGCGTAAGCCAATCTTGTATACTCATCTCTTTCAGTACTGTATATTGTGATGATACTATTCTTGCTAACGGCAAGATGCGCATCTATCCCTTGCGAGGCCCTCGTGTCTTAAAATGGATAGGTGCGCATCTTGGGCGTGACAAGTTGGTATTCAGAGCCATACGACCATAGGAGTCTTTACTTGTTCGAACTTGGCCGAGTCGTGTCTAGTAAAAACTATTTTGAGTCTAGTTATATCAGAGAGTAGGATTCTTTTTACTCCTCTTCTATGCTCTGGTGAGGTTTCCGACTTAGGAATTTTGTTTCTACTCCTCTTCTCGCTTAAAAAAATTTAGGATCACGCGGGTATTTTGGAGTCTATATGATACCGATGTGATAGGGTTCTGTCTTGGTGCCTCCTGTCTGACTTGATTTCTTCCGGGGAGTCGAGCTCCAGGGAATGTTGGCACATCGTTATCATTCAGCTTCCTTGATATCTCGGGTCGGAGAGTGTTCGAAATTACTTCAATGCTTATCATGGTGAGATAAGGTCGGAGTCACCCAGTACTGGGGAGGCGTCCGGGGTACCACCATGATTTAGTATCGTTGTGAGTTCGAGGATTCGAGATTAGACGATTTTGCGAAAACATCTTGTTATGTGTTGAAGGATGGATACAGTTGGAGTGTGGGATTGCTAGTTGTGCGAGATATTTTCTCCTTGTATCCCCCACACCGGATTGCATAACCAGAAAGTTTTTGGAAGTTCATAGGTGGGGAATCTTGTAGTCATCTAGGATCATCTTCTTCAGATGTATATGGGCATGTACATTTGTTCCGAGTGCTTAGCTCAATACTTTTGTGTTATTACAAGTGGCTTCTAATTTCTGATGATGTTATCATAAACCGAAGAAGCGTTCAAGGGATTCATATTCTTCTTCTTCTAGCTCTCAGGTGGGTTCCAAGCAGTAGAAGTATTGGGCGCCTAATCCTCTTCCGTTTCGTCCTCCTCAGCAGCAGAAGCAGTTTGGTGGTCGTGGTTCTTCCCACCCACCCAACCCAGGATTCCAGCAGAGAACCCAGGCGTCCAAGGCTGTTCTTGTTCCTCCTCCAGGCAATGTTCATCCGCTTTCTAAGGTGACTTGTCACAAGTGTGGCCAGAAGGGTCACTATGCAAACAAGTGCAACCAGCGACGTCTTCCGCCTCTTCCTCATGTCAAACCTCCAGGCAATGCTATGGTGAAGCATAATCCCAAGTTAGTCAGAGTGAATATGGTGAATGCAGCTGAAGCAGAGCAGTCCAATGATGTGATTATGGGTAATCTCTCAGTTAATGATTTTCCCGCAAAAGTTTTGTTTGATTCTGGTGCATCGCATTCAGTCATTTCCAAGCCTTTTGTCACCATGCATGAGTTTTCAGTGGAGCATTTAGCTAGTCCTTTTCATGTGGTTTCTCTGGGGATGCGCATGAGTTCGCATATGATTGTTCGGGATGCTTCTATCAAGATGGGAAATTATTCTTTTCTGGCTTCTCCTATTGTTCTCGGTAATTCCGATATTGATCTCATTCTGGGCATGGACTTCCTGGCTACGAATAAGGCTCATATTGATTGCAAAGCAAAAGAAGTCAAGCTGACTCATCCTTTAGAAGATGTGATTATTTTCGCGGCTCGCGATGACACAATCCGTCTCTTTGTTCTCAGTGAGAAGGGTGAAATCTCGGCGATTTCTCAAATTCCGGTGGTTTGTGAGTATGAAGATGTCTTTCCAGAAGAATTGCCAGGAATGCCTCCACACCGGCCAGTCGAGTTTGTGATTGATCTCGAGCCCGGAACCGAACCGGTCTGTAAGCGCCCGTATAAACTTGGCCCCGAAGAGCTGAAAGAGTTGAAGAAGCAGCTAGATGAGCAAGAACGTCTGGGTCTGATCAGACCAAGCTCTTCTCCGTGGGGTTGTGGAGTTTTGTTTGTCAAGAAGAAAGATGGCATGGATCGTCTTTGTGTTGACTACCGGCCATTGAACAAGAAGACAATCAGAAACAAATACCCACTTCCCAACATCAATGAGTTGTTTGAGCAACTGAAAGGTGCCAAGGTTTTCTCGAAGCTTGATCTTTGCATGGGTTATCATCAGATTCGCATTCGCGAAGAAGACATTCCTAAGACCGCTTTCAGGATGAGTTTTGGCTCTTATGAGTACACCGTCATGTCGTTTGGTCTTGCTAATGCTCCTCCAACCTTTTCAAGAATGATGAATTTCATTTTCTCTCCTTTCAAGAATGAGTTTGTCTTGGTCTATCTCGATGGTATCCTTGTGTTCTCGGAGACAGAAGAAGAGCATGCAGAGCATCTCCGCCTTGTGCTTGACAAGTTAAGAGAGCATCGGTTCTATGCCAAGTTTTCCAAGTGTGAGTTCTGGCTCAATGAAGTGGTGTACCTCGGGCATGTCATCTCTGCCGAGGGAATTAAAGTGCACCCTGAGAAAGTTGAGGCAATCTTGAAGTGGGAACCTCCTCAAAATGTGAAGCAGCTCCGGAGTTTCCTCAGGCTTGCCAGCTATTGCAGAAGATTCATGGAGAACTTCTCTCAAATTGCTAAGCCTCTGTCCAATCTCCTCCAAAAGAGTGTCAAGTATGTTTGGTCTCCTGAGTGTGATGTGGCGTTCAATACGCTCAAGCAGAGACTGACTTCAGCTCCAGTTCTTGTTCCTCCTGAGCAGTCTAAGCCTTTCCAAGTTTTCTGTGATGCTTCTCTCCAAGGTCTTGGTGGTGTTCTCATGCAAGACAAGAAGATTGTTGCTTATACCTCGCGTCAGTTGAAGCCGGCCGAGAAGAACTACCCCACTCATGATCTTGAGTTCGCAGTTGTGCATGCTCTAATGACTTGGCAGCATTTGTTGTTGGATAGACCGGTTGAGGTGTACACTGATCACAAGAGCTTGAAGTACATTTTCACTCAACCCAATCTCAATCTTCGGCAGTCTCGTTGGGTGGAAATGCTTGAAGACTTCAATCCAAGCATTGAGTATACTCCTGGGAAAGCAAATTTCATTGCAGACGCACTCAGCCATAAGGCGTACTGCAATAGTCTCATCTTGAAGCCTCTTCAACCCGAGCTTTGTGAAGCCTTCCGCAAGTTCAACCTTCAGATGATTCCGCAAGGATTTCTTGTAAATCTCCAAGTCTCTCCGACTCTAGAAGACCAGGTTCGCCAAGCGCGGCTTCTTGACGCTGTGGTGAAGAAAGTGAAGAAAGGTGTGGCCAAGAGCATTCCGAAGTATAAGTGCTTTCGAGTTGATGACAAAGATACCTTGTTCTTTGAGGACCGTCTTGTGGTTCCAAAAGGTGATCTCAGAAAAGTTATCATGGACGAAGCACATAATTCTCTTCTATCCATTCATCCAGGCAGTTCAAAGATGTATCAGGATCTCAAGCAAACCTTCTGGTGGACTCGCATGAAACGTGAAATTGCTCAGTTCGTGAATGAGTGTGATGTTTGCCGCAGAGTGAAGGCGGAGCATCAACATCCAGCAGGTCTTCTGCAGCCTTTGCCTATCCCAGAGTGGAAATTCGATCATGTGGAGATGGATTTCGTGACTAGGTTTTCGAAGTCCAAGAGGGGCAACGACGCCATCTTTGTGGTTATCGACAAGCTGTCAAAAGTTGCTCATTTCCTGCCAGTCAAAGAATCTATCTCGGCAACTCGGCTTGCAGAGTTGTATACATCAAGGATAGTGTCTTTGCATGGTATTCCTCAGCTCATCTCTTCTGACCATGGAAGCCTCTTCACTTCCAAGTTTTGGGAGTCCTTCCAAACTTCTATGGGTACCAAGATCCGTTTCAGCACTGCGTTCCATCCGCAGACAAGTGGTCAAGTTGAGAGAGTCAATCAGATCCTTGAAGATATGCTTAGAGCCTGTGTGATTTCGTTCGGCATGAAGTGGGAAGACTGCCTTCCATATGCTGAATTCTCTTACCACAATAGCTTCCAAGCTAGTTCAGGCAAGGCCCCTTTCGAGATTCTCTACAGCAGAAAGTGTCGTACCTCGCTCAACTAGTCTGAAACCGGTGAGCGTCAGATATTGGGAAATGACATGATCACTGAAGCAGAAGAAATGTGCCATGTCATTCGTGAGAACCTCAAAGAAGCTCAGTCCTGATAGAAGAGTTATTATGATAACAAACATCGGGATGTTTCTTTCCAAGTGGATGATCTAGTCTATCTCAAAGTCTCTCCCATGAAAGGCACTCAGCGGTTTGGAATTAAAGGGAAGCTAGCTCCTCGTTTTGTTGGTCCTTTCAAAGTTGTTTGCAAGAGAGGTGGTCTTGCATATCAACTAGAGCTTCCTCCAAATTTCGCGAACGTGCACGATGTCTTCCATGTTTCTCAGCTCCGGAGGTGCTTCAAGACTCCTGAGCAAACCATTGATCTCCAAGACATCAATCTCCAAGCAGATCTTTCTTATCGTGAGCATCCAGTTGCAATTCTTGAAGAAACTGAGCGTAAGACTTCCAACAAGTCTATCAAGTTCCTCAAGGTGAAGTGGTCTCATCATTCCGACAAAGAAGCTACTTGGGAACGCGAGGACCTTCTCCGTTCCGAATTTCCAGATTTCTTTCGTTCCTAGATCTCGGGTCGAGATCCTCTTGTAGTGTGGGAGAGTTGTGACAGCCCAAGTGCTGTCCCTACCTTATTTGGCATGTATCCCCATGTATGAACCTTGTGTCATGAGCTATGTATGCATTGCACCTTGTCATCCATGTGTGGTTTGCATTCTTGCATCATTCCATCATGCATCATTTCCATTCATCTTGCCATGTTGGGTTTCATGTGCCTTTGTATTATGTGGTGGTTGTGAGTGGGTCTTGTGGGTGTTGGTGCTTGAGTGTGGTTGGAGTCATGTGTGCACCTCTTCTTCTTCCCCTCTCAAATTCCTTCTCAACATCCCCTTTCTCATACCCCTCTCTTCTTTTAATTTTATGATCAGAACTAAGTTGTTTCTAAAATTGTTTAAAAATGTTCAAGAGGTAGCCCTATTCATTTTAATAATTTAGGGAGTGCTCCTTTTGTTGCTTGGGGTGTGTTTGTATCTGTGTTTTAATAAAACAGGGGCTGCTATTTTCAATAATGATAAAAATTACTTGTCCAATAAATCAACCTGACATTTTCTTTAATCAGAGCATGTTTTTACCTCCTCAAAAGTATTTTTGTTTTATCTAAAACCTTTCAACATGCTCTGGGGATTTATTTAGTGTGGCTGGTTTTATATAAAATGGAAAATCCCCCCTTTTCCTGTTTTGGCTGAGAGAGAGAGAGGCAGGTGGGCCTTGTCTCTCTTGCGGCCCAGCCCGCAGTGGGCAGACGTCCACCTACTCCCGTCGCCTGTGCCGTCAGTCTTCAGAGAGAAGAGCGTGTCACCGTCACCTTTTCCGTCACCGTCGCCGTCTGCTCCATCGCCCTTATAGCCCCCTCGGCGTGTGTGACGTCCCCCCTAGGGTTCCTCTCCCTCCTCGTGCCGCCGCCCCCTCCTCTCCTCCTCTCCTGTCCCCGGCAAGGTGAAGTTTAGAGGGTTCGAAGTGTGTGTGCGGTGAGGTTTAGAGGTGTGCTCGCCGTCGCGGGAGCTTCTCCGGCGAGCCTCTTGAGCCGGAGGTCGTCGGGATCGTGTAGCCGTCGCCGTCTTCCTCCTCGACGTCCTCTGCATCCTCGAGGGACGCCAAGGCCGTGCCCTGCTTCTTCTTCCTCCCCTCCGGCCGAGCTCCTCCGCCACATCAATTCCCCGTCGTCACGCATCCTCGAGCTCGATTGGCTGCGCAATCAGCTTCTGGTGAGCTCCCCATCCCTCCTCGCCAGATCCCGAGCTTGCTAGCTATGTGTAGGTGCGTGTTCATGCTAGGAGCGTTCCGCCGCCGTCGGACCTCATCTCCAACGAGTGCACCGTCGAGCTGATGCATCCGGGCGTGGCGTGCGAGTTCCTGCTCTCGTAGAGTTTCCGTTTTCGCTTCGCCCCGTACAATTTAGTGTCTGGGTCGCCGTCGTGAGTGCCGTGTGCAGTCGTCGCCGTGTCGATCTGTCGTCATCGCCGGTGGCGCTCTCGTCGGTGTTGGGTGCCTGTGAGTGTGTGCGCGTGTGCGGTCGGTTGCAGTGAGCCCAGCCAGGGCCTCCGCCGCGCTTATGGTCATCGGAGTCGGCCGTTTGGTCGTCGTCGATGCTCTGTCGCCGTGCGATGTTGTATCTTCAGTTTCGTTAGGTTGCGCTGCGTGTGTGTGTGTGTGTATTAGTTGGGCAAAGGCCTCCCTCTGTTGTCGATCGAGCGCATACCAGAGTGGTTGGATTCGGTTGGGGTGACCTTCAGGTCCTGGGTTCGAGCCTAGGCTCCCCCCTTTTTTGTTGTTTTATTTTTTTCCTTGTCTCTTTTGTTTTATTGCTTGCAATATATGTATGTATGTGTAGATCCATTCCAGGGTTGTTTTTTTCTCTTTTCTTCCTTTCAGGTGTAGATATGTGCATGTGTGTGTGTGTGTGTTATGCATACATGTATATGTGTAGTGTAGGTGGTTTGTGTGGTGTATGTGCATGTGAGCATGCACATATGCAAGTGCATATGTGTGTGTGTGCTAGAATGTGTATGTGTATACACATACATGTGTATATGCATATGTTGTGGTAGTGTGGGTGTACCTATATGATATGTATGTGTGTAGTTGTAGTGTTTGTGTGTGTGTAGATGTAGGTGCATGTGTTCATGCACTTATGCATGTATATGCATGGGAGGTGGATGTGTGTGTGTGCTTATGCAAACATACACTTGTGCTAGTGTTGTGTGTGTGGTGTGGTGCACTATGCTAGTGCTTGCCCTTGTATGCTTGGTGTGTGTGCAACTCTTGTGTGTATGTATGTTGTTGAGAGTGTGTGTGTGATCATCTACATATGCACCTGCATATATGCAATGGGTATATATGTATGTATATGTGGTGGATGACCACCCACACACATGAGTTGTGTCATGAGTGAAGTGCCTTGTGCACTTGTGTGTGTGGGTGTGGGGACTAGTGGTTTCCCCACTTGATATACCCCTTGGTGTATACATCTTATTTGTGCCTTGATATTACACTTGGACATATGAGTATGACCCATGGTTTTGGGGTAGGAAGAGCCAATGAACACATTGGGGCTCTCAGATTCCACTTTTGAGCTGGTTCATATATCTGTCATTTTAGCTGAGATGCCATTTTGTTATTTTTACAGGATTTAATCCATGCTTGCTTTGGGATATGTGCCAACTAGGAAGTGCTAGTATTTTGTACCTAGTATGCCATGGTATTTTTTCTTAACATGAGAATCACCCATATAAGTGGGAAACAAGATGTTAAGTTGCCTACTTGATGTTCTGTTTCAGCATGCTTAAAAACTGCGAAGTCTGGGAATCTGCTATTATTTTTATGCCATGAAGAGTGGGTTGCACCTAGATATATGTTTGGAATTTGCTCATCCTCAGTGCTAGCTAATTGTAGTAGATGTTGCCTTCTACCATCCGGATAATTTTCAGGCCAATAGGAGCTCTCTAGCATATTTAACTACTGCTGTCAACTTGCTACTTTATAATCGCAGATTCCAGAAAACTGGAATTTTCACAAAGTCCCAGAAAACTGTTTCATCATGTCAACTTGATTGCTTCATGCTTATTGATGTGTGCCTCCTTTGCTGATTGTGTAGTTGAATAAGTTGATGTGTGTGTTGAGTAGATTCTGTCAATCTCTTGTTTGTGACTGTAGGGTTCCTGTAGCTCAAGTTGTGAGCTGTGTAAGTTGCTATGTTGCCGTTTGCGGCAGATTGGTGTTTTATTGTTTTGTGACTTGTGGGAGCTATGCTCCATGGAAATGATTGATTCTTGAGGCTATTGTGATTGGTTTTTCATCACCTATCCAGTGGCTACCTTGTAATGCCAAGAATTAGCCCAGGTCTTGGGTGACTTGTGTTTTGCCTCCGTACCTTGTCGAGAGCGTATCGTGAGAACCGTAGCTCCGTTTCTTGCGATCTTTATATGCATTTCTATAGATTTTGCATGATGCATACATATTTTCCATGATCATGCATGTTTAAATAACTTAACATGAGGTTCTGTCCAGATTCATTAATAAACAAACTTTGCATGTGAAACATGACTAGTTTTGGATGGCCATGTTTAACTCTTCATAAATGAATCCTGCATCATCTTAGTTGTGCATTGCACCTTGGTTGGATGTTTATTGTTTCTGTTCCTCTTGGGTAGATGTGAGTGTTGATACTGAGTACGAGGATCCAGGAGAGTTCCACTACGAGGTTCCCGCTACTTGTTCCGCTGAAGAACCAACATGCAAGATGATCGTACCCGGATCCCGATATTATTTTTGCTTGCTAGTTTCTCGCTCTTATCGTTACAATTGTACTACCTACCACTTGATATCAGCCTCCTAATTACCATGACAGCCTCTAACCTCCACATCCTAGCAAACCTTTGATTGGCTAAGTTACCGCTGCTCAGCCCCTCTTATAGCATTCTTAGTTGTAGGTGCAGGTTGTTCCATGTGATAACATGGGTTTGGATATCACAATATTATATGTTATTTAATTAATGCACATATATATCTTGGTATTGGTGGAAGGCTTGGCCTTTTGCTAAGTGATTTGTTTCGCTGTTACCGCCATTAGTTCCTTGTTACCAGTGTTATGTTTTCCATATTTTGCGCTCCTAACATGCTCGGGGTTGTTATGGGGACCCCCTTGTTTATTCGGTTGAGATTAAAACTTGTATGGCAAGACCCAACATTGGTACTACATTTGCTTAACAACTTAATAAAATTGCATAGGGTCTTGCAAACCCGTGGATAATTAATCAACCCCCGGGCCAGTGCTCCGCATGAGTGTTGGTCTAACCCAGAGCAGCTTACTAACGCCGCCCGGGGCAACTCGGTGATTGGCGCGGTAACCTTCGCTCATCCGTCGTGTCCTGAGAATGAGATACGCGGCTCTTATCGGGTTCGTCGACACATCGGGAGGTCTTGCTGGATTTGTTTTACCTTTATCGAATGTCTTGCGTGTGGAGTCTGACTTTCTTCGGGTTTACTTGAGGTGCTGGAATTCCTTTGGAATTACCTATGATGATCGCGAGGTCCACGGTCGAGGCTATTCCCATGGAGTGTGGTTAATTTGTGATGGATTAGTTGGAGCACCCCTACAGGGTTAAATCTTTCGGAAAGCCGTGCCCGCGGTTATGTGGCAACTTGGATATTTGTTTAACACCCGTTTATAGTTAACTTGAAGTAAACTCTAAATAAAATTCACCAACTGTGTGAGTAACCGTTATCCTCTCTGCTCGTGAACACGATCCGAGAGAGAACACGGTGGGGTTATGATTGACATAAGTAAGTGTTCAGGGTCTCTTAGAGATCATTCTAGATTCGATCGTTCATCGTAGGACACTCATATTTATCTTCATGTTGCATAAGTTAGCCACCATAAATGCTTAGTGCTGCTGCAAACTAAACACTTACCACATCCCAACCTTTTAGCTTGAATAGCCTCGGTACCCGGGCACATGATAGCTGAGTCCTCTGTGGCTCACAGTTTACTACAACACTCCAGGTGCAGGTTCAGATGAGTTCGTGCAGGATGACCTTACCCAGCTTCAGTGGGAATATGATGAGGAAAGAGGCAAGATGTACGTGACGTATCCAGATGAGTAGAGGACCTGGTCGTGATCTTTGGGATAGCTTGATAGTATCGTTTGCAACTGTTTTATCGTTTAATTTCATCCGTAGTCGGACCCTGTGTTCAACTTGATGATATGAACTTGAGTGACATTGTAAGTTAGCATGTGGCAAGTGTAAGCCAATCTCTTATACTCATCTCTTTCAGTACTGTATGTTGTGATGATACTATTCTTACTAACGGCAAGATGCGCATCTATCCCTTGCGAGGCCCTCGTGTCTTAAAATGGATAGGCGCGCATCTTGGGCGTGACAATTGGGTCACTAGGTAGGTTAGTGCTCAAAAATAATATAAATTGATAAATAATTACTCAAAAAGTATCCTAGAATGATAATATAATAGCATGGAACAATAAAAAATATAGATACATTGGAGACATATCAATAATGGCTATATATTGATCATGCCATGGATATCGTCATAATTATTTGTTTTTCTTTCAATTTCCCAACACTAATTTGTTTACCCTTTGTCGCTATGTTCATGAGGGAGATGCGTCTGGTGAAAGCTATGGCCGCCAGGTCCATTCAGTTCATATTACTAAAACTCTAAATTACTTGTTGCAATTTATTTACTTTACTTTTATTTTACAATTTGTCTATCTACCGCTATCAGAATTAATTCTTGCAATTAACGAGTACAAGGGGATTGAAAACCCTCTTGCCCATGTTGGCTGCAGGTATTTTTTATGTGTGTGCATGTACTGTGACCGTTTGTTTGCATGATCTCCTATTTGTTCGATAAACCTTGGTTCTTAACTGACAGAAATACTTTCTGCCACTATACGATGTCACCCTTCCTCCTCGAGGAAATCCCAATGTCTGTCACAAGTAGCATACACTCACTCACTGTAATTTCGACTTACGGTGATGGTCGTTCTTCCCCATCTCCTTCTGCTTTACCAAGTTCTCCTATTGTACAAGGTCTTAGAGGAGGAAGTGGGAGAAGGATGACCCACTACGACAATAGTCGGTTCATCCCTCAAGTGGTTGTATATGAGGTGTACACTCACTCAATGTAATTTACGACTGTTGGTGATGGCCGTCTTTCATCTTCTCCTCCCGCTTTCCCAAAGTCTTAGAGGAGGAGAAGAAGAAGTACACCACCCTACGACAACAACCGGCGTCCTCCTATCAGAACAACTCGCATCTCAGTTTGTGGATTAAGAGTCAATATTGTCCACCTGACGGAAAATATAATTAAGTAGGTCATCCATGAAAATTATAGATTTATTGAAAACATCAACATGACCTTTGATAGAAATTGGACATATTGAATGCCAGAAATTTAAGCTAAGCGGAACGTAGTCCATGTTTCCCGAAAACATTGATACTCATTATGATACCTGCATCATAAATAAAATATGGTACTATATGTTGATCCATACACAATACATACTCCTCTAGCACAAGTACAATAATGAGAACAACTATAATCTCCATTAAGAGAGAGATGGGAGGTTTGCTTATTGGGGCGGAGTCGGATGGTGGGCAAGATAACATCGGAGGTGGACAACGAGTTCGGCGGAGACATCGACGACGTTAGAGGCGGAGGAAGGCACAGGCAATGGTCACCGGGAAGTAGTTGAAGGTGACGTTGGCCGGCGAGGCCGATGAACTTCGAGGTGGTGACAGACGATACGGGAGTCAGGGAAGATTTGGTCCACGACGCCGTTCAAGGAGGTGGACCGCAACCTCCCCGGTGGAAGCGGCAGACGACACCATGACACTAGCGACGGCTACGAAGCGAGTGGGAGATAGAGGGAGAAATAGTTGTGTCTGTATGGATAAGACTGATTGGCCACGGGTGGGGGCACGATGGATAAGGTCATGCATAACAGTGATGGGCAATAGATAGCAACTGCCACAACTATATATGCATGATAGGTGGCAGAGTGACCAAATATAGGTGTGGCGGGCGCTTAGCATGACCCGCCACGGCGAACTCTTATAAAATTTGAAACCGATGGGCGCGGGTCACCCAAATATAGTTGTGGTGGTCGCTAGAAAACGCCTGCCACTGATTAGCGAGGCACCAGTGGCGAGTGTCTCTAAGTGCCCGCCGCTGCTACTTTTCACCCATAAAGAAATTAATAAGCATTTAGCAGTGGCGGGTCCTTACTTGGGCCCGCGAGTGTTATGAGGATAGCAGTGGCGAGCGGTTTTTAGCACCTGCCATTGCAATTTTTCAAAAATAGCTATGGCGGGTACCTGTCCGCGCCTGCCACTCATTAGGGGCCACTTATAAGCCTTTTCCTAGTAGCGGCTCTCCCGATTGGAGCAGTAGGAGCATCAGCTCCAGTGTGCGGAGGGAGATATGGAGGGTACATGGGGTCTTCGTTGACCGTTCTACCAGGATTAACAAAACCGGCAAGCCTGGAGATGCGAGTGTTGGGAAACATAGTAGAAAACAAAAAAAAATAGCCCTACGATCACAATCCCATGAGGACTATGAAGATGCATTAGAGGTTTAGATCGATCGCTACCAACTTCAAGTTGCGATGGCAAAAGAGTTGGTGTAGATCGTTGTTGAAGTCCCTCAAACCATTCACGAACGATCCCTCGAATCAAAGACCGTAAAAATAGCAGAGTGAACTAGGACTGAGGATAACCTATCTTTGCTGGGCTAATAGACTGTTTCTAGCTGATGCACGTCGCCGGCTGCTGGACACGAGCATGACTTCTATTGGGTGTTGCGCCGGGTGGGTGGCTTCTAGTCTCCGGCACGCTACTCATCGGCGAGACATAGAGTCAAGTGGGGATCGAGAGCTTTGAGAACCGAGGGAAATCGAGGAGACGGGAGGCCCTGCTGCGAGTCACGGGTAGGCTAGCGTGCAACATGTTGTGTTTGCTATAGTTTTTCTCAAGCCCATCTTCTATTCTCCTATAGTACTAGACCATTGATGGCGCGCGTTGCGGCGCCCATCTATTTTTTGAATAGAATGAAATGAATTTTCATAACTGTATTGTGACACATAGAAATTTCCATACATGCTAAATAAATACATATATTGTTAGTAATTGATAAATGAATACTTAACGGAGAAGGATACATTTGAGACAAGATACATGATAAAAATAGAGGCCTATAACCATCATCGTGTGAATGCGAGATGACAAAATCTAGAGCTATACAACGGATTCAGTGTTTTTGTGATATTTTTAAACATATCTACTAATATATGGTTCAATTTGTATACAAATGCACTAAGAGAAAGTTCTTATCACAATGTAACCTGCAGCTAGACTGCATACGAATCATTTTGGCTCGAATATGTACACATGTTCCCAAGTAATGGACTGTACCTATCCGTTCATGTTTTCCTTTTCACAAATAATGAATGTAACTTCATAGGAAATAACATAAACCCTATGCTGCAGAGTCTGCAAACATGAATAATTCAAAAAAAGAATCAGATAATTAGGCACGTTGCTTATATCGCACAAACATCCAGTGGATCAAGATAATCCAAAGCGATTGATCCGTGGATCAACAACATCTGAACAGAATCGAATTGTTTGATGTATGCAGTACACAAAGACGGCCATGTATGTACTACATCGCACAGACCATCATGTTTAAACCGGATCATTAGTGAGTTTGTATTATCAGTATACCAACCTGCAACAAGACATGGACAAAGTGAAAGGATAATGCATGCGATAAACTATAGAAAATTGAGCAAACCAGAGAGTGGCAACAGACCTCACTAACAGTATATTACCTCGTTGAGAGAATATGCAAGCCAAGCAAAGTTGTGTACTCCTCACAAGCATAACCGTCCATGCAAACAAGACGAAACAACATGAATGAATACTCCAATGACAGACATCACACGAGCCAAACCAAATTTCTGGGAATATGAAAATGTGTAGCTTGCAGGTTCACAGTCGGAGCAAGTAGGAAATGATGATCCTTGCATCAGTAAAAATACAGATGATAAAGAAACCAGCATCAGCTCTGTTTATCAGTCAAACAAGCCTGACTTTAACCTCATATATCAAGCAATCGTAGGGTCGGAGGAAGCCCAGATTGTCTACATGGTGATGGGCAGAATTGTGCGACGGGCCGGCTTGGATGGTGAACATGGTCCCGGCGAGGAAGAGCAGCTCCGCCACAAGTGTAACAACAGTGATATTGTTTACGCTGGCACATTGTCATCCCCGTTACCAACGGAGAGATTTTCCAAGGTTCATGGGAAGATAGGAAGGGGGAGTGGATTGGATGCAACATATATGAAGAGATGGTGGGAGGTGGGAGGTGCGCATTAGCTGCCATGAATGGGTACCGAGAACTGCTGCTTCAGTTTCCACGCTCGCGCATAAGGAATTAAATTTTCACTCAAACTCAGCAGCCGTATTTGATGCTTTCCATCCCTCCCTAACGCATCAACTGCGATAACCAGCATGAATAGGCAGTTTCCCATCGCCTCGCCTCCCTGAGCGCATCACCTAACCGGCCCCGCTTCTCCTGCGTTTGCTGGATCGAGTCATCACCTCCGTTCTCTATCTTGAATCAGCTTTGACCTTCCTCTGCAAATGATAGGCCGATCGATCGAACGTTTTTTTTCTCTCGAGTGGGTTAGCGATCCAACTTTGTTTGGAGGTTCTCCAAATGGGCCTGGAGAAACGGCCCAAGGAACCACAAATCATGTTTTTTCTTCTGTAGTAGAGGCCCTTTAGGACAGCTGGCCCATGTAAGAAGGAACTGCGGTGGTGGGCTGAATTGACAGCACATCTAACGGCTCAGATCGGCCAGGTCAAGTGAATAGACGTCCAAAAACTACCAGGTCATGAGATGGCTTGGTTAAGGTTCAATTTTACTGTCCTAAATACATGCCAATTCAAATTCTCAAGGTCGACACTGGCCCACCCAGTCCACCCTTGAGATCTGTCCCTGAATTTGCAACATAGGGACAATTTAACACATAACTGCTTACACCTATCATCAAGTATCTCGAAAAAAATCTGTCTACACCTAAACCAAAAAGGGGACAATTAACTGCCTGAGAGCATCTCTATCTCTAGCAGATCACGTAAAAACGGTCAAACCTTCATATTTATAATACAAGCTGAAAAAACGTTCCGAATAGATCTGTAAAAGTGCATATCCCGTTTTTTTTGTAGAATCCCCTATATTCAAGCTCCCATCCTTCATATGTGGAGGATTTCAGTTGGTTTTGGAGGATCCCGTAAAACCAGTCAACGCCGGAGCAGGGGCCTCGCGACGTCGTGCATGGACAGCGAGCAGGCAGAGGGGCTCGCCGGCGACGGGCCGGAGCACGTGACGGCCGAAGCGTCGCCGGCGACAAGCCGGAGCATCGTCGGGAAGAAGAAGCGTGAGGAGAAAAAAAGAAAAAAAATGTTTACAGTATGGGTTTACAGGATCAATTCTGCCCGATGCCTCACGATACTGTAATTTCGTTTTAGGGAAGCCTGCATACTGTTTTTTACGGGTGGTGTTTTACGGGATCTACCAGAGATGCCGTGAGCCGTACGCGGATGCTAGAGAGAAGGGATGTTTTAACCTGGGAAAAAAGAAAACATGCGCACGAACCGGCACCGGTCAGCCCATAAAAAGAGCCCACCTCAACTTCGCACGGCCCAGCCTCCATAAAATCGCAACAACACGGTACGATACGACAGAGACCCAACAACCCACGAAGCTTTGCTCGCAGTTGGCATCGTGTCAGTCTCGATTCGCGACTCGCCGTCTCCCTCCTCCGCCAATCTTTCTCCCCTCGCCGCCGTTCGCCGCCCGGCGCCGCTCATGGCCGCGTACCACCTTAGCGCGCAGCTCCACGGCCACGAGGACGATGTAAGCCTCTCCCTCCACACTGCACTATTCGCCCCGCGTGCATCGCCTCAGCTCTCCGCTTTACTTCCCCTGCAAGTATGTACGCGATTCGATCCCACCTGGCCGGCCCCGACGAACCCTAGACGGAGGGTTTGCGGCGGGCGCGACGCCGTCTTGATCTGCTAGTTGGACGCGTTTGCTGGAAGGGCGGCGCGGGTTTGCGTAATTCGACCTAGCTAGCCTGGTTGCCCTCCCGCGGGTTCAGCTTGCCCCCTCCTCCGGTTCAACACCTCCCCACAAGTTTTAGATTTCAATTGCCCGTGCGAATTTAGTTCTTCTCTACGCATGCTCTTGTCACTTCAGTTTCTGTTTGTAACAGTCGATTTACAGGGTTTAGGGGGTGAATGTAGTGTAGAGATAGCCGCCCGCTAGTCATTGCAGGTTGACTTGCTTTTGATATGATATTTGCAGTGGATTTGTGGATCTAGGAATCATCAGTTACTTGGTTTTGCTTGAGTTTTTTTCGGTAGCCTCCTATGTTATGGTCCACCAGAAATTCAACAAATTCTTGTGCTTATTTTAGGAATCTATGCTCATCCAGAATGCCACGTTCTGTTTTTCTAATGATGGATTTGTGGTTCCAATTATAACTTGCATTTAGCATGTAAATACCAAACATAATACAAAACACCCCTTTATGCAAGCCCATGTATATCCTATAGTAAAAGGGGAACATGTTAGTCTTGAAAATAAAAAAAAAGTGCGTGATGTTCAACCGAATTTGGAGATAAAGGCGATCCCCGTGTATTAACCTATTTATTCTGCTCAAACTGTTAAGAGCTTAGGCAAAGGTTATTTTGCATATGTGGAACGCATATCTGCATCACTAAGTAGTTCGAGACTTTGAGCATTGGTATGTATTCGACCAATAAAGTTAGATCCTTGTTATCAAACTCTTTCATAATTGCTACATTTGCTACACATTTGGTTCTTGGCTAACTTGTCCTTGCTCTTTTTTTCAATAATAGGTTCGTGGGATCTGTATCTGTGGTGATGTGGGGGTCGCAACATCGTCAAGAGATAAAACCGTGAGATTTTGGACGCAGCATCCGGAAAAGAAGCACGAATATGTCCTTTCAAAAACACTTGTAGGACATTCAAATTTTGTTGGCCCGATGGTTTGGGCCCCACCTTCTGATCGCTTTCCTGAAGGAGCAATTGTTTCTGGTGGCATGGATACACTAGTATTGCTATGGAATTTGCATACAGGAGAAGTTGTTGGAACAATGAAGGGCCACACCTCACAGGTTACTGGTCTTGCTATCGACGACAACGGTGACATTATATCTTCGTCGATGGATTGGTATGTTTTTTCCCAACCAGTGTAATTCCTGTGCAGAAGGGGAGCCTTGGAGCAGTGGTAAAGCTGCTGCCTTGTGACCATGAGGTCACGGGTTCAAGTCCTGGAAACAGCCTCTTACAGAAATGTAGGGAAAGGCTGCGTACTATAGACCCAAAGTGGTCGGACCCTTCCCCGGACCCTGCGCAAGCGGGAGCTACATGCACCGGGCTGCCCCCTTAGTGTAATTCCTGTGCAGAACTTTCTGTATCGCTTCACCATACATCCTTCTTCATTGCTTGTTTGTGCTGATTTCACCCTGAGGGTCTTTCTTGTATGTATGATGGTAATCACACAACAAATGCAGACAATTTGTTCACAGGGTAGTTGTTTGGCAAATGTAGCGATGTAACATGATTTTAATGTAATAAACATGCATAACTTAAGTACCTTCTTCGGTAATTTATATTTCTTCTATTTGTACAAATGCACATATCGTACTGTTGTTTCTTTCCACACTCCGAGTCCCTGTTAGAAAAAGCTTCCAATGTCTTTAAGGCTGCGGTGTATCCGGTATTTTGGGCATGTACATTTATGAATTGTACTTTATGCTATATTTTTTTGTCAGATGACACAATGGGCTAATAGATTATGAAGTTTCCCCACTGTAGCTGATGGTTTCTTGCTGTACCCTGACACTTGTATTATGCACAGTACTTTAAGAAGGTGGAGAGATGGCAATGCCATAGAGGTTTGGGAAGCGCACAAGGTCGCAGTGCAAACTGTTCTAAAGCTGCCCTCAGGAGAACTATTTACGGGTAGAGCTTCCGCTATGTTTACTCATTTTCTATTTTTACTAGATTCTGTTATTAAATTTCTACATTGGTGCGCTCGTACCTTGTACTGCTAGTGTGATTTATTATTTTCAATGTCTCCTAGTGTTTCCATAACTGAACCGGTATGATTGGCTTCAACATCATATGGCATCATGGTTTACGGAAGTATATTTGGGAGCAATTATGATTTTTGAGCAACTTAGGCTTCAATTGGTTAGTTGGTACTGTCATTTCTGGAAACACTTGTATTGTTCTGTATTGGACACAATAAGTAATTAGCAAACTTCATCTTAGAGATTAAGGAAAATGAGAATGATACTAAAAATCATGAAGATTTTCTGAACTAAATCCAGCACTCAGTGCACTGGGTCACAACAACGACAATCTTATCCCCAATGTTCACGACAGTTTCCCAGCATTCTCAAATTTCTCTCATACAGAAGTCCCTGAATATCTATAACTAAATATGTCAAATGATTGATTAATACTTCACATCTTTCCTCTTTTGTATAGGTTCAAGTGATTCCACTATTAAACTTTGGAAAGGAAGGACTTGTCTGCATACATTCTCTGGGCATGCAGGTTATTTGTTACTCCTGATGTGCACTAGTGCTTTCGACTTTTTTGTGCTCATCTACACATACTTGATGGTTGACAGAATGTTGTTCCATTGCAGACACTGTTCGATGCTTAGCACAGATGCCAGGAATGGGTATACTCTCTGCATCACATGATGGGTGAGTGATTAAAATATCACCTGACTAGTTCCACTTGCTTTTGAACGAAAGGATGGACCAGTACTGTAGAAGCTATTATTAATCTTTCTAAATTGCAAATGAAGATATCATAATTTCTTGTTTAATCTTGGATATTCGTACTAATATCCTGCCAGCGGTTTGCAGAAAAAATGCTCATCTATGTGGCTTTTCATCATTTTCATTACCGTCTTACATTTTTGTGCATCAAATGCATTCTTTCAGTTTACAGCTGCTCTGTTTATACGATCACATATGATATTTTGTTTGGTCGCAGAACTATAAAGTTATGGGCATTAACTGGCCAACCCCTGTTGGAGATGATTGGCCATACCTCTCTTGTATATTCTGTGGATGCACATTCATCTGGTCTAATTGCTAGTGGCAGTGAAGATCGCACAGTCAAAATATGGAAAGGTGATTTATTTTGTATACTTTAGAGAATTCTTGTTCAAATGCAGTGGCACTCTTTTATTGGCTACAATATCTTTATACTTTAATCTAGGTGTGGGCATTTGGTTATTGCTTTTTTTTTGGTACTTCGATTTTCTAAAATTAACAACTGAGTTAGCCTGGAAATTTCTATGAACCGGAAATTGGGTTCACCCCAACTTCGGTTTGCCTTTTGGTTTAAATTGAACCATCATGTTAGCAGGTAATTCAATAGCAGAACAGGGCGTGCATGCTGGCAAATACTCGAATCTCATCAACAGGTCATGATTGAAATCCAAAATCTTGTTGAAGCAGCAATGCAGAGCATACATGATTCCACTTTGCTACTGTCATTGTTGCATGGAGCTGCTGCTCCTCTTTGAATCCATTGAATCTTATCATCGATGGTGACAGACTGACGGGAGTGCTAGTTCGCTAATGGGGCTGCCGAGCGCAGTGTTGTTGGTTGTCTGGATGGACTGCATGCACATTGACTGGTGCTGTGGCGGCTAGGATTGGGCAAAGTGTTTGTAACTTTGTTTCCCCATGGCCCGTCGTGATCGCATTGGTATGAGAGAGCAAGAGATGGGCCTAGGCACCTAGCTGACTTGGTGGAGATCATGCTGGGCTTTAGTTGAGATTTTGATGGACTTGCATTCTGCTAAGCTAGATAAGGATGGTAGCATAGCCCTAGGAAATGGGGCCATAGGAAGAGCCGTTTCCTTTCAGTCCGTTTGGTTAACCTGAACCTAAAAGGCTAAAACCGAACTGACTGATATTAATTCGGTTTTCTATGTGGCAACTTGTTGTATGGACGCCAAGCTGATTTAACATTATATTTCTCTTTTCTCGGTTTCGGTTTGTTTTTCGCTTTTTAATTTTTTATTCCCATCAGTACTTGTACCATCTTTACTGAACAACTCTTTAAACCCTGGGGTTACTATCCATTCCTCTGCTGGTTTGTCTCCCTATGCCTCAGTCTAATATTTCCTCCAAACAAAAAATAGTCCCAGTCTGTGATAGTACTTCCTCTTAAGTGGGATTCTGTTACAGGCAAAAGATTGTAGATACTTTGGCCTCAAACATATTGGGCAGTGGCATATGGAAAAGGTAGTTTGTATTTATAGCACTATAATGGAAACTGTGACAATAAGTAAAGATAGATCTGCTGGTTGTTGTTAAGCATCTGTATTCCTGATACCTCCTTTGGCTAGTCCATGAGCATTGAGCAGTTCCAGTCTTCTTTTCTTCCATATTGAAAATAAGAATCCTGATACCCACACTACCGCCTTCTTTCACACCTGTATCTATGATGTAAACCCGTGCTTGTTCTTGGGCTGCTGATTTGAGTTGTGGTTTAATGGATGCATTTAGGATATATCTGTCTTGTTTTGGGGATAGTATGTTTGTATTCATAATATGCGCCATTTTAGAAACGAAAATTATGTTGGAGGTGCATTACAGGCAGTTTTTTGGTTTGGGTTGTTAGTTCGTAGCAGAATGCATATTTTTCTTCATGTACCTTGTTATATGACTGTCAAGTAATATAATGCAGATGCAATCTGTGTTGAGAGCATTGAACACCCAGGATGTATATGGGATGCTAAATTTTTGGATAATGGAGATGTTGTAACTGCATGCTCTGATGGAGTTGTGAGGATATGGACAACCGACAATAATAGGTTCTGCAGTGATGAGGAACTCGCTGCATATACAGATATTATTTCTCAGTACACACTTAGCAGGTTGGTTCCTGTTGCTTCCTGATTTGTTTTTCATATTTGTGGGGTTTTGACACCTTCTGCTTAAAGGATCAGTTTTGTTATCGGATTACTCTATCATGTAATTATTATGTTAATTTTTTAATAAATATATTTGTTGGCATCATGGGGTTAATCATACATGGACTACTAATTTAATCAAATAATCCTTTTACCTTTTGTGTTCTTTTTCTGCAGAAAGTCTGTTGGTGGACTGAAGTTAATGGATCTACCAGGAGTTGAGGCACTGCAAGTTCAAGGTCATATATCTCATTTTTCTGATACATTACACGGGTATTGTGTCGATATTTCCATGATGCTCCAACTATTTGTAGTGAATTCTGCAGGCTGGGTGTGTTTTCATGAAACAATGAAACAAAATGTCAGCATATTATGGAGCTTAAAATTAAAATCGGATTGAAGACGTACTGTTGCACACTGACATAATCTCGAGCTTTTGAAAAATATTCATATCTTTCCAGTTTGCAGTAAACCTTTGCCTTCTTCATATTTCAGCGCATAAGAAAGGGATCAAGGAGATAACTATATAAAAACATTTTTTCTATAAACTCTTTAGTGTCGTGGACTTGTGGTGTGTGTAAAGTGACTGACCAATATCTAGTCATTCCCGTGTGTGTTATATTTGCAGCAGTGCCATTTTTGTAACTTTGTTTTGCCTTAAGCAGGAAACACCGATGGGCAAACGCTAATTGTTAGAGAGGGTGATAACGGTGTTGCTTATTCATGGAATTCAAAAGAGCTAAAATGGGACAAAGTAAGTACCTTTGTGCATTAGACCTTTCCATATTATTATATTAAGTTGCTACAAAGGATCTGCAAGCTGATGACTTGTTACACATTTAGTGTGTTGCTGTTTTTAGCTGCTTGATGCTGATTGAGTTATTTAACTTATTAAATGCAAGTTGTTATGCAATTTGAGGTATCCGTGAGGCATTACTCCATGCCTGCAGTATCGGTTCAAATTCACACATGCAATTGTCGAATATGATAGGGTTGGTGACTCACACTTATTAATCATAAAATGAAACCTCATTTAGCGCTCGATATATATTTTGACCTGGCAGTGGCATTGTTGCTTTGTTGTATAGTTATTTATTTTGAATTCAGCCGTGACTTATCTTGTCATAAACCAAATTGTTAGATTGGTGAAGTGGTGGATGGACCTGGGGATGCTGCACAAGGTCAGGTTCATGATGGTGCTCACTATGACTTCGGTAAGTTATTTTCTCTTTTGATGTGTTTCACCGTTAACCTTTGGGTGACGCTACACATCAGCCGGGTGATAATCGAATAACATTGACTGCCTCAGTAGCCATTTGATAGCGTGCGAGACAGTCGTTCGACCTCTTCCCGCGTTAGCCGGGCGCCCCGGTCCGTTTGCAACATGGCTCGTGTTTCGTTTGCGGCTTTGCACCAGAGCCGTTTTGTGCTCCATCGAACCATTTTTTACGGTTCATGCAAAAAAAAATGTTTCCATTGCAACGTGGTCTCGCCTCCGTCCTCTGCAACATGGGCTATGATGCAAATCTCAGGCTGAGCTCCCACATGCCTCTTGCTGCCCTCGTCCTTTGTAACATGGGCCATGTTGCAATCCAAGGCTGAGCTCCCATGCATCACTCGCCCCGTGCTGCCGCCATCCTTTGCAACATGGCCTGTGTTGCAATTGCAATATGGGCTTGCAACACGGGCCATGTTGCAAATCCTCCGCTGAGCTTCCACAGGGACACGCATCACGCACGCGAGGCGGTAGATGGAGCGACCGAAAATCAATCGGTTGAGCCTTAGCCTTTTCCTAATCATTTCTATTTTTTATAGTATTCTTTTTTATATATCTGTGCAGTTTTTAATGTTGACATTGGAGATGGAGAGCCCATTCGGAAACTGCCGTATAATCGATCAGGTATATCACACATTTGTCTTACATTTAAAAGGTGTTTTCTCTGCTATTATTTCCAGAGTAAGAAATTAATATTGCGATCCACATAGTTATGTTTAGAAAAATCATCATTTAAATAGCCATGTAATGTGAAGTTTTTTCTCCGCTTCCATGTACTGCACTTTGAGGCTGGATAGTCTACCACTTGGCTATTTTATGTAGCACCGTCTTACCTATGAATTCTGTTGTTCAGATGATCCATATGCAGTTGCAGACAAATGGCTCCTGAAAGAAAATCTTCCTTTGACATATCGCCAGCAAGTTGTAGAATTCATACTGCAGAATTCTGGGCAGAACAATTTTGTTCCAGACCCATCTTTCCGCGATCCCTATACTGGGGGTAAGCGTGTTAGATTATATTTTTTTGGCAATCGTTTAAATATTATTATATTGCCAGTTTCGGTCTGTTGATGCTTGACTTTATTATGTATCAGGTAATGCATATGTACCCGGGCAACCGTCTTCGTCGAACGGTATGTATTACATAGTATTATTCAATTTGTTACAATAGTTTTTTATTTATTTTTCCTTTCATAAAATGTAAATATCTCCGTCATCCTTTTATTTTTTGACGAGTCCTGCCATAATGTTCCATACATAATTGCAGGCAGTGCCCCCAAACAAACTTTCAAGCACATACCAAAGGTACGACTAAATCTTCATGATTGCTATTAACTACTAATCTAATACGAGTACTTGATTGAAACTTCAACATTTGGACTTAACTACCTGTACTTTGTTCTTCTACACATACTAGAAACAAGCTGCTATCAGATTTGAGTTATGATCGATTGCAATTCTCACAAAAACAACATCCCTTTGTTTGCAGAACGGAATGTTATTATTTGAGACGGCCCAGTTTGAGGGAATCCTTAAGAAAATTACAGAATTCAGGGCAGCACTTGCATCCGACCCGGTAATTTTGAAGCTTATTTCTTGGTGGAATTGATATATTGTAATACTTTCAGTATCTCGCAACTTTATTTACATCCTTAAATGTTTAGTTTAGGTCCATGAGCTTCCACATCTCTCACCCTCTCTCTCATTGGCCCTTTTGTTTCTTAAGCTGCGAGCTTGTGCTGATAATTTTGTCATCTTTCTTAGGCAAGTAGTAGTGTGGAAAAGACATGGTACCGAACCACCACAGGTTCTCAGTATAGTTGAACAAAGTTTGGTCCAGATATTCGAAGTGCAGAGACATGTGTTTGGTGCATGTGTGTGTAATTATGATAGTAGGCTAGCACGGTATATGGTGTGATGAAGTTGAACTGGATAACTTGATGCTAGCAGAAGTGCGAATTTCTTGTGTTTTGGCTTTCGGTGGGATGAGGTGGAAGAATCTTTAGATGGCAATAACACATATCACTGTCATTTGACTTGAGTACTGGTTCATCTAGCACAAACCTAAAATAATTATGGACTTATGTGGGCTTAACCACAGCGTAGTTCAGTCTGGTATCTACACCCTGTCCATAGGGACCATTATGTGGGCTTAACCACAGCGTAGTTCAATCTGGTATCTCCACATGGGATTCTTAGAATCACAATCATGTCCAGACTTCATGAGGGGTTTTGATTTCTATATTATTTCACCCTGTGTCCATAGGGACCATTAATGTCTTACTTAGGCTTAATATAATGACTTCTGTCTATTCAGGAACAAAAACATCTATCCTTGTCTGAGACAGACTTTTCAAGATTAGCTGCTATAGTGAAAGTATTGAAAAATACATCATTTTATCACACAAGCAAGCTTGCAGATGCTGACATCGTGTTGTTGCTAAAAATGTTGAAGTCTTGGCCTTCACAGATGATGTTTCCAGGTACATCCCTTCTCTAAAAAACTTTGGGACCCCATTAACACTGTTAGCAACATAATGGTTGACTCCAAGCTCTCTGTTTTCACTGATGTTAGTTGAAACAAGAACTGAAACATAAGAAGATTATTGGCAATACTTGTATATTTCTGTCATAGACTTATAGTTCTACTTGAATTATCAGTAGTAGCTATTATAATGTAATAATTCTGTTCTTGTAGTTGACAGTTTCAATTAATTGTGGGATGCTCTTTTTTTCCTGTCAAAAGTTTGAATTATAGAGCTAAAGTTGTTATGTGAAAAAATGTCAGTTTCTTGGTGTTAAAAGAGAGAATAATAATTGGTACATCCACTGATGAGGACAATTTCGTTATAAAGCCTTGGTATTGGTCAAAGAATTCAGATAAAATTCAACCGACCAAGATCTATTTTGGTTTCCCAATGTTCTAACCGAGGGCGACAAACTGTAAGAGTGGCAGAGTTTGTTTTCTCCTATGGAGCTATCTTATACATGTGGATTCTGTTCCAGATGCTTTTTGCCGTAAAACATTCTTTTCTAATACTCCCTCCATTCAGTTCAAGTTTGAACTAAAACAGCGACAAGTATTTTGGAACGGAGGGCGTATTAGTGGGCAGTTGCTTGGGTTTAACAACTTGTGTATTATGTTTGGATATTTGAAGCTGCATTATGTTTTTGATGAAGATGGTTTCTGGTTCATCTGAAATAATTGCCCATCTCTACATTACAGTTGTTGATTTTCTGAGGATGTTTGTGTTGCATCCTGATGGGGCTACCTCACTTCTTAAGACCATCGAAAGCGGAAACGGTGAGTGTATTTTTAGTTATCGTGTTCATTTCATTAGTAGCTAGTAGTATTTCTTATCAAATTGATCAGCCTTATTTTGTTTATTGTTAGTGAACTAATATTGTTTACTCATGTCATCAACCAGATGTACTCATGGACACTTTCCGTAAGGCTGTAGCAATACCTGTGCACTCACCGAATGTGCTTACAATCCTCAAAGCAGTTACTAACTTATTTGACAACTCATGCTTACACCAATGGTTGAAAATCCATTGTGCCGAGGTTAGTTTTCAAAGTACATACACTTATTTTTTTGTTTCGGCCTATTTATATGTTTTGACTCAAAGTAGTAACTTTTGTTTGCTAATTTCAGATTATTGATTGTTTCTCGAGCTGCAAGCCATCTTTTAGCAAGAACGCTCACTTGGCATATGCCACACTTTTACTGAAGTAAGTTTTGAGTTGTACTCCGTATTATACTTGCACCTAGCCATGCATTACAATTTTGTTGGTCATGATGCTGGAAAATACTAAGCAGGCACACCTGGCGATGCTGCTGATCTCCCTGCATTAATCGATCTTGTCTCTTGTTTGACTAAAATATAATTTTTTCTGCAGCTATTCTGTTCTTTCAATTGAATCGAAGGATGAACAAAGTCAGGCACAAATTCTTTCTGCGGCCCTTGAAGTGAGTTCACATATCTCTGACCTCTGTAATGACTCTACTCCCTGCAGTCACACCTGTGTTTACATTTCCTATCTGGACCCACAGATTGCTGAAGACGATGGCCAAGATGCCGATTCGAAATACAGGGCCCTTGTTGCAATCGGATCTCTTGTATCCTTTTCCACATTTCATTACGCGAAATAGACGTACTTATGGCAGGGTTTTGAATGAGGTGTTACCTTTTGCATGTGCTTCCCTTGACCTGTCTAACCTTTAGATGTTGAACGGCCTGGTCAAGTCCATTGCCCTCGACCTTGACGTGAAGAGCGTCGCAAGCAGTGCAAAAGCTTCCATGGACACGAAGATTGCCGAAGTCGGAGCTGATATCGAGCTGCTCACAAGATGAGAAAGAGTGTTGTAGATACATTTGAGAGAAAAAGAGGAACAGAGTGCCATTGTTTTTTTTTTTTTGAGAAAACAGAGTGCCATTGTTATGGAGTCAAACACGGAGCGGAGCTGGGCTGGGCGCAGCGATGAAGTTAATTAAGTAGTAACAGCCCACATCCGCGCAGGTGGTAGCATAGCTTTTGCGTGAGTGCAGGAGAGTTTGCTGCACCTTGTAATCAGCATGGTATCGTGCGAATCCTTCGCCCTGATCACAAAGTCTACTACTTATGCGTCTGTCTACTTTATTTGTGAGCATGCAGGCGACCCTTTCTACTCCGGTACATAATAAAAAGCACATGAAAAGGTTGTGTAAAACAGAAACCCGTCATATTTTCTCTACCAGCGTGAAACATAACATCGAATCATACATGTAAATAAGCCAAAGGCAAAGGCAGGATAGAGAAGCCAAGCAACTAGACGACCCTGCTAGATAGACAAGCGACCAACCGAGGAGGCAATGCGATCGATCCTGTGTGCTATGGAAGGAGAAATCGCTGAATTCTTTTCTGTCTCTTAAATTTTGATGGCAATCACTATTGTCTTAGGGCAAAGTGGCTTTGTTGGCTGTGCTATGGAAGGAGAAATCGCTGAATTCTTTTCTGTCTCTTAAATTTTGATGGCAATCACTGTTGTCTTAGGGCAAAGTGGCTTTGTTGGCTGTGCTGTGGAAGGAGAAATCGCTGAATTCTTTTCTGTCTCTTAAATTTTGATGGCAATCACTGTTGTCTTAGGGCAAAGTGGCTTTGTTGGCTGTGCGTATAATTCAGCTATATACGTCAGCAATATAAATGGACTAAATAAAACAAAAAGGGCTCCATTGCCGGGATTTGAACCCGGGTCGCCTGGGTGAAAGCCAGGTATCCTAACCGGGCTGGACGACAATGGATTGGTGATGTCTCAGTATGATATATGCAATTTGTATAGAATCGAACTCCTTTGGGAGATTTCTTTTTCTTTTTCTTTGATGGTTGCCAATCTCTCACACACCCTTGTCTGCTGTAGTTTATCATTTCTCCAGCATTAAACAATCAAGAGCAATCATCGATTGGTTTGTACTCCCTTCGTTCCAAAATAAGTGACTCAAAAATCACTCAACTTTATACTAAAGTTAGTATAAAATTGAGTCATTTTTGAGTCATTTATTTTGAGACGGAGGGAGTACACAATAAGCCCATACAAAAGGCTCAAGACGAAGCCCGATCCCACAAAGATTGACACCGAGTCCGAAATTGTATTGACATGATAGGAGTAGTAGAAGACCGAACTGAGATTGGTCGCAAAAAATCAAAGACCCAATTAAGTTTGGTCGGATGAATCGTCTTCCACTATTGTCCGAATAAACCAAAGAAACCAAATTACTTCACAACTGCCATACACCCCTCAGGGGCACACACTCATGCGTACAGCCCTCTAGTCTTATCAATCTCGTATACCTAGAGTCCCCGACTTCATCTGATTTGCCCTTCTTTTCTCCCAACTTGTAATAGTGGGTGTCTCACAAAGTTGCAAGTCTCAACGTACGTGCCTTCCAGAGCTTCACCTTTAGTCATGTTTAGAACCAATGAACCACACTGCACGTGTTCTGAAAGTGCCCGCTTGGTCAAGTTCAAAGACCAAACCGTATTGACCGAAGACCGAATAGAGAGAAAACGAAAATAAGGAAGTAAAGTCAAACATTAAGTATGAAGACCGAATAACTGGACCAAACACATTTTGCAGACCGAATGTATATGTTTATGTACAAGTAACATACATCCTGTTTGTCCCCCGAGCGCCCAGTTTGAGTAATGTTGTTTCATTTTACCAACCAGAGGACGTTAAGTTTTTTCTTTCTTTCTTTCTATATTATTGAAGGGATGCTTAAAATTTTGATTTTCAAACTCCAATACATGTATCCATTTTAGAAATCATTGCATAGTGTAAGCCGAGGTGCGTCCAGACTTGAAGACCGATTTAAGGGGTTACTGATGGTGTCCCGACTAGGGGGTCTCCCATCATACCGACTCCCGACCTAATGGGCCGGGCTCAAGGACCCCCATCTCGGTTCCATCCTTGGCCACTTTGAGCGGCTCATGATGATTACAAGGAAGATTATGAACACTTGGCGTATACTCCAAGATGCTGGACTTGTGGTGAATCTTATCTCTCTGTACATAGCCGACCAGGGCCCTATAACCCTAGGACCCTTCGATATCTATATAAACCGGGGGTGGTGGTGGTGGTGGTGGTGGTCACACTCATTGAACATACATTACAATCTCATAGTAGACAACTTGTACTTTGTACACCCCAGCGCACTAATATAACAAAGCATATGACATAGGGTATTATCTCCTCGTACAACCAGAACCTAGGTAAAAACCTTGTGTCTCTGTTACCATCGTTCAATGGCTCCTATCTTAGGATCCCTACCTTGAGATCTGTCGGATTTAGCTTCGTCATATCTAGGTGCCTTTGCTTCGGCTAGTAGTTTCTGTAAGGATTCTTCTCGCAGGGGTGATGTTCAGGCTGATGGCGACGCTTCATGTTCGAGCTCCAGTCCTCCTCAAGTTCATCCGTCAGGACAGAGTCGATGGAGCTTGGACATAGATTATTGCCGTCTCCTTGGAGCGGCGAGGTTAAGGTCTCACGCCATGTGTTCACTATGGTGAGATTTGTTGTCAAGTGCTTCAGATCGCTTCAAGGATTCAAGAATAACAATTGTAGCTCCAGAGTGTTGGTCCTTAGGGGCACGTGCACGAAGACTTTTCAGCTTCCATTGATAATGACAGGTTGGCTTCGGTAGGGGAACAACAACGGTGACATGTCGGCAACTCATTCTGACGACGGTAGTGATCGTTCGGTGGTCCAAGGTCCTCAATGTAATTTTTATTTTGTTTGAGGTGCTTTGTACTCCCTGTGAATCTTTATAATAGGTCTGGATCCTTAAAAAAATATGCCTAGTGACATTGTTTATTATGTATATAATGATGAATGCGGCGATTCAGTGCCCGATCTCAGATGCTCACGAAATCATCAGCGTCCATTCGTTGCTTGGGATCCGAACAATTTCGTCTGACGCGTCTGAGAGAAAATCAGGAAAAAGCACATACAATGGCCATACCGTATGGAACAATGGCGGGTTCGTGGGCCCAAAATGTATGGTTGTACATTCCGCCGCGCGAGGCCGTCATGGTGTATGGATCAGAATGTTGCCTTTTTGGCTGAGCCAGGTACAAAATTTTATCGTGACCGGAGTCCATCCCCTCCTGCCTCTCCCCCGACCCGATTGCGTTAGGGCTTGCAGCGGCTCTCGAAGATCCGGCGAATTCGTGATGGAAGATGCTGGCTTCAGTTCATGTTGGATGCCCTCCGTATAGATCTAGCAGATTGCTCATTTTTTGGGTAAGTGGACATACGCATTGAGAAAGTTGATTCGAGGACTGGCGATTGCCATGGAATTTCAGGTTCCCTCGCTGTGAGGAGTTCGTCGACGGTTTTGAAAGCCCAGATCCAACCCCTATGGCATTGTTAACGCGAGACCAAGCCAACCCTACCATTCAAGCGGGCTCGATTGCTGCCTCTCGATGCGGGCAACAGGTTGGCATCGGTGGGCCGGGGAGGCCGCAGTGCGGCGAGCGGCGACGTCAGTAGGCATCTCCGACTATGTCCGTGCAGCCATCTGACAGGGTCAACCCAAAGACGCCTGGTTGGATGAAGAAGTATGTCACCTAATTTCATTACATGTGTAACTGTACGTGTTCGAAAACGAGTGCATGTTTATATGCTCAGTCATGCTTGATATGGTCTAGTTCTATATTGTACGACTGCAACCTGCCGATATGATGAAGGTAGCTGAAACCTGATACTTGTTACTGATCGCTATTTGTTTAATATGCTTAGCGGACAATTGTGTATTGCATTTGACAATCGTTCATAAGAAATTACTTTTTACAAATTCAGGTTATGCATCCGTAATGCGCCACAAGACCGAACACCATGTCCTAGGATGAGTGTGTTACAACAGTCAATTTGCAAATATGCAGAAGAGCCTAAGAAAAGTGTAATTAGACTAGAACTCGGTCTGAGTTTTAATTCACTGGACGAGGCGTATCACTTCTACAACTTGTATTCCTGGGAGAACGGATTCAGAATTCTGTATGACAAAAGCGAACTGAACGCTAAGAGGACAAAATCAATGCAAGAAATCATTTGCGTTTGTTTGGTGTGTTCTGAATTCTGTTTAGTTGTTATGTTAGACATAGCTAACAAGTAGAACTTACATTTTTTTGGTCATGTCATTTGATTTTTTTTGCTTGATTGCATATGCATGGAAAGCCGGAGACGAAGAATAGTAGATCTCACAGATGTGAGTGCCCTGCATTGATAAGGCTCTTGCGAATGGCTGAAAACAGTTGGTACATCACATAGCACCGTGAGGGGCACAACCATTCCATGTCTAACGATGGGAGAGAGGGTGCACTGGCCGTTGCACAAGCATATCGACGTTTATTACTAAAGATTTGATAAAACAATTAAGGGAAAACAATGTGAACCTCTGGAAGGTGCACAACATCATAGACAGCTTCTTCGGGTCGGTCGAGAAGGTACCGTTCAGAAAAGAGGACAGTCAGGAACATCTACGATCAACCTTTGAAAGACCGCTATCAAGCTGACTATGACGCGAAGAAGACTTTGGAGGTCTTTGCAGCATTGTCGCCGGAGACCCTGACTTCACTGTTTGGGCTATTCTTGGAGCAAGAATAGAGGTTTAAGTATGGTCGGAATCATAAGTCGTTTCCTTCTATTCGATTCCTATGTAGGGTCGCATCTTTGCAGTTCCCGGACACTTCAAGCTTGGGGTCAACAGTGAGTGCTTGGAGCTTGAACTTGATGCTGGAGCAAGGAGACCATGGCGTCGACAAGGTGAGCGGAAATATCGGTTCTGTTGTGTTGTATGTTGGTCTCCCAATGATTTGTCTGAAACCCAAATCCTGCTGTGTTTCCAGGGAGAGGTGATACAACAGAAACTCTCTTTGGAGAAGATTTTGAAGCAGGAGCTGAACGACAGGGTTGGAGAGATTCAACAAGCATGACCCAGCTGCCGTCACGCTGGGCAGCTACGATGTGGTTGATTGTGGCACAACGGGGCATGCGTGATGTATGTGGTTGAATTGGTTGATTCCGGTGGAATAGAGGAGGTGAGCAAAGAATTGTGCTTGCTCTGTTCCCGTTGTGCAAGAAACACGCCATCTTCAACAGTTTGTTGTAGCATGCATGCGCTCTACTTGAGGTTGCAAAAAAAAAGAAAACTCGTCTAGTGTGATAACGTCATGATTTATGAAAAGAAACTCTAGTTTGTGCTTGTAAAACTTAGTTGGTTGAGTACCCACACAATTGCATCTCGTTGACAGTAAAGTTCTTAGATATAATCAAAATTGTTTTGTTTTTTGTTACAAGATTGTGCTCGTTAGCAATCAATTAATGTTGCTGCACTTGATTCACTATATGTGTGGATAGTGGTTAGATAGTTAGCAGAGGTCACAGTCAATTAGTTTCCAGTTTATTTTTTTGCCGGCCCCAAATTAAATAAAGTTCTTGCATTTGGAATGAAGACGGCTCAACCTCGCAAAAAAAAAGACTGAGCCGTGACCGCAATTTCTGTTCTGCCTCTCCATGAATGGTTGTCGTGGTATTTAATGCACTCACGACCTAGATTAATTTTCTTACCATACATCTTCTATATAGGGAGGAATACGTGGCTTGGCACACATCCACATGCTAGCTAACGGGGGAGATTTCAGGAGCATCTGAGTCTGAGCTCAGAAACGAATATCCGCATAATGATTCCATACTTTATTTTTTAAGCAAGGGAAGAACTAAGAATTTGATGTTGATGATATGTACATAGTTTGTCAGGAACATATTCTCCTTGTGAACCTGTGGTTGGATGGTTAGAGGGACTGTGGTTTCCCCAACCCATCAGGGTTTAAATTCGGATGCTTGCATTTATTTTTGAATTTATTTTAAGATTTTTGACGATGCGCATTCAGTGGAAGGAGACGTTCTCGTCGACAACGAGGTGCCTACGGTTACTTCGTAAATTGCAAGATGATATGTCGGCCCAGTCTCTCGAAAGTGCTCATAGTGATAAGATATGTGTTTATAGGAATGAGTGTATGCGTGTGTATATGAATACTTGTGTCTATACTGCGTTAAAAAAAAAGAACATATTCTCCCAAGTCCCAACATTGGAGGCGGGCTAGTCCCGCATCTTGTTTCTGTTTTACGTGTTGGGTCATGCACATCCCCGCGTAGAGGCTAGAAGTCAAATTATTTTGTGGCGTATTAGAACTCTTTTATTTTTCTTGCGGAAGATGATAGGGAGGCAAAGTTCTGAGCGGAGTGAACTAATAAAATAGAAAAACGCAGAAAGAGTTATTATCTGGGGGGGGGGGGGGTTCATCAAGTCAAAGTAAAGTAAATAAAAAAGTCTCCATTGCCGGGATTTGAACTCCGGTCGCCTGGGTGAAAGCCAGGTATACTAACCGGGCTGGACTACAATGGACTAGTGATGTTAGTGTGAGACAGAGTTTTACATTCAGGAGAATAATAGCCAACTATAGCTGTGCAAATTTTGTGCGGCCATGTTTGGTTTCGTGGCCATCAAATCATTGATTCGTGAAATTCACAAACTGCACGTCCAGAAATTCATGCGTTCTAAACGGTGCCGTGACACATGTGTCCACATTGTGAAAATAGTAAGAGATACTTGTTTGTCATAGTACTGATACGCAATATAATGTGTATTATTGAGAGCATTTTTAATTGCAAAGGAATCTGTGGATGGACGGTTAGAGGGAGTGGTAATCTAGGCCATCAGAATTCAAGTTCCGATGCTTGCATTATTTTCTAGATTTATTTTAGGATTTTCGGCGATGCATATTCGGTAGGAGGAGACATTTCTGTTGACGACGAGGTGCCTACGGTGACTTTATAAATCTTAAGATGATATGCCGGCTCAGTTTCTGAGAGGTGCTCATGAAGGTAGGGTGTGTGTGTGCATTTATATGGATGAATGTATGCGTGTATATATGGGCGCTTGCGTTCGTGTTGCTTTTAAAAAAGGGGGAGTGATCTGCACCGGCGCGCCGGCCCAAATTTGGGCCGGTCGCACCCTGTGTGTCGGATTTGGCCACCCTTGGCCGCCGGATCTCCTCTCTCGCCCCTAAACTTCAACTGACGAACGCGAGCCCCTCGTCGGCCATCTTCACCCAACATGTAGCGGAGCTTCCCCCCGCCCCCACCATCCCGGTCGAGCGGTCCTTCTCCCGTCGCCACCTCTCGTCGGCCGTCCTCGTCGCTGGTCGCCGTCCTTGCCGTTCGTCCTTGCCGTCGGTCCCCGTCCTTGTAGCTCCTCCCGTTGCCGCTCGCCATCGTTGTCAAGAAAAGCTTCAACCATGGAAAAAAAGCTTCAACTGGCGTCAAGAAAAGCTTCAACCGCTGTGAAAAAATGTTTCGATCGGAATGGGAAAAAGCTTCAACCATGACAGAAAAGCTTCATCCGGCATGAAAAAAAGCTTCAACCGGCGTCAAGAAAAGCTTCAACTGTTGTGAAACAAATGTTTCGATCGGAATGGGGAAAAACTTCAACCATGACAGAAAAGCTTCATCCGGCGTGAAAAAAGCTTCCACCGGTATGAAAAAAACTTCCACCGTGGAACTTCCAAAAACAAGGGTTAGCGAGGGCTACGGGGTGAGGGAGAAAGCTACAACTAGCGTGGACGAGAGCTACAGGCGGCTATGGAAAAAGCTTCAACCGGTTGCAGCTCCGGCGTGGCCGGGTCCGACGAGGCAAGTAGAGATCCGGTGCGCGCGGATCGGAGCAGATCTGACTGTCGCCGAGGGAGCTTGCAGTGGTTCGTGAGCAGCGGGAAGGAGAGAAGCCTCTTGTGTAAGAAGAAAAGAGGAAGGAGTGGTCCAACACGATGGGAAAGGATAAGATGGGGATGTGCGGTCACGCGGCGCGCTGGTGGCCTTTAGCAGCGAGAGCGGCATGAGCGAGCGAGCAGTGCAACCGGCCCAACGTTCGGCCGGCGCACTGACGTAAAACGTTTCCCTAAAAAGAGCATTTTCAATTGGCACGTGCAAATACGATCTCTCATATCCGCGGATAGCGTCCTACCACTCCTTATTTATTTGCATCCGCAACCGTCATCCCTATATCCAACCCCCAAATTCATACATTCGATGGATCAACACTACATAGCTAATTTTAACACATAGCATAGCGTCGTATATTATTGAACATAGCAAGTTCATCTTAGAATCGTACATAAACAAGTTCACAAAATATAAATTGATTAATTGACTAGCTACGATCTGCGACAAATATGACTAATAAAACATAGATAGTAGGTGTCTGAGTTCACCACTTCCGATTGGAAATATGCCCTAGAGACAATAATAAATAATAAATATTATATTTTCTTGTTCATGATAATCGTTTATTATTCATGCTATAATTGTATTGATTGGAAATACATTGCATGTGTGGATACATAGACAACACTGTGTCTCTAGTATGCCTCTAGTAGACTAGCTCGTTGATCAAAGATAGTCAAGGTTTCCTGGCCACAGACATAAGATGTAATTTGATAACGGGATCACATCATTGGGAGAATGATGTGATGGACAAGACCCAAACTATAAAAATAGCATATGATCATGTCAGTTTATTGCTATAGTTTTTTGCATGTCAAAGTATTTGTTCCTATGACCATAAGATCATGCAACTCACTGACACCGTAGGAATCCCTTGTGTGTATCAAACATTGCAACGTAATCGGTGACTATAAAGATGCTCTATAGGTATCTCCGAGGGTGTCTGTTGAGTGGGCATGGATCAAGACTGAGATTTATTACTCCGTGTGATGGAGAGGTATCTTAGGGCCCACTCGGTAATACAACATCACAACAATTCTTGCAAGCAATGTGACTAAAGTGTTAGCTACAGGATCTTGTATTACGGAACGAGTAAAGAGACTTGCCAGTAACGAGATTGAACTAGGTATAGAGATACCGACGATCAAATCTTGGGCAAGTAACATACCGAAGAACAAAGGGAACGACATACGGGATTAACCGAATCCTTGACATAGAGGTACAACGGATAAAGATCTTCGTACAATATGTAGGAACCAATATGGCCATCCAGGTCCCGCTATTGTTTATTGACCGTAGAGGTGTCTCGGTCATGTCTACATAGTTTTTGAAACTGCAGGGTCTGCACACTTAACGTTCGTTAACGTTTTGTTAGTATAGAGTTATGTATGGTGGTGACCGAAGGTTGTTCGGAGTCCCGGATCAGACGTCACGAGGAGCTCCGGAATGGTCCGTAGGTAAAGATTTATATATAGGAAGTCCCATTTTGGTCACCGGAAAAGTTTCGGACACTTCGGTAGTGTTTGGGTATTCGAACCGTCTGGCTGAGTTAGGGATGCCCCTTCTGCCGGAGGCGATCATTGACAGAGTTCTTCAATCATTGCCACCTAGCTACAAGATATTAGTGATGAACTATAATATGCACGGGATGAACAAGTCAGTCGCCGAGCTATTTGCGATGCTGAAAATTGCTGAGTCTGAAATCCAGAAAGAACATCAAGTGTTGATGGTCAATAAAACCACTAGTTTCAAGAAGAATGGCAAGGGAAACAAGGGTAACTCCAAGAAGAGTGGCAAAGCAGTTGCCTCTCCCGTGAAGAAATCCAAGACTGGACCAAGCCAGAAACTGAGTGCTTTCATTGCAAGGGAACTGGTCACTAGAAGCGGAACTGCCTCAAGTATCTAGCCGACAAGAAGGCGTCCAACACCAAACAAGATATATATGATATACATGTTATTGATGTGTACATTACCAACTCTCGTTGTAGTGCCTGGGTATTTGATACCGGTTCGGTATCTCACATTTGCAACTCAAAACGGGAGCTATGGAACAGACGAAGGCTGGCTAAGGACAAAGTGACGATACGCGTGGGAAATGGTTCCAAGGTTGATGTGATCGCCGTCGGCACGCTCGCTCTTCGATTACCATTGGGATTAGTTATGAACCTGAATAATTGTCATTTGGTGCCTGCGTTAAGCATGAACATTATATCTGGATCTTGTTTACTGTGAGACAGTTACTCATTTAAATCATAGAATAATGGTTGTTCTATTTATATGAGTAATATCTTTTATGGTCATGCACCCAATGTGAGGGGTTTATTCCTATTGAATCTCGATAGTGATGATACACATGTTCATAACATTGATGCCAAAAGATGTAGAGTTGATAATGATAGTACCACTTTCTTGTGGCACCGCCGTTTAGGTCATATTGGTGTAAAACACATGAAGAAGCTCCATGCTAATGGACTTTTGGAGTCACTTGATTTTGAATCAATTGACACATGTGAACCATGCCTCTTGGGCAAGATGACTAAAACCCTGTTCTCTGGAACAATGGAACGGGCAAGTGACTTGTTGGAAATCATACGTAGTGATGTGTGCGGTCCAATGAGCATTGAGGCGCACGGTGGATATCATTATTTTCTCACCTTCACTCATGACTTAAGTAGATATGGGTATATTTCCTTAATGAAGCACAAGTCTGAAACATTTAAAAAGTTCAAGCAATTTCAGAGTGAAGTTGAGAATCATCGTAACAAGAAGATTAAATTCCTACAATCTGATCGAGAAGGACAATATCTGAGTAATGAGTTTGGCAGTCACTTAAGACAGCGTGGAATTGTTTCACAATTGACACCGCCTGGAACACCACAGCGTAATGGTGTGTCCGAACATCGTAATCAAACCTTATTAGATATGGTGCATTCTATGATGTCTCTTGTCGGTTTGCCACTATCGTTTTGGGGTTATGCATTAGAGACAATTTCATTCACTTTAAATAGGGCACCATCAAAATCCATTGAGTGTAACATCCCAAAATTCCATTTTGGAATGTTATGAAATATAGCTATGCATCCATCATCATCATTGTTTGAATACATGTATAATTGAAATGCCTTCTCTGAATTTCTGAAAGCCCTTTCTATTTTCCCTAAGTTGCTTTCACCTATTTGAAATCTTGGTAAAAAGTTCAAATAAGAGAGGAGGAACATGACACTCCACACCAGGGTCATCTTGGTGATATATTTGAACAATAATAACCAGGGGTTATTTTGAAAATATTTGCAAAAAAAGAATTTAAAAACAATTAGGCAATTTTTGAAAATATTTTTTTTTTCAAAGTGTTCAAATGACAGAATAAAAATGTTCATTAAATAGAATTTATTATTATGTTAATTTTGATATATAATACCCCTATATTTATAAAAGGTTTGAATGCTTTAAAGCTTTTTGAAACGCTCTGGAAAAACATTAAATAGAAAACGGTAACGGTTAGTATTAAATGGGCCGGCCCACGGCAGTTATTCGCGCATTTATTACCGACCGGCCGACCGACGCGCAACGGACACCTCCTCTCTCACTGACGCTGGACCCCACCCCGACCGACCGTTTCTCCCGCGCGGTCGCCCTCTTCCTCCCGCACGCGCCGGACCTCGCCGGCAGTTTCACCCCACCCCGGATCTCTCTCCTCTCTTAACTCCCTCTCGCTCCCCGCACTCCTATATAAGCCGGACACTCCCCGCATCCATTTTCCCCCCGAGCCCCCTCTGTCCCTCGCCTAGACGCGGCGCAATTCCTCGCCGGAATTCCCACCTCCACCGGAGCTCCCGTCGACCGTAGCCACCGATTCCGTCCACCGCTCGCCCCACCGTTGCCACCAGTCGACTCCGGAGACCCGTCGCCGTCGCCCGGACCATTTCGCTGCCTCCCTCGACCACCGGAGCACCTCGCCGTCGTCTTCGCCGCTTCCGGACTCGCCGGAGATCCCTCGCCGGCGACCTCTTAACACTGTGAGCATCCCCACTCGTTCGATCTGGATCTGACGATCCAGATTAGAACGGATTTAAATCCGAACCGGTGTCCTCTACCGACCGGTCGCCCGCCCGTAACCCTCGCGCGCACACCCCCCTTAGCCACTCGCGTGCTGCCACGTAGCCCCCTGACCGTCGCAAATCAATTTTTCCTTTTCTGTTTTTGTTTTAGTTAACAAAGTGTATTCAAATTTTGTTTTGCTTATATCTTTTAACCTGTTTAATGTTTTGAGTTGATTCTTTTTGCATTAGCTCACATTTTTCATGTAGTTTCACCCTGTACTTTTAAATTTCAAATTTGAACTATAAAATTTGAATTGAATCAAATTTGCTCAAAATCTTCAAATCTGAATAACTAGAGTTTGAAAATAGATTTTGTTATGAATCCTTTTGCTACTGTTTGATATTGGTTAGGACTATCACTATGTTTAGTTTGAGGATTTTTAGGATGATTTTGATTAGTGTTCTAGCTATACATAGAATCTGCCTAGTATTATAGTATAGTTTCAATTACTTAGTTTTAGTTAGTTTAACTTAGATTTAGTTTTAATTTGTTTAGTAGGTTCTGTTGATTTAAACATTTAGTGTTTTACCTATTGTTAATAAAATATAAAATTGTTTAGTTATCTCTTGGTTAATATAGGAATCACAACTTCTTTTCAAATAGGTTTATTTTGATTAAAACAACTAGTTATTAATAGTTTTGCTTTCAAACAAAGTTTTATATAATTTAATTTTGTTTTATAAAACAAGTTTATTTGTAAATTCTTTTCTGTTAAGAACATGTTTTACTAATAAATAATAAGTTTGGTTTTGCTCTCTTGTTAGTAAAACTATATTTGTTCCATTTAGTGTTTATCAAAATTTTTACAAACTTTACAAAAGTTTTCTCAACAAACTTAAATTGATTTTCTTCTGTTTATTAATAAAAATATTTTATTGTTTCCTTGCTTTTAACAATTGTTTTGGTTATTTCAAAATAGTTTTATTATGTTAGTAGTGTTTTATCAATCACCTCCTAGTAAACAAAACTTTGTGTGTTTTCCTTACTTGTGATTTGTGCATCGTTTTGTCTTGACTGTTTACTAGTTCTTGATTGATGTTTGTGGGTTACAATATTCTGTTGTATGCTTATTGAGTGCTTGTTTGCTTCGTTAGATTATCCGGAGTGCGAAGCTTGTTACTTAGAGTCCCACGAGTACGAAGATCATCAACCAGGCAAGTCACTTTGATCATGTTTACCCATGTTTTATATGCATTAGTTCTACCATCTCCCCAAATTGCATGCAAGATAGGTTAGTTGGAAACTTGGTTACATTGTAGTAGTATCATGTGGTAGGTACCCCCTCAAACTCTTTGACACATTGGCCCCGGGAAACGTTGTTTTACTTTTTTCTATGCTATTAGTAGACGGGGTTGGTTGTGTGATTCATGAGAGTTGAGAGAGTTAATAATTTCAAGACCTACATAATGATCATGATTTAAGACTCCGAGTTTTCAACATACCTCTGGGTGGATGATGGTTGAACGGCACCCTGGAGAAACCAGTGGATTTGCCTAGGTGATGCTGGAGATGGCCAGTATTCACGCGGAAAGGTCCACCCAGGCACAAAGAGATGGATGGGTGCTTCAAGACCCAAGGCTTACCTGCACAGCCACAAGTCATTATGGGCTCTGGCTTGGTTGGATATCGTGGTGATCCTGGACAGGCGGTGCTACGAGAGGTAGAAGAATGGTAGGAAAGGATGGGCACCGACAGAGTCGCAGGGAAACCCTTTGGAAGACCATGTTTTGGTCATCCGTTTCTCAAACACCCTGAAGTGCGAGAAATCAAACGGAGGCGACCAAATCTTGTGGGGAACGTGTGCAAAACTCTGCAGAGTACTCAAACCTAATCGATTAGCCGTGTCCACGATCATGGACAACTTGAGCCAAAGGAACTGAAACTTCCGGAACTCTCAACACAATTAATATGATGATGTGGGTATTAATAATTTGGGAATGAGAATTGGTTGGTGGAACCATCTCATTAATCAACCAACTTAGTAATATTTTGCTTAGCCCCTCCCTTGATGTAGGAAAAACTTGGCTTTACGCAAAACTTTCTACCCCACCTGCCATATATGCATATAGACTAGATGATTATTTTTTTCACCCCTCTCTTGTGACTTTGCCGGCATATTCCATATGCTGACCTACACGGCTGCAACGTATCATGTTGCAGAGTACTTTTCCGACCAGGAGTGAGGACACGTTCTACGCTCGGTGAGATGCCCTTGGAGTCAGATGGACTCATCTACCTTCGACGCTTCCGCAAGATTTAGACATTCTCATGAGTTGGCTTTCAGCCACTTTATTGTAATTGTTATTGTAATAAAGGACTCGATATGAGATTTTCGATTAATATAATGCTGTGTGATCTCCCTTTGATATATACATTGATGTACCGTGTGTGTACCAGCATGATCTTGGGATGGTACAGAAACACCGGAGATTCGACCTTTCAGGTCGGGTCGCTACAGAAATGGTATCAGAGCACACGCTGACCGTAGGACGTAACCTCTAGGACTGGAAAGCCTTAGGATTGTTTCTCTTTGTCTTTAAAATTCTTATACTCTCATTTACTCATTTCTGATTTCTCTCCGATTATTTCAAAATTTATAGATGGCCACCTTCATTCCCGTGTTGATCACGGAGTTTTGCCAGCCTGACGCAACGATGCCTTTTGGTAAGGAGCTGATGAGGATCGTCAAAGACGTGAGGATTGCTTTGCCGAGCATCACCGGGACTCCTATCATGTCATTTCCACAAGATGGACGCTACAGGATCGAGGTGCACATCCCAGGGAAGACCTTTGGGAATCGAAAGAAACCCATCGACTTCAAGTTCGTGGCACCCAGCTGGATACTTGGAAGAGACATGGCCATCCATCGTGCCCTTGGACGTATTCAGGAGGAATACAGAGGTGGAACCATTTCACCAGGACTCAGCATGGTTTGCCGCAGAGATGCCCATGGCAACATCATAACCCCTCCCACTGGAGACTCCACCATGTCATATATCCAGACCCTGGAGACTCACATCAGGACTCTGGAGCTTCGAGTTCGTGCTGATATGAAGACAATCAAGAATCTGATGAACCGCGAGATTGACCTTGAAGCTGACTTACGGGAAGCCGAGTACGAGCATGAGTATGAGGTGAAGGATTTCTTAGAGAGGATCGACAAGCTGAACACTCGCATCGCCACTCTGGAGGAACAGATGGACATGGGTGAAAATCTTCATCCCGAGGGAGACTTGGCTCCTTTCATCAGTGACGATGATGACTATGAGGAGAGCACCACTGGAGGAGACTCAGTCACCATGTACTTCTGAGGAAAAACTTTAGTTATGCCCTCCATGTATCTTTTATTTTTCAACGTTAAAAGCGTAGGTCGATGCTTAGTTGTTTGAGATTTGTATTCCCGATGTTTGACATTGATTGAATAAATGAATAAGTGTTTGGTGTGATATGTTTGTTGCATTGCATATGGGTAGTGAATTTCTCCTTTTAGGCCCTTGTTCTATTCTAATTCTCACCCCTCTGAAAACAGCAAGATGCCTCCACGACGTGAGTCCGACTTCACCTTCCCGCCGGAACTCACGCAACTCCTTCAACAGCAGAATGCACTGATGCAGCTATTGATCCAGAATCAGACCAACAACCAGAACAACAACCACCACCATCCACCCCAGGCTGACAATCTCACCCGTTTTCTGAGGTTGAACCCTCCAACTTTCTCCAGCAGCACTGAGCCCATTGTGGCAGATGACTGGCTCCGTAAGATGGAGAGAGAACTTGTCACCACTGGATGTACTGATGCTGAGAAGGTGCGATTTGCCGCACATCAACTGGAAGGACCAGCAGCTTCATGGTGGGAGAACTACACCACCACTTATCCTATTGCTGATGTAACTTGGGAGCAGTTCCAGCAAGCTTTCCGCACCACACATGTTTCAGCTGGAGCCATGAGTCTGAAGAAGCGCGAGTTTCGCAACTTGCGCCAGGGTAATCGCTCCGTGGCCCAATATGTGGAAGAGTTCAGCATGTTGGCCCGTTATGCACCAGGAGACGTGGCCGATGATGCGGCCAAGCAAGAGAAATTTCTGGAAGGACTCAACGATGAGTTGAGCATGCAGCTGGTAGTGGCTAATTTCAACAACTACCAAGAGCTGGTGGACAAGGCCCTCATCTTGGAGGGTAAACAGCAGCAAATTGAGAACCACAAGAGGAAGTACACTCAGGGGAAGTTCAACTCTGGAGCTCATCAGAAGCTTCGCTACTCCCCGTACTCAGGGAATACCGGATCAGGAAACAGTAAGTTTGGAAAGCACACTCATGCTATGCACAACCATGGAGGCCACCATCATGGAGGAAATGGGAACAACCGTCCCAACCATGGCAATTTCAAGACTGACAATGGGAATGGGAACAACAACCAGCACCGTCATGTTCCTACTTAGAAGGATCCGAGTCACATCACCTGTTTCAAGTGCCAGAAGACAGGGCACTATGCTACTGAGTGTCCCCAGAGCAAGCAGGGAAATGGAAACGGCAACTCCGCAGCCAAGAAGCCAAACCCTTTTCCTCGTGCCCAGGTGAACCACCTCGACGTGGAAGAAGTCTATGATCAACCCGAGACTGTGGTTGGTAAGTTTTTATTGCATTCACGTCCAGTTACAGTACTTTTTGATTCCGGTGCAACTCATTCATTCATATCAAGGGTAGTTGTGGATAAGTATGGTTTGCCCACGAAAACCCTTAGACAGCCCATTAAGGTCAGTTCCCCAGGAGGTATGATGATGGCAGGAATAGGATGCCATGCCCTGAAACTCAATATAGGAAACCATGTTTTTCCCACCGACCTCATCGTCTTAGAATCCCAAGGATTGGATGTAATCCTAGGCATGGATTGGATGACCAAGTATGAAGGAAATCTTGATTGTCCCAGCAAGTCTGTTTCACTCACCACCCCGGAGAACAAGAGGATTAAGTATGTATCCCGACGCATCCAGATGAGTGCACGGTTAAATTCCCTCACAGGAGTTGTTCAGGAGGAAGTACCGGTGGTAAAAGATTTTCTGGATGTATTTCTGGAAGAATTACCAGGCATGCCACTAGATAGGGAGATTGAGTTCCTAATAGAGCTACAGCCAGGGACAACACCAATTTCCAAGAGACCCTATCAGATGCCCGCAAATGATCTGTTGGAAATCAAGAAGCAAATTAAGGAGTTATTGGACAAAGGTTATATACGCCCAAGTTCTTCACCTTGGGGAGCCCCAGTTCTTTTGGTGGAGAAGAAGGATAAAACCTTGAGAATGGTAGTCGATTATCGTGCCTTGAACGAGGTGACTATCAAGAACAAGTACCCTCTGCCGATGATTAATGATTTGTTTGATCAGCTCATAGGAGCCAAAGTATTCTCCAAGATCGATCTTCGATCAGGGTATCACCAACTGAAGATTCGTGAACAGGATATACCCAAAACAGCTTTCACCACAAGGTATGGTTTGTATGAGTATACTGTCATGTCCTTTGGTTTGACTAATGCTCCTGCCTACTTCATGAATTTGATGAACAAAGTGTTTATGGAATATTTGGACAAGTTTGTCGTGGTGTTCATCGATGACATTTTGATATTCTCCAAGAACGAGGAAGAACACAAGGAACATCTGCGTTTAGTTCTGGAGAAGCTAAGAGAGCATCAATTATATGCCAAGTTCAGCAAATGTGAATTTTGGCTGACGGAAGTCGGATTCCTTGGACATGTTATTTCCGGAGAAGGAATAGCCATAGACCCCGCTAAGGTTGAAGCCATCACCGAGTGGAAGTCACCCACTTCAGTTAAGGAGATCCGCAGTTTCCTCGGACTTGCCGGATATTACCGGAGGTTCATTGAGAATTTCTCAAAGATTGCCAAGCCCATGACAGAGTTGTTGAAGAAAGAATCCAAGTATGTTTGGACTGTGGAATGTGAAGCCAGTTTCCAGGAGTTAAAGAAACGTTTGGTCACAGCCCCAGTATTGATCTTGCCCAATATTCAGAAGGATTTCCAAGTTTACTGTGATGCCTCATGTCAAGGACTCGGAGGAGTACTTATGCAGGATGGAAAAGTTGTAGCCTATGCTTCTAGGCAACTACGACCTCATGAGTTGAATTATGCCACCCATGATTTGGAACTAGCAGCCGTAGTGCACGCACTCAAGACCTGGAGACATTTTCTTATCGGAAATAGTTGTGATGTTTACACCGACCATAAGAGCCTGAAATATATTTTCACGCAGAAGGAGTTGAACCTCAGACAGAGCAGATGGTTAGAGTTAATCAAGGACTATGACATGAGATTACATTACCATCCAGGTAAGGCCAATGTTGTAGCCGATGCCTTGAGTCGGAAAACTTATGTAAACACCCTCACAGCGGGAGGATTACCCCAAGAGTTAGCCGATGATCTCAGAGAGCTCAAGCTAGAGATAGTTCCAAGAGGATATGTTGGTACACTAGAGATCCAGTCCACCTTGACCGAAAGAATTCGTAAAGCCCAGAAATCGGACAAGGAGATAGCTGAGATTAAACAGAAAATGGAAGATGGTAAAGCTAAAGGTTTTCGTGAGGATGAGCAAGGAACTTTGTGGTTTGAGAACCGCATCTATGTGCCCAATGACCCAGAACTCAGGAAGTTGATACTTCAGGAAGCCCACGATTCACCTTACTCGATACACCCAGGCAATACCAAGATGTATCTGGATTTGAAAGAAAATTATTGGTGGACAGGTATGAATAAAGATATTGCAGAACATGTTGCAATATGTGATGTTTGTCAGCGAGTAAAGGCAGAACATCAGAAACCAGCAGGGTTACTCCAACCTTTGCCGATACCCGAGTGGAAATGGGAAAAGCTTGGTATGGACTTCATCAAAGGATTACCCAGGACCCGTTCAGGTTATGATTCCATCTGGGTAGTGGTAGATCGCTTGACCAAGGTAGCTCATTTCATTGCAGTGAAAACCACCTATACCAGTGCTAAGCTAGCCAAGATATATATGACCAGGATCGTATGTCTGCATGGAGTTCCGAGGAGTATCGTGTCAGATAGAGGAACACAATTTACCTCAAAGTTTTGGCATCAGTTACATGAAACTTTGGGTACGAGGTTAGAGTTCAGTACAGCTTTTCATCCGCAGAACGATGGACAGACTGAGAGAGTCAACCAGATTCTGGAAGACATGTTGAGAGCTTGTGTGCTAGATTATGGATCTAGTTGGGATGACAACTTACCTTACGCAGAATTTTTGTACAACAACAGTTATCAGACCAGTCTGAAGATGGCCCCTTTCGAAGCTTTATACGGAAGGAGGTGTAGAACACCGTTGACATGGGATGGTGTTGGAGACCGACAACTTTTTGGTTCCGACCTTATCCGAGATTCTGAAGAGAAAGTCAGGTTGATTCGCGATAGACTCAAGATAGCTCAATCTCGACAGAAGATTTATGCTGACAGCAAAGGTAAAGAAGTGACGTATGAAGTGGGAGACCGAGCTTATCTTCGTGTGTCCCCGCTTCGAGGAATCAAGAGGTTTGGTGTTAAAGGAAAATTAGCACCCAGATTCATAGCCCCCTACAAAATTCTTGAACGTAGAGGCGAAGTTGCATACAAGCTGGAATTGCCGGAAGGATTATCCGGAGTTCATGATGTTTTCCATGTGTCCCAGCTAAAGAAATGCCATGCTGAGATGGCTGATATTCCTTTGAGAGATACAGTGCCCCTAGAGGCCATACAATTTGACAATGATCTGACCTACGAGGAGAAGCCTGTCAGAATCCTTGAGACTAACAACAGAGTTACCCGTAGCAAGATCATCAAGTTCTGTAAGGTTCTGTGGAGTCACCACACTGAGGAAGAAGCCACTTGAGAACGCGAAGAAGATCTTCGTAGAGACCACCCGCACCTATTTTCTAGCCAACCCGAATCTCGAGGGCGAGATTCATCTTAAGGTGGGTAGGTTTGTAACATCCCAAAATTCCATTTTGGAATGTTATGAAATATAGCTATGCATCCATCATCATCATTGTTTGAATACATGTATAATTGAAATGCCTTCTCTGAATTTCTGAAAGCCCTTTCTATTTTCCCTAAGTTGCTTTCACCTATTTGAAATCTTGGTAAAAAGTTCAAATAAGAGAGGAGGAACATGACACTCCACATCAGGGTCATCTTGGTGATATATTTGAACAATAATAACCAGGGGTTATTTTGAAAATATTTGCAAAAAAAAGAATTTAAAAACAATTAGGCAATTTTTGAAAATATTATTTTTTTCAAAGTGTTCAAATGACAGAATAAAAATGTTCACTAAATAGAATTTATTATTATGTTAATTTTTATATATAATACCCCTATATTTATAAAAGGTTTGAATGCTTTAAAGGTTTTTGAAACGCTCTGGAAAAACATTAAATAGAAAACAGTAACGGTTAGTATTAAACGGGCCGACCCACGGCAATTATTCGCGCATTTATTACCGACTGGCCGACCGACGCGCAACGGACACCTCCTCTCTCACTGATGCTGGACCCCACCCCGACCGACCGTTTCTCCCGCGCGGTCGCCCTCTTCCTCCCGCACGCGCCGGACCTCGCCGGCAGTTTCACCCCACCCCGGATCTCTCTCCTCTCTTAACTCCTTCTCGCTCCCCGCACTCCTATATAAGCCGGCCACTCCCCGCACTCCTATATAAGCCGGCCACTCCCCGCCTCCACCGGAGCTCCCGTCGACCGTAGCCACCGATTCCGTCCACCGCTCGCCCCACCGTTGCCACCAGTCGACTCCGGAGACCCGTCGCCGTCGCCCGGACCATTTCGCTGCCTCCCTCGACCACCGGAGCACCTCGCCGTCGTCTTCGCCGCTTCCGGACTCGCCGGAGATCCCTCGCCGGCGACCTCTTAACACTGTGAGCATCCCCACTCGTTCGATCTGGATCTGACGATCCAGATTAGAACGGATTTAAATCCGAACCGGTATCCTCTACCGACCGGTCGCCCGCCCCTAACCCTCGCGCGCACACCCCCCTTAGCCACTCGCGTGCTGCCATGTAGCCCCCTGACCGTCGCAAATCAATTTTTCCTTTTCTGTTTTTGTTTTAGTTAACAGAGTGTATTCAAATTTTGTTTTGCTTATATCTTTTAACCTGTTTAATGTTTTGAGTTGATTCTTTTTGCATTAGCTCACATTTTTCATGTAGTTTCACCCTGTACTTTTAAATTTCAAATTTGACCTATAAAATTTGAATTGAATCAAATTTGCTCAAAATCTTCAAATCTGAATAACTAGAGTTTGAAAATAGATTTTGTTATGAATCTTTTTGCTACTGTTTGATATTGGTTAGGACTATCACCATGTTTAGTTTGAGGATTTTTAGGATGATTTTGATTAGTGTTCTAGCTATACATAGAATCTGCCTAGTATTATAGTATAGTTTCAATTACTTAGTTTTAGTTAGTTTAACTTAGATTTAGTTTTAATTTGTTTAGTAGGTTCTGTTGATTTAAACATTTAGTGTTTTACCTATTGTTAATAAAAATATAAAATTGTTTAGTTATCTCTTGATTTAAACATAACTTAGACTAGCTCGTTGATCAAAGATAGTCAAGGTTTCCTGGCCACAGACATAAGATGTCATTTGATAATGGGATCACATCATTGGGAGAATGATGTGATGGACAAGACCCAAACTATAAACATAGCATATGATCATGTCAATTTATTGCTATAGTTTTCTGCATGTCAAAGTATCTGTTCCTATGACCATGAGATCATGCAACTCACTGACAGCGGAGGAATACCTTGTGTGTATCAAATGTCACAACGTAACTCAGTGACTATAAATATGCTCTAAAGGTATCTCCGAGGGTGTCTGTTGAGTGGGCATGGATCAAGACTGGGATTTGTTACTCCATGTGATGGAGAGGTATCTCATGGCCCACTCGGTAATACAACATCACAACAAGCCTTGCAAGCAATGTGACTAAAGTGTTAGCCATAGGATATTGTATTACGAAACGAGTAAAGAGACTTGCCGGTAACAAGATTGAACTAGGTATAGAGATACAAACGATCAAATCTCGGGCAAGTAACATACCGAAGAACAAAGGGAACAACATACGGGATTAACTGAATCCTTGACATAGAGGTTCAACCGATAAAGATCTTCATAGAATATGTAGGAACCAATATGGGAATCCAGGTCTCGCTATTGGTTATTCACCATAGAGGTATCTCGGTCATGTCTACATAGTTCTCAAACCCACAGGGTCTGCACACTTAACGTTCAGTGACATTTCGGTAGTATATAGTTATGTATGGTGGTGGCTGAAGGTCGTTCGAAGTCCCGGATGAGATCCGAGTCGTTATGAGGAGCTCCGGAATGGTTCGGAGGTAAATATTGATATATAGGAAGTCCCGTTTTGGTCACCTGAAAAGTTTCGGGCACTTCGGTAGTGTAGCGAGAGTGCCGGGAGGGTACCGAGGGACCATCGGGAGGGGCCTCATGCCCCAAAGAGCCTCATGGTCTGTGGGAGGAGACACACCAGCCCCTGGTGGGCTTGCCGAAGCCCCCACTAAGACCCATGTGGCTGGGGAAGGAAAAACCCAAAGGTGGAAAGGGTTTCCAAGTGGAGAGTAGGAATCCTACTCCTAGTAGGATTGGAGTAGGACTCCTCCACCTCCCACTTTGGCCGCACCAAAGGGGCAGCCCTTGGGGCGCCGGCCTCCCTACCCTCCCTCCTATATATACTAGAGGATTTGAGGGCAGCCCTAACCCTAATTGCCACGTGCTGCCCTCTTCTTCCTCTAGATCGTTTTCTCCTCTAGTCTAATTTCGGGGGTGCTTAGGCAAAGCCGTGTCGGAATAGTTCCACCACCGTCACCGCTGCGCTGTCGCACTGCCGGAGAACTCATCTACCTATCCTCTCCCTCTTGCTGGATCAAGAAGGCGGGGATCATCATCGAGCTGTATGTGTGCTGAACGCGGAGGTGCCACCCGTTCGGCGCTAGATCGGGACGGATCACGATTAGATCGCGGGACGCTTGTAGATTTGGATCGCGAAGACGTTCGACTACATCAACCACGTTTCTTAACGCTTCCCGCTTAGCGATCTACAAGGGTATGTAGATCCACTCTCCCTCTCATAGATGCTCATCACCATGGATAGATCTTGCGTATGCGTAGGAATTTTTTTGTTTCCCATGCATCATTTCCCAACACTTCCTCCTCGGGCCCTTCCCTTCGACGTCTCTAGAATGGTGATAGTAGGTGCTGAAGTCCTCGCCGTATATGTTGGCATATGAAGGGGCGTCGTCATCGGTAGAGGTGTCGAAGCACGAGGTCAAAGACAAGGATGGCAGCCCGGCTAGACGTTGGCAAGCATGGGCCCACTCCTTAGGCTAGGCAATCGGCTTTAGCCGCGACGACCACCTTCTCATTGGCAAGGCGCCTAGACTCCTTGAGTTCGGGCTACAATGCCTTCACATTATTGCGGTGGCGGTGCTGGGCATCCATCTTGGCCGTGGTTAGTGATCAGTGGATGACGTCCTCAACGAGCTCGTCCTCCGAATTGGAGGGAAAGGGGTCGATGCCGATCTGCATGACTACAGATTGACCGGCTAAATCCGGCCCGGATAGCCTACCTCGCATGATCGTCAGTGCCAGCACCAACACCCAGGACTATCTGGGAGGAGCTAGGGCCCAAGGTGAGAGCTCCATGCGCTAGTGCTCACTCCACCGCCTCACAGAGGAGAGTGTGGAGAGAGACGAGCCAACATGGTTGGGCTTGGAGCTTGAGTTTCTCCGTCGAGCCACCGGAGTGCATTGGGCTCGAGCTGCCGTCCTTGTCTATCCGCGATCAATGGAGGACAACATAGATGGCAAATTCCTTTTCCGACTCTGCCACGAGAGCATCCAGTGGATAGGGCCTGCTTCAGATGAGGAGCCACTAACGGATCCGGCCACAGTCACGACAACGCCGGTGATGGGAGGGAGCAAACAAGGAGGGTAGGGGACAAGGAGAGTGTGGGGAGAGGAGTGGCTAGTGTTTAATCTGGGGTGGGCTAACGCGGGACAATGCGACGTATCCATGGCATCTGGACGCGTTGACCATATGATGAGCAAGCCACTGACGAAGGACGTCTCCTTCACCCCAACAGAAGCAAGAATGGTATCACCTTCGTCGTCAAGGATGAAAAACTGCCATTTTTTGTCTTTGTTGTGGTATAGTAGAGCACACTACACAAAAATTACGTAGTATCCTCAAAGAAGTGTGAACCGTGTCGTTCTCCACATACATTAGGGCATTGCCGTACTAGAAGGAGAAGTATGCCCATGTGGTCATGTTCATCGACAACTTGACTTTGGGAGTCATTAGGCGATCATTGGGGCGAAGATGTCATATAAGCTGATCACAAAGGTAGTCACAATGGTCAAGTACATGCCACTGTTGGTTGGTGGCAAACAAATTTCTTACATATTGGTTAATGGTCACGTCACTAGGAGGAGTATGATTCACTTGCTCCAAACGACCAACCCAATGGTTGCAACACTCCTGAACCGCACCCCATCGATTTGTGAGACAATTAAGGGTACGATCTATTATACACCTAAAATGATATTTGAAATGTTCCTCGATGCACTACTTTGCGCTGGATTGATATTTCTCGATGATCGTATTGAGAGAGATATCTTCTCATGCCACGACAAGCGTAATGTCCTCATTGGGCTTAAAGTTGGTTCCCCAAACAACGTTCTTCCTTGATGAGCCGGTAACCTTGAATTGATCAAATGTTGTATCTTGGGCGACTGATGATAATAAATGAGAACGATGCCCCCTCGAGATCGACATCATTTACCCTTACATCAATGATCATACTGTTGAGAAATGATTCTTCGTTGAAGGCCAATCCCCCAAATTTAGGAAATCATCATTAAATCATAAACATTGCATATGTACCAACAATTTTCCATGTTTTCCCTGTCTTATTCTTCGGTCCTAGAGGGAGGAGGTCGCAACCTACACATAGTGTCATAAGATTTGCCACCTCTTTGCCAGGGTAGGTGAGGTGGTTGCCTTGGCGTTGTAATCTGCTCCAGAGGTGTTGGATCCGTCCGAGCCATAGGAGGCACGAGGTCCGACTCCAAAATGATAGAATCGAGTGCAAGATTGATGCACTGTCAATGCCGTCACCGGTGGGGATCGGGGACAATGGGAAGCGGTGAAAGGTGGCACTATGACAAGGGAGGGGAGGCATGGTATGTCTCAAACATATCTATTTGATCGTTTAATGCTATTATGTTATCATTTCTATATATTCTTTAAGCAATTTATATTATTTTGATGTACTAACCTATTAGTCTAGTGGACAATGCTAGTTCATGTTTTCTGCTTGTTTTTTGTTTTGTATAAAATCAATATCTACGGAGGTCAAAATACATTATCGATTTTACATGATTTTTTTGGGCAACAAGAAACAATGGAACATTTGGGAAGCAGAGAGAGAGGGGCCACCAGTCATCCACATGGACACACCCCTAGCCGCACCACTTGACTATATGGGGTCCCTGGTTACCGCCTTAGTCCAATTCCACCACCATAATTACCTATAAATACAGAAACCATACATCGTACCTCCAAACAAATTTTATCGGCCCCGCAAGCCTTTGTTCCAGAGATCCCATCTAGAGCCTTGTTTTGGAGCCCTGCCTGAGGGGGAAGCCATTGCTGGAGGCCTCTTCATCAACCTTGGCGCTTCCATGTCCATGTGTGAGAAGTTCCTTTAGGACCTATGGGTCCATAGTAGTACGTAGATGATTATTTATCTTTTGAATTTTTAATACCATGTTCTGCTTCTTTCTTGTGTGATTGGGATCAATCTGATGTAACTTTGCGGTGTGTTTGTTGGGACATGATGAATCATGAGTTTATAATCAGATTGTTCATTGGATCTATTTGAATCTTTTGAGATTTATTTGTTGTATAATTAAGTATCTATGTATGCTTTACCATCTATTTGTGTTCTCTGGCCAAGATTCGTTGGTAGATCTTCAGAGGGAGTGGTACATAGTAGTGGGTCCAATCTTGCGATGATTTCTACATAAGTGACTGAATGGGGACAAGACACACATTTGTATTGTTGGCACTAAATGTAAATGATGGGTTTGATCTTATTTCTAGATTTCCTATTGTCATCTTTCTTAAAGCGGTACTCTATTTCGTATGAACTTAATACTTCGAGATGCATGTTGGATAGCTGTCTTGGGGTGGAGTAATGGTAGTAGACGCAGTTGGATACACGCTCTACTTGTCACCGATGTAATGACTATATGAGATTATGCTATGAATGATCACAGTCATACTTGTTGCTATTCTTGTAAATTGCCCAACTATAATTTTTTACCACGTCGTTTGCCTTTTTTGCAAGAGAGATACCTCTAGTGAACCTATGCCCCCCCGGTCTATTCTTCCATCAATACAAATTCCTACCAAATTGCTCTTTAGCCTTTACCTTTTCTTTTGTCGTACAACTATCTATATATTTGCTTTTAACCTTGTAATTAGCAAAACAATGGGCTTGACAACCCCCTTGCCAAGTTAGGTGCAAGTATTTTTTTTGTGTGTGCAGGCACGCGTACCTTGTTAGTTTGGTGATTCCTACTGGTTTGATTGAACCTTGGTTCTCAAATAGAGGAAATACTTTGCTTCCGTGCTATATCATCCTTCCTCTTTAGAAAACCTAACAACTCCTATGGAAGTAGTAAGGCACTAGCCATGATGGAAAGAGTAGTGGAAGGAGGAAATGTTTCTCGCACCAAACCGTTTTTGGAATGGAGTGTGCTTCAAATACCCGCCAAACCGCCAAATATGGAGGCATGCGGGCTGGATATGGTGCACTCAACAAATTATGACGATCGAGGTGGGATGACGACTCTACTAGAGTGGTCTTTTGGTCAAAATCAACATAATGATGCTTATTATGGTGATCATGCCGATATTGCAACTCTGCTAAAGTTGCTATTAGTATCGACCCTTCTAGTTCACATTTTCGGGCACGTGAACTACCTTTAGTCAAACCGGTGAGGTTTTCTCTATATTAAACCAATCAATTTGGCTGTAGAAAAAGTTTCCAAAATATTTTTCGTGATTATGTGTTAAAGTAGCTAGTTATATGCTATGTTTTGAATTAGCAAGTCATCTTGTTTTCTTAGTTCATGCTTGTGTGTTGAATGAATAGTGTTGAACATGCATACTTTGCGTACACATGTATATGTCTGGGTTTTATATATTGCACCTGTCACATCTCCCTCCCTCTATAACTTGTATGTACCTTGGGAAATAAGACATGAGATGCACCCCCTTGTACCTATATATGTGCCTAGTGCAGGATCAATCAATCTATCGATGCATGCAATCCTTCTCTCTCTAAACTCACATGGTATCAAATAACACGTTGATCCCTCCCTCTCCGCTGCCATAACCACCGCCGCCGTCCCGTGCCGCCGCCGCCACTCCCACCCCACGGTGTCGCTGCCATCTCCCCTCCTCCCGCAGCCGCGCCACACCTCCCCTCCCCCTAGCCGTTATGTCGCCATCTACCTCTCCCAAAACCCTAACCCGCATTGCCGCTCCCTCCCACCGCTACCACTTCCCCCTTGTTCCCACCGCCGCGCCGACACCCTCCCCTCCCTACCCTCGTGCCGTCATCCCCACCCACCGCCACGCCTTCCCCCACCGCCTCACGAACCTACCCCACCAGTGCCATGTCGATCCACTCCTCCCAGTCCGGTGCCACGAACCCCTTCGTCGGCCCGGATCCCGCCGACATCCGTAACCTGGACATCCATGTGCGTGTTCCCGTCACCCTTGATCCCCACGACTCCACGTACTACACGTGGAAGACTTACTTATCGCTTGTCCTTCGTGACTACAACATCGTGGATCATATCAATGGTTCCGTCGATTCTCATGCCATGTAGGACGACTCCAAGTGGACCGCCATTGACGCCACGCTCATCCGGTGGTTCTTCCTCACCATCTCGAAGGACCTGTTACACACCGTTGTGCGCGATGGCGATGATGCGCGCGTCGTGTGGGTCAAACTCAATGATCTCTTTACCGAAAACCATCTTCAGCGTCGCGTCTTCCTGCAACAAGAGTTTTTGGTTGTCATCAAGATGATCAATCCATTGACGATTACTGCCGCTGCCTCAAGATGTTGTCAAATGAGCTTCGCGACATCGGCGCCAAGATCGACGACAACACTCTCCTCAACACGCTCACCGCCGACCTCAACGAGGATTTTGGCAATGCTGCCGCCAACCTCACCTTGATGATGGAGCCCTCCTTCCCCAAGTTCGTCGCTTATCTCCGCTTGGAGGAATGATAAATGAAGCAGGTGAAGAAGCGGGTGCAGCATACCGCCCTTGCCGCGTGCACTTCCTGTGGTGCCCTGCCTCCCGCTCCACTGCCCCCGGGCCCCGACGCCTCCCACACCCCTAGGCTTCTTCCCGTTGCCACCCACCCCTCCCATGCCGCACCAGCAGCAGCCCGACGAAGGTGGTGGAGGCAACGGTCGACGCAACAACCGCCGTGGGGGCAGCTGCTAGCAACAGCAACAGCCGCCGGGGGGGGGGGGGGGTTGCCCCGTCCGCAGTAGCCCTCTCCGCCCTGAGCCTACGACATGAACTCGTGGATCGGCGTTGTCCATGCGTATTCGATGCCGGTGCTTCGGGCCCCTGCATCGGGCCTCCTTGGGCGAGCTCCAGCGGGCCACCAGGCCTACCTCGTGGCGCCCGGTGCCGCCAGCTATGGGGCCCTCCTCGCACCATCGATGGCCGACGGCTATCCTGCCGCTTTAGCCTCTCCGTATGGCGGCCCACCCTACGGCGGATCCTACCTGTCGCCGACTCCATCGCCATGGGACCCCGCTCTTCTGGCCGCTCTGCACTCGGCCCCGTCACCGACCAACTATGGTGGTGGCGGAGATTGGTACATGGACTCGGGCACCACCGCTCACATGACCTCTCATGCCGGTAACCTAACCTCCTTCACTCCCGTTCATACTCCCACTCGTATCACCGTTGGTCACACCGTTCATACTCTTTACCCATCACTCACATAGGTCACACCTATTTTCCTTCTTTGTCTACACCCATCAACATGTCTAATGTTCTTGTTTCTCCTGACTTAGTCACAAACCTTGTTTTTATTCGTCGTCTTGCTTGTGAGAACCCTCTTACCGTTGAATTTGACGATGTTGATTTTTCTGTGAAGGACTCCCGTACCCAGATGGAACTTCGCCGATGTCATAACCTTGACAAGCTTTACCCGGTGCACCCCTCCACCGCCGCCTCCACCCGTCCAGTCTCCCTCGCCGCTAGCGTAGACCTTTGGCATGCTCGTCTGGGACACCCCAACTCCACCATTTTGCATCGAATTCATCAGAGTTTTTCATTCTCATGTAATAAGGTTGATGACCATGCCTGTGCGGCCTGCCGTCTCGGAAAGCACGTTCGTCTTCCCTTTAGTGAGTCTACCACTATTTCTACTTTTCCATTTCAGTTACTTCACAGCGATGTGTGGACATCCCCGGTTGCTAGCAACACGGGCTATCTTTACTATTTGGTGATTTTACATGACTTCTCGCATTATGTGTGGACATTTCCTCTTTGTCGCAAGTCTGACGCCTTGGCCACACTCACCACCTTTTATTCCTATGTCACCACACAGTTCGGTCATCCCATCCTCGCACTCCAAACTGATAACGGAAAAGAATTTGACAACGCTGACGTTCGCCATCTTCCCTCCTCTCACGTCACTATCTTTCACCTTACTTGTCCCTACACGTCACAACAAAACGGTCGCGCTGAGCGCATACTTCACACTCTTAATGATTGCATTCGCACGTTGCTCTTCCACTCTAACGTGCCTCCCTGGCTTTGGCCGGATGCTCTCACCACCGCCACCCATCTCATCAACCTCCGTCCATGTCGTCTGCGCTGGAACTACGCGCCTCACCAGATCCTCTTTGGCGCACCTCCATCTTATGATGGTCTTCACATGTTTGGGTGTCTTTGTTATCCTAGCACCATGTCCACCACACCTCATAAACTCGCTCCATGGTTTGTTCCTTTTATCTTTCTCGACTACCCACCCAACACCAAAGGTTACCGATGCTATGATCCCATGTCACATCGCATCTACACCTTGCGACACGTCTACTTTGATGAGATGGTCTTCCCTTTTCAGAACGTACCAACATCCACCGAGCTTCCTGCAGCACCTCGCGCCGTGCCTCTACCCTGGCATGGCTCGTGGTTGCGGTCCGCCCCTGCCACAACCACTGGCAGGCCACCCTCTCCACCGAGCACTACCCCGGATTCGCCCCGAAGCCTGGCACCCTTAGCCTCGGCAGTCCCTTCAAACGCCTCAGGCTCGCCCAACCCCATCGGGTGTGGCTCCCTCCATCTCGGCTACCGGGGCTCCCTCCGGTGCTGCCAGGGCCCCTTTGGCACCGCCGCCTCCGCCTCGCCCGCCACGGTGGTCCCATCAGACACCCCTAGCGCGGGTGCCTCCGTCTCGGGGCCCTCGGCTGCTTCGACCCCGGGCTCATCAGCGCCCGTCGACGCTCGGGCTCCTTCGGCCGGTGTTGCGCCCCTCTTCGGGGTGATCACCTGAGCTCATGCCGCGACCTTTCGTCCTACTATGTGCTATCCCTCGGATGAGTACTTGCGCACTACCTCGACATCATCCTCGTCACCGCTCCCATCCTCTGTTCGTGCAACCCTTTGGGATCCGAACTGGCTTGCAGCGATGCGTGAGGAATTTGACACCCTCCAGTGCAACCATACATGGCGGCTTGTTCTGCGGCCCCCTCATGCCCATGTCAGAATCGACAAGTGGGTGTTCTGCCACAAGACACATCCCGACGGTTCTCTTGAGCGCTATAAGGCGCGATGGGTGGTGCACGGATTCCGACAGCACACATGAGTGGATTTCACCGACAACTTTGTGCCGGTTGGTAAATCGGGCACGATTCGAGCCGTTCTCCAGTTGGCCATCTCGCGTGTCTGGCCTGTTCACCAGATGAACGTGTTCAACGCCTTCCTGCATGGTCATCTTTAGGAGCAGGTGTTCTGTCAGCAGCCCACAGGCTTCATCAATGAGGCACACCCGGATCACGTCTGTCTACTTTCCTGGTCCCTTTAAGGGTTGAAGCAGGCACCCCGGGCTTGGTACCAGCGTATGGTGGCTTTTCTTCACCAGATTGGGTTTGGGTCCACCCATTCTGATGCCTCATTATTCGTCTACCATTAGGGTTCCGGCACCGCGTATCTCCTCCTCTACATCGACAACATCATCCTTACAACATCCTCTTCTGTGCTACTCAAGCAGATCATTGCTCGTCTCAGCGTCGAGTTGCTCTCAAGAACTTGCGGGACCTGCATTACTTCCTCGGTATCGAGGTAGTGATACATCTCCAATGTATCTATAATTTATGAAGTATTCATGCCATGTTTGCAATAATTCTATAAGATTTTGATATGATTTTACTAGAACTAACTCGACTGACGCTGTTTTCAGCAGAACTACCATGGTGTTGTTTTTGTGCAGAAATAGAAGTTCTTGGAACGAGCTGAAAATTTACCGAGAATAGTTTTGGAAAATATAAAAAATACTGGAGCGAAGAGTCACCCGAGAGGAAGGCCGAGGAGGCCACAATCCCCAGGGGCACGGCCACCCCCCTGGCCGCGGCCACCAGGCTTGTGGGCCCCTCGGGAGTCCACCGACCTCCCTCTCAGCTCCATAAATCCTCAAATATCCCAAAACCTCCGAGAAATAACCTAGATCGGGAGTTCCGCCGCCGCACACCTCCAGAGCCACGAAAAACCAATCTTGGCCCTCTTCGGAACCTTGTCAGAGGGGTCACCATCACCGGAGGCCATCTTCATTGTCCCGGAGGGGCCATCAACACCATGGAGGCCAAGGACCAGAGGGAGAACCTCCCCCTACAGAGGGCGGAGGCCATGGAGGAGGAAGCACTACGGGGAGATCCTCTCCCCCCTCTCTCGGTGGTGCCGGAGTGCCATCGGGGGAACCATCGCCACAGTGATCATCTTCATCAACATCACCTTCTTCATCACCATCATCATCTCCTTTTAGCGGTCCACTCTCCTGCACCCCTCTGTAATCACCTACTTGAACATGGTGCTTTATGCTACATATTATGATCCAATGATGTGTTGCCATCCTATGATGTTTTAAGTAGATAACTTTTGTCCTTTGGGTTGATTGATGGTCTAGATTGGTTTGAGTTGCATGTTTTATTATTGGTGCTGTCCTATGGTTCCCTCCATGTCGCGCAAGCATGAGGGATCCCCGCTGTAGAGTTTCCAATATGTTTATGATTCGCTTATGGTGGGTGGCATGAGTGACAGAAGCACAGACCCGAGTAAGTAGGTTGTTTGCGTATGGGATAAAGGGGACTTGATGCTTTAATGCTATGTTTGGGTTTTACCTTAATGATCTTTAATAGTTGCGGATGCTTGCTAGAGTTCCGATCATAAGTACATATGATCCAAGTAGAGAAAGTATGTTAGCTTATGCCTCTCCCTCATATAAAATTGCAATAATAATTTCCGATCTTGTTAACAATTGCCTAGGATAATTCCGCACACCGACTCATCATTATTCCACACTCGCTATTTATAATATATTGTAATATTATGATAATAGCACCTAAATTTATATTTTAGTTCTCCGTTATCATGCAAAGCTATCCTCTTCATACCCTCAACGTAGTTTTATTTCTCGTTTCTAGATGGAAGCAAACGTTCGGTGTACGTAGAGTCGTATCAGTGGCAGATAGGACTTGAGAGAATATTGATATTACCTTTAGCTCCTTGCGGGTTCGACACTCCATGCTTATCCCTTCCACCTTTGGAAATTGCTACGATGATTCCTTGCACTTGGGGATTATCAAGCTCTTTTTCGGCACCGTTGTCGGGGAGCAATAGCGTGGGGTTGATATTGTCGTGTATGCTTGTTTGCTTTCTTCACTAAATAGATTTTGTTTTCCCTTTTTACTTTCTGTAATTATGGGTGAAACAAACAATTTTCTTTAAAAAAAAGAAAAATACAAAAAGAGTTACTTGCCTCTTATGCCTAAGAAGTTTTTCAAAAAGAGAAGTGATTGGAAGGTTGTGCATTGGAGAAGTGAGGGTCGACGTTGAACACTTGTGTTCATGCTCATGGAAACAATGTAGAATTTTTCATGGAAGCTTCTGTAAAATAATTATCACTTTGTATATATCCATTGTATTATAAAAATAATGTGCCAAAATTTAATTTTAGGATGATTAGATTGCTTGTTTGGTGTGTGCAGTGCAAAAACAGAAACTTTGGCTATAGTGCGTGAATTTACGTTTTTACTGGAACGTCAAAAGTTTCTGAATTTTTTACAAAGTACTTATGTGCAATGTTTTTAATTGTTCCTAAAATTTCAGAAGTTTTTTAGTTACATAAGTATACGAAGTTTCTAGATTACTACAGACTGTCCAGTTTTTAACAGATTCTATTTTCTATGCATTGTTCTCTTATTTTGATGAATCTATGACTAGTATCGAGGGGTATGAACCATGGTGAAGTGGGAATACAGTAGATATAATGCCAATATGAATTTGGAATGAGTTCAGAACAGTACTTAAAGTAGTAATTTGCTTTATTATACTAACGGGTCTCACGAGGGTTTTGTTAAGTTTTGTGTGAATGAAGTGTTCGAAGATCGCGAAGGTATCAATATAAGAAGAATACGGAGAGACAAGAGTTCAATATTGGGGATGCCCAAGGCAGCCCAAGTAAATATTTCAAGGAGACTCAAGCACCTAAGCTTGGGGATGCCCCGGAAGGCATCCCATCTTTACTCTTCAACAATTATCAGTATACCTCGGTTTTTGTTTTATTCACATGACATGTGTCTTTAATGTTTGTCTTTTCCTTTATGCTCCCTTCTAGTATGAGATAGTACTTGATGGATTTGTAGAATGCTCTTTTTTGTTCACTTAAATCTTTTGAGTACGGATTTGTAGAATGCTCTTTGTGCTTCACTTAAATTTTTGAATATGGCTTTATACGAATGCTCTTTGTGCTTCACTTAAATATTTTGAGTATGGCTTATAGAATGCTTCATATGCTTCACTTATATATTTTGAGCTTGTATGATGGTCAATCTACATTAATTAAGAATTATCTATTAACTTCACTTATATCTTTTAGAGTATGTGTCACATCCCTAGCTAGATGTCATAGGATAGCATGTGTGTGCATCATATTTCAATTTTGCATCAACATGAAATGGGGATTAAAAGAAACCCCAAGCTCACATTGGAATCAAATTAATTAAAAGTTTGTGAAAACTCAACAAACTCAAAATTCCCATACAAAATGTTCCCTATGTCTGATAAATATGGCCATGAATATATCAGGGGCCATTTTAAATATTTGAACAATTATAGCAATTTAAAAATAAATAATAAAGCCTCTTAAAATGGCAAATAAAGCATTATCATTACTTTATATTTCAAAATATCCTGAATTTTTTTATAGGAGTTTGAAATATTCAAACTTAATTATATAAAATTTTTGGGATATTTTATAAAAGCATTTGTTCCTGAAAAAGAAATAAAACAAATGTCAGGATTAGAAAACAGAGAGAAAAGGAAAAAAAGAGGGAAAAGGCCCAGGAGAAGCCAGCCCAGCTGGTCCATGCCAGTCATCCCTGTCCTCTCGCCAGGAGGACAGGGGCAAGCGCTCGCCGCGCGCGGGTACGTGCCAGGCCAGCTCCTCCCTGCCTGGTTGCTGGCCTGGAGGCCGCTGAGAGCGCCAGCACGAGGCCCCCCTCACCGTGGCCCCTTTCTCCTCTCCCTCTCTCCCTCGCCGCGCTCACTCTCTCGCTTCTCCCCCTCTGCTTGCCATGGCCGAGCCCATCGCCGCCGCACCGCCGTAGTTCCAGCCACCCTCATGCCCCCTTGAGCCCGCCAAAGCTCCGCCGTGTCCCCCTCGTCCTCCCTGTGAAGCTAGAAGACGTCGGGAGCCCTCTGCGCCACGCCTCCTCCATTTCTCCCCCCGCCGGCCATCAAAGCTCCTCTCTGGCGATTCATGACCGTCCACGCGTCCCCGACCTCGCTGTCTTCCCCAACAACCCCGCCGTGAGCCCCTGCGTCGTTTCCCCCTCCTCTAGCGGCCTGTCCCTCGCTGTAGACGCCACGCCCAAGCTGCCCGAAACCCGCCACCGCTCGGCTCGTCGCCGACCGTAGCTCTGGTGGCCCCCGAGCCCCCTCTGCCACAGCTTTGGATGCGCGCGTGCGCGGGCTACCTCCCGGTGCCCTCCGCGCGCCAAATGGTCGCCGGATGCGAGAGTCCGGCGAGTCACCGCCGTGCCTTTGGTTGCCGCCGGCTGGCCTTCGTCGTGCTGACGTGGTAGGGTCATTAGGGGTTAATCCCCCTGCTAATCATCCCCCAGCCACTGACCAGTGGGCCCCAGTTGCGGGTCAAACCCTGGTCAGCGCGGGGATTAGGACCGTGTCACTGACGTGCGGGCCCTGCACGTCAGGTTTGACCTGGCCTGGTCAGCCGACCTGCTAACGTCGTAGTGACGTCAGGCTGATGCCCTAATTCATTTTCTAGTTTTAAAATAATTCCAAAAAATGTTTAAAACTTCAAAAATTCATATAAATTAATCTATAAATCAGATGAAAACAATTTATATATGAAAATTTATCAAAAAAATCCAATGAATCCAATGGTGCTATTATCATGCATGTTAGAGCAAGCTATGTAGATGAACATTGACATTTACTAATATGCTAATATACGGAATATGAAATGAAGAACGACTTTGAACCTCTATTCAAACTCACTTCAAATTAACTTGGACAATAGTTGCATTAGCTCATCCATACATGCTGCCATGTCATGATCATGCATCATATTGTTGCACTTGCGTGTATTGATTGCTATTTATCTGCATTGCGGTAGGCCCTGCTTCTGAGGATACCCCCGAGTATTCCAACGAAGGAGAGAACCTTCCCGCTACCCAGCAAGGCAAGCAACCCCCTTTGATTATTCTGATAACATCCCACTCTCTCGCTCCTGCTCTTGTTTATTGCATTAGGACAAATGTTCACTTATCTGTCATACACAGTAGATGAACCTATTCTTTTGCAAGACCTGTCATTGTCACAGTAAATAGCTAAACCTTGCAACCTAGCATACCTAGTAGATGCTTGTGCCATGATGTGCTTAGATTACTTCGCTTGCTATGCTTGCTATGCTTAGAGTTGTGTCAAGTCTGATTCATCTGGTGATGAACTGGGGTGAAACAATGTTGTTCTGCTGTGATAAGCTTATGATGAACCCGATTTGGTAAAGATAGCGATGAGAGGCTATGTAGGAGTACATAGCGGGTTGTCTCATTGGGACCGTTCTTAGGAACTGAGTTCTGTGTTTGTGATCCAAGACTAGATACTACCACATACTGGACCCTGAAATATGACCCCGCTCGACTTATCAGTCGCTTAGTCCTTAGTCCAGGAGTTGCAAGTAGTTTCAGGTGTTTATAGCATGCTAGAGGCCGTGCTTAGCACTGGCCCTAGGGGTGGGTTACGATGCGGTAGGCAGTGGCACGGTGTACCAAGGGTCACCTGAATGGTGGGCTTGGGAACCCTGCGCACATCATTTGGGGCCGTGGCGGAAACTTCGGCCGGACTTGTGTGCGGGTTCAGTCTCAAATAGGCGATAGCCTGGACTAGAGGTCTTATGTGATTGACGGTCGTGGCCGACTCCCTCGCTGGGCTTCCGCTTGAAGGTGGACGAGGTGCATGGTTTTATGAGCACACATCGATAAGTGGCGAGAGCATGTGTGAAGAAGTACACCCCTGCAGGGTATGAAACTATTCGAATAGTCGCGTCCTCGGATATGGACTACTTGGAAAGCTTATGTTGTTCATAGATAATCAAATGGATACTCATAAAAATATCAAGACAAGTGTGAGTACCATGGATGGCACTCTCCCAGGAGAGGGAAGTGAATCCATGGTGGTGTATTTTCATCGAGTTAGTGGACTCGTGTGCGATATCTAAAATTTAAACAAAGAGTTAAAATTGTGTAGTGTAGGTTAGCCATGAGTCAAAGCTGGCATTGCTGCATAAACTCCACCACTCCCCTTGTTGATACATGAGCATGAATAGACTAGGTTAGTTCTAAAGACTTGTTGAGTACGTTCGTACTCACGTTTGCTTAATAAATGTTGCAGATGAGACCCAGGACCCATCAGGTGGGTTCTATCTAGATGTTGACGATGCCGAATAGCTGGTGTCCCAGCTATGACCTTATGCCATATGGCAGGCTATAGATAGTCAGGCCATGCGCCTTTTAACCTTTCATTTGTCTGTACTCAGACAGCTTTATGCTTCCGCTTGGTTTGTATGAACTTGTTTGTATGACTTGAGTGTCGGGTCATGTGACCCCTATCTGTAAGAACATATTATGCAAGGCTTGTCCGAGCCTCTTAAATAAAAGTTGTGTTGTTGTATGGTTATGTTGTGATGCCATAGTTGTATCTATGCATATCGGAAATGTCATGTGTATGTGTGACGTGCAACGGTATGTATGGGATCCGACACCTAGTCGTGTGCCTTTAGTAGTACTCTTTACGGGAAACTGCCTCTTTGTGCTTCCATCGAGCCATAGTAGCTTGCTACTGCTCTGGACACATTGATTGACCGGCATGTATCCTTCTTTCTTGCTGTGTCTGTCCCTTCGGGGAAATGTTTCGCAGTGTAATGGAGTCCCTGTAGCTTGCTACGACTCGTCTACGTGCAGTGATGACATTTATGTCCCACGACGTAATGGAGTCCTTGTAGCTTGCTATGACTCGTATACACACGCTTGAGGCCGACACCTCCATTGTTGGGTTACGTATGCCTGTTTTCGTATGGATGTACCACTTGGATTCTATGACTAGTCATGTCGGCCCGGGTTCTCTGTCGTTTGATTGCCAGCGACATGTTCACATAAGTGAGCCAAAAGACGCAAACGGTCCTGGCTAAGGTAAGGCTGCAGCCGTGGAGCTTACCGTGCGTGAGGCCGCAAAGTGATGTGATATGTTACAGTATGGATTCATATGACTTAGGATCGGGGTCCCGACAGTATGAATATAATGATCATTGGAATTTGGCTTGGAAGAGTACCATTGAAATATCATGCCTAGCTAAAAATGATTAAAGAAAAGCGCTTGTTGGGAGACAACCCAATACCTTTACTTTCTCCTTTGATGTGTTGACATGGTTAAGATACTTTAGTAATCATGTTTTGTGCCTTTCATTTCAATAAATTGCCAAGTAAAGCCTTTGGGATAGTATGGATACTTACTTGTTTGATTCTGTGCAAAAACAGAAAGTTTTGCGTCCAGTATTTGAATTGTCTGTTTTTACTGGAGTGTCAAAAAATTCTGAATTTTTTACACAACATTTGTATGAAAATTCTGTGGTATTTCCTAATTTTTCAGAATCTTTAGAGTCAGGGACGTATGGTGATCAGTCAGATCTTTACAGATTGTTCTGTTTTTGACAAATTCTGTTTTGCACGCATAGTTTGCTTGTTTTAAGTGTTCCTATAGTTTATATTGACTAATATAAATTATGGGAATGATATAATACATTAGGTATCATGGGGGAATAATTATGAATCTTGGATTTACATTAGCTAAGTGAATGATTTATCTTTACTACACTAACCCTTCTCACGAAGTTTCTTTAAGTTTTGTGTGATTGAAGTTTTCAAGTTTTGGGTGAGATACCAATATGAGGGGAATAAAGAGTGACAAAAGCCCAAGATTGGGGATTCCCAAGGCACACCCAAGGTTAAAATAAAGGAACACTCAAGCGTCTAAGCTTGGGGATGCCCCGGAAGGCATCCCCTCTTTCGTCTTCAATACTATCGGTATATCTTACTTGGAGCTATATTTTTATTCGTAACATAATATGGGTCTTGCTTGGAGCGTCATTTTATTTTTTGTTCTCTGTTAGGTGTTATTTATAATCTTATTTTTCAATAAAAAGTTCCAATAATTTCCTTAGGATGCTTGCATTGCATGTTTTATGTGTGTTGTATAAAAAAACAGAAATTTTTGCTATAGTGTTTGAATTTTCATATTTTACTGGAACGTAGAAAGTTTCTGAAATTTTTACACAGTGTTTTCATGTAAATTACTTAGAATGTCCTAAATGTTCATAATTGTTTGAGTTACGTAAGTACACTGTTTTCATAAATTTCTACAGACTGGTCCGTTTGGATAGATTGCTGTCATAGTTTTGTTATCTACTTATCCTATAGTTTCCATAGCCTATATTGGTAGATACAAATTGTGGAAATGATAGTATACAGAACCTAATTTTTGGAAATTATTGTGAAAATTGTCTTGGTAGTACATGAAGTGTTGATTTGTTCTTATGTGTACTAACCTACCTCACGAGTTCTTTTTGAGTTCTGTGTGGATGAAGTTTTTTGAGAATAGGTGAAACCGGGATATGAGAGGATTGAACAAGATACAAAAGCTCAATCTTGGGATGCACAAGGCACCCCAATAAAATATTTCAAGATCTCTCAAGTATCTAAGGTTGGGGATGCTACGCATCCCACCTCTCTTCATCAACAATTATCGGTTAGCCTATGTTGAGCCTAAATTTTTATTCGTTCACATGATACATGCTATTCTTGGAGTGTCATTTTTATTTTGTTTGCTGTTTCAATAAAATCATTGGATCTGAATGTTTTAATAAGAGAGAGTCCTCACATGGATATTTATCTAATTAACTACGCGTTGATCTTCACTTATATCTTTTTGGAGTAGTTTGTCATTCACTCTCGTGCTTCACTTATATCCTATGAGTAAATGGTTGAATGAATTGAATATCATAAATCTGAAATTAAAAAATGCTTCATATACTTATCCCATGGGCAGTAGTGACTTCACAAATAATAGATATAGGTGGTGAAATTTATTTAAAGTTAGCAAACACCGCATTGGTCACTTGAGCAATTCATGAAAGAATATTGAAGGAAGAGAGATTTCACATATAAATATACTATCTTGGACATCTTCTATGATTGTGATTACCCATTAATTATTTTCAAACTTGAGCAAATCAGTTGAAGTTGGACAAGGAAGACAACGTAATGAGTTATGCTTGGGTATATTTGTATAGAAGTTATATTGTTATGGATCCCCCAACATGTGGTGCTTGCTTCCACCTTATACTAGCCAATACTTCCACACCAAGTAGAAATACTACTTGTGCATCCAAACACCCTTAAACCAGTTTTGCCATGAGAGTCCACTATACCTACCTATGGATTGAATATGATCCTTCAAGTAAGTTGTCATCGATGCAAAAAGCAATAAAAATTGCTCCTAAATATGTAAGATCTTTTATGGTAAGGGAAAATAAGTGTTGTACGAATTTGTGATGAAAAAGAAATAAAAGTGACGGACTACATAATAAAGGTTGCTATCACAAAGGGCAATACAACGTGACGTTCCTTTGCATTAAGGGTTTGCGTATCCAAAAACAAAAAGCGCATGACAACCTCTGCTTCCCTCTACGAAGGGCCTATCTTTTATTTTGTAGTACTTACCTTTATGCAAGAGTCATGGTGATCTTCACCACTTCCTATATTTTGCCTTTATATATTGGCAAGCGTCATGTGTTGGGGAATGATCTAGACATATATATCCACACAAATATATTTGATCATGAATTATTATTGTTGACAATTATCTATACAATAAATAAGTTGGGAGGTGAAACATTAAGCCCCAATCTTTCTCTGTGTTCGATGGATGCCATTTGTTCTAAAAATATGCTTTGAGTGCCAACAATCATGAAAGACTATATGATAGTTGAGTATGTGGAATTTGCTAAATCAAAGTTCTTACATAGACCCTTCCTAAAAATAAGATGAATTGCAATTGTTCGATGACTAGGAATATGGTTTGTTAGTTTTCAAGAAGTTTTCTGGTCTATACTTTAACATGTGGATAGATTGTTACTCGATCATGAGAAGTTTTATGAGATGAGCTACTGTTTATGATACATATTGATGCTAGAAAAAGTGATTGGAATTTTCATTGATGAAACTTGTGCACTTGCTAGCATTCACACTTCATAGATTATTTCTTTTATCATTTACCTACTCGAGGACGAGCAAGAATTAAGCTCGGGGATGCTGATACGTCTCCAACATATATATAATTTATGAAGTATTCATGCATGTTTGCAATAATTCTATGATTTTGATATGATTTTACTAGAACTAACCCGGACTGACGTTGTTTTCGGCAGAACTACCGTGGTGTTGTTTTTGTGCAGAAATAAAAGTTCTTGGAACGAGCTGAAAATTTATGGAGAATATTTTTGGAAAATATAAAAATACTGGAGCGAAGAGTCACTCGAGAGGAAGGCCGAGGAGGCCACAAGCCCCAGGGGCGCGGCCACCCCCTGGCCACGGCCACCAGGCTTGTGGGCCCCTCGGGAGTCCATTGACCTCCCTCTCAGCTCTATAAATCCTCAAATATTCCAAAACCTCTGAGAAATAACCTAGATCGGGAGTTTCACCGCTGCACACCTCCAGAGCCACGAAAAACAATCTTGGCCCTCTCCGGCACCCTGCCGAAGGGGGTCACCATCACCGGAGGCCATCTTCATCGCCCCAGAGGGGCCATCAACACCATGGAGGCCAAGGACTAGAGAGAGAACCTCCCCCTATAGAGGGGGGAGGCCATGAAGGAGGAAGCCTTAGGGGAGATCCTCTCCCCCTCTCTCCCGGTGGTGCTGGAGTGCCATCGGGGGAATCATCGTCGCGGTGATCGTCTTCATCAACATCACCTTCTTCATCACCATCATCATCTCCTTTTAACGGTCCACTCTCCTGCACCCTGCTGTAATCACCTACTTGAACATGGTGCTTTATGCTACATATTATGATCCAATGATGTGTTGCCATCCTATGATGTTTTGAGTAGAATACTTTTGTCCTTTGGGTTGATTGATGGTCTAGATTGGTTTGAGTTGCATGTTTTATTATTGGTGTTGTCTTATGATGCCCTTCGTGTCGCGCAAGCGTGAGGGATCCCTGCTCTAGGGTTTGCAATATGTTTACGATTCGCTTATGGTGGGTGGCGTGAGTGACAGAAGCACATACCCGAGTAAGTAGGTTGTTTGCGTATGGGATAAAGGGGACTTGATGCTTTAATGCTATGGTTGGGTTTTACCTTAATGATCTTTAGTAGTTGCGGATGCTTGCTAGAGTTCCAATCATAAGTACATATGATCCAAGTAGAGAAAGTATGTTAGCTTATGCCTCTCCCTCATATAAAATTGCAATAATGATTTCCGATCTTGTTAACAATTGCCTTGGATAATTCCGCACACCGACTCATCATTATTCCACACTCGCTATTTGTAATATATTGTAATATTATGATAACAGCACCTATATTTATATTTTAGTTCTCCGTTATCATGCAAAGCTATCCTCTTCATACCCACAACTCGTTTCTAGATGGAAGCAAACGTTCGGTGTACGTAGAGTCGTATCGATGGCAGATAGGACTTGAGAGAATATTGATATTACCTTTAGCTCCTTGTATGTTCGACACTCCATACTTATCACTTCCACCTTTGGAAATTTCTACGATGATTCCTTGCACTTGGGGATTATCAGGTAGTTTGCCGCACTACGAGCTTCTTTCTGCATCAGTAGAAGTACGCTCACGAGCTTTTGGAGCGCGCATGCATGCTCAACTGCAAGCCTATGTCTACGCTTGTTGATACGAAGGACAAGGTGTACGTTTTTGAGGGTACACCGGCGTCCGACGCTGCCTTCTATCATTCCATTGTTGGCGCTCTTCAATATCTCACACTAACGCGACAGGTGTGTCTCCATATGCACTCTTCGCGTGACACTCATTGGACCCTAGTGCGTCGTATTCTCCGGTACATCCGTGGCACCATGGCGATGGGCCTCACCCTGACGGCCTCCCCCATCACCAACCTCGTCGCCTACTCCGACGCGGACTGGGCAGGCTGCCCCGACACTCGTTGCTCCACCTTCGGTTACTATGTCTACCTTGGGCCTTCCCTGATATCGCGGTTGTCTAAGCAAAAACCCATGGTGTCTCACTCGAGTGCTGAGCCAGAGTATCGTGTCGTAGCGAATGTAGTTGCGGAGTGCTCCTGGTTACGTGAGATTCTTCAGGAGTTGCTGTGTGAGGTTTCTAAGGCCACACTTGTCTTCTCTGACAACATTTTAGCGGTCTACCTATCAGAAAACCCCATTCATTATCGACGCATGTCGTTGGGAACGAGCACCTATGGGATCGAAGGGACCCCTTTCGGTTCGGCGGGGGTGAAGGCTTCGCACAAAGAGCACGTCTGATGAACAGCATGCAGGGGATTTTACCCAGGTTCGGGCCGCAAGGATGCGTAAAACCCTACTCCTGCTTGATTGTATTGAGGGTGTTCTTAGGGTTCTTGCTACACGGGCGCTATGAACAGCTGCCACACATGTGAGCTAGAAGGTCTAAAGATTCCCAAGTCAAAAAGCCCTCTACCGTATTGCCCTGGGCCTCCTTTTATACTGAAGAGGATCCCAACAATGGCATACAGTGCGCACACGGGGTGTACAAAGCTATAGTGCTATCATACCTAACACTAACGGAGTAGGACATGCGCATTTATTGCATCGTCAAGCATCTCTGTCCGCCTACGGGACGAGACAGGAGCCCATCCCATCGGCACCACTTAGCCCCCTCCAATGCCGACGCCACGACACGCGTCCAGGCGGATCGACACCTGGCTTGTGTGCTGGCGGGGCCTTGCCAGGTCTTCCCGGGGCTCTGTCTTTGCCTGAGGGTCCAATGGTCATCCCGGCAAGGTCTTGCCGGGGGTCTCAATTCTTCTGCAATGGTACCTGGCAAGTCCTTGTTGGCCCTTGTTGCCAGGGTGGCTACCATAGCCCGTGCACGAGTAAAGGGGCACTAGGAAGCCCAAAAATCTAGTGCACCGACAGGAGCCCCTTGGCCTGGGCCATACACGGTGCGAGGCATTGTTGGGCTAGGCCCAGACAGTGCATGGCCACGCGTGGCAGGAGCTTGCGGTTGTGGTCATTGTGCTTACTGTGCTTCCCCGCGATGCCCATTAAATGCGGGTCGTGGGATACGTATGCGGTGCAGCCATTGCAGCAACGCGCCCGCGAAACATTTCCATATTATTTTAGTAAAGAGTCCACCCCGCACCTTCCCCGTAAATAGGAAATTACAGAGGCGCTGCTCATTTACCTCTTGTCTTTCCCAATCCGAGAACCACCGTCGTCTTCTTCCTCGATCCCAAAATAGAGCTCCTCCCATTCATCTGCGCCCCTACGCCCCCTCCGTCTTTAGCCCCCCACCCCCCATAGCCACCACACCACCCAAGGCTAGCAAGGGCATGGAAGCAGAGGCCGTCTTGGAGAACAAGATGGTGAGGATGCGGAAGGAGTATGTCGTTTTTCTGTCGGGGCTTGACGTGGATGCCCTGAAGAATCGATACCATTGGATGTGGGCGATGGGGACGATGGCGCATCCCGCCACCTGCGTGAGTCTAGGTCCTTCCGGGAGCGGCCCAGGCAAATACCCTTTCTTCACCGATTACTTTTACTGCAGGCTCTGCCCCCCTTTCTTGGACTTCTTCAATGATCTCATGCTCACCTACGGCTTCCAACTATTGGATTTATGCCGAATGTCGTGACGTCCATGTTAGTTTTCGCTCATCTTTGCGAAAACTTTGCCGGAGTAGTCCCTAGCACGGCTCTTTTCTGCCACTACTTTACCCCCCGCATCCAACAAGGTGGAGCCCTTTCCGGTGCCGTCACTTGGATTCCACGGTTAGGGACCAAGGAGGTCTACCCAAATAGGGCTTACTATGAGAGGTGGGATGAGTGGCGGGGTAAATGGTGTTGGATTCAAGAGGAGAAACCCCAGCCTTTTTGCTTGCGACGGCAGACCAAGATGGTGCGCGGCGATGATTGGACCGCCCTTGACCCCGAGGATGGGAAGCTCACAGTCGCGACCACCAGGATCCACCGCCTCGGAAACGCCGGGCTCACCATAGAAATGATAGGCGTCGATTTTCTTCGCCAACGCATTGCTCCGCTATAGAATAAGGGGATGCTAGCTTGGGATTTCCGGAATGCGGAGAACATCATGAGGCTACGCTCCGGGCTGAACCACAACCTGACCATTATGCAACACATGGCTCTCTGCCAGAAGCTATTCAGGAGTGCTGCGGTACCTGAGTTGCCGGCATGCATAGTCCCCTTGTGCAACGATTCTGCCTTGGGTAGAATTGTTGCCACGATGTCGGTGTTCGATGCCCATAGCCTTGATGCGACTTGGATCGAGCCGCCTACGGAGAAGGCGCAAGAATTCTTTGATAACTTGGCGGAGAGGGCCATTCACGAGGAAGAGGGCCTCGTTCACGACACCACTGAGGAGGAACTCGCATACATCGTCAGCAGGGGAGAGGAAGTGGATCTTGCTGCAGAGGACGGTAGCACCGGCTTCTTGGAAGACGAAGCCGGTGGAGGGGAAACACTGTCGGATGAGGATCTTGCCGGGCAGAGCGGGACTGCTAAGGAGCAAGGCGGCACATCCACCCGGGGCTGCCCTGCCGAAAACGCAGCTGAGGAGGAGCTGCTCGAACAGCCCCCGTCCCTTGTGCAAAGGAAAAGGCGCGTCCTTCGAAGCGCCGCCTCTGGGCTTCCGGTCCGCCAAGCTCCTTCGAGCAGCGCAATCCCTGGCAAGGGGGCGACCGGCAAGGCCGCGCGGCGGTAAGAAGCTCATCGGCAACCCGTGTCCGCTGCGGCCAAGCGATCCAGGAGCACCCCTCCACCTCCTCCCACGGGCACCACGGCAGAGGTCGCCTTCGACCTTTCTGCCCTTAGCTTGGGAGAAAGAAGATGAGGAGTAAGGATCCTGCCGTATATTTCAATATTCCCAATTTCTGGTTTTTACTTTACTCATTTGATTTGCCTTGGTTTGCCTCCATAGGGATGCGAAAACACTGGTGCAACGAGTCGCGATGAGGGCGAGGACCTCGACGGTTGAGGAGTCATCGGCAAGTGCTTCAGGCGCGCCAAGGACGACCATCATCAAATCGGAGACTAGCCCGCGGTGCAGCTCTCGACTCAGCCCCCGGCGGAGCCCTAGCGTAAGCCCATTGCTCATTTCCCGTTGGCAAGTGCTGGGGTGTGCATCTTCACTGCTGACATCACCAGACGTGCAGGAGGAGGGCGACGATAAGGAGAACCATCAGTGGCCGTCCCTGATATGCCGCCTAGAGATGGATCCCCAACAAGGACTTCATCCAGCGTGCTTTATCGCAGTGAGGGAGATCCGGCAAGCACAGGCACCGGTAGGTTTTCGCCGGCAACCGTCGTAGGTGCAGGTACTATTTTTTTTGTCTTCTTGAACTTCCACCTCAGCTTTGCTTGGTTTGCTTTCTTGGCCCTCAGACATTCCCACGATGGAGGGCATGGACGCCGACTCCGTCATCAAGGTGAATGCGGTGGACGTTGCTCCTGAGGCCGACGGGATCGCTACCGAAGAGGCCATCAAAAGCGCCGCCGCTGAGGCCGCCAAGAACGCGGTCGCTGAGGCTGCTAGCACTAAGGCCGCCAAGGCTGCACAGAAGGAGGAGGCCGCCAAGAAGTCTGCCGAGAGGGCCTGTGAGGAGGCCAGTGGTCACACTGACGACATTCCTGCCGCAGGAGCGCCAAGCGCTACACCGACCACCGAGCCCTCAGCTGCTGGGGAGGCAGCCATTGAGGACCAGCCGTCCACGTCCGAAGCCCCTTCATCGAGCAGGTACTTCAAGGTCAGCGACAACTTGTTCGTTAGCATCCTCGGTATGGCAAGCACTGGGCGCCACCCGATGGGGGAGTTGTTGTTGAGGAGGCCATCACTACTGCCATGCTCGATATCGTTGATGAGCCAAGCGCTAGTAGCAAATCCCAGGAAGAGCAGCTCCTCCAGACCATGGGCAACAACTTCCAAAAGCTTCAAGCGCTTCACCGCGCCCGAAAGGAGAAACTCGACTCTAGGGTTGCGGTTATGGAAGTAGTCGAGGCTAGTTTCGAGGAGCGCGTCGAAGAAACTCAAGCTTGGTTTGCCCAAGCTTCCTAGGACCTGAAGACTGGCCAGTCACAATTGAGCCAAGGTTGGAGCCAACTCTACATGCAGTAGTCCGACGTCGAGCAGGCGCAGGAGGAGGCCAAACAATGGGCCGCTACAGAGGACGCTCGTTTGACGGAGCGCCGTATCTTGCTTGACGCCCAAGAGGAAAACCTTGCTGCTCGCGAGAAGGCGCTTGCCGACAAACTCCATGGCAAGGAAGTGGAGCTCGAGGATCTCGTCGCACGGCGGACCCAGGAGCTGGAACGGAAGCACAAGGAGACGCTTGAGACCCTAACTGTAGACCATGTCGGCAAGCTGAAGGAGGCCGTCGATGTTGCTAAAGCTGCCGAGACCGCCAAGAACATGCAGGAGGAGAGGGCGAAGAAGCTAGAGTCCGTCCTCGAGGATCTCGACAAGGATGTATCATCGCTCAAGACTGAAAGGGACAAAGCCCTCGCCAGTCTGATGGAGATGCAGGTCGCCATTTCTGACAAGACCAAGCAGTTCTCTTCAGCCAATGAGTTCATCAGCGAGCTGAACCTAAGGCTGGCCACGCAGACCAGGACCCTCGAGACTGCCAGGACCCGAGAGAAGGCTCTGGTCAAGGAGCTCCACGATGAGGAGCTGGGCGAGAGCACCGCTATCGCCCACAATGACTATGTACATGGAGTGGAAATCTGGACCGAGAAGCTCGTCGACGTCGCGGAGATGCTCGCCGAAGAATTGTCCGCCATGGGCCTGGAGGGCCCCATGTACTCTCCCGACGACAAGATGTCCACGAGCGCCAAGGTGACCATGTTCTTCGACAGCCTGCTTGGAGACCTTGAGCAACTTCGCTCCGACTTGGCATCCTACCTGGCCAACGAATTGCGCAAGCTCTGCCAGGTCGTTCTCTGCAAGGTTCTCGTCAAGGTGGCGTACAGGAATCCCGGCCTCAACCTCACCAACGTCCTCGGCCGTTTGCCGAAGGGTGTAGATGCCAAGGTGCTTGAGGAACTCGTCGCGCCCATCGTCAAGAGGGTAAGCCAAGTCAAGCGGGTTAAAGGTGATCGCCGGGATTAGCCGCCTTACTCCTCGCTGCCGCACATGCCAAGAACAATTTATTTTATGTTAGAATCTCGGCAGTACCGATGTAATACTATCGTTATGCTTTGAACAATCGTTATGTTATCTTCCTTGTTTGATTTCTCTCTGTATGCATTCACCCTACGCTTGATTGGAAACTTGCCGGCGTGCACACCTCTGTCGCGAGCGCTAGGTGCGGGACTTTAGCAGCCTGCTGGCGAAATTACCGCCGGCAAGAGACCCTGGTGCTTCCAGTGCAGCCACCTAGACCGTTGAGCGGACTCAAAACAGAATAGGGATGCAACCAATCGCAACAAGGTTCCTCCGCGTGCAGGTTTTCCATACAGAAGTCAAAATCGCCCAAGGAAAATAACTCCATAGCAAGAATTCTCTTGGGGTTTTGCAACTTATCTTTTTGTTGTCATAATCCTTTCGGCAAGTTTTTTTGTTGGGACGTCGCTCATAGTTATCCATACCACCATCTCCCCGGCAAACCTGCACGCGAGGTGGCCTTCTGTCCTTTGAGAAAAAGGAAGAAGAGAAAATATGGATATGGAACCTTGGCGGTCCGTTAGCCCTTGCTGGGATTAAGTGCAATGCAATACCTCAGACAAACATGTACATAAGTAAACATGAGAATCGATCAAGATTGCAGAACACTTATATTTATTTAACTATGCACATGGTGTGAGCCTGGCTTTGTACCAAGGATTACATGCTTCAGCGGCAAGACTTGTACAAAAGGTGGTTGCCGAAGGGGGAATGGTGGTATGGATACCTATGAGCGACGTCCCAAAAAAAACTTGTCGAAAGGAGTACGGCAACAAAAAGATAAGTTGCAAAACCCCAAGAGAATTCTTGCTGTGGAGTTATTTCCTTGGGCGATTTTGACTTCTGTATGGAAAACCTGCACGCGGAGGAACCTTGTTGCGATTGGTTGCGTCCCTATTTTGTTTCGAGTCCGCTCAACGGTCTAGGTGGCTGCACTGGAAGCACCAGGGTCTCTTGCTGGCGGCAATTTCGCCAGCAGGCTACTAAAGTCCCGCACCTAGCGCTCGCGGCAGAGGTGTGCACACCGACAAGTTTCCAATCAAGCGTAGGGTGAATGCATATAGAGAGAAATCAAACAAGGAAGATAACATAATGATTGTTCAAAGGATAACAGGCAGTATTACATCGGTATTGCTGAGATTCTAACATAAAATAAATTGTTCTTGGCATGTGCGGCAGCTAGGAGTTGGCGGCTAATCCCGGCGATCGCCTTCAACCCGCTTGACTTAGCCTACCCTCTCGACGATGGGCGTGACGAGTTCCTCAAGTGCCTTGACGTCTACACCCTTCGGCAAGTGGTCGAGGACGTTAGTGAGGTTGAGGCCGGGGTGCCTGTACGCCACCATGACGAGCACCTTGCGGAGAACGACCTGGCAGAGCTTGCGCGATTCGCTGGCAAGGTGGGATGCCCGGTCAGAGTGAAGCTGCTCAAGGGCTCCAAGCAGGTTGTCGAAGAACATGGTCACCTTGGCACTCATGGACATCCTGTCGTCGTGAGAGTACATGGGGCCCTCAAGGCCCATGGGGGACAATTGTTTGTTGAGCTTCTCCGTGACGTCGACGAGCTTCTCGGTCTAGATTTCCACTCCATGTACATAGTCGTTGTTGGCGTTAGCGACGCTCTCGCCGAGCTCCTTCTCATCGTGGAGCTCCTTGACCAGAGCCTTCTCTCGGGTCCTGGCGGTCTCGAGGGTCCCGGTCAGAGTGGCTAGCTTTAGGTTCAGGTTGTTGATGGACTTGTTGGCTGAAGAGAGCTGCTTGGTCTTGTCAGAAATGGCGATCTGCATCTCCATCAGACTGGCGAGGGCTTTGTCCATTTCAGTCTTGAGCGACAAGACCTCCTTTTCGAGATCCTTGAGGATGGCCTCCAGCTTCTTCACCCTCTCCTCCTGCAAGATCTTGGCGGCCTCAGTAGCTTCAGCAGCATCGACGGCCTCCTTCAGCTTGCCGGCATGGTCTACAGTTAGGGCCTCAAGCGTCTCCTTGTTCTTCCGCTCCAGCTCTTGGGTCCGCCACGCGACGAGATCCTCGAGCTCCACTTCCTTGCTACGGAGTTTGTTGGCAAGTGCCTTCTCTCAAGCAGCAAGGTCTTCCTCTTGGGCGTCAAGCAAGATATGGTGCTCTGTCAAACAAGTGTCCTCCATAATGGCCCATTGTTTGGCCTCCTCTTGTGCCTGCTCGGCATCAGATTGCTGCATGTAGAGTTGGCTCCATCCTTGGCTCAATTGAGACTGGCCAGTCTTCAGGTCCTGGGAAGCTTGGGAAAACCAAGCCTAAGTTTCTTCGACGCGCTCCTAGAAATTTGCCTCGGCCGCTTCCATAACCACAGCCCTGGAGTCGAGTTTCTCCTTTCGGGCGCGGTGAAGCACTTGAAGCTTTTGGAAGCTGTCGCCCATGGTTTGAAGGAGCTGCTCTTCCTGGGATTTGCTGCTGGCACTTGGCTCATTAACGATATTGAGCCCGGCAGCAGTGATGGCCTCCTCAACAAGAACTCCCCCTTCGGTGGCGCCCCAGTGCTTGCCGTACCGGGGATGCTGACGAACAAGTTGTCGTCAACCTTCAAGTATCTGCTCGATGAACGGGCTTCAGACGTGGGCGGCTGGTCCTCGATGACCACCTCCCCAGCAGCTGAGGGCTCGATGGTTGGCATAGCGCCTGGCGCTCCTACGGCAGGAATGCCGTCAGTGAGACCACTGGCCTCCTCACCGGCCTCTTGGCAGACTTCTTGGCGGCCTCCTCCTTCTACATAGCCTTGGCGGCCTCAACGCTAGCGGCCTTGGCGGCAGCATTCTTGGCGGCCTCAGCGGCAGCGCTTTTGATGGCCTCTTCGGTGGCGATCATGTCGGCCTCATGTCACACCCTGTGGTTGTAGAACATTGTTATGTTTGGGTTTATAAAATTTGGAGCCAACTAAAACTTTTTCTATGTGCTTGTGCTTGCTTGGTATGTTGTTTGCTTGCTTGCTATGTTGTTTGCTTGCTTGTTGATTGTGTTATTTGGCACTACTAGGTTCTATTCCACTTCATATTCATATTCCTTGTTCCAAACCCCTTGCCCAATGATCATTACATGTGAATAGTGCCCAAAACTATTTTTATTAAATTTTGTTTCAACCCAAAATGATTTATTTAAATTAAGTTTCCAAAACCCCCTGAAATGAGGTTTGCGCAGCAAATCCTCAAATTGGGTGGATTCTTGTTTTACAAATGCTTTATTTCCAACCCACTATATATATGACTTCCCAAAACCACCAAATATTATTTTTAAAGATTATTTTCATATTTTATTTAAAGGCTTTTTTCTTAAGGCGAGAAATGGTTTTTCCTAGGGAAAAATTTATTTAAATACTTTGAAAATATTTGAGAAAATTTAGAGAAACTCAGTGGACATATATTTTCTATATTTATGAGTTTCGACACAAGGGCATGATCAGATCATAGGCAAAACCCCTCAAAACCCCTTCTGTTCAAATCAAACTTTTGAAATATTTCTATAAGAAATATTATCAATAAATTCCTGGAAAATTCCAGCTAGTCAACACTATCTTGGGTGATGATGTTGCAAAGTTTCATCTCAATCCAAGTTGATTTGGTTCATCAAAGCATCCCAAAACCATTCCTGTCAAGAATCAAATTTGAGCAACTTTACATTGTGAAGTGTCTTCCCTTGGCCTAAAACTTTGTGGGCTTGCTCTAATGGCCAAATAGTGATGACACACTAAGTGGTGCATCAAGGGTAAAAGCCTAGCATCAATGGATCTACATAAATCTGATTCTGCTAATCTCTAGGGTTTATCAAATTTCCATTGTCAACTTTTCCCACTTGAGCTCAAACTTGGTGAATCCTCTCATTTCTACCTAGCCTTTGACCCTGGTAAGTATCTCAGTAAGATGGTAATATCTTATTGCCCAAAACACCACCAAACACCTTCTGGTGATTTGGTAAAAAAACCATTTCACCCTCTTCTCTTTTACCCTTGCCCCTAACTTTCTACCACAACCTCACATGGATACATTTCACCTCTAGTAAAAGTCCCAAGACCTCAGGCCACTGTGAGGTGGGGTAAAACTCCTATTTCTACCCCTGGCAGCATCTTTTTCTATCTCTCTTCCCCTTCCCTTCTCCCCTAAGGCTTCTCTAGAGCCCTCCCCTAGCTCATCCTAGCCTTTGGGCATCTCCTAATGCCCTAGGCAGAACAAGACATGTGGGGGGCTTAAAAATATGCCCTGGCATGCCGAGCTCGCACTCTGGAGCTGTGACAGCCCGAAACCGACATTCCAGAAGATTCCCCTTTTGTTTCCGTTCTCGTCATGTGTTCGTCTGGTTGTCGCATTCATCATCGCATCATTCGCATCATCTGCATTGCATCGTCACCCGTTTTTGAAACTTGCATCCGTTCGTAGTTGCCGGTTCTCTCCGTTTTGCCGTTGCCCGTTTCGAGACCAGCCACACACGCACGCGCCCGCGGCACCGTTTAAAATAAAACCGTTTTTAAGTGCGCGCAAAAATATTCTCGGATCGAGTTGAAACTTGTCGTGCGGTCTTGTTATACCTTAGGTAGACCGCCCGTCGATTTTCGTCGCGTTCTGAGTTCGTTAGATGCCCCGTCGGTCATCCATAGAAGTGAGGTTATCAATAGTTTATCGAACGTTTCTCGGTGTTTTCAACTTCGTGCCACGGGTCACCGCTTCCCTCTCATCTCCTCCTAGTCCCTCTGCATAGCCTATCCGTAACCCCTCTCCACTTTCGGACCGTCGGGTCGACACCCGGCAGTCCGAAAACGGACAGTGCCAGCTAACCGTAGCCTCCCTTTCCTATTTAAGCCCCCCTAGCTCACCTCGTTCCGCGTGCCACCAAAACCCTAGCCAGCCCCTTCTCCCACCTCCAGCCAGCCCGCCCGAGCCCATCTAGGCCCGTTCGAGCCCATCCGGGCCCGAGATGGCCGTTTCGGAGCTCCCCGAGCCTCTCATGGTGCTCCTCCATGGCTCCTCCCGTCCCTGTGGCCAGCCCCTCGCCGGAGTGGCCCCTGGCCGGAGCAGGTCGCCGGAGCCGCGCCAGTCGCCCGCCGGCCTCTCCTCCTCTCCTCTCCCTTCTTCCCTTCTCCTCCCCTTCCCTAACCCCGCTGCGGCGCTCTTCTCCCGCAGGTCCTCTAGCCGGCCACCATGGCGCCGCCGCCGGAGCTCCCTCGCCGCCTGCTCGCCGGATCCGGCCTGCCCCGACCCTCTGCCGGCCATCCCCGTGCTCCCCCGCCGCCGTCCGGCCCTCCCTCGCGCCTGGCCACGCCCGCCGGTGTGCGTCGCCACCAGCCTCGCCATGGATCGGCGAGAGCGAGCGCTCCCGCTGCGCGTTGACCTCGCGGTCGCCAGCGTGGGCCGCTCCCATCGGCCCAACTCGGCCTCGCCCAGCCTCTGCCCCTCCGAGCCGAATGGGCCAGATCAGGCCCATGTGAGCAGACCCCCCCCCTTTGTGTTTTTTTATTTGTTATTTTTTGCGTGTATTTATAACTGCTAATAACTATTAAACCGTGCACGTTTCGAAAACAATTTCAACATGAAAATTAGCTAGAATAATATGTAGTTTAATAGTATGTAATTTACACCCATGCCTACAATTATTTAACATGTCATATTGCACATTTGCATTAATTGCATTTTCATAAGTAATTAACCGTGAATCGAATTAATAAAAAAACATATATTAAAAAAATGTTCATCTCTTTTGCATCGCATTTTCATGCATGAGATAATTGTCGGCATGATTTTTGCATTTAATTTGCATTATCGAATTGCTTTACCGTGAATAGGCCTAATCCCGCATATGTAATTGTGATTAATTTTCTACATGAACCTAATCATATTATATATGTTTTCGGGGTAGAAAAATCCATTGGTTTCATAGGTGCATTTAGTTTTTCCATTTGAGCATGTTTGTGTAGATGTCATTTATGCCGTGATGCCCTTTTGTCTTTTTCGTAGGAATTAATCCGGGCATAATATGAATTAATTTTCAACATGAAAGTTGCTCTTTGATATGTGTCCTAGCCCATGGTCATTTTGCTTGTCATCGAAATGCATGTTTAGGTGTTGTTTTGTTGTTGTCAACTTGCTATGATAATCTGTTATTTTGAGGGTCCAAAATATTTCTAAGTCTGGAATCTGTTATATTTTGTTGCTGCCTTGCCATGTGATTTGCTAGTGATCTAGAACCCTTTTGTGGTAGGTGTAATGGAGTTATTTGTTGTTGATATTGCCCTCTAGCATGTTGTTAAGTTTCGTGCCATAATATGACTTGTAGCATATAGTTTTACTGCTGTCAATATGCCTTCGTGATAAAAACTGCTATTTTCACTAAGTCTGGAACTGTTATCAAGTAGCCTTCTTGTGAGCTTCCTACCTACTGATCCATGCATATTTTGAATATGATTTGTGAAGATGAAATGGAGTGGATGTTGTATGCTATTGCCCCATGCCTGAATTGTGCATTTAGAATATTGTAACCTGTTGTTTTCATGTGTTCAAAATGCTATGTTGCTGATTTTGGCAGATTTCAACTAAAACTTGTTTTGATGATTGTGGTTGAACCGTAGCTCCGTTTTGGACATTCCATATATGAAACTTGCTTAGAATCTCATGTAGTTTCATAACCACTTGTTGCATTCATGATTTGAGATGGTTGTGGTGGTTTTCCCATGCATTTGCATTCATGCCATGTGCATCTTGTGTTGCTCATATCTTTTGAACCGTAGCTCCGTTTGAGATGTTCTAAATATGGAAATCGACTAGAATGACGTGTAGAATAACATGGTAGGCTTTATTCTGTGGTTTAACTATTATAAAATGTGTTTAGTTCAGATCTGGACCAATTTCTCAATTAACATATGAGGCCATTTCGGAAATGCTATAAGTTGTTTCCGGCCTCATTTAACATGCCTAGATAGTATAGTTTACTTATGCTTCGCCTCTTGCCATGTTTAACAACATTTAATATTGTCGTGTACCTAACGAGAGTGAACTAAATAATTCGAACATGGAGTTTCGTCAATATGCAACTCGTTGCATATTGAGCTTCACTTAATGTGTAGTATTTGGTTGTTGTGAATTGTCATGCATTGCATATTAAACCGGACATGCATCATATTTGTTGTGCATCGTGTTTTGCATATGTCATGGTGTATCTTGTGTTGAATGTTGTTTCGGATTGCTTCTTCTCGATAAAGTTCCGAAAGCGTTCGGAGTGTGAGGATTCGTTCGACTACGTTGGTTCGTCTTCTTCATGGACTCGTTCTTCTTCCGAGCAGGATCTCAGGCAAGATGACACATTTCCCTGGATACCATTACTATCATTGCCATGCTAGTTGTCTCGTCTTTTATCGTTATGTTTCGCTACCTACCACTTGTTTGATACGCCTCCCAACACTGCCATGATAAGCCTCTAACCCCTCCACATCCCAGCAAAACATTGTTTGGCTATGTTACCGCTTGCTCAGACCTTCTTATAGCGTTGCTAGCTGCAGGTGCATTTGCTTCCATGTGTCAACATGGTCATTCTTTTGGTATATCACAATATTGTCGCTATTTAATTTAATGCACATATACACTTGGTAAAGGGTGGAAGGCTTGGCCTTTTGCTTGGTGTTTTGTTCCACTCTTGCCGCCCTTAGTTACTTGTGAACCGGTGTTATGTTCCAGAAATGAATGCTCCTAACATGCTCGGGGTTGTTATGGGGACCCCCTTGATTTTCGGGTTAGATTAAAACTTGTCTGGGTCTGGCAAGGCCCAACTTTGGTACTACATTTGCCCATCATAATAAAACTGATCACCTTTTAAATGCATAGAGGGTCGCCCCCTCGTGGATTAATTTAACATAATACAGGGGGGCCAGTGCTGCTGGTGCTGGTCCAAACCAGAGCACCGTGCGGGCTACCTGGGGCAACCCGGGACTTCAGTTACTGTACGCTTAGCTCATCCGTCGTGTCCTGAGAACGAGATACGCGGCTCCTATCGGGATTGTCGACACGTTGGGAGGCCTTGCTGGACTTGTTTTACCTTTCTCGAACGTCTTGAGTGAGGAACTCTGATCTTCTTCGGGCTATCTCGAGGTGTCGGATTTCCTTTAGAATTGCCTAGGAAGATCACGAGATCCGTGGTTGAGGTTATTCCCGTTGCGTGTGGTTAATTTGTGATGGATAAGTTGGAGCACCCCTGCAGGGTTAAATCTTTTCGAGAAGCCGTGCCCGCAGTTATGTGGCAAACTTGGATAATTTGTTTAACACCCGGTCATAGCAAACTTGAAGTAAACTCTAATAAAATACACCAACCGTGTGCGTAACCGTGACTGTCTCTTCTCGTGAGTCCTTATCCGGGAGAGAACACGGTGGGGTTATGATTGACGTAAGTAGGTGTTCAGGATCAGTTAGTGGTCATTACTAGTTCACGTCTATATGCGTAGACCACCATACTTTACTTTATGTACTCGTAAGTTAGCCACTCAAATATGTGCTTAGTCGCTGCTGCAGCCTCACCACTTAACCATGCCTGACCTATTAAGCTTTAATAGTCTTGATACCCTTGGAAATGAGATTGCTGAGTCCCTGTGGCTCACAGATTACTACAACACCAGTTACAGGTTCAGGTAATGTGATGATTTGACGTGAGCGCATTGCTTGGTTTGATTTGGAGTTCTTCTTCTTCGTCGTCGTCTTCAATCTTGGATGGGTTCCAGGCGGCAGCCTGGGATAGCAAGGGTGGATGTCATTTTATCATTTGATTTCGTCCGTAGTCGGACCCTGCTCTTGTGTATGATGTTTGAGATGTTATTGTATTGATGTGACTCTGATGTAGCTTGTGGCGAGTGTAAGCCAATTCCATATACTCATCTCTTCTGTACATGTACTTGTAATAATATCCATTCTTGCGAATGCATCGAGATGCGCTTCTATCCCTGTCGAGGCCCTCGTGCCCAAATAAGGATAGGACCGCATCTTGGGCGTGACAGGAGCGCGCTACAATGCACACCCGCACTATAGCTGCTGGCCAACGGGCAGCCCCGACCGCCTCGGGCCGCCCCAGCTTGTCCCCTCTGCTCCCCTTGGCGTCCATGACACGCCACACTGTCGGCCCCCTCCTCTCTCCTCCTAGTCCCTCCTCCCGTGCGTGCCGAGCGCCGCCCGGCTCGGCCAACGTGCGACCTCGCATGCATGCCCTCCTCTCTCTCTCCCATTGCTCCCGCTCGGCGTAGACCAGCCTAGAACGCCCCCGAGCAGTCCCCCGAGCCCCCTTTCCCTCTGGCCTCGGCCATGACCTCGCTGGTGCACAAACCCTCGGTGGACTCGTGTTCCCCTATAAAATGGGCCTTCCCCCGAGCTCTCTCCCCTTCTTTGGCCCCCTCTCCTCCTCTATCGTCCACCCGTAGAGCCCCAGCTCCTCCCTGTGCTCATAGCACTTGGGATCGACCGAAGATCGCCATGGCGTCGCCACCATCGATCTCCCGGTAGCGGCCTCCTCCGGCCTTCCTTCTTCGCCAGCTGGTTCTCCCTCGCCACGCTGATGCATTCCCCTCTTCTTCCCGTCCTTTTTGCAGCACGGGATGGCCCCGGTGACCCCCTCCCGAAGCTCCTCTGCCGCGGGATCTCGTCGCCGGCAACCCGCGCCTCCCCGTCGACCATCTCCGGCACCTCCCGAACAGCGGCAGCCTCCTAGGTCCATTCTTGCTCTCAGATCCCCTCGCCGTGCTTTCCTTCGCCACCGGTGAGCGCCCTCCCCCTCCTGTCGAGAGGAAGGAGATGATAGGTGGCCCCCACCTGTCATCCCCACGCCCCTCTCCCTCTCCTTCTCTCTCGCTGATGCTGGGGCCGCGCGTCAAGTTCAAACCTGGCCACGCGCGCACCCACAGCTCAGCTGGGCCGGCCTGGCCGGTTGGCCCAGTGCGGCTAGGCACTTAGCCCAGGGCACAGTACCCCCTTTTCTTTTCCTTTTTCTTTTGCTGTGGACTTTACAAAAATCCCACAGAACCCAAAATAATTCCTATGACAATAATTCTTCCACCAAAAAACTTAGAATATTCCATAGAATTTATTAGTGCCATTTGTAAAAATGTTTGAAAAACTTTTTAGTACTGTTTTATTTTAAAACCTATAATTGGGCACCTTTTTGCCTCTGTTAATTCATTTTCAAAATATTTTTAACAACAAAATCCTAGGAGAATATTTTTTGTATGACATTGGGTATTTATCAGAATAGATCAGCATTTTTAATAAGTAGTTGAGTGCTCTGTTTTTGTGTGTTGATTATTTTTATCGCCTTATTTTGCGATCATAGATTGCGCGTTTGACGAAGAAGTTGGACCCGAAGACTTCGAAGACACCAGAGACTTTGTTGAGCCAGGCAAGCAGCCCTTTGACCATGATGAGAAACCATTTTTATTGCATGTGATATAGCACTTTACTTTCATCATATTTGATCATGTGATGTGGTGTTCCCCTTTCGGTGGAATGCCTCTGGTACTTCTCCATTGACACTTGCATCGTGCTTGACCCTACCACCTTATGAGGGTTGTGCGGGTGGGAGTAGTTAGCTTGCTAATAGATGTTGCGCAAATGGGATGGGACTTACGCATAGTGATGACAAGAAAAGAAATGATTTCAAAGACTTTTCGAAAACCCCGTCGAGTGCCACTAATGCCTGAGGGAGATGATGATGAGATGGGTGACCACTTGAGAAAGAAGTGGTGTGTCGAAACAAGATGAGGACGTGTTTTAGAAAATGGAGGGTTTAAGATTTGTCGACTGTCCCAACCTTACATGCGTAACCATGATACCCCTTATGGGACGGGGCTTTGTTGATTACCTTGGTGGGTACTAGCAAGGAGCCCGCATTACTAGTGGCGGGAGTGGCATGGTCACTCTCGATATGGGGTCATACCGGTATGTACGATCATGCGCTGTCTTTACAAGCACCGGGCACACCGTTGGTCCCCTCATGGATGGTACGGTTAGAGCGAGGCTCGTGTGATGTACATCGTGAGGGCTGGGTACCAATCGAGTGGCCTCTTTGTTTAGTATCGCTAGGGGAAAGGCATTGTTCGGGTGCTTACCTCGGGTATGTTATATACCGCGAGACGTGGATGACACAGAAGTTCCTCGAGTCTTGTGGGTAAAGTGTGCAACCTCTACAGAGTGTAAAACTATTCGAATATCCGTGTCCACGGTCAAGGACAGTTGGGTGGTGCTGCTTGTGCCATGTCCAAATGTTTTCGCAAAAAACTTGGTGTGAGTATGGGTGTGATGGTGACAAGAGGTCACATGAGCTAAGACCGATGACTTAGCATGCTGAGTGAACATGAGATGTTCAACCAATACTTATGATGATATCTGAAATTTGTTCACATGGATACCTGCTAGTTGTTGATGCATGCTCACTAGTTACTTGATCATGTCATTTGCATTTAAAAATTAGCTTTCCGCAAACTTACCTATTAGTGCTATATCATGCATCATTATTGCCTTGTTCCACAACGTGGGTTGCTTGCGAGTACATTCAAAGTACTCATTCGCTTGCCACTGGTTATTAAATTGGCCAGGCATGGAGGAACAAGAGTATGTTGAAGAGTTCGTTGGAGACGAACATGCGAACTAGGACGCTTCCCAGTCAGAATGCCTGTAGGTTAAGGCAGATGGCATGGGTTCAAGCTTTCGACCAAGATTTCTGCTGCTTGTTCTATTTAAGTGTTTGCCCCGTGAAGCCCTATCTATGTAAGACTAAGACCTTTGTGGTCAGTATTTGTGTAAGACGATAAATATGGATGTAAGACTCTTGTTATTCAGCTTCTGTGTGTTTAGTGAGCATTGATCTCTGGGATCACTGTACACGTTCATTCGGTGATCACGACTTATGAGTCGGGGTCCCCACACCTCAGCAGCAGCATCCCTTGCAGTCTCCTTGATGACGGAGTCGACGTCCATGCCATCCATCGTGGGAATGTCTGAGGGCCAAGAAAGAAAACCAAGCGAAGCTGAGGTGGAAGTTCAAGAAGACAAAAAAAGTACATGCACCTATGACGGTTGCCGGCAAAATCCTACCGGTGCCTGTGCTTGCCGGCTCTCCCTCGTCGCGATAAAGTGCACTGGAGGAAGTCCTTGCTGGGGATGCATCTCTAGGCGGCATATCAGGGACGACCGCTGATGGTTCTCCTTGTCGCCGCCCTCCTCTTGCACGTCCGGTGATATCGGCAGTGAAGATGCACACCCCAACACTTGCCAGTGGGAAGTGAGTAATGGGCTCACGCTAGGGGCTCCACCGGGGGCTGAGTTGAGGGCTGTGCCGCGGCCTAGTGTCAGGGTTGATGATGGTCGTCATTAGCACGCCTGAAGCACTTGCCGATGACTCCTCAACCATCGAGTTCCTCACCCTCTACGTGACCCGTTGTGCCAGTGTTTCCGCATTCCTGTGGAGGCAAACCAAGGCACATCAAATGAGTAAAGCAAAAACTAGAAATTGGAAAAATTGAAAGATACGGCAGGATCCGCACTCCTCATCTTCTTCTCCCGAGCTAAGGGCAGAAAGGTAGAAGGCGACCTCTACCGTAGTGCCCGTGGGAGCAGGTGGAGGGGTGCTCCTGGATCGCTTGGCCACAGCGGACGCGGGTTGTTGATGAGCTTCTTGCCGCCGTGCGGCCTTACCGGTTGCCCCCTTGCCGGGGACTACGCTGCTCAAAGGAGCTTGGCGGACCGAAGCCCAGAGGCGGCACTCCGAAGGACGTGCCTTTTCCTTTGCACAAAGGACGGGGCCTCTTCGAGCAGCTCCTCCTCATATGCGTCTTCGGCAGGGCAGCCCCGGGTGGATGTGCCGCCTTGCTCCTCAGCAGTCGTGTCCTGCCCGGCAACATCCTCATCTGGCGGTGTTTCCCCTCGACCCGCTTCATCTTCCAAGATGTCGGTGCTGCCGGCCTCCATGGCAAGATCCGTTTCCTCTGCCCTGCTAGCGATGTATGCTAGTTCCTCCTTAGTGGTGTTGCAGACGAGGCCCTCTTCCTCGCGGATGGCCCTCTCCGCCAAGTTATCAAAGAATTCTTGTGCTTGCTCCGCAGGTGGCTCGATCCAAGTTGCATCAAGGTTGTGGGCATCGAACACCGGCATCATGGCAACAATTCTACCCAAGGAAGAATTGTTGCACAAGGGGACTATGCCTGCCGGCAGCTCAGGTACCGCAGCACTCCTGAACAGCTTTTGCAGAGAGCGTTGTGCTACATAATGGTCAGGTTGTGGTTCAGCCCGGGGCGTAGTCTCATGATGTCCGCCGTGTTTCAGAAATCCCAAGCTGGCCTCCTCTTATTCTACAAGGGAGCAATGCGCCAGCGAAGAAAAACACTGCCTATCATTTCTACGGTGTGCCCGGCGTTTCTGAGGCGGTGGATCCTGGTGGTCGCGATTGTGAGCTTACCATCCTCAGGGTCAAGGGTGCTCCAATCATCGCCGCGCACCATGTTGGTCTACCGCGGCAAAAGGCTGGGTTTAGGCTGGGGTTTCTCCTCTCAGATCCAACACCATTTACCCCGCCACTCGTCCCACCTCTTGCAGTAAGCCCCGTATGGGTAGACCTCCTTGGTCCCTAACCGTGGAATCCAAGTGACAGCACCGGAAAGTGCTCTACCTTGTTGGATGCGGGGGGTAAAGTAGTGGCGGAAAAGAGCCGTGCTAGGGACTACTCCGGCAAAGTTTTTGCAAAGATGAGCGAAAACTGACATGGACGTCATGGCATTCGGCATGAAATCCAAGAGTTGGAAGCCGTAGGTGAGCATGAGATTGTTGAAGAAGTCCGATAAAGTGGGGCAGAGCCCACAGTAAAAGTAATCGACGAAGAAAGGGTATTTTCCTGGGTCGTCCCTGGAAGGACCTGGACTCACGCAGGTGGCGGGATGTGCCGTCGTCCCCGTCGCCCACATCCACCGGTATTGCTTCTTCAGGGCGTCCACATCAAGCCCCGGCAGAAAACAACATACTCCTTCCGCATCCTCACCATCTTGTTCTCCGAGATGGCCTCTGCTTCCTTTCCCTTGCTAGCCTTGGGCGGCATGGTGGCTATGAGGGGCGGGGGGCTGAAGACGGAGGTGGCGTAGGGGCGCGGATGAATGGGAGGAGCTCTGTTTCGGGCTCGAGGAAGAAGATGACGGCGGTTCTCAGATTGGGAAAGACAAGAAGTAAATGTGTAGCGCCTATGTAATTTCCTCTTTATGGGGGAAGGCGTGGGGCGGCCTCTTTACTAACATAATATGGAAACGTTTCGTGGGCGCGTTGCTACAACGGTTGCACCGCGCACGTATCCCATGACCCGCATTCAATGAACGTCATGGGGAAGCGCAGCAAGCGCAATGACCACAACCGCAAGCTCCTGTCACGTGTGCCTATACACTGTTTGGGCCTAGCCCAATAGCGCCTCGCGACGTGTGTGGCCCAGGCCCGGGGGCTCCTATTGGTGCACTAGAGTGTTGGGCTTCCTAGTGCCCCTTTACTCGTGCACGGACAGTGCTAGCCACCCTGGCGACGAGGCCTAGCATGGGACTTTCTAGGTAGCAACGCCGAAGAATTGAGACCCCCGACAAGACCTTGCCGGGATGACCATCGGACCCTCGGGCAAAGACAGAGCCCCGGCAAGACCCGGCAAGGCCCCGCCAGCGCATAGGCCAGCTATCGATCTGCCTGGACGCGTGTCGTGGCATCGGTGTTGGAGGGGGCTAAGCGGTGCCGATGGGACGGGCTCCTGTCCCATCCCGCAGGCGGACAGAGATGCCTGACGGTGCATTAAATGCACCTGTCCTACTCCGTCAGTGTTAGGTATGATAGCACTGTAGCTTTCTACACCCCGTGTACGCACTGTATGCCACTGTTGGGATCCTCTTCAGTATAAAAGGAGGCCCAGGGCGATACGGCAGAGGGCTTTTTGACCTGGGAATCTTTAGACCTTCTAGCTCACACGTGTGGTAGCTGCTCATAGCGCCCTTGTATCAAGAACCCTAAGAACACTCTCAATATAGCCAAGCAGGAGTAGGCTTTTATGCATCCTTGCGGCCTGATCCTGGGTAAAATCCCCTGCGTATTGTTCACCAGACCTACTCTTTGTGCGAAGCCTTCAACCCCACCGAACTGAAAGGGGTCCCTCCGATCCCATAGGTGCTCGTTCCCAACGACATACCTGGCGCTCGCTTCTGGGAGCTCTGCCGGGAAATACTTGCCGAAACTCAACTTCCTTGTTCTCTCTTGTCCAGTCGATGGCGTCACGGAGGGTTGAGTCAGCTGGAGCACGAAAGTCCCTGGTTCCACAGGCAACTTAAGTGTAGCACACTTTGACACGCCATCGGCAATGCCGTTCTCTACATGTGGAACGTGCTCCATTTGCAGGCCGTCAAAACGTTCTTCCAACTTCCTCACTTCATCTACATAAGCTTCCATCAATGGACTTTGGTAATCTTTGTTCACTTGCCCAACGACAAGCTGAGAATCACCACGGACAATAAGTTTCTTGATCCCAAGGTATGCCGCAATCCTGAGACTGGCAAGCAGCCCTTCATACTCGACAGTGTTGTTCGTTGATCTCTCCCGAGGAAAGTGCATTTGAATCACATATTTGAGGTGCTCTCCCATGGGTGCGACAAGAAGCACTCCGGCACTGGCGCCTTGCAGCGAGAAAGCCCCATCAAAATACATGATCCATTCTTCATCAGTTTCCTTACCGGGAGAGTTGACTCTGGAACATCTTCATTGGGCGTTAGGGTCCACTATACAATGAACTTTGCTAAGGCCCTGCTCTGAATGGTTGAAGTGCTTTCAAAGTATAGACCAAAGCTTGATAGTTCCAAAGCCCACTCTACAATCCTGCCGGTAGCTTCTGGGTTTTGCAATATCCGCTGTAGCGAGAAGCGAGTGACAACGGTGATCTCATGTTCTTTGAAGTAGTGGCGCAGCTTCCTTGAGGCCATAAGAAGGCCGAAGAGCAACTTTTGCATGCCAGAATATCTCGACCTAGCCCCCTGCAACAGGGAGCTGGCAAAATAGATTGGGCGCTACACCACCTTCTTCTTCTGGATTGCCTCATTCAACTGCCCAGATCCTCCCTTGCCGGCACCAGACCCTGTTGGGGAATGTCCTGGCTCTTTTCTTGGTGGCCCTACCGTTGCCGCTGCTTCTTCATCAACTTCTCTTTCAGCCACTAGTGCAGCACTCACCACTTGATTTGTTTCCACCAGATATAGCAGCAACGGCTCTTGTGGTTTTGGCGCGACTAGGACTGGCGGAGAGGAGAGGTACTTCTTCAAACCCTGCAGCGCTACCTCCGCTTCCGGAGTCCATTTCATTGGACCTACCTTCTTCAAGATTTTTAAAAAGGGCAGGGCGCGCTTAGCAGATTTTGAGATGAACCTACTCAGAGCAGCAACACAACCGGCAAGATGGTGCACATCTTTGACTCGTCTTGGTGTTTCAATTTTCTCAATCGCTTTGATCTTGTCGGGATTTGCTTCAATTCCTCGTTGAGATACAAAGAACCCGAGAAGCTTGCCAGATGGGATGTCGAACACACACTTCTTAGGGTTGAGCTTCATGTTGATCTTGCGCAGATTGGCAAATGTTTCTTCTAGGTCTGATATGTGCGTAGCCTTGTCCTTGGTTTTGACCACTATGTCATCCATATAAGCCTCCATATTTCTATGTAGCTAGGGCTCAAAACCAATCTGGGCCGCTCTTGCAAATGAAGAACCAGCACTTTTCAACCCGAAAGGCATATGCAAAAAGCAATACGTACCGCATGGGGTGATAAATGTGGTCTTCTCCCCGTCTTCCTTGGCCATGAAAATCTAATGATAACCGGAATAGGCATCAGGGAAAGACAACAAGTCGCAACTGGCGATGGAGTCCACAATCTGGTCGATGCGCGGCAAGGGAAAAGGATCTTTGGGGTAGGCTTTGTTGATGTCTGTGAAGTCAATGCACAACCTCCATTTTCCATTCACCTTGCGCACTACGACTGGATTGGCCAACCATGTTGGATGGATTACTCCTCTGATCAAGCTAGCCGCTTCTAGTTTCTTGATCTCTTCGGCAATAAACTGTTGCCGCTCCAAAGCTTGCTTCCAGACCTTCTGCTTGACGGGCCGCGCGTGTGGGCAGACGACAAGGTGGTGCTTAATCACCTCCCTGGGAACACCGGGGATATCAGATGGTTTCCATGCAAACACATCAACATTCTCCCGTAGGAAGGCGATGAGCGTGATTTCCTATTTGTTGTCAAGGGTGGAACTTATGGTGAAAGTCCCCCGTGCCATCCTCCTTGGCGGGCACCTTCTTGGTCTCTAGTGAGCAGCCTTGGACTTTTTTCTCTTGCCGGTGGAGCTCTCTAGCACATCGTCAATGGGAGCGCAGCACTCCGAGGAGGTGCGCTTGCCAGTTCTCTTCCCCCCAGGAGCTTCAGCGGCAGGAGCAAGTGCCTTGGCGGCAGGTGCTGCGAACGCACCCCGGTAGAGCTGGTAGGCGCAAATAAGTGTGCTTTTCTTGTCAGAGTTGATCGTGATGACGCTCATCAGCCCGGGCATCTTCAGCACATTGTAAGCAAAGTGGGTGGCTGCCATGAACTTGGCCAGTGCTGGGCGACCAAGGATGCTGTTGTACGGCAACGAGATCTTGGCGACGTCAAAAATGATCTTCTCCGTTTTGAAATTGATATCACTGCCAAACGTCACCGGTAGCGTGACCTTGCCCTTTGGCTGAGTCCTTCCTTAATTGACCCCTTGGAAAGCGTCTGTCGGCTCGAGATCCTCATCAGGATTTGCAGCATCTAGATGACATCAGGTGAGATCAGGTTCAGGCTGGCCCCACTATCGACTAGCATCTTCGTCACCTTGAGGTTGCGGATTGTTGGTGAAAACAACAATGGCAGGCACCCGACCACAGTTATGCGATCAGGGTGATCCTCGGCGTCAAAGATGATAGGAGTGTTGGACCACTTCAGAGGTCTCTGGACACTGATAGAGGGCTCCACTGCATTAACCTCGCGCGCCCACTATTTAAGTTGGCAGTGGGAGGAATGCGATGAGGCACCTCCCTCTATGCACATCATCTATGTACCCTTCTGGAACTCATGCTCGCTGGACTCGTCGTCCTCTTCGACGTCATCATCATATCCCTATTTCTTGTCGCGGCCACGGTGGTTCGGTCTTTCTGTTGCTTGGGCTTGCCGCGGGAACCTCCTCGGCCAACGTGCTTCTTGCCGGACCCCTCAGCACCATCTTTGCCTTTCTCCTTGTCTCGCCTCTCGTATTCGGCTTTTTGCTTCTCGGCAAGTTGTTCAACTTGCCGGCAATCTTGGAGGTCGTGGCCTTTGGTGTGATGGACCTTGCAATACTGCTTGTCGGAGCCTTCCGGCTTGTCGGCAACCGCCATAGCATGGCAGGAGGCGCACCCGGCAACATCATTGCCGGGTCATCAACCTTGCCCTTCTTGGCGGCCCCAGGATTGCCGGACCCCTCGACGACAAGTATGGTCTTGCCCTTGCATTTATTGTTCCATCGCCGGCCCTTCTTTGTCGGGGTGGCGGTGTCTTCATCTTCAGAGTCGACCCTTGCATGAGCGTCTTCGCCGGGGAGTCTCCTCCCTTCTTCATCCCGAACACATATGTCAGCCAGAGCATAAAGCTCGGCAACATCCCTCATCCTGTTCATCACCAGCTCTTCTCGCATCCTGTGGTTGCGCACGTTCTGATGGAACGCGCTGATAACAGCGGCGGGATGAACGTTTGGTATGTTATGGTGCACGTGGCTGAACCTTTGTATGTACTTGCGCAAAGTTTTGCCCTCCTTTTGAGGGATGATGTGCAAATCACTTTCCTAGCTAGGAGCTTGATGACCTCCTGTGAAGGTGCCAACAAACTCATGGCACAGGTCTGCCCAGGAGGCGATGGATCCCTCTGGCAAGTGCATCAACCATGACCTGACGTTGGGCTTAAGCACCAACGGGAAGTAGTTGGCGAGTATATTGTCATCGCGTCCCCTGGCAGCTTGCACCGCAATGGTGTAGATGCTTAGGAATTCCGACGGGTGAGTCTTGCCGTCATACTTCTCCGGGACTTCTGGCTTGAACGTGCAGGAGATGGGCCACTGGACTTGCCGCAGCTCATGGGTAAACGCTGGACAACCCACCTCATAAGGTAGGCTGACAGGATACCCTAGCACAGACTTGTCGATAGTGGGCCCCGCGTGCCTATCAGACTGGAGGCACGCTTCCCGCTGCCGCTCGATTGCAGTTCGAGCGCCTTCCTTGCCCCGTTCTCGAAGAACTTGACGCTAGCCACGGCATGTCCGTGGGTCAGACGACGCCATCGAGTAACCATCGTAAGCGTCGGTCCGTCGAGTCGGTGACCAGTGTTGTTGCTGTGGAGGGGAGTGCGCCAAAGTCACACTGCCTCCGGCCCTCTCACCACTAGCGCAAGCCAGCTTGGTGGACCAAAACTTGTCTGCGAGGATGAGGAGGCTCTGAATGGTGGCTTTCCATTCATCGAGCTTCTCTGCGGCAGGAGGGAATTTTAGGAGTAGTTGCGCCCACACCATCGCTTCCTCCGACGTGGTCGGTAGTGAACGGCACGAGGAACGCGAGGTGCTCTGACTTCTAACCGTGTTAGAAGGAGCACCGCCGCGGTCCCGTGACGGCACGCCACTCTCGCTAGCATGCTGGCGAGCATGTTGGTCCCGTGCACCTTGGGAGTGATGCGCAGGAGCTTTTCCGTGGGGACGTTGAGAACTGCGGGCGCTGTGGCGCGGCTCTTCGCGCGCATCCTAGGAAGGTCACGGCGTAGGCGCCGGCGTGGGTACCCTGGAAGATACCCTTCCGCCCTCGGAGTTTGCCATACCACCCATAGGCGGTACCGCTCCGTCCTGAGACCCAGGGGCATAGGGGTTCCCGTCGCCACCATGGGCGTCTCCGCGGCGAGCGTCGCCGCTTACATGGCCTTGATTACCAAAGCGTCGTGGAATTTCTGAACCTCCGCCTCCTCCTCCTTCACCCGTGTCTATGCCATCTCTTGTGTGCGTAGATACAGGGATGGCAGACGTGGATGGGCCAACCGTCGTCATGCCCTTCTTCTTGGGGGCCATGGCGATGATGAGTATGAAGAAACAGGCATGCTGATCATGAGAACAGGTTCGCACGACGTGCCTCCCCCTACCTAGCGTGCCAAAGATGTCATTGGGAACAAGCACCTATGGGATCGAAGGGACCCCTTTCGGTTTGGCGGGGATGAAGGCTTCGCACAAAGAGCACGCCTGATGAACAACACGCGGGGGATTTCACCCAGGTTCAGGCCGCAAGGATGCGTAAAACCCTACTCCTGCTTGCCTGTATTGAGAGTGTTCTTAGGGTTCTTGCTACAGGTGCGCTATGAGCAGCTGCCACACGTGTGAGCTAGAAGGTCTAAAGATTCCCAGATATTCCCTAGAGGCAATAATGAATGTTATTGATTATCTCCCTGTTCATAATTAGGTTTATGTTCCATGCTATAACTGCTATGGTTCTCGAGTCTACAATAACCACGAGGCTTGAAGGAAGACTCATATGCACGTGTGGAATAATAAATGGTAAATTGTATTCTTAGTCTGGCCTCTAAGACTGGCTCAAGTATTGCATGATGATCCTGTTTTCCTGATCATGGGCATGGCTATGCCAGCAATTTTGAGGGCACAATGTGAGAAGAACATTTGTGTTGAATCGACCCGAATTGATGTTATGCTATGAGATACATTCGTCATAAGTTAATGGTTAATAACACAGAGAAGTTAATATTTGCATAATTCCATAGACCATGAGAGTATCGAATTTCTTCATGCTTGCTTCATGAACTTTGGGGTTTGTTAAACGTCATCCGTAAATGGGTGGCTATTAGGGCGGCTTACGGGTTCATGGAAAAGTATGTCAAGTAACTTGATACCTCAAGATTGGGATTTGCTCCTCCGATGATGGAGAGATATCTCTGGGCCCTCTAGGTGTTACGGTATCCATCATCGTCTGGCTAGACACTTTGTGATTTGATCACGGGGATGCCAGAACACGGGAACAAGAAAAGAGAACAATACCGGTAACAAGGTAACTGGCATAGTGGACAAGTTGTTGTTCCACAGGGATGCCAATGTGTCTCACCTCGGGTATTTGTAACATATCGTGAAGCAACAGGAATAGCACACGGCAACTGGAGGTTCACTCGAATATTCATTCGTGTGGGTATAGGGGTCAATATGGGTGTCCACGGCTCCGATGTTGATCATTGATCGGAAGGGGTTCCGGGTCATGTCTATACTTCACCGAACCTATAGCGTCACACTCTTAAGGGTCATCTATCTGCTGAATACTAGACAAGGAGTCCGAGAGAAAGTCACTGGAAAAGTTTCAGAGACAATGGAAAGGTTCCGGAGAGAACACCGAAAAAGTTTCGGTAAAACCGAAAAGTTGTTTCAGATAAAACCATTGATCCAAAAAGGTTTCGGCGAGCACCGGGAATGTTCTGGAGGTTGCCAGATTGGTCTGGTAATTTCTAGAATTTTTCCGGAGAATAAACCTAAAAAGGTTTTCGGAGCTGCTGGAATTGTTTACCGGGTAAACGAAGATGGTTTTAAATTAAACCACCATACCGGAAATGTTACAGAGCGCATCTAGATAATTTTAGAGGGTGCCAGAAATGTTCTGGGACCTTCCAGAATTTTTCAGAAGTAATAGTCGCGGAAAACATCTTGTCCCAGCGTGAGGGGACAAGATCCCACGATGCGTGGGGCTGTTTTGGGGGCGCCCCCCTTGAGGGGGCAGCCCCTTGTGGCTGGACAAAGGTGTTGGGGGCCATGGTGGGGGCAGCCTCCACAAATGGTGGAGAGGAGCTCTCCATCCTCACTCAAACTCTCTCACACAAGCCATGCATGATCTTGCATTCTCTCTCCCTCCTAACGAAATAGTTTCGTAGTGCCGAAAGGCTATCTGGGTTCTGGTAGGAACTAGTTCTGGACGGTGAAGCCCTGCTGGATAGATGACACCGTATGTGTGCAACTCTGTAGAGAGATCGTAGTTTCGGTCTTAGTTCAAGAGTGCCTCCCGAAGGGCTATCCGTGTGACCGTCCGAGTTTTGGAGCTCCTCCCGAAGGGCTGTCCGAGTGACAATCCAAGTTTCGGAGGTCCTCCCGAAGGGTTGTCCGCGACACGGTCTGGGGGACTGTCCAACCGCCTCCTGAAGGGCTGTCCATGGGGCAGATGAGCGTATACATCCTGGCGGTTGGGAGGTTGTATATCCTAGTTGTGGGGATCTGCACCGCCAATCATCATCGACTCTAGTCGGTAACGAAATAGATCAAACCTTGTATGCAGTCTCCATAGTGGTCCTGGGCTGGTGCGTAGGTCGGATTTTTTTTTTCTGTTGCGTTACCCAATAGTGGCATCAAGAGCCGTGCTATGTGTAGATGCGGGTTGCGATCTAGAATACATAGAGATGTATGGGTATTGCATAATATAATTTTGGAGTAGATGAGATCTATTGCTGAAAATTATTTATGCGGGTAGCAGATGAAATCTGTTACCAGATATTCATGTTGCTTCCCCTGAATTTGCGTAGTCCTGATCTTGATGGCATGGTGGAATCTCAAAAAGTTCTGGCAATCCACGATCCTTTCATGCTGCTCCTGAGTATGCTGATTGACAGATCAACGAAGTGCTAATAGTTCTTTGGGTTCCACCATAGTTGAGAAAGATTGATGTTTCGTAGACAAAAGGGCAATGCAGATATCTGCACGGGGGTCATGCGTATGACGAAGTTTAGTATGGGGCTTGAGATTTTATTATCTCGTGTTTCATACACCCCGCAATGTTAATCTAGCGACTTGGATTATCATGCTTGATGATGGATGTTGGTAGCTTCGGTTTGTTTTGAAACCTTAGAAGCCACGTAAAACAAGTTTTTGCATGAACCGATTAGAGGCGTTTAACATGGTTTTGCAGGATGGTTTGCATGTGCATATGATGTGGTATATAAATGCTCATATTAATTTGATTATGTATGAGATGACTATATGATGTAATTAACATGACATGTGTGTCATGATTCGGCATGATGGCTGGAGCCATATGATTGCACTTTAATGACCCGCGTGTCAACCTTATGTAATGCACTTATTTTATTAGATATAGAGATAGCAATATTACCTAGTGCATCGACAAGGTGGTGGCAATCTTCGCGAAGGTGAACACCGATGCGAATGCCGAAGACGAAGAAATGAAAGACTTCTCCGTCAGAAAGGGCTATACCATATCATGTTATTATGAATTGCCTGAGATGTTTATCCCTTATGATGCACCCTTCTTGATTGCGCGGTAGTCACTTTTTATTAGGGTGATCTCTCACAAAATATCAAGTAGTTAGTGTTCTCCCAAGTGTAGCACCGTCACGATACCTATCTTTTCGGGGTGCGTCGTGTCACACAGGTACGAACGATTAGAGAAGTGTGAGGCGGTGAGTTGAGACCTTGCAGCGAGATCACTTGGTTATCTTGACGTTCAGGCATGACCGTGATGAGCTCGGAACACACGCATCAAAATATGAACAAGAGTCACATAGAGAAGTGATTGGCATGTTGGCCTACCGGTTGAGATTTTCGTCATCAGTGGTGTTACACCAATGGCGAACAATTTAAATGCGGGTCTTGTATCACTCACAATCAATTATGAGAGATATTGATTTGAGTGGGAGCGCACTATAGAATTAATTCTTTTAATTCTCAGTGCAATTAATTGTGAACTTTGTCTAAGTGTAGATTGCATAATAGTTGTAGGATAATGGCTCGCGTTTCCACCTTCCCTATTAAAATTGAATAGCTGTTAAATATCTGGTTAAAACTTTACGGTTGGTAACGTAATGTGAGGATTGTCCTCAAGAGTGCCAAGAAGGACTTTGTCCTATCGCATGCTTTCGGTATTCTCCCGCTAATGCTATGGATCATATGACTCTCATCCTTCGATCCAAAAGCTAGAATTCCTTTTCAGTCAAAGTGCAATATGTTTGCTTCCATGAGACCAGAACTTCGAAAGTTTGGATAGTTATGTGATATACATGGAATCTGAAAATCATTTTCAGAAACAGACAAAAGCTAAAAGATATGAGATATCCAAAGCAATGTTTGTTTGCAAACTATTAATAAAGGAGTTTACTATGCATTAGACTGATAAGAGAGGGATCCAGGAGAACGCCTGTCATATGATGAAAGGTGAATAAAACAACAACTTAAAGAGAAAGGACGTGTCCGAAGGGTGTTAGTAAGACTTTCACGCCTAGGAAGTCCAGGGCTAACGCCACTCTTAAGTTGGGTGCTTCTTCTGAGAGTAGGAGAAATACCGAAAAGTTAAACTGTTAGAAGTATAATGGCAAAAAGAAAGAAGACTGGAATATCGAGCTCATGTATGAATGTCATACAAGTTTTTGATGTATAGAAGGCTGGTCAAAGATATAGTTCTCGGAAATTATGGTTAAACATGTTAATCACTAATTCTTGGGTATTGTGAGTTGGTCACAAAGATACCCGCTCGATTGCATTCTGTTGCAACTCGGTGTAAGAACTACTATGGCCTGAAAGACTAGCCAGGGATGAGGTTTAGATACATGCAGGGAACATAGTAAATGTTACTATGACTTCCATCGGTGTATTCCCTATGTATTAAATTTCATAATTCATTTTAGAGTTTCACGCTCTAGCCCTTTGCATAAGGTATCTTGCAAGAAGGTTGTTCATAAGAGAACTTTTCATGTTCGGTGTTATAAATAACATAAGGGCCATACTTTCATTATGAATGAGACGTATGTTATGAATATTGATAATAATACATTACCTCTGGGTTTACTTTTATAATTCATTTTAGAGTTTCATACACTCTAGCCCATTGCACAATGTTTGTTGCAAAAGAGTTGTTCAGAAAAACAACAATTGTTGTTCAGTATTATGAATAACATGAAGGGCCATGCTTCCATCCTAGATGGGATGTATGTTATGAATATTGATGGAAATATGATACATCCATAACACTGACGCTAAATGTCGCAAGACTAAAAGAATACCACATATGTGTGGCACTGCATTTGGTCACATTGGAGAAACCCGCATGGAAAATTCCATTATGATGGATTTTGAAGTCGTTTGATTTTGAATCATCTGATACTTGCAACTTTCCTCCAAAAGGTGAACTAACTAAAATACCGTTCACAGGCCATAAGGAACGAGCAAAGAACTTGTTGGTGATCATACATTTGATGTATGTAGTCCGATAAATATTGTTGCAAACAATGGATTTGTCTACCTTCAAAAATGACTCAAGTAGATATATGGATATTTACTTGATGAGACATAAGTCTGGATCTTTTGAAATCATTCGAAAGGTTTTCAAAAATGAAGTAGAAGTTATTGTACCAAGAAAATTATGTTTCTGCAATTTGATTGTGGAAAGGAATATTTGAGTTACAAGTTTAGCGAATGTCTGATGAGTTGTGAAAAGAGTTTCATAACTTGCACCTCTCGGAACACCACTGCAAGTGGAAAGTCCGTGAAGATGTAATTAAACCATTTATGACATGGTAAGATCAAAGATGACATAAATAGATTTTCCATTATCCCTTTTATAGAGTGATGCTTTAGAGACTGCGGCTTTTACACTGAAAAGAGATCCATCAGGTCTGTTGAAATGACGCCATGGTATGGTATGCCCAACCATGTTATATCTTTTCTTAACATTTGGAATATGGGGCTTGTGTAAAAGGTTACAGACCTATTCCAAATCAGACAAGTGCTACTTTGTATGGTTATCCCAAGTCATTGGGTATTCCCCCACCACTATACCGAGGCAAAGGGTTTTGCCACAAAATGGTATGCTTTTAAAGAGAATAGTTCTTACAAAAGGTGAGTAGGGGGACAGTGCAACTTGACAAGATAACCAGTATCCTCATCATTAGTTCAAAGGAAAGAAACCCTAGAAGTGATTCTGTTGTTTCCTACTACGACTGATACGGAAGTCTCTACAATAAAATGTATGGACTTGGTCAAACGTGCAGCTGAACCACGTAGGCAAAGCTCATGCAAACCTATCAGGTGCGCAAACGAGATATTGTTGTTAGACAACAGTATACCTACAATACACAAGGAAGCGTTGATGGGCCTTGACTCCGAGATTGGCTAAATGCCAATACAATCCGAGATAGTTTCCATATAAGTGATTCAAGATTAAAACCTTGATACACCTTTCAGAGGACTTAGAGTCTAACGAATATTTATGGAACTAAAAATTGATACTGATAAAAATGTTTTATCCACAAAGCTTGACTTGTTGAAATAACAAGTTCAAGGAGTTGACTACGATGAGGTTGTTTCACCGTAGCGATGCTTAAGGTCAGTTCGGGTTGAACTAGCAATTAATACATATATCAATCATGAGATATGAAACATGGATGACAAAAGGATTTCCATCTGATGGAAATGAAACCTAGGACTTGTATGTGATACAGTCCAAAGTAATTTGTCGATCCAGAGGATGCTAGTAAGTATGCAAACTTTAGAGTTCCAGCAATGGACAGAAGAGAGCAAAATGGAGTTGGAATCTTCGTGGTTTGATGAAATGGTCAAAAGGGTATTTGACTTCATCAATGGGTAACAAAGATGCTTGTGATTCAAGAAAGTAAGTGGGAGCATAATAATATTTCTAAAATGTTGTGTGCTTGACACATTGTTAAATGGAAATAAATTTCTTGACACGAATAAGGACTTCATTTGAAAATAGTTTTGCGATGAAGTGCTTAGACTAAATAGCATCAATATTAGGCATGATGATCTATGGAGATAGATTTACCTAATGGGGCTAAGCAATGAATACATATTGACAAGGTGCTAAAACCTTTTAGCATTTAAAACGCCAAGGAGTGATTCTTGCCGAAGTCACATGGAAAGAGTTTTTGCAAGACTCGGTGTCCCAAAACACTGACGAGTAAAATACATGATGGAGATTCCACACACTCTGGTGTTTGGATTAATCATGTATTCCATGGTATGTTCCATGGTATGTAAAAACAACTAGATATGTCCGATACTCCCAAGTTGTTGGGAGTATAGATACAAAAGTGATCAAAGCACTGATCATGGGACAACAATGAAAGATGTCATTAAGTACTAGAGTAGTGTTGATAACATGTTTTCTCGCAAGCAGAGATTATGAAGTGCTCGTTATAAGTAATTACATCGATACAGTCTCAATCAATGCTCCATGCGATTTTCGATTTAAGTTAAGGGTTTTGTGTAATACACAATATGGTGGCACGGTAGTTGGAAATTCTTCCAAACAAGATATTGTGGTGAATTCTATAACAAAGGCTAAGTATGTTGACACTTTGGAAGCGACAAAGAAGTTGTTGAATCATATAGTTCATTCATGAACTTAGTATGGTTCCAAGATGGCTTTGGTCTATGAGACACTATTGCAGATAGTTGCTTCATAGCTCAGCCTGAGGAATCAGGTTTCGACCAATGATTCACACATATGCAAATCCAAGTTCACACAAATACGAATTTTGTGATAGCGTGAAAACGCGAGGATATGCAAAGTTACACACGGAGCTGAAGTTGTCAGATCCGTCGGACATTAGGTTATACCACAAGCGAAGCATATTTTACACCAGGATGCCATAGGTGTAAAGTGCATTAGCATTGACTAGATTATTGACTCTAATGCAAGTGGGAGTCTCTAGGAGATATGCCCTAGAGGCAATAATAAATGTTATTGATTATCTCCCTGTTCATAATTAGGTTTATGTTCCATGCTATAACTGCTATGGTTCTCGAGTCTACAATAACCACGAGGCTTGAAGGAAGACTCATATGCACGTGTGGAATAATAAACGGTAAATTGTATTCCTAGTCTGGCCTCTAAGACTGGCTCAAGTATTGCATGATGATCCTGTTTTCCTGATCATGGGCATGGCTATGCCGGCAATTTTAAGGGCACAATGTTAGAAGAACATTTGTGTTGAATCGACCCGAATTGATGTTATGCTATGAGATACATTCGTCATAAGTTAATGGTTAATAACATAGAGAAGTTAATATTTGCATAATTCCTTAGACCATGAGAGTATCGAGTTTCTTCATGCTTGCTTCATGAACTTTGGGGTTTGTTAAACGTCATCCGTAAATGGGTGGCTATTACGGCGGCTTACGGGTTCATGGAAAAGTATGTCAAGTAACTTGATACCTCAAGATTGGGATTTTCTCCTCCGACGATGGAGAGATATCTCTGGGCCCTCTCGGTGTTACGGTATCCATCACCGTCTGGCCATACACTTTGTGATTTGATCACGGGGATGCCGAAACACGGGAACGAGAAAAGAGAACAATACCGGTAACGAGGTAACTGGCATAGTGGACAAGTTGTTGTTCCACGGGGATGCTAACGTGTCTCACCTCGGGTATTTGTAACATATCGTGAAGCAACAGGAATAGCACACGGCAACTGGAGGTTCGCTCGAATATTCATCCGTGTGGGTATAGGGGTCAATATGGGTGTCCACGGCTCCGATGTTGATCATTGATCGGAAGGGGTTCCGGGTCATGTCTATACTTCACCGAACCTATAGGGTCACACGCTTAAGGGTCATCTATCTGCTGAATACTAGACAAGGAGTCCGAGAGAAAGTCACTGGAAAAGTTTCGGAGACAACGGAAAGGTTCCGGAGAGAACACCGAAAAAGTTTTGGTAAAACTAAAAAGTTGTTTCGTATAAAACCATTGATCCAAAAAGGTTTTGGCAAGCACCGGAATGTTTTGGAGGTTGCCAAATTGGTCTGGTAATTTCTGGAATTTTTTCGGAGAATAAACCGAAAAAGGTTTTCGGAGCTGCCGGAATTGTTTACCGGGTAAACGAAGATGGTTTTAAATTAAACCACCATACCGGAAATGTTATGGAGCGTGTCCAGATAATTTTAGAGGGTGCCGGAAATGTTTTGGGACCTTTCGGAATTTTTCAGAAGTAATAGTCACGGAAAACATCTTGTCCCAGCGTGAGGGGACAAGATCCCACGATGCGTGGGGCTGTTTTGTGGGCGCCCCCTTGAGGGGGCAGCCCCTTGTGGCTGGAGAAAGGTGTTGGGGGGCCCCATGGTGGGGGCCAGCCTCCACAAATGGTGGAGAGGAGCTCTCCATCCTCACTCAAACTCTCTCACACAAGCCATGCATGATCTGGCATTCTCTCTCCCTCCCAACGAAATAGTTTCGTAGTGCCGAAAGGCTGTCTGGGTTCCGGTAGGAACTAGTTCTAGACGGCGAAGCCCTCCCGGATAGATGACGCCGTATGTGTGCAACTCTGTAGAGAGATCATAGTTTCGGTCTTAGTTCGAGAGTGCCTCCCGAAGGGCTATCCGTGTGACCGTCCGAGTTTTGGAGCTCCTCCCGAAGAGTTGTCCGAGTGACAGTCCGAGTTTCGGAGGTCCTCCCGAAGGACTGCCGCGACACCGTCCGGGGACTGTCCGACCGCCTCCCGGAGGGCTGTCCGCAGGGCAGATGAGGGTATACATCCTCACGGTTGGGAGGTTGTAAATCCTAGCTGCGGGGATCTACACCGCCGATCGTCATCGACTCTACTTCCGCTGCGCTACGAGTCGGTAACGAAATAGATCAAACCTTGTATGCAGTCTCCATAGTGGTCCTGGGCTGGTGCGTAGGTCGGAATTTTTTTGTTTTCTGCTGCGTTACCCAATAGTCGGGGCTTCGCCTTGCCGGGTCTTGCCGGAGCTCTGTCTTTGCGTGAGGGTCCGATGGTCATCCCGGCAAGGTCTTACCGGGGGTCTCAATTCTTCTGCGTTGGTACCTGGCAAGTCCTTGCTGGGCCTTGTTGCCAGGGTGGCTACCACTGCCCGTGCACGAGTAAAGGGGCACTAGGAAGCCTAAAACTCTAGTGCACCGAAAACGCGCGAAGCACATCGAGCTCGACATCAACTTTGTGCGTGAGCAGGTTGCGCTTGGCTGCATTCGAGTTCTGCATGTGCCCACCGATCAACAGTTCGCCAATGTCATGACTAAGGGACTATCAACCTCGACGTTCGAGGGCTTTCGGTCCAGTCTCGGCGTCTCCCGCGACGCTTCGACTGCCCGGGAGGGGGGGTGAGCATGCATACTCTCCGTACACATGTATAGGTCAGGGTTTTGTATATTGCACCCGTCACGCCTCCCTTCCTCTGTAACTTGTATGTATCTTGGGAGGCAAGACATGAGATGCACCCCCTTGTATCTATATATGTGCCTAGTGCACGATCAATCAATCTATCGATGCATGCAATCCCTCTCTCTCTAAACTCACAAATAGGTTATGTCGCATGACAAGAACCGATTGCGGGGACGACTTCAAAATTAATCTGGCCTGGCAAGTGCGGCTCAATTTTTTTCCTGGTGAATACCATTTCCATTTCAAAATATATTTTATACTCCTCCATCCGGAAATACTTGTCTTAGAAATGAATAAAATGAATGTATCTATAACTAAAATAAGTCTAGATACATCCATTTGTAGGACAATTTCCGGACGGAGGGAGTATTACTTTTGTCCTAATTCATATTTCGTCAAATTTGTCCAGGTTTATAAACAATTCAACATCTACAAATCCAAATCAATACCAATAGATTTATTTGGTGTTCTGGACGTTTTTTTTATTTTATAAAATCGGCCAAGGCTTATATTATTTGACTTCTTTTATAAGGGGCGCTTTTGACTCATATGACGCAAGTAAAATGAGTCCACACCTGGCCTTTTTATGACTAAGATTTTGACTCATGACGCCATTAAAATGCAGTGTGTTTCGAAATACATGGTGGTTAGTACTGTATATGCAATGGAAAAAGCAGAGGAAGTCCCAGCTAATTGCTCACAATCATTTATTGCGACGTAGAGGGATTTATTGCTGCAGACTGCTGCAGTAAACTGGAGCAGTAGCAAACAGGTGCAGGCTTGTCTGCATCTTGTGTTGAGCCAACACCTCCTATACAGTTGGTACTCCTCTATATGAAAGATTCAGACCACTGAACCCTTGAGGTTGGTGAAATGAAATGAATGCCTGATGTGTTAATATTCCATCTCTGCCTTTTGCCATTACTACTCCTGACATAGTAGTAACACATACGCACACACAGTTGTTGTTTTTTACTCGGATTACTAGTGTTTACAGTCCATTTTCAGCTTCCAAGCACTTCAGAAAGGATGACTGAAAAGGAAGAAGAATTCAGCTGCAACATGGAATTCATTCACCAATCTATCCACAGAAGAACTCATCTCGCTTCTACTCACATTTCTGTCTTCTTTTTGCCTTTTTATTTGAAAAAATGTGTTTTTTTGTGTGTGTGTGTGCGCGCGCCTTTTTTGCGTCTACTAATACTAATGATGGCTGCTGCTTGTGCAATGTGGTAATTGGAAAACCCTCTTGTTCTTTCTGCCTTTTGATCCCTTTTGGCTTTTGTTGCATGCACGGGCCTTTCATTTCGATCTTTTTCCTCTCATATATTTGCTGCTTTGCCCTTCGTGTTTTTTGATGCATGTCTCTGTCTCTGTTGGGCGCACGTATCATCATTGACCTTTTTGTGCTTTTACGTGCATGCATGCAGGAGCAGAAGCACGATTCCCGGTGACAAATGGTTACTACTCAGTATTTAGAGAGCTCGTTTGATTAAGACATCCATCAAGATTCAGTTGCAGGCACATATTTGCAGTTGGTGCAGACCGGAGAGGATTATCTTCAAAAGCTACTCACAACAGCCATCACTTCAAAGTGGAGAAAAGCTGCCACTGCAAAAAACCTGCCCTTTGCGCTTGCCAATGAATAACATAACAGAGTAGTAATAGGAGCCGGAACAGTAATTAGTTGGATGATTACACCAACTTGTTTCGTAGTACAGCTAACAGCATCAGTGTGGACTTGGGTACAAGATATTGGATTCCCCTGTCTTTTGACCTTGCAATAAACAAGAAGACGGCGCAGTAACCTAGGGCTAGGGCTAGGGCTGGGGAGAAGACCTCATCGAGACACTTAAAATTTGCACACTTGGGCTTGGGTACATTTAGACAAGTTAAATATGTTTCAAGCATTGATTGGCGACATGTGAGCTTAGCAACTTAAACTTGTCATAAGTACTTTCTTAGTCCTTCACTTCAAGCTAATACTTTCTCTTCACCGCAAAAATAAAAATAAAAAAATCCTAATACTTTCTCTGGTTTGCAAAATAATACTTTGTCTGTCCGGAAATACTTGTGAGGAAATGAATAAAAATGGATGTATTTAAAACTAAAATACGTCTAGATACATTCATTTTTCTGATAAGCATTTTTGGACGAAGGGAGTAATAATAATGCTCTAGACACAGAAGACACCGTTTCCAACTAAACATTATTCTTCACATTGTAATATATATTATTTACATTATGAAGTGTTTTTTTTTGACAAATCTACCCACATACATGATTTCCAGACACTCAATATGATTTTAATTTTTTATCTAGAATATGATTTTAAAATAAATACTGGTATTTTCGAAATTTCTTTGTTTTTAAGAAAAAGATAACAACACTTTTTAAGGTTATTTTGACTATACATATGGCATATGCTTGTGAACCGTTTTCTTTTTTGAAAAAGAGGAGTCATGCCTCCGGCCTCTGCATCAATCGATGCATGCAACCATCTTATTAAAATAAGTTGAAAACAAAGTCTTAGATCCACAAAGCGTTCAAGTTCTGAACAAAAACAAGAATGCTTGTGAACCGTTTTTCTATCAAGGGCGTTTTTATTAATTCAAAATGTAGGTGTTCTTAAATTTGGAATCTCCTGCCACAATAAGGATTGGTTACTATCCGACCACAAGTTTAAGAACGAGAGTCAGAATCAAACCTCCAATTTAATTATACATCACACCACCGATCTGAAGATCCATGTGAGAGTTTCATACAATTGTTAAGATTCTAGGCTGCGACTGCGTCCGGCTGTCTTCCTGTCTGTCCATCTTTTTATCTTGTTGTAGCTGCTCTGCTGGGCATATAAATGTGGGAAACACTTTACCTCATACGTCTGATATTTTCCTTGCGTCAGATCAATCCTGTACCGTAGATTTGTTTTCCATCGTATGGCCGAAAACCTCCTCCTCTCTCTCCACTAAACGCACGCATTAAAGAACGGAAGCTGCCCCCACCAGCCCGCTAATTATGCATCCATGGTTAGGGAAATCATAGTGTGCACCAATTTGATCGCTCCACCGCTGTTCTGGCCAAGCTCCGACAATCCCTCCGATCCACCTGCCGCAGTAGCGTATCAGTCAGCCCATACTGGTGGTCCGCATCGCCGGCGTCCTCTGCCGTCGTAGCGCATCAGCCGATCCTGCCGATCCACAACGTCGACCTACTCTCCTACAGGCGACCATCCTGACCTCAATGGTGAGAACCTCGCCAACCTTGGCATGATTTCGTTCCTCTGTCCTCATCTCGCTACAACGCCTTTGCTAACCTAGTCGTCCATGTGGATCAACTTCTGCACACCAAGGGGTCCGCGAGCCTCAACCAAGTCGCAGAAGAGGACGATGTTAGTGGTGTCCGGCTCTGGCGTACCTTGTTCGCAATGACAAAAGGACAATGCATCGCGTCCTTACGACGTGCTACATGCAGGCCCTACTTTTGCATCTTATGTCCGTATAGATGTGTTCAGTTTTGCTTCGTCTCCATGCTTTATACAGTACTTAGTATCGACAACCAATTGTTTCTTCGTAATTTCCCACATATTATGGACAAGATGCCCATCACCCCCCTTCATGATCTGTTTTTGCATGACTACCTATAAATATTTTGTTATTCCCACTTTTAAAAAATCTATGCTTCCATAACAAATTATGTCGGCTTGCATGATACAATGCTTCCAAAATTTCATGCTTCATACATTTAGTTTGCTTCATAAGCACCATAGTTGTGTTTCTTCAACAGTTTCCTTCATATGTTTGAGGCATGTGCTTCTATACTGTTCAGTTTGCTTCATTTTCATTTTTCATATTGTTTTGTAGGCGTTCTACTTGTTGTCAAATCAAAAAATTCATGCCTCATAAATTTCTCCAATGCGGAAGAAAATGCTTTGCCGACAGTGAGCATGGAGCAGTGGTCATTGCTGGGCATGACGTGTGGAAAGAAATTGAGCATCTCAGTGGATATTGTACTCTTCATCGGCCTGGAAGCAAACTTTATAATTGTTATATTGCATATCTTGAAGCAAACTTTGTAATCGACCACCGGCTTTGGAAGCACATGGTCATTTTGTTTGTAGCAGATACATTTGTTATGTTACACATGTATTTTGCACCATCTTCCAAATTTTGTATCCAACTTATGTCTATATTTGCTTCCTACGCACAAAAATGAAGCTTCGGTTACAGAATGACCAAGCGGTTGAGATTTTAGAAAACATTTATGCTTCCTACATAGTTGAACAAAGTTTCAATTGGACACTAATCATGTTTCTCACAATATGACACTATGCTTCCTATGCATCCTAATAAATTATGCTTCTCATGCACATTAATCAGGCATATGCTTCCACCATTGCTGCCTGATGCTTCCAGTGTTCTGATTGCATGTTGTGTATAACCCAAGGTCCATTTTAGACGTCCTAGTTTCAACCGAGGCTATACATCTGGAACCAATTTTTGGAGCATATTTATTTTGAAGCAGTTTTTCTCGAATAATATGTTTCCATCAAATGAGTTTCCATGAATAAAAGTAATGTTACCACTTTAAGTTGCACAGGAAACATACATAAACGGACAATTTTCCGTATTTGTTTATTGCAAGCAAATCCCTAATTAGCAGGAAGCATTATTTTCTATATTTATTTATGGGAAGCAATCATAACAATAAACCTAATTTCTAGGAAGTGGCGAGGTCAGCGGGAGGTCATGCTATATACGTGGAACTTGTCACCAAAAGTAGTTAATTAGGAAACAATTATAAGTAGGAAGGAGAAAACTCAGCGCCTATAACCATCATATAAATATACAAGAAAAATGCTTCCTTTACATAGAAAATTATTTTCAGCTTCTCCTAAAAATATAACATAGATTAAATCATTCCGCTGAACAATGTTTTTCTGCCGCACCACAGAGCATATGCTTCCATCAGTTTAGAATGTTTCCAGGCACAAAAGTAATGTCTGCTTTGCATAAAAATTAGAAATGAGTCTCGGGGAAACATAGATAGTGTACTAGATGCACATTATCCCCCATATGCTTCCAACTGTTAAAAGAAATGTTTCCAAGGCATAAAGAGGAACATTATGTCCAGAAAATAAGGATAACAAGTTATTTCTGAAAGCGATCCTGGGAAGCATAATTCTAGAAGCCAGAAATGAATCTAACCATACTTAGCATAATTTTTGGAAGCACGATTCTTGGAAGCAGGAAACAAAGCATAACGATAATTACTGAAAACTAGCTACGACGACTAGGCTCATTCCTGAAAAAAAAACGATGCACCGTGCAATTAATGCTACGATCCATTAATCGCGTGGCCCACTCAAAACAAAAATCAGTCACGCGCAGGAGTTTAGTAGCTAAGCTGACGGTCGGCGTGCATTTGATCTAATGGTCGTGGACTGGTCTGATAGTTGTGAAACATCAGTAGTCTGATGCCTAGTGTTCCCATATAAATATAACCATTTACTTTGCATCATCTTATAATCATTAGGGGACAATTAAGGACACTGTTACGCTAATGGACATAAACCAGTAACATGAATGCTGACTCGAACAATTGTCCTACTGTGTTGATCGGATCGTACTTATATCTATTTTAACATATTTTTTGAAAAGATCTATTTTAATATAGATATATATTAGAAAAGGAGTGTTACCTTCGACCTTTGCATCAGCATGATGTATACAACAATACAACAATTTTATTAAAAGTATTAAAACAAAAAGTCTGTAGATCCAAACACGCTCGAAAAGGAGCAAAGTTACAAAATTATAATAAAAGGAGACATGCCACAACCGGTTAAAATAGACCTAGATGCCTAACCATCTATTCTATTAGTAGACCGTCATCCAAACCGGTTGAATATATCCTGTGCTATCATCTCCCATCGGACACACCCAGTAACCAAAGGCTCCCTGGTCTCCGCGGGAGTGAGTAACGACCACGTACGGATCAATGTCGACGCCCTGTGTAGTACCTGCAAGAAAAATATATGTGTTGTCCTGTTAAAAACCAAATCATTCCTGCAATTCCATATAGCCCATAATAATGCACAGACTCATATGCGAATGTGTCGAGCAATGTTAGTATCCACTCCGTTTAGCCATGTGCCAAACAGCACATCAATACTATCCGGAGGGTCAATATGAAAGGTTACTCAAACAGTTTGCCATAATAGTTTTGCTAGCGGGCATTGAAGAAAAAGGTGTTTGATTGTTTCCTAACTATTACAAAAGCAACATCTAGTATTGCCTGGCCAGTTGTGTTTAGCTAAATTGTCCTTGGTAAGATGACCTTCTTGTGGACAAACCACATAAAAACTTTGGTTCTCAAAGGAACCTTAACCTTCCAAACATGTTTGGACTTTGGTACCTCCGTTGTGTCTATTAGATCTAGGTACATGGATTTGACTGTAAAGACCCCTGTCTCTGTGAGTTTCCACGTAATCGTATCGGGCTCATCCGATAACTGTATCTCCATAAGGCGTCTAATTAAGTGCAGCCACTCGGTCCAACGATTTTCTATCAGTGATCGCCAGAACTGTATGTTTAGTGGGATGGACCGAAATACTGTGACAACGTACACATCCTTACGTTGCACAATATTATACATGGCAGGATATTGTACAGCCAAATGTGTCTCCCCCAACCACTTATCCTCCCAAAATCTCGTAGCGCCTCCATTCCCAATTATGAACCGCGTCCTCTGAAAGAAGGCGGCTTTGACCTTCATCAAGCCCTTCCAGAACGGAGAGTCCGTCGGTCTAGCAGTAACTTGGGCTAACGTTTTGGATTGGAGATATTTATTACGTAAAATCTGTACCCACAATCCTTCAGTCTCCATTGATAACCTGTATAGCCATTTACTAAGGAGACATTTGTTCTTAACCTCTAAGTTTTCAATCCCCAAACCTCCCTGGTCTCTGGGTCTGCAAACTATGTCCCATTTAGTAAGTCTATACTTTTTCTTAACCTCATCACTCTGCCAGAAGAACCTCGATCGATAAAAGTCTAGTCTTTGGCGTACCCCTACTGGTATCTCAAAGAAAGACAGGAGAAACATGGGCATACTCGTAAGCACCGAGTTAATCAGAATGAGCCTTCCTCCATAAGACAGAAGCTTCCCTTTCCAACAGCTTAGCTTCTTCTCAAAACGATCCTCAATCTGCTTCCACTCTTGGTTCGTTAGCTTCCGATGGTGAATTGGTATGCCCAAATAACTAAATGGCAAACTGCCCAACTCACAACTGAACAGCTGTTTGTAATCCTCCTCTGCTTCTTTGGCTCTCCCAAAGCAGAACAGTTCGCTTTTGTGGAAGTTTATTTTCAACCCAGATAGTTGTTCAAACAGGCAGAGAATAAGTTTCATATTTCTCACTTTCTCCATGTCATGCTCCATGAAAAGGATAGTGTCATCAGCATATTGCAGGATGGACACACCGTCATCCACTAGATGCGGCACTATCCCACCCACCAGACCTTCTTGTTTCGCCCTTCCTATCAATATGGCAAGCATATCCGCCACGACATTGAATAAGATTGGGGACATTGGGTCTTCCTGCCGGAGACCCTTATGAGTCTGGAAAAAATGACCAATGTCATCATTCACTTTAATTCCAACACTCCCCTGCTGTACAAAGGATTCAACTTGCCTCCTCCAAATCTCGTCAAAACCTTTCATGCGCAGAGCTTGTTGTAAGAACGGCCATTTAACTTTGTCATATGCTTTCTCGAAATCCACTTTGAAGATAACCCCTTCTAGTTTCTTCGAATGAATTTTATGTAGGGTCTCATGGAGCACTACCACACCCTCTAAAATGTTTCTCCTAGGCATAAAGGCTGATTGACTAGGTTGCACAACTGCATGTGCAATCTGCGTCAATCTATTAGTCCCCACCTTGATAAATATTTTAAATGACACATTGAGCAGACATATCGGTCTGAACTGTTCGATGCGCACTGCCCCTTCCTTCTTTGGCAACAACGTTATTGTCCCAAAGTTCAGGTACAACTGCAGATGCCCATCGAACAAGTCCTGAAACATTGGTATTAAGTCTCCCTTAATGATATGCCAACATCGCCTGTAGAATTCAACCGGGAACCCATCTGGCCCTGGTGCCTTATTGTTTTTCATTTGCGATATTGCATCAAACACCTCTTTCTCCGTAAATGGTGCAGTTAATATCACTGAGGAATATCACTTTTGAGTTGAGGAATATCACTGACCAAGTGCTCATCCAGATTCACATACACGTATCATCAGGAGCCCCAAAAAGCTTCTTATAATACTCTGAGATGTACAACTTCAGGTTCTCATGCCCGACGATAGTACCCTCATCTTGCTCAAGTTGGTAAATTTTCTTCTTTCTATGTTTACCATTAGCAATCAAGTGAAAGAATTGCGTATTATCATCTCCTTCAATTACTTGGCGCACTTTTGCTCTAAGTGCTCACTTCAGTTCCTCCTCTCTAAGGAGTTGTTTGAGACTGTGTTCTGCCTCCGCTTTGGATGCCCTCTCATGCACATCCAACAACACAGATTCGGCCTTAATATCAAGTTCATTGATGAAGTCAATAAGAGTTTGTTTCTTAAGCTTGTAGGCCCCGCTCTCATGCTTCACCCAGCCTCGAAGAAACTGTCTCAAGTGCCTAATTTTATTTTGTCATCTATCAACATTGGTTCGTCCCCCTGTAGCTCTATTCCATTCTTTGGCTACAAGGTCAGTAAATCCCTCTCTCTCAAACCAGGCCACCTCAAAGGAGAAGGCATTCTTATTACCCACATGGGTTGCCTCCCCCGAGTCCACAAATAATGGAGTATGGTCTCATATGATCCTCGGCATCGCTCTTACCGTCACCCGTGGAAATTTCTGCTCCCATTCCACGGTTGTCAGTACCCTATCCAACTTCTCATATGTTGGATTTGGTAGCGTATTGGCCCAAGTAAACTTTCTCCCTGTGAATTCAATCTCTCGTAAATCTAGGCTTTCGATGATTGTATTAAACATGAATGACCATCTGCCATCAAAGTTATCATTATTTTTTTCATCTCTATGCCTAATAATGTTGAAGTCCCCTCCCACTAAGATGGGTAACCTCTCATTGCCGCATACCCTGACAAGGTCTGCCAGAAAATCCATCTTGAATACTGGCTAGGTTACCCCATAGACCGCGACAAGTGCCCATTGGAATCCATCTTCCTTTGAGCCTACTATGAATTTGACGGCAAACTCTCCCAACACCACATTTCTGACCTCCAGTGTCTCGCACCTCACCCCAATTAAAATCCCACCAGATCTTCCTCTCAAAGGTAAACAGTGTTAGTCGAAATCAGTGCCCCCAGATATGGTGTTTAGAAACTGAGAGGTAAAGTTGTCCCTGCCAGTTTCCATTAAAGCAATTAAATCGAGCCTGTGCTCGATAGTCGCTTCAGCTAGAAATCTCCTTTTAGCCAAGTCACCAAGACCTCTGCTATTCCAGAAAATTCCTCTCATCGGTCATCATAATTTTTTTTGCGGTCTTAAATCGGGCACTCCGGCGTACCGCCGACACCGGATATACCTTCCTCTTCCAAGGTCACTTTGGTATCTCCTCCTCGACAACACGGTCCACATAACCGGTTCCGAGATTCGAACTTTCTATCGGTTTCATCGGGTTTGCATGGCCCATATTACCACATGCCTCCTCTTCCTCATTAAAAAGGGATGACGGCACGAGGTCCTCACATAGAAGTTCAATAACCCCCATCCCCAGTTCATTAATCTCATCATCATTCATAGGTTTAGTTGCAGCAATACTACGCAACATATTCATAGCTCTCTCGGCCTCTAAGTCAAGAATATCATTGACGGACGTGGAAACCTCCTTAGCATTGCTACCCATAGACACACCCAACATATTTGCATTGGAAATAATTTCCTCCTCTGAAAAATGCAAAATAGAATGCTTCATGTTTACGGCCATACCTGTCGAAGTCTAAATGTCCCGTAGCTTGGCCGCTCTCATCGCGCGGTCCATCATCAAGTCGTCCACGTCTGGCTGCTCCTGAAGCCTACGACTCGTCCGCCTCTTCACGGTCGCCGGGTCAGGAATACCACTGAACGCAACCACATCCTTTGTGGATGGCAGCATCATGGAGGGGCCACCTGCCCCTCGGCCCGTCGAGTTCTCATGCATAGCTAGTGATGTCGGACTGTTGCCTAAAGTCCGGTCGGCAACCCGATGAGGCGGACTGGCGGCAGACCAGAGACCTCCTGTCTTCGGTACGTCCCTGCATCCGTCCTGTCTTTTTGCGATCATGGCCTGGAGCTCCATCCGTTCTTGACTCGTAGGCATGACACCCCCCGTGCAGTCCGTAGGATGCCCTGGCGCAGGCGACGATGGGTTGCACGGTGTGCGCCCTCGCCTCCCTGGAGTGCACGACGCGCTTCCAGGCGCCAGCGACCTGGCGCTATGGCCTAGGCCCTCCTGGGACTTCACATGCGCGAGCGAGGTGTCCCGCTGACCCGAACCACCCGAAGCAAGACCAGGCGAGGGAAGACCCGGGCTATCGGCTGTACCCGACATGTCCCTCGCTGCAGCCTTCATGCCCACTTGAGCGAACACCGGAGAGCCTCCGACCGCCGTCTTCGCCCCCCCCCCCCCCGTCGGGCTGTTTTGCACCGGCCAACGCAGCGGAAGCACCGATCGCAGAAAAACCGTCTACCCCCACCATCCGTGTAGGGGTTTGAGTGAGTTTGGCTGACACCGGCGGAGACAAAGGAGGCAGTTGAAATTCCTCCGGGTCCTGACCTTCCGCTCTAATGCCCCAAAGCTTACTTGGTGCTGAAGAGGAACCGAACGATCCAAACTTCAGTTGCTGTGACAGGGAAGAATGCACAACCCTCTCGATACTAGAATTTGACGCATTAGTCTTAGCTGTAGGCCTAGCCCCATTCTCAGTATCTGGGCGCTCAGGTACATCTGGTTCGGGTTGACCATCTCTATCCTTTCCCTCATCCGTGTCCATATCAGCCAGTTTTGCCAAATCTTGGAATTCGGCACTCTCCTCTATCTCAATTTCCAACAAATAACTTTTGCCGTCATACGTCCAACGTACCGAGTCAGGTATGTGCTCAACGCTAATGACGCTAACATAAAGACGAGCCACTCCATTAGCGCGGGTGAAGGGCATATCAACCTTCTCCGTCTTGCCAATGAGCGACCCAAGACTCCAGGTCACTCTGACATCATCAAGAGCTAACTGAGGGACACCAGTAACCTGTAACCAAAGCTGAGGTAGAGGAATGTTCAGGTTCTTGTCATGCCCAAGGTTCAAATTCAAGCACACAAGTAGTATTCAGAACCTTGCTCATCCCGAAAGTCAAGAGTCTACCTAGATCCTCCCTGGTTGGAAAATCCACTCTAAACATCTGATCCTCCAGAGTTACAAGATCCCAGTTATAAGACCCCGGAACTAGCTCATGGAGTCGCAACCGTACTTGCTCTGTGGTCATCCTCCCACGAGCCATCCGCACCACCCCAGTCCTGGAGCTCTCTGAAATAGGTGCAATAGAAGACGAGCGGGGGGACTCAAAAAACATCAACTCTGAACAACAGACCCCATATATAGTGACCGTGGGCTTTGGTCCCAGGAGAAACGGGCACTCTCCCGTATCATGCTTTGGTTTTTGGCACAAGTCACATAGCTCTACTTTACACTCTGTTGCGAAGTGCCCCGGTTCTTCGCACCGGTAGCACGACATCTTTTCTTTCTTTCGCACCCACTTAGAAAGTTTTTCACCTTCAGATTTTTCAGACTTGTCAGAAACCGCATCTTTAGCCGACACAACCTTAGGATTTGGTACCTTTACCGCTGCCAAAGCGCCTACCACCTCCATTGCCACACCCGCAAGGGCCGGCCCCGCAGCATCTGTTGCTACGTTTGATGATGTGGGGCGCATCCCTGTGCCTTGTCTCATTGGTCTGAGTAGCGGCATCCAACGGCGGGGGAGGTGGAGGAGGCCACCTTCCTCGTCCTCGACCCCCCCCCCCGGTATTGACGAAACCAGTTTCGGTTCCGGTTAGGAGGTCCTGTGGCACCGTGTACAAAGGGACCGGTATGGCCGTCGAAGCCTCTCCCTCCGCCGTTGACCCAACCACCGCCAGTCGACGACGAGCCCCGATGAACTCCTTCGCCATAGGCATCATAGCCATCGTCCCCCCAATACCCCGTACAGTTCCGGTTGTCAAAATACGCAGCAGTTCCGCGACCACCGGTGTTGGGTCCCCGGCCCCTACCAGCCCAGTTGTTGCCGTCGTGGCCTCCCGCACCTGCGGGTATCGGCCCCCGCGCCGGCGGCTGGTGCCACACCCGCAAGGGCCGGCCCCGCAGCATCTGTTGCTATGTTTGATGATGTGGGCGCATCCCTGTGCCCTGTCTCGTTGGTCTGAGTAGCGGCATCCAACGGCGGGGGAGGTGGAGGAGGCCACCTTCCTTGTCCTCGACCCCCCGGTATTGACGAAACCAGTTTCGGTTCCAGTTGGGAGGTCATGTCGCATCGTGTACAAAGGGACCGGTATGGCCGTCGAAGCCTCTCCCTCCGCCGTTGACCCAACCACCGCTAGTCGACGACGAGCCCCGATGAACTCCTTTGCCATAGGCATCATAGCCATCGTCCCCCCAATACCTCGTACCGTTCCGGTTGTCAAAATACGCAGCAGTTCCGCGACCACCGGTGTTGGGTCCCCAGCCCCTACCGGCCCAGTTGTTGCTGTCGTGGCCTGCCACACCTGCGGGTATCGGCCCCCGTGTCGGCAGCTGGTGATCCGCCCGAGGTTGTGACTGCTGTTATCAGGCATGCGGAGCTTGCTCCGTCCTTACAGGCGGTAACAGAGGTCACCCCTGCTGGTTCCCGTGACATGCCATCGTCGTAGCAGTCGTCGGCGATGCAGTAGGGTTTGCCGTCGTCAGTGGGGAGGGTACTCTCGCCGCCCTGCCCGCTCCCAGTCGAGGGAAGCCAGGTTGCGTAACTCTGGATAACCTAGCGACGTCCGGTCCTAGGGTTTCTCGTGTGATAGACGATCCAAGCGCACCATCTGTTGCCTCATCGTACGTCAATTGGGCTGTCGACTAGGCCACATACCCGTTTATCAAGCAGCCCAACAGCGGATCCGGCCTCACCGGCCCATCAGAGCCCAACAAAGCATTCAAACGTTCGTTCCTGAGACTGCGGATCGAGACACCGTCTCCCGGCGGCACGGACGCTGCCGGCACCAACACCGCCGGACAACGTCTCCGGTTCTTCTTATGCACCATCTTCCAGGAAGAATGGACAAAGAAATCTGCTAGAGTGGGTTTGGGTAAACGCACCTTAGGTAATGGTCCTCGCCATGGCCGAACCGCCATCGTGGAAGTCCGCCGGTGAACGAGCCGCCGTACCATCTCCTCTTTGTCCGACGCCGAGAGCCCTTCCCTAGCCAGATCGTCATGGGGGACAACCATGTCCACCAGGCGGGTTATCGTGTCTTCTCCGTCCCCATTCGTGAAGGCCTCACAGATCTTGTCCGACGGTGTCGGCGACGCCATGTCCGGCGGATCGCCGGCGCGGGGTTCTGCCTCCGCCTCTTCCCCATCGGAATCCTCCAGGAGCGCCCAGAATCTACCGCCCACCCGACGGTGAGGCCCGTCAGCTGGGCAGCTAGTCGCCGCCAGGGTTGCCTTGCGGATCAATGTGGATGTTCCTCAATCTCTATTTTAATATTTGTCAGGTTCTTTTTAATTTGTCAAAAAATGGAGCCACGTGTCCTTTAGAAGTTCCATTATCATCCGGAGGGTGAAAAAGGTAGACACGTGGAAAGCTTTGCAAGACTCAAACATGATTCAGACAATGTGGGATCAGCATGTTTGGGCTGTAAATTGATCTGAGAAAGGAGCTGCAATACTTTTTGTCTCTCCTTTTGCCTCCTTTGCTTTCTCTAAGCCTACACACCTACAAGTAACTAGTTAGGCCATGCACCAAAATCAGATGCAAGCAAAGAGATAGATAGGTAGCCCCATCCAATTCCAATTCCAAACGAGACAGGCAGAGACAACATTCCACACCAAAAATTATTCTGGTGACAAGCAAGAAGCTGCCTTAGTGCAGAGGACAAGTAGTTAGTTGTAATGAAGCTTTCTTTTGAGAAGAGAAAAGAGCACTAGCAGTTTAATAGTCCCAAACAAGAGGAAAAACCCAAGAGAGCAAGGCTTGTTTTCTCTCCTTCCTTTTATCCCACACGCACACTTTCACCGCTTTTGAGGCCACCCCTGCACCTTTCCTTCCATTCTTTAGGCTTATGCACCTGAAGAAGGTTTCAAGTTTAAACATTCTTAGGACAAAACATGAGGTTTTGTCTCCTAATGCCTGGTTTTTACTCCTATCATCCTATGTACTATGGTCCACCACTTGCATGCTCCCGGAAGCTTTGCATTGTTTAACAGCTCTAGATGGAGCCTCTCACCAATAAGCAGTTACTACCACTGTTCAAGCATATGTACTTCAGTATTAATTATGGTAGTTCTGGTGCATGCCCTCCTTTCTTTATCTTTTTTATCATCTACTTAGTATTTGAAAAACGAGGTTACATGGAGTAGCTTTCGAATTCTCCACCGAAGAAAAAATCAATGAGCAAACTTGTGAAGTGTACTATACTACTATGTGGTGGTTAGACTAGTTAGTAAATGCCACAGTCAAAGATCCTGAAGTTGCTATAAATGTTTTAGCAGATCCCTTGCAACTCATCATATCATATCACACTCTGCTGTTCACTTGTCCATCAATGCCACAGCGATCTCCATGTGAAAGGTAGAGGAGATTTTGAAATGTGTTCTTCTCTTGACTGTCACATCTTGGAAAACCTACTCACTGCAACTGAAACTGTGCGCCAGGGTTAAGCAGGGACATACTAATAGTCCTAAAATGTAGTACTAGTACAAGTACCGCTTAATTAAGGACGTGTTGCATTGATGCGTCATTGCTTCATGTGCCCATTGGTTGGGGGCCTGCTCAATTTTAAATGGTTGAAATCTTGGAGATGAGTCCGGCAAGAAAGGCGAGAGACCAGCCCTAACGCTTGCGTTGGCATTTGTCATCAAGCATTGGCTCTATTAGCAAGACAAGATACACCCATCTTCCATTAATCTAGTCCTAGAATCTCCCAGCTTCACAGTCACCACATGAAACTAGTGACGTACTGCTACTACCCATGGTCAGGGTGGACACAATAAAAATGAATGAAAACTATTTTGCACTAGTGAGCAGACAAATAACCGAGTTGCACCCTTCCCCCCCCCCCCCCCCCCCCCTAGTTTCTCCTGCTAGCCGTGAAGCTAATAAATTCCCCTCTGACCTAGTCCAGTTGAAAAGTTGCTACTCACAACAAGGAAAGGAAGAAAGGCAAAGGAAAAAAGAGCTGTCTGTTTTGCGGGAGGTCTTTTTGCAGTTGCAGGCACGCACACATGGTAATGGTGATGCTGTTGCGTGTGGTTAACTGGGGGTGTTTCAGTTCCGCGGATAATGAGGCTTTGCAAAACGTCCACTATCTCCATCCGTTCAGAAAACAAAAACAGAAAATGTCCACTGCTAGTAGTAGTAGTTACTTTGACCTGGGGAGTAGGTGCTGGTGGGTAGATGGCGCTGGTGGTGGCTATGTATCTGCAGCGCAGTGCACTGCAGAGCTTCTTGGAGCCTAGCGTGCCTTTCTGAAGGCACCATTCTGCTCGTTTGCATCATTGGGCTGGGCTTGGGTGCTCCCTCTCCCCCACTCCCGCTTCACTGCTCCAGCCTTCAACTCTCTTTCTCCCACCTCTGCTCCGCTGCTCGAGCCTTCAATTGATTCTGAGCACCCCACCGGCTAAATTTTGTGAGTTCTCTCTTTCTTTACTCTTCTATTCTTCGTTGCGTTTCTCTCTCCATGTGTCTTTTTGCTTGGTTCTTGATCACTTGCACTGCCATGGTTTCGCTCCTGAGTTCATGCTGATTTCGTTCACTTGTTGGTTGGTTTCAAGAATGAGAGAGATGGAGGCACTGGAGAAGAAAGGCCACAGATCCTTGGCCAAAGCCAAACCAGTGAAGCCCTCCTACAACTACAATGCCCCATCCAGGCACAAGCGCTCCAAGAGGTTGGAAACATCATCTTCTCCTCTGCAAATTTCTCTCTTCTTTTTCTCATGTTGATGCTTATAAGTGCTCACCAAAATGTTCTTATGCTTTGAGTAATGGCAGTGATTTAGAGGAGAAAAATGCCAAGGATGCACTGCAGAAAGCGTCTAATCAGCCAAAGCTGGTAGGTTTTTGTCCTTTTTCTTCTGCTCCATATACCACTGGTTCTCTGTAGATTTGAGATATTTTCCTTTTTCTGTGGTATGTTTCAGAATGGCAGAAACTCAAACTCTCATCCGCAGATTGAAACCAACAAGGGAATCCAGCCCAAGACTGACACGCAAGACTCCCTGAGAAAAGAGGCAAGCACCACTTCTTTATCTTGTTTTGCTGTTCTTAGCCCACAGGCAGAAGAAATCAGGGACTGCATCTTGAAAGAATTTTCACAACATTTTCATCTCTTGAATCTAGATGCTGTTGAATTGCACCCAGCATTTTGTTCTAATGAGCACTATGGTGATGATGCTCTGATGCAGATTGTGCAGCTGGAGAGGCACCTTGACGATCAGCAAACGGTGCGCGGCGCACTGGAGAAAGCGTTGGGTCCCAACCCTGCTCCGGTCACACTCTCCAATGAGAGCCCAATCCTCCAGGTGACACTTCAAAAAAGAAAGAAAAAAACATCATCTGTTAATTCATGAATAGTTCTAGTATGTTCATCAGATGAAACTGACGCTGTTTTTCTTGGCAGCCCACTAACCAGCTGATAAGGGAGGTTGCCACATTGGAGCTGGAGATCAAGCACCTGGAGCAGTACCTCCTAACATTGTACAGGAAGGCATTTGAGCAAGCGCCCATGGTGCCGTCCTCACTTGTCGTCCGTCAGGAGGAACCGGCGCCGCCAAAGCCGTCAGTGGGCTCAAGGTCTGCGCTCATGGAGGAAACGCCCAAGGCAAAGGCGACCGCCCGAAGAGGTGGTGATGCAATGCTCCATTACAGCTGCCCTCCTCATAGCAAGAGGAGGAATGGCACCATGGAGGACTGCTCTCCGTCCACATGCCCAACGAAGGCTGTGGACTCTGATCATGGCCTGCGTAGCCAGTCTGCGCTGTCGTTCCGCGGCGTGTGCTCGTCGAGGATATCGCCGTCGGAGGAGAGCCTGGCGAGAGCTCTTCGCTCGTGCCACTCTCAACCTTTCTCATTCTTGGAGGTAATTGTTCACATGAATTTGTTAATTCGACAGTTGGCTCAGTTTTCTGTTGCAGTTCAGACAGTTTCCTGTTGCAATTCAGACAGTAACATACTAACAGAAACTTCACTGAAATTTGAATATATGTGCTGCAACGGCAACACTCAAATTCAAAAATAGCTGATGTTGCTGCTGCAAACTGTTGCAAGATTTAAATTCTGTTACTTATCAGCTAACCTAATTGGTATTGATTGTCATGTTATTTGGCAGGAAGGAGAGACTGCTACTACATCAGGAGTGGTAAGCCTAGCTGACTATCTGGGGACTAATGTGGCTGACCACATCCCTGAAACCCCCAACAACCTTTCTGAGGAGATGGTGAGGTGCATGGCAGGGGTGTACTGCAAGCTTGCAGATCCACCTCTGGTTCACCACCGTGCATCGTCGTCGCCAACGTCGTCGCTCTCCTCGACGACAAGTGTGGTCTCCCCACAGTACCTTGGGGACATGTGGAGCCCCAATTGCAGGAGAGAAGCCACTCTGGACTCGCGGCTGATCAACCCGTTCCACGTCGAGGGGCTCAAGGAGTTCAGTGGACCGTACAACACAATGGTTGAGGTCCCGTCGATTTCCCGCGACCGCCCGAGGCTTCGAGAAGTCGAGGATTTGCTCCAAACTTACAAGTGGGTGTTTTTCTGGTCTCAAATGCATGGAAATTCTTCTTCTGATCTTTTGTTGAGTACAAGTATGGTACGAGCACTGATAGATAAGTTTGATGTTTTCAGGTTAATTCTTCATCGGCTGGAGACGGTCGACCTCCGGAGGATGGCGAACGAGGAGAAGCTCGCCTTCTGGATCAACATACACAATGCATTGTTGATGCATGTAATACTTGCTTGGTCCCTAGTCCATCCATACTTAGTAGCAGTGCTCTGTCTAGTGTCTACTCATATATTTGTCTTTATGAGTGAAATGATGAACCCTTGGCACAAACTCTCACAGGCTTACCTCAAGCATGGCATCCCGCAGAACCATCTGAAGAGGACATCACTTCTTGTCAAGGTAAGGTGGGACAGAAGCATCATCGAAAGCAGGCGCCCTTCTTCTTGTTGCTTTCTTGGGATGTGACACTGACAGAGGAAATTTCCTTTTTCTCGAAACAGGCCGAGTGCAAGATCGCCGGGCGCACCATCAACGCAGCGGCCATCCAGGGGCTGGTCCTCGGATGCAGCACCCACTGTCCCGGACAGGTACTCCCAAACCATGAACTATGATTTGGTCAGGAAGGCATGGTGTATCTCCAATGCTGCATCATTTGGTCAAGAAAGCATGGTGCAGATCGAGTAGAATGTTGCTGCAACACTCGATTAAATGTGCGGACAAATTCTGATTTTTACTACCCCTTTGGGCGGCGCATGCAGTGGCTGAGGACTTTGCTGCAGCCAAGGATGAAAAGCAGAGGGAGCAAAGCAGCGGGGCAATGGCAAGCCTTTGCCATCCATCGGCCCGAGCCTCTTCTGCGCTTCGCGCTTTGCTCCGGCAGCCACTCCGATCCCGCGGTATGAAGGAACTCCACCTCCTCTCTAGCATAGCATAGCACGCATGGGAATTTTTCAGATTTTCGAAAAGATGCTCCCAAAAGACGGAACACTATTAGGCATATACTGCCGTGAGACATTCTTTTGACTAATTCGACGTAGCAGAAAGAAACCCTAGTAGAGTAGTAGAGCGGAACAAATGTGATAAAGCTAAATGCACCATGGCACAATGGCACAATGGCACAATGATGAAACAAAACTTGACACCACCTTTTCCTCCATGGAATGTTTGCTGCGTCTTTTCTTTTCTTTTGTTGGCCAAAGTACGAGGATGCATCATCATTACTGAACCATGCATGGCGCGATGGATTCATGGATGGATGCAGGTGAGGGTGTACACGCCCAAGCGCCTGTTCCAGCAGCTCGAGGCGGCCAAGGAAGAGTACATCCGCGCCACGGTGGGGGTCCGCCCGCCGGACCATCAGCACCGCCGCGGCAGGGTGGTGCTTCCCAAGCTGGTGGAGGCCTACGCCAGGGACGTCGGCCTCTCGCCGGACCGGCTACTCGACGCGGCGCAGCGGTGCCTGCCGGAGAGCGTGCGGGCAGCGGTGCAGCGGTGCCGGCAGCAGCAGCAGGGGACGGCGGCGAGCAAGGCGGTGCTGGAGAGGGCGCCGCACAGGCAGAGCTTCCGGTACCTGCTCGCCAGGGACCTCGCGTTCCCGCACCTCAGCTGATCACTGCTTCCATGGGCCACGGCATTGGCCGTCACCCGCATAGTTGCCATGGCTTGGCCTTTGCTTGACTTGACTTCATTGATTAGTGGCAGCGAATGAGATTAATCAAGTGACCACTTTAGTGTTGATAGATTTGGTTCTAGGATTACACTACTACTTATCTCCAGTTACTGTGTGTATGTACTTTGTCCAAGGAGATGCGCGCGCTGTAAAGAGATTTTGCCTTTTGTAGATAAAGATATAATGGAGGATGAGGCCGATTATTGTTTCAATCTTTTTGTAGGAAATCTCATACTGTTAGTATTGAGTGCAGGGGTTGGGTCCAGGATTTAAAGAGTGTGTACTTACAAAATTAAGACTATCAATTTTTTATAGCCTAAAGGCACTCCAAAACGAACTTTCAAACCGTCCGCATCCGAAACCGGAAGCAAATGGAGATGAGACTGTTCGGACCACTCGCACGTGCTTCCGATAAGACTGGCTCACCCAAATCCCGTTCCCATCTGAAGCGGTCAGCACCGCTCTAGAGCGTCTGTGCCGCATTCACCTTGGATCAGACCGGACACAGCCTCTCACTGGAGCCGACATTGAAACGGCGCGTCGACTGGGAGCGCCGCCCGCTCACTCACCTTCGCTCCATATTGAAACACCACCCATCCGCTTGCCTACCTCCATTAAACCAATGTGTCTGATGAGGAACCTACTCCGACGCCCCGACCACCACACACCCGTCCGCATGCTGGTGTTAAACACCCCACCTCTTGGTGCCTAGCATTCTACTCGCTATTTAAACATGGCCAGGTGCTGCAACACACCTCCGCTCTCCATCTCCTCTTTGCAGCACACACGCCATGGCCTCAAGCTCGAAAGCCATGTGGGGTGGCCTCTGCAACGAGGAAAAGAAAGAACTCTTCGGTATTACAGCCGACTGGATGGCCCATCGAGCCAGCCGGATACAAGCTGACTTGTCGGCAAGCTCTCCAGAGCCATATCCACCATCCTCACCGGTCCAAGCTGACATCACCATGGGTTGTCCTTGCCCGTCCAAGACGTCCTACACACAACCGCCCGCCAAATCCATCGCGAGTGATTGCGACACAACGACCTGCGACGGAGAAAGAAGCCATGTTGGCGGAGATTGACACAAGGATGGAGGAATTTGAATGAGGACCAATGACGATGTCGCCAAGTCCACATCACCCGCCGCCACGATGACAAAGCCGACACGTCTGCGTCAGCCGGTGGCAGCAAGGAAAAGTAGACGACAAGATGCTACCTTCACTTGGGTCCTAAGAAGGCCATCACCACCGTCTTGCTGGGTTACACAGCCAGCGACTTGCCCGCTTCGCTAGGGCGTAGGTCACCGTGAACGATTTCCCCCACCCAAAACCCAACTTTTGATCCAGTCTTTGCGGAGGTTATTCTTCCCCTCGCACTGAAGCATTTACCCCCTGGGCTAACGACGGTCTGTGAGCTTGCTGCTAGACATGGGGAAGACATGTCTTGGGAAAGAGGCTCTGTCGCGGCTCGCAGACTAGGTTACAATAGCCTAGCCTAGTCTGTTATAGTTTACTTGAAATATGCTCGAAAGATAAATGTTTTCGTCCGATTTATATGTCAATCATCCAGTTTGAATGAATTTCGTCTGGTTTGTTGAATACCATTTTGAAAATGTATGTAGACATGATTGGATAGCGGGGTCCCTCATTAATGTCCGCGGACTAGTTCTCATCAGTCCGCGGACGGATAATGTGTCCGGTTTAGAGACCAAGGTTGAAGATGCCCTAAAGCCTACAATGGGGTAAAATTGATTATAACACCATATTCGTACGTGTTGTGTAATATATAAAATAGTGTTATTTTTTACAAGTAAAGATCATTATCACGTTGTGAAAAATGTCCTTTCAAAAAAATGTTGTGAAAAATTTACAACCATTCTCACATTGCAAATTCACACCACAAATCGCAAACAATACTAATTTGTAATACTAATCAATAAGGATGAACAACATTCACATCTGAATAATTCATGAATTCATGCTGAGCAAATACTCTCTTCATTCATAAATATAAGTGTTGGGGAACGTTGCATGGGAAACAAAAAATTTCCTACGCACACGCAGTTCTATCCATGGTGATGAGCATCTACGAGAGGGAGAGTGGATCTACGTACCCTTGTAGATCGCTAAGCGGGAAGCGTTAAGAAACGCGGTTGGTGTAGTCGAACGTCTTCACGATTCAAATCGCCGAGCGTCTCGCGATCTCATCACGATCCGTCCCGCGATCCAATCACGATCCGTCCCGCGAACTCATCACGATCCGTTCCGTGATCTCATCACGATCCGTCCCGCAAACTCATCACGATCTGTCCCGCGATCTCATGACGATCCGTCCCTCGAACTCATCACGATCCGTCCCGCGATCTCATCACGATCCGTCCCGTGATCTCGTCACGAACCGTCTCACAATCTTGATCACGGTCCTTCCGATCTAGCGCCGAACGGACGACACCTCCGCGTTCAGCACATGTACAACTTGATGACGATCTCCGCCTTCTTGATCCAGCAAAAGGGAGCGGAGAGGTAGAAGAGTTCTCCGGCAGCGTGACGGCGCTGCGGCGATGGTGGTGGAGCTATTCCGGCAGGGCTTCGCCTAAGCACTGCAGAAAACCGATCTAGAGGAGAAACTATGCACTAGAGGAACGGGTAGCACGTGGCTGAAAATTTTGTGCCAAAACCCTAAAATCCTCTAGTATATATAGGAGGAGAGGAGGAGGAGGCTTGGCTACCAAAAAGCCAGCCCTTGGGTCGGCCAAAGTGGGGAGGAGAGGAGGACTCCTCCTCCAATACTAGTAGGACTAGGATTCCTCCTTTTTTTGGCCTTTTTCCACCTTTTTCCCTTTGGGATTTTTCTCCCAGCCGCATGGGCCTCGTGTGGGACTTACACCAGCCACAAAAGGCTGGTATTTACTCTCCCACAGCCCATCAAGCCTCTTGGGTCGAAATACCCCTCCCGGTAGTCTCCCGGTACACTACCGGCACTCCCGATACATTACCGATTAGCCCGAAACTTTTCCGGCGACCAAAATGGGACTTCCTATATATCAATCTTTACCTACGGACCATTCCGGAGCTCCTCGCAATGTCCGGGATCTCATCCGGGACTCCGAACAACCTTTGGTCACCACCATAAATAACTCTATACTTCCGAAACGTCACCAAACCTTAAGTGTGCAGACCCTACGGGTTCGAGAACTATGTAGACATGACCGAGACACCTCTACGGTCAATAACCAATAGCGGGAGCTGGATGCCCATATTGGTTCCTACATATTCTATGAAGATCTTTATCGGTCGAATCTATGTCAAGGATTCAGTTAATCCCGTATGATGTTCCCTTTGTTCTTCGGTATGTTACTTGCGCGAGATTCGATCGTCGATATCTCAATACCTAGTTCAACCTCGTTACCGGCAAGTCTCTTTACTCATTCCGTAATACAAGATCCCGTGACTAACACTTAGTCACATTGCTTGCAAGGCTTGTTGGGATGTTGTATTACCAAGTGGGCCCTGAGATACCTCTCCGTCACACGGAGTAACAAATCCCAGTCTTGATCCATGCCAACTCAACAAACACCCTCGGAGATACCTGTAGAGTACCTTTATAGTCACCTAGTTATGTTGCGACGTTTGATACACACAAGGCACTCCTCCGGTGTCAGTGAGTTGCATGATCTCATGGTCATAGGAACATATACTTGACATGCAGAAAACAGTAGCAATAAACTGACACGATCATATGCTACGTTTGTAGTTTGGGTCTTGTCCATCACACCATTATCCTAATGATGTGATCCCGTTATCAAATGACATCTCATGTCCATGGCTAGGAAACCTTAACCATCTTTGATCAACGAGCTAGTCCATTAGAGGCATACTAGGGACATGGTTTTGTCTATGTATCCACACATGCATCTAAGTCTTCGATCAATACAATTATAGCATGGATAATAAACGATTTATCATGAACAAGGAAATATGATAATAACTAATTTATTATTGCCTCTAGGGCATATTTCCAACAGTCTCCCACTTGTAGTAGAGTCAATAATCTAGTTCACATCACTATGTGATACGCATTGTTATGAATCTAACACCCAATGAGTTCTGGGGCTCGATCATGCTTTGCATGTGAGAGAGGTCTTATAGTCAACGGGTCTGCGACATTCAAATCCATGTGTACTTTGCAAATTTCTATGTCAAACCGTAAACACTGCTACCACACTCCACTTGGTACTATTCCAAATGGCTGCTCCACTATACGTATCTAGATTGCTACTACGACTCATCCGGATTGGTGTTAAAGCTTGCATCGACGTGACTCTTTACGACGAACTCTTTATCACCTCCATAATCGAGAAACATCTCCTTAGTCTTTTAGTTACTAAGGATAATCTTGACCGTTGTCCAGTGCTCCATTCCAGGATCACTTTGAAACCTTCCGGCCATACTTATGGCAAGGCTGACATCGGGTCTTGTGCATAGCATTGCATACATGATAGAGCCTATGACTGAAGCATAGGGGATGACACTCATCTTTTCTCTATCTTCTGCAGTCACTAGGAATTGAGTCTTACTCAACTTTATACCTTACAAATCAGGCGAGAACTCTTTCTCTAACTGATCCATTTTGAACTCTTTCAAAAGCTTGTCAAGGTATGTACTCATTGAAAGTCTCATCAAGTATCTTGATCTATCTCTATAGATCTTGATGCTCAACAATTACGTAGCTTTATCCAGGTCTTCCTTTGAAAAACTCTTTTCAAACAACCCTTTATGCTTTCCAGAAATTCTATATCATTTGTGATCAACAATATGTCAACCACATATGCTTATCAGAAACTCTAGAGTGCTCCCACTCACTTTATTGTAAATACAAGTTTCTCGTAAACTTTGTATAGACTCAAAAACTTTAATCACCTCGTCAAAGTGTATATTCCAACTCCGAGATGCTTGATTTAGTTCATAGAAGGATTACTGAAGCTTGCACACCTTTTAGCATCCTTAGGACTGACAAAACCTTCTGGTTGTATCACATACAACCTTTCCTCAAGTAAACCGTTAAGGAAACGATGATTTGACATCCATCTGCCAGATTTCATAATTGAAAGTGCAGCAACTACTAACATAGTTTCAACAGACTTTAGCATCACTACGAGTGAGAAAGTCTCATCGTAGTCAACTCCTTGAACTTGTTGTAAACTTCTGTGCAACAAGTCGAGCTTTACAAATGGCGTCATTTACCATCAGCGTCTATCTTCATTTTAAAGATCCATTTGTACTTAATGACCTGCCCTCCAACGAGCAAGTCCACCAAAGTCTATACTTGGTTTTCATACATGGATCCTTTCTCGGATTTCATGGCCTCTAACCATTTGTTGGTTTTCGGGCCCATCATCGCTTCTCCATAGTTCGTAGGTGCATCGTTGTCCAACAACATGACCTCCAAGACAGGGTTGTCGTACCGCTCAGGAGCAGTACACGTCCTTGTCGACCTACGAAGTTCGATAGTAACTTGATCCGAAGCTTCATGATCATCATCATTAACTTCCTCTTCAACTAACGTAGGCTACACAGAAACAAGTTCCTGCGCTGCGCTAATCTCTGGTTGAAACAAAGGTTCAACAACCTCATCAAGTTCTATCTTCCTCCCACTCAATTCTTTCGAGAGAAACTTTTTCTCGGGAAAGGACCCGTTTTAGCAACAAACACTTTATGCTTGGATCTGAGATAGAAGGTTCACCCAACTGTTCTTAGGGTATTCTACGAAGATGCATTTGTTCGCTTTGGGTTCGAGCTCATTAGGTGAAAACATTTTCCACACAAGCGTCGCAGCCCCAAACATCAAGAAATGAAAGCTTAGGTTTCTATCAAACCATAATTCACACGGTGTCATCTCAACGGATTTAGATGGTGCCCTATTTAAAGTGAATGTAGTTGTCTCTAATGCACAACCCCAAAATTATAGTAGCAAAACGATAAGAGACATCATAACATGCACCATATCCAATAGAGCACGACTATGACGTTTGGACATACCATCACACTATGGTGTTCCAGGTGGCGTGTGTTGTGAAACAACTTTCACATTGTCTAAAGTTGTATGCCAAACTCGTAACTCAGATATTCACCTCCACGATCATATCGCAGATAATTTTATCTTCTTGTCACGATGATCTTAAACTTCACTCTTAATTTGCTTGAACTTTTCAAACGATTCAGACTTGTGTTTCATTAAGTAAACATACACTATATCTACCCAAATTATCAGTGAAGGTAAGAAAATAACGATATCCACCGCACGCTACAAGACTCATTGGATTGCATACATCAACATGTGTCATTTCCAATAAATCACTTGCCTGCTCCGTCAAACCAGAAAATGGGGTCCTCAGTCATCTTTGACCAAGAGGCATGGTTCGCATGTCTCAACCGATTCGAAATCGAAAGAGTCCAAAGATCCATCAGCATGGAGTTTCTTCATGCGTTTTATACTAATATGACATTTAGCGGTAGTGCCACAAGTATGTGGTACTATCATTATTAACTTTGCATCTTTTGGCATCAATGTTATGAACATGTGTATTACTACGACCAAAATTCAACAAACCATTCTCACTGGGTGCATGACCATTGAAGGTATTATTCATGTAAACAGAATAACCATTATTCTCTAACTTAAATGAATAACCGTGTTGCAATAAACACGATCTAATCATGTTCATGCTCAACGCAAAACACCAAATAACACTTATTTAGGTTTGTTACTAATCCCGAAGGTAGAGAGAGCGTGCGATGTCGATCACATCAACCTTGGAAACACTTCCAACACACATTGTCACCTCACCCTTAGCTAGTTCTCCGTTTATTCCGTAGCTTTTATTTCGAGATACTAACATTTAGCAACTGAACTGGTATCCAATACCCAGGTGCTACTAGGAGTACTAGCAAGGTACACATCAATAACACGTATCAAATATACTTATGTTGACGTTGCCAGCCTTCTTATCTACCAAGTATCTAGGGTTGTTCCGCTTCAGCGACCGCTCTCCTCATAATTGAAGCACTTAGTCTCGGGTTTGAGTTCAACTTTGGGTTGCTTCACTGGAGCAGCAACTGACGTGCCATCCATGAAGTTTCCCTCCTTGCTCTTCTCGAAACTAGTGGTTTTACTAACCATCAACACTTGACGCTCCTTCTTGATTTCTACCTTTGCGGTGTCAAACATCGCAAACAGCTCAGGGATCATTATTTCTATCCTTGGCGTTTTATAGTTCATCACCAAGTTCTAGTAGCTTAGTGACAGTGACTTGGAGAACTATATCAATCACTATCTTATCTGGAAGATCAACTCCCACTCGATTCAAGCGATTGTAGCACCCAGACAATCTAAGCACATGCTCAATGATTGAGCTATTCTCTTTCATCTTGCAGGCAAAGAATCTTGTTGGAGATCTCATATCTCACAATACGGGCACGAGCCTAAGATCCTAATTTCAGCTTTTAGAACATCTCATATGTTCCGTGATGTTCAAAACATTTTAGAGCCTCAATTCTAAGCGGTAATGCATGACACACTAAACTATCAAGTAGTCATCAGAACGTGCCTGTCAGATGTTCACAACATCTACAAACGACGCTAGAGGGGTTGGCGCACCGAGCGGTGCATTAAGGACATAAGCCTTTTGTGCAGCAATGAGGACAATCCTCAGATCACGGACCTAGTCCGCAATATTGCTACCATCATCTTTCAATTCTATTTCTCTAGGAACATGTAAAAATACAAGGGAGCTACAGCGTGAGCTAGTAATCTACAACATAATTTGCAAAGACACTTTGACTATGTTCATGATAATGAGTTCAATTAATCATATTACCTAAGAACTCCCACTCAAATTGATATCCCTCAGGTCATCTGGGTGACACATGATCCAAATTCACCAACTCAAGTCCGACCATCACGTGAGTTGAGGTGGCTTCAATGGTGAACATCATTATGTTGATCATATCTACTATATGACTCATGTTCGACCTTTCGGTCTCTTGTGTTCCGAGGCCATGTCTGTACATGCTTGGCTCGTCAAGTTTAACCCGAGTGTTTTGCATGTGCAACACTGGCTTGCACCCATTGTATGTGAACGTAGAGTCTATCACACCCGATCATCACGTGGTGTCTCAACACGACGAACTTTCGCAACGGTGCACACTCAGGGAGAACACAATTTATCTTGAAATTAAAGTGAGGGATCACCTTATAATGCTACCATCATCCTAAGCAAAAAAAGGTGCATAAAAAGGATTAACATCACATGCAAATCATAAGTGACATGATATGTACATGAACTTGTGCTTTTGATCCCCATCTAGAAAGCACTGGCATGATCTCCATCGTCACCGGCAAGACACCATGATCTCCATCATCTTGATCTCCATCAACGTGTCGCCATCGGGGTTGTCGCGCCCAACATTCTTCTACTACTAGTGCTACCATTTAGCGATAAAGTAAAGCATTACATAGCGCTTAATGATTGACACGCAGGTCATACAATAATTAAAGACAACCCTATGGCTCCTGCCGGTTGCCGTACTCAATGACATGCAAGTCGTGATAATCTATACATCACATGATCATCTCATACATCACATATATCACATCATGTAATTGGCCATATCACATCACAACATACCCTGCAAAAACAAGTTAGACGTCCTCTAATTGTTGTTGCATGTTTTACGTGGCTGCTACGGGTATCTAGCAAGAACAATGCTCATCTACGCAAAAACCACAATGGTGATACACTAGTTGCTTTTCAAACTTCTCAAGGACCGCCTTTGTCGAATCCGATACAACTAAAGTGAGAGAAACTGGCACCCGCAAGCCATCTATGCAACAAGTTGCGGTCGAGGGAACCAGTCTCTCGTAAGTGTACGAGTAATGTTGGTCCGGACCGCTTCATCTCACAATACCGTTGAACCAAAATCCGACCAAGGGAGGAAGCAATCTAAGCATCAACGCCCACAAACCTTTTCTGTTCTACTCGAGATCTCATCTACACATAGACCAAGCTCATGATGCCATTGTTGGGGAACGTTGCATGGGAAACAAAAAAATTCCTACGCACACACAGATCTATCCATGGTGATGAGCATCTATGAGAGGGAGAGTGGATCTACGTACCCTTGTAGATCGCTAAGCGGGAAGCATTAAGAAATGTGGTTGGTTTAGTCGAACGTCTTCGCGATCCAAATCGCCGAGCGTCCCGCGATCTCATCACGATCCGTCCCGCGATCCAATCACGATCCGTCCCACGAACTCATCACGATCCGTCCCACAATCTCATCACGATCCGTCCCGCGAACTCATCACGATCTGTCCCGCGATCTCATCACGATCCATCCCGCGAACTGATCACGATCTGTCCCACGATCTCATCACGATTCGTCCCGCGATCTCGTCACGAACCGTCTCGCAATCTTAATCACGGTCCTTCCGATCTAGCGCCGAACGGACGACACCTCCGCGTTCAGCACACGTACAGCTTGATGACGATCTCTGCCTTCTTGATACAGCAAGAGGGAGTGGAGAGGTATAGGAGTTCTCCGGCAGCGTGACGGCGTTGCGGCGATGGTGGTGGAGCTATTCCGGCAGGGCTTCGCCTAAGCACTGCAGAAAACCGATCTAGAGGAGAAACTATGCACTAGAGGAACGAGTAGCACGTGGCTGAAAATTCTGTGCCAAAACCCTAAAATCCTCTAGTATATATAGGAGGAGAGGAGGAGGAGGCTTGTCTGCCAAAAAGCCAGCCCTTGGGTCGGCCAAAGTGGGGAGGAGAGGAGGACTCCTCCTCCAATCCTAGTAGGACTAGGATTCCTCCTTTTTTTGGCCTTTTTCCACCTTTTTCCCTTTGAGCTTTTTCTCCCAGCCGCATGGGCCTTGTGTGGGACTTCCACCAGCCCACAAAAGGCTGGTATTTACTCTCCCACAACCTATGAAGCCTCTTGGGTCGAAATACCCCTCCCGGTGGTCTCCCGGTACACTACCGGCACTCCCGGTACATTACCGATTAGCCCGAAACTTTTCCGGCGACCAAAATGGGACTTCCTATATATAAATCTTTACCTCCGGACCATTCCGTATCTCCTCGTGACGTTCGGGATCTCATCCGAGACTCCGAACAACCTTCGGTCACCACCATACATAACTCTATACTACCGAAACGTCACCAAACCTTAAGTGTGCAGACCCTGCGGGTTCGAGAACTATGTAGACATGACCGAGACACCTCTACGGTCAATAACCAATAGCGGGACCTGGATGCCCATATTGGTTCCTTCATATTCTGTGAAGATCTTTATCGGTCGAACCTCTATGTCAAGGATTCAGTTAATCCAGTATGATGTTCCCTTTGTTCTTCGGTATGTTACTTGCCCGAGATTCGATCGTCGGTATCTCAATACCTAGTTCAACCTCGTTACTGGCAAGTCTCTTTACTCGTTCTGAAATACAAGATCCCGTGACTAACACTTAGTCACATTGCTTGCAAGGCTTGTTGTGATGTTGTATTACCGAGTGGGCCTTAAGATACCTCTCCGTCACACGGAGTAACAAATCCCAGTCTTGATCCATGCCAACTCAACAGACATCCTCGGAGATACCTGTAGAGTAACTTTATAGTCACCCAGTTATGTTGTGATGTTTGACACACACAAGGCACTCCTCCGGTGTCAGTGAGTTGCATGATCTCATGGTCATAGGAACATATACTTGACATGCAGAAAACAGTAGCAATAAACTGACACGATCATATGCTACGTTTGTAGTTTGGGTCTTGTCCATCACACCATTATCCTAATGATGTGATCCCGTTATCAAATGACATCTCATGTCCATGCCTAGGAAACCTTAACCATCTTTGATCAACGAGCTAGTCCATTAGAGGCATACTAGGGACATGGTTTTGTCTATGTATCCACACATGCATCTAAGTCTCCGATCAATACAATTATAGCATGGATAATAAACGATTTATCATGAACAAGGAAATATGATAATAACTAATTTACTATTGCCTCTAGGGCATATTTCCATCAATAAGATGTTTTTGATATTTTATTATGGATTACATATAAACTGTAATGAATAAACAAACATACTAAAACACGTCTATATAAATCTGATTTAGAAAAAAGTAGTACATTTTATTTTGTGAATGGAGGGAGTATCAATTTTTGATATACTCTAATATAGGAAAACACATTAACTTACTTGGTGGTTTACGGATATATTTTCCATGAACAAGCAGAAGATCCGCGTGCTGATATATTATCCGTCCAGTGAAGGCATCCCCACGACCCGCGATTGACGGGCGGACTAGCTCGGCCCCGCTTGCGGTGTTGGGGAACGTTGAATGGGAAACAAAAAAATTCCTACGCACACGCAGATCTATCCATGGTGATGAGCATCTACGAGAGGGAGAGTGGATCTACGTACCCTTGTAGATCGCTAAGCGGGAAGCGTTAAGAAACGCGGTTGGTGTAGTCGAACGTCTTCGCGATCCAAATCGCCGTGCGTCCCGCGATCCAATCACGATCCGTCCCGCGATCCAATCACGATCCGTCCCACGAACTTGATCACGATCCGTCCCACGAACTTGATCACGACCCTTCCGATCTAGAGCCGAACGGACGGCACCTCCGCGTTCAGCACACGTACAGCTTGATGACGATCTCCGCCGTCTTGATCCAGCAAGAAGGAGCGGAGAGGAAGAAGAGTTCTCTGGCAGCATGACGGCTCTCTGGCGATGGTGGTGGAGCTATTCCAGCAGGGCTTCGCCTAAGCGCTGCAGAAAACCGATCTAGAGGAGAAACTATGCACTGGAGGAACGGTCAGGACGTGGCTGAAAATTCTGTGCAAAACGCTAAAACCTTCAGTATATATAAGAGGAAGAGAGGAGGAGGCTTGGCCTAAGGGCCAAGCCACAAGGAGTCGGCCGAACCAGGTTGTGGAGGTGGAATCCACCTCCAATCCTAGTAGGACTAGGATTCACCCTATTTTTGCCTTTTTCCACCTTTTCTCTTTGCGTTTTTTCTCCCTAGCTGCATGGGCTTTGTGTGGGACCTCCACCAGCCCACTAAGGGCTGGTATTCACTCTCCCACAGCCCATGTTGCTTCTTGGGTCGAAATACCCCTCCCGATGGTCTCCCGGTATACTGTCGGCACTCACGGTACACTACCGATGAGCCCAAAACTTTTCCGACGACCAAAATAGGACTTCCTATATATCAATGTTTACCTCCGGACCATTTCAGAGCTCCTCGTGATGTCCGAGATCTCATACGGTACTCCGAACAACCTTCGGTCACCACCATACATAACTCTATACTACCAAAACGTCACCAAACCTTAAGTGTGCAGACCCTACGGGTTCGAGAACTATGTAGACATGACCGAGACACCTCTACGGTCAATAACCAATAGTGGGACCTGGATGCCCATATTGATTCCTACATATTCTATGAAGATATTTATCGGTCGAACCTTTATGTCAAGGATTCAGTTAATCCCGTATGATGTTCCCTTTGTTCTTCGGTATGTTACATGCCCGAGATCTGATCGTCGGTATCTCCATACCTAGTTCAACCTTGTTATTGGCAAGTCTCTTTACTCGTTCTGTAATACAACATCCTGTGACTAACACTTAGACACATTGCTTGCAAGGCTCATTGTGATGTTGTATTACCGAGTGGGCCCTGAGATACCTCTCCGTCACACGGAGTAACAAATCCCAGTCTTGATCCATCCCAACTCAGCAGATACCCTCGGAGATACCTGTAGAGCACCTTTATAGTCACCCAGTTACGTTGCGACATTTGATACACACAAGACACTCCTCCGGTATCCGTGACTTGCATGATCTCATGGTCATAGGAACATATACTTGACATGCAGAAAACAGTAGCAATAAACTGACACGATCATATGCTACGGTTGTAGTTTGGGTCTTGTCCATCACATAATTCTCCTAATGATGTGATCCCGTTATCAAATGACATCTCATGTCAATGGCTAGGAAACCTTGACCATCTTTGATCAACGAGCTAGTTCACTAGAGGCATACTAGGGAGAAAATGTTGTCTATTTACCCACACATGTAATGTGTTTCTAATTAATACAATTATAGCATGGATAATAAACGATTATCATGAACAAGGAAATATAATAATAAACACTTTATTTATTGCCTCTAGGGCATATTTCCAACAGTCTCCCACTTGCACTAGAGTCAATAATCTAGCTCACATCACTATGTGATTTACATTGTAATGAATCGAACACCCATGCAGTTCTAGTGTTGATCATGTTTATCCCTTGGAAGAGGTTTAGTCAACGGGTCTGCAACATTCAGATCCGTGTGCACTTTGCAAATAGTTATGTCCTTCTCCTCGATGTAATCATGGATGGAGTTGAAGCATCACTTTATGTGTCTGGTCCTCTTGTGAAACCTTGGTTCCTTGGCCAGAGCAATGGCACGAGTGTTGTCACAGAACAGGTTCATTGGATTCAGTGCACTGGGCACTACTCCAAGATTTGTCATGAACTGCTTCATCTAGACACCTTCCTTCGCCGCCTCCGAGGTTGCGATGTACTCCGCTTCACATGTAGAATTGGCTACCACGTTTTGCTTGGAACTGCACCAGCTTACCGCTCCCCCGTTGAGAATAAACGTGTATCCGGTTTGTGACTTAAGAGTCATCCAGCTCAGTGTCAAAGCTTGCATCGACGTAACCCTTTACGACGAGTTCTTCATCACCTCCATAAACGAGAAACATTTCCTTAGTTCTTTTCAAGTAGTTAAAGATATTCTTGACCGTTGCCCAGTGCTCCATTCCAGGATCACTTTGAATCCTTCCGGCCATACTTATGGCAAGGCAAACATCGGGTCTTGTGCACAACATTGCATACATGATAGAGCCTATGGCTGAAGCATAGGGGATGACACTCATCTTTTCTCTATCTTCTGCAGTCACTGGGCATTGAGTCTTACTCAACTTCACACCTTGTAACACAGGCAAGAACCCCTTCTTGGACTGATCCATTTTGAACTTCTTCAAAACTTTATCAAGGTATGTGCTCTGTGAAAGTGCTATTAAGCGTCTTGATCTATCTCTATAGATCTTAATGCCTAATATGAAAGCAGCTTCTCCTAGGTCCTTCATTGAAAAACTCTTGTTCAAATATTCCTTCACGCTTTCCAGCATTTCTATATTGTTTCCAATCAGCATATGGCATCCACATATAATATTAGAAACGCTATAGAGCTCCCACTCACTTTCTTGTAAATACAAGCTTCTCCATAAACTTGTATAAAATCAAACGCTTTGATCACCTCATCAAAAGGCTTATTCCAACTCTGAGATGCTTGCACCAGCCCATAAATGGATCGCTAGAGTTTGCAAACTTTGTCAGCATTCTCTGGATCGACAAAACCTTCTAGTTGCATCATATACAACTCTTCCTCAAGGAAACCGTTGAGGAACGCTGTTTTGACATCCATCTGCCAAATTTCATAGTCGAAATAAGCAGTTATTGCCAACATGATTATGACAGACTTAAGCATTGCTAGAGGTGAGAAGGTCTCATCGTAGTCAACTCCTTGAACTTGTGAAAAACCCTTTGCCACAAGTCGAGCTTTATAGACGGTGACATTACCGTCCGCGTCTGTCTTCTTAAAGATCCATTTGTTCTGAATGGCCTTTCGCCCTTCAGGTAATACTTCCAAAGTCCATACTTTGTTTTCATACATGGATCCCATCTCGGATTTCATGGCCTCTAACCATTTCTCAGAATCCGGGCCCATCAGTGCTCCTTCATAGCTCGTTGGTCCATTGTTGTCCAACAACATGACCTCCAAGACAGGGTTGTCGTACCACTCAGGAGTAGTACGCGGCCTTGTCGACCTACGAGGTTCAATAGCAACTTGATCCAAAGCTTCATCATCATCATCATTAACTTCCTCTTCTACCATCGTAGGTTCCACAGAAACATCTTTCTGCGCTGCGCTACTTTCTGGTTGAAGTAAAGGTTCAATAACCTCATCAAGCTCTATTTTCCTCCCACTCAATTCTTTCGAGAGAAACTCTTTCTCAAGAAATGTTCCGTTCTTAGTGACAAACACTTTGCCTTCGGACCTGAGATAGAAGGTATACCCGACTGTCTCTTTCGGGTATCCTATGAAGATGCATTTCTCCGCTTTGGGTTCTATCTTTTCAGGCTGAAGCTTTTTGACATGAGCATCACATCCCCAAACTTTAAGAAACGACAACTTTGGCCTCTTGCCAAACCACAGTTCATATGGCGTCGTCTCAACGGATTTCGATGGTGCCCTATTTAAAGTGAATGCAGTTGTCTCTAATGCATAACCCCAAAACGATAGTGGCAAATCAGCAAGAGACATCATAGAACACACCATATCTAATACGGTTCGATTACGACGTTCAGACACACCATTACGCTGTGGTGTTCTGGGTGGTGTCAACTGTGAAACAATTCCACATTGTCTTAAGTGACTGCCAAACTCATAACTCAGATATTCACCTCCTCGATCAGACCGCAGGAACTTAATCTTCTTGTTACGGTGATTCTCAACTTCACTCTAAAATTGCTTGAACTTTTCAAACGTTTCAGACTTGTGTTTCATTAAGTAAATATACCCATATCTACTTAAGTCATCAGTGAAGGTGAGAAAATAACGATATCCACCATGTGCTGTAACATTCATTGGACCGCACACATCAGTATGTATGATTTCCAATAAGTCACTTGCCCGTTCCATTGTTCCAGAGAACAGCATTTTAGTCATCTTGCCCATGAGGCATGGTTCACATGTGTCAAGTGATTCAAATCAAGTGACTCCAAAAGTCCATCAGCATGGAGCTTCCTCATGCGTTTTACACCAATATGACCTAAACGGCAGTGCCACAAGAAAGTGATACTATCATCATCAACTCTACATCGTTTGGCATCAATGTTATGAACATGTGTGTCATCACTATCAAGATTCAATATGAATAAACCCCTAACAATGGGTGCATGTCCATAAAAGATATTACTCATATAAATAGAACAACCTTTATTCTCTGATTTTAATGAGTAACCGTCTCGCAATAAACAAGATCCAGATATAATTTTCATGCTTAACGCAGGCACTAAATAACAATTATTCAGGTTCGTCACTAGTCCCAATGGTAATCGAAGAGAGAGCGTGCCGACGGCGATCACATCAACCTTGGAACCATTTCCCACGTGCATCGTCACTTCGTCCTTTGTCAGCCTTCGTTTATTCTGTAGTTCCTGCTTTGAGTTGCAAATGTGAGCAACCGAACCGGTATCAAATACCCAGGCACTACTACAAGAGCTAGTAAGGTACACATCAATAACATGTATATCATATATACCTTGTTTGTCGTTGGCCGCCTTCTTGTCAGCCAGGTACTTGGGGTAGTTCCGCTTCCAGTGACCAGTTCCCTTGCAATGAAAGCACTCAGTTTCTGGCTTGGGTCCATGCTTGTGCTTCTTTACAGGAGTAGCAACTGCTTTTCCATCCTTCTTGGTTTTACCCTTCTTGCCCTTGCCCTTGACCTTGCCATTTTTCTTGAAACTAGTGGTTTTATTGACCATCAACACTTGATGTTCTTTCTGGATTTCAGACTCAGCGACTTTTAGCATCGCAAATAGCTCGGCGACTGACTTGTTCATCCCGTGCATGTTATAGTTCATCACAAAGCTCTTGTAACTAGGTGGCAGTGATTGAAGAACTCTGTCAGTGATCGCCTCTGGCGGAAGGGCAATTCCCAACTCTGCTAGACGAGTTGAATACCCAGACATTCTGAGTATATGTTCACTGATAGACCCGTTCACCTCCATCTTGCAAGCATAGAACTTATCGGAGGTTTCATACCTCTCGATCTGGGCGTTCTTCTGAAAGATAAACTTCAACTCCTGGAACATCTCATATGCTCCATGAAGTTCAAAACGTCTTTGAAGTCCTGGTTCTAAGCCATACAATATTGCACACTGAACTATTGAGTAATCTCCAGTACGTGCCTCCCAAGCATTCTTAACGTCTTCGGAGGTCATGTCTTCTGGTTGGTCACCAAGCGGTGCATCAAGGACATATGATTTCTAGGAAGCCGTGAGGGTAATCCTCAGATTATGGGCCCAATCAACAAAGTTACTTCCATCATCTTTCAACTTAGCTTTCTCTAGGAATGCATTAAAATTCAGGGGTGCTACTGCGCGAGCCATTAATCTACAACATATGTATGCAAAGTTTACTTAGACTATTGTTCAAGATAATGAGTTTAGTTAATCAAATTACTAAAGCTCCCACTCAAATCGACATCCCTCAGGTCATTTGAGTGTCACGTGATCCAAATTCACCAACTCAAGTCCGATCATCACGTGAGTTGAGGTGGCTTTAATGGTGAACATCTCATGTTGATCATATCTACTATATGACTCATGTTTGACCTTTCGGTCTCTTGTGTTCCAAGGCCATGTCTGTACATGCTAGGCTCGTCAAGTTTAACCCGAGTGTTCTGTGGGTGCAACACTGGCTTGCACCCGTTGTATGTGAACGTAGAGTCTATCACACCCGATCATCACGTGGTGTCTCGACACGACGAACTTTCGCAATGGTGCACACTCGGGGAGAACACAATTCATCTTGAAATTTAAGTGAGGCATCACCTTATAATGCTACCATCGTCCTAAGCAAACCAAGGTGCATAAAAGGATTAACATCACATGCAATTCATAAGTGACATGATATGGCCATGAACTTGTGCTTTTGATCTCCATCTAGAAAGCATCGGCATGATCTCCTTCGTCACCGGCATGACACCATGATCTTCATCATCTTGATCTCCATCAATGTGTCGTCATCGGGTTTGTCGCGCCCAACATGCTTCTACTACTATTGATACCATTTAGCGATAACGTAAAGCATTACATAGCGCTTAATGATTGACACGCAGGTCATACAATAATTAAAGACAATCCGATGGCTCCTGCCGGTTGCCATACTCATCGACATGCAAGTTGTGATAATCTATACATCACATGATCGTCTCATACATCACATATATCACATCATGCAATTGGCCATATCACATCACAACATACCCTACAAAAACAAGTTAGACATCCTCTAATTGTTGTTGCATGTTTTACGTGGCTGCTACGGGTATCTAGCACGAACAATTCTCATCTACACAAGAACCACAACAGTGATACACTAGTTGATTTTCAACCTTCTCAAGGACCGCCTTTGTCGAATCTGATCCAACTAAAGTGAGAGAAAGGGGCACCCGCAAGCCATCTATGCAACAAGTTGCAATCGAGGGAACCGGTCTCTCGTAAGCATACGAGTAATGTTGGTCCGGGCAGCTTCATCTCACAATACCGTTGAACCAAAATCCGACCAAGGGAGGAAGCAATCTAAGCATCAACACCCACAAACCTTTTGTGTTCTACTCGAGATCTCATCTACACATAGACCTAGCTCTGATACACTGTTAAGGAACGTTGCATAGGAAACAAAAAAATTCCTACGCACACGCAGATATATCCATGGTGATGAGCATCTATGAGAGGGAGAGTGGATCTACGTACCCTTGTAGATCGCTAAGCGGGAAGCGTTAAGAAACGCGGTCGGTGTAGTCGAACGTCTTCGCGATCCAAATCGCCGTGCATCCTGCGATCCAATCATGATCCATCCTGTGATCCAATCACGATCCATCTCGTGATCCAATCACAATCTGTCCCACGAACTTGATCACGATCCGTCCCACGAACTTGATCACGATCCTTCCGATCTAGCGCCGAACGGACGACACCTCCGCGTTCAGCACACGTACAGCTTGATGACGATCTCCGCCATCTTGATCCAGCAAGAAGGAGCGGAGAGGAAGAAGAGTTCTCCGGCAGCGTGACGGTGCTCCGGCGATGGTGTTGGAGCTATTCCGGCAGGGCTTCGCCTAAGCGCTGCAGAAAACCGATCTAGAGGAGAAACTATGCACTGGAGGAACGGGAAACACGTGGCTGAAAATTCTGTGCAAAAACCCTAAAACCTCCAGTATATATAAGAGGAAGAGAGGAGGAGGCTTGGCCTAAGGTCCAAGCCACAAGGAGTCGGCCGAACCAGGTTGTGGAGGTGGAATCCACCTCCAATCCTAGTAGGACTAGGATTCACCCTATTTTTGCCTTTTTCCACTTTTTCTCTTTGTTTTTTTCTCCCTAGCCGCATGGGCTTTGTGTGGGACTTCCACAAGCCCACTAAGGGCTGGTATTCACTCTTCCACAGCCCTTGTTGCCTCTTGGGTCGAAATACCCCTCCCGATGGTCTCCCGGTACACTACCGGCACTCCCAGTACACTACCGATGAGCCCAAAACTTTTTCGGCGACCAAAACAGGACTTCCTATATATGAATCCTTACCTCTAGACCATTTAGGAGCTCCTCGTGATGTTTGGGATCTCATCCAGGACTCTGATCAACCTTTGGTCACCACCATACATAACTCTATACTACTGAAACGTCACCAAACCTTAAGTGTGCAGACCCTGTGGGTTCGAGAACTATGTAGACATGACCGAGACACCTCTAAGGTCAATAACCAATAGCGGGACCTGGATGCCCATATAGGTTCCTACATATTCTACGAAGATCTTTATCGGTCGAACCTCTATGTCAAGGATTTAGTTAATCCCGTATGATGTTCCCTTTGTTCTTTGGTATGTTACTTGCCCGAGATTTGATCGTCGGTATCTCCATACCTAGTTCAACCTCGTTATCGGGAAGTCTCTTTACTCGTTCCATAATACAAGATCCCGTGACTAACACTTAGACTCATTGCTTGCAAGGCTCATTGTGATGTTGTATTACCGTGTGGGCCCTGAGATACCTCTCCGTCACACGAAGTAACAAATCCCAGTCTTGATCCATGCCAACTCAACAGATACCCTCAGGATACCTGTAGAGCACCTTTATAGTCACCCAGTTACGTTGCGATGTTTGATACACACAAGGCACTCCTCCGGTATCCGTGAGTTGCATGATCTCATGGTCATAGGGACATATACTTGACATGCAGAAAACAGTAGCAATAAACTGACACGATCATATGCTACATTTGTAGTTTGTGTCCTGTCCATCACATCATTCTCCTAATGATGTGATCCCTTTATCAAATGACATCTCATGTCAATGGCTAGGAAACCTTGACCATCTTTGATCAACGAGCTAGTTCACTAGAGGCATACTAGGGACAAAGTGTTGTCTATTTACCCACACATGTAATGTGTTTAAAATTAATACAATTATAGCATGGATAATAAAATATTATCATGAACAAGGAAATATAATAATAAACACTTTATTTATTGCCTCTAGGGCATATTTCCAAAATGCGGGGCCTAGGAACTCCACTGAGGTTATTAAATGAAGCCCATATGTTGGAACATTAGGGGCTTCGGCCTCACCAGCCGGAGGCGTCAGCTCATCGAGTATTTGCGTCAGGAGGAGTGGGACTGCAGGAGAGGATTCGCTAGGACTTTAGTATGCATGAGATCCAGGGGCTTTCCTGCCATCAGTTTGGCTGGCAGTGGTTGCCTGCTACGGGGCAATCTGGGGGCATTTTGCTCGAAGTCCGGGATGATGCTTTCTCGGCTGAGGATATGGACCAAGGGGAATTCTTCCTGAGCATGTCCATCACTGGCTGACGAGTCCACTTCAGTTGGGAGGTGATTTTCATCTATGGTCCTACGGATCATGCTCGCTCTGCCGACTTCCTCGCCGAGCTTAAAAATAAGGTGGAGAGGTGCACCACTCAGGTGTTGGTGGCTGGGGACTTCAACCTCATTAGGTGGGCTTCTGATAAAAGCTCGCCTAATGTTGATTGGGTCTTCATGCGTCTATTTAACGACTGCATTGCGGAGCTTGCGCTCCGTGAGATAGCCCACGTAGGGGCTAGGTTTACGTGGATGAATAAGCAGGCGGACCCCATCCGGAGTGTTTTAGATCGGGTCATTGTGTCGGCTCAGTGGGAAGTGATGTTCCCATTGTGCTCTCTCAAGGCGGTCACTCGGATTGGCTCCGATCATACCCCCCTACTTTTCTCGTTGGGGGATGAGGCCCCCTAGGACCCATCGCTTCCGCTTTGAGACATTCTAGCTGGAGCAACCGGGTTTCTTTGAGATGGTTCGCGACCGCTGGCTAGAGGTGGTCATGTCCCCACCTCGTGTGTTTTGTGTTGTGGATGTATGGCATCACTATGCTAAATTGTCTCGTCAGGCCATGAAGGACTAGGGGCAAACCTTGGTGCTGACCTCCGGGCCCATAAAGGGGCCCTGCTGGATCAGATTAAGGTGTTGGATGACCTTGCTGATGGGCAGGGCTTGTCTCCTGACGACTGGCTTAGGAGATACGCCCTTGAGGCCTCGCTCTTGGACATTTACAAGAGCGAGGAGCTGTTCTGGCAGCGTCGAGGGGGGCAGAACTGGCTCCTTAAGGGGGATGCGAACACTGCCTACTTTCAGGCGATTGCTAATGGCCGCAGGCGGAAGTGTGCCATCCCTTTCCTTTGGGATGGAGATTTTCTTCTGGAAATCCCAGAGGACATCTTCACCCATATTTACTCCTTTTTTAAGGAGTTGTTCTCGGCTGAGCCGCGCGGAGGCGTCTCTCTTTGCGCTGACTTCTGGCCGCTTGATGACCAGATCTCCGATGTGGAGAATGCGGAACTTACTCTCCCATTCTCCCCTGAGGAGGTGGGTCAAGCAATTGCGTCTATGAACGCTTTCTCGGCCCCGGGGCCGGATGGCCTCCCGGTAATATTTTTCCAGAAATTCTGGGAGATCTTACACCCAGTCATTATGCCCATGTTTCATGAGTTCTATATTTGAACCTTGGACATGGCTAGGATTAACTATCATGTCATGTCTCTGATCCCCAAAGTAGTTGGGGCGACGGATATTCAGCACTTCCGCCCCATCACGGTGATCAACGTGTTGGAGCGAATCTTTGCGAAGGTTTGCGCAACTCGCTTATCCCCGGTGGTGGAAAGGATTGCTCACCCCCTTCAGTCCGCGTTCCTGAAGGGCTGGCAGATCCATGACGGAATTCTTGCCCTTCACGAGATCGTCCACGATGTGGCGTCGAAGGAGCTTAAGGGGGTCTTCCTCAAATTGGACTTCTAGAAGGCGTATGACCGCCTGGACTGGTCCTTTTTGAGGTTGGTGATGGAGCGACAAGGATTTTACGAGAGGTGGTGTTCCTGGATCATGCAACCGGTTAGATCTGGGAACACGGCGATCAACATCAATGGTGAGGTGGGCCCCTTTTTCCAGGCTTCCAGAGGGGTAAAGCAAGGGAACCCTGTCTCCCCCTTGCTTTTCAACCTCGCATTTGATGCCCTTGCGGGCATCTTAGATAAGGCCAAGTTGGCCTGGCACCTTAAGGGTGTAGTTAGTCACCTCATCCCGAATGGGGGGATTACTCACTTGCAGTATGCAGATGACACCATGATTATGGTGGAAGGCTCGGACTCGGACATTGTTAATCTTAAGTTCCTTTTGCTCTGCTTTGAGGAAATGTCTGGACTTACAATTAACTTTGATAAGAGCAAGGTGGTGGTCCTTGGCTATTCGGAGGCTAAGCAGCTTCGGATCGCGGATAACCTCAACTATAGGTTGGCGTCATTCCCCATATCTTAATTGGGGATGCCCCTGGCTGAGTCCAGGATTTTGGTGAGTGGGTATGATCCGCTTGTGGGACGAGTAGCATCCCGTGTGGAGCCCTGGTGCGGTAGGTTAACTTCTAAAGGTAGCAAAACTGTCCTCATTTGCTCTAACCTTGCCAGCCTCCCCATGTATATGATGGGGATGTACATCTTACCCGAAGGTGTGCATAGCTCCTTTGACAATGAGCTGGCTAGGTTCTTCTAGCAGGCAGGGGATGGTCGGCCCAAGTACCATATGGTGAAGTGGGCTGACATTTTCTTGCTGAAGGACCGAGGTGGGTTGGGCATCCCTGCATCTCGCCGGATGAACGTTGCGCTTATGCTATGTTCGGTTAGGCGGATCTTGCGGGGAGATGGGGGGTTGTGGCTGCAGCTGGTTGAGTCCAAGTACTTGTAGGGCCAACCCCTCATGGCTTGCTCACACTCGGTTGGGTCCCAGTTCTAGAAATCTATTCAGGCCATCAAGGAAGAGATTAGGCTGGGTTTGCGTTTCTCAGTTGGCAAGGGGTCTGGGACCCAATTTTGGTTGGACCCCTGGCTTTAGGGCGAGCCTCTCCGCTTGCGGTTCCTGAGGCTCTTTGTGATTTGTGATGACCCGGCCATTATTGTATCTATGGCTGCTTTGGAGGAGGGATGGAACATTGTGTTCCACCGCTCATTCGGACCAAATGAGGTACGGGAATGGACAGACCTGAGGGATGGAACATTGTGTTCCACCGTTGCCCTTGAATATTAAAAATTTTGTATGGAAGCTCCTCCGAGACCGTCTGCCTTCGGGAACTGAGGTGTTGAAACGCCATGGTCCGGGCAATGGCCTTTGCCCTTTGTGCCATGTCCCAGAAACGGGAATGCACATTTTGTTTTCTTGCGTAGCAGCGCAGGCACTTTGGTATTTTGTTCGTGATGCTCTAGGGCCAGAGTGGGAGGCTCATGACCTTGCAGAGTTTCTACAGGTTAGGGCCACTCAGGTTGGCCGTACGCGCCGACTGTTCTGGCTCATCTTTGTGGCTATGATGTGGACTCTTTGGACTACTCGCAACAAGATGGTGATTGAGCGGGTGTTCCCATGACGTGCTTATAAATCATTCTTCAAATTTCTTGCCTTCTTGTAGCACTAGCATCCCCTCGCTAGGCCGAGGGATCGTGATCGACTTCAGCTATTCCTGGACGCCCTGGTGTCTACTGCGCGTCGGCTCTCCGACCGCTTGCCTGTTTTGTAGCTTGCCCCTGGAGGCCTTTTTGTTTCTTCCTCTTTCATTTGGGCATATTTGTGCTGTGGCCCCAGCATTTCTCTTCTATGAATGTGCTTGAGATGTGGTTGTATGGACGTATGCGTTATCTATAAAACGGGGCGAAAGCCTGTTTCGGTGAGATAGAAAGCACAATTTAGTTACAAGGTTGAGGGTGAGGGCCACAAGCCTGTAGCAAGACCCTCTGAACCACCAGTGGGCAAGTTATGTCTGGATCATTCTCTTAATACTATCGTTTCCCATGTTACGCCATTCATAATAAGTGTTGCGAATAATTTTGCCTATGCGGTAACAGAGATTTGTTCGTAAAGACGCGCTGGTTCCGTTCTAGCCAAATGCATCTTTGTGTGTAGAGGAACACCGAGTTGACCCCTTTTCAGAGCTTCTGAGGGATGGATGATTGGAGATCGAGCCACCATGGTAAGAGCTCGCTATTTCCAGATGGGCATGATTCAGCAACCCAATCGAGTGATGGATAATTGACAAAATGTCTCTCGTGTAGGTGCATCACATCAAGAGATATCCAATTGTTTTTTGAGCCGAAACCATAGAACAATTGTTTTATGGTATTTTTCTATTAATCAAGTCAAAAGATAACAAATACACAAGTATCTTACAATTAGGTCACTCGATGCCTTTTCTCTCAAACATAAAAGTTAAGTTACATGTTCTGTTGTATCCAGACTCTGATCTTGTGTGCTTTGCTTTGCTTTGCTCTAATCTGTGCCATATTTAGTCCTTCTTTCAAATAGTGTTTCCACATGTTTAGTGCTTGAGGTGAACTTATGGAAATTTTGTCATTCCCGACTGACCAAATGGTCCAACATCCCATGATTACAATTTCCATTGCAATATCTGAATGTAATTGACCCATTGAGAACATAATCTCATCATAGGCTAAAATGCCTCTGCTTTCGGAAGGGGTGATAGAAGACCAGCAAGATAAAACAAATTGACAGTCCCAGAACAAGTTATTAATGGTTTAATCTATAGTTTATGAGCATAGTGCACAATTATAGTCTTCAAGATACATGCTTCTCCTCTGTAACATATTTCTTGTGTTCACTCTATCATGCATCAATAACCAGAAGAAAATGCTATGTCTTGGTCTGCATGTTGTATTCCATATAAGCTTAAGAATGTTGTGTGCTTTGCTGGGGGGAATGATTCTCTTGTACATCTTTCTAGCTGAGTATTGGTTACCATTCCATGTGTAAGACCATGTATCTTTTCATTGGATATACCTCTGTTGATAACTAGATCTTGGAGCTGATTGAATTGTTGATATGCTTGGATTAATAGAGGTCTATAGAAGATGTTGTTCAGCTCTTGTGGTTGTAGTTGTGCTAATGTGATATCTCTGTTAATAGCATAAGAGTGCAACTATGGGTATTTATTTGTAATGGAATATTTTGCCATCTATCAGACCAAAGTACGATGGTGCTTCCCATTCCTCATGTGCATAATGCCTGCTACTTGAATGTTGGGAGAAGTTTGAGAATTATCCTCCACCAGAAAGATCCTACTGTCCTCGCATTTGGTAAATGATCCTGACAACAAGTCTCCCATATAATTTTCACCCATGGAAGATCTTCCTTGTTGAAGAACTTATGGAGAAATTTCATCAGTAGAGCTCTATTATGATCATGAATGTCTAGCAATCCTAACCCCCATGTGATTTTAGTGAGTTAGAAGGGATCCTAGAGAACAAGGATCATTGAACATAGGGATCATAGAATGTAAGGATCATAGAGAGTAGTTAAGACTGAGGGATCATTGAGTATAATTTCTCCCCTTTCACTTATCTGAAAGCATTTAAGATTTCTCCCCCTTTATCATAGGGATCCTTGAATAAAATTTCTCTTACTTCAAGTTTTTTTGAAATAAAGGTGTCCTTGAAGAGATGGAGATATGATGAAACAATCAAAGAGTATAAAATATAGCAAAGTTGGTGGCTCCGAGGCAAATGAGTCGATGGAATCGAAAAGTGGATCTACAGCCTATCTACTAAGTCGATGATACCAAGTAATATGAATTGGAGGCCCCGAGGAGTAAACAGAAACTTGGCAACTAACCGAAAATATCAAATGATTTTAGAAAACTTGCAATAAATTTACAAAACTATCTACAAAGAGAATTCAACTAGATGAGGATTGAGTGGTTCTTAGAAAACATGCAAATGTTAGATGAACCAAACAAAAGATTTCATCTAGACGATGGCCGGTGTCTAGGTCACCTATATTAGAGTATATTGACTTAGGATCCAAGCAAGATTACTTGATCATAGGTCATACTCATCGTTAAGCTCAAAATGGGGTTACTATTTTTTGTTTAAGTAATTTAATGTTTTCATATCCCTTGAGTTGCTTTATCTCATGACTTGGAGTAAAGATATTTCAAGGATATGATCACATACCTTTGAGTGATGTTGATGATGTAGCATATAGGAGAAACTTGTTGTGGATGCTCGATGTTTATGAAGATCATCTTGAGTTAGGAGCAATCCTTGATTGTTTTGGTTCTCTTTTCGCCTACATGGGTTAGTCATGCAAGAAAGAACATGATATATCCAAATGATATGATACCAATTGTGAGCAATTGATTGTGATCTCATCAAATGTATGTCAAGGATATGGTTTATGTTGTCTTCTTCCTTCCATCATCAAAGAGGGGTTGTGGATACTTGGTCATGACAAGATTGCTTGTGATATGAGTTGTTGGCATGCAACCGAGTAAGTCTAGCTAAAGTTTGAAGAATCAATGATGTTCAAATCACTCCTCAAGTAACAAAACACTTTTTCATCAAGAGGCTTAGTAAAGATGTCGGCCAATTGTTTATTAGTACGAACATGCTTGAGATTGATATCCCCTTTGGCAACAAGATCACGAATCAAATGATATCGAACTTGAATATGCTTAGTTCGCGAATGTTGCACAGGATTACAGGCAATTTTGATTGCACTCTCATCGTCACATAACAATGGTACATGTCTCACATGTATGCCATAATCCTTAAGAGTTTGAGTCATCCATAGCAATTCAGAACAACATGATCCGACGACAATGTATTCCGCGTCGGCAGTAGATAGAGATACCGAGTTTTGTTTCTTAGAGTACCAAGACACAAGAGATCTACCAAGAAATTGACAAGTACCCGAGGTGGATTTTCTATCAACCTTATCTCCGGCGTAGTCCGAGTCGGAATAGCCAACAAGGTTAAAGGAAGATCCCTTGGGATACCAAATGCCAAAGTTTGGTGTATGTATCAAGTATCTCACAATTCTTTTCATGGCCTTAAGATGTCACTCTTTAGGAAAATCTTGATATGTAGCACACATGCAAACACTAAGCATGATATCGAGACGGGAGGCACATACATATAGCAATGAACCAGTCATTGATCGATAAACCTTTTGATCAACGGGCTTGTCCTCCTTGGTAAGATCAACATGTCCACTAGTAGGCATAGGAGTTTTCATACCTTTACACTCTTGCATGTTGAACTTCTTGATCAAATCCTTGGTGTACTTGGTTTGAGAGATGAAGGTTCCTTCTCTCGTTTGCTTGATTTGCAAACCAAGGAAAAATTTCCGCTCACACATCATGGACATGTACTTCTCGGACATCAACCTTTCAAATTTCTCACTAAATTGTGGGTTAGTAGATCCAAATATACTATCATCCACATAAATTTGGCACACAAATAATTCACCATTAACTCTCTTTGTGAATAAGTTGCGACAATTTTACCAATCTCAAAACCCTTTTCAAGAAGAAACTTCGTTAGGCACGTATACCAAGCACGAGGGGCTTGCTTAAGTCCATAAAGAGCTTTACGAAGCTTATATACATGGCTGGGTTTCTTAGGATTCACAAAACTAGGGGGTTTCTTAACATAGACTTCTTCCTCAATCTCCCCATTTACAAATGCACTTTTAATACCCATTTGGTAAAGTGTGATGTCATGATGATTTGCATAAGCAAGCAATATACGAATAGCTTCAAGCCTAGCAATGGGGGCATAGGCCTCACCGTATTCCATACCTTTGACTTACGTGTAGCCTTGAGCCATGAGGCGTGACTTGTTACGAACGACTTGACCGTCTTCATCTTGCTTGTTCCGAAACACCCATTTGGTTATGATGATGTTTTGCTCGTCTTTGGGCTTCTCCACAAGTGTCCACACTTCATTCCTCCCGAAGTTGTGAAGCTCATCATGCATAGCATTCACCCAATCCGGATCTTCGAGTGCTTCTTCCACCTTTATAGGCTCAATACTAGAAATGAATGAGTAGTGTTCACAAAAGTTAACTAAGAAGGTTTTAGAGCGAGTGATTCTCCCGATTTGAATGTCATCGAAGATTTGCTCTAAGGGATGATTATTGTTCACTCTTGCTTGAACTCGAGGTAGATTTTTCTTGTTGGATGGTGGAGCTTCCTCATCATCTTCCTCTTCTTCATTGTTGTTGTTGAAGGTGTCGTCTCCTTGATGTGGTGGTGAAGGAGGTTGAGGTGGATCATCTTGATGTACTTCTTCCTCCTCTTCATCTTGTCGTGTACCGCTTGTGGATGCTTCCATGTCGTGTCGAGGTTCGCCTTGATGTGAAGTAGGGGCTTCCACTTGGTTGATGATGTACTTTCCTTAACCTCCATGGGACGAATCTTGCCAATGGACAAGTCTTGGATAGCTTCCAAAGGTTCTTTATCTCCTACATCATTTGGCAATTGTTCGACTTGCGAACCATTAGACTCATCAAACTTCACATCTACCGTCTCTTCAACTTTTTGAGTGAAGTTGTTGTAGACACGGTAAGTATGAGAGTTTGATCCATAACCGAGTAGGAAACCTTCATGAGATTTAGGAGAAAATTTAGAACGACGATGCTTATCAAGACTGTAACACTTGGAGCCAAATACCCGAAAGTATCCAACTTGGGGCTTGTTAACGGTGAGTAGCTCGTATGCCATTTCACCAAGAAGCTTGTGAAGATAGAGTCGGTTTGTGGCATGACAAGATGTTTCCACGGCTTCCGCCCAAAAGTGTCTTGGCATCTTGTATTCATCGATCACCGTACTTGCTATCTCGATAAGAGTTCAGTTCTTCCTATCAACAACTCCATTTTGTTCAGGTGTGTATGTAGCCGAGAACTCATGTAGAATCCCTTCTTCGTTAAGAAATTTGTCCACATTTGTGTTCTTGAACTCTGATCCATTGTCACTCTGAAATTTCTTGATCTTCACCTCAAACTGATTTTGAGCTTTGCGAGCAAAGTTCTTGAAGATCTTTTGCACCTGTGACTTATCATCAAGAAAGAATACCCACGTAAATCTATTAAAATCATCAACTATAACTAGACCAAAGGAATTTCCATGGAGGCTCTTGTAAGCATTGGGAACAAAAAGATCCATATGAAGTAACTCGAGTGGTATCCTAGTAGTCATGATATTCTTTACGAGATGACTTCCACCTACTTGCTTTCCGGCTTGACAAGCACTAAAAAGTCTATCTTTGTCAAAGATAACATCTTTAACACCAATAATATGATCACCTTTGATGATCTTATCTATATTAAACATACCAACATGTCCTAGACTTCTATGCCAAAGCCAACCTTTAGAAGATTTTGTAATGAGACAAGTACAAGGTTTGGATCTCTTAGTAAAATCAATAATGTATAGATCACCTCTACGAAAACCGGTAAATACCATGCTATTTTTATCTCGATGAAACACTTGGCAATCTACTTTTGTAAATAGCACATTAAAACCGAAGTCAACAAGTCTAGATACGGAAAGAAGATTGTAGCCAAGGGATTCAACAAGCATAACATTTTGAATAGAGATATTATGAGATATGGCCACCTTACCAAGACCAAGTACCTTAGCCTTGGAGTTGTTTCCAAAAGTTACATACCTTTGCGGTCCATGGTTTGGTGTGATTTCTTGAAACATGTCTCTGTTTACGGTCATATGATCGGTGCATCCACTATCGAGAATCCATTCCTTTCCTCCGGCCATGTAATCTTTGAAGTTTGCCATGAAACATAGACTCTTCTCACACTCGATGTCGAATAACTCATCTTCTTCATAGTAGCCATGCTCCACATTGTCATCACCAAGTGGGATATCCTCATCATAAAAGACAAGATATTTGTTAGGATTTAGATAATGACGATGTTCATGTTTATGAATGTGAATGGCTTCAAAGATAATGTTATTGATGGTAGTGACAACTCTTTTAGAACGGATGAGGCCACGAAGCTCAAATAAGCATTTATCAAAGTTAGGATTACTAGGATTCATTATGTGAAAGGCAATAACTTTATGAAGAATTTCATCAAGATTACTCAATGAATAACTTGGATATTGTTTCTCCAAATCATTCCACAAAGTATAAGAACTTTCAAAATTCTTCATTTGATCAAACACAAATATAGGTAATCCTTTGATAATGAGATTAACAATTATAAGATTGCGAAGCATGTCAATTTCCTCTTCGTGTGTGGGATGTAAAGGATCAATGGGAGGTACATAGGGGTCTTAACATACTTGCTCAAATGGAATTCATTGAATAGCTCAAGCATCTCATATTTCCATTGAGTATAGTACTCCCCATCGAGAATGTGCACTCTACAATTAATACTACCCAAACTAGACACATCCATCTTCCTCCACGGTGATGAAACCTAAGCTATGGAGACCAATGCTCTGATACCAATTGTGGTATTGATATAAGAGACATCTAGAGGAGGGGTGAATAGACTACTTTCAATAATTAAAACCTAACCTTTTCCCATGTTAATTGGTTGGCAGATTTTAGCAATTATAACAAGTCCAATGCACCCTACACATGCTAGTCAACAAGTATGGTAGCATAAAGTAAGACAAGAATATGTAAGAGAGTAGAGGTAGGAAGATCAAACATAATTGTAGACACAAAGATTTTTCCCGTGGTTCCGATAGGTTGCGCTATCATACATCCACGTTTATGGAGACTTCAACCCACAAAGGGTAACGGTCGCGATAGCCCATGGAAGGCTATACCCAACAAGGGTTCCACGAAGAAGCAACCTTCTCTATACCATCATGGCCTACGTCCATGGAGGACTAGCCTAACTTGGGGTAGATCTTCACGAAGTAGGTGATCTCCTTGCCTTTAGAAACTTCTTGGTTCAAATCCACAACATGAAGTAGGAGGCTCCCAAGCAGCACCTAACAAATCTAGGAGGCGCCACCCTCCAAAAGATAATAGGCTCGATAGTAACGATGAACTCCTTGCTCTTGTGTTTCAAATGATAGTCTTCTCAACACTCAATCACTCTCTCACATATTTGGCTTGGGTAGAAGATATTGATTGGATGGAAAGCAACTTGGGGAGGCTAGAAATCAAGATCCATATGGTTGGAGTGGATGATCTTGACCTCAACACAGGGGTAGGTGGTTCTCTCTCAGAAAATTGGATATGGGAAGTGTGGAATTGTTCTGAGTGCTTCTCTTGCGAGTAGGATATGGTGGAGGGGTATATATAGGCATCTCCAAAAATCCAACCATTACAAAATTATTGCCCAACAAGGTGAAACCAAAGTAAAAACTCGGTTGCACCGACTAGTGCAAAATGTGGTAAATTTGGTGTTTCGGTGAGACCAATATATAATTCTAAGTGGTACCGATATGAGTGGTCAAGGGCAGTTACACAACTCGGTGAGACCGATTCACAAAACTTGGAAATTTCGATTCTTGTGAAATAGGTAACAGAAAGTTAGTCACTAAAACTCGGTTGCACCAAAGTGAATGTTGGTAGTACCGAGAAGTGTATTTTGGCTAGGGTTTCTGTCTAGGGTTTTGACTCGGTGTAGCCAATATGGAAATGTTGGTGTCATCGATTTTGAGTGGTAGGTTCTAGAATGGAATCTTTGTGGGAGAGCTTGTGGGTATTTTTGGTGACTAACACTTGATCATTTTGAGCAAATCATTCACCATTAATACATCACCCCCCTTTTGATAGTATTGGATTTCCTATTGACTCAAGATGATTTGTCACAAAGTAAAATGTAGAGTCTTCATGTTTGTAGATTGTCCAGTCCTATGCTTGATCTTCTTCTTGTTCTTGGGGAATCTCCTCACACCCTTTTTGCCAACACTCTCCGTTGACAGAACCTGAAATAAACTAGATAGAGATATTAGCCCAAGAGATAATGTATGTTGTCATGAATTATCAAAACCACCAAGGGAGCATATGTGCTTTCATAGAGTTCCAATCAGAAGTGCATATGATCCAAGTACGAAAGGTATGTTAGCGTATGCCTCTCCCTCATTGCATACAGTGGTACCATTAGGTACTATACAAATAGTTTTTGATCCCTTTCTGGGACGTAGTTCCGAACCGTCGCCTTGCGTGTGTAGGCGATAGGGGGGTCATCCCACACGACACCGAAACATCGTATGCGATGGTGCGAGCACCTGCCGACGGTTCGCCTAGCGTAAACGTATGCGAAATCGTAGCCTATCCCACACCCCACACTTTGACATTATGTTTGTGATCAAGCACACATCCGAGACGATGACACAGATATATTCGTTAGTTATTCGGATCGCACACGTGAAAAGTATATCAACTGTCTTCCGATCGTCCTACATTACACACGCACGCAGGTTTGGAACCATTTGTGCTATTTACGACAAGCGCACATAGTTACGACGTGCAAACGCGTGTGTGACAGTGCACACATCCCACATGCGCAAAATATGCAACTGTGTGTTGTAAAGCTGATAATCACCCACACTATTCTTTAAACAATCGTGTGTGACATATGACACCATCGCACACGATTTACTCGTTCTAACTATGTGCACTGTAATTTATTAGCTAATAGCTTATTTTCATTAATTTATTACTAGAAATGGAAATTTCAAAATTTTAATTATTAAATGTGGATTTCACATCCATCAATACATACCCTAGTTACAATGGTTCAATAGCCAATGCATAAATCAAAAGCTCAGTACATGTTCCATGGCTACATAGTTCGGTAGAACATTAAATATGATGAACCACAATATATAGTACTAGAGGAGGTAAAGGTGAAGAGAGAATTGTAAATGCTTTTGGCTCTCGATGGTGTTGAAGAAGCGGAATACCCATAATGTGCCCTCCTCCATGCCTCCATCCTTCACCGCCTTCAGGAAGACTTCTAGACCATTATCATGGTAGCATGAATTATATACTATAACCTTCGTTGCCTCCACATCAGGCAGGTAGTTTGCTAGGTAATCTTGAGTAAATTCCTTCGGAAACTACTGAAAAGAGACAACTTTCAGGTATTCATGTCTAATAGAGTAACCTATTCTGGGCTGGAAAAGAAGTCAATAGATTACTTACCATCCTAAAGTTCTCTAATGTCTTGGATAAAGTATAAATAAAGAGTTTAATTCCAATCAAAAGTCTCTTCTGCCTAAGATTTTTTCTTAGTTTCCTCACTTGATGCTTGTTCATGTTTATCTCCTTTCCCCATATGCAAAGGGGGTCAAAGCTTGAATCAGTGCCACTGACATATGTACCTACAAGCAACAAATAAATGTTAGAACCTAATGGGATGTAACTAACCTCGATGATAAAAAACAACATCATGTATCATAGGTATACATAATCACATAGAAAGGCATGTTAAATACAACATGGTTAACAGCTACCAAAAATAGCAAATGTTAATTAAACGATAGTATCTCCGGTGATATTTTCATTGTGAGGAGTAGCATGGTAATAAGGGGACAAGTATTGGTGAAATTAAATTGGACATGTTAACTTCAGGGTACAAACAACCTAACATAGTCATTAGCACTTGTACCAGTGAAACAGAAATTGACACGGTTAAATATCAAGCGCGAGTTCATACTTGGTAAATCCCGAGGGGTAGTTACTGGGGTACTTCAACTCGGCCAGAGCCTGCAAAAAGTCAGTGGCTAGGTGTTCCTACTGGTCGCAGCGTGAATCAATACCGTTGACATATGTACCTACAAGCAACAAGTAAATGTTAGAAGCTCAACTGCAACTGAAGAAATGATGTAAAATGCTATAGGATATTGGGATGTGACAAACCTCGACGGTAAACAACATCATCGTGCATTGTGACACTACATAAGTACATGGAAAGGCGTGACAATTACAACAGGGTTAACATCCACCAAAAATATCTAATGGTAATTGACGGACATCAGCTCCAGTGATATCTTCTTTGCGAAGAGTAGCACGGTACTGAATGGACAGCGTAATAGACGGACATAACTGTTCACTACAGTAGGCTTAACAACAACCTAGCATAGGCATTGTAAGTTTGTAATTAGTATTGGTGGAATTGAACTGGACAGTTCATACTTGAACCGCGTGCGCATAACTGAAATGAACAACAGACATGTTAACTACAGAGTATAGACAACCTAACATGGCAATTTAAACGTGTACCGTTGAAACTAAAATTGGCACAGTTAAACATTGCTACATTGGTATTCGTAAAAATAAACTAGACAATTCATACTTGGTAAATCCCGAGGGGTGGTTGCTTGGAAATTTCATCTCGGCCAGAGCCCGCACCAAGTTGGCGCCGTCGGTGGCAAGGTGTTCCTCCGGGTCGGCACCCATAGCGTTCACCGTGCCATCAACCGCCGTGATCAGCTCCTCGACCTGCGTGTGATATGTGGTTGGGCTTACACGGGGATGCTTGGCGATAGGGGGTGGGGATGTGGAGGCATGAGGGTGGTTTGCATGATCCATCTAAGCAATCGGTCCGAGGCGATGAGGGAGATCGGAGGTTACCTCACTAGATCGACGAGCAAGACTGGGGCAGAACGTAGATTTATTTGCTACGGTGGCGGCGGTTTGGGTTGCAGTTAGAGGGGGTGGTGGAGATAGGGGGAAATGTGATGGGTTGGTATAGGGTGGGAGGAATAACTTCTGAAATCACGTGCCTGTTAAAAATTTGGCAGCGAAACGCGAACCTCACGAGGAGGGACACGCAATGCCGACGAAGTGCATCAAATACCCATGTGCGAGAAAAGAGAAAATTAGTGCTCCCGCGCCTAAAAAATTCAAGTCTTCTCTCTCTCTCTCGTGCCATCGAACGTTTTGCAAACAGTTTGTTGTAAGAAAAAGTGTGCCGTTAAAGTTGTATTATAAGCACAAAAGGCCTAGAAAATGCACAAAAAAGACTAAATATGGTAAACGTGCTTGAGAAAATATCAAATTTTGGACAGGTGCATTCTAGTGGGTGTGATGATCATAGAAAATAAATCAAGTTGAAAGGACAAAGGAAATATGGGTTCCCCTTCAAAACATGGCGATTTCGCTCCCCAAACCATGAAACTCCAGTGATGGTCTGGTATATGAAGAGTGTGTATCACAACATTATCCAAACCTCCTCAACTATTTATTGCATCATATTGAGGTCATGCCTAGGAACAACACGAGGTAACATGTTTTTAGGCATGTTTTCCATTTTTCTAGAGTTACAAAACAAATAAATGACACATATGTGGTTGCCTCTTTCCACACATATCCTGTAAAATTCTATTAATTTCCTGTAAAATACATGAAAAGTTATTCAACGACAAAATTACGAATTTTCAAGTCCTCTTGAGCACCTTTTCATGTACAGAATGTTCGAACTTGAATTATAAGCACAAAAGGCCTAAAAAGTAAACAAAAAGGACTAAATACGGTAAACGAGCCTGAAAAAATGTCAAATTTTGGACAATGTGCATTCTAGTGGGTATGATGATCGTAGAAAATAAATCAAATTGAAATGACCACGAAAATATGGGTTACCCTTCAAAACATGGTGATTTCGCTCCCCGGAGCATGAAACTCCATAGGTGATGGTCCGGTATATGAAGAGTCTGTAAGACGACATTATCCATGCCTCCTCAAATATTTACCGCATCATATTGAGGTCATGCCTAGGCACCACATGAGGTAACATGTTTTTCAAGCATGTTTTCCATTTTTCTAGAGTTACAAAACAAATAAACTACACATCTGTGGTTGCCTCTTCCCAAACATATCCTTTTAAATACTATTGATTTCCTGTAAAATACATGAAAGTTATTCAATGACACAATTATGAATTTTGAGCCCTATTTGAATACTTTTTCATGTACAAAAGGACTTGAATTATAAGCACAAAAGGGCTAGAAAATACACAAAAATGACTGAATATGGTAAACGGCCTGAAAAATGTCAAATTTTGGATAGGGATCATTCTAGTGGATGTGAAGATCGTAGAAATAAATCAAGTTGAAAGGACCAATGAAATTTGGGTTCCCCTTCAAAACATGGCGATTTCGCTACCTGAACCATGAAACTCCATAGGTGATGGTCCGATATATGAAGAGTGTGTATCACGACATTATCCATACCTCCTCAAATATTTACCGCATCATATTGAGGTCATGCCTAGGCACCACTCGAGGTAAAATGTTTTTCAGGCATGTTTTCAATTTTTCTAGAGTTACAAAACAAATAATTGACACATCTCTGGTTGCCTCTTCCCACACATATCCTTTAAAATTCTATTAGTTTCCTGTAAAGTACATGAAAAGTTATTCAATGACACAATTATGAATTTTTGAGTCCTTTCTGAACACCTTTTCATGTACAGAATGTTCGGACTTGAATTATAAGCACAAAAAGCATAGAAAATACACAAAAAGGACTAAATAAGGTAAATGAGCCTGAAAATGTCAAATTTTGGACAGGGCGCATTCTAGTGGGTGTGATGATCATAGAAAATAAATCAAGTTAAAAGGACCAAGGAAATATGGGTTCCCCTGCAAAACATGGCGATTTCGTTCCCTGAACCATGAAATTCCATAGGTGATGGTACGGTATATGAAGAGTGCATATCATGACATTATCCATACGTCCTCAAATATTTACCGCATCATATTGAGGTCATGTTTGGGCAACACACGAGGTAACATGTTTTCCAGGCATGTTTTCCATTTTTCTAGAGTTACAAAACAAGTAAACAACAGATCTCTAGTTGCCTCTTCCCACACATATCCTTTAAAACTCTATTACTTTCCTGTAAAATACATGAAAAGTTATTCAACATCACAATTCTGAATTTTCGAGTCATTTTTGAACACCTTCTCATGTATGGAACGTTCAAACCTGAATTATAAGCACAAAGGGCCTATAAAGTATACAAAAAGCACAAAATACGGTAAACGAGCCTGAAAATTGTGAAATTTGCACACGGTGTATTCTAGTGGGTTTTATGATTGTAGAAAATAAATCTAGTTGAAAGGACCAATGAAATATGGGTTCCCCTTCAAAACATGGTGATTTCGCTCCTCGAACCATGAAACTCCATAGGTGATGGTCCGGTTTGTGACGAGTGTGTATCACGACATTATCCATACCTCCTCAAATATTTACTGTGTCATATTGAGGTCATGCCTGGGCACCACACAAGGTAACATGTTTTGAACACCTTTTCATGTACAAAATGTTCGAACTTGAATTACATGTAGTAAATGCCTAGAAAAGTACACAAAAAGACTAAATATGGTAACCTAAAGGAATGTGAAATTTGGACATAGTGCATTCTAGTGGGTAGTTGGTAGAAGAAAAATAATAATTGAGAAATGACCAAGGAAATATGGGTTTCCCTTGAAACTTTGTGATTTGTTTGGGTAATAGGTTACTTTGTGAATGCCATGTGCGCTCACCCCATTCTCAGCTGTGTTCTGATTGGCCAGAACCCCAGCCACACGGATTCCGCATGCGCATCGTAGGATGCACCGCGATTGAATGGTAATCCACACTTATCCCGTCACACTCATATACTGTAGTTGTGATTTAGTTCGTACGTGCACTAAATTAAGCTACCAACAAAAACGTAAATGGCATTAATCACACACGGTTCATATTTAAGAACCGTTTCCTACGCGGACCCTTTACCCCCGACCCTCTCCCCCATCGTTCTCATTCGCATTGTTGTATAGTTTCTCGTTCTCGACCTCCGCCTGCCCAAATCTTCGAGCTCAACGACGCCTGTCGCAATCGGCTGCCGCTGACGAACGCCACTATAGTGTCCACGGTGCAAGCACAAATCGGACATGAGCAATTCAATCGAATATTTACATGCTCAAATTGGTGCAGTGTATAGTTGGCGGGGTAATTTACAAAACATTAGCTCGCTATTTTACATAAATATAATACATATGAACTACGCGCGCACAAAAGTGCCACCGCCCCTAACGCCGACCCAGTACGCATAGATGCCATCGTCCATCGATATCGTGACGTTCCTTGGCTCAGGAGGACAGGAGGTCGCCAAGTCAATGACCTACACCTCGACCAACCGAGGAAGGGCCAGCCTCGACATTGGTGATCACCGCTACTGCCTCGAATGTGGCTCTCACCAAGATTGTGGCATCCTCCGGTAGGTACATCGTCCCGGTGGCCGACGAGACCCTGGCCATCGCCAATGCTGCATCAATGGCTACAAGTCCTCCCTCGTCCGGAGCTACATCATCCTCCGTATGGGACATAAGCCTGCACCTCGTGCGGTGGCCACTAACGCAATTGTCCTTGCAGCATCGCGGTTCCTGCTCAACCACCCGCACCATCCGGTGCACTCTACATCAAGCCCGCAATATCGTCCGCTGGTGATCCCTAGCTACTTTCAAGACGACCCTCACTAACCTCTTGGCTTGCTCATGTCATGATTATTGCCTCCACTAACTATTGTCGGGAGAGGTAGCGGCATGGTCATCGATCCTTAAGCCAACCAACGCGCCGAAAGCCTCGATTCCACCGCCGCCCAACTCCATCCTATAGTCGGCCATTGGGCTTTGAAGGTGTGTGTAGCAACTAGTCAGGGGATCATTGACTCGCTGCCCCTGGCCATCGTTGTGGTTATTTATAGCTAGCTGCTACCAAGGGGGTTGGGGATTTTATAATTTACCACTATCGTTGGCGCTTGCTCTAGCGCGGGGAGCATTTTCACAGTTTTTGAGTTCTTTTCGATGCCACACGGAACACATATAGCAATTGTCTGCAATCGTGTATAGGGTCATAAATAAATATCACCACTCTTTGCTCTCCATTATCTCTTTCCCCTCTTGCACCCCCAAATCTAGACTTCTTCTCCCCACTGTCCCCGCCTCCCCAAAATCCTCAAAATTAGACATGTCATACACACGGAGGAGCGCGTGGTTGAGGCAGATCTTATGCGCGGAAGATCCCATGATGGCGGCGGCGATACGCACTGCAGATGGTCCGAAGACCTAGGCGGTACGCGCTGCTGAGGTTCGGAGGCCTTGGCGGTGGTACACACTGCTGAGGGTCCGGAGGCCTTGGCGGAATGAGTGGAAAAGTTGAAGGTTACATCACATCGGTTACGGGCAAGCGTGGTTCTGTACGCGGAACGCGTGGCTGTGATCTTTGAAAGGGCATCATGCGCCAATTAGTTCGTCGTTGCCTTGCCGACTCACATGGATTTGGCCTCGATAAGGGCAGAAGCCTCCTTAGAGTCTGCTACCGCTCTAGCATAGCGTGCAGCTCTTGGCTTTCTTGTTTACAACCGCTTTGAATATCTCTATCCTCACAGGGTCGCACGCACTCATTTGGCTGTGGAATGGATTTTCCATGAGACTAGAGCTACTGTGATGGAGTAGGAGCAGAGGAAAGGCCGAGCCTATGAAGCGTTCAAGAAAATGGCCATCACCGACCCGAAAGTGGATCCTTCTTCCATAGAGAGGATGTTGCATGAGTGCAGATGATATTTCAATATTGGCGAACCAACAGGGCAGCCCCACCACAACATCGACGAGTATTTGTTTCTATTTTGCTGTTTTCTACACCTTGCTGATATGTAATGTCACTATTATGTTGTTTAGTCGATTATGTAGGAGTGTGAACAATAATTTGTTCTACCACTTTCTGAATCAATTGCTTATTACCAGGAAATCTCATTATTAACTATTCTCGCAAAACCGCTCCACAGAACCGCCGTTAACCATTGGTCATTGAGGAGGTGTATTCTCAAAGGACCCATATCTACTGCTGTGTTAATAGGGGCGTGGTTTGGTAATACACCAATTTGGCCACTATTAGTGGATAAAATGATTTCTTTCACTTCACAATCCCAAATAATTCGCTTAGGAGTCAGTACATAAAGATTTAATTTCATTTCTGCGATTTGTTCTCCTCTTCTAAGGTTATAGCTTTCGTGCTAGCTTCATCGATGTTACCCACCAAATAAAAAGCCTGTTCAGGTAGGCTGTCTAATTCTCCGGAAAGGATTAGTTGAAATCCCCTAATAGTTTCCGCAAGAGCAACATACTTTCCTGGAGAACCAGTAAAAACTTCTGCCACAAAGAACGGTTGTGATAAGAAACGCTCAATTTTTCTTGCTCTTGCTACAATCGTCTGTGTTATTATCTCTCTGTGTTATTTTTTGTCTTTCCACACAATTTAGATTACTGACATGTTTGCTGGGCATCACACACATCTTGTTACGCCCAATTGTTTGTGTTATTTTGGATCACACATTTCATCTGATCGCATGGTATGCCGTCTGTCGCACACATCTTGATCTATGCAACCATTTGTGTTATTTTGGCTCATCGCAAATAGTTCACCCGAATGACCTGTAGGCAACATAGATGTTGTGCACATAGAGCAAATCACAGTACACATGGACAAAACTATGAAACCCGCCGGTGATGATTTCATAAATCGCTGACAAATTGTATACCATCAACCGTTTCCCCCAGAACACACACATGTTATTAACACCAATCATTTGTGTTATTTCTTGTGTTCGCACACGATTCTGATTACTCACATATTTGCCCTCTATCGCACACATCTTGTTATGTTGAATCGTTTGTCTTCTGCTATATCATCACACATACTTTATGTAGTGAACTATGTGCCCTATATCGCACACATCTTGTTATACCAAATCATTTGTGTTTTCCTATATTATCGCACACATCTGGATTTGTGTAACCATTTCTGTTATCTTTGCAAGTCACAAACGGTTCATAAGAACAAATTGCCTATCATAGATCGCACACGCTACTATTTTATGAATCGTATTTGATGGGTCCGCCATCGCACACAGATCGCATTATTGGCGACGGAGTTTAAACTATACTAGTTGTGATTCGTGCATCACACACAGTTTCATTGAAGGATCTCTGATTGATCTGTCGTCTTTGGACCATCCTGCAGTAGTGATATGATAAGTATCTATCGTGTATATTGAATTTCTTATGGACAATCTTTCTCTTGTGTTACAAAAAGCTATGTACTTAACTATTAACTTTTTTTATTTTGCAAAGTACTCCTAGTTTTATTCTTGCAAAGTAGTTTTTATTCTTGTTCTAGGTAAAGTAAGGGTTAGCGCGCGTAGAGTTGTATCGATGGTTGAGAGAACTTGAGAGAATATTAATTCTATCTTTAGCTCCTCGTTTTGTTTGATACTCTTACTTATCGAAAAAGGCTACAAACGATCCCCTATACTTGTGGGTTATCAGCCTTTTAAGGCACGTTGATATTAAATTAAATATAAAATTGTTCTAAATACTTCCAGGTTAGTTTCTATATAATTAACATCCCCGAAAACATTTGCCACATATATATTATTTATTGTGAATACCAGGTATTACCCGATACTATATGAAACCCTTCTAGTGATCCCGAAATGCTTCCGGATCCTCTCAAAACTATTTCGAATATTAATGAAACAATTTCACAAATATGTTCTCATCACTCCCGTACTATTAATACTCAGTAGATCGTGTTTACCTTAAGCTTGTGACCCCATAGGTTTGGTAACTCATAGACATGAATGAAACCCCTTAGTTCAATGACCACACAAATGATATTGGAGTGAACCTTTGGTTGCCATGTGACATTACCTTTGGTTCGTGATACTTTACAAAATCCAAGACCATCAATATCCTCTTGAGTCAGTCACATGCACACTATATCGTTATTCTCGTTATCGGTTTTGTTCTTCTTTCTCGTTGATATGTTCCGGCATCCCCGTGATATAACCACATGTGTCTGGCCAGATGATGATGGATGTTGTAACACCGAGAGGTCCCTAAGAATATCTCTCCATCGTTGGAGGAGCAAATCCCACTCTTGAGCTATCTAGTCCCTTGTTAAACTTTCCGATGAACCTGTAAGTTGTCGTTATGACCACCTAGTTACAGATGATGTTTGAGCAACCCCAAATCTCATTGTATGATAAGAAGTGACCATGATACCCTTGTGGTCTAAGTAACATAAAACACTCGTTAGCACTCCTATTATAGGAATCGGTTCCAGACGATATTATCTCAAAGTATAACAAACAAGTTTGGGTCGATTCAATATTGTTGTTTGATACGTCTCCAACGTATCTATAATTTTTTATTGTTCCATGCTAATATATTATCATTCTAGGATACTTTTTGGGTATTTATTTACCAATTTACAATATTTTTGAGCACTAACCTATTGACCCAGTGCCCAGTGCCAGTTGTTGTTTTCTAAATGTTTTTGGCTTTTCAGTTTTACAGTACCAAACGAAGTCCAATTACCACGAAACCTTTTTATGATTTTTTCTGGACCAAAAGAAGACTTGGAAGCTTTGGAGGGAGGCCGGAGGAGCCACGAGGGCACCACAATCCAATAGGGCGCGCCACCAAGGGACGCGGCCTGATGGCTTGTGGCCCCCTCGGACGCCTCCCGATGCCCCTCTCGGGCCTATAAATTCACAAATACCCTAAAACCTTCGAGAGCGCTCCCGAAACAGTTTCTCCACCGCCACAAGTTTCTATTCTGACGAGAGGCCATCCACACCTCCGTTCCGGCTCCCTGCTGGAGGGGAGACCGAACAGGAAGGGCCTCTTGATCAACCTTGTTGTACTCACCTTGATGTGTGAGTAGTTCACCACAGACCTACGGGTCCATAGGTAGTACCTAGATGGCAATCTCTCTCTCTCGATCTTCAATACAATGTCCATCGCATCTTTGCCTTGATATATCCGATGTAATCCATTTGTATGGTGTGTTTGCATGGGTACCATTAGGTGCTATACAAACAATTTTTAACCCTTTTCTACGACGTAGTTCAGAACCGTCGTCTTGCATCTGTGGGTGATAGGGGTGGGGTCATCCCACACGACACTGAAACATCATTTGTGATGGTTCGAGCACATGCTGACAATTCGCCTAACGTAAATGTATGTGAAGTTGTAGCCTATCCCACACTCCACACTTCGATGTTATGTTTGTGGTCAAGCACACATCCGAGACGATGGCACGGGTATATTCGCGTGTGATAGTTATTCAGACCGCACACGCGGAATGTATGTCAACCATCTTCTGATTGTCCTACATTACACATGCACGCAGGTTCAGAACTGTTTGTGCTATTAACGGCAAGCACACACAGTTACAACCAAAGTTGTCAGAATCAAGATTCTGAATCGGATCGAAGCTTCGTTGGTAGGATCGTGAATCCTAGAATCATAACTAGCATGATCATAGAAACTTAGATTATATGAGCAAAAACGTAGAATCGGAGGGGCTAGTTTGTATCGTAAGATTTTAAGACTTGAGTCACGATTCTGACAACTTTGGTTACGACGTGCAAACGCATGTGTGACAGTGCGCACATCCCACACGTGCAAAATATGCCACCGTGTGTTGTAAAGTTGATAATCACACACTATTATTCAAGCAATCGTGTATGACATATGACACCATCGCACATGGCTTAATCGTTCTAGCTGTGTGCGCTGTAATTTATTACCTAATAGCTTGTTTTCGTTAATTTGTTATTCAAATTGGAAATTTCAAATTTTTTATTATGAAATGTGGATTTCACCTCCATCAATACATACCCTAATTACAATGGTTCAACAGCCAATGCATAAATCAAAAGCTCGGTACATGTTCCATAGTTACATAGTTCAGTAGAAGATTAAATATGATGAACGACAATATATAGTACTAGAGGCGGTAAAGGTTAAGAGAGAATTGTACATGATTTTGGTCATCGAGGGTGTTGAAGAAGCGAAATACCCATAATGTGCCCTCCTCCGTGCCAAAGGTGCACACAACTTTTGTCCAACCCCTTCTGATGATCGCCCGTCCATCCTTCACCACCTCCAGGAAGACTTCTAGACCATTATCATGGTAGCATGAATTATGTACTATAACCTTTGTTGCCTCCACATCGGTCAGGTAGTTTGCTAGGTAATCTTGAGTAAATTCCTTCGGAAATCACTGAAAAGAGACAACTTTCAGGTATTCATGTCTAATAGAGTAACTTGTTTTGGACTGGAAAAGAAGGCAATAGATTACTTACCATCCTAAAGTTCATTGATGTCTTGGATAAAGTATAAACAAAGAGTTTAATTCCAATCAGATGTCTCTTCTACCTAACAATTTTTCTTAGTTTCCTTACTTGATGCTTGTTCATGTTTATCTCATTGCCCCATATGCAAAGGGGGTCGAAGCTGAATCAATACTGCGGACATATGTACCTATAAGCAAAAAATAAATGTTAGAAAATAAGTTGCAATTGCACAAATGATGCAAAAAATTATAAGAAAATGGGATATGACTAACCTCAATGGTAAACAACAACATCATGCATCATAGCCCTACATAAGCACATAGAAAGGCGTGTTAAATACGACATGGTTAACATCCACCAAAAATACCAAATGTTAACTGAACAAGAGTATCTCCGGTGATATTTTCATTGTGAGGAGTAGCACGGTAACAAAGGGGCATGTATTGGTAAAATTAAACTAGATGTGTTAACTTCAGAGTTCAGGCAACCTAAAGTAGTCATTAAAACTTGTACTAGTTAAATAGAAATTGGCACGGTTAAACATCACGAGCCAGTTCATACTTGGTAGATCCCGAGGGGTAGTTGCTAGGGTACTTCAACTCGGCTAGAGCCCGCACAAATTCGGTGGCTAGGTGTTCATGCTGGTCGTAGCGTGGATCAGTATAGATAACATATGTACCTACAAGAAACAAGTAAATGTTAGAAGCTAAACTGCAACTAAACAAATGATGTAAAATACTATAAGATATTGCGATGTGACTAACCTCAACGGTAAACAACATCGTCGTGCATTATGAAACTGTGTAAGTACATGGAAAGGCATGTCAATTACAAGAGGGTTAACATCCACCAAAAATATCTAATGGTAATTGAAGGACATCATCTCCATTGATATCTTCTTTGCGAAGAGTAGCATGGTATCGAATGGACATCGTAAAAATTGATATAATTGTTCACTATAGCAGGCTTAACAACAACCTAGCATAGGCATTGTAAGTTTGTAACTGGTATTGGTGAAATTGAACTGGACAGTTCATACTTGAAAAACATAGTGCGCATGACTTAAATGAACAATGGACATGTTGACTACAGAGTACAGATAACCAGGCACGCATAGCGTTCACCGTGTCATCGACCTCCATGACAAGCTCCTCGTCCTCCGTGTGATATGTGGTTGGGATTACATGGGGATGATCGGCGATAGGGGGTGGTGATGTGGAGGCATGAGGGTGGTTCGCAGGCTCCATCTGAGCTATCGGGCCGGGGCGATGATGGAGATCGGAAGTTACCTCACTAGATCGACGAGCGAGACTAGGGCAGAACGCATATTTGGTTGTGGTGGCGATGACTGTTTAGCTAGCAGTTAGAGGTGGGAGGGGCGGTATGGATAGGGGGGAAATGTGATGGGTGGGTATGGGGTGGGAGGAATAACTATTGAAATCGCGTGCCTATTGAAAATTTGGCTGCAAAACTCGAACCTTATGGGGGGGACTAGCAACGTAGACGAGGTGCATCAAATACCCGTGTGTGAGAAAAGAAAAAATTATTGATCCCATGTCGGAAAAAATTCAAGTCTTCCCTCTCTCGTGCCATCGGATGCTTTGCAAATGGTTTGTTGTAAGAAAACGTTTGCCGTTAAAGCTGTATTATAAGCACAAAAGGCCTAGAAAATACACAAAAATGACTAAATATGGTAAAAGAGCCTAAAAAGTCAGATTTTGGACAGGGTGCATTCTAGTGGGTGTGATGATCGTAGAAAATAAATCAAGTTGAAAGGACCAAGGAAATATGGGTTCCCCTTCAAAACATGGCGAATTTTGCTCTCCGAGCCATGAAACTCCATATGTGATGGTCCGGTATATGAAGAGCAAGTATCACGACATTATCTATACCTCCTCAAATATTTACCGCATCACATTGAGGTCATGCCTAGGCACCACACGAGGTAACATGTTTTTCAGGCATGTTTAACATTTTTCTAGAATTACAAAACAAATGAACGACACATCTCTGGTTGTCTCTTCCCACACATATCCTTGTAAATTGTATTAGTTTCCTGTAGAATACATGAAAAGTTATTTAATGACACAATTACAAATTTTGAAGTCCTTTATGAACACATTTTCATGTACAAAACATTAGAACCTGAATTATAAGATCAAAAGGCCTAGAAGTACAAAAAATGACTACATGCTATAAACGAGCCTAAAAAATGTCAAATTTTGGACAGGGTGCATTCTAGTGGGTGTGATGATCATAGAAAAAATAAATCAAGTTGAAAGAACCAAGGAAATATAGGTTCCCCTTCAAAACATGGCGATTTTCGCTCCCCGATTCATGAAACTGCATAGGTGATGGTCCGGTATATGAAGAGTGAGTATCATGACATTATATATACCTCCTCAAATATTTACCGCATCATAATGAGGTCATGCCTAGGCATCACATGAGGTAACGTGTTCTTCAGGCATGTTTTCTATTTTTCTAGAGTTACAAAACAAATAAACGACACGTCTCTAGTTGCCTCTTCCCACACATATCCTTTAAAATTGTACTCGATTCCTGTGAAATACATGAAAACTTATTCAATGACACAATTACGAATCTTCGGGTCCTTTTTGAACACCTTTTCACGTACAGAACGTTCGAACCTGAATTATAAGCATAAAAGGCCTAGAAAGTACACAAATAGGACTAAATATGACAAACAAGCCTGAAAATGTCAAATTTGGGATAGGGTGCATTCTAGTGGGTGTGACAATCATAGAAAATAAATCAAGTTGAAAGGACCAAGGAAATACGGGTTCCCCTTCAAAACATGGCGATTTTCGCTGCCCGAGCCATCAAACTCCATAGGTGATGGTATGGTATAGAAGAGTGCATATCACGACATTATCCATACCACCTCAAATATTTATTGCATCATATTGAGGTAATGTCTCGGCACCACATGAGGTAACATGTTCTTCAGGCATGTTTAACATTTTTCTAGAGTTACAAAACAAATAAACGTGACATCTCTAGTTGCCCCTTCCCACACATGTCCTTTAAAATTCTATTAGTTCACTATAAAATACATGATAAGTTATTCAAGGACACAATTCTGAATTTTTGAGTCCTTTTTGAACACCTTTTCACATACAGAATGTTTGAACCTTATTATAAGCACAAAAGGCCTAGAAAGTACACAAAAGGGACTAGATATGGTAAACGAGCCTGGCAAATGACAAATTTTGGACAGGGTGCATTCTAGTGGGGGGTGATGATCATAGGAAATAAGTCAAGTTGAAAGGACCAATTAAATATGGGTTTGCCTTCAAAACATGGCGATTTTTGCTCTCCGAGCCATGAAACTCCATAGGTGATGGTCTGGTTTATGAAGAGTATCTATCACGACATTATCCATACCTCCTCAAATATTTACCAAATCATATTGAGGTCATGCCTAGACACCACATGAGGTAACATGTTTCGAACACCTTTTCGTGTATAAAACATTTGAACTTGAATTATAAGCAGTAAATGCCTAGAGAAGTACACAAAAAGACTAAATATGGTAAACAAGCATGAAAGAATGTGAAATTTGGACATTGCATTCTGGTAGGTATGTTGATAGTAGAAAAAATAATAATGGAGAAACGTCCATGGAAATATGGGTTTTCCTTGAAACTTTGTGATTTGTTTGGGCAAACAGTTACTTTGTGAATGTCGTATGCATTCACCCCATTCTGTGGTGTGTTCTGATTGACCAGAACCCCAGCCACACGGATCGCGCATGCACACCGTAGGATGCACCATGATTGAATGACAATCCACACTTCTCTCGTCACACTCGTATACTGTAGTTGGGATTTTAGTTCATACATGCACTAAATTAAGGTACCAACAAAACTTTAATGGCAGTAACCACACACGGTTCATGTTTATAAACCATTTCCTACGCGTACCCACTACCACGATCCTCTCCCCCTACGTCCTCGTTTGCATTGTTGTATAGTTGCTTGTTCTCGACCTCGGCTCGACCAAATCTTCGATCTCGATGACGCCTATCACAGGCGGCTGCCGCCGATGAACGCCATCGTAGTGTCCACAGTGCAAGCACAATACAGCCATGAGCAATTCAATCAAGCATTTACATGCTCAAATTGGTATAGTGCATAGTTGGCGGAGTAATTTACAAGACATTAGCTTGCTATTTTACATCAATATAATACATATGAGATGCGCACGGATAAAGGTGCTACTGCCCCTAACGCCAACTCAGCATGCACATCTGCCATCATCCATCGATATTGTGTTGTTCCTTAGCTCAGGAGGACAAGAGGTCGCCAAGTCGATGACCTACACCGTGATCGACCGAGGAAGGGTTAGCCTTGACATTGGTGATCGTCTCTACTACCTCAGACGGGGCTCTCACCAGGAGTGCAGCGTACCCCGGTAGGTACATCGTCCCGATGGCCGCCGAGACCCTAACCATCGCCAATTCCGCAGCAACGGCCACAAGTCCTCCGTTGACATATGGAGCTGTGTCCTTCACCATCTGGGACATAAGCATGCACCTCATGCGGTAGCCACATACGCAGTTGTCCTTGTGGCGTCGCAGTTCCTGCTTTGCTGCCTGAAAGTTGTCTCTTTTCACTGTTGTCCGAGCCCGCAATATCGCCCGCTAGCAATCCCTAGCTTCTTTCAAGACGGCCCTGGCTAACTTCTTGGCTTGCTCATGTCGTGATTCTTGCCTCCTCTAGCTGTCGTGGGAGAGGTAGCGGCATGACCGTCGATCCTCAAGCCAATTATCGCGCCAACAGCCTCGATTCCGCCATCGCCCAACTCCATCCCGTCATCTTCCATTAGGGGTTTGATGGTGTGTGTGGCAACTAGCCAGAGAATCATTGAGTCGCCGCTGGCAGACATCATTGTGGTTATTTATAGCTAGCTGCTGCCAAGGGGGTTGGGGATTTTATAATTTACCGTTGTGTGTGGTGCTTGCTCTTGCGCTGGAAGCATTTTCACAGCTTTTGACTTCTTTTCGGTGCACACATAATCGCACACGAAACACATATAGCAATTGTGTGCAATCGTGTATAGGGTCTTAAATAAATATCACCACTCTTATCTCTCCACAGTCTCTTTGCCCTCCCGCACCCCCCAAATATGGCCTTCTTCTCCCCACTGTCCTCGCCTCCACAAAATCCTCAATATTAGACATGTCATCCGCGCGGAGGACCCCGCTGCATAGGAGCACGTTGATACGTCTCCAACATATCTGTAATTTATGAAGTATTAATGCCATGTTTACAAAAAAAATATGGCTTTTGTATGATTTGATTAGATCCAACCCAGGCTGAAGTTGTTTTCAGCAGAACTACCGTGGTGTCATTTTTTGTGTAGAAATAAAAGTTCTCGGAATTGGCTGAAAATTTACAGTGGTTTTTGTTGGAAATACGCCCTAGAGGCAATAAATAAAGTGTTTATTATTATATTTCCTTGTTCATGATAATCATTTATTATCCATGCTATAATTGTATTAATTGGAAACACATTACATGTGTGGGTAAATGGACAACACTATGTCCCTAGTATGCCTCTAGTGACCTAGCTCGTTGATCAACGATGGTCAAGGTTTACTAGCCATTGACATGTGATGTCATTTGATAACGGGATCACATCATTAGGAGAATGATGTGATGAACAAGACCCAAACTACAAACGTAGCATATGATCGTGTCAGTTTATTGCTACTGCTTTCTGCATGTCAAGTATATGTTCCTATGACCATGAGATCATGCAACTCACGGATACCGGAGGAGTGCCTTGTGTGTATCAAATGTCACAACGTAACTGGGTGACTATAAAGGTGCTCTACAGGTATCTCCAAGGGTGTGTGTTGAGTTGGCACGGATCAAGACTGGGATTTGTTACTCCGTGTGACGGAGAGGTATCTCAGGGCCCACTCGGTAATACAACATCACAATAAGCCTTGCAAGCAATGTGACTAAGTGTAAGTCACGGGATCTTGTATTACGGAACGAGTAAAGAGACTTGCCGGTAACGAGGTTGAACTAGGTATGGAGATACCGACGATCGAATCTCGGGCAAGTAACATACCGAAGAACAAAGGGAACATCATACAGGATTAACTGAATCCTTGACATAGAGGTTCGACCGATAAAGATCTTCATAGAATATGTAGGAACCAATATGGGCATCCAGGTACCGCTATTGGTTATTGACCGTAGAGGTGTCTCGGTCATGTCTACATAGTTCTTGAACCCGCAGGGTCTGCACACTTAAGGTTTGGTGACGTTTCGATAGTATAGAGTTATGTATGGTCGTGACCGAAGGTTTTTCGGAGTCCCATATGAGATCCCGAACATCACGAGTATCTCCGGAATGGTCCGGAGGTAAATATTCATATATAGGAAGTCCTGTTTTGGTCGACGGAAAAGTTTCGGGCTCATCGGTAGTGTACCGGGAGTGCCGATAGTGTATCGGGAGACCTCTAGGAGGGGTATTTCGACCCAAGAGGTTTCATGGGCTGTGGGATAGTGAATAGCAGCCCTTAGTGGGATGGTGGAAACCCCCACCCAATGCCCATGCGGCTAGAGAAGAAAATCCAAAGAGAAAAGGTGGAAAAAAGCAAAAATTGGGTGAATCCTAGTCCTACTAGGATTGGAGGTGGATTCCACCTCCACAACCTGGTTCGGCCGACTCCTTGTGGCTTGGCCCTTGGGCCAAGCCTCCTCCTCTCTTCCTCCTATATATACTGGTGGTTTTAGGGGTTTTGCACCGAATTTTTAGCCACGTGCTGCTCGTTCCTCCAGTGCATAGTTTCTCCTCTAGATCGGATTTCTGCAGTGCTTAGGCGAAGCCCTGCCGGAATAGCTCCACCACCATAGCCAGAGCATCGTCACGCTACCAGAGAACTCTTCTTCCTCTCTGATCCCTCTTGCTGGATCAAGATGGCGGAGAGCGTCATCAAGCTGTACGTGTGCTGAACATAGAGGTGTCGTCCATTCGGCGCTAGATCAGAAGGATCGTGATCAAGTTCGCGGGATGGATCGTGATCAAGTTCGCGGGACGGATCGTGATTGGATCACGGGACAGATCGTGATTGGATCGTGGGACACTCGGCGATTTGGATCGCGAAGACGTTCGACTACACCAACCGCGTTTCTTAACGCTTCTCGCTTAGCGATCTACAAGGGTATGTAGATCCACTCTCCCTCTCATAGATGCTCATCACCATGGATAGGTCTTTCATGAACGTAGGAAATTTTTTGTTTCCCATGCGACATTCCCCAATAGTTTTTTATGGACCAAAAGAGACCCCCGAAGCACAAGAGTTGGGCCAGGAAGTGGACGAGGAGGCCACACGCCCTCTAGGCGCACCCTACCCGCACGGAGGATGCTCCAGGCTTGTGGGCCCCTCGGGCACCCCCTTGACGTGAGACTGACACCAAAAATTCTTATAAATACCCAAACCTCCGATAAGAACCCTAGATTCGAAGTTCCGCCGCTGCAAGCCTCCATAGCCACGAAAAATTAATATAGGCCCTCTCCGGCACCCTATTGAAGGGGGCCATCATCACCGGAGGCCATGGAGGAGGAAGCCGGAGGGGTCCATCCTCACCATGGAGGCCAAGGACTAGAGGGAGAACCTCTCCCCATCTAGGGGGAAGCCATGAAGCAACAGAAGTTTGGCTAGTATTCGGGTCATTAGAGACTGTTCTATTTTTGACAGATTCTGCCCTTAATGCATAGTTTGCTTGTTTTATAGTTTCTACAACTTATATTGCTTAATATAAATTGTGGAAGTTATATAGTACATTAGGAATTATGTGTAAACAATTATGAATCTTTTGTTTGACTGTACCCAAGTGAATGATTTGTTTTGTCATACTAACCTATCTCACAAAGTTTCGTTCAGTTTTGTGTGATTGAAGTTTTCAAGTTTTGGGTGATATATCGATATGAGGAGAATAAGGAGTGTAAACACCCTAAGCTTGGGGATGCCCAAGGCACCCCAATATAAAATTCAAGATACAAGCAACTAATCTTGGGGATGCCCCGGAAGGCATCCCCTCTTTCGTCTTCAAAACTATCGATATACCTTACTCAAAGCTATATTTTTATTCGTCACATGATATGTGTTTTGCTTGGAGCGTATTTTAATTTTAATAGTTGTTTAAAAAAATCATTGGGTCTGAAATCTTGAATGAGAGAGAGTCCTCACATGTCCATTTAACTACTTGACTACGCATTGATCTTCACTTATATCTTTTTGGAGTAGTTTTGTCATTTACACTCGTGCTTCACTTACATCCTATGAGTAAATGATTGAATGAATTGAATATCATAAATATGAAATTATAGATGTTTTATATGCTTATCCCATGGGGAGTAATGACTTCACATATCAGAAGTATAGGTGGTAAAATTTATTGAAAGTTAGCAAACACCACATTGGTCACTTGAACAATTCATGAAAGAATATTGAAGGAAGAGAGATTTCACATATAAATATACTATCTTGGACATCTTCTATGATTGTGAGCCCCATTAATTATTTTAAAACTTGAGCAAATTAGTTGAAGTTGGACAAGGAAGACAACGTAATGAGTTATGTTTGGGTATATTTGTATAGAAGTTATATTGTTATGGATCCTCCAACGTGTGGTGCTTGCTAGGATCTTTTGCTAGCCATTTTTTTTTACTAAGTAGAGATACTACTTGTGCATGCAAAACACTTAAACCCAGTTTCTTGCCATGAGTGTCCACCATATCTACCTACGGATTGAATAAGATCCTTCAAGTAAGTTGTCATCGATGCAAAAAGCAATAAAAATTGCTCCTAAATATGTATGATCTTTTATTGTAAGGGAAAATAAGTGTTGTACGAACTTGTGATGGTAACGAAATAAAAGCAACGAACTGCATAATAAAGGTTGCTATCACAAAGGGCAATACAACGTGACGTTCCTTTACATTAAGGGTTTGCACATCAAAAATTAAAAAGCACATGACAACCTCTACTTCCCTCTATGAAGGGTCTATCTTTTACTTTCATGTATTTACTTTTATGCAAGAGTCAATAGTATTCCTTCTTAGTTCAACCTCAATCATTCTTTAGCTGGCAAGCATCATGTGGTGGGGAAAGATCCAAGCATATATGGACATTCAAATATATTTGATCATGAATTATTATTGTTAACAATTATCTACATGATAAATAAGTTGGGAGGCAAAACATTAAGCCCCTATCTTTGTCTGTGTTCAACGGATGCTATTTGTTCTAAAAATATGCTTTGAGTGTTAGCAATCATGGAAGACTATATGATAGTTGAGTATGTGGAATTTGATAAATCAAAGATCTTACATAGACCCTTCCTGAAAATAAGATGAATTGCAATTGTTTGGTGACTGAAAGCATAGTTTGTTACTTTTCAAGAAACTTTATGGACTATACTTTAGCATGTGAATAGCTTGTTACTTGATCATGAGAAGTTTTATGAGATGAGATACTGTTTATGATATATAATGATGCTAGAAAAAATGTTTGGAACTATCATTGATCAAATTTATGCATTATGTTAGCATTCACACTTCATAAATTATTTATTTTATCATTTACCTACTCGAGGACGAGCAGGAATTAAGCTTGGGGATGCTGATATGTTCCAACGTATTTATAATTTATGAAGTATTCATGCCATGTTTACAACAATTTTATATGGTTTTGGTATGATTTGATTAGAACTAACCCGAACTGGCGTTGTTTTCAGCGGAACTACCATGGTGTCGTTTTTTGTGCAGAAATAAAAGTTCTCGGAACGGGATGAAAATTTGCAGTGGTTTTTTTACGGACCAAAAGAGACCCCCAAAGCACAAGAGTTGGGCCAGGAAGTGGACGAGGAGGCCACAAGCCCTCTAGGCGCACCCTACCCCCCACGGAGGGTGCTCCGAGCTTGTGGGCCCCTCGGGCACCCCCTTGACATGAGACTGACGCCAACAATTCTTATAAATACCCAAACATCTGAAAAGAACCCTAGATCGGAAGTTTCGCCACCGCAAGCCTCTATAGCCCCAAAAAATCAATCTAGGCCCTCTCCGGCACCTTGCCCGAGGGGGCCATCATAATCGGAGGCCATGGAGGAGGAAGCCGGAGGGGGCCATCATCACCATGGAGGCCAAGGACTAGAGGGAGAACCTCTCCCCATCTAGGGGAAGGCCATGGAGGAGGAAGCACATCCCTCTCTCTCTCTCTCTCGGTGGCGCTAGAGTACCGTCGGGGGAACCATTTCCACGGTGATCGTCTTCACCAACATCACCATCTTCATCACCTTCCTCGTCTCTTTTAAGCGATCCACTCTCCCACACCCTGTCGTAATCCCTACTTGAACATGGTGCTTTATGCCACATATTATGATCCAATGATGTGTTGCCATCTTATGATGTTTTGAGTATATTTGTTTTATCTTTTGGGTTAATTAATTATCTAGATTGGTTTGACTTGTATGTTTTATTTAGGTGTTGTCCTACGGTGCCTTTCGTGCCGCGCACACGTGAAGGATTCCCACTGAAGGGTGTTGCAATACGTTCATAATTTGCCTATAGTGGGTTGCTAGAGTGACAGAAGCTTAAACCCGAGTAAGGGGGTTGTTGTGTATGGGATAAAGGGGACTTGATACTTTAATGCTATGGTCAGGTTTTACCTTAATTATCTTTAGTAGTTGTGGATGCTTGCTAGGGTTCCAATCATAAAGTGCATATGTTCCACCTAGAGAAAGTATGTCAGCTTATGCTTCTCCCTCATCTAAAATTGTGATAATGATTATCGATCTTGTTAACAATTGCCTAGGATAATTCCACACACCAATCCATCATTATTCCACACTCACTATTTATAATATATATTAATATATTCTAACTTTATGTTAACAATGCCTATTTTTATATTTTAATTCTCCAATATCATGCAAGGTTATCCTCTTCATACCCACAATGTAGTTTTATTTCTCGTTTCTAGATGGAAGCAAACGTTCGGTGTACGTAGGGTCGTATCAGTGGCAGATAGTTCTTGAGAGAATATTTATATTACCTTTATCTCCTTGTGGATTTGACGCTCCATACTTATCACTTCCACCTTTGGAAATTGCTATGATGATTTATTGCACTTGGGGATTATCACGCGTGATAACCGACAAGTATAGGGGATCGCAACAGTTTTCGAGGGTAGAGTATTGAACCCAAATTTATAGATTCGGCACAAGGGGAGCCAAAGAATATTTGAGAGTATTAGCAGTTGTGTTGTCAATTCAACCACACCTCGATATAAATATTTGGAGCTAAGTGATCAGTAGCACAGTAATATGATAGTTTGATAGCAGTGGTAACAGTAACAGTAGTGATAACAGTAGCAGCAATAGTTTTGTAGCAAGTGCAACAGTAACAACAGTAATAGTAACTTAGCAAGAACAATAAGTAGAAAACTCGTAGGCACTGGATCGGTGTATTCGTTGGATGATATTCATCATATAACAGTCATAACCTAGGGAGACATAGAACTAGCTCCAGTTCGTCAGTGTAATGTAGGCATGTATTTCGTATCTAGTCATACGTGCTTATGGAAAAGAACTTGCATGACATCTTTCATCCTACCCTCCCGTGACAGCGGGGTCCATAAGGAAACTAAGGGATATTAAGGCCTGCTTTTAATAGAGAATCGGGACAAAGCATTAACACTTGGTGAATACATGAACTCCTCAAATTATGGTCATCACCATGAAGTGTCCCAAATATTGTCACTACGGGGTTGACGGATCATAACACGTAATAGGTGCATGTGACTAGGCAAGATCGAATCAACAACATAGACATAATGATGATAACATAAATAGTTTGGATCTGAAATCATGGCACTCGGGCCCTAGTGACAAGCATTAAGCATGACAAAGTCATAGCAACATCAATCTTAGAACATAGTGGATACTAGGGATCAAGCCCTAACAAACTAAGTCGATTACATGATGAATCTCATCCAAGTCCTCACCGACCAGCAAGCCTCCGAAGGAATTACTCACTCGTGGTGGGGAGCATCATGGAATTGGCGATCTAGAAGGGTTGATGATGACGAAGACCAAAGATTCCCCTCTCTAGAGCCCCAAACGGGCTCCAGATCTGGCCTCCCGATGAAGAACAGGAGGTGGAGGCGGCTTCGTATCTTGAAACGCGATAATTCTTTTTTTTCTAATTTTTTCTGGAGATTTGTGAATTTATAGTGTTGGAATTAGGGTCGGGGGGGCCACGAGGTGTCCACCCTCCACGAGGCCGCGCCAGGGGGTCTGGCGCACCCTGGGCCCCCTCTCGGGTGGCTTCTGGCTCCATAATTCCTCATATATTCCGAAATAAATGTCCAAAAAGTTTCATTCCGTTCTGAGAACTTTTATTTCTGCATAAAAACAACATCATGGTAGTTCTGCTGAAAACAACGTTAGTCCGGGTTAGTTTCATTCGGATCATGCAAATTAGAGTCCAAAACAAGTGCAAAAGTGTTTGGAAAAGTAGATATGTTGGAGACGTATCAGCACGTGGTTGTGGCAGATCTTATGCACGGAGGAGCACGCGGCGGCGGTACGCGCTGCTGAGGGTCCGGAGGCCTTGGCGGCAAGAACGGAAAAGTTGAAGGTTACATCAGATCGGTTGCGGGAAAGTGCGGTTCTGTACGTGGAACGCACAGCTGTGGCCTTCGAAAGGGCATCATGCACCGACCAGTTCATCATTGCCTTGGCGGGTCGCGTGGATTTGGTCTCGGTAAGGGCAGTTACCTCATTAGAGTCTGCTACAGTTCTAGCACAGCATGCAACTCTTGGCTTCTTGTTTACAACCGCTTTGAATATATCCATCGTAAGAGGGTCGTACGCATGCATTTGACCGTGGACGGGATTTTCCATGAGACCGGAGCTACTGTGATGGAGCGTGAGCAGAGGAAACGCCGGGCCTACGAAGCATTCAAGAACATGGTCATCGCCAACCCGAAAGTGGATCCTACTTCCATAGAGAGGGTGTTGCACGAGTGCAAAGGATATTTCAACACTAGAGAACCAACAGGCCTACCCCGCAACAACGCTAACGAGTAGTTGTTTCCATTTTGCTGTTTTCTGAACCTTGCTGCTATGTGATGTCTCTATTATGTTGTTTAGTCCATTATGTAGGAGTGCGAACAATAATTTGTGCTATCACTTTCTGAATCAGGTGCTTATTACCAAGAATCGTCTGTGTTATTATCTGTTTGTGATATTTTTTGTCTTTTCAAACAATTCAGATTACTGACTTGTTTACTGAGCATCACACACACCTTGTTACGCCCAATTGTTTGTGTTATTTTGGCTCACACATTTCATCCAAGCGCACGGTATGTCGTTTGTCGCACACATCTTGATCTGTGCAACCGTTTGTGTAGGCAGGATAGATGTTCTGCAGACAGAGCAAACCATAGTACACACGGACAAAACTACGAAACTTGTTGGTGATGATTTCATCAATCACTGACAAATTGTATACCAACAACCATTTTCCACAACACACGCGGGTTATTAACACCAATCGTTTGTGTTATTTCCTGTGTTCGCACAAGATTCTGATTACTAGCATGTTTGCCTTCTATCGCACATATCTTGTTATGCTGAATCATTTGTGTTCTCCTATATCATCGCACACAATTTATGTAGTGAACGGTGTTCCCTATATCGCACACATCTTGTTATATCGAATTGTTTGTGTTCTTCTATATTATCACACACAGTTTGTGGTAATGAACTGTGTGCCCACTATCGCACACATCTAGACCGTGTAACCATTTTTGTTATCTTGGCTAATCACAAATGGTTCATAAGAACAAATTGTTTGTCGCAGATCGCACACACAACTATTTTATGAATTGTATTTGATGGGTCGGGCATCGCACACAGTTTGCATTATTGGCGACAAGCTTGAACTATACCGTTTGCGATTCGTGCATCCCACATAGTTTCGTCGAAGGGTCTCTGATATATGTGTCGTATTTGGACCATCCTGCAGTAGTGTTGTTGGGATTATTTGAGTCAAATCTGAATACTGTGATTCTTATTTGCACGGTCATCATAGCTTCGTAATGCTCTCCGATCTATTGAGATAGTTTGGCCAACCAGATTGATATTTCTTCGGTGCGAGTGGTGCGTTGTACTAGGTTCAACCTGACGAGTTTCTATATCCTAGTGACATAAGGGGACAAGTTGCGCCTTTGTGTTGCTACTACTAAGGATAAAACGATGGGGTTTATTCATATTGATTGAGTTTACTTTGTCTACATCATGTCAATGTTCTCCAAGCATTACTCTGTTTTACTTAATACTCTACATGCATCCTGGATAGCGGTTGATGGGTGGAGTAATAGTAATATTGCAGGCAGGATTCAGCCTATTTGCTTATGGACGTGATGCCTATATACACATGATCATTGCCATGAAAATCGCATAACTATTCGCTTTTCTATCATTGCACAACAATAATTTGTTTACCCGTCGTATGCTTTGCTTATGAGAGATGCCACTAGAGAACTCTACGGCCCCCGGGTCTACTCACTTATATATTCATAAACGTTGTCATTACCTTGTTGTTATTTTATTTTATTTTATTTTATTTTCCACTTTACAATTATCTATACAACTCACTTGCTTGCAAACAACGTGATCAAGGGGATTGACAACCCTCTTGTCGGCGTTGGGTGCAAGTTGGTTGTTCTTTTGTGTGTAGCCGCTGATGATGGTTGACGATTGGTATTCCTATTGGTTCGATAAACCTTGGGTTCATAACTGAGGGAAATACTTACCCACTTTGTGCTACGATAACATGTTCCTCTTCATGGAAAACCCAACGCAGATCACGAGTATCATTGTTCTTCTAGCATCATACTCGCAATGTTGTTTTAGGATCATTGTTACACTTAAAGATATCCTAAGATCCGGAAAACTTGATCACCAACAACACCTGACCTAGTCTTAGAGGCGACTAGGAATCTTATTTTGCTGTTTATCATTCCACACATGCATATGAGTTTTTCACTCAATCGCATATTCTAGGATCATAACAGTTATACTGTTGAATATAAACTCTTAATTATGAATATGGAAATATAATAATACTATATTATTTCCTCTATGGCATATTTCCAACAGTCTCCCACTTACACTAAAGTAAATTATCTAGTTAGCACATTTTACTTTTACACCAATGGCAATCTGGTGGTAGTTCATGCTTTGCTTGTGGTATAGACTTCGTCCTATCGAATCTGACAACTTCATATATGTGTGTGTAATTTGTATTTCAATGCATCTATCATTCTTTTACCAAAAATCATAATTTTCTGAAACTGGCTTTGTATATACTGAATCACTGGCAGAACCATTGATTCCTTATACTTAGCTATTGAACCATTATTTAAGTTCCATTGGCACAATCACCTGGAAATCATACCAATTTCATAAAACTATTGATTCATTATCCTTAGTTGTTACTTCTAAAGTGACAATATGCTCAGCCTTCTGTTATAGAATTCACCAAAGTAACTCTCTTGGACCAATTCCAACTTACCGTGCCACCATAATTCATTTAATTCAAATTGAAATCGCTTGGAGACATTTTTATTGTTTTCCTATTATCAACAATTTGACCATGGTGGTAATTTTACTCACAGGTTACTTGGAGTACTAGACATATTTGGTTATTTACATACCATGGAATATAATTAACACAAGTGTGGTTAAAATAATGTATTTCATCATCGGTATTTTAGGATATCGATCCTTGATTAAAAACTCCTTCCATGTGACTTCGAAAAGAAACTCTTCTTGGCTTATTTTTCATACTAAACCTCTTTAGTATCTTTTTAATATGTATTTTGGCTAAGTCCGATTAGACATGATATTTTTTCTATAGATTATTATGTCTAATACCAAGGCTATATTGCGTAAGTACATTACTGAAAAACTAGTTTCAATAAAGTCTTAATTCATGTTAATAAATTTATATAACATCCAATCATCAATGCACCATGCACACACAATGTTTAGAAATCAAGTTATTTGACCACTTCATCAGAACAAAGATTCCAACTCATTGTGCTTGCTTCAGTCCATTGTAAGATCTCTTGAAGTATGCACATTTACTAGCATCCTCTAGATTGACAAAATTACTTTGCATTGTATCATATATACAATCCCGGTTCCATTTCCATATCAGGGGAATCCTTTTGACATCCATCTATTATATCTCATAATTGAAATATGTAGCAATTGCTAGTTTAAGCTAAACTGACTTTTAAGTATTGCTATGATTAGACAATCTGATTACAGTCCCTTGATCTTGTCATAAACTATTTGCAACATGTCAAGCTTTATAAAACCTTTTTATCTTTGTTGGTTTATAGATCCATTACAATACATTAGACTCTAAGTCTTCCAAGGGGTTCATCACATTCTAAACTTGATTCAGGTGTATGGATACTATCTCAGATTATTTTGGCATATAGCCATTTCCTGAGTTAGGGCGCATCATGATTCTCTGTATATCATAGGTTCATTGTTTGTTTCAAAAATATGTCATCTGCATGAAGGTTTGAACAAATTTTCCTCAATATATATAGTTGTGTCGCAAGTTTGATGAAGTCTCTATATCTCATGTAGAGGCTTTTATATCAATCGTTGTAGGAAACTAGAACCACTTCTAGTGTTTCTTTTATTTAATTTGATTACGAAGATTTTGTAATCTCATCGAGTTGCACTTTCCTCCCACTCACTCTTTTGAAGAAAACATTTTCTTCAAAATTTCCACACTCGGTGACAAAATGCTTTGCCTCGGCGTAGTGATAGAGAAATACCCAACCATTTGGTATAACCAACAAAGTAGCACTTATCGTTTCATATCTTAAATGGTGTCATTTCAATAGTTTTGATGGTGCTCTTTTAAGTGTAAAAGCCACAATTATCTAAAGCATCACATTAGAAGTATATTGGCAAACTTTATTAGTGTCATCTTTGATCTCACTATGTCATACATATCTTGATTACATATACTCAAAACACTCTACTCTTCGTAGTGTTCTGGGAGGTGCAAGCTATAAAATTATTTTCATAGCTCATCCGACATTCGCTAAACTTGTAACTCAAATTTTCTTTCTGAAATCCAATTATAGAAATATAAATCTCTTGTTACAACAATTACTATTTCATTCTAAAAACCTTTTGAAACATTTCAACGGATCTAGTTTTATGTCTCAATAAATAAATATAAATATCTACTTGAGTCATCCTTGAAGATAGATAAATCCACTATTTTGTTGCTCGTTCTTTATGGCCCGTGAATGGTATTTTAGTTTACTTCACTATTTGGAAGAACATTGCAAGTGTCAGATGATTCATTATCAGATGCATACAAAATCCATCACTATGGAATTTCTCCTTCCCGGTATTACCCGATACTCTCTGAAACCCTTCCGATGACCCCGAAACGATTCTGAATCCTCTCAAAACTATTTGAATATTAATGAAATAATTTCACAAATATGTTCTCATCACTCCCTTCCTACTATCACTCAGTAGATTGTGATTACATTAAGTTTGTGACCCCGTAGGTTTGGTAACTCATATACATGAACGAAACCCCTTTGTTCAATGCACGATATCGGAACCATGGATGCCCATATTGATCCCTATGAGCATGTAACATCCCAAACTTTGGAATGTTATAATAATTATTAGAATGATTGTTTGTTTGTTTGAGTGATTGAAAGTGAGTGAAATTTGAAACTTTTTGAAAGTTTATTGAGAGGGAATGAAATGACTTTCCCAAAACTTTCAATCTGCATTTTGATCACCAGGAATTCAAATTCATTTCATCACAAAACCCTAGAGTGAAGATGAAATGACTTCTTCCATTTAAAGAAATGAAAAGGGATTTGAAAATGATTTGAATTTCCATTTTGAAAATATTTCAAATTCAGAAAACTTTATGCAACTCAATGATTTTTATGACAGAAGATAATATGACTTCTTCAAATTATATGAAATATGAGTTGGAAGTTTAAAATAAATCTTTGAATAGTGAATGTGAAAATCTCTGGATTTTCTTTTGGAATCATTTCATATTTGGTTCCTATTCCAATTTTCAAAGTATTCAAACCCCTGACAAACATTTGAGAGGAGTAACATGACACTCCACACCAGGGACTTCTTGGTGATTTATTTGAATAATAAAAAACCAGGGGTTATTCTGAAAAAATAATATTTGCAAAGGGATTTAAAAGCAAAAGGGCAATTTCTGAAAATAATATTTTTTACAAAGTACTCAAATGCCAGGATAAAAATGTCCATTCAATGGCATTTATTATTCTGTTAATTTTGATATAAAATTTGACTATATTTGGAATTTATTCGAATGCATTGAACAAGTTTTATGGCTCTGGTAAAATCATAAATAGCAAAACGGTAACGGTTTATATTAAAACGGCCAGCCCAACGACTTAAATGCCGAGACCGTTACGAGCCGGTCGCCCGTCGATCACGCCCCCCCCCCTCTCTCCCTATGACATGTGGGGCCCGCTGTTCGAATCAAAGCCGCCGCGGTCATCTCTTTCCTCCCCCTCACCCGAAGACCATGCCGGCAACCCCCGCCGTGACCACCTCCTCCGTTACTCCCCGAGCGCCCCACGGCCTCCTATAAATACCCACCACTCCCCTCCCTCCATTCTCGTTGTTTCCCCCTCTCCCCGAGCCTTCCCCTCGCCGAAATCACTCGCGGGACTTCACCACGGCCGCCACGCCATTTCTGCTCCACAGCTCCACTCCGACCTCCCCGAGCGCCACCGAACCCTCCTTCGACCTCACCGCACCCGTGCGCACCACCCCACCCCTCTGCTTCGCCAGAGAACCCCTGTAATGCCCTAACCTACGACCTCGCCGGAGCCCCACCTCCACCGAGCCGCCCCGGAGCTCGTGCCGCTCGCTCCTGTCGCCTTCGAGCCTCGCCGACGCCACCATCGTCATCGCCACGCTCGCTGCCGTCGACCGGACCCTTTCCCCGACACCAAAGACCAGCGGAGACGCATCCCCGGCGACCTCGACGCCTCTGCCATCGCCGGAACCCTCGCCGGAACCAGCAACCACCACAGTGAGCACCCTCCCCGTCCGATCCCTAATCAACGGCGTAGATTAGATCCCCGTACCCCTTCGGTTCTCTTAGAAAGAACCGGCCGGTTTTCTTTTAAAATAAATTGACCGAACCGTTTTCTGTTATGTCTCGGTCGTCCGCCCGAAACTCCCTAGCACACGCACACTTAGACCAATCAGGAGATGCCACGTAGTCCACCTATCCGTTCGAAACAAAACTTTTTCTTTTGTTTTAATTTCTGTTACCAGAATAGTTTCAAATTTGTTTTGCTTATATCTTTTATGTTTTTAACTATTTTAAATTGACTCTTTTTGCATTAGATCAAAAAATTTATCTAGTTTCTGTACATATCAAATTTGACCATGTTTGAACAGATAAATTTGAATTTGAACAGATTTGATTTAAATTTTGTTTTCTGAATATCATGAGTTCTAAAATGAATTTTTGAATGATTCTTTTTCCTACTTGTCACTAGTGACCACAGCTATCATTTGGTAGAGTTTGAGAATTTTATAATAGTTTTTTCAAAGCAAACAGAATTTGTTTAGTTTCATATTAGTTTATTTACCTTGTTTTATGTTTGAAAATCTGAATATGATTTATATTAAGTTTCAGATTTCATTTAGTTTTGTTGTTCCAAACCTTAGTAATTTACTTGCTGTTAACAAAAGTTAATTTGTTTAGTTTATAAATTTTGTTGTAGGGATCTATACCCTCTTTCAAATAGGTATAGTTGTTTTAAAAGCAAATTTGTTAGTAACAATTCTTTTAACTAAAGTTTTATATAATTAGATTCTGTTTTCAAATAAAATTTGTAGTAATTCCTTTCTGTTAAGTAATGTTTTGTTAATAAAATAATTTAGTTTTGCTCTACTATGATAGGAAAACTATATCCTTAATCATTAGGTAATGTCTTATAAAACAATTTAGTTTTTCATAGAAATTATTTTCACAAAGTTTTAGATGACTTAATTCTGTTTTATAATAAAGATTTTATTTAATTACTTTCTGTTAACTAAGTTGTTTCATAATTTGTTTTCTCTTAGTTTATGGTTGTGCTTGTAGTTAAGTTCATTAGGCAAACACTTATATTGTTTAGAAGGTTGTTTTTATAGTTCTAGTTGTCTTTCAAATGTGATTCATTTTTTTTCTAGAAAAATATTTACAAAAATATTTTATTATATTTTACTTTGTTTTGGGTTTTGTGTTATTTTTGAAATTGTTGGAGTTTTGTGTTTCAACTTTGTCTTAAGTATTTCTTCCATCAACCTTGTTGCTTTTGTTCTTGTGTTACCTTGTGATTGTTAGAATTGATTGCTAGTATGATTGCTTATGTATGCAATGTTTGTTATAGATTTCATCGGAGAGTGACGTATAGTCTATCAAGTTATTTCTGAGAGCGATCTTTATCTTCATCAACAGTACAGGCAAGTTCACTTTGACCATCTTTTCATACCTATGTTTTATGGCATGTAGTGACATCATTCAACATATCCCTCCCGTAGTGTTATTGAAATTCTTGTAGTTGAGTAGAATGCATGAGGTAGGAACCCACCACTAGTTACTAAAGCCTCGGGAACGTTAGTTACTTTTATGCTATGCTAAAGTAGACGGGGTTTGGTATGAGCGTTCGTGAGTGGTGTGAAGAAGGACTCTATGTCAAGACGACAACTTCATGAAGACATTTTCAAGTCCTACATCTTCAAGACCTCAAGACTTCAAGACTCGAGAAGACAAGTTTTCAATACACACTACTGGGTGAAGGATGGTTGATTGGGCATCCCTGGAGAAACCAGTGGATGGCCAGGATGCATGGAGAAGCGCCATGACATCTTGCGGAAAGCTTCACCCAGACTCAAAGAGAAGGATGAATACTTCATGCCCGGAAGCTTACCTGTGTAGCCACAAGTCATTATGGGCTCTGGCTTGGTTGATCTTTGTTGTGACTCTGCTGGGCAGTGCTACGAGATGTAGTCGATGTTAGGATTGGGATGGGCACTGTCGGACAGTCAGGGAAGCACTCTGAAAGACCATGTTTCTTTCATCCTGTTCTCAAACACCAGGTAGTGCGAGGACTTACCAGGAGGGAAAGAATCTTGTGGGTAAAGTACACAACACTCTCTAGAGTTAAACCTAATCAATTAGCCGTGTCCCCGGTTACGGACAATTTGAGCTTCTAGACTTGGATCTATCTCTGAACTCTCAACACTGGACTGATAACTAATTGTGGGCAACTTATGATACTTATGGGCATTTAGACATTGGTTGGCGGAACCATGTCATGATAGGTAACTCTATAGTGAAATTCCTGATAGTCTTTTTGTTGTAGGAAAATAAAATCAGCTTTTACGCAAAAACTCAGACACAGAGCCACAAAGCCTTTGCATATAGAATAGTCTTTATTCTTCTGTTCTTCTATGGTGATCTTGCCAGCATATTCAAAATGCTGACCTACACGGCTACAACGTCTTATGTTGCAGATACTCTTCTACGACGGGTAAAAGTACGATTCAGGGTTACGGTCCGCACTCAACTTGCCGTTGGTGTTATTGGGACTCCACTCCCGTTGATTGTATCCACTGCTATTTTAAGGTATATATCAGTTTTACGCTATTTACATGTGATTGCACTTTGATATATACATTGATGTACTGTGTGTGCCAGCATACTGATCCAGGGATGGCACAGAAAACACAGAGGCTTGACTCGTTTTGAGTCGGGTCGCTACAGAAATGGTATCAGAGCACATGTTGACTGTAGGACGTGACCCTAGAAACTGGAAAGCCCTTAGGAAATGATTTCTCGAAAAACTTTGTTTTCAAAAGATCTTCTACTTCTCATCCTTTCTGAGTTTTATCAAATAGTTAGACAATACTTTTTCCCTTGACCCCACTAAGGATCAACTGAAGCCACTCCAAGAAGGACAAGATATCGGACAACTGGTGACCAACTCCGACAAAGATGTATTCCATTATGGAAGAGCTACAAAAAGGATTGAAGATTATACAGACCTGAAGAAATTGAAGACCATGAAGAATTTCCAAGATATTATGCCCCTAGAAGACCAAACCCCTGTTGTATACTTACGTTAGATACGATGATTTGTGAGCTGTCATTTGTGTGTAATTTTTGACAGCCACAACAAAAAAATCTATTTTCAAAACCATTGTTTGTATTGTGTGTATCCTCTCCTTCTCTCTCTCTCATATCTCATCCCAAAACCTTGAACCCAATAGATGGCATATGAAGCTGGACTCATGTATTCTGGATCGATGACTCGGTTGAAGACAGAAGTATGGATTCACAACATGGAGAATCACTTCAGGAGCAACTCGATAGCACAGAAGTATAAGGTTCAATATGCTCTCCAGCACTTTACCCAAAGTGCCGCAACTTGGTGGAAAATGCATCATGCCATACAAGGATTTAATGGAGCAAAGAATTGGGAAGAACTCAAGAAGACTCTGTTAAGATCCCGTCTCATTCAGAAGCATTGTGTTATCCCGATGAAGAAGACCCGAGCATGTAAAATCTGTGGAGAAATAGGACACACCCAGGAAGAACACAAGAAAGGATGCCCTCATTGTGAAGAAAATCACCCTACTGAGGAATGCCCAACTGGGCAGGTGACATGTTTCTTGTGTGAAGGAACCAACCACTACCCGGCTCAATGCCAAATATACCCCAAGGTACAGGAAGTCATCAAGAAACAGAAGGAAGCCATGAAGGAAGCCTTCAGAGGAGAATTTGGAGAATTTGTGATGAAGAAAGATATTGAAGACCCTGATGGAGAAGGATTAACCAGATTTTACTCAAATGTCTGCTATACATGTGGAGAAGAAGGACATTTCTCACAGGACTGTACGAAGGAAAGAAAAGAGTATCTGGGAAACTTCCCGATAGAAGAAGTGGAGTTTGATCCACAGGAAATTGAAGCTTTGATCGGAACAAAGAACCTTAGGAAGAGACGAGCCCCTGAACAGAAGGACCTGAGTCATATTAGATGTTACAAGTGTAAGGATATGGGCCACTATGCCGATAAGTGCCCAAGAAAGGAATCAAGAACCCAAGGAACAAGCACCAACATCAATAAGCCCCGAGATATGTTAGAAATCATTTCTTTTCAGTGCAAGAAGACAGGACACTACTCCTATACCTGTCCAGAGAAGAATGGCTAAGCATGAGTAGTCTGAGTTTTGGATTCTGGGTGTACCAAATGTAATAGGTAGCACTCTTACAATTTTGGAGTTATGTAATGGAAGTCTCAGAGTCTGTAAATAAATTCATGAGTCAATGGAATTTATGGTGTCATGATTTACCTTATGTTGCATTTCATGAGTTGTTACTCTATGACCCAAGGTCTCCTACCATTTTCGAGGATATGAGAAAATATGGTCTATGCAGACATGTGTGCATTTCATTTTAAGTGTGGTAGTAACCACAGGTACCTTTTCCGGATTAAGAAGTTTGGATAAGTGAATACAGATGAAGAGAATGTGGAATCATATCCAAACTGTGTGGATGATAACCTTTGTGACAAAGTGCTTTTGAAGCTGGAATGACGAGAAAAGGAATGATTGTGATGAAACCATACCCAAGGTTAAACAGACCAATGGAAAGGAAAATGGATTCTGCAGAGTGGAATCTAGACAAGAATAAGTCTGTGATTTGTTACCTCAAGGGCATGATGTATTGAATTGAAGGTAATGTTGGAATATGGATCGATAGTCACCCCACGGGTGAGATGAAGTTGTTCAAGTATTCAAGTGAATCCACAAGTCACTGACCTTAGGATTGATAAGGATCAAGCCCCACCTTGGTGAAGGAAGAAACTTGGAAGAAGCTACGACTGATCAGCAAACGTTTTCTTAGGAGCATACGATAACCTGAGAGTTGTGAAGAAACGATAGATGTTTTTGCTTAGCTTGCATAATCAAGGGATTTATCCGAACCTCGTTCGTTGACAAGAGAAATTTTCTGCAATGCTTGTGAGGAATCCCAAGTGTTAGAATACGAGATTCACTAAACCTTATACAAGGTAATGATTTCAGTGCGACATGGTTTGGCCACCATGACGACTTACTCTTATCATTCTCTTGCTATTCGGATTGGTAAATCTGAGTGACTTACCCATAGTAAAGAGACGACGTTCTTTGAAGCTTTTTGTTTAAGCCTTAGAATGGTAGGATGAAACCCTTGTACATGATAGTTGCTGTCACACGTAGGAATTTTTACGGTGAGGAATGAAGCCAAGACCCATTTCACTGCAGGATAACCACTAATGGTAGACCACCATGAGATCGTCGATAAGTTACTTAGAATGAACGCGAGACCTGCCAGCTAAGAAGACCCAGTATCAGAGGAAATACATGTTGTTATGAGAACACAAGATTTTGATATAACGAAAGAGCATCACCGAAGGAGCTATCATGAAGAAGGTGAACAGACAAGTGCACCCACAGGACTGTCATGATTTTTGAAGGACCAATAACTCTCATTTTAAGTGTGGTAGACCCACATTTCTAGGTCAATGGAGTTTGTTGGAAGACCCCTCACCTTCTTGGTCAATGGATTTGTTAGAAGACCCCAAACCCTAACCTTTTATTTCTAGCTCCTCCGAATCTCGAGGACGAGATTCATTTTAAGTGTGGTAGATTTGTAACATCCCAAACTTCGGGATGTTATAATAATTATTAGAATGATTGTTTGTTTGTTTGTTTGAGTGATTGAAAGTGAGTGAAATTTGAAACTTTTTGAAAGTTTATTGAGAGGGAATGAAATGACTTTCCCAAAACTTTCAATCTGCATTTTGATCACCAGGAATTCAAATTCATTTCATCACAAAACCCTAGAGTGAAGATGAAATGACTTCTTCCATTTAAAGAAATGAAAAGGGATTTGAAAATGATTTGAATTTCCATTTTGAAAATATTTCAAATTCAGAAAACTTTATGCAACTCAATGATTTTTATGACAGAAGATAATATGACTTCTTCAAATTATATGAAATATGAGTTGGAAGTTTAAAATAAATCTTTGAATAGTGAATGTGAAAATCTCTGGATTTTCTTTTGGAATCATTTCATATTTGGTTCCTATTCCAATTTTCAAAGTATTCAAACCCCTGACAAAAATTTGAGAGGAGTAACATGACACTCCACACCAGGGACTTCTGTGATTTATTTGAATAATAAAAACCAGGGGTTATTCTGAAAAAATAATATTTGCAAAGGGATTTAAAAGCAAAAGGGCAATTTCTGAAAATAATATTTTTTACAAAGTACTCAAATGCCAGGATAAAAATGTCCATTCAATGGCATTTATTATTATGTTAATTTTGATATAAAATTTGACTATATTTGGAATTTATTCGAATGCATTGAACAAGTTTTATGGCTCTGGTAAAATCATAAATAGCAAAACGGTAACGGTTTATATTAAAACGGCCAGCCCAACGACTTAAATGCCGAGACCGTTACGAGCCGGTCGCCCGTCGATCACGCCCCCCCCCCTCTCTCCCTATGACATGTGGGGCCCGCTGTTCGAATCAAAGCCGCCGCGGTCATCTCTTTCCTCCCCCTCACCCGAAGACCATGCCGGCAACCCCCGCCGTGACCACCTCCTCCGTTACTCCCCGAGCGCCCCACGGCCTCCTATAAATACCCACCACTCCCCTCCCTCCATTCTCGTTGTTTCCCCCTCTCCCCGAGCCTTCCCCTCGCCGGAATCACTCGCCGGACTTCACCACGGCCGCCGCGCCATTTCTGCTCCACAGCTCCACTCCGACCTCCCCGAGCGCCACCGAACCCTCCTTCGACCTCACCGCACCCGTGCGCACCACCCCACCCCTCTGCTTCGCCAGAGAACCCCTGTAATGCCCTAACCTACGACCTCGCCGGAGCCCCACCTCCACCGAGCCGCCCCGGAGCTCGTGCCGCTCGCTCCTGTCGCCTTCGAGCCTCGCCGATGCCACCATCGTCATCGCCACGCTCGCTGCCGTCGACCGGACCCTTTCCCCGACACCAAAGACCACCGGAGACGCATCCCCGGCGACCTCGACGCCTCTGCCATCGCCGGAACCCTCGCCGGAACCAGCAACCACCACAGTGAGCACCCTCCCCGTCCGATCCCTAATCAACGGCGTAGATTAGATCCCCGTACCCCTTCGGTTCTCTTAGAAAGAACCGGCCGGTTTTCTTTTAAAATAAATTGACCGAACCGTTTTCTGTTATGTCTCGGTCGTCCGCCCGAAACTCCCTAGCACACGCACACTTAGACCAATCAGGAGATGCCACGTAGTCCACCTATCCGTTCGAAACAAAACCTTTTCTTTTGTTTTAATTTCTGTTACCAGAATAGTTTCAAATTTGTTTTGCTTATATCTTTTATGTTTTTAACTATTTTAAATTGATTCTTTTTGCATTAGATCAAAAAATTTATCTAGTTTCTGTACATATCAAATTTGACCATGTTTGAACAGATAAATTTGAATTTGAACAGATTTGATTTAAATTTTGTTTTCTGAATATCATGAGTTCTAAAATGAATTTTTGAATGATTCTTTTTCCTACTTGTCACTAGTGATCACAGCTATCATTTGGTAGAGTTTGAGAATTTTATAATAGTTTTTTCAAAGCAAACAGAATTTGTTTAGTTTCATATTAGTTTATTTACCTTGTTTTATGTTTGAAAATCTGAATATGATTTATATTAAGTTTCAGATTTCATTTAGTTTTGTTGTTCCAAACCTTAGTAATTTACTTGTTGTTAACAAAAGTTAATTTGTTTAGTTTATAAATTTTGTTGTAGGGATCTATACCCTCTTTCAAATAGGTATAGTTGTTTTAAAAGCAAATTTGTTAGTAACAATTCTTTTAACTAAAGTTTTATATAATTAGATTCTGTTTTCAAATAAAATTTGTAGTAATTCCTTTCTGTTAAGTAATGTTTTGTTAATAAAATAATTTAGTTTTGCTCTACTATGATAGGAAAACTATATCCTTAATCATTAGGTAATGTCTTATAAAACAATTTAGTTTTTCATAGAAATTATTTTCACAAAGTTTTAGATGACTTAATTCTGTTTTATAATAAAGATTTTATTTAATTACTTTCTGTTAACTAAGTTGTTTCATAATTTGTTTTCTCTTAGTTTATGGTTGTGCTTGTAGTTAAGTTCATTAGGCAAACACTTATATTGTTTAGAAGGTTGTTTTTATAGTTCTAGTTGTCTTTCAAATGTGATTCATTTTTTTTCTAGAAAAATATTTACAAAAATATTTTATTATATTTTACTTTGTTTTGGGTTTTGTGTTATTTTTGAAATTGTTGGAGTTTTGTGTTTCAACTTTGTCTTAAGTATTTCTTCCATCAACCTTGTTGCTTTTGTTCTTGTGTTACCTTGTGATTGTTAGAATTGATTGCTAGTATGATTGCTTATGTATGCAATGTTTGTTATAGATTTCATCGGAGAGTGACGTATAGTCTATCAAGTTATTTCTGAGAGCGATCTTTATCTTCATCAACAGTACAGGCAAGTTCACTTTGACCATCTTTTCATACCTATGTTTTATGGCATGTAGTGACATCATTCAACATATCCCTCCCGTAGTGTTATTGAAATTCTTGTAGTTGAGTAGAATGCATGAGGTAGGAACCCACCACTAGTTACTAAAGCCTCGGGAACGTTAGTTACTTTTATGCTATGCTAAAGCAGACGGGGTTTGGTATGAGCGTTCGTGAGTGGTGTGAAGAAGGACTCTATGTCAAGACGACAACTTCATGAAGACATTTTCAAGTCCTACATCTTCAAGACCTCAAGACTTCAAGACTCGAGAAGACAAGTTTTCAATACAGACTACTGGGTGAAGGATGGTTAATTGGGCATCCCTGGAGAAACCAGTGGATGGCCGGGATGCATGGAGAAGCGCCATGACATCTTGCGGAAAGCTTCACCCAGACTCAAAGAGAAGGATGAATACTTCATGCCCGGAAGCTTACCTGTGTAGCCACAAGTCATTATGGGCTCTGGCTTGGTTGATCTTTGTTGTGACTCTGCTGGGCAGTGCTACGAGATGTAGTTGACGTTAGGATTGGGATGGGCACTGTCGGACAGTCAGGGAAGCACTCTGAAAGACCATGTTTCTTTCATCCTATTCTCAAACACCAGGTAGTGCGAGGACTTACCAGGAGGGAAAGAATCTTGTGGGTAAAGTACACAACACTCTCTAGAGTTAAACCTAATCAATTAGCCGTGTCCCCGGTTACGGACAATTTGAGCTTCTAGACTTGGATCTATCTCTGAACTCTCAACACTGGACTGATAACTAATTGTGGGCAACTTATGATACTTATGGGCATTTAGACATTGGTTGGCGGAACCATGTCATGATAGGTAACTCTATAGTGAAATTCCTGATATTCTTTTTGTTGTAGGAAAATAAAATCAGCTTTTACGCAAAAACTCAGACACAGAGCCACAAAGCCTTTGCATATAGAATAGTCTTTATTCTTCTGTTCTTCTATGGTGATCTTGCCAGCATATTCAAAATGCTGACCTACACGGCTGCAACGTCTTATGTTGCAGATACTCTTCTACGACGGGTAAAAGTACGATTCAGGGTTACGGTCCGCACTCAACTTGCCGTTGGTGTTATTGGGACTCCACTCCCGTTGACTGTATCCGCTGCTATTTTAAGGTATATATCAGTTTTACGCTATTTACATGTGATTGCACTTTGATATATACATTGATGTACTGTGTGTGCCAGCATACTGATCCAGGGATGGCACAGAAAACACAGAGGCTTGACTCGTTTTGAGTCGGGTCGCTACAGAGCACACGAATGATATTCGAGTGAACCTTTGGTTATCATGTTACATTCCCTTTACTTCATGTACTTTACAAAACCTGAGAAGCATCGGTATCCTCTTGAGTCAATCACATGCTCACTATACCGTTATTATCACTACCGGTTTTGTTCTTCTTTCTTGTTGATGTGTTCCGACATCCCCGTGACATAGTCACCTGTGTTTGGACAGGTAATGACGGATGCCATCACACATAGAGGGATCTAAGAATACATCTCCATCGTCGGAGGAGAAAATCCCACTCTCGAGCTATCTAGTCCATTGTCAAACTTTTTGATGAACGTGTAAGTTCTCATTATGATCACCTAGTTACGGATGACGTTTGAGAAACCCCAAAGCTCATTGTACAGTAAGAAGTGACTACGATACTCTCATGGTCTAAGGAACATAGAACACATGTTAACACTCTGTGTTATAACAATTGATTTCAGACGATATTATCTCAAAGTATAACAAACAAGTTTGGGTCGATTCAGTATGGTTGTTCTTCTAACATCACACTCTCAATGTTGTTTTAGGATCATCGTTACACTTAACGATATCAAAAGATCTGGAAAACCTTATCACCAACAACGCTTGAACTAGTCTTAGAGGCAAGAGTAGGAATCTTATTTTATTGTTTATGATTCCACACGTGCAAGTTTTCCACGGAATCACATATTCCAGGATCATAGTAGTTATAGCATAGAATATAAACTCTTAATTCGAATATGAAAATATTGTAATACAATGTTATTGCCTCTAGGGTATATTTCCAACACTGGGGCCCACGCATAGCACAGGTGACAAACGTGCGCACAAGCAGGTGCTCGTCCTCTACACAAGGACATAACAACGGTGGTGGCGGGAGTCTCCGGCGAGGGGATTCAGGGTCGGCGAGGCTGGGGATGGGGCACTGACAACGAGGGCTGGCCAGAATGGGGAGGATCCGGTGCGAGGAGTCCATATCCAGGCGCTTCGATGGAGCTCCATGGGCAACGGGCATGGCTTCGACTTGGATAAAGGGAGAGAAGAGAGATTGAAGAGAGAGAAGAAGAGGGAAGGAAGAGAGAGATGGCGAGGGGGGTCGCAGCCTCGTCGGTCGGAGCTCCGGCGAGGCTGAAGGCACGGCAGCCAGGACGGCCAGCGAGGGGAGATCACGCGCCAGGTTCTAGCATGGAGGAGCTCAGGTGGAGGCGGCGTTGCGGGTTGCGTAGGCGACGACGGTGACCCGGGCCCAGGGCGGGGTCGATCTAGGCCTGGCGTGTCCGGTGCGGCTGGGAGGAGGTCTACTGTGGCGACAGGTGGTGAAGAAGGAGTGAGGCGATGCCGATTTTGACGGGAGGTACGGTTTTCGAGAATGGATGAGTAGGGGTGCTTAAATAGTCATGGGAGGCTAGAAAGGGCTTTAGGGTTGGTTTTCGGACCCTCCAATCATGGTCAGATGGTTTCAGCAAGAGGGGGGCTTAGATGAGCTAGGTGGGCTATGTTGGGTGGTTGGGCTGAGATGAGAGGGAAGTTTGGCCGCCGAGTGACGGGTTTGAAATACCAAAAACATCCGACAATTTAACTAGCGATAGTGCCACTATAGTTTAATGGTTCTGGTATCAAACAACCTCCGAATGCAACGAATTTTTGCAGGCGGTCTAGCTACAACATATTAATACGACACGCCAACTTTCACTCCATTTCGAGAACGTTTTATTCCCACTTATAAAGCGAAAATGCCTTTTGGAGCTCGGCCTCCATGAAGGCCGATTTTTGAAAAACACAAAAATCATGAAAATTCATATTTGTACAATTCAGAAAAATCTGAAAAAAAATACATGTATACATGGAGGCATAACATACATGTGTGTAAATTTTTAGGACGAAATACGTTGAAATGAAGGCTGTGTAAAAAAGACAAATCTGAGGCTTTTTAACACATGATACTATTCATCCTCAAAGTTAAGAAATTTGTCTTTTTTGTACAAGTCGCATTTCAAAGTATTTCATGTTGAATTTTACACACACATACATTTCATCCTTGTATAGTTGCATATATTTTTTCGAAATTTTTTGAATTCGAAAAGTTTGAGTTTTGAATTTTTAAAAAATAAAGGGCTCCGTGGAGCTCGGTCACCAAAATGCCCTACTCCTTATAAAGCAATAGTTTAACGATGTCACGGGCGCGTGCAAGTGTGGATTTTCTCCGAACGATCGATAAGATAACGAGGAGAAGCGAAAACTACGAACATATGTAAGTTTTCAAAAACAACGACAGCGAAGTGTCGATGCAATGTGAATGATGTGATGATGAATGCGACAAACAAATAAATCACAAGACGAAACTCAAAATACACGGAAGGCATCTGGATTGTCGGTCTCGGGCTTTACATATCCGCTGCCTATACTCTAGATATGCGTGTGTAGATTGTATTACTAGTCACTCAACTTCTTCAAAAATCTGCCTAAGTTTCCAGAACTGAAAATTGCACCTTTTGCCTTATTAGTGTTTATCCACGCTCCCTCTAGATTGTTCCTTTCGATCCCTCAGGGGGATACTAACGGTGTCATACACCGAGGGTGGCTCACCCAAGGGAGTCTTGGCCTCATTCTCAATAAAGGCCCACAAGGCCCAGGACTAGGTGAAACCCTAAGAAGGGAACTGGAGACCTGCTTGCCCTTCAAGACAATATCAATGACAGATTAGATCTCATCTATCCCTTTGTAAACCCTAGGCCTCCTCTGCCTCCATAAGGAGAGGGTAGGGATTTCTTAATCCCATCTAATCAAGAACAAGGCAACTCTCGGCAGCAATATCCAACTCCATTGCAATCCCTCACATGAGGTATCCCATGGCCATGAATAACAAAAAGAAACATGATCTAGGATATTACTCTCTCTAGGGGCCGAATCTGGTTAACTTGTGTGTGCGGTTCCGTTTTGGCACTTCTGACCACGCGAGGAACCCTACCGACGTATCTAACAGTATTTTGCACAGTCAGTCAGGTTTTTTCTATACACATTAAACAATTTTTAAATGCTTGATTATTTTTTTTAAATACATGATCAACTTTTTTTCACACATTGTATCTGTTTGTATACATATTCCGTACACTTGAGAATCATTTTCTTTATACACATTTAACATTTTTAAATACTTGGCTAAAGTTTTTATAATACATGGTCAACGTTTTTTCTATATACATTAAAAAACAAATTCTAGACTAAAAAAATGAAATACAAGATAAATGTTTTACTACATGGTCAACATATTTAACATTTTTCAAATGCTTGGTTAATATTTTTCAAATATAAGTTTGACATTTTTGAATACATGGTCAATATTTTTTCTATAAACATGTAATATTTTCTAAATTTTTTATTAAAAAAATTCTAATACTTGTTTAACATTTAGTTTCAAATTCTTGATTAATAAAATTAAATACATGATCAAGATTTTTCAAACATATTGTCTATTTTTGTATACATGAGAAATATATTCTTTGTGTATAGTTAACATTTCTTAAATGCTTGGTTAAACTCTTTCCTAAAAATTATGTAAAGTGTTTTTTGTAATTTATTTGTTTATCATATTTGGGAGTGTAAACGAAAGTAAAAAATAATATACGAATCAAAAAACATGAAAAAGACACACAAAAACAAGGCCGAGGCCCCCCGTTATAGGGAGGCTTGTGACACGAAAGCATTTCAGGTCTCTCTATAAGCGAGACATAACGCTACCCTTTGCTGTGGTCTTTTAGGTCTTTGTTAGGGTTCTGCCTATGGATTTGTTTTCTTTTTGATCAAATCTGCCCTATGAATGGGAATCTCCAGTTTTGGGAACCTTCTAAAGGTTCGCTGAACCGTTATTTTTGTTTTTACCCTTTTTTCGTATTTTTTTTCGTTTTTATATATTTTTTCGTTTTTTACTTTTTCTTTTCTGTTTTTATTTCAAAAAATGTTCTGGATTTTCAAATAAAGTTCCGGTTTTCCATAATTGTTTTTAAAATTTGCAAAATGTTTTACTTTTTAGAAAAATGTCTTGGATTTTCATAAAATGTTCTTCAAATTTCGAAAATGTTTCTGTTTTTTTAAATATGTTTTGGATTTTCAGAAAATGTACTGGATTTTTCAAAAATGTTCGGGATTTTCAAAAATTGTTCTTCAAATTCGAAAAATGTCTTTGCTTTTTAAAAAATCTTCTGGATTTTAAAAAAATATCTGAATTTTCAAAAAATGTTCCGCAAATTCGGAAAATGTTTCTGGATTTTGCACAAAATGTTCGGAATTTTCGAAAAATGTTCTCCAAATTCGAAAAATATCTTTGTTTTTTAGAAAAATATTCTGAATTTTCAAAAAATGTTCTAGATTTTCTAAAATATTTTTCGAAAACTGTTCTAGTTTATTTTAAATTTGTTCTCAATATTATAAAAATGTAAGTGTTTTAAAAAAATCTTCATGTTTATGAATGTGTTCAGGATTTCTCCAAAAATTTCTAATTTTCAACATTTGTTCTAAAGATTCAAAAAACTGTTCATGATTTCCAAAAATTGTTCATGCTCCCAAATTTGTTTGGGGTTTTCAAAATTGTTCTCTGTTTCAAAATTTTGTTCTCGAAATTCAAAGATGTTCGTGCTTAAAAAATTGTTCGTGGTCCCACATTTTTCAGGATTTTTCAAAATTGTTCTTGGATTAAAATTTTGTTCTCAAAATTGACAAAATATTCGGTCTTTAATTTTTTTCGCATTTTCAAATTTGTTCTTTGTTTTAAGAAACATTGATGTTTTCAAAAAATGATTGACAAATTCAACGTTTGTTTTTTTGATAAAAAAAGGAAAATAGGAAGAAAAACGACCCAAAAAAGAAAAAGAATTAAGCAGAAAAGGAAAAAAGAAACAGAAGAAATGGAAAAGGGAAAATAATCTGGGCCGGCCCATTCGGGCGACCTGCAGAAAAGAAGCTACAGTTCTCGCGGTCTTACTGGGCTGGCCCAGTCCGGGGTCGCCCTGTGCGAAGGCCCGACTGGTTGCCGCAGCGAGCCCCACGGCATATCGGAAACGGCGGTACATGAGACGGCCTAGCCCATGAGAATTTCAGTACCTGATCCGGCCCACCCACTTGAGCACAAGAAGGCGCAAATCCAGTCAGGTTGTTAGAAAGAAACAAAAGACAAAAAATCTTCGGATACGCCGCCGTCAGTCCCTCTCGCAGCCACGAACGCAAGACTCGCCGCGAAGTGCAAGATTGCAGCTACCACTGCTCGCCGCCAGTAGCGGGTTGGGGTTTAGCTAGGGCTCTGCATCCCCCTCACCGCCAGCGAAGGCCATGGAAGGGGAGGAGGAGATAGGCCTCGTCCTCGCCCGCGCCTCCGACCTCCGCTCCAGGATCTCCGCCTGCGCTGCCGCCGCACGGCCCCCGCCGCGGCTGGGCGCCGGGGAGGAGGACGACGGCGGGGAGGAGGAGGAGGAGGGGGTGGAGGTGGAGAGCCTGGTAGGCATCAACGACGCGCTCGAGTCGCTCGAGCGGCAGCTCGCCTCCCTTCAGGTCCGGTTCGTATTCCTTGTTGGAATGTTGGTCATTCGGTAAAGATGGGGTTTTGGTATTGCTCTGCTAGCCTGCTGTCGTGTCTATAGTTATTGTTTTGTGCCACGAGCTGGAGGTTACATGATCATATGGTAGGTTTGGGGATCAATTACTGCATTTTCGTTCCACGTCTTGCTGTATTTTCGCGAGGAACCAAATCTGGGCTTGCTTAGCATGATGTTACAGACAGAGGAAAAGATTAATAGCTCTGCTTAGTTGTTAATTGCCTGGTGGCTGCATCCGGTTCCAGCCTCATTTGGTATTGGAACAGGATTGACTCTGTGGTTCTATTAGGAACAGGATTGCTGGTTAACTAATTGTGGGTAAGGTACAGATTGTATTGAAACACATTTTACAACAGAAAATAGGTAGAGATTGCTGACTGGGCAGAAATGAAAAAAAAAATTACTCCCTCCGTTCCTAAATATAAGTCTTTTTAGAGATTCTACTATGGGCTACATACGGAGCAAAACGAGTGAATTTACACTCTAAAATATGTCTATATACATTCGTATATGTAGTTCGTAGTGAAATCTCTAAGAAGACTTTTATTTATTTAGGAACGGAGGGAGTATATTACACTGTGTGGTTTACCAAGAGAGATAAATTTCACTTTGCTTAGCTTATGGGAAATATTAGTGGGCAGCACATCTGCGCAATCCTTTTAGCACAAGATCGCATTCTTTTCCTCTTTTTGTAGTGGAATGGCTGGTATTCCTTTGTATGGAAATTTGCCTATGTTTCCTTGGGTTTCTTCTTGCATGGAATATCAACGGTTAAGAACTGTATGGAATTTGCCTATGTTAGTATGTTAGCACAAAAAGGAAGGTTGTTTTGCTAAGAGACACAATCATCCATTGAGATGAAAATTTCTGCTTCATGGTCACTATACTGTAAAATGTTGCTGAATTTCCGACTTTAAGATAATGGCATAAACACATTTAAGCACAATAACCCAATGGGGTATCAAACGTGTGAAGTACCTACATTACTACTGCTATACTTATAAGTGAGCCAATTGGATGATGGTTGCCTCAAGAAATTAGTTCTTTTCTTTGGATACCAGTAACTGTACCAAGCATATGGTTCTTAGCTTGATACCATCTTGTCACAAAGTTTATACTGTTGTTACATGTTTCTGTTTTGGAAATAAGTAGCTTACCACCTTAGTGCCACTGCCAGGACCTCCAACACCAGCAAAGATATGAGCGAGAAACCATCCTGAGCCAGATTGATCGGAGTCGAACATCTCTCCTTAACAAGCTGAAAGAATACAAGGGGGAGGAGTGTGAGGCAATCCACGAGGCTTCTGCTTTTGCTGGTGAAAAAATAGAAAATGATGATGGTCTCATCCTACCTCCTTACTCGGGCCATGTCACCAATTCATTTGTGCTCGATGATCTCTATCCTGCAAACTATGTGTCCGAGTCCAAGTGCTTGCACAACGAACTACGTTCTAATGGAGTGACTGAAGATGGTACAAGGACGAACGGGATGCAAAACAGAATCCCTAGCACGTTGAGCCGTAATTCAGCAGGAGGGATCAGATCTTTGATCGGATGGATGGTTAAAACAGCGGTCATGATTGTGGGCGCCATATCAATCATGAAGGCTGCCGGGTACGAGCCCACGACAGGGAGGGGTGGCATAAAACTGGATATTGCAGGTCTGTTCAGTAAAGAGGCTGGTGGTGCAAAAGAGCAGGTTCCTACTCTCCAGTGCCCTCCTGGGAAGGTAATGGTGCTTGGAGGAGATGGCAGGGCGAACTGCGTTGTGAAGGAAAGAGTCGAGATCCCCTTCGGCAGCGGCCTTGACTCCCCAAATGCAAGCTACGGCCTAGGTTGAATCCGGAACGGTCGTGTGAATATTAGGCTCTGTTAGCTGGTCCTCATGGTGTTGTGTTGGAACTGCAGCCCACCGAGTTCTTTCTTGTATAATGCTCTCTATTTGGATATTTATTTGCTTGTTTAGGCCCTGAACGTTGCCCGGCGAAGTGTTCAGGCTTATGTATCCAGCTGCTGTTACATCACTCCTTGTTCATTGTTGTCAAGGCGGACTCCATGAGTGTGTAATATATCAGTGATTCCGTTCATATGTCGACGGCCACCCTGTTGGGGCCTAGTTTTTTTTTTTGCTCCGTCCATGTTCTCTCAATTATCGAGCACAGTCTGTTGCATTGCATGTTTCTGATTGAGAAAGAGCCGGCTTGTCTGAATATTAGTCGCTGTTACCTGAAGGTCGCATGTTTCTGATTGGGAAGAGAGAGGGGCTGGCATGCAGGCTTGCTGTGCAGCAGGAATCTGAACCCAGCGGCCAGCGCATACATACGGATACGGGGACGTTCCAATTCAAGGAATGCGATTTTGTTTGGTTGCCGTATGAAGGAAGCAGAGAAACTGCGTGTGAGCAAATTTGTACTCCCTCTGTAAAGTAATATAACAGCGTTTAGTTTACGGAGGGAGTACGTGATTGCCGTTGCTGGTGCCTGTTTTGGCTTTCTGCCATGCCTCTGCTTCACAGCACCGTCTCTAGTTAAGTTGCCTGAGATCTCGAATTTCACTTTGCCATTGACATTACCAGTTTCAGTTAAAAAAAGTGCAGTCTACGAGGAGGTACTAGTAGTACGTGTACGTGGGGAATGAATGATTGTGACTATGTTCTCGATGGCGAGTAGCTAGCCGGTGCAGAGTCTGTTCGCCGCAGCCTAGCCTGCTTGATCGGCACGGGGAATGTATGTAGACGGGTGCCCACGTTGACCTCCAAGCGTTCCAAACACTCTACTCCTCTATTCGTCTACCAGTAGTAGTAGCTTTGTTAATACGGTAATACGTGTACGTCCACAGCTAGAGCAGTACGTAGTACGTAACAGCGACCTGCGAGTCCACGCGAGCCGTCGTGTGAGTCTACTCCATGCGTACCCACCCCGGCCGTGCGCGTTCATAAGTGTGAGCGATAAATAAAGATGCAGGTCTTAGGTACAGTATACGTAGCGTCGCTTTCTGCAGCTGCATGCAATTTGCAATGCAAGCTGCCGTGACGGCGAGAGTAGATCACATCACACGGTTTAGTTTCTGCACTGGCTCGATCACCAAACATCCAGGGCGTTTCCCTCTTTTCGGGTGGCTGGCTACATGGGCGAGCCTGCTATACCCCACAACGAGACAAAGATGAATAGCTGCGTATGTGGTAGGAGTATGTGACACAGGCTGCTCGTGGTAGACCGATTTTGCCTGCAGATGCTTCGCGGCTGCGTGCACGAGACGACGCTCGGGCGGCCAACACAAGAACAGCGAGCAACGCACCTAAGCTAGCGCATCTCCACAAGGAAAGAGACAGACTGTAAGACACGGGATGTGGTGTTGAGACTTGACACGCGCGCGCGAGAGAGAGAGTTCCTGTACTCAACTCTTGTTCTGCATGCCGTGTGCAACTGAGCTGTAACTCCGTTTCTCCGATCGCTACTTCCACGACAACGGCAAGGCAAAGGCGCCACACATGAACTTTCTCCGTAACTTTAGTATGTAGAACATGTTAATTATTAATAGTCCAATGACATATATGATGCAGTGGAGTATGTAAAACAAAATTGGATTTTTATCATTTATACCGTTAATTGTGTCCCACTACACAGTTTTGCCATTAAAAGTTACAACACCTCAAAAATGTCATCTTCCGTGAGATGCTTGCTCAAAAATACCATTAGATATTTCAAAAATGCCATTGTTCATTAAATGTTTGCTCGAAAATGTTATTAGACATCATTATTTTCAGGTCAAACTCCTTGACCATGTTATATGACGAAAATACCCCTATATTCACATGTTAGCTCTCTTTATCTCATAATGATAAGTGTGAGTCCCACTTGTCAGGAGTAAGCAAGCGAATAATTTTAGAGGAAAATAAAAACATTTTTATCAAGTGGGACCCACACTTTATTGTAGTGAGGTAGAGGGAGAGCTGACATGTTGGTCTACAGGTATTTTGGTCATTATAACATGACAAACGAGATTGAGCTCAAAGTAATGGTGTCCAGTGGCATTTTTTTAGCATGCACCTAATGAAGCGATGACATTTTTGAGCTGTTGAAATTTTTTAGTGGCAAAACTGAGTAATGATACACAACCAGTGGCATAAATGATAAAACCCCATTATAGTCCAATGACATGTATGATAAACTAGTCGGACGCTAAGTATGGGATCAAGATGTATTACATAAGTTAAGTTCACGTTGTATGTGATTGTATGGATTTGAGGACATGCTAATGAGGTATTCGGTTGCGGGTGCGGATATTTAAGAGGTGACCGATCATTATCCACGGACATGCTTGACTGCATTTACAGACATTTAGGGGGTTGCATTAGCTAAGTCCGGCCGGCTGTAGATGTAGCTATCTCCTGTTGAATAATTGGGCATTTTCCGGTTGAATTTAATCTAGAAAAACAACATGAAAAACATGATAGTGAAGATAATCGAGAGAAACAAAAAATTGTTGAAACTAGTCATGCAATCGAAACCATAAGGAAAAGACATCATATTTATATCGATTGCTACTAGTAGTACTCCAAACACCACTAGTAGAAAACGGCCCATTTGTCCCGGTTCCAGAGGCCCATTAGTCCCGGTTCTGGAACCGGGACTAAAGGGTCGGGACTAAAGCCCTAAACCTTTAGTCCCGGTTTGCTTACAAACCGGGACATAAGGGGCTCCATGTGGCCTCTGCGGGGAGCCCAGGAAGGAGGACCTTTAGTCCCGGTTGGTAACACCAACCGGGACCAAAAGTCATCCACGCGTCAACATGTGGCAGTTGCTGGGTTTTTTTTGAAAGGGGGGGTTAGGGGGTTTTGGAGGGTTAATTTAGGGGTTTCATATTGTGTTAGCTAGCTAATTAATAGAGAGAAGTGTCATCTCTTTCTCCGTGCTTAGTCGACGCTATCTACTATAGAGAAAACTCGACACGCTAGCTAGTAAGCAAATGAAGGAACCATTAAGTACACAAGATCGTCATGAACATATACAGAGAGAAAAAATCGACCTCTCTTTCTCCGAGAGATTGATCGAACAACAAGTTTTCGTATATCTATCCGACGCTCCTAGCTACATATATACAATATAAGATCTCTTACAATCCCTAACATCTAATGTCATTCCATATGGTATTCTTCGGCTTATTTATGACGTGATCAAGAAAAAATCCTGCCAATTCCTCTTGAATTGCTCGTATGCGATCATGTGGTAGGAGTTCATCCCGCATCTGCCACATCTAATTTCAAGAAGGGGGTCAATACATATATATGAATGAAACTCAACACAAATCATTGTAATAAAATAAAATTGTGAATATTATTGCTTACGCACTTCATATTGTTTTTCAGAGTAGCCCCGCTTAGGGGTCGTCGCGTTGTAGATGAACTCGCAAACGTAGTATCCACAAAAATCATTCCTGGCTTCCTACCACAAGCACTTTACGAGAAATAGAGTTCAATCAAACTGATAATCAAGCATGATATATGGTATTGATGAAACTAGAATCAATGGGAGATGCGCGTAACTAGCTAGCTAGTAGTACTTACTTTCGGGTGTGTAAATCACAGCTCCCTCGGCAGTGTCGGAACAATTGCGATGAACTCTGTCCAAACCCTGCCAGAAAAGAAAATAATTACCTGATATCAGAAAATGAACAAAGTTGCCGATATGATGCGATAATGATCGATTGAACTTATTTCTGGAGCATTTCCGTCATGTCCGCATAATCCTATGGATCTTTTCGTTTTGACTATAAGACGGTTACTACTCCCCGCTCAACCTTAATATCTAGGAGAATAAAGTGGAAGCTGCGCACGCATTCATAATTCATCAATTACATTACTATAACCTCGAGTAATAAGAAAAACCGAATATGCACAAGACAGTAACACTCACTTGAAGTTGTAAGGAAAGAGTATTGTCTCTTTCTTTTGATTTGCAAGCAACGATTGTAGCAAGTTCTCCTCGGTTTGTGTGGGATTTTTTTAACCGTATACTCATGTATGATATTTGGGTTAATGAATCCAATGTCATAGATTTGTGCTTTTCTGCATTCGACGATCTTCAATCTGCATAATATAGTGAGGATAATTATATATACATGCAATGAAAGAGCTGAGCTATATATAGAGACTTAATTACAGAAGTAGTACTTACAGACTATAGGAAGTCATGATTGTTTTGTCGATAGCCTTTTGATTGTATAACTGGAATATCTCGTCAAATTCAATAGACAACTGCTCCATTCCAACGAGGTCGTGCTCCTCTTTAATTCTCATCATCAAAGTATCCTTCCTAGATTCGCTACAGGTTTTCAGGTACTAATCATGGAATCTTCGCATCATCGTTGTTAGAGAAGGATGATCAGGTTTGACTAGAGGCTGCCCGTACCGGTATCTGAATTTGTCCACCTCCAACGGCTCAAACAGTACATCATCGCTCATGTAAACAACAGGATTGGTACCGGGCACAATCCCCGGATGATCAGCGGCGATATCGCTAGACATCTTGAGCGGGGGGCACAATTGGTTCTCCTGTTTGCCGAGTTGGGGAATTATTTCCCCACTTCTTCGTTTTGCTAACCTTGTATCACTGGAAGTACTTTCCGACCACCGCGCATCTTGATATGCCTTTTTAAGACAACGGACATAGTTGGAATCCGGCTCTAGCGGTGGTGGTCGCTTTAGGGCATTGATAGTGCGCTTCACTTTCACCGGATCTACCTTCTCCTTCGGAGGTGGAGTTTTCTTTGCAAAATGGTCCCTCGGTTGGGCACAACATATGTCCTCGTTTTCCTGCTCGGTCCTCTCATATGTTAACTTTTCCAGAGGCTTGAGAGATGGACCGTATCTGAATTGCCTCCTGCCTCTGCTTGTCCTGCTAGCCGCCGGAGTGGCAGCGTCTCTCTTCCGTCCTTGCTGACGAGGCAGAGAAGGAGGCTGAGTGCTCCGACGCGCCGAAGGAGCCAGAGCGGCGGCGGCTGTCTTTCGCCATTGCTGACGAGGCGGAGGAGGCGGAGTGGCCTCATGTGCCGGAGGAGGTGGAGTGCTCCGACGCGCCAGAGTAGGCGAAGGAGGAGGCGGAGTGTCGTCACGCGTCGGAGGCCATGTGCTATGCTTGCTGCTCTGCTCCTCAAAAGGATTAACGCCATCTGCACTTAAACCAAACCATACGTTCCTTGGGTCACCTGTAAAGTCGCTCCACTTTCTCTCGATCTTTCTCCACTGCGACCCGTCAACGGGTGCTCTCAACTTCCCGTCTTTCTTACTGTCCTCTTTGTACCATCGCATCGACTTGGCATGCTCTTTGTTTCTGAACAGACGTTTCAACCGTGGTATTATAGGAGCATACCACGTCACCTTGGCAGGAAACCTCTTCCTGGGGCGCTCGCCGTCAACATTACTAGGGTCATCTCGTCGGATCTTATACCGTAATGCACCGCATACCGAGCATGCGCTCAAATCCTCATACGCACCGCGATAGAGGATGCAGTCATTAGGGCATGCATGTATCTTCTGCACCTCCAATCCTAGAGGGCATACAACCTTCTTTGTTGCGTACATACTGTCGGGTAATTTGTTATCCTTTGGAAGCTTCTTCTTCAATATTTTCAGTAGCTTCTCAAATCCTTTGTCAGGTACACCATTCTCTGCCTTCCATTGCAGCAATTCCAGTGTAGTACTGAGCTTTGTGTTGCCATCTTCGCAATTGGGGTACAACCCTTTTTTGTTATCCTCTAGCATGTGATCGAACTTCAACTTCTCCTTTTCACTTTCGCATTGTCTCTTTGCATCAACAATGACCCAGGGAAGATCATCATCGGGCACATCGTCTGGTTTCTCTTGATCTTCATCTTCCCCCGTTGCAGCATCACCGTATTCAGGAGGCACATAGTTGTCATCATCCTCTTCTTCTTCGTTGTCTTCCATCATAACCCCTCTTTCTCCATGCTTGGTCCAAACATTATAGTGTGGCATAAAACCCTTCTCAAGCAGGTGGAAGTGAAGGGTTTTAGAGTTGGAGAAAGCCTTCGTATTCTCACAGACAGTGCATGGACAATGAATAAAACCATCCTGCTTGTTTGCCTCAGCCGCTTCGAGAAAATTATGCAGGCCCTTAATATACTCGGAGGTGCGCCGGTCATTGTACATCCATTGCAAGTTCATCTGCGTGCGTTATATAATAGAGTGTATTAAAAACCATTACAACATATCATGAATAGAAAAGTGACCAAATTAATAGAAATTCATCATCACATTAAAGCCAAAGTACAATAGTGATCAAAATAAATACATACAGTTCATACATAGTTCTCATTATTGAACAACATATAGTTCTCTAGAGCATCTAATTAAAACATACATCGAAACTATGTAAAAAATTTAAACGCAACAACAAATGTGATCATAACCGCTACTAAGATACCAATTGATCCAAGAGCATAATGATACCAAGCCTCGGTATGGATGGCATTTTTCTAATCTTTCTAATCTTCAAGCGCATTGCATCTATCTTGGTCATGTGATCGTCGACGACATCGACAACATGCAAATCCAACTTCATCTTCTCCTCTTCAACTCTTTGTAATTTTTCTTTCAAGTCATTGTTTTCTTTTTCAACCAAATTTAACTTCTCAACAAGAATTGCTATGTGGGTTGGAATTTCCGATTCAACTACCTCATCCTAGATTAAAAAATCTATGTCACATTGGTCGGTATAATTGTCATAAACACTAAATAAAACAAATAGTTATAAAAGATAATATATATACCACATCCGAATCATAGATAGGACGAGGGCCGACGGAGGCGGATACAAAAACTATCGCACTATATAATAACAAACAATAATAAAACTAAGAAAATTACACAAGTATCTATCTAAATCATACAAGTAAAAACTTTTTTCTTTTAGAAATAAGATAAAAAGAAGAGGCTAACCACGGTGGTGCCGGCACCGAGATGGGCGCGGGCCATCGACGGCGGTGAGGACGGGGAAGGGACAGGACAGACCGTCAAACCTAGACAAATCTTGACGAAAATGAAGCTTGGACAAGGAGCTTCGAGAGGAGAAAGCTTAAGTGTGACTCGGGCATTTCATCGAACACCTCATGTGCATAGGAGGTGAGCTAGAGCACCACAAAGCTCTCCCCTCGCCGGCCAGAAAAACAAAGCAATGTGGAGTGCTCTGCTCGCTGGCGAGGGGGTATATATAAGCATCTCATTGGTCCCGGTTCGTGGCTGGAGCCGGGACTAAAGGACGCCCTTTGGTCCCGGTTCCAGCCACGAACCGGGACGAATGGTTGTGGGCCAGGAGCAAGGCACATTGGTCTCGGTTCATGTTTGGAACCGGGACCAAAGGGTCCAGACGAACCGGGACCAATGCCCCACGAGGCCCGGCCGGCCCCTGGCCTCATGAACCGGGACCGTTGCCCCCATTGGTCCTGGTTCATGACTGAATCGGGACTAATGGCTTTTCAGGCTTGGACCAAAGCCCGGTTTTCTACTAGTGCACTAACCCTAACATAAAGGATAGAATGACATATAGAGCAGCAGCAGTGGAAGAAGATGCATCATTTCGTCATGTCGTCGAAGAGGTCATCGACGTCAGGGAAGAAATCGCCGTTGGGGAACTCATCGATGATCGCAACCACAATGAACAAGGATCGAACTGTCAGGCTGAAGCGCTCCCCAAAAACCTGATCACCCCTCTCCCATACCGGATCACAAGAGGCGGAGTTTCGGAGGCCTGTTGTCTCACACCCCGGTGCATGTTGAGAAGCGGGTTGGGAAAAAGATAAGCGGCGCAATGTTCTGATCACAAGAGGTGATGTGTTGTGTGTCTCATTGGGAAGAGGAGCAACCTCTTATAGGTGTGACTAGATGAAACTGAAAATGGATGCACAAATTCCCATTAAGGAGAGGAGAAACAAATGCACTAAAAATCCTATTAAGTGGCCAGTTTCGTCTTTCACTAGTAGGCCAATCATTCCAAATTCTTGCATGACAAAAATATGCTAGCACGCACGGAATGAAGAAACCAATGTACTAACGGAGAAATGAAACTAAAACCAAAACATTGATACCATCAATGGGGATATGAATGACATCATTCACAACCATTTGATTTCACTTTCCACTAGCGCAAAAATCTCAGCTTCTTTCTTGTCATGCATGAACGTGGCACATGGGCGTATGGGATTTTCCTAGAAATTATTGGATATAACAAATGTTTTAAATACCAAAAATTATAACAACCCCCCACCAGATCCTAGAGGCAAAACAAGTTTGCATATGTTTAAAAAAAATATTGTTTATATACCAATGTTTCGGTGGAGACTGTTAAGTTGAACTTCCATCTAAAACTCTACGCTACACTCCTTCACACTTGAACAGTGGACTATGCCTCGAACTGCAAGTTTTGTGCAAACAACTTTCACGTTAGAGCCTTGACCGATACTAGACCACCAAAAAACTTTCCCACGGGTAGGAGCATATACGTCATACTCCCGGGCCTCTTCATGAGTTTATTAGAGAGCACCCAACTCTCATAGACCGCAACGTTTAACAGTCTAACTCATATAGATTTGTTCTTTCTAGATGTTCTGTAGAACAACATATTTGCCTACCCAGGCCATTCAAAACACATTAAGATAAACATCATCCTTCCATATAGATTAAGAAATAACTACATCATAACAGAGTGGATCTTTAATAAATATTCTCCTCTCGGTTATTCAATAGCTTGTCTCACCAATTCTAATTTACAGGATCTCCAATCACATAGAATTGGTTACCACCATGAACGAATTATATAGCGGGTCTCAATCCCATCTCCTTCCATTATCTATCACATTTCGTGATAAACCCTTTGTGAAGGGATATGCCAGATTCTTTGATGTGTTTATATAGTCCATTGCTATAACTCTGGAGTTTCTCATAAACCTAACAAATTTTAGTCTCCTTCTCACATGTCTTGATGACTTCTTATTATCCTTAGAACAGTTTACCTTGACAATGACTGTTTGATTATCACAATTCATTAGAATAGCTTGTGTTGGTTTTTCAACCACCGACAAGTCCATTAAAACTTCTTGGAGCCATTCTGCTTCAACTGTTGTTGTGTCTAATGTTGCAAGTTTTGCTTCCATTGTTGACCTTGTTAGGATGGTCTAGTTGCAAGACTTCCAGGAAACAACAGCACCACCAAGTGTAAACACATAACCACTTCTGGCTTTAATCTCATCAACATCAGATATCCAATTCGCATCACTATAACCTTGAAGTAATCTTGGATACCCCGTATAGTGAAGTCCATAACTCACAGTTCCTTTAAGATATCACATTATTCTCTCAAGTGCATGCCAATGAACATCTCCTAGGTTTGAAAAAAATTGGCTTAGTTTGCTCACAGTAAACGAGATGTCAGGCCTCGGCGCTAGCTAAATACATGAGCAAGCCAATGATTCGAGAAAATATCAATTGATCATTTGTTTCTCATTTGTTCTTCTGAATCAACACACTCACATCATAAGGTGTCGGAGAAGGTTTACAATGTGAATATCCAAAGCGATCCAGAACCTTCTCCGCATAGTGAGACAACAGAGTGATCCCACCATCATCACCTCTTAAAAGCTTGATGTTCAAGATAACATCAGCTACTCCAAGGTCTTTCATCTCAAAGATTTGATTTAGAAAATAATCCTTCACTTCCTCAATTACCTTGAGATTTGTTCCAAATATAAGTATGTAGTCATCAGACAAACATAATATAACCCCTTCGCCCCACCATGGCGATAGTACACACACTTTTCAGCTTCGTTTGCAACAAAGCACGTAGATGTCCAAGTTCTTTCAAACTTCTCATGCCATTGCATAGGTGCTTGTCTAAAACCATACTAAGATTTCAACAATTTGCACACTTTTCCTTCATGACCATCTACTACAAAATCATCAGGTTGTTCCATGTAAATTTCCTCCTCCAACTCTCCATTTAGGAAAGATGTCTTAACATCCATTTTATGAACGAGAAGATTGTGCGAGGCAGCCAATGAGAGTAGTACTCGTATGGCGGTCAATCTGGCCACCGACGCATAAGTATCAAAGAAAACTTCGACTTTTTTGGGTATATCCCTTGGCTACAAGACATGCCTTGTACTTTTCAATTGTACCATTGGGCCTAAGCTTTTTTCTTAAACACACACTTACACCCTAAAGGTTTACACCCATAAGGGCGATGAGTGATCTCCCATGTCCCGTTAGCCATGATGAAATCCATCTCACTACACACAGATTCTTTCCATTAGTCAACATCAGAAGATGCTAAGCTTCTGAAATAGAAGTGGGAGTATCAGTCATGAGGTACACAATGAGATGTTCACCAAATGACTTTGTGGTCCTTTGTCTCTTGCCCCTTCTAGGAGCTTCATTGTTATCCTCCTCATGAATCTCAGTGTGTTTCTTCTCCGAATGCCCAATGGAACAAAAGGTCAAGGAGTTGTCTCTGGCCTTTGATTAGATGAGTTAGGCATATATTTCATGAGAAAAATATCCTCAAAGAAAGTTGCATCATTCGACTCCATCATTGTACCAACATTCATGTCAAGTGCCTCGGATTTTACCACTAGAAATCTATAGCCAATGCTATGGAAAGCATATCCCGGGAAAACACAGTCAACTGTCTTTGGTCCAACTTACATCTTGGTAGTTGACTTTAGCCAAACAACCCCAAGTTCGTAAATAAGAGAGTTTAAGCTTTTTTCTTTCCCATTCCTCAACTGGGGTAATATTTTTATTCTTCGTGGGAACTCTATTTAGGACATGACTTGTAGTCATCAAAGCCTCCCCCCACCATTCCTTGGAACGTCCAGCTGTGTCTAACATGGCATTAACCAAATCAGTTAGAGTGTGGTTCTTTCGTTCGGCAACCCCGTTTGATTGGGGAGAATAGGGAGGCATCCTCTTATGTATTATGCCATGTTTCTCACAGAATTGAACTCGTTAGAAAAATACTATCCACCCCGATCCGACCTAAGCCTTTTTATATTTTGATCAAGCTGATTCTCCGCTTCGGTTTTATAGAATTTAAAGTAGTGCAAAGCCTCATCTTTTTTTTTCAACAAATATATCATGCAATATCTGGTAGAGTCATCGATCATCGTCATGAAATATCTTTTTACACCTTTTGTCAACACACCATTTATCTCGTAAAGATTTAAATGTATGAGTTCAAGTGGTGCCAAATTCCTCGCCTCAGCAGTCGTATGGGACTTGCGAGGTTGCCTTACTTGCACACACACTTAGCACTTAGAACCTTTGACAATTATAAATTTTGGTATTAAACTCAAATTTCCTAGCCGTGTCATGCAAGCAAAGTTAATATGACAAAGTCGTGAATGCCAAATATTTGATTCGGTTTCACTGCAAACATGTTCGGTAACTTTATTGCAAAAGCTTGACAACATAGGCGGAACAAGCCTCTGCTCTCATAGCCCTTTCCAACAAACTATACAAATTTGGACAATACAACCTTATTGGACTCAAATATCAAATTATAGCCATCTCGACACAAACGAGAACCGCTGAGAAGATTTTTATTTATAGAGGGGACATGTTGCATGTTCTTCAGCCGCACGATCTTTCCCGGAAAAAACTTCAAATCGATCGTACCAACACCATGAACAAAAGCATGTGACCCGTTTCCCATCAGCACGGGTGTAGTTCTTGCGACCTGATAAGAAGAAAACATGTTTATGTCAGAACACACATGTACATTGGCACCAGTGCCAATCCACCAATCAGGAGAATGACATACTAAAAGAACGTGAGGAGATTTACCATACCCGATATCTTTCATATCAACATCGCCAATAACAACATTGGTGGTCTAGTCGTTGTTCTCATTCTGACGCATATCCTAGCGGTCATTGTAGGATGAAGCATAATGATTTTCAGTGCAGCATACATGGCATTTTCCTTTCTTCTTATAGGTCTCCTTCTTATTCTTGAATTTGGCGGGTTGTTGGGCTTTGTTCTTGCCTTCAAATTTTCCTTTGCCCGCATAGTTGTTTTTATTCTTGGGTTTATGGGTTTGGAAAGTTATCTTGTGTACCAAATTAGCACTAGAATTCACCTCATGGAAACGAACAGGTGTGTCTTTTCCCCTCACCTTCCCTTCCACATCAAGAGTGCCAATAAGATTAACAACAGTAAACTCTTGCCTCTTGTGCTTTAGAGAGGTAGCAAAATTCCTCCACAAAGTTGGAAGCTTGGTAATGATGCCTCTGGAAATGAATTTGTGTGGTAACACACAATTAAGATGCTCAAGTTCAATAGTGAGCGACTGAATCTCATGAGCCTACTCAACAACGGAGTGGTCATCAGTCATCTTGTAGTCATGATATTGGTCCATGATATACAACTCACTTCCTGCGTCCGTGACCCCAAACTTGGCCTCGATCGCAACCCACATATCCTTACCGACCGTGATGGTCATGCATGGACCGACAATCTTGACGCCAAGAACACTGGGAATAGCACCTCTAAAGAGGGTGTTTGTAGCCTGGAAAGCTTGCTCCTGCTTAGCAGTTAGCTCTCCCTCTGGCTTGCCCTTAGAGGCGTGAAAACAGTTCATGGTGATAAGCCAAAGAACTGCCCTCGCATGCCACCTTTATAATTCACATCCTCAAACACAGAAGGCTTAAGAGTAGTAGCAAATGCAATTGGAGAAAATTGCCTACACACATCAGGTTTTTGGATTGTTGAATAATTATGCATTTTCCGGTTGAATTTAATCTAGAAAAACAACAGGAAAAACGTGATAGTGAAGATAATCGAGACAAGCAACTTGTTGAAGCTAGTCATGCAATCGAAACCATAAGGAAAAGACATCATATTTATATTGATTGTTACTAGTACTACCAAACACTAAACCTAATAGAAAGGGTAGAATGATATACAGAGGAGCAAAAGCGGAAGCAGATGCGCCATTCGTCATGTCGTCGAAGAGGTCGTCGACGTCGGGGAAGAAGTCTCGTTGGGGAGCTCGTCGTTGATTGCAACCATGATGAACAAGGATCTAGTAGCCGCCATGAAGCGCTCCCAAAAAACCTGATCGTCCCTCTCCGGTACCGGATCACAACAGGCGGAGTTTCGGAGACCTGTTGTTTCACTTGTCGGTGCACGCCGAGAACCGAGATGGGAAAAAGATAAGCGGCGCAATGTTCTGGAAGGAGGTGATGTATTGTGTGTCTCATTGGGAAGAGGGGCAACCTCTTATAGGCGCGACGAGATGGAAATGAAAATGGATGCATTAATTCCCATTAAGGAGAGGAGAAACAGACGCATTAAAAATCTTATTAAGTGGTCAGTTTTATCTTTTACTTGTACTCACGGAATGAAGAAATCAATGTACTAATGGAGAAATGAAACCGAAACCAAAACATTGATGCCATCAATTGGGAGATGGATGATAACATTTACAACCATTTGATTTCATTTTTCACTAGCGTAAAAATCTCAGCTTCTTTCTTGTCATGCATGAACGTGTCACATGGGCCTATGGGATTTTTCCATAAATTATTGGATATAACAGATGATTTAATACCAATAATTCTAACATCTCCTGACAGATAGGTGTGTTCTGTTTGCTTTCTCTTTGTTATTTTCTTTTTCTGTGAGTGTGGTGTTGTTTGCTCGCCGGTGCCGGTTGACTGGACGTAGGGATTATAGGGTATGGACTGCAGTGGTGAATGTTTCATGTGTATCTTCATATGTTGCTCTTTCACGATCCACTGGGTTTTGGATTAGACGCTTTCTACCTGATTGGATGTGGTGTTGTGGATAGGTTTGTTTTGTGTGGATCAGTGGGGAGTTGGTCAATTTCGTGGGTCTTTTTACAGGACGTACTGTTGTTTTATCCATTTATTGGTTCTGTTGAGGTGTTTGCTAATTTACATTGTACGTTATTGTCTGCTGGCCTTGCTTTATGTATTTTTTATTAGTAATGTGTGGACAGATCATCGTCAGTTGGCCGTGCTTTTATGTATTTTTATTACTAACGTGTGGATAGATGGTCGTCAGTTGGCTGTGCTTTTTATGTAATTTAGTGTATATGGATAGATCGTCGTCAGCTGGGTCGTAGCCGTCGAGGCGGCAAGCGTGCTGGTATGCGTTATTCCCCTTGGGGTTCGGAGTGCATGTTATTTCCCCTTTGCCATAGGTTGTTTCCATTAGTCTGCTATTTTATTTCAGCTATGGAAGAAGAAGAACACATCCGGGACGGCAACTTTTTGTTTTTGGGTGTATCTACACCCTGTATAAAAAAAAAGTTTAGCAATTCAACAAAAAGTCAAAAAAATCTAAAAATATTTTTGTAATAAACTTGACTGTCCATTATTCTTGTGAGAAAAATTTCATAAAAAGAAAATTACACTTTGATTTTTTTAAAGACAAATTTTCGATCAAAATAGCATGAATAGTTACCTATAATAGCAAATAAATTTTGCCTTTTTTATCCAGAAGTCAATGTTGGTTTCTTTCCGTGAAAATTTATATACTAGTGCAAAACAAAGTCATGTTTAATCTAAAAATACTTACTATTTTGACTTTTTATTTAGTTATTAAAATAATTCTCATATAGGGTACATATACAACCAGAAACCAAAGCGTATTTTTCAACACATCCAAGTTTACTATATTCTGCAAAGTTTAACTTGATCAAAATTTAATACGCGAAATAAAAAAGATCGGAAGGAGTACCGTGTACTGTAGTACGTAGGGGAACATAATCCACCACACGCGCGCACATTGCCAGTCAGCCTGCTTGAAATGAAACAAACAAGCGCCGCATGACAATCCTGTCGAGAAAATTCTTCGTTGTCCTTCGCCGCAGGAGTAATTGGTACTAGCAGGCCGAGGCACGGCGGCACGTCATGCCCATCATGAAGCCCATGTTTGTAGCCGTGTTGTTTTTCTTAGAAGAAAAGAAGGTTGTGGGTAAGCGAGATGACAGTCAACAATATGCAAGCCAATTTGTAACTTAAATAAATACAGAAACATACCGAAAATCGGTTCATTCATGGTTACAAACACATAGCCACTTGGGAGGTCGCAACCGCCATCGCTCCTAGCCTTCATCTATGCTACTCCCTCCCTCGCCGTCTTTGGAGGAGGTCAACGGGCTAAGCCTCGTGTCAGACGGTGGTGGCGAGGATGTGTGATACCTCAATTTGGGGCCTACAACCCATCATCATCTAGATCCAAGGTCCCAGAGCCACTATCTCCTCTCCAGTCGGCGTGTGTTGACCCTTCGACGGTTTCTCGCACTGTCGCTGCCATGGGAAGGCCATAGATGGATCCAACATGGATGCTACGGCTAGGCGGGCGATGGAGCCATAAACTGGCTACGTTGGTCAATTTTCGGTAAAGTCGGCCCCTTGGTCGACGGGTCTTGACAGGTCTATCTCCGTAGAGATTGTAATCAGTGTTAATGTGTTCTGTCATTGGTTTTTGTCCATGTGGTGACCACTCCGGCCTGTGGTGGCGACCTCGCCAAGAATTGTGGGGCCATCGAAAGGTCTTTGCGAGGTTCATATTTCCAAGTCTGGTGCTTGCCTGGGCGGTGATGCGCAATTTATGGCCGACGACTTGATGCAGAGGATATGATTGTGCAACAGTGACAGTCGGTTTTCTAGCCCAATGCATGGAGCTGCTATGTCGCGGAAAAATGATGGCAAAAACATATGATTGGCATTGCAGTGCAGTGACTATGTCTTTATACATGATATTTTTTTCATGAATTTCTATTGCATCCTGTCACCCTTAGTCATAAAAAATAACATGTATGAGAAATGAAATTACAGATGCGTTATCAATCAAAATCAAGCCTAATTCTCACAGCCTAAATGGTACTAACCTAGATACTCAAGGCACATAATTTTCTTTGATTTGCTCAACCTATGGTGTCCTTCGGAAAAAGTTGCTAGGTATCACATCGTAATTACCCTAACTTTATATAAAAGGTAGAATTAGGCAAAAAAATCCTATGCTTTGTACTACTCACAAGGTCATAGGGGTGGGGATGTGCGTATGTGCGTTCATATGGTTTACAAAATCGATCATATGTGTTATACTGTGTTGGCACTAGTGGTCGCATTTTTGTGAATTTATTTCACTATCTGGTGATATTCATTTAGTGGCAGGAGATGTTAATGTCGACTATGAAGACGTTTGTTGTGACTTCGTCGGTCTCAAGATATTGTATCGGTTCAGTATCTCGAAAGTTTTTGGATAGAGCACCGTGTATGCGTTCTTAGGGCTGCATGTACGTGCATATATGTGAGCATCTGCATTTTATTGAGTTAAATAACGGTAACAACCACTAAAGGAAAAAACCTAGTATTGACCTAAATAAAAAACCAACACAGGTCATCTCATATGCGTTTGTGAAACTAAACTTATGTGTTATATTGTGTTGGTACCCATGCTCACATTTTCCTAAGTATATTTCAAACACTCTGGTGATATTATTTTTAATGATAGAAGATGTTTCTGTCGACTAGACGTATGTTGTGACTTCATCAATATCAAGATATTGTACCGGCTCAGTATCCCAAATGGTTTTCGGGTAGGATACCTGTGTATGCGAACTTAAGGGTGAGTGTCTCGAAGGTTTTCGGATAGCACGCATGTGTGTGCGAACTTAAGGATGAATGTATGTGTTTATATGTAAGCATCTGCGTTATACTGTTTTAAATAACGGTAGCAAACATCAAAGCGAAAATATAATAATTACTTAAATAAAAAACCAACACGTGTCAGCTCATATGGGTTTGTAGAACTGAGCCTATGCGTTGTACTATGTTAACATTGGTGCTCGTATTTTTTTTAATTTATTTTATACTTTGGTGATATTAGTTAAGTGGCAGGAGAGGTTCCTGTAGACTATGAAGACATTTACTGTGAATTCGTCAATCTCAAGATATTGTGCCGGCTTACTATCTTAAAGTTTTTCGGATAGGACGCACGTATATGCGTTCTTAGTAATGAGTATATATATATCGTACATGTAAGCATCTCATTGTACGGTGTTAAATAAGGATAGCGAACACTAAAGAAAAAACCTAATAGTAAACTAATTAAGAGCTAACACGTGTCAACTTGAGACACCCTCACACCAAGTACCTCAAATGCATATGAGCAGCCCTAGCTTAGTGGCTTTAATTCTTTTATTTATTAATATATTATACGCGCCAACGAACGTAGAGAACATGTAGAGTGGGAACATGCCAAGATGCATCCATCAGGCATGCACGCACTCCAATCATACGAGGAGGCAGCAACTCGTGCAATGCATGGCCTGTTCGCCGCAGCCTAAAGACCGTAGCGACGTGCGATCTGCATGGGTGACGCCGTGACGGCCCGAGTTGACCTTGAAACGTACGCCATGATCACACGCGCGTACTCTACGACGCTCGGGTTTACACTCCCATGCACCCGTGAACCACGCGCCGGCATTAAGTTCGGCTCACCGAATAGTCCAGCACGGGACTTCATGCCCACAGGTTTGCAAAAAGTGCAGGGCGAGCACAAGTAGCAGCAGCACTTGGCCGATTACGTGCACTATGGGCGGACGGACTAACGATCCCGACGTCGGTCACCGGCTACTGCTGTTTCAACCAAACAGGCAAACAGACTCACTGCTTCAGATCAGATGGATGCGAACGAACAAACAATATATACTTGCATGCTGGTGCTGCGGTGGCGACGCGCCTGCGCGGGACGGGTTAGCTAGCCGCAGTCACCGCACCGCCGAAAACCGCTGTGGCAAAGCAGGGTGCACCGCTGAAAACCGTTGCGGCGTAGCAGCGTGCGCCGCAGAGTAGTTCAGGTCGGACAAGCAATGGTTGGCATGCGCCTGGTCACCGCACTGCTGAAAACCCTTGTGGCATAGCATGGTGCGCCGCTATCACTTGCCATGCGCACGACCGACACCGTAGAAACAAGCGACAAGCGGCGGCCGTCACCTGCGTCCACAGGCGAACCCAGCTGCAAACAGAACACATACAGGACATTCAGACACAGAGAAGTGTAGAAACCACAGAGCAAGTGCGCATGTTTTGGCAGAATCAGGACCTCGGGAATTTATATTCACATTTTTGTTGTCTCCACAGACTCGAGACCACAAAAAACTCGACTAACCGACCAAAAATTTGTGTTCCTACAAATTATACAGACTCTAATCAACCTCCCAGTCAGAATCCCGCGGCTGGTGACACCTTCCTTTGCTCTGCTTCCAGAATTGTCGGAGCCCCTCCATATTCGAGCGATCTTGCATGGGAAATGTGGATTTTCTTCTCGCTACGATCTACTCCGTATCGATCCATCCGCGACAGCGACGGCGACGCCATTCCGTTCTTTCACTCGCACTCCGGAATGGCGGTGAGATCGGGTGCGAAGCGCGACTGCATCCTCCCGGCACTCTTCACGCGCGCCACCGGCCGCCTCTTGGCCGCCAGCGCCGGCACGGTCTTGTATGCAAGCGTCTCGTCCACCTCCGGCGGCGGGGCGAACACGAGCGGCGAAACAGACCCGGCGCGCCTCCTCCGTCCGCCGCTGCCGGAGGCGTTGGCGCTGGCTTTACTCACGAGCGCCGCGGACGCCCTGACGGCGAGCGCGGCGAGGTCCTCGCGCCGTAGCCCTTTCTTACGAGCCTCAGCGGGGAGCACGAAGTAGATCTGCCCCGGGCGGAGCTCCACGGCCCCGGCCACGGCGGCTACGGGGCCCTCGAATCCCATCGCGTCGGCGTCGCACAGGAACCAGCCGGCGTCCCCAGCCACGGAGTCCCCGAGCGCCTCCGCCGCTGTGGCCGGGCGTGGGTACTCCCGCAGCTCCCCGGTTGGCAGCAGTACCATAGCGGTGGAGGCAGGCTGCCCCTCTGCCCGGACCGCCGCCGCCGCGCCGCCGCTGGACATGCAGAGCCCCATTGTGTTGGCGTCTGATTTTGGTGATCTTTGTGATGTTGTGGTGTGAGCTCGAGCTTTGAGACGGCGATGGAAGAGGAGGTTTGGGAGGGCCAGTTATATATAGGAGGAGGAGGGAGAAGGGCAGGGGAACATGACAGACTGGCGTTTGGCTGGGGCCAGGGCAGCGTGCATGCGTGGACTCGGGACAGATATTTTAATCCATTCTCACTTATCTGTTGCTTTCTCCTTTCCCCAAACGTTCTAGGAGTAGTCTGGGAGTGGAAGCTGCATCTACGTGGTGAATACGTACGTGCCGAATAGGCAGACGGCACAACCACACTACTCCCATTGCTTCACGGAACGGAAAGATATCGAAATTCTGGAATTCATCTTGACTACGAGGACTGCATCCTCGCCACATTGTCTCCGGTCTCTACTATCTCTCTCGCAAAAAAAAAAAAACTTTTCAATTCGACAAGCTATGAACAATAATTAGTGGATTGCGAATATTGACAGCTCAATCTCCCTTAAACTCATCCAACAATTTGCTAACCTTTGGGACAAATTAGCAACGGTGACCTTTAATGACAATATTGAAGACTCGATTATATGAAAGTTCATCAAAGATGAGGTATATTCTGCATCCTCGGCTTACAAGGCACAATTTGAAAGCCTCATCACCTCGGACGTTGTCCATTGAGTGTGGATGGTGTAGGCGTCACTTGGTGTAAGTTTTTTGCTTGACTTGTTCTTCAAGATAGGATTTGGACTTTGGAGCGCTTGAGCCGCCGTGGTTGGCCTAATTGCGGTCCATGCCCTCTTTGCAAGCAAATCCAAGAAATCGTGGCTCACCTTCTCTTCCGGTGCAGCTACACCATGCGCATTTGGAATGACTTCATCACATAGCTCGGCATGCATCACATCACCATGTCTACTTGGATGACGAGGGCTTCGGTAAGAGAATGATGGAATATTAACCTTCAGATCCGTCTCGGCTCGCCCAAGGCGCTTGCCTCCCTCACAATGCTCATATCTTGGGAGGTTTGGTCGGAACACAATACTAGAGTTTTCTGCAACTCGACGGCCCCTTTCATGGTCATCATCAACAAAGTCAAACAGGAGATGTCACTTTGGGCTTTGGCTGGAGCGAAATATTTGGGTATTGTAATGCCGCGAGAGTAGTCCTTTTATTTGCCGCTTTGCGGCTTATGTCTAAAACCTTCACCCTTAATCGATGAAATGACAAGTACTTTGTCGTGTTTCAAAATAAAAATGTCAGCTGCCATCTCCAACCCAACCCACAAATTCCTTCTTGCATCGGAGACAAAATTCATCAAACATTGTTCGCATATATTTGAACAACTAACCGAACAAAATTTGTATAAACACGGCGAATTTTATACAAGCCGGACGACATTCATACAAACAAGATGGATTTACTACCCAATGCCAATTTCTATTTTTCCGCATGTTTTTTGATTTTTACGAAAAATCAATATCTATGAATATCAAAACAACTTGCGGATTTAGTATGATTCTTTCACGCAACGAAGGACCTATGAAGTTTTGTGGGAGGACGAGAGGAGCTAAAGGGGGCCCACACGGTAAGGTCACGCGCCCCTAGGCCGTGTGAGGCTCACCTACACCGCATTTCGTCCATTCCACCACCATAAATTCATATAAATAGTTAAATACATAAACCCTTCATCATAATTTCAGAAGAATCTTTCTCCGTCACAAGTTCCTATTTCTTGAAGATACAATCTGGAGGCCCGTTGTGGAGCTCTGCTGGAGGGAAAATCCATTGTCGAAGGCTTCTTTGTCAAACTTGTTGTCCTCCATCACTATGTGTGGGTAATTCCATTAAGACCTTAGGATTCCATAGTAGTAGTTAAATGACACACACACACACTCTTTCCCTCTCCCTTCCTCCCTCTCTCTCTCTCTCTCTGATCTTCAACATCATGTTCCCGTGAGCTGCCTCACATGATCGGGATCAATTCTAATATGTGGTATGTTTGTTGGGATACGATGAATTGTCACTATATTATCCGATTATTTGTGGAATACACTTGCATATTTTGAGGTTTTCTTGTTCTATAATTTAATAGCTTTTCATGTTCTCTAATCTATCTATCTTCTTTGGCCAAGTTCGATGGGTTTCCTTTTTTCCACAGAGAGTGGTGCTTCGTTCAATTTTGCAGTGCTCTAACCTAGTGACACAGGGCTAAGACACGTAGTGTATTGTTTCCACTAAGACGGTGTCTCATCGTATTGTTTGATACATAGCTTATTACGATGTTATGTTTCTTGCAAAGTTAATATTTTGGGATGCATGTTGGATAGTGGTCTTTAAGTAGAGCATTAGTAATAGATGCAGTTGGATTAATGGTCTATTTATCACAGACATAGCACCTATATGAGACTATACCATGAACGATCATAGTCATAAATATAAACATTGCAATTTGATCGTTGTCCAACTGTACTTTATTTACCATGCCACTTTCTTGCTTTGAGCGAGATGTATCAGTGAACTATGGCGCCCCGGATCTATTCTCCTTTACTGAAGAAAAATATTTTCTTTCCTACCAATTATCTCTATCTGTTGCGTTTAATCTTGCGACTAACAAGATAAGGGGCTTGACAACCCTCTTATCATGTTGGGGACTAGTTGTCTTGTATTTCATGTGCGGATACTACTTACTTTGTTAGCTGAGAGAAGCTTTTATTGAATTGATAACTTTGGTTCTCCAATCGATGAAAATACTTGCTGTTGGGCTACTTCATTCATACACTTGGGGCAATCATAACAATTCCCGCATGAAAAAGAAATCACTCTTTGGCATAATGGCCACTTTGAGTAATATATTTTGGTGGTGGGAGTCATCCCCTGCCGATTCTAGAAAAAAAGGGAAAAGAATTGAACATGACATGTGTGCGCTCGCCTTGGCTAGACAGGCCGAGGGGAAGGACGCGAGTGTGTGACATGCACATGAATGGTCCGTCAAAATCCAATATGTAGCCTTGGAGGAGTGCAATTTTATTTTACATTTTTTTTATGCCTTGGCACATAAGTTGATGTTTACGATAAGTTTATGACTCAAAATCCAAGTCAGTTTAAGATCGTGATCACGACACGACAGTGCCTTGGTCCTCCTATATTTACTAATTACCAGGTGTGGCCAAAGACATATTTAAATTGAGTTTGGGTTTACCTCCTCTCGCTACTTGCGACGCATCGTCGTCTCTGATGTCCCGAATGGCAAGCAAGAGAGCAGATCTCCAGAACCTCTAGCTCTTGTGATCCTGCACCGGGAGAGCGTGAAGTAGATTTAACTGCTCTGCACGACTGCTCAAGTTCGTCATCATGAGGCATATTTCATCAAAGTCGGGCGACGTCAAGTACCAACGTTTCCAACGTTGTGTGCTTTGATCGGTCTTCACCGACATCGTCATCAACAACATCGCTCCTGCAATAGACGTCTACAAATGAATAGTAAGTGCATCATGATCTATTCATGTCTACAATTTTGTTTCCTTTTCTAGATGTTGTTGTACATATTTTCCTGTTCATTTAGCATGTTGGTCTGTTGCATGCTAGTATTAGATTTTTCTATGATTTATATTCTAAAAATTATCACGAAATTGCCTAATTCTCTGACATGCATATCTATTCCGACTACTTAGAAAAGGAATATCGTTCCATTTCATGTCAAGTAGAGTGTTTCGTCCAACCTTATGTATGTTCCTCCTCCTCTCTGTTTTAATTTTTCTGCTATGTTTAGCTTTCCCATTGCTTTTTTTCTTCAAAACCGTCTTAACTATCCCGCCTTTTATTATTTGCAAAAAAAATCATGTTTTCATTCATAAGCCGATAAAGTTTTACAGAATGAATGATTTTTATATATATAGGTAAATTACGGGCACAATTGTATAACATTTGTTATACGATGACATTAATATAAATGGGTAAATCGTGGGCTATCATACAAAAATATTTATTACAGTGGTATAATGCAAATGTTATTGATAGCTTACTAAGCTGATCACTTGATATGCCGGTATAATGCAATGTACTCCCTCTGTTCCTAAATGTTAGACGAGGATTGTATGCATGTTAATTGATTCATTGGTGCATGAGAACATATATAGGTCCAAGGGGGTCCGACCTCTACTTGTCTCTCAAGAAATAAAACTATACAAGGAGAGAGGACGCACGGAAATACAAAAGTGTACAAGCCCTAGTACGATATATGTGCACCAACAATAGTTACTCCCCCCCCCGGCAGTCGAAGCATCACCGGATACGCAGAGACTGGACCAAAACTCTTCAAAGACAGAAGTCCGTAGTCCCTTACTCATAACATTGGCGAACTGTTGGGCAGTGGGAACGTGAAGAACCCGAACACGCCTGAGGGCCACCTGCTCGTGAACAAAGTGAATATCGAGCTCAATATGCTTCATTCGGTGATGATGAATCGGATTGGAGGAGAGGTAGACAACGAAGACGTTGTCACAATAGACAATCATGGCCTGGTGAGCATCATAGGGTAACTCTTGGAGCAGCTGACGGAGCCACGAGCATTCGGCAATGACGTTGGCCACTGCCCGATACTCGGCTTCGGCACTCGAGCGGGATCCCATTGGTTGTATCTTGGACGACCAGGAGATCAACGAAGGCCCAAGGTAGACACAAATAGCTGGAGGTAGAGCGAAGGGTGTCGGGACATCCGGCCAAGTCCGCATTAAGTAGGCGACAAGGTCGATGGAGGCGAAGGCCGTCAGAGTGAGTCCCAAGGACATAGTACCGCGTATGTACCGAAGAATATGCTTCACCGAGGTCTAGTGAGAGTCACACGTGGAGTGCATGTGGAGGCACACATGTTGAATGGCATACTAGAGGTCTGGGCAGGTCAGTTTCAGGTACCGCAAGGCACCGACAATGGAGCGATAGAACGCCACATCGGACGCGGGAGAGCCCTCCATGGCACAAACCTTGGCCTTCGTGTCGACCGGTGTAGCAGCTGGCTTGCAGTTAATCATACCAGCACGCTCGAGAAGCTCGTGGGCGTATCGTTGCTGATGCAGAAAGAAGCCATCAGCCCGTCGGATCACCTCAATGCCCAGGAAGTAATGCAGGAGCTCCAAATCCTGGACGGCAAACTCAACACGGAGACGAGCTGTGATCCGCCGGAGGAGCTCGGGAGCGGATGCCGTCAGGATGATGTCGTTGACATAAAGTAGCAGATAAGCAGTGTCCGCTCCATGATGATATACTAAGAGGGAAGCATCGGAGCGTGTGGACCGAAATCCAAGTGACTGCAGAAAAGCAGCAATGCGCTGGTACCACACTCGTGGCACCTGCTTCAACCCGTAAAGGGAACGATAAAGCAAGCACACATGGTCAGGATGATCGGCGTTGATGAAACCAGTGGGCTGCTGACAGAACACTTGCTCGGCAAGATGACCATGTAGAAAGGCGTTGGAGACATCCAACTGGTGAACGGGCCATGCTCAAGAGACCGCCAACTGAAGCAACATACGGATCATGCTCGGTTTGATAACCGGAGCAAAGGTGTCGGTGAAGTCCACACCCGCACGTTGCATGAATCCACGAACCACCCGTCGAGCCTTGTAGCGCTCAAGTGAACCGTCGAGACGAGTCTTGTGGCGGAACACCCATTTGCCGGTGATGACGTTAGCATTAGGGGGTCACAGAACAAGATGCCACGTCCGGTTGCATTGTCAAGCGTCAAACTCCTCCTGCATCGCCACGAGCCAATGGGGATCCCGAAGGGCCCCACGAACGGAGGAGGGGAGCGGTGATGGTGTCGATGTCGAGTCCGAGCATGCGTATTCATCTGATAGATAACACTTGCTGGGCGGAGCACTCCAACGCGGGCGCGGGTCATCTTGCCAAGAGGCGGGGCCACTGCCGGGTCGGGTGTGCAACGGGCGAGGATGAGGTCGAGCCTGTCGCAGGTGCGCTCACAGGAGAGCCAGCGGGAGCGGCGGCGACGCTGGTGGAGGGGGCGTCCACGCCTGCCTCGGCAGCCATAGGGGTGTTGGGGAACGTTGCATGGGAAACAAAAAAATTCCTACGCACATGCAAGACCTATCCATGGTGATGAGCATCTATGAGAGGGAGAGTGGATCTTTATACCCTTGTAGATCGCTAAGCGGGAAGCATTGAGAAATGCGGTTGGTGTAGTCGAATGTCTTCGCGATTCAAATCGCCGAGCATCCCGCGATCTCATCACGATCCATCCCGCGATCCAATCACGATCCATCCCGCGAACTCATCACGATCCGTCCCGTGATCTCATCACGATCCATCTTGCGATCATTATCACGGTCCTTCCGATCTAGCGCCGAACGGACGACACCTCCGCGTTTAGCACACGTACATCTCGATGACGATCTTCGCCTTCTTGATCCAGCAAGAGGGAGCGGAGATATAGATGAGTTCTTTGGCAGCGCGACGATGTTGCGGCGATGGTGGCGGACCTATTCCAGCAGGGCTTCGCCTAAGCATCGCTGAAAACCGATCTAGAGGAGAAACTGTGATCTAGAGGAGAGGTAGCACGTGGCTATTAGGGTAAGCTTTTTCCTCCAAATCCTCTAATATATATAGGAGGGAGGAAGGGGAGGAGGAAGCCTCAAACCCTCAAGGTTTGGTCGAAATTGGAGGTGGAGGAGTCCTACTCCAATCCTATTAGGAGTAGGATTCCTCCTTTCCACTTGGAAACTCTTTCCACCTCTCCACCTTTGGATTTTTTTCCTTCTCAAACCACTCCAGACGCATGGTCCCTTAGAGGAGGCTTCGGCCAGCCCACCAGGGGCTGGTTTACCTCCTCCCACAGCCCATGTAGCCTCTTGGGTCGAAATACCTCTCCCGATGGTCCCCCGGTACACTACCGGCACTCCCGGTACACTACCGATGAGCCCAAAACTTTTCCGACGACCAAAACAGGACTTCCTATATATCAATCTTTACCTCCGTACCATTTCGGAGCTCCTCGTGACGTCTGAGGTCTCATCCAGGACTCCTAACAACCTTCGGTCATCACCATACATAACTCTATACTATCGAAACGTCACCGAACCTTAAGTGTGCAGATCCTGTGAGTTCGAGAACTATGTAGACATGACTGAGACACCTCTACGGTCCATAACCAATAGCGGGACCTGGATGCCCATATTGGTTCCTACATATTCTATGAAGATCTTTATCGGTCGAACCTCTATGTCAAGGATTCAGTTAATCCCGTATGATGTTCCCTTTGTTCTTCGGTATGTTACTTGCCCGAGATTCGATCGTGGATATCTCCATACCTAGTTCAACCTCGTTACCGGCAAGTCTCTTTACTCGTTCCTTAATACAAGATCACGTGACTAACACTTAGTCACATTGCTTGCAAGGCTTATCGTGATGTTGTATTATTGAGTGGGCCCTGAGATACCTCTCCATCACACGGAGTAACAAATCCCAGTCTTGATCCATGCCAACCCAATAGACACCCTCGGGGATACATGTAGAGCACCTTTATAGTCACCCAGTTACGTTGTGATGTTTGATACACACAAGGTACTCCTCCGGTGTCAGTGAGTTGCATGATCTCATGGTCATAGGAACAAATACTTGACATGCAGAAAATAGTAGCAATAAACTGACACGATCATATGCTACGTTTGTAGTTTGGGTCTTGTCCATCACATCATTCTCCTAATGACGTGATCCCGTTATCAAATGACATCTCATGTCCATGACTAGGAAACCATAGCCATCTTTGATCAACGAGCTAGTCTATTAGAGGCATACTAGGGACATGGTGTTGTCTATGTATCCACACATGTATCTGAGTTTCCGATCAACACAATTATAGCATGGATAATAAACGATTATCATGAACAAGGAAATATGATAATAACCAATTTATTATTGCTCTAGGGCATATTTCCAACAATCTCCCACTTGCACTAGATTCAATAATCTAGTTCACATCACCATGTGATTCGCATTGTTATGAATCTAATACCCAATGAGTTCTGGGGCTCGATCATGCTTTGCATGTGAGAGAGGTCTTATAGTCAATGGGTCTGCGACATTTAGATCCGTGTGTACTTTGCAAATCTCTATGTCAAACTGTAAACACTGCTACCACACTCCACTTGGAGCTATTCCAAATGGCTGCTCTACTATACGTATCCGGATTGCTACTAAGAGTCATCCGGATTGGTGTCAAAGCTTGCATCGACGTAACTCTTTACGATGAACTCTTACTTACCTCCATAATATAGAAACATTTCCTTAGTATTTTAGTTACTAAGGATGATCTTGACCGATGTCCAGTGATCCACTCCTGGATCACTCTTGTACCCCTTTACGGACTCATGGCACGGCACACAAAGGTGCGGTACATAGCATGGCATACTATACAGAGCCTATGGCTAAGGCATAGGGGACGACATTCGTCCTTTCTCTTTCTTCTGCCGTGGTCGAGCTTTGAGTCTCACTCAACTTCACACCTTTAAAGCAGGCGAGAACACTTCTCTCTGACTAATCCATTTTGAACTCTTTCAAATTCTTGTCAAGGTATGTACTCATTCAAAGTCTCATCAAGCATCTTGATCTATCTCTATAGATCTTGATGCTCAACAATTAGGTAGATTTATCCAGGTCTTCCTTTGAAAAACTCCTTTCAAACAACCCTTTATGCTTTCCAGAAATTCTACATCATTTCCGATCAACAATATGTCAACCACATATGCTTATCAGAAACTCTAGAGTGATGCCACTCACTTTATTGTAAGTACAAGTTTCTCATAAACTTTGTATAGACTCAAAAACTTTGATCACCTCATCAAAGTGTATATTCCAACTCCGAGATGCTTGCTTCAGTCCATAGAAGGATCACTGAAGCTTGCTCACCTTTTAGCATCCTTAGGACTGACAAAACCTTCTGGTTGTATCACATACAACTTTTCCTCAAGTAAACTGTTAAGGAAACGATGTTTTGTCATCCATCTGCCAGATTACATAATTGAAAAATGCAGCAACTGCTAACATAATTCCAACAGACTCTAGCATCGCTACGAGTGAGAAAGTCTCATCGCAGTCAACTCTTTAACTTGTCGGAAACTTCTTTGTGACAAGTCGAGCTTTATAAATGGTGACATTTACCATCAACGTCTATCTTCATCTCAAAGGTCCATTTGTACTCGACGACCTTCCGTCCAATGAGCAAGTCTACCAAAGTCTATACTTGGTTTTCATACATGGATACTTTCTCGGATTTCATGGCCTCTAACCATTTGTCGGAATCCGGGCCCATCATTGCTTCTCCATATCTCGTAGGTTCATCGTTGTCCAACAACATGACCTCCAAGACAGGGTTGTCGTACCACTCAGGAGCAGTACACATCCTTGTTGACCTACGAGATTTGATAGTAACTTGATCCGAAGCTTCATGATCATCATCATTTACTTGCTCTTCAACTGAAGTAGGTTCCACAGAAACATCTTTCTGCGTTGCGCTACTCTCTGGTTGAAACAAAGGTTCAACAAGCTCATCAAGTTCTATCTTCCTCCCACTCAATTCTGTCGAGAAAAACTTTTTCTCTGGAAAGGACCCGTTTTAGCAACAAACACTTTATGCTTGGATCTGAGATAGAAGGTTCACCCAACTGTTCTTAGGGTAATCTATGAAGATGCATTTGTCTGCTTTGGGTTCGAGCTCATTAGGTGAAAACATTTTTCCACACAAGCTTCGTAGCCCCAAACATTAAGAAATGACAGCTTAGGTTTCTATCAAACCATAATTCACATGATGTCATCTCAACGGATTTAGATGGTGCCCTATTTAAAGTGAATGTAGTTGTCTCTAATGCATAACCCCAAAACTATAGTAGCGAAACAATAAGAGACATCATAGCCCGCACCATATCCAATAGAGCACGACTATGACGTTCGGACACACCATCACACTATGGTGTTCCAGGTGGCATGAGTTGTGAAACGACTTTCACATTGTCTAAAGTTGTATGCCAAACTCGTAACTCAGATATTCACCTCCACGATCATATCGCAGACATTTTTATCTTCTTGTCACGATGATCTTAAACTTCACTCTGAATTTGCTTGAACTTTTCAAACGATTCATACTTCTGTTTCATTAAGTAAACATACACTATATCTACTCAAATCATCAGTGAAGGTAAGAAAATAACGATATCCACCGCACGCTACAAGACTCATTGGATTGCATATATCAACATGTATCATTTCCAATAAATCACTTGCCCGCTCCATCAATCCGGAAAACGGGGTCCTGAGTCATCTTGCCCAAGAGGCATGGTTCACATGTCTCAACCGATTCGAAATCGAATGAGTCAAAAGATCCATCAACATGAATTTTCTTCATGCGCTTTATACCAATATGACATTTAGCGGCAGTGCCACAAGTATGTGGTACTATCATTATTAACTTTGTATCTTTTGGCATCAATGTTATGAACATGTGTATTACTATGATCAAGATTCAACAAACCATTCTCACTGGGTGCATGACCATTGAAGGTATTATTCATGTAAATAGAATAACAATTATTCTCTAACTTAAATTAATAACCATGTTGCAATAAACATGACCTAATCACGTTCATGCTTAACGCAAAACACCAAATAACATTTATTTAGGTTCGTCACTAATCCCGAAGGTAGAGAGAGCGTGCGATGTCGATCACATCAACCTTGGAAACATTTCCAACACACATCGTCACCTCACCCTTAGCTAGTCTCCGTTTATTTCGTAGCTTTTACTTCGAGTTACTAACATTTAGCAACCGAACCGATATCCAATACCCAGGTGCTATTAGGAGTACTAGCAAGGTACACATCAATAACACGTATATCAAATACACTTGTGTCGATGTTGCCAGCCTTCTTATCTACCAAGTATCTAGGGTTGTCCCGCTTCAGCGACCGCTCACCTCATAATAGAAGCACTTAGTCTCGGGTTTGGGTTCAACTTTGGGTTGCTTCACTGGAGCAGCAACTGACTTGCCATCCATGAAGTTTCCCTCCTTGCCCTTGCCCTTCTCGAAACTAGTGGTTTTACTAACCATCAACACTTGATGCTCCTTCTTGATTTCTACCTTCGCGGTATCAAACATCGTGAACAGCTCAGGGTTCATTATTTCTATCCCTGGCATTTTATAGTTCATTACCAAGTTCTAGTAGCTTAGTGACAGTGACTTGGAGAACTATATCAATCACTATCTTATCTGAAAGATCAACTCCCACTCGATTCAAGCGATTGTAGCACCCAGACAATCTGAGCACATGCTTAACGATTGAGTTATTCTCCTTCATCTTGCAGGCAAAAAATCTTGTTGGAGATCTCATATCTCACAACATAGGCATGAGCCTGAGATCCCAATTTCAGCTCTTAGAACATCTCATATGTTCTATGACGTTCAAAAAATTTTGGAGCCTCAATTCTAAGCCGTAATGCATGACGCACTAAATTATCAAGTAGTCATCAGAACGTTCCTGTTAGATGTTAACAACATCTACAGACGACGCTAGAGGGGGTGGCGCACCGAGCGGTGCATTAAGGACATCAGCCTTCTGTGCAGCAATGAGGACAATCCTCAGATCACGGACCCAGTCCGCAATATTGCTACCATCATATTTCAACTCTATTTATCTAGGAACATATAGAAATTCAAGGAAGCTACAGCGTGAGCTAGTAATCTAAAACATAATTTTGCAAAGACACTACCGACTATGTTCATGATAATGAGTTCAATTAATCATATTACTTAAGAACTCCCACTCAAATTGACATCCCTCCGGTCATTCGAGTGATACATGATCCAAATTCACCAACTCAAGTCCGATCATCACGTGAGTTGAGGTGGTTTCAATGGTGAACATCATCATGTTGATCATATCTACTATATGACTCATGTTTGACCTTTCGGTCTCTTGTGTTCCAAGGCCATGTCTATACATGCTAGGCTTGTCAGGTTTAACCCGAGTGTTCTGCATGTGCAACACTGGCTTGCACCCGTTGTATGTGAACGTAGAGTCTATCACACCCGATCATCACATGGTGTCTCGACACGACAAACTTTCGCAACGCTGCACACTCGGGGAGAACACAATTTATCTTGAAATTAAGTGAGGGATCACCTTATAATGCTACCGTCGTCCTAAGAAAAACAAGGTGCATAAAAGGATTAACATCACATGCAAATCATAAGTGACATGATATGGCCATGAACTTGTGCTTTTGATCTCCATCTTGAAAGCACCGGCATGATCTCCATCGTTACCGGCATGATCTCCATCACCATGATCTCCATCATCTTGATCTCCATCAGCGTGTCTCCATAGGGGTTGTCGCGCCCACCATGCTTCTACTACTATTGCTACCATTTAGCGATAAAGTAAAGCATTACATAGCGCTTAATGATTGACGCGCAGGTCATACAATAATTAAAGACAACCCTATGGATCCTATCGGTTGCCGTACTCATCGACATGCAAGTCGTGGTATTCTATACAACACATGATCATCTCATACATCACATATATCTCATCATGTAATTGGCCATATCACATCACAACACACCCTGCAAAAACAAGTTAGACGTCCTCTAATTGTTGTTGCATGTTTTACGTGGCTGCTACGGGTATCTAGCAAGAACAATTCTCACCTACGCATAAACCACAACGGTGATACATAAGTTGCTTTTCAACCTTCTCAAGGACCGCCTTAGTCGGATCCTATCCAACTAAAGTAGGAGAAACAGACACCCACCAGCCATCTTTGTGCAACGAAGTTACACGTCAGTCGATGGAACCGGTCTCTCGTAAGCATACGAGTAAGGTTGGTCTGGGCCGCTTCATCCCACAATACCGCTGAATCAAAACACGACCAAGGGAGGAAGAAATCTAAGCATCAACGCCCACAAACTCTTTGTGTTCTACTCGAGATCTCATCTACACATAGACCTAGCTCATGATGCCACTGTTGGGGAACGTTGCATGGGAAACAAAAAATTTCCTACGCACATGCAAGATCTATCCATGGTGATGAGCATCTATGAGAGGGAGAGTGGATATACATACCCTTGTAGATCGCTAAGCGTGAAGCGTTGAGAAACGCGGTTGGTGTAGTCGAACGTCTTCGCGATTCAAATCGCCGAGCATCCCGTGATCTCATCATGATCTGTCCCGCGATCCAATCACGATCCATCCCGCGAACTCATCATGATCCGTCCCGTGATCTCATCACGACCCGTCTCGCGATCTTGATCACGGTCCTTCCGATCTAGCGCCGAACGGACGACACCTTCGCGTTCAGCACACATACAGCTCGATGACGATCTCCGCCTTCTTGATCCAGCAAGAGGGAGTGAAGAGGTAGATGAGTGCTATGGTAGTGCGACGGCGTTGCGGCGATGGTGGTGGAGCTATTCTAGCAGGGCTTCGCCTAAGCACCGCTGAAAATCGATCTAGAGGAGAAACTGCGATCTAGAGGAGAGGTAGCACGTGGCTATCAAGGTAAGCTTTTTCCTCTTAATCCTCTAGTATATATATAGGAGGGAGGGAGGGGAGGAGGCAGCCTCAAACCCTCAAGGTTTGGTCAAAATTGGAGGTGGAGGAGTCCTACTCCAATCCTATTAGGAGTAGGATTCCTCCTTTCCACTTGGAAACTCTTTCCACCTCTCCACCTTTGGATTTTTTTCCTTCTCAAACCACTCCAGCCACATGGGCCCTTAGAGGAGTCTTCGGCCAGACCACCAGGGGATGGTTTACCTCCTCCCACAGCCCATGTAGCCTCTTGGGTCGAAATACCCCTCCCGATGGTCCCCCGGTACATTCCCGGCACTCCCGGTACACTATCGATGAGTCCGAAACTTTTCCGGCGACCAAAACAAGACTTCCTATATATCAATCTTTACCTCCGTACCATTTCGGAGCTCCTCGTGACGTCTGAGGTCTCATCCAGGACTCCTAACAACCTTCGGTCATCACCATACATAACTCTATACTATCGAAACGTCACCGAACCTTAAGTGTGCAGATCCTGTGAGTTCGAGAACTATGTAGACATGACTGAGACACCTCTACGGTCCATAACCAATAGCGGGACCTGGATGCCCATATTGGTTCCTACATATTCTATGAAGATCTTTATCGGTCGAACCTCTATGTCAAGGATTCAGTTAATCCCGTATGATGTTCCCTTTGTTCTTCGGTATGTTACTTGCCCGAGATTCGATCGTGGATATCTCCATACCTAGTTCAACCTCGTTACCGGCAAGTCTCTTTACTCGTTCCTTAATACAAGATCACGTGACTAACACTTAGTCACATTGCTTGCAAGGCTTATCGTGATGTTGTATTATTGAGTGGGCCCTGAGATACCTCTCCATCACACGGAGTAACAAATCCCAGTCTTGATCCATGCCAACCCAATAGACACCCTCGGGGATACATGTAGAGCACCTTTATAGTCACCCAGTTACGTTGTGATGTTTGATACACACAAGGTACTCCTCCGGTGTCAGTGAGTTGCATGATCTCATGGTCATAGGAACAAATACTTGACATGCAGAAAATAGTAGCAATAAACTGACACGATCATATGCTACGTTTGTAGTTTGAGTCTTGCCCATCACATCATTCTCCTAATGACGTGATCCCGTTATCAAATGACATCTCATGTCCATGACTAGGAAACCATAGCCATCTTTGATCAACGAGCTAGTCTATTAGAGGCATACTAGGGACATGGTGTTGTCTATGTATCCACACATGTATCTGAGTTTCCGATCAACACAATTATAGCATGGATAATAAACGATTATCATGAACAAGGAAATATGATAATAACCAATTTATTATTGCCTCTAGGGCATATTTCCAACAAGGGGCACCCAAGAGGGATGCCTGGTCGGACTCGACCTCCGAGGAAGGAGTCACGGACCCAGGTGCAGCGGGCGGCGCTGGAAGCTGCCGAGCCGGAGAGGCGGCATGTAGCCGCGACCTGGAGGCACGCTAATCGGGAGGCACCGAGAGCGCCATCGAGGGTGCTACAAACGGAGGTACCTGAAAGGAAGGAAACATCGTCTCGACAAAATACACGTGCCTCGAGGTGTACATGCGGTGAGTGACAGGATCATAGCACCAGTAACCTTTGGTGTTGGAAGGGTAGCCGAGAAAGATGCAAGGAATCGATCGGGGTGCAAGTCTGTGAGGGGTGATGGACGCGGTACTAGGATAGCAAAGGCACCCGAATACGCTAAGACCGTCATAGGACGGAGGCGCACCGAAGAGAAGGTGGTGAGGGCTTTAGTTCCAGCGAGGACGACGCAGGCGGATGTTAATGAGGAGGGTGGCGGTGGCAAGAGCGCTAGGCCAAAACTTAGGAGGTACGTTAGAGTGAAAGAATAACGTACAAACGCAGTCATTAAGAGTGCGGAGGATGCGCTCAACGTGGCCGTTCTGTTGTGATGTGTAAGGGCAGGTTAGGCGGAAGATGGTGCCGTGAGAGGCAAGAAGATCATGAACATGAACATTATCAAACTCTTTGCCGTTATCGGTTTGGAGTGCAAGAATGAGGTGACCGAAGTGTGTGGCGACATAGGAGTAAAAGGACGTGAGTGTGAGTAAGGCATCGGATTTCCGACAAAGAGGAAAAGTCCACACATAATGAGAAAAATCATCTAAAATCACCAAGTAGTATAGATAGTCTGTGTTACTTGCAACGGGAGATGTCCAAACATCACTCTGAAGTAATTGAAACGGAAAGGTAGAAACAGTTGTAAACGCGCTAAAGGGAAGACGGACGTGCTTGCCTAAACGACAAGCCTCACAAGTATGATCGTCGAGCTTATTACATGAGAAGGAAAACTCCTAAGAATTTGACGTAAAACGGTGGGGTTTGGGTGGCCCAAACGAGCATGCCATAGGTTGACACCGGGGGCGAGAGCGACTGGAGGGGATGTGGAGGTGCCCGCGCGCACGTGATAGAGCTCGTCGAGGCTGTCACAGCGGTGAAGTACCGTTCGGGTACGGGCGTCCTTCACAGAAAAACCAACATCGTCAAATTTAACGGTAAGAGGGTTCTCACGAGCAAGACAACGAACAGAAACAAGGTTCATCACTAAGTCCAGTGAAACGAGAACATTAGGCATGGTAATATGTGTGGCGTTAGAGGGGAAACTAGTGCTACCAACATGAGTAATGGGTAGGGAAGAACCGTTGCCAACGGTGATACGAGTGGGTGTGTGAACAAGAGTGAAGGAGGTTAGGTCACCGGGATGAGCTGTCATGTGCGCAGTGGCACCCGAGTCCTTGTACCAGTCGCCTCCACCACCATAGTTGCTCGACGACGGTGCGGAGTGTAGCATGGCCAGGAGGGCGGGATCCCAAGGCGGTGGGAGGGCCCCGTAGGGATGGGTCAGGGCGGGTGGCCCGTAGCGCCAATCAGCGAAGGGGCGAGCGGGGTGCGTAGCCGGCGCCAGCCGGCTGGTGAGGCATGCTGAAGAAGGCCTCATGGCCCGCGGGGCAAGAGCCAAGGATACCCGGCGCGGGGGCCCTTGGGACGGGCATGTGATAAGCATGCACTACGCATATCCAAGGGTTCTGGCGGCCGCCCACGGCGGAGACGGTTGCGGGAAGCGGGGCGCCCCTCCTCCGGGGCCGTGTTGTGGCTGCTGCTGACGACACCCACCCCCGTCGCGCTGGTTGCACCGGCCCCCGCCTTGCGGCTGCTCTTAGGGAGGCGCTGGGAACGCGGGGAGCGCATGGGGAAGCGGGAAGAAACCGGGTGGTGCAGGAGGCCTCGGCTGAGGCGGTGTGGGTGCCGATGGAGAGGGGCCGCCGCGGGTTATGCCGGCGGCTAGGGAGGTGTGATGCACCCGCTGCTTCACCTTCTTCATTCGTCATTCCTCGAGCTTCAAGTACGCGATGACGGTCTGAAAGGTAGGTTGAGGCAGCAAAGTGTGGTTAGATGCGGCGTTGCCAAAGTCTTCATTGAGGCCAACGGTAAGAGTGATAAGCATGGTCTCGTCGGAGGCTTTGGCACCGATGTCGCGAAGTTCATCGGCGAGCATCTTGAGCCGCATGTAGTAGTCATCAATGGTGGAGTCGTCCTAATGGCATCCGAAGAACTCATGCTGGAAGAAAACAAGGCGCTGGAGTTTGTTGTCGATGAAGAGCGCGTTGATCTTGGTCCACACGGCACAAGCGTCGTCGTCCTCGGCGACAATGATATGGAAGATGTCCTTCTAGACGGTTTGATAGAACCATCGGATGAGCGTGTCCTCGAAGGCGGACCGCTCGGGGTCGCCCTTCATGATCTCGCCGTTGATGGAGCCATCGATGTGCTCGGTGCAGTAGTACTCGCGGAAGACAAGGTTGAAGTAGGTCTTCCACACGTAGTAGGAGGAGCTGGAGTTGTCGAGGCAGACGGGAACCCGGGACTCGATGTTAAGATCACGGATGGTGACGGCGGAGGGAGCAGGACCGGCGAAGGGGTTGGAGTTGGTTGAGAAGGTGGACGTCGGGAGCCCATAGCAGTGACGGACAACGACCGGTAGAGAGGCGGCGACTGGGATGTGGGTGAAGGGCGGCGGCGGCTAGGGTGAGGAGGGTAGATGGCGGCGACGGCTAGCTAGGGTTTTGGTGAAGGGCGGCGGCTACCGAGATGGGTTAGGGTTTTAGGGGAGCAGCGGTGCGGAGAGAGGCGACTGCGGGTTGGGAAGGAGGCGGGGTGTGGCGGCCGTGAGAGGGAGGGCTGTCATGGGAGGGTAAGGAGGCGGCGTAGCGATGCGACGACGACAGGAGGGCGACGTGGCCGGATAGGGCGGAAGCGATTAGGATTGCACGGCAACTGATACCATGTTAGACGAGGATTGTATGCGTGTCAATTGATTCATTGGTGCATGAGCACATATATAGATATAAGGGGTGCGGCCTATACTTGTGTTCCAAGAAATACAACTATACAAGGAGGGAGGAGGTATGGAAATACAAAAGTGTACAAATCCTAGTATGATACATGTGCACCAACAATAGTTAGTCAACACTAATTTTTTGTCTTTGTAAAGATTTCACTACGAACTATATACAAATATATATAGACATAATTTAAAGTATAAATTCATTTATTTTGCTTTGTATATAGTCTGTAGTTAAATTTTAAAAAGATAAATACGTAGGAACGTACTTTCTAAGTAGGGTAGGCTGAAAAGCATGTGCCGCTAAGACGACAGAAACTGACAATTGGACGCGCACTGCATGAACATTGCACAATGGCAAATCACTGTTTCAACCCGACCAGCCAATGCAACCGCAAGGACCAAATCACTGTTCAGTCGGGCAAGCAACGTGTATATGTGATACTACAAGCAACCTGAAAGCAAATAATGTCAACAAAAATACCCGGTAGGTGGATGTGGAGCAGGGAGGGCCCAGGACACACCAATGGTTACATACGTGCGGAGTCCGCTGCATTTCTAGACGTGGTACGTGGCTGCATGCATGCGCTCCACAAGCCTCCAAGCTCTCGCGGGCCCACGTTGCACGGGAGAAAAGCCAAGCCGAGCTAAGCCAAGCCTCGCCTGTCCTTTGGCCAGGTAGGTGAGGACCCGGGAGGTGGTAGGAGAGGATGGGTGGTCCCGTCGTCACATGGCTCTGCGTCTCGGCTCGTTGGCCCAGGGTGCGTTTCGTGGGGGCGGACTCGCGCGGCGTGATGTGAGTCCATCTGGGTCCGCCCCGCCCCACACCCCACCAATAATGTAAGGTCGGATCCCTTTGGCTTGGCCGTGCATGCATTTTGTTTTCGACCGGGCTGGTTTGGACGTAAATGCACCCACGTAGTATTGGCTACCTAGTTCGACTTAATAAAAGCGACAAAACTGAGCTAATTCCTGGTTAGAACCGCCTGATCTGAAACCAATGTTTCTGGTAGCGATTGATGTCCATATATCATGGAAAAAAAAAGTATACACGCGCACGTACGTTGTGCTTAACACCAACCAACTAATCAATCAATCCTGTATGATCATCGTTGCCAGTTTTTCGCTAGTTCTGCAGCTTCCGTGAGCGTTCTTCTGCTGGATCATGTCGCTCGGTTCGTAGACCGGACCAAGGATCTCCTCCTGGCTCATCTTATAGCTAGCTTAAATTATTATCTGTCACCAGTATATGCATACTCCATGGAACAAATACTCATGAGAACATCCATTCATTCATTCATCTAACTTATGCATGGTTTGGGCCCGGCTGGAAGCATGCAATTATTGGCGAAATGATATACCCTGGTCTGGTGCACGTACGACTGTTTATGTTTTGGAATCAAATGGGTAGCAGGACGACAGATCAACCATGAAATGCTGGTGGAGCAGCACACCCGGACAAATTTGTGTTTCGCGGTAGCACGATCGATTGTCGACCGAGGTCAACGCATGCAAGAGATATTTCTCGTGGAGATATTTTGCAACATTTCGTTGTCGTATTAGTCCTCCACCGCGACATGTGACTTGCCAAGTCAGCCAAGTAGTAATAAATATGACAAAGTAGACGCAGGCTTTGGCCAAACGCGGCTTTGTGGGGAAAAAAGTTTTCCGTGGAAACCTAGGACCTCTTGGCGGCGAGCAGACCTTGACGGCGCCCGCCGGGGAGCCCCTAGCGTCCGGGAAGGATGGTGACGTCCTCTAGTGGTGCGAGTGCTAGCTCGAGCGCGATCGAGGGCGAGGCTAGGGCTAGACTGGAGGAGGCGCTGGGCAAGCTAGGTATTATAGACGAGGAAGCGACACCTCTAGTCAATGACGATAGGGAAGATGAAAAGTCGAAGAAGTGGTTGCAGGCGGGCAAGGTCTTGCACCGTCATCTCTTGCATATTCAGACCATTGCTAGCGCACTTAAGCCAACATGGGAAAACCCTAGAGGACTGTAGTTTTGCTCCATGGGTGAGAACATGTTCGTAGATGAGTTCGAGTCGCAGAGGGATCACGATCGGATTTGGATTGGCTCGCCATGGCATGTTAACAAGAATGTCGTGATCTTGGCCGAGTTTGAGGGATCCATGGGGCCAGATGAAGTGAAATTTCACCGGCTCTTCCTTTGGGCTAGGGTCCCGAATCTCCCCTACGATCAGAGAGATGAAAAGTGGTGGAAGATGATGGCAGCACAAATTGACAAAGAGGCTAGCGCGGTGCAATTCGATCATATTGGTGGGTACTTGCGCGCACGGGTCTCAGATGAAGTTAGCAAACCTTTGCGAAGGTGGATTCTCATTGATTCGGCGAGGAGGAATTAAACTGATCTCTGATCTGTATGATATACAATATGAAAACGTGCCCCATTTTTGTTTCTCTTGTGTCCGACTTGGTCATTCAGAGCTGTTTTGCCCAAGCCCAGGTCCACGTGATGCGAGTGGTGATCTGCCTTTTGGACCAAAGCTTAGTGCTCGAGGCGATTGTAACGGGGATGCGTCGGGAGAGGAATCAAATAAGGAACAATCTCAGCAGCCAGCGCGAGTAAAAAAACTCAAGTAATGCGGACAACCATGTTGAGCTGAAATTCTCATGTTAAAAATCGACAACAACACAAGCGCAATGAAGCACCAAAGCAAGTGTACCATAGAGTGGATCCTCCTCTTCTTCTGCTGGGATCGGGGTCTGCAGCAGTTGGCGGTGGGCTTCGTGATTCCTTTGCAAGAACTGAAGAGGTAGACGAGGACCTTGATGAGGGAAGTGGACGTGTCAGAATACCTAAGAAGAAAAAACTCTCCCCGGAAAATTCGTCAGCGGTTGCGGAGCATGAGTATAACACAAAAGAGTTTGTGGGTGTTGATGTTCAGATTGCTTACCTCATTAGTCTTCTCTTGATTTGGAGGTATTGTGGGATGAAGCGTCTCGGACCAACCTTACTCGTCCACGTACGAGAGACCGGTTCCATCAACTGACATGCAACTTATTGCATAAAGATACCTGGTGGGTGTCTGTCTCTCCCACTTTAGTTGAATCGAATTCGACAGAGGCGGTCTGTGTAGAAGGTTAAAAGGCAACTTGAATATCACCATTGTGGCTTTGCATAGGTAAGAATCATTCTTGCTAGATACCCATAGCAACCACATAAAACTGGAACAACAAATTAGAGGACGTCTAACTTGTTTTTGCAGGGTATGTTGTGATATGATATGGCCAAACACACGATGAAATATATTTGATGTATGAGATGATCATGTTTTGTAATAGTTTATACTGACTTGCATGTCGATGCGTACGGCAACCGACACGAGCCATAGGATTGTCTTTAATTATTGTATGACCCGCGTGTCAATCATTAAGCACTATGCAATGCTTTACTTTATCGCTAAACGATAGCAATAGTAGTAGAAGCATGGTTGGTGCGACAACCCCGATGGCAACACAATGATGTAGATCAGGATGATGGAGATCATGGTGTCATGCCGGTGACGATGGAGATCATGTCGATGCTTTGGAGATGAAAATCAAAAGCACAAGTTCATGGCCATATTATGTCACTTATGATTTGCATGTGATGTTAATCCTTTTATGCATCTTATTTTGCTCAGGACGACGGTAGCATTATAAGGTGGTCCCTCACAAAAATTTCAAGATAAAACTGTGTTCTCCCTGAGTGTGCACCGTTGTGAAAGTTCATCGTTTCGAAGCACCACGTGATGATGGGTGTGATAGACTCTACGTTCACATACAACGAGTGCAAGCCAGTTTTGCACATGTGGAACACTCGGGTTAAAATTGACGAGCCTAGCATGTACAGACATGGCCTCAGAACACAAAAGACCAAAAGGTCAAACATGAGTCATATAGTAGATATGATCAACATGGAGATGTTCACCATTGAAACCACCTCATATCACGTGATGATCGGACTTGGGTTGGTGAATTTGGATCATGTAGCACTCGGATGACCGAAGGGATGTCAATTTTACTTGGAGTTCTTAAGTAATATGATTAATTGAACTCATTATCACGAACGTAGTCTAAAGTTGTCTTTGCAAATTATGTTATAGATCAAATAGCTCGTGCTAAAGCCCCCCTTTTATTTTCATACATTCCTAGAGAAGAAAAAGTTGAAGTATGATGGTAGCAATAATGCGGATTGGGTCCGTGATCTGAGGATTGTCTTCATTGCTGCACAGAAGGCTTATATCCTTGATGCACCGCTCAGTGCGCCACCCCCTCAAGCATCGTCTGTGGATGTCAATGAGGCACGTTTTTTATGACTACTTGATAGTTTAGTGCGTCATGCTTTACGACTTAGAATTGAGGCTCCAAAGACGTTTTTGAACGTCACGAAGCATATGAGATGTTCCAAGAGCTAAAATTGGAATTTCAGGCTCGTGCCCGTGTTGAGAGGTATGAGACCTCCAACAAGATTCTTTGCGTGCAAGATCACGGAGAATAGCTCAATCGGTGATCATGTACTCAGAATGTCTGGGTGCTACAATCGCTTGAATCAAGTGGGAGTTGATCTTCCAGATAAGACAACGATTGATATAGTTCTCCAAGTCACTGCCACAAAGCTACTAGAGCTTTGTGATGAACTATAAACATGCCAGGGATGGAAAAGATGATCCCTGAGCTATTCACGATGTTTGGCATCACGAAGGTAGAAATCAAGAAGGAGCATCAAATGTTGATGGTTAGTAAAACCACAAGTTTCAAGAAGGGCAAGGGCAAGAAGGGAAACTTCATGAATGGCAAGCCAATTGCTGCTCTAGTGAAGAAACCCAAGGTTGAACCCAAACCAGAGACTAAGTGCTTCAATTATGAGGAGAACGGTCACTGACACGGAATTGCCCTAGATACTTGGTAGATAAGAAGGTTGGCAACGTCAATAGAAGTATATTTGATATACGTGTTATTGATGTGTACCTTACTAGTACTCCTAGTAGCAGCTAGGTATTAGATACCGGTTCAGTTGCTAATATTGGTAACTCGAAGTAAAAGCTACAGAATAAACGGAGACTAGCTAAGGGCGAGGTGATGGTGTGTGTTGGAAGTGTTTCCAAGGTTGATGTGATCACCATCACACGCTCCCTCTGCCTTCGGGATTAGCGTTGAACCTAAATAAATGTTATTTAGTGTTTGTGTTGAGCATGAACATGATTAGATCGTGTTTATCACAATATGGTTATTCATTTAAGTCAGAGAATAATGTTTATTCTATTTACATGAATAATACCTTCAATGGTCATGCACCCAGTGAGAATGGTTTATTGAATCCCGATCGTAGCGATACACATGTTCATAATATTGATGCCAAAAGATGCAAATTTAATAATGATAGTACCACATACTTGTGGCGCACTACCGCTAAGGTTATATTGGTGTGAAGCACATGAAAAAACTCCATGTTGATGGATCTTTGGACTCACTCGATTTTGAATTGGTTGAGACATGCGTACCATGCCTCATGGGCAAGATGACTATGACCTCATTTTCCGTTTTGATGGAGCGGACACATGACTTATTGGAAATAATACATGTTGATGTATGCGGTCCAATGAGTGTTGAAGCGTGAAGTGGATATCGTTATTTTCTTACGTTCACTGATGATTTGAGTAGATATGTGTATATTTACTTAATGAAACACAAGTCTGAAATATTTGAAAAGTTCAAGCAATTTCGGAGTGAAGTTTAAGATCATCATGACAAGAAGATAAAATGCAAACGATATGATCATGGAGGTGAATATCTGAGTTACGAGTTTGGTATGCAATTTAAGACAATGTGAAAATTGTTTCACAACTCACGCCACCTGGAACACCATAGTGTAATGGTGTGTCCGAACGTCATAGTTGTGCTCTATTGGATATGGTGCACACTATGATGTCTCTTATCGTTTTTCCACTATCATTTTGGGTTATGCATTAGAGACAACTACATTCACTTTAAATGGAGCACCATCTAAATCCATTGAGATGATACCGTATGAATTATTGTTTGGAAGAAACCTAAGCTGTCATTTCTTAGGGTTTGGGAATGCGACACTTATGTCTGATAAGCTCGAACTCAAAGCGCAAAAGTGCATCTTCATAGGTTACCCTAAGGAAACAGTTGGGTATACCTTCTATCTCAGATCCGAGGGCAAAGTTTTTGTTGCTAAAAACAGGTCCTTTCTCACGAAAGAGTTTCTCTCGAAAGAATTGAGTGGGAGAACTTGATGAGGTTATTGAACCGTCACTTTAGTTGGATGGTAGCATGACACAGAAAGATGTTTCTGCGGCACCTACACCAATTGAATAGGAAGCTAATGATGATGATCATGAAACTTAGGATAAAGTCACTACCGAACCTTGTAGGTCGACAAGGACTCGTTCCGCCCCTGAGTGGTACGGCAATCCTGTCTTAGAGATCATGTTGTTGGACAAGAGTGAACCTACGAGCTATTAAGAAGCGATGGTGGGCCCAGATTCCAACAAATGGCTAGGAGCCATGAAATCCGAGAAAGGATCCATGTATGAAAACCAAGTATGGACTTTGATAGACTTGCCAGATGAACGGCAGGCCATTAAGTACAAATGGACCTTTAAGAAGAAGACGGACGCTAATGGTGAATGTCACCATTTATAAAGCTCGAATTGTCGCAAAGAAGTTTCCGACAAGTTCAAGGAGTTGACTATGTTGAGACTTTCTCATCCGTAGCGATGCTAAAGTCTGTTGAAATTATGTTAGCAGTTGCTGCGTTTTTCAATTATGAAAATCTGGAAGATGGATGTCAAAACATTGGTTCCTCAATGGTTTCCTTGAGTAAAGGTTGTATGCGATATAACTGGAAGGTTTTGTCGATCCTAAGGATGCTAAAAGGTAGGCAAGCTCCGACAATCCTTCTATGGACTTGAGAAAGCATCTTGGAGTTGGAATATACGCTTTGATGAGGTGATTAAAGTTTTTGGGTTTATACAAAGTTTATAAGAAACTTGTATTTACAAGAAGTAAGTGGGAGAACTATAGAATTTCTAATAAGTATATGTGGATGACATATTGTTGATCGGAAATAATGTAGAATTTCTAGAAAGCATAAAGTGTTGTTTGAAAGGAGTTTTTCAAAGGAAGGCCCGAAATGAAGCTGCTTAAATATTGAGCATCAAGATCTATAGAGATAGATTAAGACGCTTGATAAAACTTTCAATGAATACATACCTTGACAAGATTTTGAAGGAGTTCAAAATAGGTCAGTCAAAGAAGGAGTTCTTATCTGTGGTGTGAGGTATGAATTTGAGTAAGACACAAAGCTCGAGCACGGCAGAAGAAAGAAAAAGGACGAAGATCGACCCCTATGCCTTAGTCGTAGGATCTATATAGTATGCCATGCGGTGTACCGCACCTGGTGTGTGGCTTGCCAGGAGTCTGTCAAGGGGTACAAGAGTGGTCCAAGAGTGGATCACTGGACAACGGTCAAAATTATCTTTGGTAACTAGAGGACTAAGGAATTGTTTCTCGATTATGGAGGTTATAAAGAGTTCGTCGTTAAGGGTTACGTCGATGCAAGCTTTGACATCAATCCGGATGACTCTGAGTAGCAATCCGGTTACGTATAGTGGAGCAGTCATTTGGAGCTCCAAGTGGAGCATGGTAGTAGCATCTACAGTATGGCATAGAGATTTGCAAAGTACACACAGATTTGAATGTTGCACACCCGTTGACTAAAACCTCTCTCACAAGAAAAACATGATCAAACCCCAGAACTCATTGGTTGTAAATCACATGGTGATGTGAGCTAGATTATTGACTCTAGTGAAAGTGGGAGATAGTTGGAAATATGCCCTGGAGGCAATAATAAATTGGTTATTATCATATTTCCTTGTTCATGATAGTTGTTTATTATCCATGCTAGAATTGTATTGATTGGAAACTCAAATACATGTGTGGGTACATAGACAACACTGTGTCCCTAGTGCGCCTCTAATAGACTAGCTCGTTGATCAAAGATGGTCAAGGTTTCCTGGCCATAGACATGAGTTGTCATTTGATAACGAGATCACATCATTAGGAGAATGATGTGATGGACAAGACCCAAACTATGAACGTAGCATATGATCGTGTGAGTTTATTGCTATTGTTTTCCGCATGTCAAGTATCTGTTCCTATGACCATGAGATCATGCAACCACTGACACCGGAGGAGTACCTTATGTGTATCAAACGTCGCAACTGTAGGATCACTAGAAGAGTGTCTAGAGGGGGGGGTGAATAGACTAATATCATGTATTTAAAACCTAACCTTTTCCCAAGTTAATTAGTTGGCAGATTTTAACAGTTTTAGCAAGTCTAGCAAGTCTAACAGTCATACACATGCATGTCTACAAATATGACAGCGGAAAGTAAAGACATTGCACATGAAGTAAAGAGATGGGATAAGAAGATCAAATGCAATAGGAGACGCAAAGATTTTTCCCGTGGTTCCGATAGGTGGTGCTATCATACGTCCACGTTTATGGAGTCTTCATCCCACGGAGGGTAACAGTCACGAGAGTCCATGGAGGTCTCCACCCATAAGGGTCCACGAAGTAGCAAGCTTGACTATTCCATATGGCTTCCGTCCACGAAGGACTAGCCTCACTATGGGTAGATCTTCACGAAGTAAGCGATCTCCTTGCCCTTACAAACTTATTGGTTCACTCCACAACATGAAGTAGGAGGCTCCCAAGCGACACCTAACCAATCTAGGAGGCACCACCCTCCAAAAGGTAATAGGCTCGGTAATGACGATGAACACCTTGCTCTTGTGATTCAAGATGATAGACTCCTCAACACACAATCACTCTCTCACAGATATGGCTTGGTAGAAGAGATGGGATTGGTGGAAAGCAACTTGGGGAGGCTAGAAATCAAGATCCATATGGTTGGAGTGGAAGATCTTGATCTCAACACAAGGGTAGGTGGTTCTCTCTCAGAAAATCTGATAGGATAGGTATGGAATAGTTGTGAGTGCTTCTCTTTCGAGTAGGTGGTGGTGGAGGGGCATATATAGGCATCCCAAAAAATCCAACCATTACACACAAAATGACCAACTCGGTGACACTGATGTGTTAATCTCGATGGTACCAAAGTGATCAAAAGGTGGCAACTTTTGAATCTCGGAGGGACCGATATAGGAATCTCGATTGCACCGATAAGGTGACCAACGGTCAAATTTCCAATCTCGTTGATGCCAACCCAACAATCTTGGTGGTATCAGAAATGTGGATTTGCGTAACAGAAAGCTGGCAACCTAAACACGGTGGCACCGGTCTGGAATCGGTTGCACCAAAGTGGCTAGGGTTTGGCTGGGTCTCTCTAGGTTCTGGAATCGATGGCACCGGGATAGGAATGTTGGTTGCACCGATTTTGAATGTTTGGCTATAGACAGACTTTGGTGGGAGAGCTTGTGGATGTTTTTGGTGACTATCACTTGTGCACGTATGAGCATTTTGTTCACCAACAAAACCTTACCCCCTTTTAATAGTATTAGCTTTCCTATGGACTCAAAGTGATTTCTCACAAATGTAAAATGTAGAGTCCTCTTTCTCGAAGCTTGTCCAACCTATTTCCTTGCATCTTGGGGTAATTCCGCAATCTCCACAATCCTTTTTCCAACCCAACTCTCCATGGACTATTATCTAAAATACACTAGATAGAGGTGTTAGTCCAAGAGACAATGTATGTTGTCATGAATTATCAAAACCACCAAGGGAGCATGTTGTGCTTTCATTCTCCCCCTTTTTGGTAATTGATGACAACATACAATCAAAGCTTCAAATAAAGATATGCATGGATGTAATGAAGACTTTGAGAAACACATGACTTATATTTGGTCCCCCTAAATGTGTGCAGTCCTTTAAAGGATAGTTGCTTTGGAATGCATGGACACACAAATAGTAGAAGGGATATGAAAGGTCATGTGTATCTTGGACATTTGCATCAAATGTATATGAATGAGGTGTATCCTCGATCAAGACTTCACTCTTGCAAACAATATGTGCAAGAAGCAAGAGATCATATTGATCAAAGATATGATGCATATACTTACCTTGAGTTCTTGAGCATTCTAGTAGTAGAGACACACTCGAGAAAACAATGTTAGGAAACACAAGAGTATTCTACCAAACAAAAGCAATAGAACTCAAAGGATACCAAGATATGGAGAACATATAAAATACGAGAATCCTTAAGATTGATATGTCTCCTCCTTTAACATTAATCTTTTATGTCTTTTCTCCCCTTAGATATGAAAGTGGTAGTTCATCCTCTCCCCCTGAATCTCAACATCTAGATATTGGGATTGGATAGGGTGAGAAAAAGTCTAAAGTGAACAAGAATATTATTGAGAGCTTGTTGACTGTTCACATGGAATTTTCTCCCCTTAGTTTGGTATTCTCCCCTTGTTTATATAAGTGTGAACTTTTGATATTCTCCTCTCCCCCTAGATCATATCTCCCCCTTTGCATAAGCATGTAACTCTCCCTCTAGCATGAAGCTTTGTTCTTCTCCCCCTTTCGCATAAATTACCAAAAAGGTTAAACTTAGGAGTAGTGACAGGGATCATTGACAAGAAGGGATCGTCGAGAACAAGGGTCATTGAAAGTAGGGTTCATAGAAAAGAACTAAGGGAATCTTTGAATGTAACTTCTCTCCCTTTTTCAAATTTTAGTCTTCCTCTCCTTGGAGCTAGGGATCCTTGAATAAAGAATCCCCCCCTAAGACTAGCTTGGTATTCTCTCTTTTTTTAATAATAAAGGGGTCATCGAAGGAACGAAAACATCACAAGAACAGATACCAATTTTTTTAAGAAACACAGATTTAGAAAACAAGGAAAATCGGTGATTCCGGGGTAAATAAATCGATGGTACCGAGATTGTGTAGTGCAGCTCATCTGCAATTTCGATAGAACCGAGTTATTTAAATTGGTGGCTCCGAATGAGAGACCATTTTCTATTTTCACAGAGACAAAAGAAATAGTTTTAAAAAGGGAATGCGATTTTTTTTACAAAGGGCATCAATTAGATAAGATTTGAGTGGATACAGAGATCATGCAAATAGAGAGCAAACCACACAAGATTCTTAATTAGATGATGGGCGGTGACTAGGTCACCTATATTAGAGTATGTTGACTTAGGAGCCAAGCAAGAATACTTGATCATAGGTCATACTCTATGTTAAGCTCAAAATGGGGTTACCATTTTTCCATTAAGCATTTTAATGTCTTCATATCACTTGAGTTGCTTTAGCCCATGACTTGGAGTAAAGCCTTTTCAAGGATATGAGTACATACCTTTGAGTGATGTTAATGACGTTGCTCGTAGGTGAACTTGTTGAGGATGCTCGAGGTTGATGAAGATCATCTTGAATTGGGAGCAATCCTTCTCGTTCTAGTACACTAGTTACCTACAAAGGTTAGTCATGCAAGGAAGAACAATGGATATATCCACTTGACATGATACCACTGAAGATTTTGCAACTAAGATCAGGAATATGTCAAGGATATGTTTTTGTTAACTTCTTCCTTCCATCATCGAGAGGGGTTGTGGATACTTGGTAATGACAAGATTGCTTAGGATTGGAGTTCATGGAAATCTTGTCGAATGAAGTTCTTCCAAGTACCTACAAAAGGTTAGATGCAATACAAGGGAGCATAGAATTCCATGGCACATGATAACGAGTTACGGGAACATGGAAATAACAAGATAGCTCATGCCCTTGCTTGCAACCGAGTGAGTCTAGCTCAAGTTTGATGCATCAATGATGTTGAACTCACTCCTAAATTGACAAAATATTTTGTCATCAAGTGGCTTGGTAAAGATATCGGCTAATTGCTTTTTAGTGTGAACATGCTTAAGATTAATATCCCCTTTGGCAACATGATCAGAAATGAAATGATGTCAAACTTGAATATGCTTAGTTCGAGAATGTTGCACAGGATTATGAGCAATTTTAATAGCACTTTCATTGTCACAAAGTAATGGAACATTTTTAAAACAAATCCCATAATCCTTAAGCGTTTGTGTCATCCATAGTAATTGCGCACAACAAGATCCAACAACAATATACTCAGCTTCGGTAGTAGATAGAGATACTGAGTTTTGTTTCTTGGAGGACCAAGACACAAGAGATCTACCTAAAAATTGACAAGTACCCGAGGTGGAATTTCTATCATCCTTGTCATCGGCACAGTTCGAGTCGGAATAGCCAACAAGATTAAAAGAACATACCTTGGGATACCAAATGCCAAAGTTTGGTGTTTGTATCAAGTATCTCACAATACATTTCACAGCCAAAAGATGACACTCTTTAGGTGCAGCTTGATATCTAGCACACATGCAAACACTAAGCATAATATCGGGACGATATGCACATAGATATAGCAATGAACCAATCATAGATCGATAAACCTTTTGATCAACCGGTTCATCCTCCCTGGTAAGATCAATATGTCCACTAGTGCGCATGGGAGTTTTCATACCTTTGCACTCCTGCATGTTGAACTTCTTGATCAAGTCCTTGGTATACTTAGTTTGACAGATGAAAGTTCCTTCTCTTGATTGCTTGATTTATAAACCAAGAAAGAATTTTAGCCCACACATCATAGACATCTCATACTTCTCGGACATCAACCTTCCAAACCTTTCACTAAATTGAGGGTTGGTGGAACCAAAGATAATATCATCCACATAGATTTGGCACACGAATAATTCACCATTAACTCTCCTAGTGAACAAGGTTGCATCAATTTTACCAATTTCAAATCCTTTTTCAATGAGAAACTTTGTTAAACATTTATACCAAGCACAAGGGGCTTGCTTAAGACCATAAAGAGCTTTACTAAGCTTGTAAACATGATTAGGTTTCTTAGGATTCACAAAACCAGGTGGTTGCTTAACATAAACCTCTTCTTCAATTTCACCATTTAAAATGCACTTTTGATATCCATTTGTTAAAGCGTTATATCATGGTGATTAGCATAAGCAAGAAGAATACGAATAGCTTCAAGTCTAGCGATAGGGGCATAAGTCTCACCGTAGTCCATACCTTTGACTTGCATATATCCTTGGGCTACGAGACGAGATTTATTGCGCACGACTTGACCGTCTTCGTCTTGTTTGTTCTGAAACACCCATTTGGTTTCGATGATGTTTTGTTCATCCTCGGGCTTCTCCACGAGTGTCCACACTTTGTTCCTCTCAAAGTTGTGTAGCTCTTCATGCATGGTGTTCACCCAATCCGCGTCTTCAAGAGCTTGTTCTACCTTCAAAGGCTCATTGCTAGATATGAAGAATAATGCTCACAAAATTTAGCTAGACGGGTTTTAGAGTGAGTGATTCTCCCTGTTTGTATATCACCAAAGATTTGGTTTAGGGGATGGTTCTTGGTCATTTGTGCTCAAACTCGGGCCAGCTTCCGATTGTTGGATGGTGGAGCTTCTTCTTCTTCATCATCATCTCCTTCATCTTCGTTGTTGTTGAAGGTGTCGTTCCCTTGAGGTGGTGGTGAAGGTGGTTGTGGTGGATCTTCATGATGCACTTCCTCCTCTTCATCATCTCGTCGTGTACCACTTGTGGATGCCTCCATGTCGTGTTAAGGTTCACCTTGACGAGAAGTAGGGGCTTTCACTTGAGTTGATGAAGTACTTTCCTTCACCTCCATGGGATGAATCTTGCCAATGGGTAGATCTAGAGTAGCTTCCGAAGGGTCCTTATCACCTACATCATTTGGCAATTGTTCGACTTGCGAACCATTAGATTCATCAAACTTCACATCTACTGTCTCTTCAACTTTTCGAGTGAAGTTGTTGTAGACACGGTAAGTGTGAGAGTTTGACCCGTAACCAAGTAGGAATCCTTCATGAGATTTACGAGCAAATTTAGTACAACAATGCTTATCAAGAATGTAGCACTTTGAGCCAAATACCCCAAAGTATACGACTTGTTTTTTTTACCGGCGAGTAGCTCCTATGCCGTGTTATCGAGAAGCTTGTGCAAGTAAAGTCGGTTTGTGGCAGGACATGCTGTTTCAACGGCTTCTGCCCAAAAGTGTCTTGGTGTCTTGTATTCGTCAAACATCGTTCTTGCCATCTCAATGAGCGTCTGGTTCTTCCTCTCAACAACTCCATTTTGTTGAGGTGTGTACATAGCCGAGAACTCATGTGAGACACCTTCTTCGTCAAGAAAGGTATCCACATGGGTGTTCTTGAACTCCGATCCGTTATTGTTTCGAACCTTCTTGAAACTGATTTTGTGCTTTGCGAGCGAAGTTCTTGAAGATCTTTTGAACCTGCGACTTATCATCAAGAAAGAATACCCACATAAATCTAGAAAAATCATCAACTATAACTAGACCATAGGAATTTCCACCGACACTCTTGTAAGCATTAGGACCAAAAAGATCCATGTGAAGTAACTCAAGTGGTCTTCTAGTAGTCATGATATTCTTAATGGGATGACTTCCACCTACATGCTTTCCAGCTTGACAAGCACTACAAAGTCTATCTTTGTCAAAGATAACATCTTAACACCAAGTATATGATCACCTTTGATAAGTTTGTACAAATTACGCATGCCAACATATCCTAGTATTCTATGCCAAAGCCACCCTTTAGAAGATTTTGCAATAAGACAAGTAGAAGGTTTGGATCCCTAAGTGAAATCAACAATGTATAGATCACCTCTACGGAAACCGGTAAAGACCATTTTATGATTATCTTGATGAAACACTTGGCAATCTACTTTCGTGTAACACATTGAAACCAAAGTCGGCGAGTCTAGATAAGGAAAGAAGATTGTAGCCAAGAGATTCAACAAGCATGACATTTTGAATAGATATATCATGTGATATGGCCACCTTACCAAGACCAAGTACCTTACCTTTGGAGTTATCTCCAAATGTTACGTACCTTCGCGGTCCATGGTTTGGTGTGATCTCTTCGAACATCTCTCTATCTCTGGTCATATGATCGGTACATACGCTATCGAGAATCCACTCTTTTCCTCCGGACATGCAATCCTAAAAGTTTGCCATAAGACTCAGATTCTTCATGATCTTCTCATACTCGATGTCGAATAGCTCATCTTCATCATAGTATCCATGTTCCACATTGTCATCATCAAGTGGGAAATCCTCGTCATAAAGAACAAGAGATTCATTAGAATTGTGATCATGACAATGTTCAAGTTTATGAATGCGAATGGCTTCAAAGGTAATGTTGTTGATAGTGGTGACATCTCCTTTAGCACGCATAAGATCACGGAGATCAAATAGGCATTTATAAAAGTTTGGATCACTGGGCTTCATTTTGTGAAAAGCAATGGTATTATGAAGAATTTCATCAAGATTTCCTAATGAAAGAACGTTTCCCCAAATCAGTCCACAAGGTATAAGCACATGCAAAGTTCTTCAATTGAGAAAGCACGAATCTTGGTAAGCCTCTAACAATAAGATTGACAATCCTAAGGTTACCAAGCATGTTAATTTCCTCTTCGTGTGTGGGATGCAATTCATGGGGAGCACATAGGGATCTTCAATATGTTTTTTCAAATGGAATTTATCAAATATATCAATCATGGCATTCTTCCATTGACTATAGTACTCTCCATCAAGAATGGGCACTCTACAACTCAAACTCTCTACACTAGACACATCCATCTTCCTCCATGGTGATTAAACCGAAGAAATGGAGACCAATGCTCTGATACCACTTGTAGGATCACTAGAAGAGTTTCTAGAGGGGGGGGGGGGTGAATAGACTACTAGCATGAATTTAAAACCTAACCTTTTCCCAAGTTAATTGGTTGGCAGATTTTAACAGTTTTAGCAAGTCTAGCAAGTCTAACAGCCCTACACATGCATGTCTACATATATGGCAGCGGAAAGTAAAGACCTTGCACATGAAGTAAAGATATGAGATAGGAAGATCAAACACAATAGGAGACGCAAAGATTTTTCCCGTGGTTCTAATAGGTGGTGCTATCGTACGTCCACGTTTATTGAGTCTTCAACCCATGGAGGGTAACGGTCACGAGAGTCCACGGAGGGCTCCACCCATAAGGGTCCACGAATTAGCAACCTTGACTATTCCATATGGCTTCCGTCCACGAAGGACTAGCCTCACTATGGGTAGATCTTCACGAAGTAGGCGATCTCCTTGCCCTTACAAACTTCTTGGTTAACTCCACATCACAAAGTAGGAGGCTCCCAAGAGACACCTAACCAATCTAGGAGGCACCACCCTCCAAAAGGTAATAGGCTCGATAATGACGATGAACTCCTTGCTCTTGTGCTTCAAGATGATACACTCCTCAACACCAATCACTCTCTCACATATTTGGCTTGGTATAAGATATGGGATTGGTGGAAAGCAACTTGGGGAGGCTAGAAATCAAGATCCATATGGATGGAGTGAAAGATCTTGATCTCAACACAAGGGTAAGTGGTTCTCTCTCAAAAAATCTGATAGGATAGGTATGGAATAGTTCTGAGTGCTTCTCTTCCGAGTAGGTGGTGGTGGAGGGGTATATATATGCATCCCCAAAAATCCAACCGTTACACACAAAATGACCAACTCGGTGACACTGATGTGTTAATCTCGGTGGTACCAACGTGATCAAAAGGTGGCGACTTTTGAATCTCGAAGGGACTGATATACGAATCTCGGTTGCACCGATAAGGTGACGAACAGTAAGATTTCCAATCTTGGTGACGCTGACCCAACAATCTCAATGGTACAGAAAATGTGGATTTGCGTAACAGAAAGTTGGCAACCTAAACTCGGTCGCACCGGTATGGAATCGAATGCACCGAAGTGGCTAGGGTTTGACTGAGTCTGTCTAGGTTCTGGAATCGGTGGCACCGGGATAGGAATGTTGGTTCCATCGATTTTGAATGTTTGTCTATAGACAAACTTTGGTGGGAGAGCTTGTGGATGTTTTTGGTGACTATCACTTGTGCACGCATGAGCATTTTGTTCACCAGCAAAACCTTACCCCCTTTTAATAGTATTGGCTTTCCTATGGACTCAAAGTGATTTATCACAAATGTAAAATATAGAGTCCTCTTGCTTGAAGCTTGGCCAACCCATTTCCTTGCATCTTGGGGTAATTCCACAATCTCCACAATCCTTTTTCCAACCCAACTCTCCATGGACTATTATCTGAAATACACTAGATAGAGGTGTTAGTTCAAGAGACAATGTATGTTGTCATGAATTATCAAAACCACCAAGGTAACATGTTGTGCCTTCAACAACGTAACTAGGTGACTATAAAGGTGCTCTATTGGTATCTCCAAGTGTGTTTGTTGGGTTGGCATGGATCGAGACTTAGATTTGTCACTTCTTATGACGGAGAAGTATCTATGGGGCCACTCGGTAATACAATATCACAAGAAGCTTGCAAGCAATGTGACTAATGAGTTAGTCACGAGATCTTATCTTACGGAACGAGTAAAGAGACTTGCAGGTAATGAGATAGAACTAGGTATGGAGATACCGATGATCCAATCTCGGGCAAGTAACATGCCGATGGACAAAGGGAACTACGTATGGGATTGTCTGAATCCTTAACATCGTGGTTCGACTGATAAAGATCTTTGTGGAATATGTAGGAACCAATATGGGCATCCAGGTCCCGCTATTGGTTATTGGCCGTGGAGTTGTCTCGGTCATGTCTACATAGTTCTCGAACCTGCGTGGTGTGCACATTTAACGTTCAGTGACAATTTGGTATTGTTGAGTTATGTATGTTTGTGACCGAAGGTTGTTCAAAGTCCCGGTTCAGGTCTCAGACGTCACGAGGAGCTCCAAAATTGTCCGGAAGTAAAGATTTATATATGGAAAGTCATATTTTGGCTACGAGAAAAGTTTTGGGTTTTTCCGATATAGTACCAGGAAGTTTTCGGAAGGTTCCGAAGGAGTACGGAAGGGTCGCTCTAGCCCCTAGGATGTTCATGGGCTGTAAGGGGGCCTCGAAGCCTTGTTGGCCAAGCCCAAGGCCCCATGCGGCTAGGGGGTAGGAAACCCTAAAGGGGAAGGCACCTAGGAGGTGCCATGGGGAGGGAGGACTCCTCGCTCCTGGACGCCACCCACTTCCTTGGAGGAAGGGCCCCATCTACCTCCTCCTCCTATATATATATAGGGAGAGGGAGGGAAGCAACCCCCAAGGCATAGGGGCAGCCGTCCCTCCCTCCCTAGATCTGTTTCTCCACCGAAAATGCATCTGCGGCAACGCTTGGCAAAGCCCTGCTGAGATTGCTCCACCACCACCGCCACCATGTCGTTGTGTTGCCGGAGAACTCATCTACCTCTCTGCCCTTGCTTGTTGGATCAATAAGGTGGAGACGTCATCGAGCTATACATGTGCTGAACGCGGAACTGCCGTTTGTTTGGCGTTAGATCGGGACAAATCATGATTGGATCGCGGTACGAATTGCGATTTGGATCGCGAAGACGTTCGACTACATCAACCACGTTTCTTAATGCTTCCCTCTTAGCGATCTACAAGGGCATGTAGATCCACTCTCCCTCTCATAGCTGTTGATCTCCATAGATAGATCTTTGGGTGTTTGTAGGAATTGTTTTTTCCCATGCAACGTTCCCCAACACAGCGAGGCACACATGTATCGTTGCTATTAAGGAGAGCAAGCTGGGGTCTATTCCTACATGAATAGATCTTGTCTGCATCATGTCATCGTTCTCATTTCAATACTCCGTTTCTCCATGAACTTAATACACTAGATGTATGATGGATAGCGGTCGATGTTTGGAGTAATAGTAGTAGACGCAGAATCACTTCGGTCTACTAATCTTGGACGTGATGCCTATATAAGTATCATTGCCTTGGATATCGTCATGATTATTTGATATTCTATCAATTTCCCAACATTAATTTGTTTACCCACCATGTGCTATACTCATGAGAGAAGCCACTAGTGAAACCTACGGCCCTCGAGTCTATCTTTTAATATATTGCTTTCCAATCTATCTTTTCCAGCATTTTCTTCCAGATCTACTATTCCAAAAAACCAAAAATACCTTGCTGCACTTTTCATTTGCATATTTTATTCCGTGTCCTTGCACGATCTATTTACTCCAATCTCACACACAATGATCTATTTTTTACCGTGGAGAGATTGACAACCACTCTTACATATCAAGTTGCAAGTATTTGTTCTTTGTCTGCAGGTACCGTTTACATAGTGTTGCTTGGTTCTCCTACTGGTTCAATAACTTTGGTTTCATAACTGAGGGAAATACTTACTATATTTTTGCTGCATCATCACTTCCTCTTTGGGGAAATACCAACACAGTCTCAAGCCACGTCAGAAGTATGGAACAAACAATGCTCTAGGGTGTTGTGGTTACACGCAGGTGATAGAAATACGGGTATTTTCAAGATCAAGCAAAAGAACTTCTATTGTATGAACTGTATATTAGGGCTTCGTCGAGCGGATGGTTCTGTTGGATCATGGGTAAGGCAGAAATTCAGTCATAGTGTGAACAACTCTACACCTCATAGGGGCAGTTCGATATGAGCAAGTTGATGGAACACATTCTGGCAAAAGTAACACCGGCTATGAACCAAATTTTGGATAAACCGTTTAGAACGGAGGAAATTTTACAAGCCCTATTTTATATGGCCTCTTCAGAGGCCCTTGGTGTAGATGGTTTTACAACAGGGTTTTACCAATGACACTAGAAACTGCTAAAATATGATGTATGCCAAGCATTGATGAATTTTCTCAATGAGGGTGACCAACCAATGGGGTTCAACGACACATCTATTACTGTTATACCCAAGGTACATCATGCTGAGATGATTTCTCAATATCAACCTATTGCCCTTTGCCATGTTATACTCCCTCTGTTCCTCTATAAAATTCCATAATGTAAGATGCATTTTTTCTAACCCCATAATTCCCTTGTTATCCCTCCTAAAAAAGGAAAGTATCACTTTTGTGATTGTCTCTATCTCTCCTTATAGCATAATAAGGAAACTATCTATTTGTCGATTGCATGTATTTCATACTTTTCTAGACTAATTGATCCACTTTCCACAAACCAATAAATTTGTTAAGGGTATTTTAGTCTTAACATGTATATAATTATGTGCCTTGGTCATCGTGCCGAAAATAATACACGTGACATAAAGGAACGGAGGAGTATAAACTAGCTGTCAAAGGAGTGAAAAATCTCATGAGGGATTTTATGGATGAGATGATCAGTGAAGAGCAAAATGCATTGGTTCCCGGATGCTTAATTACAGACAATGTGTTGGTCACTTTTTGAGAGCGTCCACACATTGAAAAGGAGAAAGAAGGGAAAAAGTACGCACACGATGTTAAGCTTGCTATGATGAAACCCTATGATCGTGTAGAGTGGTACTATCTTGAGGCCACACCCCCAAGGATGGGTTTTAGCGTCCCTTTGATAGGATTAATTATGAAGTGTATCACCTCTATCCGCTTCTCGGTCTTATTTAATGGACAACTTTATCCCTTTTCACTCCATCGAAAGGTTTGCAACATGGTTATCCTATATCACCTTTTCTTTTCCTACTTTGTGCAGAGGGCTTCTCATTGCTTTTTAAATTATATGGATGCCATATTTACAAAGGAATAAGAATGAGATTTCGGGCTCCTTGGGAGAGTTTCTCATTGTTTGATTCTTAGTGGAAATGTGTAGAATGCAGAAAGACCCAATGATATTTTGCAAATCTATGGGAAGACCTCGGGTCAACGTGTGAAGAGAGACAAAAGTACTATCTATTTTAGCCCGAATACACCTCATTCTCTATGGTAAATTTTGAAAGCTACACTTGATGTTCATGTTGAGGCATTTATTGAACGGTATCTTGGGCTCCCAACTACGGTTGGAAGGATCACAGGTAGTACTTTCAATCATATTGGTGAGCGTTCGAGAAGCAAGATCCAAGGTTTGTCCAAAATACGCTTTGTGTGTGCAGGGAGGGAGACATTGTGTTTTTCGTGTAAGGGAGACATTGTTGAAATCAATTATTTAGTCTATCCCTGCATTTAGCATGAGTTGTTTTCTTTTGGCAAAGAAGGTGTGCAAGATCCTAACTTCAAACATGGTGAGATACCGGTGGAGTAGTTCTGTTGGCAAGAGATCTCTACACTTGATATCATGGAAAAATCCCGTGACACCTAAGTGCAGAGGCGAATGGGCTTTCGTGATCACCATCTCTTTAACCTGGTACTATTGGGAAAGCATGGATGGAGATTCACGATCCTGGGATGACCTCGGATATGAAATTAACAAAGAAGATTGAGGGTTTGTTGATCTCCCCTACTAAGCCCAAGACCCAAGTTGAAGCCACTCCGAGGATTTCTCCCAAACCCTTGGGTTGAAGACTAGTTCTGGGGCTACTAACAGTGTCCTAGATAAGAGGATGTTAGCCACGTCTGCCTACCAGTCATGGGTCGGGCCGATGACCCCCAAACAACCAAAGAATGGGCCATGTTTATCATGCCCCCAGCATACTCAAGATTGAATCCTCCAAAGAATTGGCGCACACTTCAAGACATGTGAAATCATCAACAAGTTTATTCCTAGATTTAATTCATTATGTTGTAACCCTAGATACCCCAGATACCTATATAATCCAAGGGGTTTAGTCCATAGTGTGAGGTTAGGTTAGATTCATATATACTATCTCGAGGAAGATCAACCTCTACTCTGTACTCGAACACAATAAATATAATAGAAGTATGACATAGGGTTTTACCTCTTCGAGAGGGTCCGAACCTGGGTACATGTTGTGTCTCCCGTTCGTCCTGATACCACCAAGCAAAGATCATCAACTTGGGCCCCCTGCCCGAGATCTGCCAGATTTAGTTCCTTCAACAAAACTTCGGGAGAAAAATGCAAGGTGAATTGGGAAACTATGTGACACCCCACCCACCTTGGGTTCCTTGATGATCTTAATCTCGAGAAATGTGCGACTCCCTAGTCGTGGCTTGAGTGGACCGACCCGGCCAAGTTGTGAATTGGCATGGCAACCCTTGTGACACCATGGGCATGGAGATTTTCTATGTCTGCACCTGCATCACCATAGGAAATGGGGCTAAGGCGCCTTTCTATAATGTGCCATCACTGGATGGGAAGATGAGGAAAGGCATTGGACCTCTTGTCCATGATACCTCAAAGATACCTCAAAGAGAAAGAAGGGGGCATTTCGTGAGGCCATTGTTAGGAATGCGTGGATAAACAAAATCAATTTTAGTGAGGATTTTTCATGTATGATATCATTGAGTACCTTGAACTTTACAGCATCCTATCGCATCTCTAGCTTAAAGAGGGCTTCTCCTTGCTGCTTAAATCATATGGACAATGGAATAACAATGAGCTTACGAGCTGGTTGGGTGAGTCACTTGTTGTTTGATGATGAGAGTCTAATATTTTTTAGTGCAAATGTGCATAGTGCAGAACGACTTAATGATATTTTGCAGATCTATGGGGAGAGCTGGGGTCCATGTGTGGATAGAGATAAAAGTGCTATCTATTTTAGCCTGAATACATCTCATTCTCTTTAGCTAATTTTGAAAGCTACAAATGATGTTCACATTGAGGAGGTCACCGAGCGATATCTTGGGATCCCATTTGCGGTTGGAAGTATCATGAGCATTAATTTTGATCATATTGGTGAGTGTTCGAGAAGCAAGATGCAAGGCTTGTCTAAAAGGCTCGTTGCGTGTGCGGGCATAAAGACATTGTTTTTTAAGTGTAAGGGAGACATTGTTGAAATTAATTATTCAGTCTATCCCCACATTTAGCATGAGTTCTTTTCTTTTGGCAGAAAGGTGTGCCAGATCCTAACTTCAAACATGGCAAGATATTGTTGGATAAGTGCTATTGATAAGAGATCCGTACACTTGATATCGTCAAAAAATCTTGTGACACCTAAGTGCAGAGGCGGAATGGGTTTTCGTGATCTACATCTCTTTAACTTGGCACTATTGGGAAAGGATGGATGCAGATCCAAGGTCTTGGGATGACCTCGGATATGAAATTAACAAGAAGCTTGAGGGTTTGTTGATCTCGCCTATGAAGCCGAAGACCCAACTTGAAGCCACTCGAAGGAGTTCTCCGATACCCTTGGCTTTAAGACGAGTTCTGGGGCTACTAACGATGTCCTAGATAAGGGGGTTCTATCCATGGCTGTCTACCAATCACGGGATGGGTTGAGGACCCCCGGGCAACCAAAGAATGGGCCATGTTTCTTAAGCCCCCAGCATACTCAAGATTTAATCCTCCAAAGACCTGGCGCACACTTCACGACATGGTAAAATCATTAGCAAGTTGATCCCTAGATGTAATTGACTATCTTCTAACCCTAGATACCCCATGTCCCTATATAAGCCAAGGGGTTTAGTCCATAGAGTTAGATTAAGTTAGATTCATAGATACTATCTTGAGGTAGATCAACCTGTACTCTATAGTCAGATAATATCAATACAACATGAGTATAACACATGGTTTTACCTATTAGAGAGGGCCAAACCTAAGTACATATTGTGTCTCTTGTTAGTCATGATACCATCAAGCTAAGATCATCAGCTTGCCCCCCTACCCGAGATCTGCCACATTTAGCTCCTTCAACAAGACCTCGGGAGCAAAATGTAAGGTTAAAGGGGAAACTGTGTGACACCCCACCAACCTTGGGGGCGTTGATGATCTCCATCTCGATAAATTTGTGATGCCCTGGTCATGGCTTGAGTAGATCAACCCAACCAAGTTGTGAATTGGCATGGTCAACCCTTTTGTCGCCATGGACATGGAGATTTTCTATATTTGCACTTGTATCAGCATAGGTAATGGGGCTAAGGCGCCTTTCTCAAATGCGTCATTACTAGATGGAAAAAGTAGGAAAGGCATTGCAACTCTTTTCCATGATACCTCAAATAGAAAGAAGTGGAAAGTTCGCGAGGCCCTTGATAGGAATGTGTGGATAAAAAATCAACTTTAGTGATGATTTTCCATAGATCATATTATTGAGTACCTTGAACTTTGCAGCATCCTATCGCATGTCCAGATTAAAGAGGGCTTCTCATTGTTGCTTAAATTATATGGACAAAGGAAAAATGAGTTGTTAGGCTTATTGGATGAGTCACTTACTCACTTGTTGTTTGATGATTACAGTCTAATATTTCTTAGTGCAAATGTGCATAGTGCAGAAAGACTCAACGATATTTTGCGAATCTATGGGTAGAGATTGGGTTAATGTGTGAACAGAGACAAAAGTGCTATGTATTTTATCCCGAATACACCTTATTCTCTTTGGCCAATTTTTAAAGCTACACTTGATGTTCATGTTGAGGCGTTCACTGAGCGGTATCTTGGGCTCCCTAATGCCGTTGGAAGGATCAACAACAATACTTTTGATTATATTGGTGAGCGTTCGAGAAGCAAGATGCAAGGTTTGTCTAAAAGGCTCTTTGCATGTGCGGAGAGGGAGACATTATTTTTTTAGTGTAAGGGAGACATTGTTGAAGTAAATTATTCATTCTATCCCCACATTTTGCATGAGTTTTTTATTTTGGCAAATATGGTGTGCAAGATCCTAACTTCAATCATGCGAGATACTGGTGGAGCAGTTCTATTGACAAGAGATCTCTACACTGGATATCGTGGAAAATCCTGTGACACCTAAATGCAGAGGTGGAATGGGTTTTCGTAATCTCCATATCTTTAACCGGCACTATTGGGAAAGCATGGATGGAGATTCAGGGTGCTGGGATGACCTCGGATATGAAATTTATAAAGAGTCTTTAGGGTTTGTTGATCTCGCCTACGAAGCTGAAGACCCAAGTTGAAGCCACTGCAAGGAATTCTTCGATACTGTTGGGTTGAAGACCAGTTTTGGGGCTACCAATGGTGTCCTGGATAAGGGGGGTGCTAGCCACGTCTTCGTACCAGTCACAAGCCGGGCCGAGGACCCCCAGCCAACCAAAGAATGGGTCATGTTTATAACGCCCCCAACATACTCAAGATTGATTCTTTCGAAGACTTGGCACAGACTTCAAGACATGTTCAAATCATCAACAAGTTTATCCCTAGATGTGGATGACTATCTTGTAACCCTAGATACCCCACGTCACTATATAATCCAGTGGGTTTAGTCCAAAAGCTTCCAATAATAGCAACTCCAAAAGCATCCAATACTTGATCAAATCAATTCCAAATAAGTTTAAGAGTTCCCCAAAAAATAGTATCCCATAATTATGACACAGTGCACATTTTATTTTTCCTAAATAAAATTTAGAAAAATACCAAAAATCAAACAATGCTTCTATTGCATTAAAACCAATACAATTATTTTTAAAATATCAAAATGATTTCAAATTTATTTTTCTCCATTTCTTTGTTGAAGGGAATCATTTTACCATAATTTCCATATATATTTTGGGAGAAAAATAATTTTAATAAAGACCAAATAACTCATAATTGGGTTCGATTTTTAATTTCAAACCACTTTCAAATCTTTTTTTTCCAATATATGGCAAACATCTCCGAATTTTGAAGTATCATATTCCTTCTCTCATTCTGAATAGGTTTCAGAGAATATGAAATTTGGAATTTGAAATAACTTCAAATGGAAAAGTGAAATTCAAATAACTTCAAAGGGATTTCCAAATTATTCTTTTAAACTTCCAACTCATCTTTCATATAACTTGAATAAGTCATTTTATCTTATCTCATGAAAATCATTGAGTTGCAAGTTTATGCATTTGAAATATTTTCAAATGGAATTCAAATCTTTTTAAAAACCCATTTCATTCCTTTGATTGGAATAAGTCCTGTCATCTTCACTCTAGTGTTTTCATGATGAATTGAATTTAATTCATTGAAACCGAATGCAAAACAATGCAAGTTTGGGAAAGTCCTTTTATACTTTCTCATTCAACTTTCACCTCATTTCGCACAATCAATAACACATCAATCAAACAAACATTCATAATTATCTATTTAATATAAAATTCCAAAATTTAGAATTTTGGGATGTTACACACATCACAAAACTTAACATCAATATTTTTTACTAAACCATGATTAATTGCTAGTAAGCCTTCATATTATACCACTCTTGTATTCATATTATTTTTGGACCAAAGATATAACTCATGCAAATTACCACTTCTTATTCAATTATCATAAAAATATAAATGAAGCATGAGAGTGCAAATGATTTCTACGAAATATAAGTATCGTCGTGCTCTATGGATATAAGTGAAGCACATGAGCAAATTTCCTTAACTCAAAAGATATAAGTGAAGCATAATGAGCATTCTAATAAAGAATGATGAAAATGTGTCTCTCATAATAGGTTCAATAAGGAAATAATTATTATGGAAACAATCAAACAAATAAGACAAAAACAAATGACCCTCCAAGCAAGACACATATCATGTGATGAATAAAAATATAGTTCCAAGTGTTGTTGCTAATAGATTGAAGACGAAAGAGGGGATGCCTTTTGGGGCATACCCAAGATTACATGGTTGGATCTTCCATGAATATTACCTTGGTATTCATTTTACATCCCCAAGCTTATAGTCTTACCTCTCCTTATTCTTTTCTTCATGAGGTATCACCAAAAACTTGAAAACTTCATTCACACAAAACACAAAAAACCATGTGACATAATTAACTTACATACTGTTATAAATGGATTAGTAATTGTTCTTGCACAATTCCCACTATATTCTATCATCTCCATGATTTCCACCCCCAGATACAACCCATAGAAACATCAAGATGTGCGCCTAACGCAATAAAAATAGACTATGTCGAAAACGAAACAATATGTAGTGATCTAAACTAAAACCTCACTTCAGTAACTTTGATAATTCTTAAATATTAGTAGAACATACAAAATTTTATCTCGATACTGTCTAATATTTTTAGCAATTTATCATGCTCTAGTAAAAAATAAAATCGTATACTCGACATAGAAGTTTTTATTTCCGCACATGATCAAATCAACTCATGTTTAAACTACCCCAAAGGATTTACTTGGCCCAAAAATCAAAAGAAAAGATACGAAAATAATTTTGTTGCCTCCCAACAAGCACTCTCGTTTAATGCTCCTAGATAGTGTTGGAAATATGCCCTAGAGGCAATAATAAAATGGTTATTATTATATTTTCTTGTTCATGATAATTATCTATTGTTCATGCTATACTTGTGTTAACCGGAAACCGTAATACATGTGTGAATACATAGACCACAACATGTCCCTAGTGATCCTCTAGTTTGCTAGCTCGTTGATCAATAGATGGTCACGGTTTCATGACCATGGACATTGGATGTCATTGATAACGGGATCACATCATTAGGGGAATGATGGGATGGACAAGACCCAATCCTAAGCATAACACAAGATCGTGTAGTTCGTCTGCTAAAGCTTTTCCAATGTCAAGTATCATTTCCTTAGACCATGAGATTGTGCAACTCCCGGATACTGTAGGAATGCTTTGGGTGTGCCAAACGTCACAACATAACTAGGTGGTTATAAAGGTGCACTACAGGTATCTCAGAAAGTGTCTATTGGGTTGACACGAATCAAGACTGGGATTTGTCACTCCGTATGACGGAGAGGTATCTTTGGGCCCACTCGGTAAGATATCATCATAATGAGCTCAATGTGACTAAGGAGTTAGCCATGGGATGATATGTTGCGGAATGAGTAAAGAGACTTGCCGGTAACGAGATTGAACAAGGTATAGGGATACCGACGATCGAATCTCGGGCAAGTATCATACTGGTAGACAAAGGGAATTGGATACAGGATTGATTGAATCCCCGACATCGTGGTTCATACGATGAGATCATCGTGGAGCATGTGGGAGCCAACATGGGTATCCAGATCCCATGGTTGGTTATTGATCGGAGAGGTGTCTTGGTCGTGTCTACGTGTCTCCCGAACCCGTAGGGTCCACACACTTAAGGTTCGATGACGCTAGGGTTATAGGGAAATGGTATACGTGATTACCGAAGGTTGTTCGGAGTCCCGGATGAGATCCCGGATGTCACAAGGAGCTCCGGAATGGTCCGGAGGTAAAGCTTGATATATAGGAAGTCCTGTTTTGGTCACCGGAAAGTTTTCGGGCTCATCGGTAGTGTACCGGGAGTGCCGGGAGGGTGCCGGAGGACCCCCGGGAGGGGTGTGACGACCAAAGGACTTTGTGGGATGTTAGAGGAGGTGGACCAGACCTTATTGGGCTGGCCATGTCCTTCCGGAAAGGCCCATGCGGCTAGGGATAAAGAGATAAGGCTAAAGGAGATTCAGAAGGAAGAGATCCACCTCCCTAGCTCGGTTGAACCTCTCCTCCTTGGAGGAGGGGCCAAGGCTGCCCTCCCTCTCCCTCCTCCTATATATACACGAGGTATTGGGGCTGATATGAGACATGACCTCTCTCTCCCACGGCGCAGCCCTACCTCTCTTCTTCCTCCTCTGAAGTGCTTAGGCGAAGCCCTGCCGGAATACCTTGCTGATCCATCACCACCACGCCGTCGTGCTGCTGTTGGAGCTCTTCCCCAACCTCTCCCTCCTACTTGCTGGATCAAGGCATGGGAGACGTCACCGGGTTGTACGTGTGTTGAACGCGGAGGCGCCGTTGTTCGGCGCTAAGATCGGAGTCCACCGCGATCTGAATCGCTACGAGTATGACTCCAACAACCGCGTTCTTGTAACGCTTCCGCTTAGCGATCTTCAAAGGTATGAAGATGCAATCTCTCCCCACTTGTTGCTGGTTTCTCCATAGATAGATCTTGGTGATCTTATGATTTTTTTGATTTACTACTACGTCTCCCGACAGTGGCATCATGAGCTAGGTCTATGCGTAGAATCTATGCACGAGTAGAACAATAGTTGTTGTGGGAGTCGATCTTTTTAATTTGCTTACCACTACTAGTCTTATCTTAATTCGGCGACATTGTGGGATGAAGCGTCCCGGACCAACTTTACACGTACGCTTGCGTGAAACCGGTTCCACCGCCTGACATGCACTTGTTGCATAAGGTGGCTAGCGGGTGTGTGTCTCTCCCACCTTAGTCGGATTGGATTCGATGAAAAGGGTCCTTATGAAGGGTAAATAGCAATTGGCATATCACGTTGTGGTTTTGGCATAGGTAAGAAACGTTCTTGCTAGAAACCTATAGCAGCCACGTAAAAACTTGCAACTACAAATTAGAGGACATCTAACTTGTTTTTGCAGCATATGCCTTGTGATGTGATATGGCCAAAGGATGTGATGTGATGCATTGTGATGTATGAGATTGATCATGTTCTTGTAATAGGATTCACGACTTGCATGTCGATGAGTATGGCAACCGACAAGAGCCATAGGAGTTGTCTTATTTTATTGTATGACCTGCGAGTCAATCATAAACGGCATGTAATTACTTTACTTCATTGCTAAACGTTAGCCATAGTAGTAGAAGTAATAGTTGGCGAGACAACTTCATGAAGACACGATGATGGAGATCATGGTGTCGTGCCGGTGACAGTGATGATCATGGTGCCCCGAAGATGGAGATCAAAGGAGCAAGATGATATTGGCCATATCATGTCACTATATTGATTGCATGTGATGTTTATCATGTTTACATCTTATTTTCTTAGAACGATTGTAGTAAATAAGATGACCTCTCAATAGAATTTCAAGAAAGGTGTTTACCCTAACTGTGCACCGTTGCTAAGGATCGTTGTTCTGAAGCACCACGTGATGATTGGGTGTGATAGGTTCTAACGTTCGCATACAACGGGTGTAAGCCAGATTTACACATGCGAAACACTTAGGTTGACTTGACGAGCCTAGCATGTACAGACATGGCCTCGGAACACGAAAGACCGAAAGGTCGAACATGAGTCGTATAGAAGATACGATCAACATGGAGATGTTCACCATGGATGACTAGTCCGTCTCACGTGATGATCGGACACGGGCAAGTTGACATGGATCATGTATCACTTGGATGATTAGAGAGATGTCTATCTAAGTGGGAGTTCATTAAATAATTTTATTATGTGAACTTAATTATCATGAACTTAGTCTAAAATTGTCTTTACAATCTATATTGTAGACCCAATGGGCAATGCTAATGTCACCCTCAACTTCAATGCGTTCCTAGAGAAAACCAAGCTGAAAGATGATGGATGCAACTATGCGGACTGGGTCCGTGGCTTGAGGATCATCCTCATAGCTTCCAAGAGATTGTATGTCCTTGATGCACCACTAGGTGACCCACCCATTTCCCCAGCGGACCAAGACATTACAAACGCTTGGCAGTCACGCTGCGATGATTACTCCCTTGTTTAGTGCGGCATGCTTTACAGTTTAGAACCGGGGCTCCAAAAGTGTTTTGAGCAACACAGAGCATATGAGATGTTCCAAGAGCTGAAACTGGTTTTCCAATCTCAAGCCTGGTTCGAGAGATATGACGTCTCCGACAAGTTTTTCAGCTGTAAGATGGAGGAGAATAGTTCTATCCGTGAGCACATACTCAAAATGTCTGGGTTGCACAACCACTTGACTCAGCTAGGAGTTAATCTCTCGGATGACTCGGTTATTGACAGAATCCTCCAGTCGCTCCCACCTAGCTACAAGAGTTTTGTGATGTACTATAGCATGCAGGGTATGGAGAAGTCCATTCCTGAGTTGTACTCGATCCTGAAATCAGTGGAGGTCGAGATCAAAAAGGAGCATCAAGTGTTGATGGTGAATAAGACCACTAGTTCCAAGAAAGGCAAGGGTAAGAAGAACTTCAAGAAGGACGGCAAAGTTGTTGCCGCGCCCGGTAAGCAAGTTGCCGGGAAGAACAACAAGAATGGACCCAAGCCTGAGACTGAGTGCTTTTATTGCAAAGGTACCGGTCACTGGAAGCGGAATTGCCCCACGTACTTAGCGGATAAGAAGGCCGGTAACATTAAAGGTATATGTGATATACTTGTTATTGATGTGTACCTAACTAGCGCTCGTAGTAGCTCCTGGGTATTTGATACTGGTGCAGTTGCTCACATTTGTAACTCCAAGCAGGAGCTACGGAATAAGTGGAGACTGGCAAAGGACGAGGTGACGATGCGCGTCGGGAATGGTTCCAAGGTCGATGTAATCGCCGTCGGCACGCTACCTCTGCATCTACCTTCGGGATTAGTTTTAAACCTCAATAATTGTTATTTAGTACCAGCTTTGAGCATGAACAGTGCATCAGGATCTCGCTTGATGCGAGATGGCTACTCATTTAAATCTGAGAATAATGGTTGTTCTATTTATATGAGAGAAATGTTTTATGGTCATGCCCCGCTGGTCAATGGTTTATTTTTTATGAATCTCGAACGTGATGTTACACATGTCCATAGTGTGAGTACCAAAAGATGTAAGATTAATAACGATAGTCCCACTTACATGTGGCACCGCCGCCTTGGTCATATTGGTGTCAAACGCATGAAGAAGCTCCATGCTGATGGACTTTTGGAGTCTCTTGATTTCGAATCATTTGACACGTGCGAACCATGCCTCATGGGCAAGATGACCAAGACTCCGTTCTCTGGAACAATGGAGCGAGCAACTGACTTATTGGAAATAATACATATCGATGTATGCGGTCCAATGAGCGTCGAGGCTCGCGGTGGCTACCGTTATGTTCTCACCCTCACTGATGACTTGAGCAGATATGTGTATGTCTACTTAATGAAACACAAGTCTGAAACCTTTGAAAGGCTCAAGGAATTTCAGAGTGAGGTAGAGAATCAACGTGACAGGAAAATAAAGTGCCTACGATCTGATCATGGTGGAGAATATTTAAGTCAGGAGTTTGGCACGCACCTAAGTAAATATGGAATTGTTTCACAACTCACGCCGCCTAGCACACCTCAGCGAAATGGTGTGTCTGAACATTATAATCGCACTCTATTGGATATGATGTGATCTATGATGTCTCTTACCGACTTACCGCTATCATTTTGGGGATATGCATTAGAGACTGCCGCATTCACTTTAAATAGGGCACGGTTAAAGTCCGTTGAGATGACACCATATGAATTATGGTTTGGAAAGAAACCTAAGCTTTCGTTTCTAAAAGTTTGGGGATGCGATGCTTATGTGAAGAAACTTCAACCTGAGAAGCTCGAACCCAAAGCGGAAAAGTGCGTCTTCATAGGATATCCCAAAGAGACTATTGGGTTTACCTTCTACCTCAGATCCGAAGGCAAAGTCTTTGTTGCCAAGAATGGATCCTTTCTTGAGAAAGAGTTTCTCTCAAAAGAAGTAAGTGGGAGGAAAATAGAACTTGATGAGGTAATTGTACCTCCACTTGAACCGGAGAGTAGCGCAACACAGGAAGTTGTTTCTGTGGACCCTACACCAGCTGGAGAGGAAGTTAATGATGATGATCATGAAACTTCAGATCAAGTTACTATTAAACGTCAAAGGTCCACTAGGACACGTTCCGCACCAGAGTGGTATGGCAACCCTGTCCTGGAGATCAAGTTGTTGGACAACAGTGATCCTTCGAACTATGAAGAAGCGATGGCGGGCCCGGATTCCAACAAATGGCTTGAAGCCATGAAATCCGAGATAGGATCCATGTATGAGAACAAAGTGTGGACTTTGGTGGACTTGCCTGATGATAAGCGAGCCATTGAAAATAAATGGATCTTTAAGAAGAATACTGACGCGGATGGTAATGTGACTGTCTATAAGGCTCGGCTTGTCGCTAAGGGTTATCGGCAAGTTCAAGGAGTTAACTATGATGATACTTTCTCACCCGTAGCGATGCTGAAGTCTGTCCGAATCATGTTAGCAATTTCCGCATTTTATGATTATGAGATGTGGCAAATGGACGTGAAAACGACATTCGTTAATGGCTTTCTTAAGGAAGAACTGTATATGATGCAGCCGAAAAGTTTTGTCGATCCTAAAGAAGCTACCAAAGTATGCAAGCTCCAGCGCTCCATCTATGGGCTGGTGCAAGCATCTCGGAGTTGGAATATTTGCTTTAATGAGGTGATTAAAGCGTTTGGGTTTATACAGGTTTATGGAGAACCCTGTATTTACAAGAAAGTGAGTGGGAGCTCTATAGCATTTCTCATATTATATGTGGATGATATACCGATAATGGGAAATGATATAGAACTTTTGGAAAGTGTAAAGGCCTACTTGAATAAATGGTTTTCAATGAAGGACCTTAGAGAAGCTTCTTACATATTAGGCATCAAGATCTATAGAGATAGATCAGGACGCCTCATAGGTCTTTCATAAAGCACATACCTTGACAAGATATTGAAGAAGTTCAATATGGATCAGTCCACGAAGGGGTTCTTGCCTATGCACGACAAAGGATAGAGAAGAGATGAGTGTCATCCCCTATGCTTCACCCATAGGCTCTATTATGTATGCCATGCTGTGTACTAGACCTGATGTGAAACTTGCCATAAGTTTGGTAGGGAGGTACCAAAGTGATCCCGGAGCGGAACACCGGACAACGGTCAAGAATATCCTGAAGTACCTAAAAATGACAAAGGACATGTTTCTCGTATATGGAGGTGCCGAAGAGCTCGTCGTAAAGGGTTACATTGATGCTAGCTTCGACACAGATCCGGACGACTCCAAGTCACAAACCGGATACGTGTATATGTTGAACGAAGGGGCAGTCAGTTGGTGCAGCAGCAAGCAAAGCGTCATGGCGGCATCTACATGTGAAGCGGAGTACATAGCTTCTTCGGAAGCAGCAAAGGAAGGAGTCTGGATGAAGGAGTTCATCACCGACCTAGGAGTGAATCCCAATGCGTTGGACCCGATGACTCTATTCTGTGACAACACTGGAGCTATTGCCCTTGCGAAGGAGCCCAAGTTTCACAAGAAGACAAGACACATCAAGCGCCACTTCAACTCCATCCATGATTACATTCAGGAGGGAGATATAGATATTTGTAAAGTACATACGGATCTGAATGTCGCAGATCCGTTGACTAAAGCTCTCTCACGAGCAAAACATGATCAACACCAGAATGCTATGGGTGTTCGATTCATCACAATGTAACTAGATTATTGACTCTAGTGCAAGTGGGAGACTGTTGGAAATATGCCCTAGAGGCAATAATAAAATGGTTATTATTGTGTTTCCTTTTTCATGATAATTATCTATTGTTCATGCTATAATTGTGTTAACCAGAAACCGTAATACATGTGTGAATACATAGACCACAACATGTCCCTAGTGAGCCTCTAGTTGGCTAGCTCGTTGATCAATAGATGGCCACGGTTTCATGACCATGGACATTGGATGTCATTGATAAGGGGATCACATCATTAGGAGAGTGATGTGATGGACAAAACCCAATCCTAAGCATAGCACAAGATCGTGTAGTTCGTCTACTAAAGCTTTTCCTATGTCAAGTATCATTTCCTTAGACCATGAGATTGTGCAACTCCCAGATACCGTAGGAATGCTTTGGGTGTGCCAAACTTCACAACGTAACTGGGTGCCTATAAAGGTGCACTACGGGTATGTCCGAAAGTGTCTGTTGGGTTGGCACGAATCGAGACTTGGATTTGTCACTCCGTATGACGGAGAGGTATCTCTGGGCCCACTCGGTAAGACATCATCATAATGAGCTCAATGTGACTAAGGAGTTAGCCACGGGATGATGTGTTGCGGAACGAGTAAAGAGACTTGCCGGTAACGACATTGAACAAGGTATAGGGATACCGATGATCGAATCTCGGGCAAGTATCATACCGGTAGACAAAGGGAATTGGATACAAGATTGATTGAATCCCCGACATCGTGGTTCATCCGATGAGATCATCATGGAGCATGTGTGAGCCAACATGGGTATCCAGATACCGCTGTTGGTTATTGATCGGAGAGGTGTCTCGGTCATGTCTACGTGTTTCCCGAACCCGTAGGGTCTACACTCTTAAGGTTTGATGACGCTAAGGTTATAGGGAAATGGTATACGTGATTACCGAAGGTTTTTCGGAGTCCAGGATGAAATCCCAGACGTCACGAGGAGCTCCATAATGGTCCGGAGGTAAAGATTGATATATAGGAAGTCCTGTTTTGGTCACCGGAAAGTTTTCGGGCTCATCGGTAGTGTACTGGGAGTGCCGGGAGGGTGCCGGAGGACCCCCGGGAGGGGTGTGACGACCAAAGGACAATGTGGGCTGTTAGAGGATGTGGACCAGCCCTTATTGGGCTGGCCAAGTCCTTCCGGAAAGGCGCATGCAGCTACGGATAAAGGGATAAGGCTAAAGGAGATTCAAAAGGAAGAGATCCACCTCCCTTGTGGGAGGTGGACTCCTCCCTAGCTCGGCCGAACCTCTCCTCCTTGGAGGGGCCAAGGAAGCCCTCCCTATCCCTCCTCCTATATATACCCGGGGTATTGGGGCTGATTTGAGACATGACCTCTCTCTCCCACGGCGCAGCCCTACCTCTCTTCTTCCTCCTCCGTAGTGGTTAGGCGAAGCCCTGCCGGAATACCTTGCTGATCCACCACCACCACGCCGTCGTGCTATTGTTGGAGATCTTCCCCAAGCTCTCCCTCCTCCTTGATGGATCAAGGGGCGGGAGACGTCACCGGGCTGTACGTGTGTTGAACGCGGAGGCGCCGTTGTTCCCATAGATAGATCTTGGTGATCATATTTACTACTACGTCTCCCAACAGATAGGAATAAAGCGTAGTTTCACATTTTTTCATCTTTCAATGCTATCTCATAGGTGCCTCTCATTATAGATTTATAAGAAGGTTTAATTCTATTTCCTGAAAAATGTGTGCCTTGCAAGTCTACCCGTCACAGAGCAAGGGCAACGCAAGATTCAACCTACTACCATGCACCTCTGCCACTGAAGATGAATCAATATGATTGGCCAGAAGAGATGGGTAGATTAGAGATATATACAAGGCTATAAAATCACACATAGATTAATCTTAGAAAAGACTCAAATACTTTGAATGAATAATATGATCATAAACCACAATTCATCCAATCCCAACAAACACACCGCAAGAATTACATTGAGTAGGTCTCCAAAGAAATCGTTGTATTAAAGATCAAAATAGATAGATAGATAGATAGATAGTGATCTAGATACTGCTATGGACCCATATGTATTGTGGGGAACTACTCACACATCATCATATAGGTCACAAGGTTGATGAAGATGGCATGTGTCATGGATTCCCTAGTCGGCAGAACTCTGGAAAAGGGCTCTAGATGGGATCCCGAATGAACTCAGGCTTGCGGTGGCGATAAAATTGTTTTTGATCTCGCTTGGTGGTTTCTGGATTCTATAGAATATATAGACGTGATATTAGGCCAACCGTAGCTACGAGTAGCCCACAAGCTAACCTGGCGCACCCCCTGGAGCGCGCCACGTGAGCTTGTGGCTCCCTTGAACATCGTCGGGTTTCACCCCGGAACTTCTAGGGTATCATTTGGTCTAGAAAACATCATTATAAAGTTTTATCATGTTTGAACTTCATTTTGTATGCTTTGGGCACTCTAAATAAATAGGTTAGTTAAGAAAAACAATATATAATAGCCTATAAAGCATATAAGATTGGTAACAAATAACATGAAACAATGAAAAATTATAGATACGTTGGAGACATATGAAAGACTATTATAATTTTGGAGTGGAACCAAAATAAGAGGATAACTATGATGACGATGAAGAGTAGACCACTAGAGGCAGCATAACTATGTTGCATGTGACATAACGTCCCTTCTCGAGAAAGATTCATAGTGCGGGCGAGAAGTATTCAAGCAAGATAAAGAAAATCAAACCTTTGTTGAGAGGATTGTCAAACAATGTCATAGTTGATTTGTATATCTCCTAATTAAATTGTATACTTTGAATTAATTAACTGTGCCACATTTACGACCTCCAGAGGAATTTGCATTGATCTAATTATCTATAATATGCATGTCGTTACTCAAAACGCCATCGATTAGTGTTAATAACCGCTAACCAATATAGATTGTGTACTATTTTAAAAAAATATTGCAGCCATTGGCCACGACCTTGGCGCCACCACTAACAAATAACCATTAGTTAGTGATTTTTTTTGGGGGGGGAGAAGAACTCATTTTGAGCCAACTCCCACATCTCGCACCGTCGACACGCGACGGGCCCTAGTCCTCTCCTCCTCGTGTGTCGGCAGACTCCTCCTGCCCCTGTCGTGGCTCCAGTGACATTGCCACCCTCAAACTCCCCCTCATACCCCACGGTAAAACTAGGACCTTGCAGCACACATCTGAGGAGCTCACTCTCATTGCGTCTGGCCACTCTCTCCCTCCCTCGTCTTCGGAGAGCTTGCCCTGCTCATAACCAGCCACCCTCTCTCCCTCCTCGTGGTTAGCTGATAGAAGACCTCCTCTACCAAGTTATTTATGTTAATATATTCTACAATGTATACATGTTGTATTTCAGACTATAAATGTACTTGGTGCGATGGACTCTTTCTTTGTGTGGCATGGAGCCAATGCACCTACGGGATTGAGAAGTGGCATCTACAGGAGGTGAATAGACACTTACCAAGACAAATGTATGATATTTAATTTGCTTGAGATTTAGGGAGATTTTAACAGCAGTTAAGTTACATCAAATGAATCCTACCCATGCATATCTAGAGATAGAGCAATGGAACGTAAATATCATGCATTTGCAAGAAGGTGGTAGAGTAGGAAGATCCAACGGAATGAAGACACATAGATTTTTGGCGTGGTTCCGATAGGTAGTGCTAAAATACGTCCACGTTGATGGAAACTTCAACCCTCAAAGGGTAAAGGTTGCGCAAGTCCATGAAGGGATCCACTCATGAAGGCTCCACGAATAAGCAACCTTGTCTATTCCACCATGGCTTACGTCCATGAATGACAAGCTTCACTTTGGGTAGATCTTGACTAAGTAGGAGGTCTCCTTGCCCTTACAAACCTATTGGTTCAACTCCACATGATTAGGAGGCTCCCAAGCGACACAAAACCAATCTAGGAGACACCACTCTCCAAGAGCTAATATATGTTGTATTTATGGTGAAATCCTTGCTCTTGTGCTTCAAAAGAGAGTCTCCTCAACACTCAATCACTATCTCATAGATTTTGGTTTGGTAGAAGAGGATGATTGGGTCGAAAGCAAGTTGGGGTGGCTAGAAATCAAGGATCTATTGGTTGGAGAGGAATCCCTTGATCTCAAGACATGACTAGGTGGTTCTCTCTCAGAAAATAAAGTGTGGAAGTGTCGTTTCGTTCTGATGGCTCTCACACTGAGTGAGATGGGGTGGAGGGGTATTTATAGCCTTCTCCAAAAATCCAACCATTACAACATTATTTCCCAACTCGGTGACACCAAAGTTAGAACTCGATGCTACCGACTAGTGCAAACTGTCCTAACTTTTGGTTTTTTGGTGAGACCGAATGAAACATCTCAGTTAGATCGATTCGGCTTAACCTAGGCAGATCTAGTGCTTCGGTGGTACCGAAACATAAAACTCAGAAGTTCTGAAAGTTAATATTTCGATTGCAGAAGGTTGGTCGCTGCTTTTTGGTTGCACGGAATGCATTCCAGGTTATACTGAGGTGCTAGGGTTTGGCATAGGATCTGTCTCTGTGGGACCAAAGTGAAAAACTTGGTGACACTGAATATGAACTTTAGGGCTTACGATAGATGGTTTGTGAGAGTTTGATTGAGACTTTTGGTGGCATATCTCTAAGGACTTGAGCAACCAGATCATCATCAGTACCTCATCCCCTCTTAATAGTATTGACTTTCCTATGGACTCATTTGTGATCAAATCACATAATGTAAAATGTAGAGTCTTGAAGCTTTGCCAATGGGATTCCTTTGGATCCAAGGGGTTTCTAACCATATATCCTATCCACTACAATCTTTGGACTTTTTCTGAAATATACTAGGTACAACTATTAGTGCGAGAGACAATGTATGTTGTCATTAATTATCAAAATCACCAAGGGAGCATTTGTGCTTTCAATATCCCCCCTTTTGGTAACTGATGACAACATACAATCAAAGCTTCAAATGAAATATGTAATAAAATATATGATAGCTTCGAGAGACATATGACTTGGAGCAGCCCCACTACATGTGTGCATATATATTTAGAGGACAATTTCTTTTGGAATGCATGAGCACACATAGAAAGAGGACATAATAAGTAACATATATCTTGGATATATGCATCAAACTTTTATATGAGTGAAGTTAGTCCATGTTCATGAGTCCTCTTGCAAAAAATATTTGCAAGAAGCAAAATATCATATCAAACATGAAAAAGATGCATATACTTACCTTGAAGTACTAGAACATTTTAACCAGAGAAAGCATACTTAGAAAACAAGGTGAGATAACACACGAATGTTCCTTTCATAGAAATGCAAGAGTTCCAAGAATACCAAGATTTGGAAGACATGTACAAGAAGTAGTATTTTTGCAAGATTCACATGTCCCCAAGAGATGTTTTTGAAAAGATTTTTCATCAAGGTTTCAATAGAACTTTCGGACCTGAGTATGGAATTTCTTATCTTACCTATCCCCCTAAATATTAGCATATAAATATTGGGAGTAGGTAGGGTGAGATAAGTCTAAAGTACAAGATCATGTAGGATGAGCAAAATTAAATACACTTAGTCTCTGTCCTTTTAATACTTGTCACTTGTTGACTTTGATCTCTTCCCCTTAATATATTATCCCTCTTTATATTCTCAATCTTTCATATTTATCCCCCTTTGGCATCAATTTCCAAGAAGGGTTAGAGAGTAATGTATCTTGGAGTGAAGGGTCATGGGGAAGAGCTAGAGAAAATTTGAATGTCTAGCAAAGAATTCTGGCAATAATACAATGGGTGACTCCGGGTTAAGATGGGCCAGAGGGACCAAAACTAGATTTAAGTCTGCGAGGTAATTTGGTGGCACCGAGGCATTTCACATCATTTATAATGAGGAAGTATTTTGCAACGTAGTTTGTATATCGATGGCGCCAAATTGTTTCAGTCATAGATTCCAAAATGCAAACAAAGACTTGGCAGAGGCGAACTTAGCCAATTTTGACAATGAAATTTTCAAAAGAATTTCGAGGGAATTTGGATAAAAATAGAAAGAATTTTTGATAAGGTTTGCAAGGAATTTTTTATAATATTTGCAAGGAATTTTCAACTAGACGGAGATTTTTGATAGCAACAAAAGCATTCAACTAAGAGATGAACGAACCAAGAAACTTCATCTAGATGATAGTCAGCGACTAGGTCACCTATATTTCGTTATATTGACTTAGGACTATTGGATCGAAACTAAGTCTAGAGGGGGGGGGTGATTAGACTACTTGACTAAATAAAAATTCTACCTTTTCCCAATTTTAGTTGTGGGAAGATTTTAGCAATGATAGCAAGTCAAGCACACCATACACATGCATGTCTAAGAGTATAGCAGCAAAAAGTAAAGACAAACACATGTAGTAGAGGTTAGGGTTAGAAGATCAAACACAATTGTAGACACGAAGATTTTTCCCGTGGTTCCGATAGGTGGAGGTATCGAACATTCATGTTTATGGAGTCTTCAACCCACGGAGGGTAACGGTCGTGAGAGTCCACGAAGGGCTCCACCCATAAGGGTCCACGAAGTAGCAACCTTGACTATTCCATAACGGCTTCCGTCCATGAAGAACTAGCCTCACTATGGGTAGATCTTCATGAAGTAGGCTATCTCCTTACCCGTACAAACTTCTTGGTTCAACTCCACAAAACAAAGTAGGAGGCTCCCAAGCAACACCTAACATATCTACGAGGCACAACCCTCCAAAAGGTAATTGGCTTGATAGTGGTGATGAACTCCTTGCTTTTGTGCTTCAAGATGATGGAATCCTCAACACTCAAGCGCTCTCTCACAGATTTCACTTGGTAGAAGAGATTGATTGGGTGGAAAGCAACTTGGGGAGGCCAGAAATCAAGATCCATATTGTTGGAGTGGATGATCTTGATCTCGACACAAGGGTAGGTGGTTCTCTCTCGGAAATTTGGATATGGGAAGTGGGGAACTGTTCTGAGTGCTTCTCTTTCGAGTGGGATGTGGTGGAGGGTTACATATAGGCATCTCCAAAAATACAACTATTACAACATTATTGACCAACTCGGTGAATCCGAAGCAAAACTCGGTTGTACCGACCTGTTCAAAATGTGGCAACTTTGGGAATCTCGGTGAGATTGATATGACATTCTCAGATAGTACCGATTTGAGTGGTCGAGGGTAGTTTCCAAACTCAGTGAGACCGATCCATAAAACTCGGAAATTCCGATTCCATGAATTTGGTCACCCAAATCTTGGTCACCAAAACTCGGTTGCACCATTGTAGTACTGGGTTGTACTTGTACCTAGAAGTTAAGGTTTGGCTAGGGTTCTGTCTCGGAGAAAATTGGTAGAGCCGAATGGAAAACTTGGTGGCACAGATTTTGCATGATAGGGTTTAGACACATTATTTTTGTGGGAGAGTGATACGTCTGCAACGTATCTATAATTTTTGATTGTGTCATGCTATTATATTATCTGTTTTCGATGTTTTATATGCATTAATATGCCATTTTATATTAATTTTGGGAATAACATATTAATCTAGAGCCTAGTGCAAGTTTCTGTTTTTTCCTTGTTTTTGAGTATTGCAGGTATGGAATATTAAATGGAGTCCAAACGGAATAAAATCTTCGCGATGATTTTTTCTAGAACAAAAGAGGTCTACCAGGCTTGGAGTGCAAGTCAAGGAAGCTGCCAGGAGGTCACAAGCCAGGGGGCGTGGCCACCCCCCTATCCGTGCCTGGTAGGCTTGTGACTCCCTAAAAGGAGTCCTAGCCCTATTATTCATCCTATAAATACCCAAATATACCCCCAATACCAAAAAGAGCCACCCAAATACTTTTCCGCCGCCAGAAGCCTCTGTTCCCGAGAGATCCAATCTTGGAGCCTTTTCCAGTAATCTGCCGGAGGGGGATTCGATCATGGAGGGCATCTACATCGACTCCATTGCCCCTCCGATGATGAGTGAGTAGTTCACCTGAGACCTACGGGTCCATAGCTACTAGCTAGATGGCTTCTTCTCTCATTGTGCTTCACTACCATGTTCTTCATGATCTTCATGGAGATCTATCCGATGTAATACTCTTTTGCGGTGTGTTTGTCGAGATCCGATGAATTGTGGGTTTATGTTCAGATTATCCATGAATAATATTCAAGTCTTTTATGAATTCTTATATGAATGATTTAATATCTTTGCAACTCTCTTCAAGTTCTTGGTTTGGTTTGGCCAACCAGATTGGTAATTATTGCAATGGGAGAGGTGCTTAGTTTTGGGTTCAACCTTGCGATGTCCACACCGAGGGACAAAGTAGGGGTAGAAAGGAAGGTATTGTATTGTTGCCATCAAGGGTAAAAAGATGGGGTTTTCATCATATTGCTTGAGTTTATCCCTCTACATCATGTCAACTTACCTAATGCGTTGCTCTATTCTTCATGAACTTAATACTCTAGATGCATGTAGGAGTCGGTCGATGTGTGGAGTAATAGTAGTAGATGCAGAATCGTTTCGGTCTACTTGACATGGACATCATGACTATATGCATAATCATTGCCTTGGATATCTTCATAATTATTCACTTTTCTATCAATTGTTCGATAATAATTTGTTCACCCATCGTGATACTTTCCTTCAAGAGAGAAGCCTCTATTGAAACCTATGCCCCCCGGGTCTACTTTCCATAATATATTTTCAGATCTATAAACCAAAAATACCAAAAATACCTTGCTGCAATTTATTTACCTTTTTTACTTTCTTCAATCTTTTAAATCTTTCTCTATCCGGTCTAATCCTTGCAAATAACCGTGAAGGGATTGACAACCCCTTTATAGTGTTGGGTGCAAGAGTTTGATTGTTTATGTAGGTGCATCCGTTGGTGATTTGCTTGTTCCTCCTACTATATTGATACCTTGGTTCTCATCAACCGAGGGAAATACCTATCTACTTCGCTGCATCACCCTTTCCTCTTCAAGGGAGAACCAATGCATGCTCAAGAGGTAGCAAGAAGGATTTCTGAAGCCGTTGCCGGGGAGGATACACATCAGGCCTACCAAGTACCCATCATAAACTCATCTCTTGAATTTACATTGTTTGACATTTGCCTCTCATTTCCCTCTCCCCCACTTCTAAAACTAATTTTAGAAAAAACAAAAAGATTTGCCTTTTTATTTGCCCTTCTTTCGTTCGCCTTTTCGTTTGCTATGTTTGCTTGTGTTGCCATGTTCCTTCTATTTGCTTGCATCTTCACTTGCTAAAAATCTATTGATATGGATCCTCATCCACTTGCTAATATTTTCAAAAGACCAAATTATGATGAACCAATTTCAAGTGAGTTGAGTGCACTTGATTTTCTCTATGAAGTTTTGTTGGAAAATCATGAATCTGAATTTTTTGATGAAGTATTGAAAGAACAAGTTTATAAGGAGATTCATGATAGTTCCTTGAATGAAAAGCATGATTGCCATGTTGTTAGTATGAATTATCCAAATATTGATGATGCTAATGATATGCAGAACCACAAGCTTGGGGACGCTATGCTTGATGAATATGATATTCTTTGTTCCCCAAGTTTTGATGGTGACACGTATGCTATAATTGATGATGGAAATAATGCTTTATTTCATAGTTATATTATGAAATTCCTTCATGATTGTAATGAAAATTATTATGAGGGAGGAACATATGCTTGTAGGAATTTTAATAATATCAAACTTCCTCTCTATGTGTTCAAAGTTTTGAAGTTATGCTTGTGTGGCCTTCCTATGCTAGTTGATTCTTGCTCCCATAAATTGTTTGCTCACAAAACCCCTATGCATAGGATGTGGGTTAGACTTAAATGAGCTTGTCATGAGATTCACGATGCAGCTCCTGCATGTTTAAATTACTACTATGTGAGCATCATTGAAATCATCATGCCTAGCTAAAAAGCTTTAAAGAAAAGCGCTTGTTGGGACGCAACCCAATGAATAAATAATTGTTTGCTTTTTACTTTCAGTTTTTTTGTGTTTAGCACATTATTAAATCTGTAGTAATTTGTTTGGTGTTTTAATTAGTGTTTGACCCAAGTAAGACCTTTGGGATGGTCTATGGTGGTTGTTGATTTGATCTTGCTGAAAAACAGAAACTTTTGTACCGAGTCCAGGAATTTTATAAATTTTTCAGAGCGTCGAATGAGTCTATTTTTTTACACAAGATTTACATACAAATTTCCCAGGTTTAATTAAGTTTTCAGAATTGTTTGAGTTACATAAGTATACGAAGTTTTCAGATTTCTAAAGACAGTTCCTGTTTTTGACAGACGATGTTTTCTTTGTGTTGTTTACCTATTTTGATGTATCTATGGGTTGTATCGGGGGGGGGGGTATGAACCATGGATAAGTTAGAATATAGTAGATATTACACCAATATAAATAAAGAACGAGTTCACAACAGTACCTAAAGTAGTGATTTATTTTTCTTATACTAACGGATCTCACGAGTTTTCTGTTGAGTTTTGTGTTGTGAAGTTCTCAAGTTTTGGGTAAAGATTTGATGGACTATGGATTAAGGAGTGGCAAAAGCCTAAGCTTGGGGATGCCCAAGGCAACCCATGTCATATTCAAGGATGACAAAGAGCCTATGCTTGGGGATGCCCGGAAGGCATCCCCTCTTTTGTCTTCAATCCATCGGTAAATTTACTTGAGGCTATATTTTTATTCACCACATGATATGTGTTTTGCTTGGAGCGCCTTGTATGATATGAGTCTTTGTTTTTAGTTTGACACAATCATCCTTTGTACACACATATTTTGAGAGATACACTCATGAATAGTGAATTTATTAGAATACTCTATGTGCTTCACTTATATCTTTTGAGATAGGCAATTTTGCTGTAGTGCTTCACTTATAACTTTTTAGAGAACGGTAGTGTTTGGTTTTATAGAAATCATTGAACTCTCATACCTCACTTATATTATTTTGAGAGTATTTAAACATCATGGTAATTGGTTTAGGTTATGAATTTAGTCCTAATGTGATAGGCATCCAATAGGGATATAATAAAAACTTCCATATTAAGTGCATTGAGTATTATGAGAAGTTTCGTTCCTTGCATAAAGTTTTGAGATATAAAGATCGTAATGCTAAGAGTCATGTTAGGAAGTAATTTTGAATTGGTAAAAATACTTGTGTAAAGGTTTGTGATTCCCGTATCATGCACGTATGGTGAACCGTTATGTAAGGAAGTCGGAGCATGATTTGTTTATTGATTGTCGACCTTTGTGTGAGGGTCGGGAGCGCGCGATGGTTTACTCGTACTAATCTCTTCCCTAGGGGCATGCATCTAATACTTTGCTTTGATGGCTAATATACTTTGGCAATAAGTATGTGAGTTCTTTATGACTAATGTGAGTCCATGGATTATACACACTCTCACCCTTCCACTTTTGCTAGCCTCTCTAGTACTGTGCAACTTTTGCCGGTACGATAAACCTACCTTCCTCAAAACAGCCACCATATATATTTACTCAAAACAGCCACCATACCTACCTATTATGGCGTTTCCATAGCCATTCCGAGATATATTGCCATGAAACTTCCACCGTTCTGTTTATTATGACATGCACCATCATTTTCATATTGCTTTGCATGATTGTAAGATAGCTAGCATGATGTTTTCATGGCTTGTCCATTTTAGATGTCATTTGCTATGCTAGATCATTCCACATACCGGTACACCACCGAAGGCATTCATATAGAGTCATAATTTGTTCTACTTATCGAGTTGTAATTCTTGAGTTGTAAGTAAATAAAAGTGTGATGACCATCGTTATTAGAGCATTGTCCCGTGTGAGGAAAGGATGATGGAAACTATGATTCGCTCACAAGTGGGGATGAGACTCCGGACTTTATGCAAAATAAAAGAGTCCAGCAAAGCCCAAATAAAAAAAGAGGCCTTAGATGCCCATCGAAATAAAAAAAAATGAGAGAAAGAGAGAAGGGACAATGCTACTATCTTTTTTCTACACTTGTGCTTCAAAGTAGCAGTATGATCTTCATAATAGACAGTCTCCTATTTTGTCACTTTTGATAATAGTGGGAATTTTTCATTATATAACTTGGCTTGTACATTCCAATGATGGGCTTCCTCAAATTGCCCTAGATCTTCATGAGTAAGAAAGTTGGATGCACACCCACTTAGTTTCCTTTTGAGCTTTCATACACTTATAGTTCTAGTGCATCCGTTGCATGGTAATATCTACTCACTGACATTGATATCTATTAATGGGCATCTCCGTAGCCCGTTGATATGCCTAGTTGATGTGAGACTATCTTCTCCTTTTCCTTCACAACCTCCACCATATTCTATTCCACCTATAGTGCTATATTCATGGCTCACGCTCATGTATTGCGTGAGAGTTGAAAAGGTTTGAGAAAATAATGGTGTGAAACAATTGCTTGACTTGTCATCGGGGTTGTGCATGATATAAATACTTTGTGTGGGGAAGATGGAGCGTAGCCACCATATGATATTGTAGGGATAACTTTCTTTTGCTGTTATATTTTGAAGAGATACAATTGCTTTGCTAGTATGCGTGAAATATTATTGTTTTATGTCAACATTAAGCTTTTTTAGTCTTATGGATCTGAATATTCATGCCACAGTAAAGAATATTAAATGGATAAATATGTTAGGAAGCATTCCACTTCAAAATTTCTGTTTTTATCATTTACCTACTCGAGGACGAGGTGGAATTAAGCTTGGGGATGCTGATACGTCTCCAACGTATCTATAATTTTTGATTGTGTCATGCTATTATATTATCTGTTTTGGATGTTTCATATGCATTAATATGCTATTTTAATTTTTTGGGGACTAAGCTATTAATCTAGAGCCTAGTACCAGTTTCTGTATTTTCCTTCTTTTTGGGTATTGCAGATATGGAATATTAAACGGAGTCCAAACGGAATTAAATCGCTGCGATGATTTTTTCTCGAACAAAAGAGATCTACCAGGCTTGGAGTGCAAGGCAAGGAAGCTGCCAGGAGGTCACAAGCCAGGGGGCGCGGCCACCCCCTAGCCACGCCTAGAAGGCTTGAGACTCCCTAATAGGAGTCCTAGCCCTATTCTTCATCCTATAAATACCCAAATATTTCCCCAATACCAAAAAGAGCCACGCAAATACTTTTTCGCCTCTAGAAGCCTCCGTTCCCAAGAGATCCAATCTTGGAGCCTTTTCTGGTAATCTGTCGGAGGGGGATTCGATCACGAAGGGCATCTACAACAACTCCATTGCCCTCTGCAATGATGCATGAGTAGTTCACCACAGACCTACGGGTCCATAGCTAGTAGCTAGATGGATTCTTCTCTCTCTTTGTGCTTCAATACCATGATCTTCATGGAGATCTATCCGATGTAATTACTCTTTTGCGGTGTGTTTGTCGAGATCCGACGAATTGTGGGTTTATGTTCAGATTATCCATGAATATTATTTGAGTCTTTTCTGAATTCTTATATGCATGATTTCATATCTTTGCAAGTCCCTTCGGGTTTTTGGTTTGGTTTAGCCAACTAGATTGGTAATTCTTGCGATGGGAGAAGTGCTTAGTTTTGGGTTCAATCTTGCGGTGTCCTCACCCAATGACAAAGTAGGTGTTGTGAGGCACATATTGTATTGTTGCCATCAAGGTAAAAAGATGGAGTTTTCATCATATTGCTTGAGTTTATCCCTCTACATCATGTCATCTAACCTAATGCGTTACTCTGTTCTTCATGAACTTTACTCAAGATGCAGGCAGGAGTCAGTCGATCTGTGGAATAATAGTAGTGGATGCAGAATCGTTTCAGTCTACTTGACATGGACGTGATGCCTATATGCATAATCATTGCCTTGGATATCTTCATAATTATTCACTTTTCTATCAATCGTTCGATAGTAATTTGTTCACCCACCGTGATACTTTCCTTCAAGAGAGAAGCCTCTAGTGAAACATATGGCCCTGTGGTCTATTTCCATAATATATTTTCAGATCTATAAACTAAAAATACCAAAAATACCTTGCTACAATTTATTTACCTTTTTATTTTCCGCATTCTTTTACATCTATTTCTATCAGATCTAATCCTTGCAAAAAACCGGGAAGGGATTGACAACCCCGTTATAGCGTTGGGTGCAAGAGTTTGATTATTTGTGTAGGTGCATCCATTGGTGACTTGCTTGTTCCTCCTACTGGATTGATACCTTGGTTCTCATCCACTAAGGGAAATACTTATCTACTTCCCTGCATCACCCTTTCCTCTTCAAGGGAAAACCAAGGCACGCTCAAGAGGTAGAAGAGAGCTTGTGGGTATTTTTGCTGGCTAGCACTTGTGCACATGGAGCAATTTGTTCACCAATATTACCTTAACCCCTTTTAATAGTATTGGCTTTCCTATGGACTCAAATTTATTTCTCACAAAGTAAAATGTAGAGTCTCCTTGCTTGAAGTTTTGCCAATCCATTCCTTGCATCTTGGAGTCTCCTCAATATCTATAGCCATCCCATCATTGGACTTTTCTTGAAATGTACTTAGTGGAAACATGAGTCCAATGAGATATATTTTGTTATTAATTACCAAAACCACCAATGGAGAAAATGTGCTTCCAAGGAACCAAGTGAGAACACTTGATCATAGGTCATACTCATCGTTAAGCTCAAAAAGGGGTTACCATTTTTCGTTTAAGCATTGTTTTCATATCAGTAGAGATGCTTTGACTCATGACTTGGAGTTGAGCTTTCTCAAGGATATGATTACATACCTTTGGGTGGTGTTGATGACCAAAACATGTAGGTGGACTTGTTGTGGATGCTCAAGTGTTGGAGTTTGGAAAAAAATCCTTCTTTCTTTGAAGTAGATCTTCCTACATGGGTTAGTCATGCAAGGAATAACATGAATATATCCAAATTGACAAGAGTGAAGTTTTGAGTCAAATGTTGTCAAGGATATAGTTTGTGTTGTTCTCTTCCTTCATCAGAATGGATAATAGTTGATACTTAGCCATGACAAGATTTCTTAAGAATTTGAGTTGATGGCAATCTTGTAGAGTGTAGTCCATGCAAGTACCTACAAAACGTCAGTTGCAATACAAGGGAGCAAAAATTTCCAAGATAGGGGATAGTATTATGTTAATAGTATCAAGAAGTAGTCAGGTAAACTTATGCCCTTGCATGCATTGGAGTGAGTCTCTAGAACAAGTTTGAAACATCTATGATGTTCAACTCACTCCTCAAGTGACAAAACACTTTCTCATCAAGCAGTTTTGTGAAGATATCCATCAATTGCTTGTCGCTACGAACATGTTTGAGATTGATATCTCCTTTGGCAACATGATCACAAATGAAATGATGACAAACTTTAATATTCTTAGTTCGAGAATGTTGCATGGGATTGTGTGCAATATTGATAGCACTCTGATGGTAACAAAACAATGGAACATGTTTCACATGTATTCCAAGGTCCTTAAGAGTTTGGGTCATCCATAGGAATTTCACACAACATGATACGACGACAATGTATTCCACTTTGGTGGTACATAGAGATGTTGGTTTTGTTTCTCGAAGGAACAAGACACAAGAGATCTCCCAAGAAATTGACACATAACCAAAGTGGATTTTCTATCAACCTTGTCTTTGGCATAGTCTGAGTAAGAATAGCTCATAAGGTCAAAATAAGATCCTTTAGGATACCAAATGCCAAAGTTTGGTGTATGCATCAAGTATCTCACAATTATTTTCATAGCCTTAAGATGACACTCTTTGGGTGCCTCTTGATATCGGACACACATGCACACTTAGCATGATAACGGTACGGGAGGCACATAGGTATAACAATGAACCAATCATTGATCGATAAGCTTTTTGATCACTCGGGTTTTTCCTCCTTGGTGAGGTTAATATGTACACTAGTAGGCATGGGTTTTTTCATACATTTGCATTCTTGCATGTTGAAATTTTTGAACAAGTCCTTGGTATACTTGGTTTGAGAGATAAATGTACCAGCTCTCGTTTGCTTGATTTGCAAACCAAGGAATTTCTTTATCTCACACATCATAGACATCTCATATTTCTCGGACATCAACCTTCCAAATTTCTAACTAAAATGAGGGTTAGTAGATCCAAATATGATAGCATCGACATAAACTTGGGATACAAATAATTCACCATTAAAACTTTTAGTGAAAAAAGTTGCATCAAGTTTACCAATTTCAAAACTCTTTTCTATAAGAAACTTTGTTAAGCATTTGTACCAAGCTCAAGGGGCTTGTTTAAGACCATAGATAGCTTTGCGAAGTTTATAGACATGATTAGATTTCTTAGGGTTGGCAAATCCGGGAGGTTGTTTAACGTATACTTCCTCCTCAATTTCACCATTTAAAAAGGCACTTTTAATGTCCATTTGGTAAAGAGTGATATCATGCTCATTGGCATAAGCAAGAAGAATGCGAATGAACTCAAGTCTAGCGATGGTGGCGTATGTCTGTCCATAGTCCATACCTTCGACTTGAGTGTAGCCTTGAGAGATGAGGCGAGATTTGTTGTGCATAACTTGTTCATCTTCATGTTGCTTGTTGCAAAATACCCATTTGGTTCCAATGATGATTTGTTCGTCCTTGGGCTTCTCCACGAGTGTCCAAACTTCATTCCTCTCTAAGTTTTTTAGTTCTTTGTGCATGGAATTAACCCAATCCGGGTCTTCGAGAGATTCTTCTACCTTCATAGGCTCAATGCTAGAGATAAATGAGTACTACTCACAAACGTTAGCCAAACGAGTTTTATAGCATGTGATTCTCCCCGATTTGATGTTACCAAGTATTTGTTCAATGGGGGTGATTCTTGTCCACTCTTGATCAAACTCGAGATAGATTTTGAGTTGTGGATGGTGGAGCTTCCTCATCATCATGTTCTTCTTGATTGTTTTTGTTGAGGTCGTCATTTCCTTGAGGTGGTGAAGAGGGAGGTTGATGTGGATCTTCTAGTTCCACTTCCTCATTTCCTTCATCTTGACATGTATCACTTGTGGATGCCTCCACGTCATTTTGCAGTTCACCTTGACGTGAAGTGGTGGCTTCCACTTGAGTTGATGAAGTAATTCCCTTCATCTTCATGAGACAAATTTGCCTATGGATAAATCTTGAATTGCTTCTGACGGGTATTTATCTCCTACATCAATTGGCTATTGTTTGACTTCCGAACCATTACTCTCACCAAACTTCACATCTATTGTCTCTTCAACTTTTCGAGTGAAGTTATTTTACACACGGTAAGTGTGAGAGTTTGATCTATAACCAAGTAGAAAATCTTCGTGTGATTTAGGAGCAAATTTAGAAGGACAATGCTTATTAAGAATGTAAACACTTTGAGCCGGATACTCGAAAAATATAAAAGTTGGGGTTTTCTACTAGTGAGTAGCTCATATGTCGTTTTTACAAGAAGATTCTGAAGGTAGAGTCGGTTGGTGGCAGGACAAGTTGTTTCCATCACTTGAACCGAAAAGTGTCTTGGAGTTTTGTACTCGTCGAGCATCATTTTGCCATCTCTATGAGTCAGGTTCTTGCTTTCAATAACTCCATTTTCTTGAGGCATGTACATAACCGAGAACTCATGTGAGATCCCTTCTTCATCAAGAAAGGTATCCACATTTGTGTTCTTGAACTCCGATCCGTTGTCGCTTCGAAATTTCTTGATCTTCACTTCAAACTAATTTAGGGCCTTCTGAGCGAAGCTTTTGAAGATCTTCTTAACTTGTTACTTATAATAAAGAAAGAATACCCATGTAAATATGGAAAAAATCATCAAATATGACTGAACGAAAAGAATTTCCACCGAGGCTCTTATAGGCATTGGGACCAAAAAGATCAATATGAAGCAATTCAAGTGGTCTCCTAGTAGTCATGATATTCTTTACAAGATGACTTCCTACAACTTATTGTCCTGCTTGACAAGTGCTACAGATTCTATATTTGTCAAAGATATATGGTCACCTTTGATAAGCTTGTCTAAGTTACACATACCAACATGTCCTAGACTTATATGCCATAACCAACCTTTAGGAGATTTTGCAAGAAGACAAGTGCGAGGTTGGGGTCTCTTAGTGAAATCCACGATGTATAGATCATCTCTACGGAAATCGATAAATACCAAGTTATGATTATCTCGATGAAACACGTGTAAATCTACTTTAGTAAATAGCACATTGAAACCGAAGTCAGCAAGTCTAGATACAGAAAGAAGATTGTATTCAAGAGATTCAACGAGCATGAAATTTTGAATGGAGCTACCATGAGATATGGCAACCCTACCAAGGCCAAGTACCTAACCCTTGGCGTTGTTTCCAAATGTTATGTAGTTTTGTGGTCCATTATTTGGTGTGATCTCACGAAACATGTCTCTATTTCCGGTCATGTGATCGGTGCATCCACTGTCGAGAATGCATCCCTTTCCTCCGGACATGTAGTCTTTGATGTTGGCCATGAGACTAGGATTCTTCGTAGTCCTCTCAATTTCGATGACGAACTCCTCATCCTCACCATAGTAGCCATGTTCCGCATTATCATCATCAAATGGGCCGCCCTTGTCATAAACATCAAGTGAGTCGTTAGATTTGTGATTACGACAATATTCAAGATGACGAATGTGACTAGCTTCTAGAATGTTATTGTGGATGGTTCTAACATTTCCTTTATCATGCATCAGGTCACGAAGCTCAAAAAGACATTCATCGGCATTAGGATCACTAGGCATCGTCTTGTAGAATGCAATAGTTTTATGAAGAATAACATCAAGATTCATAAAAGAGAAATTTCGCTATATCTTTTCCAAATATTTCAATAAGGTCCAGGCACAAGTAAGGTTTTGCATGGACTAGGCACAATATTGGGTAATCCTATAATGATAAGATTGATGGTCCTTAGATTACGAAGCATGTCAATTTCTTCCTTGTGAGTAAATTGTAAGGGGTGAATGGGAGGCACATATGGAGTATGACTATACTTTCTCAAGTTAAATTCATCAAATATGTCAAGCATTTCATCTCTCCAATGCCTAAGTACTCCCCATCGAGAAAAGACACTCTACATCTAATACTCCCAAAATTAGACATATCCTTCTTCCTCCAATGGTGATAAAACAAAAACAATCAAGACCAAAGCTCTCATACCAATTGTGGGATCGAGAAGTGGCATCTAGAGGGGGGGGGGGTGAATAGACACTTAACAAGACAAATGTGTAGTTTTTAATATGCTTGAGATTTAGGCATATTTAACACAAGTTAAGTTGCATCCGATGAGTCCTACACATGCATATCTAGCTATAGAGCAGCGAAATGTAAATATCATGCATTTGCAAGAAACATAAAGGGTGGTAAAGTTGGAAGATCAAACGCAATGAAGACACGAACATTTTTGGTGTGGTTTCGATAGGTGGTGGTATCATACGTCCACGTTGATGGAGACCTCAACCCACGGAGGTTAACAGTTGCACGAGTCCACGAAGGTCTCCACCCATGAAGGGTCCTTGAAGAAGCAACCTTGTATATTCCATCATGGCTTATGTCCATGAAGGACTAGCCTCACTTTGGATAGATCTTCATGAAGTAGGCGATCTTCTTGCCCTTACAAACTTCTTGGTTCAACTCCACATGATTAGGAGGCTCCCAAGCGACACATAAACAATCTAGAAGACACCACTCTCAAAGAGGTATTGAATGTTGTGGTGATGAAGAACTCCTTGCTCTTGTGCTTAAAAACATAGTCTCCTCAACACCCAATCACTCTCTCACATATTTTAGCTTGGTAGAAGAGGATGATTGGGTCGAAAGCACCTTGGGGAGGCTAGAAGTCAAGGATCTATTGGTTGGACTAGAATCCCTTGATCTCAAGACATGAGTAGGTAGTTCTCTCTCATAAAATGAATCGTGGAAGTGTAGTTTTGTTCTGATGGCTCGATCACTGAGTGAGAGGGGGTGGAGGGGTACTTATAGCCTTCTCCAAAAATCCAACTGTTACAACATTGTTGCCCAACTTGGTGACACCGAAGTTAAAGGTTGGTGCTAGTGACTAGTGCAAAATGTCCTAACTTTTGGCTTTTCAGCGAGACTGAATGAAACATATAAGTGAGACTGATTTGACTTAACCTAGGCAGATCCAGTGCTTCGATGGCACCAAAACATAAAACTTAGAAGTTCCAAACTTAGATATTTCGATCATAGAAGGTTGGTCACTGGTTTTTTGCTTGCGCCACATCCATCTCGGTTATACCAAGGTGCTAGGGTTTGGCATAGGATCTCTCTCGGTCGTCCCAAATATGAAATTTAGCATTTAGAACATATGGTTTTGTTTAAATTTTATTGAGGCTTTTGGTGGCATATCTCTAAGCACTTGAGAAACCAGACCATCATTAATACCTCATCCCCTCTTAATAGTATTGGCTTTCCTATTAACTCCATTGGGATCAAATAACAAAGAGTAAAATTTAGAGTGTTCAAGCTATTTCTAATGGGATTCTGATGTCTACTATGCAAGTTTATTCTTGTAGACTCGTGTTGGGCCTCCAAGCACAGAGTTTTGTAGGACAATAACAATTTCCCCTTAAGTGGATGACCTAAGGTTCATCAGTCCGTGGGAGGTGTAGGATGAAGATGGTGTAACACCCCAAAAAGTTAATAATGTTTTAGTAATTAAATTTTTTGAGAGGAATTTTTTTTATTTTGTTGAATTTCATGTTGATTTCAGAACCACTCTTTTTCTCTGATTTATAAAATTCTTCCCTGATATCAGAAACTTTTGAATAATTTTGTGGGACTTGAATGTTTTATCAAATAATTTTATTTCACTTAGTAAAACTAGTGGAATTATTTTGATAATAAACTTGCCAAGTTTTAATTTTGTTAATAACATTTTCATTCTTTTAAAGACCTAAGTTACACTACAATGACTTCCTACATTCATTTATTAATTCCACAAAAAATTAGATGACGTGTGATTTCCCTGGACCACTTTTATGCAGAAACCCAACTTGGTGTTTTGGAAAATTTGAGCAAATCATCCTCATTTCCATTCTGGTCCAGTTTGGTAGTTTGTACTGCAACCCTATTTTCTGTTGATCTAATCCCCTTGGAATTTTTCTTGCATGTAGTTATCCCTACCAAACTCTCAAGTCCAAGAGTTTAGACCCATTGCAAGAGTTTAAAACCATGCAATAATGCCCCATAGTTTCTGTCCAGAAACAAAGTTTTGCAAAACTTGTAGTAGCAAGTTTTTGTTTTGCCCAAACCAATCATCCCATCATATCCATCATCTAAATAGACCTTTCTGTGGAAATTTTGGTGGCCAGGAAACCTCTCTAGATGCCCTTGTCATTCTGTCGAACACCTAGAGTGTCTGGACAGAATTGGCATAGTTTTAGGATTACCTTGTGTACCAGATCCCCTGAGCCAACCACCATGTCCAATGGTTCTAGTGCTCACCCAATAACCACCCTAATAAATTTCATCTCCATCCAAGCCCTCTAGTCTCCTGATATCCCACAAGTATAGGGGATCGCAACAGTTTTCGAGGATAGAGTATTCAACCCAAATTTATTGATTCGACACAAGGGGAGCCAAAGAATATTCTTGAGTATTCGCAGATGAGTTGTCAATTCAACCACACCTAAAAGACTCAATATCCGCAGCAATGTATTCCGTAGCAAGGTAATATGGAAGTGACAGTAACGGTAGCAAAAGTAAGAGTAGCAGTTTTATAGTAATTGCAACAGTAGCAATGGAGAAGTAACTTAGCAAGGATAAATATGTGGAAAGCTCGTAGGCAATGGATTTATGATGGATAATTATGTCGGATGTCATTCATCATGCAACAGTTATAACATAGGGTGACACAGAACTAGCTCCAATTCATCAATGTAACGTAGGCATGTATTCCATATATAGTCATACGTGCTTATGGAAAAGAACTTGCATGACATCTTTTGTCCTACCCTCCCATGGCAGCGGGGTCCTAATGGAAACTAATGGATATTAAGGCCTCCTTTTAGTAGATAACCAGACCAAAACATTAGCACTGAGTGAATACAAGAACTCCTCAAACTACGGTAATCACCGGAAAGAATCCCAGTTATTGTCACACTGGGGGATGCAGATCATAACTCGTAATAGATGTCTACAACTTGCAATATAGGATCAAGGACAAATATATATTCATGAAAACATAATAGGTTCAGATCTGAAATCATGGCACTCGGGACCTAGTGACAAGCATTAAGCATAGCAAAGTCATAGCAGCATCAATCTTAGAACATAATGGATACTAGGAATCAAACCCTAACAAAACTAACTCGATTACATGATAAATCTCATCCAACATATCACCGTCTAGCAAGCCTACGATGGTATTACTCACGAACGACAGAGAGAATCATGGAATTGGTGATGAAGGATGGTTGGTGATGACGATGGCGTCGATTTCCCCTCTCCAGAGCCCAAAACAGACTCCAGATTTGGTCTCTCGAGGAAGAACAGGAGGTGGCGGCGGCTCCATATCATGAAATGCGATGAACTATTCTCTCTGGTTTTTTCTCCGTGAATAGGGTTATATGGAGCTGGAGAGGAGGTTGGAGGAGCCACGAGGGCCCCACAAGCCTGCTAGGTGCGGCCAGGGGGGTGGCCGCTCCTAGCAGGCTTGTGGCCTGTAGGTGCCCCCACTCTGGTTGATTCTTGCGCCAGTATTTTTTATTAAATCCAAAAATATTCTCCGCAAATTTTCAGGACGATCTGAGAAATTTTATTTTTGCACAAAAATAACACTAAGTCAGTTCTGCTGAAAACAGCGCCAGTCCGGGTTAGTTCCATTCAAATCATGCAAATTAGAGTCCAAAACAAGGGCAGAAGAGTTTGGAAAAGTGGATACGATAGAGACATATCAACTCCCCCAAGCTTAACCCATTGCTTGTCCTCAAGCTCAGTTGATAAACTGAAAGTGATAAAGAAAAACTTTTACAAACTCTGTTTGATCTTGTTGTTGTAAATACGTCTAACTGATGTTCAGATTTTTAGCAAAGATCATGGACTAACCACATTCACAATAACATTTAGGACTCACATTTACTCATATCAATGACATAATCAACTAGCGAGCAATAATAATAAATCTCAGATGATAACACTTTTTCAAAACAATCATGAGACAATATGACAAAATGGTATCTCGCTAGCCCTTTCTGAGACCGCAAAACATATATGCAGAGCACCTTTAAAGAACAAGAACTGACTAGACATTGTAATTCACAGTGAAAGAGATCCAGTCATGCTCATACTCAATATCAATTAAAAGCAAAGCCGTGGAGACCCGGATTCATAAGTCGTGATCCCCAAATGCACGTGTATAGTGATCCCAGAGGTCAATGCTCACTAAACGCATAGAAGCTAAATAACAAGAGTCTTACATCCTTACATACCGTCTTACACAAATAAAGACCATGGTAGTAAAGTCTTACATAGATAGGTCCGCAAGGGCCAAACACTTAAATATAACAAACATCGGAAATCTTGGTCGAAAGCATAAACCCATGCTATCTGCCTTAAACCTACATGTATTCTGACTGGGAAGCGTCCTAGTTCGCATGTTGGTCACCAACAAACTCTTCACCATACTCCTGTTCTTCCATGCCTGGCCAATTAAATAATCAGTGGCAAGCCAATGAGTACTTTGAATGTACTCTCAAGCAACCCAAGTTGTGGAACAAGGTATAACAATGCATGATATAGCACTAAGTTGGTAAGTTTTGCAGAAAGCTAATTTTAAGTGCCATGATATGATCAAGTAACCTGAGTAAGCATGCATCAATTGTTAACAGGTACTCATGTGAACAATCTTAGTTATAAGAGGTTGAACATCTCGTGTTCATCATCGTGCCAAGTCATCGGACTTAGCTCAAGTATCACCTTCATCACCAACACACTCACAACGAGTTCATGAAAACCCAGGACATAGTTTAACCAGCACCACCCAACCGTCCTTGACCGTCGACACGGCTATTCGAATAGTTTTACACTCTACAGAGGTTTCACACTTTACCCACAAGACTCGGGGAACTTCCGTGTCATCTACGACTCGCGGTATGTAACATACCCAAGGTAAGCACCCAAACAATGCCTTTCCCCTGGCGATACTAAACAAAGAGTCCACTCGATTGGTACACAGCCGACATTATGTACATCACACATAGCATCCATGCAGGGACCAACAGTGTGCCTGGTGCCTGTGAAGACATCGCCTGATCGTCCATACCGGCACAACCCCGTATCGAGAGGGACCACGCCACTACCGCCACTAGTAATGCGGGCTCCTTGCTAGTACCCACCAAAGTAATCAACAAAGCCCCGTCCCATAAGGGGTATGGTGGTTGTGCTTGTAAGGTTGGGACGATCGCCAAATCTTAAATCTAATCCATTTTCGAAAACACACACACTCACTTGCTCCGGTACCCCACTTCTTTCTCAAGTGGTTACCCAACTCATCATCATCTCCCTCGGGCATTAGTGGCACCCGACGGGGTTTTCGAAAAGACTTTGAAATCATTTGGTCTCCATCACCATGCATATACTCATCCCATTTGCGTAGCAACTACTAAGCAAACCTATCTACACCCACCCGCATAACCCTCATAAAGAGGTAGCGTCATGCACGATGCAAGTGTCAATAGGAAAGTATCGGAGGCATCCCACTGAAGTGGCCACCACATCAACATGATAAACATCACGGAAACAAGTGCTATATGCCATGCAAATAAAAGGATTTGTAGTCATGGTCAAAGGGCTGCTTGCCTGGCTCAACAAAGTCTTCAGGGGCTTCAAAGTCTTCGAGTCCAACTCCCTCATCAATAGTGCAATCTATTGTCACGATAAATAACGGGAATAATAAGCATCACACAAAAATAGAGCACAAAAATCTACTAGTAAAATGCTACCCTACTCTCATAAATACTACAAACTATTCTAAGAATATTTGTCTAAGGTTTTGGGGTGAAATAGGTTTTTAAAACTATTTATAACACAGGCTAAAAATGCCAAAAAGGGTTTTTAAAAATAAAACAGTACATACAATATTTTCAAAATATTTCACAAATGGCATTATAAAATTCTACAGAATATTTCAAGATTTATGGTGGAAAAATATTAGGCATATGATTTTTATTTAATCTTGTGGGATTTTTGAAAATCCCACAAAATTAGAAAAAGAAAAGAAAGAAAAAGACCTCAGCACCCTAGGCCAGAAGCGGCCAGGAGATGGGCCAGCCCAGTGGCCAGCCAGGCCAGGTGCGTTGGTGCCCCTGCGCGCATCAGGTTTCAAACCTGACGGGCGGGGCCGAGTGGCGAGAGAGAGAGACGCAGGAGAGAGAGGGGAGAGGCCGACAGGTGGCCTCCCCTGTCGGATCCTTCTCCCACCTCGGGATAGGAAGGAGGGGGCCTCAGCGGCGGCGGTGTAGGTCACGACGATGATGGGTGAGTATGGGAAGGGGCTCGGGGTTGAGGCGACGATCTCCTGGAGGTCGAAGGAGCGGCGGGGGTGGCCGGAGTCGCCGACGATGAGAAGGTCGTGGCGGAGGGCTTCGGGAGGAGGGCGACATCATCTGCTCCGCCTGCAAAATGCGAATATGAGAGGGGGAAAGGACTCAGGGCTCTAAGGGCAGTCCAACGGAACGGAAAAGAGGGTCGGGGAGGCTCTGTACCCGAAGATCGCCGGCAACCCGACGTGGCGAGGCTCCGGTCGATCCCGAGCGCTCAAGCCCTAAAGTGAAGGGGATTGGGCGTGGGAGCTCTATTGGGAGAGAGAGAGGTTCCAAAGAGGGAGATGGGATCAGGGAGGCCCTATTTATAGGCGCACGGCCAAGCTCGGGTGCACTGGCGAGCTCGGGGCCGAGGCAAGGGGTCGGGTAATGGGGTGAGGGCATGTGTGTGATGTTGCTAGGGCACGTCCACGGATAGAGCGAGAGGAGAGAGAGGCGGGGGAGCGCACGCGTGCAAGCCCCGTGGTTGACCGAGATGGATGGCACCGGGTCGCGCATACGAGAGGTAGCTGCGGAGAGAAGGAGGACGGGGCGGCGCCTTGGAGTGACGTGGACGTCGAGGGCATCTTGGGTGACAGCTCCCTGCATCCCTAGGCTACCGGGAGGCTCGGGATGGGTGCGGCTACAGTGTTGGAGCGCATTGTAGCACGCTCCACAGCACGTGTTTTGCATGCCATGGCGTGCTACTCGCACTCTGGTGTGTCCCACCTTGTCCTCTAGCTCCTGGAGTAAGATGGGATGCTCCTTGGATGCCCTGAGAGGTGAGGAGAGGGGTAGAATGAAAAGGAGGGTGTAAAATGGTGCTGCCATCACTGTCCAGGGGTGAAAAAGGAAATTTTGCCGCACTTTATGATTGAGTCTTGGCCAGGGAGAGTTACTAGGGATAGGAGGGGCATGCAAGTGATTGTGGTAAAAATCTGAAGTGAAAGAAAATAGCAGAAGGGGGTCAAACAGGGTTTTTACCATTCTGGCAAAAGGTGTTTGATGATGATTAGGGCAAGCAAATGGGATTTTCTTGCCATAAGATTTGACAGGGTCAAATGGTGATTAGAAATAGGGTTTAACACCAACTTTGAGGTTGATAGAAGAAAGGTCACAATGCAACTTTGTAAAACCCTAGAAATCAACAGAATCTGGTTTCTATAGATCTAGTCATGCTAAGCTAATCTCCTTGATGCACCACTCACTATAGCATCATTATTTGGTGATTAGAACATGTCCACAATGTTCGGGGTCAAGGGAACAAACTTCACAATGTAAAGTTGTTCAAATTTGAATCTAGTCAGGGAGGGTTTTGGAATATTTTGATGCATCAAAACAATTTGGATTGATATGAAACTTTGCAAGATCATCACCTATGACAATGTTGAATTTCTAGAATTTTCTTGGAATTTATTGAGAAAATTTCTTATAGAAATATTTCAAAATCTTGATCTGGACAAAAAGGGTTTTGAGGGGTTTTCCCCATGATTTTGAACATGACTATGTGTTTAAACTCATATATATGGAAAATATATGTCCACTGAGTTTCCCTACATTTTTGCAAATATTTTCAAAGCATTAAATAATTTTTCCCTATGAAAACCTATTTCTGGCCTTAAGAAAAAGCCTTTAAATAAAATAGTAAAATAATATTTGAAATTAATATTTGGTGGTTTTGGGAAGTCATAAATATAGTAGGTTTCAAATAAAGCCTTTGGGGAAAAAGGATCCACTGAATTTGAGGACTTGCAGTGCAAACCTTAACTGAGGGGTTTTTGAAAACCTAATTTGAATAAATTCTTTTTGGTCAAAATAATATTTGATAAAAATAGTTTTGGGTACTATTCACATGGCATGATCAGTGAGCAAGAAGTTTGGGCCAGTTAATATGAATATGGAGAGGAGTAGAACCTAAGAGTTCCAAACAAACTCAACCAAACAATCAAACAAGCATGCACTCAAAAAGTTTCAATTGGTTCCAAATTTTATAAATACAAGCATAGCAAAGTGATACAAACACAAGGTGTGACAAAAGCATACAAATGACGGTGGTGCTCTCTAACTAGTGCCTCTTATAAGAAGATGATGGCTCAACAATAAAGTAAATGGAAAGGCCCTTCGCAGAGGGAAGCATTGATTTGCAGAGGTGCTAGATCTCGAGTTTTTAAAACATAGATAAGTAATGACTTTTGAGCGGTATGCTTTCATTGATCACATAATGACCAAGAGGTTTTCAACATCTTCCATGCTAGATACATTATAGGCGGTTCCCAAATAGAATGATAAAGTTTTTACTCCCCCTCCACCAATCAGTCACACTCCACAGTGAGCTAAATCCATGGGTACCGTCCATACTAACACGGTTCTGGGCGAGTTTTGTTTAATTATATTTTGCTTTTATTTTGAGCATGGAACTGGGTATCCCGATTACGAGCCACGTTCTCATGAATGATAGTGAATCAATACATATCGTGAGAATAACCCACCCAACATGGAAGATACTGACAGCCCCTAGTCGCCACATGAGCGATTTGGGCATACAAAACAAAATGTTTATTTGAAGTTTAGAGTTTGGCACATGGAAATTTGGAACGGCAGGTAAATGCCGCATATAGGTAGGTATGGTGGACTCATATGGAACAACTTTGGGGTTGAGGAATTGGATGCACAAGCGGTATTCCTGCTTAGTACAAGTGAAGGCCAGCAAAAGACTAGGGAGCGACCAACTAGAGAGCGACACAGTCATCAACATACTTTGAGATTAACCAACATTGAATGCAGGCATGAGTAGGATATAAATCACTACGAACATAAATATCGTAGAGGCTATGTTGATTTTGTTTCAACTACATCCATGAACATGTGCCAAGTCGAGCGACTTGAATCATTCAGAGGAGGATACCATCCCATCATACTACATCACAACCATTTTAATATGCATGTTGGCACCCCAAACAAACCATTATCCACTCTTGGCTAATTAAGCATGGAAAGAATAGCTATAATCTCTAATTGTCATTGCAAATATGTTTCACCCATGATGAACTTAATTCAAAACGATGAGCTAACCATATTTACAAAAGCAAGATAGGTCGAGTTCATACTATCTTTTCTCCATCTTAATCTTTTCATGAAATATCGTCATTATTGCCTTTCACTTGCACGACTGAACGATGTGGATAAAAATAAGAGTGCACGTGCATTGGACTAAGCTGGAATCTGCAAACAATAAGTCAAAGGAGAAGACAAGGTAACATGGACTCTCTAATAGGTAAAGAATAATGCATATGAGAGACACTCGACATTTTCATTGTGGTATTCTCCTTACGACCCAAAGAAAGAAAAATCAAAACATGAATGAGAAAAATTATTTACATGGGAAAGCTCCCAACAAACAAAACAAGAACGAAAAATATTTTTTGGGTTTTCTTTTTAATGCTACAACTAAGCAACTAGAAAATAAAGCTAGAATTTTTTTTGTATTTTTCTCAAAGTTAATTAAACACACATGAAGAAAGCGAAAAAGGTAAATAAACTACCGTGGATAGTACAATGAAAAAGTATGAACACCGATTTCTTAGAAATAAGTGTGTGAACATAAATGTAAAGTCGGTGATAAACACGTACTCCCCCAAGCTTAGGCTTTTGGCCTAAGTTGGTCTAGGGTCATGGCTGGAAAAAGCTCTCTTCCGGATACTCAGGAGCGTCCTGAGTGTTTCATTGGTTGGCGAACTCCTTCGGCTCCCACTGAAAAGCTGGCTCCGGGTACGGATCAAGGGCTAGTGCTGGCTATGGGGCCGGGGGTTGCGTCAAACCCCAATATCTGTAAATGTCTCCAGGCATAATGGTGTACCTGCCCGAGCGAATATCATACAAAGAAGGAGGCAGAGTAATAATTTCACAAGTACCCTGGCTAAAATCTAAGTTGTAAAGCAGACTCCTATCATTGTTTTTCTTAATAACATCGTGAGCTACCATACAGTCATAATCTAAAAACTTCGCTGGTAGCCTCTCATCTTTCTCGTTAAGCCTAATGGGTATCTCAATTTTTTGGCTAAACGAGATGCATAGATACCTCCGAATATGGGCCCCTTCGAACGGTTGGTGTTCAACTGTTGGGCCACCACAGCGCCAGACTAAGGGATCTATTAGCAAATAAAGCATGGCGCAAAATGGCGAGGTCAGGGTTACTAAGACTTCCACTCTCCCAGCGACCAACAAAACATCTTCCCGCAAATAAAGAATAATAACGTAGCATAGGAAAATGTAAACTACCCGCTCTTGACTTTGACACACCTCTCTATTCCCCTACAGTGACCGCGACAATAAAATCTTCCATGTCTCGAGGACGTGGTTCCCTGATGATGCCCTCATAGGGTGTTTTACACACTTTGCAAAAATCATAAAGGTTCATTTTCTTAGGCACATCTTATAAGTAAAATTCTACTGTAGGAGGGTCATCCCTAGAATGAAAGTGAAAATTTTGCACAAAGGTATTCGTGAGTAAGAGGTAGTGGTCACACTTATCATTGAGGAAGTCGGCGATGCCTGCATTCTCGGCCAAATAATAGAAATCTTCATAAATTTCGGCCGCCCTCAAGAATGTGTCACATGGCCATTCACATGGTCGAACTTCTGCGATGCGAGGAAGAGTATACTTGGGTTTGTCCCTTATCTCATTTTCATCTTCCTTAGAACTCCAGCTTGAAGAGCCTCTTAATAATATCCTCGGCATTTCTTTCTTCTGAAAAATTCTGAAATTTCTAATGACTCAAAATAAGGGTGAACAAGACTCAACAAAACTCATAGCAACTACTCCTTCAAGTGCCTAGAGGCTATATCATGCATCAAAACTACTTGGGACCATACAAACTTGATAGGCAAGCTCAAGAACAAGGTCACCATAGCAGCAAAAATTTGCAATATATAAAGCACTAGAACAAAAACTAATTGGACCATTGGAGGAGTCACATACCGAAGACCAATCTGCCAAAACAGTTTTTCGAATGAAGCTTCGAACAAGGAGATCGAAAATGGCAGCAAAATGGGCTAGAACACGGGTTTGAGCAATGGTGGGATTTTTTCTAGAGGAAGATGAAGTGGATGGATGCTGGAATAAGTGAAGGGGGCCACGTGGGACCCACAAGCCTGCTAGGCGCGGCCAGGGGGTGGTCGCGCCTTGTGGGTCTGTGGTCCACTGGTGCAGCCCCCTGCAGTGTGCTCAGTGCCAGAAATTTTTAAATATTCCAGAAAAATTCATACTCCATTTTCAGGGCATTTGAAGAACTTTTATTTTCAGGCCACTTTTTATTGCACGGGAAACTCAAGAAACAGAAAAATAATAGCATTCTTACTTAATCTAAACTTACTAATAGAAAATAAAAGTTGGGTACAGGAAGTTGTGCTTTCTAAATTCATCCATCTCATGCTCATCAAAAGGAATCCATCAATAAGGTTGATCAAGTCTTATTAACAAACTTCTTTCGAATTACATGAAACCGAAGAATTTTCGAATAACACTAAGTTACCTCAATGAGGATATGCATGTCCCCTAAAATAAGTATATCATATTTCTTCTTGACAGTAGGAAGAGGGAATTAAAAGTCTCCAATAACAATCATTGGAATTTTTTCAATAGAGTTGATACTGTGAACTTGAGGTTGCTTCTTCGGAAAGTGTATTGTATGCTCATTACCATTAATATGAAAAGTGACATTGCTCTTGTTGCAATCAATAACAGCCCCTGCAGTATTCAAAAAAGGTCTACCAAGGATGATCAACATACTGTTGTCCTCGGGAATATCAAGAATAACAAAGTCCATTAAGATAGTAGCATTTGCAACTACGATAGGTACATCCTCACAAATACCGATAGGTAGAGCAGATGATTTATCAGCCATTTGCAAAGAGATTTCAGTAGGTGTCAACTTATTCAAATCAAGTTTACAATATAAAGAGAAAGTCATAACACTAACACCAGCTCCCAAATCACATAAAGCAGTTTTAACATAATTCCCCTTAATAGAGCATGGTATAGTTGGTATTCCTGGATCTCCTAGTTCCTTTGGTACTCCACCCTTAAAAGTATAATTAGCAAGCATGGTGGAAATCTCAGCTTCTGGTATCTTTCTTTTGTTAGTCACAATATCTTTCATATACTTAGCGTAAGGAGATATTTTCAGAATACCACTCAAGCGCATACGCAAAAAGACAGGTCTAAGCATTTCAACAAAGCACTCAAAATCCTCATCATCCTTTTTCTTGGATGTTTTAGGAGGAAAGGGCATGGGTTTCTGAACCCATGGTTCTCAATCTTTACCATGCTTCCTAGCAATAAAATCTCTTTGTCATATCTTTTATTCTTAGGATGCGGGTTATCAAGATCAACAGCAGGTTCAATCTCCACATCATTATCATTACTAGGTTGAGCATCAACATGAACATAATCATTAATATTATCACTAGGCTCGTGTTCATCACCAGATTGTGTCTCAGCATCAGAAATAGAAATATAATTTGGGTGCTTAGGTGTATCTATAACAGGTTCACTAGCACCATGCAAAGTTCTATCATCATCCTTGTTCCTCTTATTACTGGAGTGACTAGGTGCATAAATATTACCCCTTTGAGAGTCTTGCTCAATTCTCTTAGGATGGCCCTCATGATACAAAGGTTCCTGAGTCATTCTTCCACCTCTAGTCACAACTTAAACGGAATGGTCATTATTCTTACTATTCATTTCATTAAGAAAATCATTTTGAGCTTTGAGTACTTGTTCTACATGAATAGTTACCATGGAAGCATGTTTACTAATCAGTTTAAGATCATTGATAGTTCTACTCATATAATCACCTAAACGATCAAGCATGAACGCATTATGTTTCAATTGTCTACTAAAATAAGCATTAAAATTTCCTTGCTTGACAACAAAATTATCAAATTCATCCAAGCATTGGCTAGCAGACTTATTATACGGAATATCGCTTTCATCAAATCTATAAGAGAATTTACCTCTACTACCTTTTTCGGGTTATCAAGACCATGTATTTCTACAATAGGTGGTAGATTCTTAACATCTTCAGCTTTAATACCCTTTTCTTTCATAGATTTCTTTGCCTCTTACATATCTTCAGGACTTAGAAATAGAATACCTCTTTTCTTCGGAGCTGGCTTCGGAGGTGGTTCGGGAATAGCCCAATCATTATCATTGCTCAATATATTATTCAATAGTATTTCAGCTTGTTCAAAAGTTCGTTCCCTGAAAACACAACCATCACAACTATCTAGATGGCCCCGAGAAGCATCGGTTAGTCCACTATAAAGGATATCAAGTATTTCATTCTTCTTGAGACGATGATCAGGAAAAGCATTTAGTAATTGGAGAAGCTTCCCCCAAGGTTGTGGGAGACTCTCTTCTTCAGTTTGCACAAAGTTAAATATTTCCTGCAAGGCTGCTTGTTTCTTATGGGCAGGACAATATTTTCCAGAGAAGTGATAAATCATATCCTGGGGGCTACGCACACAACCAGGAGCAAGAGAATTAAACCATATTTTAGCATCCCCCTTTAATGATAAAGGAAAGAACTTAAGGATATAGTAATAACGATTTTTTTCCTCATGAGTAAATAGGGTGGCTATATCATTCAGTTTAGTAGGATGCGCGAGAACAGTTTCAGATTCATAACCATGGAAAGGATCCGATTCAACCAAGGTAATTAACTCAGGATCAACAGAGAATTCATAATCCTTATCAGTACCAAAGATAGGTGAAGAAGCAAACTTAGGATCGTATTTCATTCTAGCATTCAAAGATTTTTCTTTCCACTTGCATAGTAGCTTCTTAAGATCATCTCTATAATTACAAGCAAGAAAGTCCCTAGCTACCTCTCCTCCCATAACATAACCCTTAGGAATATCAGGCAATTCATATCTAGGAGAGCTAGGTCTAGTAGGTGTTTCAAAGTGTCCAGTTTCAATAATTTCATATGTTTCAGAAGTATCATAATTTTCAACATTGACTCTAGCAATTTGTTCATGAAGAAATTCACCCAGTGGCATAGTATTATCAAGCAAAGTGTCATAATAAGCTTCATGCATAATAGAAGTGTCATCATCAATTACTTGCTACATATCAGAATTACTAGCATGTGGTGGTGTCGCAAACTTACTCATAACAGAAGGTGAATCAAGTGCAGAGCTAGATGGAAATTCCTTACCTCCCCTCGTACTAGAGCGATAGATCTTGGTTTTTGGATCTTTCAGATTCATCATAGTGATCAACAGATATAAATCCCAAGTGACTCAGAGAGTAGAGCTATGCTCCTCGGCAGCAGGGCCAGAAAAAGCTCTTGATAACCCACAAGTATAGGGGATCGCAACAGTTTTCGAAAGGGTAGAGTATTCAACCCAAATTTATTGATTCGACACAAGGGGAGCCAAAGAATATTCTCGAGTATTTGCAGCTGAGTTGTCAATTCAACCACACCTAAAAGACTTAATATATGCAGCAAAGTATTCTTTAGCAAGGTAATATGGAAGTGATGGTAACGGTAGCAAAAGTAACAGTAGCAGTTTTATAGTGATTGCAACAGTAGCAACTGAGAAGTAACTTAGCATGGATCAATATGTGGAAAGCTCGTAGGCAATGGATTAGTGATGGATAATTATGTCGGATGTCATTCATCATGCAACAATTATAACATAGGGTGACACAGAACTAGCTCCAATTCATTAATGTAATGTAGGCATGTATTCCATATATAGTCATACGTGCTTATGGAAAAGAACTTGCATGACATCGTTTGTCCTTCCCTCCCGTGACAGCGGGGTCCTAATGGAAACTAAGGGATATTAAGGCCTCCTTTTAATAGAGAACCGGACTAAAGCATTAGCACTTAGTGAATACATGAACTCCTCAAACTATAGTAATCACCGGAAAGAATCCCAGTTATTGTCACCTTGGGGGATGCGGATCATAACTCGTAATAGGTGTCTACAACTTGCAACATAGGATCAAGAACACATATATATTCATGAAAACATAATAGGTTCATATTTGAAATCATGGCACTCGGGCCCTAGTGACAAGCATTAAGCATAGCAAAGTCATAGCAACATCAATCTCAGAACATAATGGATACTAGGAATCAAACCCTAACAAAACTAACCCGATTACATGATAAATCTCATCCAACCCATCACTGTCCAGCAAGCCTACAATGGGATTACTCACGAATGGTGGAGATCATCATGGAATTGGTGATGAAGGATGGTTCGTGATGATGATGGCATCGATTTCCCCTCTACGGAGCCCAAAACAGACTCCAGATCCGGTCTCCCGAGGAAGAATAGGAGGTGGCGGCGGCTCCGTATTGTGAAACGTGATGAACTCATCGCTCTGGCTTTTTCTCTGCAAATAGGGTTATATGGAGCTGGAGAGGAGGTCAGAGAGGCCACGAGGGCCCCACAAGCCTACTAGGCGCGGCTAGGGGGTGGCCGCGCCTAGCAGGCTTGTGGCCTGTAGGTGGCCCCCTCTGGTTGATTCTTGCGCCAGTAGTTTTTATTAAACCCAAAAAATATTCTCCGTAATTTTTCAGGACGATCCGGGAACTTTTATTTCTGCACAAAAATAACACCAAGGCAATTCTCCTAAAAACAACGTCAGTCCGGGTTAGTTCCATTCAAATCATGCAGATTAGAGTCCAAAACAAGGGGAAAAGAGTTTGGAAAAGTGGATACGATAGAGACGTATCATCTCCCCTGGCATTTCACCGAACACATGGTGGGCGTTCTCTTGACGTGCCTAGGGTGCCCAAATGTCTGCCTTGGCGTCCATGGTACTGCCCCCACCTAACCCCGCGCCCTGGCCTTTCCCCTCTCGTAGAGTTATCCCCGATCGCTCCTAGGTGCTGGAGCCACCCCTTCTCACCATGCAGCACCGCCGCCAGGGCTACCTTGGCAGCTAGCCTATGGCCGCGTCTGCCCCTGCCATGGCCGGCACCGCCCGAGCCACTCCCGCCCGCCAGGTGCCCCTTGGAACAGGCCATCCTCATCCGTTCGCCCTGCCGACCCCGCTAGCCATCGCCACGTTGCCTTGTGACAACAGTGGTGGCACACCGCCGATCCTATCCACGACCGTCGGCGGAACTGTAGGATCGAAAGTAGTGCTAGAGGGGGGGCGGGGTGATTAGACTACTTGACCAAATAAAAAACTACTTTTCCCAATTTTAAGTGTAGGCAGATTTTAGCATTCATAGCAAGGCAAGTACACCCTACACATGCATGTCTACGAGTATTGCGGCAAAAAGTAAAGACAAGCATGTAAGGTAAAGGAAGGGTAGGAAGATCAAACACAATTGGAGACACAATGATTTTTTCCCGTGGTTCCGATAGGTGGTGCTATCGTACGTCCACGTTTATGGAGTACTCAACCCACGGAGGATAACGGTCGCGAGATTGCACGGAGGGCTCTACCCACGGAGGGTTCCACAAAGAAGCAACCTTGACTATACCATAATGGCCTACGTCTATGGAGGACTAGCCTAACTCGAGGTAGATCTTCACGAAGTAGGCGATCTCCTTGCCCTTATAAAATTCTTGGTTCACTCCACAACACGAACTAGGAGGCTCCCAAGCGACACCTAACCAATCTAGGAGGCACCACCCTCCAAAAGGTAATAGGCTGGATAATGTCGATGAACTCCTTACTCTTGTGCTTCAAGATGATAGACTCCTCAACACACAATCACTCTCTAATAGATTTGGCTTTGGTGGAAGAGATTGATTGGGTTGAAAGCAACTTGGGGAGGCTAGAGATCAAGATTCATATGGTTGGAATGGAATGGCATGATCTCAACGCATGAGTAGGTGGCTCTCTCTCAGAAAATCAGTAGGTATGAGTGGGGAACTGTTCTGAGTGCTTCTATTGCGAGTGGGTGGTGGTAGAGGGGTATATATAGGCATCTCCAAAAATCCAAAAGTTACACCTAATAAGTCAGACTCGGTGACACCGATGTGTTAATCTCGATGGTACTGAGTTGCCTCAATGCTAGAAACTTTTGAATCTCGATGAGACCGATGCATAAAACTCGGTTGCACCGATAAGGTGACCAACAATCAGATTGCCAAACTCGGTGACATCGATCCAACAAACTCGGTGGGACCGATTTTGTGAATTTGTGTAATAGGAAGTTGGCAACCCCATATCGGTCGCACCGAAATGGAATCGATCGCACTGAAATGCTAGGGTTTGGCTGAGTCTGTCTGAGGCTGAGAATCGGTGGCAGGGAGTGGAAAGAGTTGGTTGCACCGATTTTGGATATTTGGCTTTGGATAGACTTTTGTGGAAGAGCTTATGGGTATATGTGGTGACTATCACTTTTTGATACGTCTCCGTCGTATCTATAATTTTTGATTGTTTCATGCCAATATTCTACAACTTTCATATACTTTTGGCAACTTTTTATACTATTTTTGGGACTAACATATTGATCCAGTGCCCACTGCCAGTTCCTGTTTGTTGCATGCTTTTTGTTTCACAGAAAATCCATATCAAACGAAGTCCAAACACGATAAAAAAACTTATGGATTTTGTTTGGAATATATGTGATTTTGGGGAAAAAGAATCACAAGCCTGCCAGGCGCGGCCTACCCCCCTGGTTGTGCCCTGGGCCCTTGTTACCAGCCCTTAGGTTGGTACGAGCTATATTTCACCGCAAGAATGCGAATTTTTGGATAAAGATCGCCTCAAAATTTCAGCCCAATCGGTGTTACGGATCTTCGAATTTTTAAGAAACGGTTAAAGGCCAGAATCGGGGAGCGCAGAAACAGAAGGAAACAGAGAGAGATGCAATCTCAGATGGGCTCTTTCCCCACCACCGCCATGAAGGCCAGGGACCATAGGGAAATCCTCCTCCCATCTAGGGGAGGCCTAGGAAGAAGAAGAAGGAGGGGGGCTCTCTCCCTCTCTCTCCGGTGGCACCGGAATGCCACCGGGGCCATCATCGTGACGATGATCTACTCCAACAACTCCGTCATCTTCACCAACACCTCCATCACCTTCCCCCATCTATATATAGTGGTCCACTCTCCCGCAACCCGCTGTACCCTCTACTTGAACATTGTGCTTTATGCTTCATATTATTATCCAATGATGTGTTGCCATCCTATGATGTCCGAGTAGGTTTCTTTTGTCCTATGGGTTGATTGATGATCATCATTGGTTTGAGTTGCATGTTTTATTATCGATGTTGTCCTATGGTGCTCTCCGTGTCGTGCAAGCGTGAGGGCTCCTCTCTGTAGGGTGTCGCAATGTTATCATGATTTTCCTATGGTGGGTTGCGTGAGTGACAGAAGCATAAACCCGAGTAGGTGGGTCGTTGCATATGGGAGTAAAGAGGACTTGATACCTTATAATGCTATAGTTGGGTTTTACCTTAATGATATTTAGTAGTTGCGGATGCTCGCTAGAGTTCCAATCATAAATGCATATGATACAAGTAGAGAAAGTATGTTAGTTTATGCATGTCCCTCATATAAAATTGCAATAATGATGACCGGTCTAGTTGTCGATTGCCTAGGGACAATTCCGCAACTCCTACCACCACTTCTCCACACTCGTTAAACTAACTTAGTTGTTTCTTTATCTTAGCAGCCCCTAGTTTTTATTTACGTGCTCATTATTATCTTGCAAACCTATCCCGTTACACCTACAAAATACTTCTAGTTTCATACTTGTAGTACGTAAAGCGAACGTTAAGCGTGTGTAGAGTTATATCGGTGGTCGATAGAACTTGATAGAATATTTGTTCTACATTTAGCTCCTCATTGGGTTCGACACTCTTACTTATCGATAAAGTCTACAATTGATCACCTACACTTATAGGTTATCACTTGTGCACGTATGAGCATCTTGTTCACCAACAGTACCTTACCCCCTTTTGATAGTATTGGCTTTCCTATGGACACAAAGTAATTTCTCACAAAAGGTAAAATGTAGAGTCCTCTTGCTTGAAGTTTTGCCAAACTATTTCCTTGCATCTTGGGGTATTATACAATCCTTTTTCCAACCCATCATTGAACTTTTCCTGAAACATGCTTGGTGGAAACATTAGTTCAATGACATATATGTTGTTATTAATTACCAAAACCACCAAGGGAGCAAATGTGCTTTCAGGAACCGACCTCGATTCCCTTATAAATAGGACTCCCCATGGCTGCAATGCACTCCATCGCTCCCGCTAGACCCGCAGTAAACCTCCTCGAGCAGCCATTCGATCCCGAGCAGCCATATCCCTCGCCTCATGCCTGGATTCGGCCGCCGCCGTTGTGGTTGAATTCGGAGCCCTCCATGCCCCTCCCTCGCTGCAACCTTGCCACTCGACTCCTTGACATGCAACGAACCCATTCCCATACCCCATTTTTTCCTAGATCGACCGTACGAGGAGAACACCCCATGGCCGAAGCCCTCTCATCCATGTTTGAAGCCATGCTCAATCTCGAGCTTCCAATGCGAATGCCACCAGCTCCAACCGATGTGAAGGATCCCCCTGAGCACGTGGCTAGCTCGGACATCGAAAACGGCATGCCCTAGCGCCGATTGTAGACGCCGGAGCTGCCCTCTGTCTCTGACGAGATCACGCGGGAGGTGGCGGTGAACCCAATAGGTGCGTCCCACATGTCGACAAGACAGCCTTCCTCCTCGATCGCGCAACTGCTCGGACGTGCCTTCCCCGTGAGGAGGCATATTTTAGCGAGTATGTTTTCCTCTTCGAGAGACGTGTTCTGAATGAACCGTTTTCCTTTTCAGGTTTTTATTAAAAAAAAGTTGACCCTAACTTTGACTGGCTATAATTTTTAAACTAAAACTCCAATGGATTTGATTCTTTTTCCTACACTTCTAAAATTTGACCTAGTTTATTTTAGGATTTATTTCATAATTTAATAAGACAACTTTTTTTACTGTTTTTGAATTATGTGTAAATTATAATATTTTCAAAAATAGGAATGGGAGAGGAGATCAAACTTTTAAAAGTTTTGTAGTGAACCCTACCTCTCTACACATTGAAGGCAAGCATCGTGAACCCTGATATGATACTAGTCGTGTGTTGTTTGCTAGAACAAATGATTTCCTGCATTATGCTAAAACGAAGTGACGTTATTTCATGTGAAGGTGTGATCATTCTTGCACATGCATGATGAGAATTTCTTGTTATTGAACTTGAGATGCATGTGACAGCAGTCACCACCTTGTACAACTCATGCCCGCCGAAAGGAATCTGAGGTAAGCCACTCATGTGGTAGACACGATCTTGGTGTTGACATCTCGTTGGAGCGAGAATGGTCAGTCAAGCATGACGGAGTGTGACAAGTGGTGATTCTATCTGATATTGTGAAAAATATTTGTTGTGCTATTCATGCAGGGAACATATAAACCTCCTGAGTCGACCGTAGATCGAGTCTTGTTCCAGTAACCCCCATACTTATTTCGTACTACCACTTGTCCCTGCCGTAGGTAGGGTACGGTTCAGTAAGTCATCAACCCCTTTCTTGGCACACACACACACCATAAAGAGAGTCCACAATGGAAGATACGGGAGGCATCTAGTAGGCATGCCAGTTGGTCCGGGGGCATGGGTGTTCCGGTGAGTCCGAGGGGGTAGCTTCCCTGTTTTGTGTGCGATACAAATTTTGTGATCCCATGCTAATCGAGGATGGAGCCTCCCCACTTAGAGTTTTTATTAACGAGCCGTGGCTGATTCTAGGCATCGGTAAGATAAGCTGGTGTGTGCGGGTCATGTTTGTTTTCAACTAAAACACCATAAGCGGAATTAGTCCCGATGGACTAAAGGAATCTGTTAGTCATGGGTAAAGAGTACAACCACTGCAGAGTATATATCTATTCGAATAGCCATGTCCACGGTTAAGGACTACAGTCTGGGATGGGTCAAGTGTCGGTCTTAGTGTCGGTCTTCGGAGGAATTCTTCTAAACTTGAATATTGATCATGAAGTGTGATGAATGATGATTATTATTATTGTTATTGTGGGATAACCATTTATATCATCTGGAACATCGAGTATCACTAGGCTGGTTCTACCTCCTGGATAGTTATTGTTATTATTTTATAAGCCCTTTATGTGGTGTCGCGTAGACGCCCGATTGTGACATGCTTGTATTTACCTCCTTATAAGCCCTTTATGTGGTGTCGCTCAGACGCCCGATTGTGCCATGAATGTTGTTTACTTTATATATAAGCCCTTTATGTGGCGTCGCACAGACGCCCGACTGTGGCATGCCTGTTATCTATTTTCTGCGTCAGCGCTTTTTGTGGCGTCGCTCAGACGCCCGATAGAGGCATGTTTCATAGGCTTAACCTTTCGAGGCGCCGCTTTAGACACCCGATTGGTATCAATTTTTTTCCTGAATGCTTATGAATGACTTGCTTGCTTGCATCTTGAATTTTATTTTGTGACCGAGTGGATGATCGTGAATTATTTCAGTGTTTGATTATCACATGCTATATTATATTGGTGTTCATGATGTTTGCGAGTACATTCAAAGTACTCATTGGCGTGTGCCTGGCTATTGTCCTCCCTAGATTTCTTGCTTGGAGAGGAGCACATTGACGACAGCCCCGGAACCTAGGAAACGGAGACAACAGCCACGGAAAGATAGGAATTATCTAGGTTAGTTGTTCCTGTGGGAAATGAGGTCCCATAGACGCTGAAGATCCACGAACCGCTTCCGCCATCAACCTCTAGAAATTTTGTTGTACTCCATTGACCACCATGGTCTTGTACTTCAACTTTCTAATTTGCTTGGAATTCTGTATCAAGAATGTGTCCACCAGCTAACAGTAATCCTGGGGCTGATGAGCACAAGGACCCGTTGTTCGGAAATTAATATCCTAGAAACCCGGTCCTGATAACCTTGGTATCAGAGCCAGGCTGGCCATTGGCTAATTCTATCCTAGCCGGGTCAAGAAAACATAGGTTACCACCCACCCAAACCCTACCATAACCACCGCTGAGCCTATCCTATACGATAGCCTACATAGTGACCCCGATACCTTTTGGCAGTTGGTGCCCAACCTTTTAGCCTAACCTTGTAAGCCACACACCGTGACCGACACTTGAGTTGTCACATTCGCAAGTGTGCGAGGGAAGACTCTATTTACTTTCTATAAAGTAAACGTTTGCCCGAACCCAGCACACCACAACCTTCTACCCAAAAACCAAAGCCAACATGCCTCGTACCATTGTGCACAGTGGAACCACAATGGCCGACCTTGGAGGTTTTGTGGCCATTCTAGCCAACCCCACCCATTGTGCCTTTGCATTAGAAGAACCCCCAGAATATATTGTATTCCAGGAGCACATGAGTGATGCCATTCATCACTTTTCAGCCACGATGCACGTCTTCGGTAGGGATACCTCGTCACAACGCCCCTATTGGTTCATGGGAAGGACAACTTCCCATGAGCCGCAAGCCATCTAGCTAGCAGCTCGAGAGGCTATAGTTCAACACTAGCAGCTATCGCCAAGGGTTAACTATCCTCGTTCTTCTACTAACCCAGCCGTAAAGGATATAGTAGATCGCCCCAAGTCGCCAATGGAGACTGTGAGGCAGACCCCGCCTTATTGCATCATGTGCGCTACTTGAGGGCAAAAGAGGCGTTGTTTGATCAGGTCACCCTTGACCTAATTAAAACCCATGGAGAACTTGCTCGCGGAGCCCCGACAAGAAGAGAAGTTGTGCCCGACAACGACAACCCAGTCGTGCTGTTCGGACAGCAGATAGAGTCGTCAAGGCCTGCCCCTACAACCGAGCGTAATATAATGGTATCCTCGAAAGAGCTTCGTTGCCTTTTGGGGACACACACTAACGAGATTGTGACTACCAACTCCCGTGATGGTCACCATCGCTACCCCGACCCTGCAATGTCGCAGCCTAACCCAGTTAACCCCCACGGTGAAGCCCAAGGAGAAGTTTGGACATCCGTACGGCGCGCTCGACTAGATATGAATGAAGTAGACTAAGTCACTCAAGTAGTGCCGAGTCTTAGTATTCATACGCCAAGTAATAGTGTGACCTTGTATCGCCAATAATAAATTGCAGACTTATATGCCATTATCTTTAATAGCACTACAAGTATCCATGCATAAATAATTTTGGCGTCTGGTCACATATTTAATTTTGGGCGTAGCTACCAAAGACCACCCAACCAACAACCATATCAATATGACACTTTTTGTGAATCAGATATGTGGCTTTGAACCGACCACATTAGAGTAGGACCGACAACCCAGATTGTCCTCACACCACAATATAACCCCTAGCCCAGATGCTATGTATAAGGCGACTTCATGACCTTACCAAGCATCCCTCACCTTGTGCACCGCCTCCAGAGCCGGTTTTCCATGTCACACTTTGGGATTCATATGAGAACCCCAGATGCAGCCCCAAGGACTTTTGTTAAGATATTGTGTGATTTTGCCTGCAATACCATGGATTATCCCCACCCATCTCAGTATGAACTGTTCAGAGTGAGGGTCACTTTCACTGCCTCGAAATTGGGTAGTTGTGCACATCCCACCAGCAGACCCAAACCAAGACCCCGCGGAATTCTCCTTCCTCGGGGAATATTTCCTCATGACCTATAGGTTTTTACCGGTACCGTAGGCATCGTGATTATATTAATTAGCATAGCGTTTGCGTGATGCGATATCTGAGTTGTGTTTTATAATTTACTATATGAGTATATTGTCTTGATTGTAGTTGTTTGCTATGATTTAAAATTGGTGTGTTATTGCCGTAGCAAATCTTAGGGTGAGATTAAGATACCACCGCAACGAAAAATGTTTTCCCAACAAATCTTTGATTTGCATGTCCTCGCGTTATACGACTCACAGGCCACACACATTAAATGCAAGACCGCTCACTCTTTTATCACCTAAACAATCACCTCACTTGTAGACCACAGTTACACCTCGGTCAGCGATTTTTACTGTGACCCCATCATATTGTGTGTATGGGTTATTTATTTTTGCATGCTAAGATTGTCATATGGTAGGAATATTATTTTTGCAACATCCCTAACAAATCTCGAGGATGGGATTTTTCTCAAGTGGGTAGTGTTGTAATACCCCAAAAATTTAATAATGTTTTAGTAATTAATTTTTTTGACATGAATATTTATTTTTTTATTTTCTGAATTTCTTGTTGATTTCAGCCATTCGATCCCGAGCAGCCATATCCCTCGCCTCCGGCCAGGATTCGGCCGCCGCCGTCATGGTAAAATTCGGAGCCCTCCATGCCCCTCCCTTGTTGCAACCTTGCCACTCGACTCCCTGACATGCAAGGAACCCATTCCCATACCCCATTTTCGCCTAGAGCCCCCGTAGGAGGAGAACACGCCATGGCCGAAGCCCTCCCCACCATGTTTGAAGCCATGCTCAATCTCGAGCTTCCCTGCAAATGCCACCACCTCCAAAAAATGCGGCGGATCTACCTGAGCATGTGGATAGCTTGGACATCGAAAATGGTGCTCCCTAGCGTCGGTTGTCGTTGCCGGAACTGCCCTCTGTCTCTGAGTAGATAACGCGGGAGGTGGGGAATGAACCCGACAGGTGGGTCCCACCTGTTGGCGACACAGCCCCCTCCCCTCAATCGCGCATCCGCTTAGACGTGTCTTCCCCGCGAGGAGGCATATTTCATTGATTATGTTTTCCTCTTCGAGAGACGTGTTCTGAATGAACTGTTTTCTTTTTCAGGTTTTTATTATAAACATAGTTGACCCCAACTTTGACTAGCTATAATTTTTAAAGTAAAACTCTAATGGATTTGATTCTTTTTCCTACACTTCTAAAATTTAACCTAGTTTATTTTAGGATTTATTTCAAAAATTTCTAAGACAACTCTTTGTACTGTTTTGGAATTATGTGTTAATTAGAATATTTTCAAAAATAGGAAAGGGAGAGGAGATAAAACTATAAAAAGTTTTGGAGTGAACCCTACCTCTCTACACATGCAAGGTAAGCATCCTGAACCTTGATATGATGCTAGTTGTGTGTGTTTTTCTAGAACAAATGATTTCCTGCATTATGCTAAAATGAAGTGACGTTATTTCATGTGAAGGTGTGATCATGCTTGCACATGCATGATGAGAATTTCTTGCTATTGAACTTGAGATGCATGTAGTAGTAGTCACCACCTTGTACCACTCATGCCTATCGGAAGGAATCTGAGGTAAGCCTCTGTCTCGGGTAGACAGGTGAAAGCACATTTGATCCCTTGGTGGTTTTGGTAATTAAATACTACATATAAGTCATTGAACTAATGTCTCCACCAAGTATATTTCAGGAAAAGTTCAATGATAGGGATGGCAAAAGGATTGTGGAGATTGAGGAATTACCCCAAGATGCAAGAAAATAGGCTGGCCAAGCTTCAAGCAAGATGACTCCATATTTTACCTTTGTGAGAAATCACTTTGAGTCCATAGGAAAGCCAATACTATTAAAAGGGGGTTAGGTTTTGTTGGTGAACAAAATACTCATACGTGCACAAGTGACCAATAACATCCACAAGCTCTCCCACCAAAGTCTGTCTATAGCCAAACATTCAAAATCGGTGCAACCAACATTCCTATCCCAGTGCCACCGATTCTAGAACCTAGACAGACTTAGCCAAACCTTAGCCACTTTGGTGCAACCGATTCCATACTGATGCCACTGAGTTTAGATTGCCAACTTTCTATTACGCAAATTCACATTTTTTGTACCACCGAGATTGTTGGGTCGGCGTCACCGAGATTGGAAATCTGACTGTTGGTCACCTTATCGGTGCAACCGAGATTCGTATATCGGTCCCTCCGTGATTCAAAAGTTGCCACCTTTTGATCACTTCGGTACCACTGAGATTAACACATCGGTGTCACCGAGTTGGTCATTTTGAGTGTAACGGTTGGATTTTTGGGGATGCCTATATATAGCCCTCCACCACCACCACCTACTCGAAAGAGAATCACTCAGAACTATTCCATACCTATCATATCAGATTTTCTGAGAGAGAACCACATGCCCTTGTGTTGAGATCAAGATCTTCCACTCCAACCATATGGATCTTGATTTCTAGCCTCCCCAAGTTGATTTCCACCAATCCCATCTCTTCTACCAAGCCTAATCTGTGAGAGAGTGATTGTGTGTTGAGGAGTCTATCATCTTGAAGCACAAGAGCAAGGAGTTCATCATCATTATCGATGCTATTACCTTTTGGAGGGTGGTGCCTCCTAGATTGGTTAGGTGTCGCTTGGGAGCCTCCTACTTCCTGTTGTGGACTGAACCAAGAAGTTTGTAAGGGCAAGGAGATCGCCTACTTCGTGAAGATCTACCCATAGTGAGGCTAGTCCTTCGTGGACGGAAGCCATGTGGAATAGTCAAGGGTGCTACTTCGTGGACCCTTATGGGTGGAGCCCTCCTGCGACTCTCACGGTCGTTACCCTCCATGGGATGAAGACTCCATAGACATTGATGTTCGATAGCGCCACCTACTGGAACCACGGGAAAAATCATCGTGTCTACAATTGCGTTTGATCTTCCTACCCTATCCCTTTTACTCATGCTTGTTCTTACTTTCCGCTGCTATACTCTTAGACTTGCAAATGTAGGGTGAAATTGACTTGCCATGAATTCTAAAACTGCAAACACTAAAATATGGGAAAAGGCAAAACTTTTATTTGGTCAAGTAGTCTAATCACCCCCTCTAGACCTACTTTCGGTCCTACTATAGGAGCTTGGTGCTGACATCTCGTTGGAGCGAGAATAGTCAGTGAGGCATGATGGGGTGTGATGAGTGGTGATTCTATGTGATATTGTGAAAAATATTTGTTGGGCTAATCATGCAGGGAACACATAAACCTCCTGAGTTGACCGAAGATCGAGTCTTGTTCCAGTAATCCCATACTTGTTTTGTACTACCATTTGTCCCTGCCGCAGGTTGGATACAGTTTAGTAAGTTGTCAACCCCTTTCTTGGCACACACCGTATAGAGAGTCGACAATGGAAGATACTCGAGGCATCTGGTAGGCATGCTACTTGGTCCGAGGGCATGGGTGTTCCTGTGAGACCGAGGGGGTAGCTTCCTTGTCTTGCGAGCGATACAAATTTTGTGATCCCATGCTAATCGAGGTTGGAGCATCCCCACTTAGAGTTTTACTTAACGAGTGTCCTGCGTGATTCCAGGCGTCAGTAAGTTAAGCTGGTGTGTGCGGGTCAGGTGTGTTTTCAACTAAAAGACCGTAAGCGGAATTAGTCCCGGTGGACTAAAGGAATCCGTTACTCGTGGGTAAAGAGTACAACCTATGCAGAGTATATATCTATTCGAATAGCTGTGTCCATGGTTAAGGACTACAGTGTGGGATGGGTCAAGTGTCGGTCTTAGGAGGAATTCTTCTAAACTTGAATATTGATCATGAAATGTGATGAATGATGATTATGATTATTGTGGACTGTGGACAGTGTAATTACCTGCAGAGCTTATTTTGCAGCTATTTTAATCGCCAAAATTTAAAATTCTATAGGATTTGAATTTGATAATAGGCTATTGCATTTTTCATATCCATCTTATATAGACATAGGTTCAACGACCAATGCATTATTCCATTCACAGGTACATATGTTCAAGAATTACACCAAGAAATAATAAATACATTAGGACCAGATAAATAATGATGAACCACGGTTGCATACTTGTATTAAATACAATAAAGGAAGTGGCGAAAGACACTCTGGCAATTGTACAAGGTGAAGCGAAATGCCCATATTGTGTCCTCCTCCATGCAGAATGTACGTACGACTCTAGGCTAGCCCCTTGTGATGGCGGACCGCCCATCCTTCTCTGTGTTGATGAGGACATCTAGGTAGTCATCGTGGCCTGGTAGATATACTTTAACGTTTGCACATCCACCAATCATGTAGTTTGAGAGGTAATCCTGAGTAAACTGCTTTGAGAACCATTACAAACAAAATAGATCCAAACATTGTAAATTTGTAAGCTAACAACTCATTATGGACAGTAAAAAGACGGGTACGGAGTTCGTAGTTACCATTATGGAGTTCACTGTTGTCTTGGATAAGGTGTAAATAAATAGTTTAATTGCCATATTTTGTCCCATTTTATTAACAACCTTTATAAGTTTCCTAACTTGATCCTGGTTCATGAATATCTCATTGCCCGATACGCAAAAAGGGTCGACACGTAGATCTTTACCAGTGACATATGTACCTACAAGCAACAAGTTAGTACTAGAAGGTAAACAGAAATTGCACATGATGTAGTACAGTATTCCCTATCCCAGTATATAAGATCTTATTACATCCAAAATACTCACATATTTGATGTATTAACATCTTATACATTGGAGCAGATGGACTATATATATAAGCCATGTGATGAAACTAACCTCGATGAAAAACAAGAGCTTTTCCCGCTATTGTCCTGGGTAAGTACACCAAAAGACATGTTAAGTACTGACAAGCTAAACATCAACAAAATATGTGCATGGTAAACAACATGATCACAAAATGATAACTTCAGTGTGCAGGTTTAAGCATGCTACCTAAGCTAATAATAAGTGGAGATGCATGTTAACTGTTGTAGGCTTAGCATTTAACAACAACAAAATATAGTCATTCTAACTAGTATTGTGCATGTTTAAGAAGACTAGTGATAGTTACATAAAAATGGAAAGGCTTGTGCTCACTACAACAAGCTTAACAGCAACCAAATATAGTCATTCATAGTGGTACTTTGAAATTGCATAGTATGTAGCTCGTGTTTGCACATCAAATTGTATAACTGAACATCACATTGTGGAAAAAGAGAAATAAACAGTGGGTGTGTTAACTACACCAGGCTTAACATGAACCACACATGGACGTTGAAACTGGTATGATGAAATTGAACTAGAGAGTACATACTTGCAGATATAGAACTTCACAACATGAATAACTATAATAAACAAGGCATACTATATAGCAATTGAACCAGGACATATGCCCAGTACAAACAACCGATCTAGGAAAACAGTTAAACAAGGCATATGCTCACTTCAACAGGCTTGATAGCAACCAAAAATAGTCATTCGAACTATATTGTTGAAATTGCATAGAACCTAGCCGGTGCTTAAACATGAAATTGTATAACTGAACATCACATGCGAAAGAACTGAAATAAACAGTGAACGTGTTAATTGTACCATGTTTGACATGAACCATATATAGCTCTTGAGATAGGTATTGATGAAATTCAACTGTAGAGTCCATACATTTAGCATGAGTGAAGTAATTTAACATGAGATGGGTTTGATCACCTGTCATGGATGGGCTCATTCCCATTAGAAGAGCACGGATTATGGGTGTGCTCCTATTGTCATAGATGGGATCCTTCCCCTTGGAAAAGCAGGGATGCAGGGTGCCCTCCCAGATGTCTCGGGTGTGCTCTTTCCCCTTGGAAGAGACGGATAGGGTGCCGTTGTCGGCGTCGGCATTGGCGTCGTCGATGAGGTCTGACTTGGCTGCTGACGGTGTTGAGCCACGACCCTAGAACGCGTCCTTCAGAAATAACAAAAGAGGTTCCATGGAGTAAAGTAGAGTAGACCAGCGGCTGGGCCTTGCATGAGGTCGACGGGGATCAAACCTGAGAAGTCGGGGTTGGGCCACTTAACCTGTGATATAGCCCATGACAAGCCGTCACTGTCGATGATCTCGACATCGTAGCCAGCTGCGTCGATATGCATCCATACAGGAACCCGCTGTCTTACAGCCTCGTACTCATTAGATTTCTCGGCAGCCTTAGAGGCCACCTCGTCATTGTAGTTAGCTTCCCCGGTGGCCTCGGCGGCCACCTCGTCATCGTGGATGGCTTCCCTGGTGGCCTCAGCAGCCTGGGCAGCCAACTCGTCATCGTAGTCAGCTTCCCTGACGATCCCGATGGGCACGTCGTCATCGTAGTCAGCTTCCCTGGAAGCCTCGGCGTCCACGTTGCCATCGTCCATCAGAAAAGCTGTGATATACCTCCTTTTGGCCATTCGGTCCCCGATCTCCCCTGCAAGTGTAGCGGGGATAAGGCTACGATGGTCTGCGGTGGGGATCAATGCATATCTGTGAGGAAGGGGTGTTTAGTAGGCACCATCTAAGAAATTCAGGGCGGTGAGGGTATGGAGATGGGTTCGTAACCTATACAGGAAGAGCAGGAGAGGATGACTGTGGAACGCAGAGCGGGGTCAGGGGTGGCAGCGGTGACAGTGAGGTATCTAGGGTTCGAGCGAGGGAGTTGCGTGGGGTTGGGGTGTGAGGGGCCTAGGTGGTGTTTGAGTAAATGCCGCAGATACTTTAAATTTTACTTTGAGGGTATGAAAAGCCGGGACAAACTAAAATTGTTATGAAGGGTTTGAAGTTGCGTCGCAGGAACAAACACCGCACACGGCCCAAACATAATACCTGTGTGTAACTGAAAGAGATAAACCAGCGGAACCATCAATTTTCAAATTGATCAAGGCGGGTAACTATTTTTAAGATTTCCCTATGCGGGATGGTGCAAGGTGATCTATAGTTACGTGACAACCATGGGCCGGGCATGGCACATAGTTAGCATGCGGGAACCGTGTCTACTACTCTACTGCATACACAATCGCACACATTTGTCTCCTTTGACTCTTCTGCTATTTGAGTTTCAAAAAAAGACTACCCTGCCATTTATATAACAATATTGAAATTAAACACGATAAATCTAGGGTTATCTCACAAACAGGCCTGCTTGTGGACCAAATGTATGTATGGAAAGGTTGTTGTGGTGCTCAAATATGGAATGCACAACTTTCATGTGACACACAATGTCCTGCGGAGAACACGACAATGTTGGGTTATGCCCCCCTGCCCCCCCCCCACGCCTTCGAGTCGGCAAGGGGATTGTAGCTCGGTATATATATGAACTTATAAACTTATACTACAACTGCAAATTCACCCCACCGTAACACAAAACCAATAGAAATCCATCATGATAACCCCCTCCCCCGTGTTTTAGTTCCGAAGGTAGATTGCGTGGGCCCACTGATGGGCGTGTCTCGAAAACTTCACAAGATGGGTGAGACTGCAACCACATGTGTGTGGCTCAACTAATTACTTAAGGTGGTGTGTTATTTCGTGCGTGCAAAACTTTTTGATATGGCTCAAAAGTTGAACGGTATGTAGTAAGTGGCCTCATAAATAGATTTCGTGTATACGTAGTATTATATATTGTGATGCCCCTCCCCCACCCCCGCCCCTCCCCACACACACACATGCTTCGAACAAATACCAAGACCTATATACATACACACACACACACACACACATATATATATATATATGCACTCAAACTTCTGTCTCGTATCTCACCATGAACTATATCGTAACAAATAATGAGAGGACTATATCTACATTGGTCAAATTAACCTATAGTATATATGGGCCGGTTTAAGTGATAGACCACATGGGTCCACAAATTTGGCATGTCGTCCATAACCACGTGGGTGAGTGTCTGTAGACAACACCAACGAACATGGCCCCACGCACATATGTATGAAAGCATTGTGCGATGTTTTCAAATACTAACGGACAACTTTCGCCGCCACATGTCTATCTCTCGAACCAGAATGACCACGTACTGAGGTTAACGACCCATGCATGTATATCGCCAAGTGCGCCCACATTTCGATTCGATAGGAGGGATTCAATGTGTACGATGCATTTGATTTTAAGTTAGAATTGAAATGTCAATGCATATATAACTACATATAATATATACACACATACCAACAAGAAGAATCGACCTTGGTCATATAAACATCTCTACAGACACCTGTCAAACTGATGACCTACATGGACATGGTTGTGTTGGTGTGATGATGCCGATGACCACGTGACAGAGTGTTTGACAAAACAAACACCCACTGCATTAGGCTCACACATATATGTATATATATAATTAAGTGTTTGTTTAGTTAAGAACCAATGAAACTTTAATGTCACTTTCCTTAGAAATTTTAAGTCAACTTATGAAGAGGATCGATCAAAACACACATAAGCCCTGTTTGGATCCATGCGTTAGAGTTTGTTTGAGCTAGTTGGGGCTCAAATAGCCCTAAGGTATTCAAACACGAGGGTTAGTTTGTAGCTAGTTGCATCTAACCCACACAAAAAAAACTATCGCACCCAAGAGGGGCTAATTGGAGCTAGTTCTCATGGGGCCCTCTCTATCCCACCACCGAAGAGGAGCTAATTGGAGCTAGTTCTCGTGGGGCTCACTGAAAAAAATCACTTTTCTCTCTCTATAAAGTGCATCTATTGTCAATCTAACCCTCTCATCCAAACATCTCTTTGGCTAGAGTTAGTTTAGGGTTAGTCATGAGCTAGAAACTAACTCCAACCTCTAGCTAAGTTAGAGTATCCAAAACAGGGCCACATGCACGCATACCAAAGAGGATCCACATTGGTCAAAACAATATATAATATAGGTTCCACACATGGGCCCCATAGAGTGACGCGTCATCGATTACCATGTGAGGGATCCACACTTAGGACCACCATAGATTATATGTGCCACAAGCATATGCATGGGTATGTTTTCTTATTCAAAATGCCAACTGCACGACTTTGATATAGTGTGTGCTTCACAAATTGGGAAGTCCCCACACTAAAGAAAATTGCGTGCAATATGTATGTCTCCTCCCACGAACCCCCTCAATTTTGAGAGATATGAGGTACTCATTAGCTCATCACGTAAATCTTTGGTGTGGAGTCTCACAATGATATATCTCAACGCAAAGCATATTAAATTAACCCACCTTGGTCAAACCCCTACCGATGCGGCTCAATAGGGATAGACCACATGGACCCACGAATGTGCGGACCACTAATAACGGACGACAGATTCTTGTCCGAGGGACCACCACCATCGTATGCATGTGTCCCAAACACATGCATGACGTGCCTTGTTTTAAACATTTAAATGCACAATTTTGATAATTTGGGGGGGGGGCAACTGCTTCACAAAATGGACAATCCCACACATAGAGGCTAGTGGAAACTAAGTTAAACGTAAAGAGCCCCCCATCCCCGTGTGGCCACCATCGGAAGCAACACTTCAAGGTGCGTCAAACTATTTTTATGCCGAAAACACATGACACATCATTCCGTGTTATAATTATAAAATGTCCATATATCATTCGAAAAATAGGCAATAATTGGGTTCCCAGGTGTCAGTGTCGAAACCGGCGGATCTCGGGTATGGGGTCCCGAGCGGTGAGACTAGGATCGATGGTAATAGGAGACAAAGCAGTCGATGTTTACCCAGGTCTGGGACCTCCTATGGAGGTAATACCCTATGTCCAGCTTGACTGTATTGATGATATGTAGGTTACAGAGTTGATCTACCTCGAGATCAAATAGCAAGACCCTAGATGAGTTGTCCTCTCTACAACCTAAAACCCTCCGGCTTATATAGTTGCCGAGGGTACCTAGGGTTTACACATGGTCGGTTACGCATCGAAGGGGTAAACATGCCTATTCACTACTCCAAACGTCGAGGATACGCCACAATTTCCAAAGCTTCCTTCTTGGAGACAAGGCCTTCGCTCAATCCAATGTTCGATAATCGGCTTTATAGTCTGGCCCATGAGAAACAGGTCGGCCACCCGAGGACCCCTAAAACCAGGACTCCCTCGGTAGCCCCCTAAACCATGTATAATGATTTTATATGTTTCTCAACAACTTTTATCGGTAACGAGACAACCATGTATAATGATTTTATATGCTTCTCAACAACTCTTATTGCTCGAATTGCCGAAGCAACTGTTTACAGGTATTTGAAATATAAATTTTACAGGGTTGGTTGTACAAGGGGTCTTCGATTGGTGACCTGACGTCCTCGATGTGAACTTTCGCATGTCTAGTCCTATGCCTCCTAGGGAGTGGTGCACCTCAATGGATGGTACTGTTCGGCGAACAGATCTTGCAAACATGGTCTTGAGAACTCGCGGAAGTGTGGATGAGCTTTACGCCTTTAGCAGACCCTTGATGGTACCTGTAGTGTGTCCGAAGACATTTGATGGTAGTAGTTCGATCCAGACGAACACTTACCCCTTTTTTCCCCACCGCCGCCCATGGAATTTTGAGCGTGAAGTTGTGCCTCCTTGGCACGTACATCGCTGGCCCTAAGGTTGTGTGATGGAGGGCGAGTCCCTATATACGAGGAGGAAGGTTCTAAGAGTTCGGTCTGAAAACGAGCTTGCTTCCCAACCTTACGTGCCTTTATGACAGATGTCGGTGTTTGCCGATCATCATTGTAGTGGAATTCAGCCGCCAGGGCCAACACATGTTCCTCAGTTTAGAGGGAGCACTATGTGTTGCCGTTGACATTAATGACCCCCTTGGGGCCGGGCATCTTGAGCTTGAGGTATGCGTAGTGTGGGACGGCGTTAAAGCGAGCAGGGCGTGATAGCCGATGTGGAAAGGTACGATGTCGAAGATCAAGTCTTCGCTTCAAAAATTATCGGGCGAACCGAACACTACTTCCAGGCTTACAAAGCCTGTGCATCGGGCTTCGGCGCCTGGAATAACTCCTTTGAAGGTAGTGTTGCTGGGTTTGATCCTTGACGGATCTATAACCATCTTTTTCACCATATCTGAGTAAATCAGATTTAGGCTACTTCCTCCGTCCATGAGGACTTTAGTGAGGTGATACCCGTCTATGATGGGGTCTAGGACGAGTGCGGTCGAACCCCCATGTCGGATACTGGTTGGGTGGTCATGTCGATCGAAGGTGATCGGGTACACCGACCATGGGTTATACTTCGGGGCTACAGGCTCTACGGCGTAGACATCATGTTTACGGTATATGAGCGGCGTAGACATCAGGTTTAGGGGCTACAAGTGCAACAAGAATAAGTGGACATTTCCTCTCGTTTTTGGGTATATGAGTGGCGTATATCACGTTTATGGTTTTCATCTCTGGCGGGAACTTCTTTTGCCCACTGTCGATCGGACTGCGAGGTTCATTCTCGTCCTTGCTATGTGGGCCCTTGCCTTGATCCTCGGTTGCAATTTTGTTGACCTGTTTGAATACCCAACATTTCCGGTTGATGTGGTTGGCGGGCTTCTCTTGACTACCATGGATCTGGCAAGGCCTCTCCATGATCTTGTCTAGCGGGGTGGGTCCGTCGCGATTGCCTTTAGGAGGCTTCTTCCGCTGCGCTGGTCGGGATTTGCGAAAGTCGGCGTTAAGGGCCGTGTCATCGGCATCACTATTGTTGTGCGTGCACTTATTCTTGTTGCGCTTTGGTTTCCCGTTTCCGTCCCGAACTTTGGAGGTTACGGGGTCTTCGGGGTTGTGGCTCCGTCTTGGGATGCAGTTGTCCTCGCCCGTGCAAAAGCAGGTCATGAGGGATGTAAGGGTGGACATTGTTTGAGGTTTATCCTGGCCGAGCTGGGGGGCCCACCATTCATCCCAAATATTATGCTGGAAGGAGGCTATTGCCTCGGTGTTTGGGTAGTCCATAATCTGGCTTTTCTTGGTCAAGAACCAATTCCAGAATTGCCGCGCGGACTCACTTGGCTTCTGGACGAAATTTCTCAAATCGGAGGAGTCCGGTGGCCGAACATAGGTGCCCTCGAAGTTGGATCAGAATGCATCCTCTAAATCTTCCCAGCCCCCGATTGAATTTTTGGGGAGGTTGTTTAACTAGTGCCGAGCTGGACCCTTAGGCTTTAGGGGTACATACTTGATGGCGTGGAGATTATCTCCTCGCGCCATGTGGATGTGGAGGAGGAAATCCTCAATCCATACGGTTGGGTCGGTTGTCCCATCATATTGCTCTATGTTTACGGGATTAAACCCCTCTGGGAACTGATGCTGCATCACCTCGTCCGTGAAGCACAATGGGTGGGCAGCGCCTCTGACCCGAGCTATGTCGTGCTGGTAATCAGCGTCTGTTCTAGCCTAGTTTCGTTCCCAGCCTCTGTTGTTGCGGTCGAGCCACAACCGATACCCTTCCTATCTATCAGGTGAGTACCCTCAGCATCCGTAGATAGATCTCGTATGACCTGATCTGTAGTCCAGGTCGTGTCGCAGGTCGAACCTGTCATCGGGCTCTATTGGATCTTTTCCCCATCTTCGTGGTATCGTCGGCCTATAACCGGTGTCGTCAACCGTCCTGTCTCGTCCTCGAGGAGGTCGGTCTGGCTTGTCGTATGGGTTATGTTCGGGAGATGGCGTATCAGTGAGCTCGTCGTCGAATTGTGGCAGCAGCCTTCAGCGAGGATAGCTCTTAGGTTGGTCTGAAAGACCGGTACTTTATCCCTCCTCAGATGAGAGGACTCTCATCCATCGGTTATCGAGGTTGTCCAGTTCAGTCTTAAGCTGTCATTCTTTTGTTTTCAGGCTGCGAGCCGTGGCTATAAGCTGTTGGCTGAACAGTTCCTAATCTTCCTGATTATCGGGGATGGAAAAGTCATTAGCTTTCGGGATGTCCTCCTCCTTGACAGGGGAGGTAATTCTAGTCCTCCGAATCATTTAGGTCATTGGGGTTGCGCTGGTCTTCATGCCTCTCCTTACCCTCTAGAGGGTTTTGGGGGATATCGGGATCGTCGAGGTCTTCCGGGGTATCTCCGTCCCCGGTGCCGATGATAGATTTCCTTCCCTTCTTGCCTTTTGACAGTTTATGCGGCTTCCGTTGCCTTGACGGTGCTTCACCCAATTTGTCGCCATCGTTTTTAGGTGTGTTCTCGCCATTAGCGGCTGGAGTGTCCACCATGTAGACGTCATACGTGGAGGTGGGGCCCATCGCCTGGTGTTAACAGGGGTGGGAGCGCAATGCTTCTCGTCCATGTATTCTAGCTCCTCAGAGGCATAGTCCAACATGTCGGTTAAATCCTTGACTATGGCTATCAAGTGGGTGGTGGGTGGGACGAAAAAATCGTCTTGACCCGCCCTGAGACCGATCTGAGCACGAATTGGGGTTGGGTCATCGGTAATCTTCATCGATGAGATCCGATCTAGGGCCTCGTTGAGTATCGAGAGCTCGATCGGATCAACCTGCTCGGAGTTTTCGGAGTTGACCTCCGTTGTGTCCGTGCTAGGGGAGTGTTCGGTAAGAACAGGTATCCGGTCATCTGGCACTATGGTCGGATCCGGACTAAGAGTCAGGTCATCACCGGGGAAGATCCCGCGGGCGTGACCAAAAGAGGGATCCGAGGTTAAAGCAACAAAGTCTTCAGGCGTGGCAAGTGAGGTTGCAAGCCCGGTTAGCAAAAGATCGCCCTGAGAGTCTACAAAGAACTCTAGGTTCTCGAATCTGATCTCTTGACCTGGGGCGAGACTTCCGACCCGTCCTAGTTGACCGGTCGGGTGAGTGTGCAGCACGATGCTGTATAAAGCGAAGATCTGTCTGGGGACAAAGGTGTCCATTGCGTACTTCTTTGTTGATGACGACGCGAGCCATCGATTCCTTTAGCGATTATAGCGGAATCTCACTATCAAAGCACCAATGTCGGTGTTCAAACCGACGGATCTCGGGTATGGGGTCCCGAGCTGTGACACTAGGATCGATGGTAACAACAGACGAAGGAGACAATATTTACCCAGGTTTGGGCCCTCCTATGGAGGTAATACCTTACGTCCTGCATGATTGTATTGATGATATGTAGGTTGCAAAGTTGATCTACCTCGAGATCGAATATCTAAACCCTAGACAATTTTTCCTCTCTACAACCTAAAACCCTCCGGCTTATATAGTCGCCGAGTGTACCTAGGGTTTACACATGGTCGGTTACACGTTGAAGGGATAAACATGCCTATTCACAACTCCAAACATGGAGGATACGCCACGATTCCCAAAGCTTCCTTCCTGGAGACAGGGCCTTCACTAAATCAAGTGTTCGATAATCGGCCCATATAGTCCGGCCCACGAGAAACAGGTCGGCCACCCGAGGACCCCTGAAACCAGGACTCCCTCACCAGGAATTCATTGGGGGAAATCATATGTCCCCTTGGGTTCATGTGTTAAGTCACCATGCGATAGATGGTAAGGAACCTCAAACATCTTGGCATCGTGTAAAACATTGAAAATCTTGATTTTTAGACAGTTCGGCATCAAACATCGAAAAACTATTTTAAATTGAAGTGAATCCAAAAATCAACTGAAAATCATGAAACTTGGGATTCCGTTTCATGATTAGAGACAAATTTTTGATACACTTTTCTTACAAACGGGAGCTTATGAAAGGTTAGTGCTTGGTACACACAATTTTCACGTTACCATCACAAACGATTGCAATATTCAACCGTGTGCATTGGTCCCAACAAAATATTACGTACCACCACGAGCCCCATGTGCCGTCCAAGCGGATGTTAGTCGGCGGGACGCACGATGCGAGCAGTCCACGGCTCAGGCTGTCCGTGAGGCATGCGAGCAGGTGTGTAAATTGATGGGACGCATGAAACCAGGCCGCTCTAGCTCACGAGGAGACGTGCGAGCTGGTGTGTGAATTGACGGGACGCGTGCGAGGAGTCCTCTGCCCATGCTTACCAGGAGACGTGCGAGCAGTCCTCTGCGTGAGCTAGATGGGAGACGTGCAAGCAGAGGTGAGGCATGCAAGAAGACCGTTGCGCAGGCTCACCGGGAGACGAGCCGTTTACCCACCTCCCGCCTAGCTCCCAACCACTCTATATTAATCGCCCTTGTGCCGCTAGTTATAGCAGGCGGCCACACTCCCCTCTCTCCACACACCGCGCCTGCATCCTCGCTGCCGTTCCCAGTCGTAAACGCTCTCGGAAGTGTATCAGATGGCGACCAGGCGCACGATCGGAGGGAGTGGATATGCGGGGGTCGAAGTCGGGGCCGGCGAAGAAACTAAGCATCTTTGATGTTGGGCGATGAGGTTGCCCTTTCGGTCGATGAGGTCTCGTGCGGATAGAAGCATGGCAATGACGTCATAAGCCCCGTCGTGCCTCCCCAGCAGGAGATTGTGCTGCACAGAGACTACTATGACCTCTCTCATGACCACTCCACTCACTCCGACGACTCCGACGGCGACGGCGACAACTCCGGCGACGACTGAGAACAGGTTAGACCCCCTCCCTATTTTGGTAACTACTTCCTCTGTAAGGAAATATAAGACGTTTTAGGTCACTAAAACGGAGGGAGTATATCATAGAGTATCTCTGATTATTTCTGTTTTTCACCTTTTTTAGAATTCGTGTTGGGTTCATGTTATTTCAATCCATGTAATCAGAGTAAGATACGATAGATCCATGTTAGTGTGTATGTATCGATTGTTTGGTAGGTAAATGATAAGTGACTTGGATAAGTGAATTAGGTAAGTTACAACCGTACATACAATTATGCTAGTATTATGTCTAAGGTTTGATAGTAATTTACTGGTTGACCTGTACAAATGATCCTTTTGCTAATAATCCGTCTACATATATGATTGCACATATCCCATTTGTAAATAAACATTGTATAAGAGCATGTAGATCACTGCTTTAGTGATAATGTGGAGTAGAACTTATTTCAAAGTTCCTAGTTTGTTTGAAAATAACCAGTTCATGCATTTAAAGTCATTAGTTAATAATTTTGTTGCACTAAGTTGTTTGTGATATCATTTTATGCATATTATTCATCAATGTCATGATTTTTTATTATATGTATAGGTGTTATTTGACTACGTTGGCAGCAGTAAGTCCGACCAGTGAAGGTACAAGAAACAAAAGCTCAGGGAGCTCTATGCGGGAACGCACAATCGTCGTATGAGGACCCGAAATTGGGTCTTCAGATGCCCGTTCTGCGCCCGAAGGCTTAACCCCGTATTTGCAATTGTTCTCGCGCATGCTAGAGGATGAGCCATTCGCTCTTTCAAGCAGAAGTATTCTTGGAGGGGGCGCATGCCGCGTATGCGTAGTACCTAGAGAAAGTTTACGTTGTTGGTGGGCACGATTAGGATTGAGTTATATATACGTGTCCTGATGCCAGCAATACCCTAGCTATTTATAGTTTGTGCGTGCTATATCTCTACTTGAGTATGTTTATTATGTGTTCATCTAGATGTCGATGAGACTCTGTTTTATGAACTAATACATCGAGCAATGTAATTGCAGTCTTAGAGTCCCCACACAATTTACTACTAACAATTTGGTTGATGGAATATTTATGCTTATCTCAGAGTCCCCGCACAATTTACTACTAACAATTTTTTCCCACAACACGCGCAACTACGTTTTAGTGTTGGCATTTTTTTTACACTATGCATATTATGGTAATAAATGCTTGACTTACCTTCAAACTTGTTGAATGCGGTAAAAAATTCAGGTGTCACACGAAAAGATGAAATTTGGAACCCAAAAACTTGGTTATTTCCCGGACTATAACCTGGTGCGAGGACTAACATTGTGTTGCGACATGCGTGTGTCCTGATTGTCCAGAACGCATTCCCACACATTGAACGTCTGCGGTAGTAGGATTTACACGGACCACAGCAATCCATTTACACCGTAGTGACACTTCTCGCAAATGGATGTGTGTACTAAACTGTCGCCTCCAAAGCACATTATTATTCTGGCCGAGAAAACTCTCACCATCGTCCCCGCTTAATAAAACCCGCAGTCTCATACCCAGTCGCACCCGCACTGCATGTTCCACACCGATGCTTAGTGATGAACCTGTACTCTGCTTTAAGTCATTGCACACGCATCGTTTTTGCTAACCGTTTGCAATTTAATGCCCCCGATAATGGGAGCTTTTTCCAGCCGACACGTGGCCATCCGAGCTAGGTGGGAGCTTGTGCGTGTTTGCACATGGGAACGGGATCACCAACGATACGTTGGCGGCACATCGAGCCGCCACGTGACCAAAGGAACTGCCGGGAACACTTGTTCGTGTGCTGGTCAAGCTTGCATATTAATCCTCCGCCAGGAACGCCGTGACAAGACGTGCCAATTACAGCTCGTCGATCCAACATTTACTCCACAACTCATTTAACCATGTCTCTCTTCAATCTTTCCCCCACAACACAAGAAGCACACCCACACTCCAAATATAGAGAGGATGTCCTGCTCGGCTCCAATGGAGGAGCTCCCAGCGGCAGCCGACGACGAGCGGAAGTTCACCATTCGTGCCTACGTGGACACCCACGTAAGGTTCAAGAACCTCACGGTGATGTACACCAACGACCCGATCTGGGTGGAGAACTCCATACACACCATGGAGTAGTTACTTGTCTATGACAAGTACAAAGTGGTTGGCTTCGACCTTGAGTACACCGGCAGTCATGACGGGCATGAGCAGAAGGTTGCCATCGCCCAGCTAGGCGTGGGCCATTACGTCCTCGTCTACCACTATTGTCTGGCCACAAGGCCTTGCAATAGATTTGCCAGGTTTATCAATAGCCCCGACTACATAATCGACACGGTGGACACCGCCAACGATGAAAATGTGCTCAAGACGACTGGCTTGGCTTGCCAGAATCTTGTGGACATTCAATGCATGTACAAGATCTTGGGCGGCGATGAGAAGCATCAGGACTCCCTGGTTGACCTCGCCATGGCCATCATCGACCCCTACTATAGAGGCCTGAAGGATGTCTGCAAGAAGAAGGTAGCTTGGCACCACGCCTGGGTTCGAAGACTGGATGAAGATCACATCAAGTACGCGTCCAAGGACGCGTACGTAAGGTACGAGATGTGCAGGCGAATCGTTGACATGAGGAAGTGCCTCCGTCCTACGCCGATCAACACTCCTCATCACAAGAAGTTTAGATGAATGATTTAATGATCGTCACTACTAGTTTAGAATGCATGTACTTGCTAATTGATGTAACAGCCCGGGACCGACGCTTCAGAAGATTCCCTTTTTTTTTCCATTCTCGTCACGTGGTTCGTTTGGTTGTTGCATTTATCATAGCATCATTCGCATCATCTACATAGCATCGTCACTTGTTTTTTAAAAACTTGCATCCGTTTGTAGTCGCTGGTTCTCTCCATTCTTGCTGTTGCCCGTTTCGAGACCAACCACACATGCATGCATCATGGCATCGTTAAAAAACCTGTTTTTAAAGTGCGTATAAAAATATTGTCGGATCGCGTTGGAACTTGGTGTGCGATCTGTATTTATTGTACGTAGACCGCCTACCAATTTTTGGTTCAATCAGTGTTCGTTTGATACCCGAACCGTTAAACCTATAGCGGCAGTATAGCCGGTCAAAGCATTGGACGTTTTCGGTTTTCAAAACTGACATCGGGCCGCCCGTGTTTTCCCTCTCTGATATGCCTAGCCCCTGTGCACAGTACACAGACCCCTCGTACGCCCACGATAGCTTCCCTCAACCCGAAACATACGGTCGTGACCGTTGGGTCCGGATCAACCCCGTAATACCCCCAAATGTTTGCGTTTTCTTATTTGGACTCCCCTAGTTCGTGTATCTCGACATCCAAACTAACTCGGTGGGACGTTCTAGCACCTAAACCTACTACAGTACCTATAAATATCATCCTAACCCTAGCCCCTAGCGGAACCATCCACCCAATCCTCCTCGCAGCCGCCACCCGACCAGTCCCCGTCTTCCTCGGGATCTGCCCCGATCAAACTCTTCAGCCGTAGCCCCGACCCCCTCCCTTGCTTTCCACGCTGCAGAAATCATAGGAGTCAAGAGCCATCCAGCCATCACCTCGCTCGATTCTCTGCTTGTGCCCGATCGAGCCCCTCTCCAAGAGCACCCGCAGCAACCAACGCCAGCCTCTCGCACTCGAGCTCGTCCCCATCCACCGGTATCTTGGACATGTCCGGCGACCGCAACCGTATTCATCCACGCGACCATAGGATCAGGATCCCCCATCAGCCACACACGCTCCTGTGGAGCCGCCCGTCCCCGTGCCTTCTATCGGTCTCCATGCGGGCACACGTGTCGACCTCCTCGTCAGACAGGCCAGAGCCGCCCCATGCTCTGCTTCCTTCTCCTCCTCCTCCCATCGGATCCCTCTCTGTCTCTCTCACCCCATCTCTCTTGCTCTTTTGCTTCAGGAGCTGCCCCATGGAGCCATGGCCGAGCCCCTTGAGCTCCACCTCGCCGGACCTTAAGCTGCCACCGGATTCGGTTGGGAAACGAAGGGATCCGTCCATCCCTGCCCCACCAAAACGCCCCCCACGACGCCACCGCGCCTCAGACCTCCTCTGTGACCCTTCCCATCGCGTTTGGCTGCTCCTATGATGGTGAGATTCCCGTGCGCTCGTTGCGAATCAAGGCTTTGCCTTTTATCCGGTTCAAAGTTTGCAGCGCTCAAAGTTTTGCCACGAACACAGCAGTAGCGCTATTTTCGTTTTGCCTTATTTTTGTTACCTGCAACATACTCTGTTTTCTGTTTCAGTTTTGTTCAGATTAGCTCAAGGGTCTGTGTCATATTAACCCGAACCCGTCTTTGTTCACATAAAAATTGTAGAGCAACTGGTGTACTACACTTGTGTAGACCAAGGAGACCAGGGTTCGAACCCCAGTTCCTCCCTTTTTTTGCTTGTTGTTTTTCTCTATTAATCTTACACACACACATGACCGCTTGGGCATATTCACTCATGGGCCACTGCAGTTTGCTTTAATTCGGTCCGCATAGTAATTTTTCCCTGTCTCACGATTTTCTCAATTATACATTGTATTGCTTATATGCCATTATTTTGCATTGCTAATAAATAAATAATCTTGCATCGGGCGAAAATATTTTATATATGTAAAATGATTAGAATTTTCTGTCGGTTAATAATACATAACTTTCAACCATGTCTAAAATATTTAAACTTGCTGTTTTTTTATTTTGCGTAAATGTCGTATGAAAATGATTTATATCGTAACTATTTAACCGTATCTCCAATTTTAATGTTCCACTTATGTAACTTGGATAGAAAAATGTGTAGAATCTCATGGTGACATTTATTTTGATGTTTAACAACTCTCAAATATGGTTAGGACAGATCTGCACCAAATTCATAATATGCATGTGGGGTCATTTCGAAAATGATATATGTTGTTTCCGGCCTCATTTAAAATGCCTAGATGATATAGTTGTTCATGCTTCACCTCTTGCCATGTTTAACTACATTTAATATTGATGAGTATCTAAACGGGAGTGAACTAAATATTGAACTTCATGTAATATGTAGTAATTGTTTATTGTTCTTGCCATGCCATGCCATGCGTTGCATATTAAACCGGACATGCATCATATTTGTTTGCGCATCATGTCATGCATATGTTGTGATCTATCTTGTGTTGATTGTTTGTTGTGGATTGCTTCTTCTCGATAGAGTTCCGAAAGCGTTCAGAGTGTGAGGATTCGTTCGACTACGTTGGCTCGTCTTCTTCATGGACTTGTTCTTCTTCCGAGTGGGATCTCAGGCAAGATGACACATTTCCCTGGATACCACTACTATCATTGCTATGCTAGTTGTCCCGCATTTATCGTTATGTCTCGCTACCTACCACTTGTTTTTCAAGCCTCCCAACATTGCCATGAAAGCCTCTAACCCTCCACCTTCCCAGCAAACCTTTGTTTGGCTATGTTACCGCTTGCTCAGCCCTTCTTATAGCGTTTCTAGCTGCAGGTGCATTTGCTTCCATGTGACAACATGCACATTCTTCTGTTATCACAATGTCATTGCTATTTAATTTAATGCACTTATACACTTGGTAAAGGGTGGAAGGCTTGGCCTTTTGCTCGGTGTTTTGTTCCACTCTTGCCGCCTTAGTTACTTGGGAACCGGTGTTATGTTTCATAACTGAGTGCTCCTGACATGCTCGGGGTTGTTATGGGGACCCCCTTGATTTTCATTTTAGGATAAAGCTTGTCTGGCAAGGCCCAACATTGGTACTATTTGCTTGATAACAACTAAAATTTGCATAGGGCATGATCACCCCGTAGATTAATCAACAACCCGGGCCAGTGCTCCTCATGAGTGTTGGTCCAAAATGTCAATAGTCAGGCCAACCAACGGGTGTGTCAGCCGAAACCTTAGCCGATCCGGTCGTGTCCTGAGAACGAGATGCACGGCTCTTATCGGATTCGTCGACACGTCAGGCGGCCTTGTTGGATTTGTTTTACCTTTCTCGAACATCTTGCGTGAGGAATTCCGATCTTCTTCGGGCTATCTCGAGGTGTCGAATTTCCTTTGGAATTGCCGAGGATGATCACGAGATCCGTGGTCGAGGTTATTCCCGCGATGTGTGGTTAATTTGTGATGGATGAGTTGGCGCACCCATGTAGGGTTAAATCTTTCGGAAAGCCCTGCCCGCGGTTATGTGGCAAAATTGGAAACTTTGTTTAATACCCGGTCATAGCAAACTTGAAGTAAACTCTAATAAAATACACCAACTGTGTGCGTAATCATGACTGTCTCTTCTCGTGAGTTCTTATCCGAGAGAGAACATGATGGGGTAATGTTTGACGTAAGTAGGTGTTCATGATCAGTTAGTGATTATTACTAGTTCACGTCCGTTATGCGCAGGCCACCCACTTTACTTTGTGTATTCGTAAGTTAGCCACTCAAATAAATGCTTAGTCGCTTGCTGCAGCCTCACCACTTAACCATACCTCACTCATTAAGCTTTAATAGTCTTGATACCCTTGGAAATGAGATTGCTGAGTCCCCTGTGGCTCACGGATTACTACAACAATAGTTGCAAGTACAGGTAATGCGGTGCTTTCACGTGAGAGCGATGTTTGTTTGATTTGGAGTTCTTCTTCTTCATCATCAATATTGGATGGGTTCCAGGCGGCAGCCTGGGATAGCTAGGATGGATGTCATTTTATCGTTTGGTTTCATCCGTAGTCGGACCCTGCTCTTTTATACGGTGTTTGAATATGTTGTTGTATTGATGTGTTATTGATGTAGCTTGTGGCGAGTGTAAGCCAATTCCATATACTCATCTCTTATGTACATGTACTTGTAATGATATCCATTATTGCAACACAACAAGATGCGCTTCTATCCCTGTCGAGGCCCTCGTGCCAAAATAAGGATAGGACCGCATCTTGGGCGTGATAACTTAGTATCAGAGCCTGTACCGACCTAGGATCCCCCTTGATTGATCGAACTTGGCCGAATCGAGTCTAGAGAAAAACTGTTTTGCGTCTAGTCATATCGAAGAGTAGGCTTCTTTTTACTCCTCTTCTATGCTCTGGTGAGGAATTACGACTTAGGAATTTTCATTCTACTCCTCTTCTCGCTCAAAAAATTTTAGGATCACGCAGGTATTTTGGAAACTATATGATACTGATGTGACAGAGTTTTGTCTTGGTGCCTCCTGTCTGACCTGATTTCTTCCGAGGAGTTGAGCTCCAAGGAATTCTTGGCACATCGTTATCATTCAGCTTCCTTAGTATCTCAGGATGGAGGGTGTTCGGAATTGGTTCAATACTTGTCGTGGTGAGATAAGGTCAGAGTCACCCAGTACTGGGGAGGCGTCCGGTGTACCACCATGGTTAGTATCGTTGTGCTTTCGAGGATCTAAGTTAGATGGACTTGTGAAAGCCTCTGGTTATGTGTTGAAGGATGCATACAGTTGGGGGGTAGGTTTGCTAGTTGTGTGAGATATTTCCTCCTTGTATGCCCAACACCCGATTGCATAACCAAGAAAGTTTTCGGAAGTTCTTGGGTGGGAATTCAAGTAGTTACCTAGGATATCTTTCGACAGATCATGATGTGAGGTTGGGGTTCGACATCTAGTGGATTTGTTTGTTCATGGTCTTTCTTACAGAGGACAGTCTTGACTTATGCTTCGTCAAGCCTTGTAGTTCGCTACGCCTAGGGAGCATATTCGAGTGTCATTTCAATATGACAATCCAATGTACGATCGAGCCCTTGCGAACCTTACAACGAAAATATCGAGCGAAATCTTTGTTATGCATTTGTTTCCGGCTTGTTTCATAAGCCTCATCCTTTGTTTTGTTTTGAATATGGTAATTTGAGTGGCTTCGATGTCAAGTGGTGATTTCATATCTTTCCTAAGAAGTGTTCTCATATTTCTGTGGAAATGATAATTCTTTTGCCCAATCAAGTTATCATATCAATTCTTTTCCTACCGGTGTGCTTCTCTTCAAGATAATTCTATCATCTCCAATATTTGCAAGGTCAATCCTCATATTTCGTTCCTAGTTGTCTCATCTGTTCCAAGTTTTCTTTGTTTTTCCCACCCTCCCGCCCTTTTTCTTCAATGATTAAATTTTCATCCAAGTGTCTTTTATATTCATGTAATGCTTCTGCTATCTTTTCTTCTATCTTGTTTCCGATGATTCTTTGTGAATATTCTCAGGAGTTTCAATTTCAAGGTCTATCCTCATATCCCTTGTTCTTGTTGTTATTCTTCTCCGGTGGTTTCAATTCAAGTTCTTGGTGTTCATCATATCATTTTCATTCTCTATTTGCTTTCCCATGTTGGAATTCTCATCAATCCTCTCTTATTAATTCATTCCTCTATGTTCTATCCAGAGTGCTGAAGATATCTCAGAAGATTCATGTTTTCTTTCAGTCCTTCCAAATTATTTCGAGGGTTCTCACCTCATCAAGTTTCAGCTTGTACCGGTGCAATCTCTCTTTCTAAGCATTCATTTCAACAGTGGTTTCTTTTGAGTGGGCCCATAACCCACAATTTTTTTTCCAGGATCCTACGTGACTCTTCTAATCTTTGCGGAGATGTCCTCAAGTTCTTTTCAAATATGACGTAAGAATGAATTTCACCAGTCATATGCCTTCTTGAAGATCGCTTCTAAATCATTTTCATCGTTGGCTCAACCTTTCCTTATTCATTATTCTGGAGTATCTCAGCAATTCATGGTGTTGTTTCTCGTCATCATTCTCGGCACTGAAGACCGAAGGAGAGTTTCTCTCAAATTATTGTTCGTTCTTCCAAAGATTCATGGTTTCAGGTTGTTGCTATCATCTCAAATTGTTTTGATCATGAGTATTCCTCCCATATCTATATCGAGCATTGAGTGTTGTTCTTGTTTCTCGATCCTCCCGAAGGCCATCATTTCAGAGGATTTCTTCGTTCTTAGCTTTCAGCTTTCATTCTCAAATTCTTCTCAAGTGTTGTTCCTTCGTTCGTATCTCAATTATTCCGGTGTCTTGTTCAGTTTATATTAGGTTAATCTTGATCTCTTCATTCTCATGTGTCCTGTTTAGTTTCTAATTCTTTCATGTGTATCGTTCAAGACCTCTTCAAGTTTGTGCTCTATCTATCTTTACTATCTTTTCCAAAAGGATAAGTGGTATGCCAAATCCGTTGTTTGTCATCAATTTAACTTGATGAATGATAGGCATATCATAATTCTTATTCTTGTTTCATCCAAGTGATTTCAATCCTTCTTCCGGAGTTGTTCATGATATCAAATTCCTTATCCCAAGTGGTCATCTTTCTTTTCCGGAGTTCCTAGTTTTGCCCAAGTATCTTGTCCCGAAGCATCATCTAAATCATTGGATGGCGGCAATCTTGTCTTTTCGCAACCTTCAATTCTTTTCTATCATCCTTTCATTCTGGAGTTCATCTCGATGGTTTTTATGGTGGCTGTTAAAGATGTAATTTTTCTCGAATTGTTCTTCAAGATTCGTCTTGAAGGTGCTCATGTGTTGTTATCTTGGATTTCTAGGTTCAATTCCTTATCCATTGTCTTTTGAGATGGTGTTATTAAATTCTTGATTATGAGGAGTCTCAAAGGAAAAATTGTCAAGAACAAGATAAGTAAACCCATCTTATTTTCTCGGAGTTATCTTGGGTTAGATTTCACCTAAAGAATTTCCTAAGGATTGTTGCTATCATGGTGCCATAAATATTCCAAGTTTTCTCCTCCTCTTCTGGTGAAAGAAGTTTTTCATCTCTTGTTGCTCTGAAGCAATCAATTGTTTTTGTTGTGGCAGGTAGTCACCTCATAATTTGAGATGTTTTCCATAAGCCCATAAGAAGCTATTCTTTTCGTTGATGGTTTTCCAACAACTCCGTTCATCCCATGATTCTCAAGTTCAATGGTGGTAGAAGTTGTTATTTTCTTCTTCGTTCTTTTCCTTCCAATGATCTAGTTTCTATTCTTTTCTTCCGAAGTCATTTTCATGTTGCTCTGTTTCAACCATCATCTTGTTTTATCAATATCATGTTCTTTCTTTGCTTATTCATTTTACTGGAGTGTGGTGTTCTATGTTCAAGTTCTTTTCCTTCTTATCAAATTTTTCCTCCTTATCCTACCGAAGTGTTGTCAAAATTTCTGTTGAATTCTTGCTTGTTCGTCATGTCATTCTTCATCTCTTGCAATCCTTTAAGTTCATGTGGTTTCACTCGTTTGTCAAAGAAGCAACTAAGTTTCACCTCTTGCTCTTTCTCTTGCCCTTCTCATTCTAGATCTCGGGACGAGATCCTCGTGTAGTGGAGGAGAGTTGTAACAGCCCGGGACCGACGCTCCAGAAGATTCCCCTTTTATTTCCATTCTCGTGACATGGTTCGTTTGGTTGTTGCATTCATCATAGCATCATTCGCATCATCTGCATAGCATCATCACTTGTTTTTGAAAACTTGCTCCGTTCGTAGTCGCCGGTTCTCTCCATTCTTGATGTTGCCCATTTCGAGACCAACCACACATGCACGCGCCGCAACATCGTTAAAAAACCTGTTTTTAAAGTGCGTATAAAAATATTCTCGGATCGCGTCGGAACTTGGTGTGCGGTGTGGTTTTATTGTAGGTAGACCGCCTGCCAATTTTTGTTGCAATCAGAGTTCGTTTGATACCCGAACCGTTAAACCTATAGCGGCACTATAGCCGGTCAAAGCATTGGACATTTTCGGTTTTCAAAACTGACATCGGGCTTCCCGTGTTTTCCCTCTCTGCTACGCTTAGCCCCTCTACACAGTACACAGACCCCTCACACGCCCCCGATAGCTTCCCTGAACCCGAAACATATGGTCGTGACCGTTGGGTCCAGATCAACCCCGTAATACCCTCAAACGTCTGCGTTTTCTTATTTGGATTCCCCGAGTTTGTCTATCTCGATGTCCAAACTAAATCGGTGCGACGTTCTAGCACCTAAACCTATCACCGTACCTATAAATATCATCCTAACCCTAGCCCCTAGCGGAACCACCCACCCAATCCTCCTCCTGGCCGCCACCCGACCAGTCCCCGTCTTCCTTGGGATCTGCCCCGATCGAACTCTCCAGCCATAGCACCGACCCCCTCCCTTGCTTTCCACGCTGCTGAAATCATGGGAGTCAAGAGCCATCCAGCCATCACCTCGCTCGATTCTCTGCTCGTTCCCGATCGAGCCCCTCTCCAGGAGTACCCGCACCAACCAACACCAACCTCCCGCACTCGACCTCATCCCCAACCACCAGTCTCTTGGACATTTCCGGCGACCATAGCCGTATTCGTCCACGCGACCACAGGAGCAGGATCCCCCCGTAGCCACACACGCTCCCGTGGAGCCGCCCGTCCCCGTGCCTTCTTTCGGTCTCCACGCGGGCACACCTAACGACCTCCTCGTCGGACAGGCCAGAGCCGCCCCTTGATCTGCTTCCTTCCCCTCCTCCCATCGGTTCCCTCTCTGTCTCTCTCACCCCATCTCTCTTGCTCTTTTGCTTCAGGAGCTACCCTATGGAGCCATGGCCGAGCCCCTTGAGCTCCACCTCGCCGGACCTCAAGCTGTCGTCGGATTCATCCGGGAAACGGATGGATCCGTCCATCCCTGCCCCACCGGAACGCCCCCCACGACGCCACCGCGCCTCAGACCTCCTCGGTGACCCTTCCCGTCGCGTTTGTCTGCTCCTCTGATGGTGAGATTCCCGTGCGCTCGTTGTGAATCAAGGCTTTGCCTTTTATCCGGTTCAAAGGTTGCAGCGCTCAAAGTTTTGCCACGAACACAGCAGCAGTGCGATTTTTGTTTTGCCTTATTTCTGTTACCTGCAACATACTCTGTTTTCTGTTTCAATTTTGTTCAGATTAGCTCAAGGGTCTGTGTCATATTAACCCGAACCCGTCTTTGTTCACATAAAAATTGTAGAGCAACTGGTCAACTACACTTGTGTAGACCAAGGAGACCCGGGTTCGAACCCCAGTTCCACCCTTTTTTTTCTTGCTAATTTTGTCTATTAATCTTACACACACAGGACCGCTTGGGCATATTCACTCACGGGCCGCTGCAGTTTGTTGTAATTCGGCCCGCATAGTAATATTTCCCTGTCTCATGATTTTCTCAATTATACATTGTATTGCATATATGCCATTATTTTGCATTGCTAATAAATAAATAATCTTGCATCGGGCGAAAATATTTTATATATGTAAAATGATTAGAATTTTCTGTAGTTTAATAATACATAACTTTCAACCATGTCTAAAATATTTAAATTTGCTATTTTTTATTTTGCGTAAATGTCGTATGAAAATGATTTATATCATAACTATTTAACCGTATCTCCAATTTTAATGTTTCACATATGTAACTTGGCTAGAAAAATGTGTAGAATCTTATGGTGACATTTATTTTGATGTTTAACAACTCTAAAATATGGTTAGGACAGATCTGGACCAAATTCATAATATGCATGTGGGGTCATTTCGGAAATGCTATATGGTGCTTCCGGCCTCATTTAAAATGCCTAGATGATACAGTTGGTCATGCTTCACCTCTTGCCATGTTTAACTACATTTAATATTGATAAGTACCTAAACAGGAGTGAACTAAATAATTCGAACGTGAAATTTCGTCAATATGCAACTCGTTGCATATTGAACTTCACGTAATATGTAGTAATTGTTTGTTGTTCTTGCCATGCCATGCCATGCGTTGCATATTAAACCGCATCATATTTGTTTGCGCATCATGTCATGCATATGTTGTGATGTATCTTATGTTGATTGTTTGTTTCGGATTGCTTCTTCTCGATAGAGTTCCGAAAGCGTTCGGAGTGTGAGGATTCGTTCGACTACGTTGGCTCGTCTTCTTCATGGACTCTTTTTTCTTCCGAGCGGGATCTCAGGCAAGATGACATATTTCCCTGGATACCACTACTATCATTGCTATGCTAGTTGTACCACTTTTATCGTTATGTCTCGCTACCTACCACTTGTTTGTCAAGCCTCCCAACATTGTCATGAAAGCCTCTAACCCTCCACCTTCCCAGCAAACCTTTATTTGGCTATGTTACCGCTTGCTCAGCCCTTCTTATAGCATTTCTAGCTGCAGGTGCATTTGTTTCCATGTGACAACATGGACATTCTTTTGTTATCACAGTATCATTGCTATTTAATTTAATGCACTTATACACTTGGTAAAGGGTGGAAGGCTTGGCCTTTTACTCGGTGTTTTGTTCCATTCTTGCCGCCTTAGTTACTTGGGAACCGGTGTTATGTTCCATAACTGAGTGCTCCTGACATGCTCGGGGTTGTTATGGGGACCCCCTTGATTTTCATTTTAGGATAAAGCTTGTCTGGCAAGGCCCAACATTGGTACTATTTGCTTGATAACAACTAAAATTTGCATAGGGCATGATCACCCCGTGGATTAATCAACAACGCGGGCCAGTGCTCCTCATGAGTGTTGGTCCAAAATGTCAATAGTCGGGCCAACCAACGGGTGTGTCAGCCGAAAACTTAGCCTATCCGGTCGTGTCCTGAGAACGAGAGCTCTTATCGGGTTCGTCGACACGTCGGGCGGCCTTGTTGGATTTGTTTTACCTTTCTCGAACATCTTGCGTGAGGAATTCCGATCTTGTTCGGGCTATCTCGAGATGTCGAATTTCCTTTGGAATTGCCGAGGATGATCACGAGATCCGTGGTCGAGGTTATTCCCGTGGCGTGTGGCTAATTGGTGATGGATGAGTTGGAGCATCCCTGCAGGGTTAAATCTTTCGAAAAGTTGTGTCCGCGGTTATGTGGAAAACTTGGAAACTTTGTTTAACACCTCGTCATAGGAAACTTGAAGTAAACTCTAATATAATACACCAACTATGTGCGTAATCGTGACTGTCCCTTCTCGTGAGTTCTTATCCGAGAGAGAACACGATGGGGTTATGTTTGACGTAAGTAGGTGTTCAGGATCAGTTAGTGATCATTACTAGTTCACGTGTGTTATGCGTAGGCCACCCATTTTACTTTCTGTATTCGTAAGTTAGTCACTCAAATAAATGCTTAGTCGCTTGCTGTAGCCTCACCACTTAACCATACCTCACCCATTAAGCTTTAATAGTCTTGATACCCTTGGAAATGAGATTGCTGAGTCCCCTGTGGCTCACGGATTACTACAACAATAGTTGCAAGTACAGGTAATGCGGTGCTTTCACGTGAGAGCGATGTTTGTTTGATTTGGAGTTCTTCTTCTTCATCAATCTTGGGTGGGTTCCAGGCGGCAGCCTGGGATAGCAAGGATGGATGTCATTTTATCGTTTGGTTTCGTCGGTAGTCGGACCCTGCTCTTTCGTATGGTGTTTGAATATGTTGTTGTATTGATGTGTTATTGATGTAGCTTGTGGCGAGTGTAAGCCAATTCCATATACTCATCTCTTCTATACATGTACTTGTAATGATATCCATTCTTGCAACACGACGAGATGGGCTTCTATCCCTGTCGAGGCCCTTGTGCCAAAATAAGGATAGGACTGCATCTTGGGCGTGACAACTGATGTGTGCAAATGTTATCTGTGGTCAGTAATGTAATTTGATGTTTATTTAGGTTATGCAAACATGAGGTTCTGTAGACAGAGCATAGATACTATATGCAGACATAGAAGATCACATCGCTTACAATTATAGAAAGGAACACGTCGGTGATGATTTCAACAATCACATACAATTGGGTGCGAGTAAGTGTTTGCCCATAGGATACATCACACACAACTTATTATGAGGAATCGTTTGTCCTTTTATCAGTCTTCCCACACAGTTCCGAGTACTGACCTGTTTGGTGGGTATCACTATCACACATATCTTGTTACGCAGAATCGTTTATGTTACTTTTGATCAACACAAACAGTTCGTCCAAATGACCTGTTTGTCGAGTATCACTATCACACACATCTTGTTATGTTGAATCGTTTGTGTTACTTTTGATCAACACAAATAGTTCGTCAAAACGACCTGTTTGCCAGGTATCACATACAACCATGCAAATGACATCTTATGATGAAGACTCTTATTTTGGTAGTGCTATCTTTTCTTTAGTATGTAATAGCCAATTAATATCTCGACATCAATATGCAATTGACGATTAATATCCAGACCTTAAGAAGCAGAACCAGGACCGAGGGTATCTCGCGTGGCTCCAATGGCGCTCCCAGTGGCTGCTGACGACGAGCGCGAGTTCACCATGCATGCCGTAGTGGACACGCCCTGTCGGTTCGTGGTGTACACCCAACATCCGATATATATGGAGAACTCCAACATCATGGGCCTGTTACATGACGAGGACAAGCACAGAGTGATCTGGTTTGACCTTGCGTCCCACAGCGTGCTCTGCTCTGGTGTCCCTACGCGTGCTCTGCTCTCGTGCCCCTCCGCGCACGCTCTTCCAGCGGCTGGAGCCATCCCATGATCACGTTCGGGGCTCCATATGCATGCGGTTGCGCCACATGCGTCGCCCCATGTAGTTACGTACTCCACGACAGAATCACGCGCTGCAAAAGCTGCCATCTGGACGTGCCGGTTTTCCAGAACGTCTGCCCCCCATTTATATCCACGACCATTAAACATAGTCTCTTCACGCTTTCAATCACGCCCCACAACAAAATAAGCACACCATGGATGACGTATACAGTAAGGATGTCCAGCGACGCTCCAATGCAGTTCGGCGTGCATCATGTGGAGACCCACATGAGGAAGATGGACCTCACGGTGGTGTAGACCAACGACCCGGGCATGGTGGAGGAATCCATCGACACCATGGAGCGGCTGCTTGATGCGGATGACAAGTACAAAGTGGTCGGCTTCGACGTCGCTTACACCGACGGTCATGTCGGGCATGATGAGAAGGTTGTCGTCGCCTAGTTGTGCGTGGGCCATCACGTCCGCCTCTATAACTACTGCCTGGCCATAGTGCCTTGCGATCGTTTCACCAGGTTTGTTAACAACCCCGACTACAAGTTCGCTACGATGGACAGCGCCAACGATCCAAAGATGCTCAAGACTTTGTTCTTGGTCTGCCAGAAGCTTGTCGACATCCGCGGTCACTACAGGGTCTGGGGAAGCAATAAGAATATGGACTCGCATGTTGACCTGGCCAAAGCCATCATCGACCCTTACTACGCTGACACGATGACTGAGTGCAACAAGAACAAGCCTGTTTAGCATAGGCCCTGGGTGAAGAAACTAGATGAATATCACCTCCCAACCGCGGCCAAGGAAGCGTACATATGCTACGAGATGTTCATGGCGATTGTTAACATGAGGAAGTGCCTCCTACATGAAGGCAACGAGCGATCGAGCCACAAGCAGAGCACTGACGGCAAGCATCACAAGAAGTAGATGTTTTGATGATCGTTTCTCAATTCTCATACTCCCTCTATGCATAAATGTTTGTAGTTTTAGAGGGATAAATTTATTATGCATGTAATAGTTTACTAAGGCGTGCGCCAATGTTATATGTGTATTGGATGCTTAATTTGATTATGCAATCATGTTCTTGTAAACAAAGCATAGATGTTTATGGGCATATTGTGCAAATCACATCGCATACGTAATAAAGAACCAAAATCGGCGGTGATGATTTCAGCAGTCCCTGACAGTTCTTAATCTTTTCGTCCCAAGGTCCCCTTTATATAATAGGTTGAATTCCTGGGTTACAGATGAATCCGGGTCGTACTCCTTAACCCGTGTTCTACTCTAACTCCCAATAATCGTATCTCCCAAGTTAGGCAAATATCCCTTAGGTCTTCTGTAAGTCAACCAACTATCCTGGTACGAGAGACGCCCTCATAGGCCGGGTCTTGTATGGGCCTCTGGTCCTTTGTAATGAAGTCATCTTCTTAACCCAGAAATGGAATGACCCATATGGCCTTTGCCCTTTTGGTCGGGTCAATAAATTGCCGGGCTTAAGACTGGAAAACATCCCCAACATGGTCCCACTCTTAGTGTGGGCAGTTTTCATTTAAGTGTCTTTATAATAGGTTGATGCTTGGTGTGATGGTAAATAGGTTTAATGGTGTTTGGAAGGCCCATATCCCTCTCAAAATTAAAATCTTTATGTACCGAGTCATGTGTGGCAAATTACCTACAGCTGAACAAATCCGAAAGCGTAATGGGCCTCGTTATGAGTTTTGTGTTTTATGTGGTTTCATTGAAAACACTTAGCATATCATATTTCACCTCTTTGGCCCAATTTTCTAGAGCTACCTTAGAGATTGGTTGGGAGTGTCTTGGGCTCCTTCTTCCTTCATGGAGCATCGACCATTGGCCCATGCCTTGGCGGGGCAATTAAAACGATTATTTTGGTGTTGGACCCTGTGGACGACTAGGATTAAGTTTACTAATGAGTATCATCTCCCTAACAAGGTTGTTGACTGCATCTTTAAACTGCCAGTTCTATTGCAGCAGTGGAAATTGCTGACTAAGAAGGGCGACAAGGATGATGGGACCTTCTCATCACTTGCGTAAGGGCTATGGTATTCCTTCCTGAATGTTGATCAAGCTCGGCATCTCGAGAAGGGCTCTATCGCTTCTCTCCTTAGCCTTTTGTTCATCTTATTTTAGCTGCCTTGGATGCCATGAACTTTTCTTGCCTGTGTGGACAGTCTGTACTATTTAAATTTGTCGTGCCTTGTTGGTTGTTGGTGTGGTTCTCGAATTTATGTGTGACGCTTGGTGACCTTATTAATGTAAAATTAAACTGTTACTTTTTATCTAAGAATAATATCCCTAGATCTCACGTTGGAGTTTTGCGGACCGCACCTAAGTCGGTTGGAGAGGAGGAAAAATATCCGCCTTAGAGATTTTCTTATCTTTATATTTATATTAAACTAAAAAATAGTGTAGGAACATGTGCTTTATTTTATTTTATTTTATGGGTAGGCAACCATGAATCTTCATGGTCTAACTAATGTGAAGTAGCCTGTTGTTAGATGATTAGAGAATAGTGATATCCCTAGTTCATCACAGTTTAATTTCTAGACTTGACATTGATATTTGTATATTTCTATATTCATTTCAATCTTTTTGTGTTGTGTGTTTAATGAAACGACATATTTCCATCCACTACGAAGGAATTTATCATGAATTTTTAATTTTAGGATGATGTATAGAATCAGTTTATCAAAGATGCTTATAAGAATAGTGTGTATATGTGTTTGTAACGAACGATGTGCATATTTTTCTAATTCTTAAGAAGTTGGTCCTAATTTTCTTGTCATGCAAACTGTCCGCCTTAATATCCCATTAAGCCATACAAAATTTGCCACATATACCTGAGCATTCCCTCCATGTCAACAATTGTTGTACATAATGCCACCCATGCGTTAACTCACAAAGGCCCCTTCATAAATCATTTAGTTTAGTCAGATGGTGTATCAGCCGTTTAGTTGAGGCTTTCAATAGCGTGAGTGTGTAATGCATCAAAAATGCTAGACGTACAGGTTTTTACAGGAATTTTACAGGCTCCTTCCAAACTTTCTAATCATCTCCCCCTGATTTCAATGGGAGTGGGTCCGTGCAGCTGCTAATGACCAACCAAAAACTGCCATATCAGCCTGTAATCTCCTCGTCCCTGTAACGTCCTGTAGGTGTAGCAAAGCTTGTAATTCACCTCCAACCCTTTCCCTTCCTCTTCGGCTTTCTTCTCTCTTTCTTCTAATTAATTGGTGGCCGAAGAGCATCACAGGGTAGCTACTATTTCTTCTCTTCACTTCCCCCTGCGTTTTCAATCTCACAACGAACGCACTAATCACCTAGCACGGCTTCTCCTCTTCTCCGTCGACCCCTCTCCATATTCCCCTCAGATTGCGTGGTGCACGGCGAGCGGCACGATGCAGTCCTCGAAGAGGCCAGCGGCATATGGGATGAAGGAGCTGACCATGGGACCACCAAGGCTAAGAACCAACCATGGCCGGCATGGGGACGAAAGCTCAAGACCGACGTACCTTCCCTGGACTGGTGCCCCTCCTGGCCAAGGAAGCCGATGAGGAGGGAGCAGTACGGTGCCGGAGTGATGGCTCGGTGACAAGGGCGCGCCAAAACTTGCACACAGTGGCACACCGGAAGAGGTCAGCGACGCCGTTGCGCGCACCAGAATCGTCAGGACGACGTCCTTCGGCAGCCTCACCAACTCACCAGCGAGTATGCATCGGGTCCCTCACCTGTCATCTCACCCCCCGTACTCCGGCAGCCTCACCAGCGAGAGCACCGCGCACGTGCGTGTGCATGCCATGCCATCGCCGGTATTGTACTTGCATCACGTATGCAGGCAAACATGATTAATTTGTTGCTAATTACCGTACGTACGTAGCGAATAGATCCTAGCTAAGAGACACATATCAGACCTTTTAGCTAGAAACCTACTACCTGTGTTCATAAATATAAGACGTTTTGGATAATTGCTATACATAAGAACAATGTGTAAATTCTTGCCTCCTCTAACCAAAGTACATATTTGAATATCTTTTCGTCGGGATTGCTTCATGGTCAATCACTTTATTTTCATTTTCTTATATACCTTACCTTTCTTTCTACTATTTTTTGAAACTGTTACTACTATTGAACATTTAAACCACATATTTAATTCCTACCTGCGCGTGCTAACAATTTTCTGCAGCAACCCGCGGGTTCTCATCTAATTTTCCTAAAAGTAATGGCAAGGCATCGATGGGACGAAAAAAGGTACGAGATTTGGTTGCACTACCAATGCATTGAGCACATTACCAAACGGAGCAAATACACGCACCGCTTTTTCTTTATATTGTTTGGAGGATTCGAAGTGTCCAACGGAGCATCGACATTATCCTGGCCCATCCATGGGGCCGTCACACACGTACTACTGGTACGTGCCACTTCCCAGGTGCAGTGCAACTTGCAATTGCATGCACCATTATTTGGTTTGCCTCTCGATGCGCCGAACCACCAGGGCCACCCAGGCTGGAAGCTCACCCTACTGCCACTGCCTGCTACTGCTAATAGAGACACCTTTACATAAAGATAAAGGGCAGAAATAACGGGAAATCCAATTCGCCCCCAAAACGCCACTCCCAGGAATAACCACGTTGTGTATATTTCTTGTATGTAGGTGCCATGTAGTGGGTTGCACGTGATGCAAAAGAAAAGGCAGACTGTGTATTACTACAACACTGAGAAAATGGAAGAGGCAGATTTTTTTAGGAAAGAAGGATGTATCCGGCCTTTGCATCTGGGCGATGCATGAAGCATTTTATTAATTATTCATAAAGACATTACAAAGTAATACATCAGTAGGCCTGAAGTCACCATCTTGACAACACCTGTCGCTACTCATATTCCCTTCATGAAGAGGTGCCGAATGTCCGAGCCAAATACCAAACAGACATCGCACCAAAGCCTAACATCTAAAGCCGGATGCCCCAGCTCAGTCACATACCGAGATTGTGTCACACACCGGTCCGGCGCACTCTCAAAAGCCGTCGTCGCCATCTTCCACTGATCCATCTCTAGAGCAGGTATTAACGCATCGACCTTGCCAGGCGTGCCGTCGACATCACCACGGTGCCAGACAGCGCCACCATCCTGCACGTATCCATCCGCACGCGCCCATTGCCGAAACACCGCAGCGCCATGCCGCCGGGATCCACCATCGGCCTTGCGGTAGATGTAACACCGCTCCTCCTCTAGTCCCCTCCAGGTAGCACTTGCTCCAAAACGATGCCCCCAGGAGGGAGAACAACATCGAAGGCGCTGTCATCATCCGATCCGGGCAACCCAGATCTAGAGTTTCCCCCGGAGCATCCCGAGCGTGATGACGCAAACTGCAACGACGATGCCTCAACAAGGAAACGACATCGGAGACGCCGTCATCGTCTGCCATGACCGAAGTCGGCGTGATTTTCATTGGCAGTTGCGCCACCAGGCTGTGCGCCGACGGCATCACTGGTCCCTCCAACCTGAGCAAACTCCAAAAACGATGCCATCAAGAGGGGCTACGGCGCAAAAGCACCGCCATCGCTCGATCCCAATGAAATCTAGGGTTTCCCCCAGAGTTGCCCGCGGTATCAAGGACCCAGACTAGGGTTGAATCCCGACGTGATCAGAAGAACCCGTGAAGATCCGCCCAGTCGCCAATGTGCCGCACCCGTCATCGCGCCATCCGCCACCCGCTGACCATGGCCGGTAGCCAGTCACCAGACATCATGAACGCGTCCAGCCACCAACCGTGGCCAGATCTGGCCAAGGCCGGCGACGCGATCCCGCGCCGTCGCAGCCCTCGTCGCCATCCGCCAAGGAGACGACTAGATCCACCACAGCCTGTGTCGCCTGTCGCCATCGGGATCCAAATCCAGCCGTCGCCCGATCTGAAAACCCGACCGCTGCCGGCACGCCCCACCAAGGAACACGCAGCCGTCACAAAGTCGTCCCATCGTCGAGCCCCATGCCTAGCCCGGCGCCCTTGCTGGCCAGCAGCAACCCGCGCCGCCGCCACCAAGCGAGGAGGGTAGAAGAGCCCCGCCGTCGCCCACACCAGCCGGGTTTCACCCGATGGCACGCCCAGGCGGCAGCGGGGGGAGGGAGGAGGCCAGGGGAGAGGGAGGAGGCCGGGAGGGAGGTGCCCGTCCGGCCGCCGCGCGAGGGCGACGCGGACGAGCAGGAGCGTCTTCCAAAAAAGCGTCCTTCTGTTCCAGACTCCTCCCTTGTCACCGAGTTTGATTAGATCTAAAAATGGGGGAGAATTTCACTTCCCCGTCCTGTGCACCAACTAAGGATGCATACAGCCATTATGTATGAGTATCAGGATTTTTAACTTAGTTAATAACCAAGCCCGGTCCTCTAGATAAATTGCATGAGTACCAGGAGAGCCTGGTCCTCAAGAATAAATAGGAACCTAAATTCACTTCCGTAAGGACTTGAACTCAAGTGTTGGGTTTGTGCATCCACTCACCCAACCAGCTGAGCTAGGCTCACTGCCCAAAGACGCATGCAACTAAGAGCATCTTCAACGTGGACCTTTATACTGGTTGTATATGTTTAGTGCGTGTGGTTCAAACGTGTTTTCTTCATGTGGTACTCGACGTCCTGGATGTATTTTCTTGCAAAACGGAAGCAAACGAGGGGTTGCAGGAGTACACCGCTGACACGCATGCCCTCCGACAACCCTGGTCCACCCGAAACCATTTCCAGCATATCCCGTGCTTTCTATCCTACGAACGTGTCGCTTCCCATGTCATAATCATGCCGACACATAGCACGCAATGGTCGATACTGATGCCATGCGATGTGATCGGATGGGGGGCACATACAAACATGACCTCTCGGGTGACACTGCTTCAATGCAGACGCCACGTATCGAGAAACCAACTCCACTCATGGCACCGCATTGAAGCGGGTTTACCATATGTTCACCTGGCCCTTGTCGCGTCTATTTAAGCACATAGTCGGTGTTGTCAACAACGTACTCTTCACACCGCCTCACTTCGCACCTCCGTCGCTCCCCTCTTCGTCTACCAAATGGACAAGTCTCGGGCCTCGGCGTCGGTAGGACGCTGCTCCAGAGGGTCGTGGTGCCACCACCCTTGCACTTTGAGGCTGTGTTGCTCATCGACGGTCGGCTACTCCCCGGAGAACGAGATCATCATCCCCTCCGGCAAAGAGGAGGACCAACTATAGCAGCAGTTGTCGTAGACACTCGTCCTCTCATAGGACGCTCTGTATGCAGTGATGGATACTGACTACAAGGAGCGGCACGTCAAGGAGGAACGGATCTTGTGGCTGATGCGTCGTGTCAAAGAGGAACATTGCTCACCGCCGCCACGTCAGGCTGGTGGCGTCCTACCCCATGCAATCACCGTGAAGGAGCGTGGTCACATTTTTACTACCTCCCACTAGTTGGCACGGAACATGCGAAATAGGGTCTTGTTCACCGACCCTTCCCCCATCGGCTAGGGTGTGGCGTATCGCAAAATGGTCAAAACAGAGTCATGTTCATCCAACACCAACCGCCTACGACCGAAACTGGGTCATGCTCGAAACGGAGTCCCGTTCATCTGAAGGGATGTGGCATACCACGGAATGGCTTCCACGGGCTACTGTTCATCCACCGCCAACTTCCTATAGCCTCCACGGGTCCAATTCATGCACACCCAACCGGCTGGGGTGTGGCATAGAGCATCACAGCATACTCGGGGTCTAGTTCATCTAGCGCCAACCGCTTATTACCACGGGGTCATGTTCATCCAACAACAACCGGCTAGGGTGGGACGTACGCGTGCACGGCAGAAACAACGATTGTTCATCTACAACCAACCAACCGGCTAGGTCAACACGTCTCATGCAAGTGGTTCGATCGATGCAACTGACTACTGGCCTCGACTCGATCTACATATCACGCGCGTGGCAGCAACGGGGCTGTTCATCAAGAGGCAACCAACCGGCTAGGTCAACTCACATCTCGCGTAGGGGCTCGATGCAACTTATCGATCGGTCGGTCCAGTAACCTAACTATGCGCAAGAGTCTCACTCGCATTGACCAGGTTCGGTAAGCAGCAAAGGGATCGCTTGAGTGTAGTGTAAGTAGTGAAGGGATAGATCGGGTTCAATATAAGCAGCAAAGGGATCACTCGGGTTCAGGAAGCAGCTAAGGGATCACCTGGGCTCAGTAAGCAGCGAGCTTAGTCGATCGCTCAGATAGTATATAGTGTGAGGGATTGATCACTCATGTTTAGTAAGGCGGTTGAGGGATCGATCGTGTTTAGTAAGCAAATGATGGCCTCAATTGGGTTCTGTAAGTGAAGGGCTTGCCACAAGAGAAATGTGAAACAACCCCTGCATTGCTCCGGTCGGACCACCTACGGTATAACGTGAAATCCTCGAAATAAACTCTTGCCGTCTCTTATACCATGATTTTTATGTCATAACGGCCTAAAGAATGTAATACGGGTCCGCCTTCGGCCCATCGAGGACGAAAAGCACATGTTTAGTCATATTTTTTCATAGAAGTAAGATGCCACCACATCTATGATGATACGTCTTTCTGTCATAGTTATCGTCATGGAAGTGTTTTTCTTTGGGCCATAATATCACGAATGTGTCTTTTTTGTAGTGAATTGGATGGTTTGAAGACTTGGAACATTTATCTAGGATGGAATCATCCTTGTCAAGTGTCTCTTGTGGGTTGGTTAGTTCCTTAGTTGCCAAGGCCTCGGATTTTGCCTCAAAAACAAGAGCAATAGCCTTATCCTCAGCCTTGAAAGATCGATTGGGGTCATTATTTATTGTGACCACATTGTTTGGCCCCAACATCTTTAGTTTCATGTATGCAAAGTGGGATAAGGCGTGGAATTTGTAAAAATGTTGGTCGCCCGAGCAACGCATGGTAGCCGCTTAGGAATGGGACGATGTCGAAGATTAACTCCTCGACTCGATAATTGTTGGGTGATCTGAATATTAGTTAAAGTGTAAAACAATTGGTGCACCATGCTTATTTTTTGGGGACTATACCTTTAAAGGTTGTTCTGCTCGACTGGATGCTAGATCTGTCCAACTACATCTTTCGCAAAGTATCCTCATATATTAGGTTTAGAATGCTTCCTCCATCCATCAGAACCTTTGAGAAGCGATATCCATCAATAATAGGTACTAGGAGGAGAGATGCAGCTCCCCGGTTGTGATCATATATGTTGATCTTGATGTCGAAGGTGAGTGGAACGTCCAACCACTTGTTTTCCGATATAGGTGCGCACTCAGTGTGGTAGACCTCTCGAAGAGCTCTTTCATTTGCCTAGGAGTGGGTTTCATATATCATGAATATGAACTTGGCCTCTGTAGGATCGAAAGTAGGTCCAGAGGGGGGGGGGTGATTAGACTACTTGCAAATAAAAACCTAATATTTTCTCAGTTATAGTTATAGGCAAGTTTTAGCAATTGTTTCATATCAAGTTCACCCTACACATACATGTTTACGAGTATAATAGTGGAAAGTAAATACAAGCACATGTAAATAGAGGATAGGGATAGGAAGATCAAAGGAAAAGTTGACACGGAGATTTTTGACATGGTTCCGATAGGTGGTGCTATCGTACATCCATGTTGATGGATACTTCAACCCATGGAGGGTAGTGGCCGCTAGAGTCCACGAAGGGCTGCACCCACAAAGGGTCTATGGAGAAGCAACCTTGTCTATGCCATCATGGCCTTCGTCTGTGGAGGACTAGCCTTACTCGGGGGAGGTCTTCATGAAGTAGGCGATCTCGTTGCCCTTACAAACTTCTTGGTTCAACTCCACAACACGAAGTAGGAGGCTCCCAAGCAACACCTAAACAATCTAGGAGGCACCACCCTCCAAAAGGTAATAGATATGGTAAGTATGATGAACTCCTTGCTCTTGTGTTTTAAAAGATAGTCTCCTCAAAACTCAAGCACTCTCTCATAGATTTGGCATGAGTAGAAGAGATTGATTGGATGGAAAGCAACTTGGAGAGGCTAGAAATCAAGATTCGTATGGTTGGAGTGGAATATCTTGATCACGTGAGTAGGTGGCTCTCTCTCAGAAAAATGGATGGGGCAAGTGTTTGTATGTTCTGAGTGCTTCCACTACGAGTGAGAAGTGGTGAAGGGGTATATATAGGCATCTCCAAAAATCCAACCGTTACAAAATTATTGCCCAATCGATGAAACCAAAGTGAAAACTTGGTTGCATCGACTAGTGCAAAATGTGGAATCTTTGGCCTTTTTGGTGAGACCGATATATAAATCTAGGTGGTACCGATATGGGTGTCCTAGACAGTTACCAAGACTCGGTGTCACCAATTCATAAACTCGGAAATACCAATTTTAAGAAACATGACAACAGAAGGTTGGTCATCGGTTTCGTTTTCACCAAATGGAAACTTGGTGTCACCGAGATGCTAGGGTTTGGCTTAGGTTCTATCTAGGGCAAAACTCGGTGGGACTGAATGGGAAAAGTTGGTGTCACCAATTTTGGACTTTGGGCTTTCGACGGAGAATTTTGTGGGCGAATGGGTAACTATTTTTGGTAGCTAATCTCTAAGCACTTGAGCAACCAGATCATCATAATTTCGCATCCCCTTTTAATAGTATTGGCTTTCCTATGGACTCAAAAGTGATTTCTCACAAAATATAAAATGTAGAGTCTTCAAGCTTGAAGCATGGCCAATCCTATTCCTTCCTTTCCTTGGGGAGGTTCTCCACACAATAGTTTAGCCCTCCCATCATTGAACTTTTTCGTGAGATACACTTGGTGGAAACATTCGCCCAATGAAATATATGTTGTTATTAATTACCAAAACCACCTAGGGAGAAGTTGTGCTTTCATCCTCGCGTGGGTACTGTCTTTGGTGGTTGTTGATTGTCTCACCTCAGCTTTCTTGAATGTCGAGGTTTTCGAGAAACTTCATCCTCCTTTTTCATAGGTGTGATGATCCAGGAATTCCTGGGCTTGTGGGTGGCCAGTCTATCCAAAGAGGCGGAGTGGATGGAGCATGATTCCTTGAGCATGATGTCTAGATGCGATTTAACTTTGTCGTTGCTGGATTGTCCTCTCTTTCGAGAAGGCTGCTTGTCGTCCTAGTAGGTTGCGGCACGGGAGCTTGTTGACTTCTCTAATCTCGGATAATTTTGAGTTGGCATTCTGCTGCCATTTACTCGCTGCCCAAGCGTACTCCATGATGTATTATTTATCGACTAGATTGGAGAGTTTGCCGAATGTCTTCGACCAATGATCAAAGAATTCTCTCATAACCCTTACATCGATGGTGTTGTAAAGGAAGGCTGCTAATGCCTATTGATCCATGCAGCTTGGGATTTTGCTCTTCGAAAAAAAAACTTGTCCAGAATTCCCACATAGTTTCGCTCATCTTTTGTACAACAAGGCCTAGGCCTAGATGTCAGTTGGTCCCAATTTATCCATGCAATATTCAACAATAGAGTTGGGTGGGATTGATATTTCATCCTGATCTGATTTGACATTGGTGCCTCTAATGAGCTTTCCCGGGCTCAATCTAATGCCATCCCTGGTAATTTCGACGAAACTAGCTTGTCGGGACATAGTATTGTATTGTCGGATCTGATCTCCAGGCTTGGTCTGACAAGTCGTATTTTTCGTTTCGATCCGAGTCGATCCTTGGTTCTTGATATGTCTCCAACGTATGTATAATTTTCTATTTATTCATGCTATTATATTATCAATCTTGGATACCTTATATGCAATTACTCTAGTGCCAAGTGACATTTGTTGTTTTTTGCTTGTTCATTGTGTTCTAGGAAATATCTACCAAACGAAGTCCAAACACTACGAATTTTTTTGAATTTTTTTGTTTACAAAATAGACCTAGGAAGCCTCGGGAGGAGTCAGGAAGCGAGATGAGGAGACGACAAGGCAATAGGGTGCGCCCTGTTACCTTGTGGGCCCCTCATGGCTCCGTCTGACCTAATTCCACCTCCATAAATTCTCTAAAATAGGGAAACCAACAGTGAGCCACCTGAAACACTTTTCTTGCCGTGGCAAGCCTCTGTCCGACGGGAGGCCATCAGGAGACCTTTTTCGGTACTCTGCCGGAGGGGGAATCGACCATGGAGGCCATCTACCTCAACCTTGATATCTCATGATGATGCGTGAGTAGTCCACCACAGACCTACAGGTCCATAGCTAGTACCTAGATAACTCCTCTCTCTTTGATATTCAATACAAAGTTCACTATGATTCCCGTGGTGATCTATCGGATGCAATCTGCTTTTGTGGTGTGTTTGTTGGGATCCGATGAATTGTGGGTTTATGATCAGATTATTCATTGAAAGTAATTGAGTCTTTTCTGAATTCTACTATCCATGATTGTTATAGCTTCTTATTTCTCTCCAATCTATCGGTTCGTGTGGCCAACTAGACTAATTTATCTTCATCGGGAGTGGTGCATTGTAGTGGGTTCAATCTTGCGGTGCTCTATATCCTCGTGACAGAAGGGAACAAGACACCTATTTCTATTGTTGCCATTACGGATAAAATGACGGATCAGAACATATTGCTTGTCTTATTTTGTCTACATCATGTCACGTTGCTCCAAGCATTACTCTGTTTCTTATGGACTTAATACCAAGTGATTCAAGCATAGAAGCGCTCTCGAAGTGGAGTAATACTAGTTTGAATTGTTTTGGTCTACTTGTTTATGGACGTGACGCCTATATACATGATCATTCGCGTGAATAACATGTCATAACTATGTGCAATTATGTCGATTGCCCAACAGTAATTTGTCTACCCACCGTATGCTATTTTCAAGAGAAAAGCCTCTAGCGAACACTATGGCCCTGGGGTCTACTTAAACATAAATACAAAACTCCAAAAATACCTTTCTGCGTTTTATTTACTTTTGTTTTATTTTGCTGTTATAATATTTATTCTATGAAGATTAAATACTTGCAAGTAACGAGTTCAAGGGGCTTGACAACCCTGTTGCCCGCATTGGGTGCAAGTGTTTGGTTTCGTGTGTGTTGGTGACGTTAAAAGGAATTTGCTTGTTTCTCCTATTGGTCTGATAACCTTGGTTCTCACTCAGGGAGAAAGTTATCTCTACTATGCTACATACCCTCTCCTCTTCGGCGAAAACCCCAACGCAACTCACAAGTAGGAGGAAGAAATTCTGGCGCCATTGCGAGGGAGACATCATCAAATTCTCATTAGGACCCTACATATAAATTATCTTTCACTTGTGCTAATTTTTTTGCTGTTATATTTCAATTTATATAAAAATAAAAAATGCCAAAAAAATATTTTCTTGTTTGCTTAATTATCTCATTTACGTGGTTGCTTGCCTGTTTGAAGCTATCATAGGAAAAAGGATCCACCGAACGTTTTAGTTGATAAAATTTCTGAACACAACGATCAATTTGTCATATAAAATCTTGGATTGGATATTATACTTGAGAGGGAATTAGGTAAGTATCGTTATCAAAACTTATACAATAAATAATTATCTATCACTTATGAAAAGCCTAAGGAGGATCCTCCTCCTCTAGAGATAGATCTCATGGATCCTCGCGTTGTGAAATTTTGTCCCATTAATTATTTTTGCTTACCTATTATTAATATTTCTGCTGAAAGAAGGGAATATGATTTTAGGAAGATGGATCGTCCCTATGATTACTACAATCATTAATACTATACATTATGCCTAGCTAGGGGCATACAATAATAGCGCTCGTTGGGAGGCAACCCAATAGTTATCTTTAAATTTTTGTTTTACTTTTTTGTTTTGGTGTGTTGACATTATTATTGATACTCTAATGATTGTGTTTTCATCTTTAAATTGATGTTTGTGCCAAGTGAAGCCTTTGGGATGATCTGGAAGATGGTAGAATTGATAAGGTGCAAATATAGAAACTTTTGTGTCCATTTCATAATTTCTCTAATTTTACTAGAACGTCTTCTTGATCTGAATTATTTAGACAGTATTGTTCTACAAATTTCCCAGGCTGTCCTAATTTTGCGGAATTTTCGTAGTTACAGTAGTATGGTTTTGCTACAGATCTTGCATATTGTTCCGTTTTAGACATATTCTATTTTTTGCTTGCATAGTTTGCTTGTTTTGATGATGCTATGGATTGCACAAGGGGTATGATAACCCACAAGTATATGGGATCAATTGTTGCCTTTCTCGATAAGTAAGAGTGTCGAACCCAACGAGGAGCTAAAGGTAGAACAAATATTCCCTCAAGTTGTATCGACCATCGATACAACTCTACGCACGCTTAACGTTCGCTTTATCTAGAACAAGTATGAAACTAGAAGTACTTTGTAGGTGTGATAGGCTAGGTTTGCAAGATAATAAAGAACACGTAAATAAAAACTAGGGGATGCTTAGATAAAGGAACAACTAAGTTAGTTTAGCGAGTGTGGAAAAGTGGTGGTAGGAGTTGCGGAATTGTCCCTAGGCAATTGATAACTAGACAGGTAATCATTATTGCAATATTATATGAGGGAGAGGAATAAGCTAATATACTTTATCTACTTGGATCATATGCACTTATGATTGGAACTCTAGCAAGCATCCGCAACTACTAAAGATCATTAAGGTAAAACCCAACCATAGCATTATAAGGTATCAAGTCCTCTTTATTCCCATACGCAAACAACCTACTTACTCGGGTCTGTGTTTCTATCACTCACGCCACCCACCATAAGCGAATCATAAACATATTGCAAACCCTATAGCAGGGATCCCTCAAGCTTGCGCGACACAGAGAGCACCATAGGACAGCACCAATAATAAAACATGCAACTCAAACCAATCATGGTCATCAATCAACCAATAGGATGACAAAAATCTACTCAGACATCATAGGATGGCAACACATCATTGGATAATACCATAGGACAGCACCAATAATAAAACATGCAACTCAAACCAATCATGGTCATCAATCAACCAATAGGATGACAAAAATCTACTCAGACATCATAGGATGGCAACACATCATTGGATAATAATATGAAGCATAAAGCACCATGTTCAAGTAGAGGGTACAACGGGTTGTGGGAGAGTAGACCGCTCTAGATTGATGGGGGAAGGTGATGGAGGTGTTGGTGAAGATGACGGAGTTGTTGGAGTAGATTGACGTCACGATGATGGCACCGGTGGCGTTCCGGTGCCATTGGGAGAGAGGGGGAGAGAGCCCCCTCCTTCTTCTTCTTCCTTGAGATTCCCCCTAGATGGGAGAAGGTTTTCCCCTCTGGTCCATGGCCTCCATAGCGGCGGATGGGCGAGAGCCCCTCCGATATTGGATCTCTCTCTTTGTTTCCTTCTGTTTCCGTGCTCCCAGATTCTAGCCTTTCACCGTTGCTTAAATATCCGGAGATCCGTTACTCCAATTGGGCTGAAATTTTGAGGGGATCTTTATCCAGAAATTAGCTTTCTTACGACCAAAGGAAATATCCAACTGACCTAAGGGGTGGACACAAGCCCTTAGGGCGCGATCAGGAGTGTGGGCCGCGCCTAGCAGGCTTGTGACCTACTCGGGCATCATCTCGCATTGATTCTTTTTCCCAAAAATCACATATATTTTGAAAAAAGTCTCTGTAAGTTTTTAGCATGTTTGGACTTAGTTTGATATGGATTTTCTGTGAAGCAAAAAACATGCAACAAATAGGAACTGGCACTAGGCACTGGGTCAATATGTTAGTTCCCAAAATAATATAAAAAGTTGTCAAAAGTATATGAAAGTTGTAGAATATTAGCATGAAACAATCAAAAATTATAGATATGACGGAGATGTATCAGCATCCCCAAGCTTAATTCCTGCTCGTCCTCGAGTAGGTAAATGATAAAAAAAGATAATTTTTGATGTGGAATGCTACCTAGCATAATCTTGATCATATAATCTAATAATGGCATGAATATTAAGATACGAGTGATTCAAATCAATAGTCTATATTTACATAAAAACGGTAATACTTCAAGCACACCAACAATGCAATCATGTCCTTTCAAAATAACTTGGCCTTAGAAAGTTACCCCTACAAAAATCATATGGTCTGGCTATGCTCCATCTCCCCCCCACAAAGTATCTAAATCATGCACAACCCCAATGACAAGTCAAGCAATTGTTTCACACTTTTTATGTTCTCAAACCTTTTCAACTCTCATGCAATACATGAGCGTGAGCCATGGATATAGCACTATAGGTGGAATAGAATATGGTGGAGGTGATAAGGAAAAAGGAGAAGATAGTCTCACATCAACTAGGCGTATAAACGGGCTATGGAGGTGCCCATCAATAGATATCAATGTGAGTGAGTAGGGATTGCCATGCAACGGGTGCACTAGAGCTATAAGTGTATGAAAGCTCAAAAATAAAACTAAGTGGTCGTGCAAATGATGAAAATTCCACTAGCTATATGAAAGTGACAGAATAGTCGACTCTCTATCATGAAGATCATGGTGCTACTTTGAAGCACAAGTGTGGAAAAAAGATAGTAGCAATTGTCCCTTCTCTCTTTCTCTCATTTTTTTGGTGTGCATCTTTGGCCTCCCTTTTTTTATTTGGGCTTCACTAGCATCTTTTATTTTTTGTAAAGTCCGGAGGCTCATCCCAACTTGTGAGGGATTCATAGCTTCCATCATCCTTTTCTCACACGGGACAATGCTCTAATAATGAAAATCATCACACTTTTATTTACTTACAACTCGATACCTAGAACAAAAATATGACTCTATATGAATGCTTCCGATGGGATACCGGGATGTGCAACGATCTAGCCTAGCAAATGACGTCAAAAAACGGACAAGCCATGAAAACCCCATGCAAGCTGTCTTACGATCATGCAAAGCAGTATGAAAATGATGGTGTATGTCGTACTAAACGGAATGGTGGAAGTTGCATGGCAATATATCTCGGAATGGCTATGGAAATGCCATAATAGGTAGGTACGGTGGCTGTTTTGAGGAAGGATATATGGTGGCTGTTTTGAGGAAGGTGGGTTTAATGCACCGGTGAAAGTTGCGCGGTACTATAGAGGCTAGCAAGGTGGAAGGGTGAGAGTGCGTATAATCCATGGACTCAACTAGTCATAAAGAACTCATATACTTATTGGAAATGTCTATTAGTTATCAAACAAAGCATTAGACGCATGCTCCTAGGGGAGAGGTTCGTAGGAGTTGACCATCGCGCGCTCCCGACCCTCACACAAAGGTTGACAATCATTAAACAAATCATGCTCCGACTTCGTTACATAACGGTTCACCATACGTGCATGCTACGGGAATCACAAACTTCAACACATGTATTTCTCCAATTCACAACTAATCACTAGCATGACTCTCATATTACCATCTTCATATCGGAAAACAATTGCAAGGAATCAAACATATCATATTCAGTGATCTACAAGTTTTATGTAGGACTTTATGACTAAGCATGTGAATGACCACCTCCTGTTAACTCTCTAAATAGATATAAGTGAAGCATGGGAGTTTAATTATTTCTAGAAGAGATATGCCCATGCTCTAACAAATATAAGTGAGGCATATAGCATTCTACAAACATCGGTTTTCTATGGGTAGAGAAACAGGCAATCCAAACTTGAAATGATATAAGGCCAACTCCAGCGCGCGACCCCATCCTGTCCGGGTGTGTCCGTTTGGGGTAAAATGGATGAATAGCGTGGCCCAACGCGTGGCCCCAAACGGACAAATGTCCATTTTTCGTCCGTTTTCGAACCATTTCCAGCCCAAACTTGCGCGGCGTTTGGGGAGAAACGGACAGCGCGTGGACGGGTGGGACGCACGCCCTTGTCCTCCCCTGGCCTACCTGTCAGGGACTTTGCCGATTCATTCACCCTCAAGCCTCCACCGGCCCCTCCCCACCCAACCCCACCACCGGCGCCGCCACTATTATCTGGTCGCCTTCTCGCTGCTCGCCCCTCGGTCGTCCATACCAAAACACGTCTCACCATGGCCGCCATCACGCCCGCCCTTTGGTAGCAGTTTGGCCGTCGTGTGAAGGTGTTTTGGCCGTCACCGTCAGATTCGGTCACAGAGGGGATACGACCACCGACGACGCCCCATCGACAATGGCAGCTTCCGTTGGGGGGTGCTACAGAGCGACCTGTAGCCGGCCACCATCTGCCCCACTACCTCGTGGTGATTCGCAGCCTCTTCGCCATCACGACCGCAAGGTGTTTGACACTTTGCCCACAAAGGTATGGACAGTGGAGATGACTTTTCCTTCAACCACTTCATTTGTTCATCGGATGATTCGTCCTCGGATAACGAAGAAATTGTGGTTGCTACATTGGTCATTCAAAGGCAGCTGCCTCGGTACAGGGGGTCAGTGCCTGGCCGCGCGCCCAACCTGAACCGACAGAGAGAGAGAGGCCAGTCCTTGCTCTATGCTGATTACTTTGATGATATAACACACTTCAAAACAGAGAAATTCCGTCGTTGTTTTCGTATGTCAAGGCATGTGTTCAATTGCATCCGTCAGGGAGTGGTTCAGCATGACCCATTCTTTGAGTGCAAAACGGATGCCCTTGGCAAGCTTGGATTCTCCTCTTACCAGAAATGCACCGCCGCCATTCGCATGCTTGCATATGGAATTCTAGGCGATCTTGTGGATGAGTACGTGCACATGAGTGAGTCCACATGTCTGTTGTCAATGTACAACTTCTGCAAGGCCGTGGTAGCGGTGTTTGACGCCGAGTACTTGAGGCAGCCAAATTTTGCTGACACAGAAAGGCTGTTGGCGATCAACGCTGATAGAGGCTTTCTAGGCATGCTTGGCAGCATAGATTGTACGCACTGGGAGTGAAAGAACCGTCCATTTGCTTGGCAGGGCCAGTACAAGGGCCATGTGAAAGCGTGCACTGTCATATTAGAAGCGGGCTTCGCAAGATCTTTGGATATGGCATTCTTTCTTCGGCATGGCCGGTTCTCACAATGATATCAACATGCTGCATCGTTCCCCAGTGTTCGCTAGGCTTGCAGAAGGCCACTCCCCGCCTGTCACCTTTGAGATCAATGGCCACCACTACAACAAGGGATACTACCTGGCTGAGGGTATATATCCTCAGTGGTCAACTTTTGAGAAGACAATCTTGACCCCCGAGGTGAGAAAAGACAGAGATCTGCACAAATGCAAGAGAGTGATAGAAAGGATGTGGAGCATGCTTTTGGTGTGCTTCAATCCCGATGGGGTATCGTTCGAAACCCTGCATTGACATGGGATGAAGGATGTTGGGAGACGTAGTAGTAAATCAAAAAATTTCCTACGATCACCAAGATCTATCCATGGAGAAACCAACAACGAGAGGGGAGAGATTGCATCTTCATACCTTTGAAGATCGCTAAGCGGAAACGTTACAAGAACGCGGTTGGTGGATTCGTACTCGCAGCGATTCAGATCGCGGTGGATTCCGATCTCAGCGCCGAACAACGGCGCCTCCGTGTTTTACACACGTGCAGCCCGATGACGTCTCCTACGCCTTGATCCAGCAAGTAGGAAGGAGAGGTTGAGGAGAGCTCCGGCAGCACGACGGCGTGGTGACGGTGGAGCTATGTGAACTCCGGCAGGGCTTCGCCAAGTGCTACGGAGAACGAGGAAGAGGAAGGGTAGAGCTGCACCGAGAGAGAGAGAAGTCATATCTCAAATCATCCCAAACCCTTGCATATATATAGGAGGAGGGATAGGAAGGGCTGCCTTGGCCCCTCCTCCAAGGAGGAGAGCTTCGGCCGAACTAGGGGGAGAGTCCACCTCCCACAAGGGAGGTGGATCTCCTCCTTTTAAACCTTTTTCAGCCCTATCTCTTATGTCCAGCCGCATGGGCCTTTCTAGAACGTCTTGGCCAGCACAATAAGGGCTAGCACACCTCCTCTAAGGGCCCACGAAGTCCTTTTGTCGTCACACCCCTCCCGGGGGTCCTCCGGCACCCTGCCGGCACTCCCGGTACACTATCGATGAGCCCGAAAACTTTCCGGTGACCAAAACTGGACTTCCTATATATCAATATTTACCTCCGGACCATTCCGGAGCTCCTCGTGATGTCCGAGATCTCATCCGAGACTCCGAACAACCTTCGGTAACCACGTACAACATTTCCCTATAACCCTAGTGTCATCGAACCTTAAGTGTGTAAACCCTACGGGTTCGGGAGACACGTAGAAATGACCGAGACACCTCTCCAGTCAATAACCAACAACTGGATCTGGATACCCATGTTGGCTCCCACATGATCCACGATGATCTCATCGGATGAACCACGATGTCGGGATTCAATCAATCCCGTTTACAATTCCCTTTGTCTATCGGTATGATACTTGCCCGAGATTCGATCTTCGGTATCTCTATACCTTGTTCAATCTCGTTACCGGCAAGTCTCTTTACTCGTTCCGTAATACATCATCCCATGACTAACTCCTTAGTCACATTGAGCTCATTATGATGATGTCTTACCGAGTGGGCTCAGAGATACCTCTTCATCACACGGAGTGACAAATCCCAGTCTCGATTCGTGCCAACCCAACAGACACTTTCAGAGATACCCGTAGTGCACCTTTATAGACACCCAGTTACGTTGTGACGTTTGGCACACCCAAAGCATTCCTACGGTATCCGGGAGTTGCACAATCTCATGGCCTAAGGAAACGATACTTGACACTGAAAAGCTTTAGCAAACGAACTACACGATCTTGTGCTATGCTTAGGATTGGGTCTTGTCCATCACATCATTCTCCTAATGATGTGATCCCGTTATCAACGACATCCAATGTCCATGGTCATGAAACCGTGACCATGTATTGATCAACAAGCTAGTCAACTAGAGGTTCACTAGGGACATGTTGTGGTCTATGTATTCACACATGTATTACGGTTTCCGGTTGACACAATTATAGCACGAACAATAGACAATTATCATGAACTAGGAAATACAATAATAACCATTTTATTATTGCCTCTAGGGCATATTTCCAATAGTCTCCCACTTGCACTAGAGTCAATAATCTAGTTACATTGTGATGAATCGTACACCCATAGCATTCTGGTTTTGATCATGTTTTGCTCGTGAGAGAGGTCTAGTCAACGGATCTGCGACATTCAGATCCGTATGCACTTTACAAATATCTATATATCCCTCCTGAATGTAATCATGGATGGAGTTGAAGCGACGCTTGATGTGTCTTGTCTTCTTGTGAAACCTGGGCTCCTTCGCAAGGGCAATAGCTCCAGTGTTGTCATAGAATAGAGTCATCGGGCCCGATGCACTTGGAATTACTCCTAGGTCGGTGATGAACTCCTTCATCCAGACTCCTTTCTTTGCTGCTTTGGAAACAGCTATGTACTCCTCTTCACATGTAGATGCCGCCACGACGCTTTGCTTGCTGCTGCACCAGCTAACTGCCCCTCCGTTCAAAATATACACATATCCGATTTGCGACTTGGAGTCGTCCGGATCTATGTCGAAGCTAGCATCGACGTAACCCTTTACGACGAGCTCTTCGGCACCTTCATATACGAGAAACATGTCCTCTGTTCTTTTCAAGTACTTTAGGATATTCTTGACCGCTGTCCAGTGTTCCGCTCCGGGAGCACTTTGGTACATCCCTACCAAACTTATGGCAAGGTTCACATCAGGTCTGGTACACAGCATGGCATACATAATAGAGCCTATGGCTGAAGCATAGGGGATGACACTCATCTCTTCTCTATCCTTTGCCGTGGTCAGGCATTGAGTCATACTCAATCTCACACCTTGTAACACAGGCAAGAACCCCTTCTTGGAATGATCCATATTGAACTTCTTCAATATCTTTTCAAGGTATGTGCTTTGTGAAAGACCTATGAGGCGTCTCGATCTATCTCTATAGATCTTAATACCTAATATGTAAGCAGCTTCTCCAAGGTCCTTCATTGAATAACACTTATTCAAGTAGGCCTTTGCACTTTCCAAGAGTTCTATATCATTTCCCATTATCAGTATGTCATCCACATATAATATAAGAAATTCTATAGAGCTCCCACTCACTTTCTTGTAAATACAGGGTTCTCCATAAACCTGTACAAACCCAAACACTTTAATCACCTCATTAAAGCGAATGTTCCAACTCCGAGATGCTTGCACCAGCCCATAGATGGAGCGCTGGAGCTTGCATACCTTGTTAGCATCTTTAGGATCGACAAAACCTTCCGGCTGCATCATATACAGTTCTTCCTTGAGGAAGCCATTAAGGAATGCCGTTTTGACGTCCATTTGCCCAGATCTCATAATCATAAAATGCGGCAATTGCTAACATGATTCGGACAGACTTCAGCATCGCTACGGGTGAGAAAGTCTCATCGTAGTGCACTCCTTGAACTTGTCGATAACCCTTAGCGACAAGCCAAGCCTTATAGACGGTCACATTACCATCCGCGTCAGTATTCTTCTTAAAGATCCATTTATTTTCAATGGCTCGCTTATCATCAGGCAAGTCCACCAAAGTCCACACTTTGTTCTCATACATGGATCCTATCTCGGATTTCATGGCTTCAAGCCATTTGTTGGAATCCGGGCCCACCATCGCTTCTTCATAGTTCGAAGGTTCGCCGTTGTCTAACAACATGATCTCTAGGACAGGGTTGCCGTACCACTCCGGTGCGGAACGTGTCCTAGTGGACCTTCGACGTTCAATAGTAACTTGATCTGAAGTTTCATGATCATCATCATTAACTTCCTCTGCAGCCAGTGTAGGCTCCACAGAAACAACTTCCTGTGCTGCGCTACTCTCCGGTTCGAGTGGAGGTACAATTACCTCATCAAGTTCTATTTTCCTCCCACTTACTTCTTTCGAGAGAAACTCTTTCTCGAGAAAGGATCCATTCTTGGCAACAAAGACTTTGCCCTCGGATCGTAGGTAGAAGGTATACCCAATAGTCTCTTTGGGATATCCTATGAAGACGCACTTTTCCGCTTTGGGTTCGAGCTTCTCAGGTTGAAGTTTCTTCACATAAGCATTGCATCCCCAAACTTTTAGAAATGACAGCTTAGGTTTCTTTCCAAACCATAATTCATACGGTGTCGTCTCAACGGATTTTGACGGTGCCCTATTTAAAGTGAATGCGGCAGTCTCTAATGCGTATCTCCAAAGTGATAGCGATAAGTCAATAAGAGACATCATAGATCGTACCATATCTAATAGAGTGCGATTACGACGTTCAAACACACCATTTCGCTGAGGTGTGCCAGGCGGCGTGAGTTGTGAAAAAATTCCACATTTCCTTAGGTGTGTGCCAAACTCATGACTTAAATATTCTCCGCCAAGATCAGATCGTAGGCATTTTATTTTCCTGTCACGTTGATTCTCTACCTCACTCTGAAATTCCTTGAACCTATCAAAAGTTTCAGACTTATGTTTCATTAAGTAGACATACCCATATCTACTCAAGTCATCAGTGAGGGTGAGAACATAACGATAGCCACCACGAGCCTCGACACTCATTGGACCGCATACATCGGTATGTATTATTTCCAACAAGTCAGTTGCTCGCTCCATTGTTCCGGACAACGGAGTCTTGGTCATCTTGCCCATGAGGCATGGTTCGCACATGTCAAATGATTTGAAATCAAGAGACTCCAAAAGCCCATAAGTATGGAGCTTTTTCATGCGTTTGACACCAATATGACCAAGGCGGCAGTGCCACATGTAAGTGGGACTATCGTTATCAACCTTACACTTTTTTGGTACTCACACTATGGACATGTGTAACATCACGTTCGATATTCATCAAAAATAAACCATTAACTAGCGGGGCATGGCCATAAAACATTTCTCTCATATAAATAGAACAACCATTATTCTCAGATTTAAATGAGTAGCCATCTCGCATCAAGCGAGATCCAGACACAATGTTCATGCTCAAAGCTGATACTAAATAACAATTATTAAGGTTTAACACTAATCCCGAAGGTAGATGTAGAGGTAGCGTGCCGACGGCGATCACATCGACCTTGGAACCATTCCCGACGCGCATCGTCACCTCGTCCTTTGCTAGCATCCGCTTATTTCGCAGCTCCTGCTTGGAGTCACAAATGTGAGCAACTGCACCGGTATCAAATACCCAGGAGCTACTACGAGTGCTGGTTAGGTACACATCAATAACAAGTATATCACATATACCTTTAATGTTGCGGTCCTTCTTATCTGCTAAGTACTTGGGGCAGTTCCGCTTCCAGTGACCGGTACCCTTGCAGTAAAAACACTCAGTCTCAGGCTTGGGTCCATTCTTGTTCTTCTTCTTCCTGGCAACTTGCTTACCGGGCACGGCAATAGCTTTGCCGTCCTTCTTGAAGTTCTTCTTACCCTTGCCTTTCTTGAAACTAGTGGTCTTATTCACCATCAACACTTGATGCTCCTTTTTGATCTCGACCTCTGCTGATTTCAGCATCGAGTACAACTCAGGAATGGACTTCTCCATCCCTTGCATGTTGTAGTTCATCACAAAGCTCTTGTAACTAGGTGGAAGCGACTGGAGGATTCTGTCAATGACCGAGTCATCCGGGAGATTAACTCCCAGCTGAGTCAAGCGGTTGTGTAGCCTAGACATCTTGGGGATGTGCTCACTGACAGAACTATTCTCCTCCATCTTACAACTGAAGAACTTGTCGGAGACGTCATATCTCTCGACCCGGGCATGAGCATGGAAAACCAGTTTCAGCTCTTGGAACATCTCATATGCTCCACGTTGCTCAAAACGCTTTTGGATCCCCGGTTCTAAATTGTAAAGCATGCCGCACTGAACAAGGGAGTACTCATTGCAGCGAGAATGCCAAGCGTTCACAACGCCTTGCTCTGCTGGGAGAAGGGGTGGGTCACCTAGTGGTGCATCAAGGACATACAATTTCTTGGAAGCTATGAGGATGATCCTCAAGCCACGAACCCAGTCTGCATAGTTGCTTCCATCATCTTTCAGCTTGGTTTTCTCTAGGAACGCGTTGAAGTTTAGGGTGACATTCGCGTTGGCCATTGGATCTACAATATAGATTGTAAAGATAATTTTAGACTAAGTTCATGATAATTAAGTTCACGTAAACAAATTATTTAATGAACTCCCACTTGGATAGACATCTCTCTAGTCATCCAAGTGACACATGATCCATGTCAACTAGCCCGTGTCCGATCATCACGTGAGACGGACTAGTCAGCCATGGTGAACATCTCCATGTTGATCGTATCTTCTATACGACTCATGTTCGACCTTTCGGTCTTCTGTGTTCCGAGGCCATGTCTGTACATGCTAGGCTCGTCAAGTTAACCTAAGTGTTCCGCGTGTGTAAATCTGGCTTACACCCATTGTATGCGAACGTTAGAGCCTATCACACCCGATCATCACGTGGTGCTTCGGAACAATGATCCTTAGCAACGGTGCACAGTTAGGGTGAACACTTTTCTTGAAATTTTATTGAGAGATCATCTTATTTACTACCGTCGTTCTAAGCAAATAAGATGTAAACACGATAAACATCACATGCAATCAATATAGTGACATGATATGGCCAATATCATCTTGCTCCTTTGATCTCCATCTTCGGGGCACCATGATCATCACTGTCACCGGCATGACACCATGATTTCCATCATCATGATCTCCATCATTGTATCTTCATGAAGTTGTCTCGCCAACTATTACTTCTACTACTATGGATAACATTTAGCAATAAAGTAAAGTAATTACATGGCGTTTATGATTGACATGCAGGTCATACAATAAAATAAGACAACTCCTATGGCTCCTGTCGGTTTTCATACTCATTGACATGCAAGTCATGAATCCTATTACAAGAACATGATCAATCTCATGCATCACATCACATCCTTTGGCCATATCACATCACAAGGCATATGCTGCAAAAACAAGTTAGACGTTCTCTAATTTGTAGTTGCATGTTTTTACGTGGCTGCTATAGGTTTCTAGCAAGAACGTTTCTTACCTACGCTAAAACCACAACGCGATATGCCAATTGCTATTTACCCTTCATAAGGACCCTTTTCATCGAATCCAATCCGACTAAGGTGGGAGAGACAGACACCCGCTAGCCACCTTATGCAACAAGTGCATGTCAGGCGGTGGAACCAGTCTCACGTAAGCGTACGTGTAAAGTCGGTCCAGGCCGCTTCATCCCACAATACCTCCGAATCAAGATAAGACTAGTAGTGGTAAGCAAATTAACAAAATCGACGCCCACAACAACTTGTGTTCTACTCATGCATAGATTCTACGCATAGACCTAGCTCCGATACCACTGTTGGGAGACGTAGTAGTAAATCAAAAAAATTCCTACGATCACCAAGATCTATCCATGGAGAAACCAGCATAGAGAGGGGAGATATTGCATCTTCATACCTTTGAAGATCGCTAAGCAGAAGCATTACAAGAATGCGGTTGGTGGAGTCGTACTCGCGGCGATTCAGATCGCGGTGGATTCCGATCTCAACGCCGAACAACGGCGCCTCCGCGTTCAACACACGTGCAGCCCGATGACGTCTCCTATGCCTTGATCCAGCAAGGAGGAAGGAGAGGTTGAGGGAGAGCTTCGGCAGCACAACGGCGTGGTGATGGTGGAGCTATGTGAACTTCGGCAGGGCTTCGCCAAGTGCTACGAAGAACGAGGAAGAGGAAGGGTAGGGCTGCACCGAGAGAGAGAGAAGTCGTATCTCAAATCAGCCCAAACCCCTGCATATATATAGGAGGAGGGAAAGGGAGGTTTGCCTTGGCCCCTCCTCCATGGAGGAGAGCTTCGGCCAAACTAGGGGGAGAGTCCACCTCCCACAAGGGAGGTGGATCTCCTCCTTTTAAACCTTTTTCACCCCTATCTCTTATCTCCAGCCGCATGGGCCTTTCTAGAAGGTCTTGGCCAGCCCAATAAGGGCTGGCACACCTCTTCTAAGGGCCCATGAAGTCCTTTGGTCGTCACACCCCTCCCGGGGGTCCTCCGGCACCCTCTCGGCACTCCCGGTACACTACCGATGAGCCCGAAAACTTTCCGGTGACCAAAACTGGACTTCCTATATATCAATCTTTACCTCCGGACCATTCCGGAGCTCCTCGTGAGGTCCGGGATCTCATCCGGAACTCCAAACAACCTTCGGTAACCACGTACAACATTTCCCTATAACCCTAGCGTCATCGAACCTTAAGTGTGTAGACCCTACGGGTTCGGGAGACACGTAGACATGACCGAGACACCTCTCCGGTCAATAACCAACAGCAGGATCTGGATACCCTTGTTGGCTCCCACATGCTCCACGATGATCTCATCGGATGAACCACGATGTCGGGGATTCAATCAATCCCGTATACAATTCCCTTTGTCTATCGGTATGATACTTGCCCGAGATTCGATCGCCGGTATCTCTATACCTTGTTCAATCTCGTTACCGACAAGTCTCTTCACTCGTTCCGTAATACATCATCATGTGACTAACTCCTTAGTCACATTGAGCTCATTGTGATGACGTCTTACCGAGTGGGCCCGGAGATACCTCTCTGTCACACGGAGTGACAAATCCTAGTCTTGATTCGTGCCAGCCCAACAAACACTTTTGGAGAACCTTTAGTGCACCTTTGTAGCCACCCAGTTACGTTGTGACATTTGGAACACCCAAAGCATTCCTACGGTATCCAGGAGTTGCACAATCTCATGGTCTAAGGAAACGATACTTGACATTGAAAAGCTTTAGCAAATGAACTACACGATCTTGTGCTATGCTTAGGATTGGGTCTTGTCCATCACATCATTCTCCTAATGATGTGATCCCGTTATCAACGACATCCAATGTCCATGGTCATGAAACCATGACCATCTATTGATCAACGAGCTAGTCAACTAGAGGCTCACTAGGGACATGTTGTGGTCTATGTATTCACAGATGTATTACGGTTTCCGGTTAATACAATTATAGCATGAACAATAGACAATTATCATGAACTAGGAAATACAATAATAACCATTTTATTATTGCCTCTAGGGCATATTTCCAACAAAGGAAAGCTTTGGGAGGTGATGATTGCTTGTGTGATCATGCACAACATGATTGTCGAGGACGAGCATGATGACTCCATTTTCGACCAAGGATTTGATTTTCAAGGTAACAATGTTGAGCCCTTGCATCAAGAACCGGCCATGTTTGAGAAGTTTACCCAATTCCATCGTGAAATCCGTGATTGGCACACTCATTTGCAGGTTCAAAATGACTTGGTTGAGCACATGTGGGATCACATTGGAAACCAATAGATGCATTTCTTAATTATCTTTATTCAAGACAATTTCGATTTGGTTGTAAAACTATTTTATTCGAGACAATTTCGATTTGGTTGTAAAACTATTTTATCGAGACAATTTCGATTTGGTTGTAAAACTTTTTATTCGAGACAATTTTGATCGGGTTGTTAAAACTATTTTTGTTCGAGACAATTGATATTTTGGACATACAAACTTGTTTAAAATATTGATAAATATGAATATATGAGCATATTGGCCATGACGGACAGGATGCGGCCGAACGATGCGTTCGCGTGTTGGGTGCACGGCCACCGCATCCATGGACAGGCCCAGACACGACCCCACCGCCTGCCCCCAAACAGACAGAATCCGGGCAAAATGGACGTCTGGATGGGGTCGCGCGCTGGAGTTGGCCTAAGTGAAGCACATGAAGCATTCTACAAAGCCATACTCAAAAGATATAAGTGAGGTGCATGAAGCATTCTATAAATCAACCAAGGACTTTCTCATACCAGCATGGTGCATTATTAAAATAAAAATAAAAAGCACACGACGCTCCAAGATTTACGCATATCATGTGACGAATAAAAATATAGCTCCAAGTAAAATTACCGATGGTTGTTAGAATAAAGAGGGGATGCCTTCCGGGGCGTCCCGAAGCTTAGTTTCTTGGGAGTCCTTGAATATTACCTTGGGGTGCCTCGGGCATCCCCAAGATTAGTCTCTTTCCAGTCCTTATTTCTTCATCCATCGTGATCTCATCCAAAACATGAAAACTTCAATCACACAAAACTTAACAAAACCCTCGTGAGATACGTTAGTATAATAAAAGAAATCACCACTTTAAGTACTGTTGCCAACCAATTCGTATTTTTTTTGCATTTTATCTACTGTATTATCATTTTTCCATGGCATATACCACCGATACAGTCGATAGTTTCGTCAAAACGAGCAAAACAATGCATCAAAAACAGAATATGTCTTAAACAGGATAGTCTGTAGCAATCTGAACATTCACCATACTTATGTAACTCTAAAAATTCTGAAAAAATAGTAAACAATAAATAATTTGCATATAATTATTCTGTAAATTTTTCACAAACTTTTGACATTCCAGTAAAAAATGTAAATTCACGCACTACAGCCAAAGTTTCTGTTTTTGCACTGCACACACCAAACAAGCAATCTAATCATCCTAAAGGAAAATCTTGGCACATCATTTTTATAATACAATGGATTTATACAAGGGTATAATTATTTTTGTTGAAAAGTTTCTGTAATCAAGATTTTCAAAGTTTCCATGGGCATGAACAAAGTTCAAGGCTAGCTCCCACTTTCACAATGCCCGTCTCTCTCACTTTCACTTTTCTTTTTGAAAAAGTTTTAGGTTCCCCTCTTTATTTTTTTTGTTTTTAAACAATATAAAAGCACACAATAGAATTAAATGACTCTCTAAAACTTCCGGCTTGTCTCCCTGGCAGTGCTTTCTTTAAAGCCATTAAGCTAGGCATAAAGTGCTCAAGTAATGGATCCACCCGGATCCCAAGGTATATCAAAGCAAATTTTAATTAACAATGATTTGTAATTTAGTAGTGAGGACAGAGTAACATATATGATGCAACAACAAAGTCTAACTCTATTCCTATGCATCGGCATGTCATAAAAGAACAATTCATGCACACAAAGTAAAGACCAATACATAGCGTAAGCAGTTGCTTGCAATTTTATCGTATTGTAAACATAAAGAAGTGGAGATGTAGTTCCTCTCTCATCATAATTGCAAGTAGGAGCAGAAATCACATGCATATTATATCTATCAAAATCATCATGTGTAATAGTAAAAGGCAATCTATCTATATAATCCTTAATAAGTGCAAACTTCTCCGATATAGTGTAGTTGGAAGAATTCACAAAGATAAGAGGACTATCATGCATGGGTGCAATATCAACAGTTTAATTCTTAACATAAGGAACTATAGCAAGTTCATATCCATAAGCATCTTTCATATTGCCATCATGGCCACAAGCATAGCAAGCATCAAGTTCATCAAAAAGGAATATTTCAAATGAATCCAAGGGGTCATAGCAATCAACATAGCATTCATCCTTCGGTAAGCACGAAGGGAAATTAAACAATGTATGAGTTGAAGAGTTACTCTCATTAGAAGGTGGGAAAGGGTAGCTAATCCGCTCTTCCTCCTTTTGTTCTTTGCTCTCCTCGTCATCTTTTTCATCTAATGAGCTCACAATGTCAGGAATTTCTTCTTCCATAGATTCCTGCAAAATAGTAGTCTCCTCCAAGGTAGCAGACATTCTCTCAATAAATGCATCAATATCGGAATTATATTCATAATTCTCATAGCAATATTTAAGTATGGAAAAATTTTCAGGTCTATAAACAGCATCATCATAATTTTCACACTTCTCAAACCAAGATTCAATTTCATAAGCACCCTTAAAAGCAAAGAATCCTTCTATTCGTTCCACATCATAGTAATCATAAATACCATTAGAATAAGAAGCCACGTTTCATTATCATTAAATTTACATGAAAAAGGAAGGTGTGGAGCCTTCATCCTAGAGAAACAAGTATAATCATATCTCTGGCATAGATTCCAAGCATACCTTTTTAACATATGAATTTGATCCCATAACAGTTTCCCTTTTTGAGTCAAGCGATAATCCCTAAAGTATTCACGTTGATCCAACTTGTATCCCATTATATAATTGAATGGAGTTTTCTCACGATTATTAAAGTAGTGGATAATATCTTTCACATAACTAGCATCGAGGGTTTTAGGAGGTTCCCCATCTCCATGAGTAGAAGGTACACCTAATTTTTTGGTATTTCGTGTTCCATATCCATAGCTAAAGATAGAGAACAACTTAGAACAACAAATAAAATCTACTTAGTGATAAAGCAAACAAGCACACACGAGAATATTCACCCCATGCTATTGCTCCCCGGCAACGGTGCTAGAAAATGGTCTTGATAACTCACTAGTATAGGGGATCAATTGTAGCCTTTCTCGATAAGTAAGAGTGTCGAACCCAACGAGGAGCTAAATGTAGAACAAATATTCCGACCACTGATACAACTCTATGCACGCTTAACGTTCGCTTTACCTAGAACAAGTATGAAACTAGAAGTACTTTGTAGGTGTGATAGGATAGGTTTGCAAGATAATAAAGAACACGTAAATAAAAAGTAGGGGCTGCTTAGATAAAGGAACAACTCAGTTAGTTTAACCAGTGTGGAAAAGTGGTGGTAGGAGTTGCGGAATTGTCCCTAGGCAATTGATAACTAGACCAATAATCATTATTGCAATTTTATAAGATGGAGAGGCATAAGCTAACATACTTTCTCTACTTGGATCATATCCACTTATGATTGGAACTCTAGCAAGCATCCGCAACTACTAAAGATCATTAAGGTAAAACCCAACCATAGCATTATAAGGTATCAAGTCCTCTTTATTCCCATACGCAAACAACCTACTTACTCGGGTATGTGTTTCTATCACTCACGCCACCCACCATAAGCGAATCATAAGCATATTGCAAACCCTACAACGGGGATCCCTCATGCTTGCGTGACACGGAGAGCACCATAGGACAGCACCAATAATAATATATGCAACTCAAACCAATCATGATCATCAATCAACCAATAGGACGACAAAAATCTACTCACACATCATAGGATGGCAACACATCATTGGATAATAATATGAAGCATAAAGCACCATGTTCAAGTAGAGGGTATGGCGGGTTGTGGGAGTGGACCACTGTAGATAAATGGGGGAAGGTGATGGAGGTGTTGGTGAAGATGACAGAGTTGTTGGAGTAGATCGTCGTCATGATGATGGCCCTGGCGGCGTTCCGGTGCCACCGGGAGAGAGGGGGAGAGAGACCCCCTCATTATTCTTCCTTGAACTTCCCCCTAGATGGGAGATGGTTTTCCCCTCTGGTCCATGGCCTCCATGGCGGCGGAGGGGCGAGAGCCCCTCCGAGATTGGATCTCTCTCTCTCTCTGTTTCCTTCTGTTTCTGCGCTCCCAGATTATGGCCTTTCACCGTTTCTTAAATATTCAGAGATCCGTAACTCCGATCGGGCTGAAATTTTGAGGGGATCTTTGTCACAAAGTTAGCTTTCCTGCGGACAAAGGAAATTCTAAACCGACCTAAGGGGCGGCTACAAGCCCACAGGACGTGGCCAGGGGTGTGGGCCGTGCCTAGCAGGCTTGTGACCTCCTCGAGCATCGTATCGCGTTGATTCTTTTTCCCAAAAATCACATATATTCCAAAAAAATCTCCATAAGTTTTTATTGCGTTTGGACTTCGTTTGATATGGATTTTCTGCGAAACAAAAAACATGCAGCAAACAGGAACTGGCACTGGGCACTGGATCAATATGTTAGTCCCCAAAATAATATAAAAAGTTGCCAAAAGTATATGAAAGTTGTAGAATATTGGCATGAAACAATCAAAAATTATAGATATGACGGAGACGTATCAGGGTATAAGCCATGAAGAAGTTCGAATATAGTACCTATTATGCAATAATGTAATAATGATCAATTTATGAAAGCACCCAAAGTATTTGATATGTCTATTATACTAACGTATCTCATGAGGATTTGTTGAGTTTTGCGTGGTAAAGTTTTCAAGTTTTGGGTGAGAGAACGATGGGTTAAGGAATAAGGAGCCGCAAGACCCTAATCTTGGAGAATTACAAGGCACCCCTAGGTAATATTCAAGGAAGACCCAATCTTCTAAGCTTGGGGATTTCCCGGAAGGCATCTTCTCTTTCATCTAAATCCTATCGGTATGTCACTTGGAGCAATATTTTTATTCATCACATGATATGTGTTTTGCTTGGAGCGTCATGTGTTATATTTTTTATTTTAGTTTTCCACAATCATTTTTTGCTGGACATACGTATTTGCTAGAGACACGCGGTTATCATAATTTGTTAGAATGCTCTATATGCTTCACTTATATATTTTGAGCTAGGCAGTTGCTCTAGTGCTTCACTTATATCTTTTAGAGCATGATGGCGTTCTGATTTTGTAGAAATAATTGAATTTTCATGCTTCACTTAAATATTTTTGAGAGTATAATAGGAAATACTAATGGTAAATGGCACGAGTTATAGGACTAGTCCAAAAGGGATAGGTATTCGAGGGAGATATAATAAAACTTTCATGTAGCTCACTAACGAAGAAACATGAGTTGATTATATTGATGTAGTAATGTGAAAGGGCATTAGTACATGATTGTTGGTTAGTAGAAATATTTGTATTAAAGCTTGTTATTTTTTATTCATCTAAGTATTAAATGTGGCATGGTGTTGATGTGTGAGCATTTTTATGTCAGAAATGAAATCCTATCATGTTGTTCGCATCGGGGGCGGGCGATAGTTAACTCCTACCAACCTCCTCCCTAGGGTTATGCAGTAGTACTTTGCTTTAAGGGAGCTAATAAGGCCTTACGATAAGTATGTGAGTTTCTTAAGACTCATGTGAATCCATGGATATACACACTCTCACCCTTCCGTAATTAATTGCTAGCCTCTGTACCGTGCATTGCTCATTCTCACCTCAAGAGTTAGCGCAATCTTTGCCAGTGCATCCAAATCATCTGATATGATAGGCTCTATCACACATAAGCCTCTTTATATATTCCTCAAAACAGCCACCATACCTACCGATTATGGAATTTCCATAGCCATTTCGAGATATATTACCATGCAACTTCCACCATTCTGTCAGAAGACTCGTGTGTTCATTATCATATTTATTTGCATGATCATATAGCTGACATAGTATTTGTGGCAAAGCCACCATTCATGATTTTCAACATCTTATGCTAGATCATTGCATATCCTTGTACACTGCTGGATGCATTCATATAGAGTCATATTTTTATGTTGAGTTGTAATATTGAGTTGTAAGTAAATAAAAGTGTGATGATCATCACTATTAGAGCACTATCCCAGTGTGGAAAGGATGATAGAGAAGATGATGAGACTCCGGACGGAAAAATAAAGAAAAAAGTAAATGGGGGAGCTGAAAAAAACCACCATAAAAATCTAGAGAAAAGAGAGAAGGGGCGGTGTTACTATCCATTTACCACACTTGTGCCTCAAAGTGGAACCATGTTCTTCATATAAAGAGTCTCCTGAGTTGTCATTTTCATATGCTAGTTGGAATTTTAACATTATATAACTTGGCTTGTATACTCCATCGGAGGGGGAATCGACTACTATGGCCATCTACATCATCCCTGTTGCCTCCATGATGATGAGTGATTAGTCCACCACAAACCTACAGGTCCATAGCTAGTACATAGATGGCTTCTTCTTTCTCTTTGATCTTTAATACAAAGTTCATCGCGATTCCCACAGTGATCTATCCGATGTAATCTTTTTTCTGGTTTGTTTTTTGGGATCCGATGACTTGTGGGTTTAGATTATTCATTGAAAATAATTGAGTCTTTCCTGAACTCTATTATGCATGATTATTATAGCTTCTTATTTCGCTCCGATCTATCGGTTTGGTTTGGCCAACTAGATTTATTCATCTTCAGCGGGAGTGATGCATTGTAGTGGGTTCAATCTTGCGGATCTCTATATCCTCGTGACATAAGGGGACAAGACATGTATTTGTATTGTTCCCATTAAGGATAAAACAACGGGATGTGAACATATTGATTGTCCTATTTTGTGTACATCATGTCACCTTCCTCCAAGCATTACTCTATTTGTTATGAAGTTAATACCTAGAGAGGAAAGCATAGAAGATCTCTTGAAGTGGAGTAATAGTAGTAGATGCAGAACAATTTTGGTCTACTTTTTTATGGATGTGATGCATACATGAGAATTGTCATGAATAACATGTCATAACTATGTGCAGTTTTGTGAGTTGCCCAACAGTAATTTGTCTACCCATTGTATGCTACTTTGAAGAGAGAAGACTCTAGCAAACACTATGCCCCCAAGTCTACTTAAACATAAATACAAAAACTCCAAAATAACCTTTTTGTATTTTATTTACTTTAATTTTTTTGCTTTTACAATATATATTCTATCAAGATTTAATCCTTGCAAGTAACGAGTTCAAGGGGCTTGACTCCTCTTGCCCATGTTGGGTGCAAGTGTTTTGTTTTGTGTGTGTAGGTGTTGTTGAAATGAATTTGCTTGGTTCTCCTATTTGTTCGATAAGCATGGTTTTCAGTGAGGGAAATACTTATCTCTATTGTGTTGCATCTCCTCTCCTCTTCAGGGAAAATCCCAACACATCTCAAAAGTAACAGTGCTTGGGCGAAACTAGGAAGCTGTTCTTCGCCCATATCTATCGGGCCCCTCGGACTAGGGGTACCCAGGCCCGTCGGCCTGCAGCCCAAGAGGCAAGAGATGCCCTAAGTGATGGGTGGCGTACCTACGAGCTTCAAGGACAAGGTCCACGCGAGGGCCCATGCCTCACGAGGTACGCGGCGGCATCATCAACAAGGGCCACGCGAGGTCTCTTTGTGGGCTGACCCCGACGCCCTCAAGAGGTGGGTCCATCTAGAATAGGTCTGGCGAGGCCTTACAACTCTGTGCTCGCACATGGGTGACGTGCACTATGCCAAATAATGTGAGGAGTCACACCAACAGGTGCAGGCAGAGAGGGTTTCCTCTTCGGTGATAGAGGAGTAGCGCCATCCCGTAGGTTCTGAAAGCAATCCCCAAAGGTTGACCTTCCGGTGCAAGAAGACCAGGACCAAGGGCTCGGCAGGATGGAGGTCATCCCCGAGCCTACAGGCGCATCACGGCGAGGAACTTTGGTAGGCGAAGACCACCTTTTGTCAGGATAGGCTGCCATCCCGTCCGCCTTCAAACTGACCATTGTGGCAACCCTTCTCGTCGGATATTTCCGGGGGGGGGGGGAAGAGGACCAGGGCCAATATGAGGAGGGAATCAGCCATCGTAGAGACACAACACTTGGCTGGCAAGAACATGCCTTGTACTCATATTCTTCCTCAAGCAATCCACCAAGCTGGAGTAGGGTCTTACACCGTGAGGTGGCCCGAACCTAGGTAAATGTGTGTGTCCGTGTTCGTCTTCCTTAGTGTGAGTCACTGTTGGGTTGTCGTGAGGTTGTGTTGTAGAGTAGAGTAGGAAAGCGAGCATACCCCAGTGTTCAAACCTTCTTGGGTCTGCGGAGCCCCGATTCTGACAAGATCAAATATCGTACTAGAAGCGGCCATGATAGGACTTTAACTATCGAGCTATATGTCCCAACTGACAGTTGAAGTTTTGAACTTCTCCGGTACCTCGGTTAAGCCAAAACACGACGTAGAGGTTGCATCAATCTCGATCTGATAGTCGGAGCTTGACGCCATCGAGCTTTCGATTTCCCAGTGGGACCTGTATGGTCCACCAATGTTGTACTAGATATGGCGGATGTCAGGTAGGAGTTCCCTATATGGTAGGCTTGGCTTCATGGTAACAAGGACACAATGGACACAAGTTTTACCTAGTTTCAGACCTCTTAAAGAGGTATAACCTTATGTCCTGCTTTGTTCATATAGATTGTTGCTGGTCTATGAAGTACACATGATCTATCACGAGAATATATGTGAATGAATCTACCCTCTATGGACCTGGCACCTCGGTTTATATAGATACGACGGATGCCTAGGTTTCACACATGGTCGGCCATATCTAAGGGGTAAATGTGTCTAAGACTATCTGTACGCCTCAGAGTATACGCCAAGTATTTGGGTCATTCCTTTTTGTATATGTGGCACCAGACGAACGAGCCCCACCAGTGATTAGCTTAGGGGGATTTGGGCCATCTCAAAGGATGGGCAACATACATGCCGAGAACCTCCTAATCCAGGACTCCGTGAGAAGGTTGATGCATATAGTACAAAAACTTTCCCTTAGTTAAGGACCAAGATTTATCGAACCGGTGTGAGCTTCAAGATAACAACATAAGCAACATCTACACACACAAAAATACTTGCACCCAACATGGCAAGGTGTTTGTCAAGCCCCTTGTCTTTCTAGTTGCAAGGCTAAAATTGACTTGATAGATAGATAGTGGTATAGTGAAATGAAAAATAGTAAAATGCAATTAAAGAGTCAATTTTGTAGAAGAAAGTATTAATGGATAATACACCTAGATCCATTGGTTCACTAGTGGTAAATCTCTAGAAGGCAGGCAAACGACATGGTAGCAAATTACAGTTGGGCAATTGAAAAGATTGCAATATTTGTGACTATGATCATTCATGGTATAATCTCATATAGCCATTACGTCTACGATAAGTAGATTGTTAATCCAAGTGCATCTACTACCATTTCACCCTAACATCGCTATCCCGAATGCATATGAAGGTATTAAGTTTGTTAGAAATAGAGTAACACAATAAGCAAGATGACATAATGTAGACAAAAAGAACTCTAGCAATAAGATTAAACCATGTCGTTTTATCCTTAGTGGTAACAATATAATGCGTGTCTTGGCCCTTATAATCACTGGGATAGTGATACGTCTCCATTGTATCTATAATTTTTTATTGTTTCATGCCAATATTCTACAACTTTCATATACTTTTGGCAACTTTTTATACTATTTTTGGGACTAACATATTAATCCAGTGCCCAGTGCGAGTTCCTGTTTGTTGCATGTTTTTTGTTTCGCAGAAAATCCATATCAAACAAAGCCCAAACACGATAAAAACTTACGGAGTTTTCTTTGGAATATATGTGATTTTTGGGAAAAATAATCAACGTGAGATGATGCCCGAGGAGGTCAAAAGCCTGCAAGGCGCTGCCTACCACCTGGCCGCGCCCTGGGCCCTTGTGACCAGCCCTTAGGTCGGTTGGATCTGTCCTTCCAACGCAAGAAAGCTAATTTCTGGATAAATATCCCCTCAAAATTTCAGCCCGATCGGAGTTATCGATCTCTAGATATTTAACAAACGATGAAAGGACACAATCTGGGAGCGCGGATACAGAAGGAAACAAAGAGAGAGATCCAATCTCGGAGGGGCTCTCACCCCTCCACCGCCATGGAGGCCATGGACCAGAGGGGAAACCCTTCTCCCATCTAGGGGGAAGGTCAAGGAAGAAGAAGAAGGAGGGGAGCTCTCTTCCCTCTCTCCCGATGGCACCGGAACACCGTCGGGGCCATTATCGTGATGACATTCTACTCCAACAACTCCCGCAAACCATTGTACCCTCTACTTGAACATGGTGATTTATGCTTCATATTATTATCCAATGATGTGTTGCCATCCTATGATGTGTGAGTAAATTTTTGTTGTCCTATGGGTTGATTGATGATCATGATTGGTTTGAGTTGCATGCTTTATTATTGGTGATGTCCGATGGTGCTCTCCGTGTCGCGCAAGCTTGAGGGATCCTCATTGTAGGGTGTTGCAATATGTTCATGATTCACCTATGGTGGGTTGCTTGAGTGATAGAAGCATAAATCCGAGTAGGTGGGTTGTTGCATATGGGAGTAAAGAGGACTTGATACCTTATAATGCTATGGTTGGGTTTTACCTTAATGATCTTTAGTAGTTGCGGATGCTTGCTAGAGTTCCAATCATAAGTGCATATGATTCAAGTAGAGAAATCATGTTAGCTTATGCCTCTCCCTCATATAAAATTGCAATAATGATGACCGGTCTAGTTATCGATTGCCTAGGGACAAATCCGCAACTCCTACCAGCACTTTTTCCACACTCGTTAGACTAACTTAGTTGTTTCTTTATCTTAGCAGACCCTATATTTTATTTACGTGCTCTTTATTATCTTGCAAACCTATCCCATCACAACTGCAAAGTACTTCTAATTTCATACTTGTTCTAGGTAAAGCGAATGTTAAGCGTGCGTAGAGTTGTATCAGTGGTCGATAGAACTTGAGGGAATATTTGTTCTACCTTTAGCTCCTCATTGGTTCGACACTCTTATTTATCGAAAGATGCTACTAGTGATCCCCTACACTGGTGGGTTATTAGATAGAGCACCGCGAGATTGAACCCTCTACTATGCACCACTTCCTCTACCGAATTACCCATCAATCTTGTCTAGAGAAGACAAAACGATCCGAAAGCATACATAGCTACTTAATTATACAACAAATAAACTTCAAAAGATTCAATAATATTCAATGAAAAATCTGATAATATACTCACAATTCATCATATCCCAAAAAACATACCAAAGAATTATCTCAGATCGATCCCAATCGCACAGCGAAGAAGAGGAACATGGTATTGCAGATCCAAGAGAGAGAGGGGGGGATGGAGAGGGAGAGATAGAGAACAATCTATCTACTACTATGGACCCATAGATCTTGAAGGAACTACTCACACATGCTCATGGAGGCGGCAAGTTTCATGAATAGGCATGCGGCAATGTATTTCCCCTCCGACAGGGCTCCGAAATAGGGCTCCATATTGGATCTCTTTGGTATAGAGGCTAACAACGTTGAACAAATTCTTCTGGAGGAATGACGGATGGTTTACGGATTTATAGGGATTTATGGTGGTGGAATATGGTCAATGCGGTTCCTGAGGGGCCTATATGGACTGGTGGTGGGGCCACCAACGCTTGCCGCACCACATATCCATGTGGCCGACACGTGGCTTCTCTCGACATCTCCCAAAGCTTCTAGTGTTCCTTGTTGCCCATAAAAATCATATTAAATCGGCAACATATTTTGAACGTCGTAGATATTGATTTCCTACGAAACAAAAAACAAGTAGAACACACGAAGTAGCACTCAACTCTACACTAATAGATTAGTTCACAAAAAATATAAATTTATATAAAAAGTATGTAAAAATGATAACATAATAGCATCAAAATAACGAAAAAATGTTGATAGATTTGAGACGTATCAATAACCGAAAGCCTAATTTCTCCTCGTCCTCGAGTAGTTAAAATATAAACATAGATAACTTTTCATCTTGAATGCTACCTATCACAACCTTGATCAATGATAAAACAATGGTGTCAACTTAGGACAAAATTTATTTAAAGCAACAATCTTATATTGATAACAAGCAAATGACATCAAAAATGTGTAAACAAAATTACTATTGATTTTCATGGATTATTGTTTTCATGTAATACCTACTAATACACACGATGTCATATAAATGTCCCCAATCACACAGGCCTTTATCAAATTTAAACATGTTACCATAACACAACCTAGAGCTTCACTCAAGCAACTGCATCCGTGACGAGCCCTTTTCAACTACTTAGCACTTCGCCTAATTCTCAATTCACAAGCCATGGTTTTATCACTTAGGATGCTGAAGAGAATGATGATGGGGATTTAATTGAGGAAAAGAAATATAATAAAATCTCAGATCAATGTAGCTTGATTGTTAGGCCATGGAGAGGTCTTACAATCGATATCAATGTGAGGAGTGGGGAATTCCATGCAACGGATGCACTAGATCTATAAGTGTATCAAAGCCTCAGTGCAGCTAAGTGGGTATCCATCCAACTTGTTTGATCATCTAGACATCGAGCATTTGATGAAGCTCATCATATGAATAATTAATTCAAATTATATAACATAAAAAATCACACTAGCATATTGATACGTCCCGAACGTATCAACTTTTCCAAACACTTTTGCTCTTGTTTTGGACTTGAATTTGCACGATTTGGTTGGAACTAACCCGCACTAACGTTGTTTTCAGCAGAATTTTCATGGTGTTATTTTTGTGCAGAAATAAAACTTCTGGCAGTCAGACGAAACTTTGTGGAGATTTTTTATTGAATAAATAAAAAATATTGGAAGGAATATCCACCGGAGAGGGGCCACCTGTTGCCCAAAAGGCAACACAGTGTGGTCACTCTCCCACCCCCACCCCAGGGCGCGGTCTCACACCTTGTGGGGACAACAAGCAACCGTTGGAACTAATTTCAAGCCTATAAATTCCGTTTCCCAAAAACTACTAGGAGAAAAAAATTAGCGTGTTTTACGATACAAAGCCGCTACCACCTCATGTTCTTCCTTGAGAGGCTGATCAGGTGCCTATTTTGGGATCCGAATAGTGAGATTCGTCGTCATCATCATCATCAACCCTTCTCCATTAGCAACTCCATAATACTCAACATGGAAAGTGAGTAATTCCATTGTAGGCTTTCTGGACGGTGATGGATTTGGATGAGATTTATCATGTAATCGAGTCAATTTGGTAGGGCTTGATCCCTAGTATCCACTATGTTCTGAGATTGATGTTGGTATGACTTTGCTATGCTTAATGCTTGCCACTATGGCCCGAGTTCCATAATTTCATATCTGAACCTATAATGTTTTCTTGAATATGAGAGTGTTTTGGATCCTATCTTGCCAGTTCTCGCACCTATTATGTGTTCTGATCTGTAGCTCAAGCTGACACTAATTGGGACCACCTCCGGTGATGGTCGTAGTATGAGGAGTTCATGTATTCACCATGTGTTAATGCTTTGTTTTGGTTCTTTATTAAAAGGAGACCTTAATATCACTTAGTTTTCCTTATGAACCACGTTGCCAAGGGTGTATAGCACAAAAGATATTATGCAAGTTCTTATTATAAACATGTATAACTATTTACGGAATGCATGCTTCCATTACATTGATGAATTGGAGCAAGTTCTGTGTTGCTCTAGTTTGTGACTTTTACATGATGAATGTTATCCAAATATCCGTCACTGATCTAATGCCTACGCATTGCTCATATTGCCATTGTTAAGTTACTACAGTTGATATTGCCATTACAATTACTACAAAACTGCTATTGTTACTATTACTACAAATGTCGCTACTATCAAACTATGGTATTACTCTGCAACTAAACGCTTTGCTGCAGTGATTTAGTTTTCCATGTGTCGTTGAATTGACAATTCAAGTACTAAGGCACATAAATATTCTTTGGCTCTCCTTGTGTCGAATCAATAAATTTGTGTGAAATACTACCCTCGAAGATTGTCGCGATCCGCTATACTTGTGGGTTATCACATATGAAATTAATAATGAGAAACTTCTCTATATGAATAGAAAAGGAATGATGCTACTTTGAAGAACAAGTGTGGTAAAGGATAGTAGTGCACTCAAGCTCCTTTGGGCATCTCTTTTTTCCTTTTCCTTTTTTATATTCCTCATAGGTAGGGGCACACTCTAGAATGTATCACACTTTTATTTACTTACAACTCATGATATGCAAAAAAAATGATGGCTACATATGAATGCGTATAGCAGTGTCCAGAATGTGCAATGATCTAGGGTAACATGTATAATAATGATGAATGGTGGCTTTGCCACAACTATCATGTCACATCTATATGAACATGCAAAAGAAAATGAGAATATATATCGGAATGTCTATGAAAATCCTATAATAGATAGGTATGATGGTTGTTTTGAGGAAGATATAATAAGGCTTATGTGTGAGAGAGTGTATCATCCCACAGGGTTGGATGCACTAGCAAAGTTTGCACCATGTATTGAGGTGATAATGGGCAATTGAAAGCACATTTGCTCCCTTGGTGGTTTTGGTAATTAATAACAACATATATGTCATTGAACTAATGTTTCCACTAAGCATGTTTCAGGAAAAGTTCAACGATGGGTTGGCAAAAGGATTGTGGAATACCCCAAGATGCAAGGAAATAGTTTGGCAAAGCTTCAAGCAAGAGGACTCTACATTTTACCCTTTGTGAGAAATCACTTTGAGTCCATAGGAAAGCCAATACTATTAAAAGGGGCTAAGGTTTTGTTGTGAACAAAATGCTCATACGTGCATAAGTGATAGTCACCACATACACCAATAGGCTCTTCCACAAAAGTCTATCCTAAGCCAAATATCCAAAATAGGTGCAACACCAACTTTCCACTCGGTGCCACCGATTCTCAGCCACAGACAGACTCAGCCAAACCCTAGCATTTCGGTGCCACCGAGTTTGGGTTACCAACTTCTTGTTACGCAAATTCACAAAATCAGTCCCACCGAGTTTTTTGAATCGGCGTCACCGAGTTTGGCAATCTGACCATTGGTCACCTTATCGGTGCAACCGAGTTGTATGTATCGGTCTCACCGAAATTCAAAAGTTGCTACCTTTGAAGTAACCGAGTACCACTGAGATTTACACATCAGCGTCACCAAGTATGACTTATTAGGTGTAACGGTTGGATTTTTGGAGATGCCTATATATACCCCTCCACCACCGCTCACTCGCAAGAGAAGCACTCTGAACAGTTCCCCACTCATACCTACTGATTTTCCGAGAGAGAGCCACCTACTCATGTGTTGAGATCATGCCATTCCATTCCTACCATATGAATATTGATCTCTAGCCTTCCCAAGATGCTTTCCACCCAATCAATCTCTTCCACCAAGCCAAATATGTGAGAGAGTGATTGCGTGTTGAGGAGTCTATCATCTTGAAGTACAAGAGCAAGGAGTTCGTTGACATTATCGAGCAAATTACCTTTTGGAGGGTGGTGCCTCCAAGATTGGTTAGGTGTCGCTCGGGAGCCTCCTACTTCATGTTGTGGAGTGAACCAAGAAGTTTGTAAGGGCAAGGAGATCGCCTACTTCGTGAAGATCTACCCCGAGTTAGGCTAGTCCTCCATGGACGTAGTCCAGCATGGTATAGTCAAGGTTGCTTCTTCGTGGAACCCTCCGTGGGTAGAGCCCTCCATGGACTCTCGCGACCGTTACCCTCCGTGGGTTGTAGACTCCATACACGTGGATGTACGATAGCACCACCTACCGGAACCACGGGAAAAATCATCGTGTCACCAATTGCGTTTGATCTTCCTACCCTTCCTTTAATTACATGCTTGTCTTTACTTTCCCCTGCAATACTCGTACACATGTATGTGTAGGGTGTACTTGACATACTATGAATGCTAAAATCTGTCAAGACTTAAAATTGGGGAAAGCAGATTTTTAATTGGTCAGGTAGTCTAATCACCCCCCCTCTAGCACTACTTTCGATCCTACAAGTGGTATCAGAGCTTTGGTCTCCATTGCATTAGTCTCACAACCTAGCAGAGTATGGTGTCTAGTGATGGAAATTATCACCGTAGTGGTCCGTACTTTGATGGCACCAATTTTGCTAGTTGAAAGCACAAAATGAAAATGCATTTGCTTGGTCATAACCTCGCTGTTTGGGTTGTTGTTCATGTTGGATTGCAAGGTGAATTCTTTGCATATGGAAGGGAACCGGATCGCAGAGCGATTGCGGATGAGTTGAAGATGTTGCAACTTAGTGCTCAAGCATGTGACATTCTCTTCAATCTGTGAGAGAATGCAAGTTGGATGTTCTTCAAAGTCATCTTGACAAGTTCAAGATGAAGGATGGTCAAGGAGTCGTTGAGATGTACTCCAGGCTAGCTCTCATCACCAATGAGATTGCCGGCTTAGGAAGCGAACAAATGACCGACAAATTCATCATCAAGAAGATAGTTCAAGCTTTGGATGATCTATATGACACTGTATGCACACTGATCCAAATGATGCCCAACTACAAAGATCTCACTCCAATGGAAGTGATTGGAAGGATTGTTGCTCATGAGATGACACACAAGGACAAGGAAGAGCTTCACCACGAGTCTAGCGGTGCTTACAAAGCCACAAGTGATGCTCCCGCTACCTCAAGCGACAACCTTGTCACAAATAAAGAGATTGTAGGAGATATGCCCTAGAGGCAGTAATAACAGTTATTTTGTATCTCCGAAGTTTGTAATGAAAGTTTATGTTCCATGCTATAACTGCAATGATTCTCGAGTCTACAATAACCACGAGGCTTGGAGGGAAACTCATGTGCACATGTGGTATAATAAATGGTAAATTGAATTCCTAGTCTAGCCTCTAAGACTGGCTCAAGTATTGCATGATGATCCTGTTTTCCTAATCATGGGCATGGCTATGCCGGCAATTTTGAGGACGCGATGTTGGTAGAACACTCGTGTTGAATCGATCCGAATTGATGTTATGCTATGAGATACATTCGTCACAATTTAATGGTTAATAACACAGAGATGGTTAACATTTGCATAATTCCTTAGACCATGAGAGTATCGAGTTTCTTCATGCTTGCTTCATGAACTTTGGGGTTTGTTAAACATCATCCGTAAATGGGTGGCTATTACGGCGGCTTACGGGTTCATGGAAAAGTATGTCAAGTAACTTGATAGCTCAAGATTGGGATTTTCTCCTCCGACGATGGAGAGATATCTCTGGGCACTCTCGGTGTTACGGTATCCATCATCGTCTGGCCAGACACTTTGTGATTTGATCACGAGGATGCCGGAACATGGGAACGAGAAAAGAGAACAATACCGGCAACGAGGTAACTGGCATAGTGGACAAGTTGTTGATCCACGAGGATGCCTACATGTCTCACCTCGGGTTATCGTAACATATCGTGAAGCAACAGGAATAGCTCACGACAACTAGAGGTTCACTCAAATATTCATTCGTGTGGGTATAGGGGTCAATATGGGTGTCCACGGCTCCAATGTTCATCATTGATTGGAAGGGGTTCTGGGTCATGTCTATGCTTCACTGAACCTATAGGGTCACACGCTTAAGGGTCATCTATCTGTTGAATACTAGACAGGGAGTGTGAGAGAAAATCACCGAAAAGTTTTGGACACCGGAAAAGTTTCGGACAGCGGGAAAGTTCCGCACACAGAACACCGGAACAGTTTCAGTAAAACTAGAAAGTAGTTTCAGGGGATACCTTTAAGTCAAATTGATTTCGGCACATGCCTGATAATTCTTGGAGGGTGCCAGAATCATTCTGGAAACTTCTGGGAATTTTCCGGAAGAAAAACCGGAAATGTTCCGGAGCTGCCGGAACCGCTTGAGATGCTTTTCGCAGATGAAAATCACTATTTTGAAATTGTTCCGGATCGCATTAAAAATTATTTTATTGGGGTACTAGAATTGTTCTAAGCCCACATAAATATTTTCAGTTCGATCGGACGCTGAAAAATGTTGTCGTGAATAGTGAAAGTGCTTTTTGGATATTTATGGAAAAGCACCTTTTTGGATATTTCCAAAAAGGCTTCTAGAAGGGATTGGGGAGCAAGGTAGCTCCTCATGGGGGCACCCCCAAGGGTTGGCCAACCAAGGGCGGAGCTCCTCCATGGAGCTCCACATGGCACCCCTTTTCCTTCTTATGATTTTTTATGTGTGACATAAAGTGGGGGTAGTTTGGTATTTTCAAGTCCCAACCCTACCCCTTGGTTTTCCTACAAATAGAGGAGATGTGGGTTGCCATCTCTTCATCCTTTTTCTCTCATACACATGCTTTGCTTTGCAAGCTCTCTCTCTCCCTCCCACGAAAAGAGTCTTTTGTAGAGCCGAAAGGCTGTCTGGGTTCCGGCAGGAACTAGTTCTGGACGGCGAACCCTTGCCGGATAGATGACACCGTATGTGGGCAACCCCGTAGAGAGATCGTAGTTTTGATATTTTGCCCAAGGTGTTGTTCATGTGTCCTCCCGTAGGGCTGTCCAAGTCTTCGTTTGAGTTTCGAGGGTCCTCCCGAAGGGCTGTCTGCGACATCGTCCAGGGGACCGTCCGACCGCCTCCCGAAGGGCTGTCCGACGAGGGAGTACATCCTCGCGGTTGGGAGGTTGTAAAATCCTAGCTGTGGGGATCTGCACCAACGATCTCCACCGACTCTTCTTCCACTGCGCTTCGAGTCGGTACGGATCAGATCAAACCTTGTATGCAGCCTCCATAGTGGTCCTGAGCATGCTCGCTATACCAAACATTTTTGTTTCCTGTCGTGTTCCCCAATAGTGGCATCAAGAGCCAGGCTATGAGTAGACGCATGTTATGATCTAGAATACATGAGATGTATGGGTATTGCATAGTATAATTTTGTAGTAGATGAGATCTATTGCTGAAAATTATTTGTGCGGGTAGCATATGAAATTTGTTACCCGATGTTCTTGTTGCTTCTCGTGAATTTGTGTAGTCCTGATCTTGACGGAATGGTGGAATCTTAAAAAGTTCTGGCAATCCGCGATCCTTTCATGCTGCTCCTGAGTATGCTGATTGACGGATCAACGAAGTGCTAACAGTTCTTTGGGTTCCACGATAGTTAAAGAAAGATGGATGTTTTGCAGACGAAAGGGCAATGCAGATATGATCTGCACGGGGGTCACGCGTATGACGAAATTTAGTATGGGGCTTGAGATTTTATTATCTCATGTTTCATACACCCTGTAAAGTTAATCTAGCAACTTGAATTATCATACTTGATGATAAACATTGGTAGCTGCGGTTTGAGTCAAAACCTTAGAAGCCACGTAAAATAAAATTTTGTATAAACCGATTAGAGGCATCTAACTGGGTTTTGCAGGATGGTTTGCATATGATGTGGTATAGAAATGCTCATATTCAATCTGATTATGTATGAGATGGCTATATGATGTAATTAACATGACATGTGTGTCATAATTCGGCATGATGGTTGGAGCCATATGATTGCACTTTAATGACCTGCGTGTCAACCTTATGTAATGCACTTATTTTATTAGCTATAGAGATAGCAATATTATCTGGTGCATCGACAAGGTGGTGGCAATCTTCGCAAAGGTGAACACCGATGCGAATGCCGAAGACGAAGAAATACTTGACTTCTCCGTCAGAAAGGGCTATACCATATCATGCTATTATGAATTGCCTGAGATGTTTATCCCTCTTGATGCACCCTTCTTATTGCGCGGTAGTCTCTTTTTATTAGGGTGATCTCTCACTAAAAATATCAAGTAGTTAGTGTTCTCCCAAGTGTAGCACCGTCACGACACCTATCTCTTTGGGGTATCACATGGTTACATGGGTACGAACGATTAGAGAAGTGTGAGGCGGGTGAGTTGAGACCTCGCAGCGAGATCACTTGGTTGTCTTGATGTTCAGGCATGAAAGTCATGAGCTCGGAACACATCGAAAGATGAACAAGAGTCACATAGAGATGATTGGCAAGTTGGCCTACCAATTGAAATTCTTGTCACTTGAGATGGTTACATCCTTGACGCTGAATTGAAAGTTGGGTCTTGCATCACTCACAATCAGTTATGAGAGATATTGATTTAAGTGGGAGTGCACCTTAGAATAAAAATTGTTTATGCACTAGTGCCAAAAATCATTATGAACAAAGTCTAAGTGAACTTGTGTTTTCCGTTGTAGATCAAATGGCTCGCAACACCACGTTCAACTTAGGCCCAATGTTAGAGAAAGAGAAGTTAGCTGCGAATGGATACAACTATGCAGACTGGGTCCGTACCCTGAGGATTGTCCTCCGGGGTGCTAAGAAAGTGTACGTGCTTGATGGACCTCTTCCTCCTAAACGGGCGGCAACAGTCGCGGCAGACATACAAAATGTCTGGGCCACTAAGGATGATGATTACAACTTAGTGCAGTGCCTCATGCTGTCTTGCATGAGTTCAGAGCTTCAAAAACGTTTTGAATTCCATAACTCCTTTGATATGATCAAGGATCTGGATGCTCTTTACAAGTTTAATGCACGGTCTGAACGTTTTGACATCATGAAAATGATGGCGGAGACCAAGATGGCTGAGGGCAGTTTAGTTGGCGAGCACGTAGTCAATATGATTGGCTATGCTGAAAGGCTTAAAATCCAGGAATTCCCACTTCCAGAAGAGCATGTTATGGACTTGTTGCTAGGTTCACTCCCCCCGTCTTATGGCGGTTTTATCATGAACTACAACATGAATGGGATGGACAAAACAGCAAATGAGGTGCTTGCCATGCTGAAAACTTCTGAAGGAGGACTGCAGAAAAATCGCAAGCAAGTGTTGCTTGTGAATAAAATTGCTAGTTTCAAAAAGAAAGGCAAGCCAAAGAAGGGAAAGGGTGCCGGTAAGACCGGCTTGCAAAGAAAATCTAAGGGTGGAGCCAAGAATGAAACTGAGTGCTTCTACTGCAAGGGCACATGACACTGGAAGAGAAACTGCAAGAAGTATCTGGAAGATAAGAAGTCCTGGAAAACTGGAAAAGGTATAATTGTTATACAAGTTAATGTCATTGACGTTTTGATTGCTAGTGAAAATTCTAAGTCTTGGGTATTTGATACCGGATTGGTTGCTCACATTTGCAACTCGATACAGGGGCTTCAGAAGGTGCGCAAACTGGCAAAGAATGAAGTCGTGATGCGTGTCGGGAACGACGCTGGGATCGCCGCTCAAGCCGTCGGCATTATGCCTCTACGTCTCCCTTCAGGATTTATTTTGGAACTTAGTAACTATTATTTTGTTCCGTTATTGTGTAGAAACATTATCTCTGGATCATGTTTAGTACACGATGGGTACTCCTACAAGTCTGAGAACAATGGTTGTTCACTTTATTGTAAGGATATGTTTTGTGGATTTGCACCCATTGTTGGGGGCCTTTTCATACTAAATCTTGATTGTGGAAATGATGTTTTTAACGTGAATGCTAAACGCCTTAAGAAGGCTGATACCACCACCACTTACTTGTGGCACTGTCGTCTTGGCCACATCGGAAAGAAACACATCCAAAGACTCCATAAAGATGGAGTTTTACCGTCCCTTGATTTTGAATCATTTGACACATGTGAAGCTTGCTTGATGGGAAAAATGACCAACACGCCATTCACGGGTCATCCTGAACGGGCGGGTGAATTATTGGAAATAATACATAGTGATGTATGTGGTCCAATGAACACGGCCGCACGGGGTGGGTATTTTTACTTCGTGATTTTTACTGATGATTTAAGTCGGTATGGATATATCTACTTGATGAAGCAGAAGTCGGAAACCTTTGACAAGTTCAAAGATTTTCAGAATGAGGTAGAAAATCATCGTGACAAAAGGATTAAGTTTCTGCGGTCTGATCGCGGAGGCGAATATCTTAGTCATGAGTTTGGCCAACATGTGAGTGACCGTGGAATTGTTTCACGGCTTACGCCTCCCGGAACTCCACAGCAAAACAGAGTGTCGAAATGACATAACCGAACCCTTTTAGACATGGTAAGTTCGATGATGTCTCTTATAGATCTACCGATATCTTTTTGGGGTCACGCACTACTCACTGCCGCTTATTGTTGATCCACGAGGATGCCTACATCTCTCACCTCAGGTTATTGTAACATATCGTGAAGCAACAGGAATAGCTCACAGCAACTAGAGGTTCACTCGAATATTCACTCGTGTGGGTATTGGGGTCAATATGGGTGTCCACGGCTCCGATGTTGATCATTGATCGGAAGGGGTTTTGGGTCATGTCTATGCTTCAGCGAACCTATAGGGTCACACGCTTAAGGGTCATATATTTGTTGAATACTAGACAGGGACTCTGAGAGAAAATCACCGAAAAGTTTCGGACACCAGAAAAGTTTCGAATAGCGGAAAAGTTCCGCAGACAGAACACCGGAATAGTTTCGGTAAAACTAAAAAGTAGTTTCAAGGGATACCATTAAGTCAAATTGGTTACGGCACATGCCTGATAATTCTTGGAGGGTGCCAGAATCATTCTGGAAACTTCTGGGAATTTTCCGGAAGAAAAGACGGAAATGTTCCGGAGCTCACGGAATCGCTTCACATGTTTTTCGCAGACGAAAATCACTATTCCATAATTGTTCCGGATCGCATTAAAAATTATTTTAGTGGGGTACTAGAATTGTTCTAAGCCCACATAAATATTTTCAGTTCGATCGCACGCTGAAAAATGTCGTCGTGAATAGTGAAAGTGCTTTTTGGATATTTATGGAAAAGCACCTTTTTGGATATTCCAAATAAGGCTTCTAGAAGGGATTGGGGAGCAAGGTAGCTCCTCATGGGGGCCCCCAAGGGTTGGCTGGCCAAGGGTGGAGCTTCTCCATGGAGCTCCACATGGCACCCCTTTTCCTTCTTATGATTTTTTATGTGTGACATAAAGTGGGGTAGTTTGGTATTTTCAAGTCCCAACCCTACCCCTTGGTTTTCCTATAAATAGTGGAGATGTGCGATGCCATCTCTTAATCCTTGTGCTCTCATACACATGCTTTTCTTTGCAAGCTCTCCCTCTCCCTCCCACGAAAAGAGTCTTTCGTAGAGCCGAAAGGCTGTCTGGGTTCCGGCAGGAACTAGTTCTGGACGACGAAGCCCTGCCGGATAGATGACACTGTATGTGTGGAACCCTGTAGAGAGGTCGTAGTTTCAATCTTTTGTCCAAGGGGATGTTGTGTGTCCTCCCGTAGGGCTGTCCGAGTCTCCTTTCGAGTTTCGAGGGTCCTCCCGAAGGGCTGTCCGCGACATCGTCCAGGGGACCGTTCGACCGCCTCCCGAAGGGCTGTCCGACGAGGGAGTACATCCTCACGGTTGGGAGGTTGTAAGATCCTAGCTGCGGGGATCTACACCAACGATCTCCATCGACTCTTCTTCTGCTGCGCTTCGAGTCGGTACGGATCAGATCAAACCTTGTATGCAGTCTCCATAGTGGTCCTGGGCGTGCTCGCTATACCAGAAATTTTTGTTTTCTGTCGCGTTCCCCAATAGAGATAAGCCTCATGGTCAAGAAAGTCAACAAGTTCTACAATAATAGAAGCAAAGATTGAAGCTCCAACTCAAGATATGAAGAGAAGCGTTCGTCAAGTCGTGACTGAAACTGCTACAATTGTGGAAAATCCGGACACTACTCCAATGAGTGCACGACTCCTTACAAAAGGAAACAAGAGTGACCAAGAAGACGAAGCTCAAGAGACGAGTCACCTCAAAGAGAGAGAAGGAGTTGGGATGATCGTTATGAACGAAGGCCCTCAAGGAGAAGTAGGGACTTGAAGAAGAAGGACAAGTACACCAAGAGCTACCAAAGAAGAAGACATCAAGCTCATGTTGGTGAATGGGTTTCCGGCTCCGAATCCGATAGCCACTCCGAGAGAAGCTATCACTCCAACTCTGACTATAGTCAAGATGAAGGTGTTGCCATACTTGCACTAGTGACAACCGACTCCTACAACATATTTGATTCACCAAAGGAAGGGAGTGGACGTTGCTTCATGGCTAAAGGTCCCAAGGTATCACAACCCGAGTATCTTGATTTCAATAGTGATGAAGATGACTTGTTAATTGAAGATGGCCTGCTATTTGACAAATCTAGTAATGTTAGTCAAAATGAACTTGCTAGTACTCACTCTAGAATAGATAAATCGTTCGATGATGACAAGTTGGAAATAGAAGGACTAAATCAAGAACTAAAAACTCTTAAGTTAGCTCATGAGTCAACTCTAGAAGATCATAGAGAGCTTGTAAGGACACATGAGAAGCTCCACTTCGAGAAGCTCAATTTAGATCAAGAGCATGAGTTCCTTATAGCTATCAATGATGATCTTCGAAAGAAGACTTCCTCTTATCTAGGCAAGTGACTTCTCTTGTCTACGTTCATGCCACAAGTTAAGACTGAGCAAGCTAGTAACAAAGGACAAAAATGTACTTCAACTAGTAGCAATAAAAATGATAAATCCAATGCTATTGCTTCTAGTCGTTATCTTGACCCACTAACTCTTCTCTTAGCCAAGTTACACTTGAGCAAGAAAATGAACTTTTTAAAGGGGTTATAGAGAAAGGTATCTACAAGAGTCTTTAAGGATGCAAACAATTTGAGGAGATTGTACACAAGCACGGAGGATACGTGAAGAATCATGGTTTTGGCTACCTCAACGCTAATGGAGTTGAATGGGAAGAAGGTCAATACCCCAATCCCAAGTTTGTTCCTCAAAAGGAGAAGTATAAAAATACTCTCCCCAAGGGAACAAAAGCTCAAGATGACATTGACTCATAGGAAGATGAATCTCGAGCTTTGGTGAAGTGGGCTCCCAAGGTTACTACAAGCTCAACTTCTACAAGTTCTACTTCAACACCAAGGATCCCCATCAAATTGATGTGGGTCCCCAAGAAGAAGAACTAGAGAAGTTCTTGAGGGGTGACTCCACCAATGAAATCCACTCATATTCATTATTGGCAAGACCTAGTTGCAATCAACAACAACATCATGCAATAGTTCAAGGAGTCACACATTCCCTCAAAGGTAAGCAAGGGACAAGGTATTAAAAAAATCAATGGACATCATCATATATGCTTTGCACTCCATGTCCATAGATATCCTTGTATTTGTCTCTTGTGTGTTGGGACTAACCCATGTAGGTGAGAAGAGTAATGAAATAACAAGGATGCTCCCAACTCTTCGTGATCTTAATCAACTTTGAGCATCCACCACCACTTCACCTACATGAAGTCTGCATCGAAAAAACCCAAGGTTATTGTATCCCTCCTATGAGGGAATGTCACATCAAGGGGGGGATTTACTCTAATACTTGAGTCAAAGCATCTCATATTATGTGACAACATAAAATTCTTTATGTAAAAGTGGTAACCCCACTTGTGCTTAAACGATGAGTATGACCTATGATCAAGTATTCTTACTTGGTTCCTAAGTCAATATACTCATATATAGATGACTCCGTCATCGCCAAAGTGCTTGTTAGATGCTAGTGTGTTTGTGCATGTTTGCCATGTTTTCATTTGACATCTTATTGTGTGAGCATGTTGGTGTGTATTTATTTACTCATTCGAGGATATCCAATTGGTGCTATTTGTCTTTTGATTTTTCATTTGCCCATTGGATATACAAGAATGCCTAGGACCACTCCTCTAGCTGTCTATGCTTTCTCACCTCATATTCTCTTCATGCTACATCACAAAATTTGAACAATTACTTTTTGATCTATCTGTGTGAGGAGCACTCGGAGTTCCGTATCGACAAAGGACTGACCACCAAAACCTTCCAAGTGCAACTGGTGGAACCAACTCAAAATTCTCGGTCTCACCGATTGCCTAGGGTTGATCTGATTTTTGTATCTCGGTACTGCCGATTCCATATTCTTGGATACACCGAGTTTCCCTATCAGCTGACAGTTGAGAAACTCGGCGACACAAAAAATTTAGAATCGGTGTCACCGACAGCCACGGGTATATAAGCTGTGGACCCCGATGCTTTGAAATTCAATCTCAATCGTCGCACTCCAAAACCCTAAGTTGCCGCAAAGGACCCCCTGGTCATCGCCCTTGTCTCCCCGTGCTCCTCTGCCGCTGGGATCTTCGTTGTCGACGGGAATCATCGCCGTCGTCCACGCCATAGCGGATCCATCACCGAGCTAGGGTATGGATTCGACCCTTCTTGCGCTCCCTGTCCAAATCTTGCGCATTGAAGTTTATTCCATCGATAATCCACCATTTGCAAACTGTTCCACCCACTGGAAATCTCATTAGATTAGATAATCAAAAATATTTAGGTTTAGTTGCCCGCAAAACCGCATCTCGGTGATACCGAGTCAGAAAATTGGTTCCACCAATTTTGTTTTTGTGCTTCTGAGGACAGTACTCGGTGAAACTGAGTGGTAGTTTTCGGTCCTACCAAAACTGCTGCCAAGTTTCTGTTAAGGGTATTGTGAGTCTCGGCAGCACCAAAATGTGTGACTCGGTGACACCGAAATTCTGTTTTGTAGCAAACTACATCTACAATTTTTCTGTTCAAACTTTCAAAAATCAGCTGCATTTTGTGATGACTTATCCTATTCCACTCTTCTCAACTCTATTCACAGGGTCAGACATGTCAGATGCTGAAGATAGCCAAAATCTACAGGAGCAGAATGTTGATGTGAGTTCAAGCACTAGTCCTGAGTCCAGCTCTTTCTCAGATTCAGGCACCCCCAGTTCACATGGGTTGCCTAAAGCTACAACAAGGACCAGGAAGAGACTGAATTCTGATGAAGTGGATTGTGACTTTGTGCCAGAGGAGGTTCTTGCTAAAAAGCAAGAGAATTCTGCAAAGAAGTCCGCCAATGAGGCTACCTCATCCAGTAGGGTAGTCAGCAAGACATATGCACCTCCAGAGACAATGAGAGCACCTGAGAGTGCTAGGGCAACAATTTCTATTGAGCTCCCAAGTAAATCTTTGCCCAAGAAGAAAGGAGAGAAGAAGACAGCCAGGAAGAGAATCATCTATGTTGTTGGGAGGCGTACCTCTATGTTTGAGGATCCAGAGGAGGAGGTTGGTGCTGCTGCTGAGGAGGAGGAGGGGGAGGAGGAGGAACCTGTTGTCAAGGCCCCTCCCAAGAAGAAGCAAAATAAGCTTATGGCAGATGCTATGCCTAAGCTTGGTCCCTCCAAGAGCACCAAGGTTGCATCCAAGATGGTTGCTACACGGAAGTCCAAGAGGACTACCAGAGATATTCTAGCTGCTAAGAAAAACAAAGGATCAACTTTCAGAGAAGCTGATGATGATGATGTTATGACAGCTTTGATGAAGCTTAGACCTCACCTTCCTGAACACAATGCCAGTCATCCAATAGCCGAGGATATGAAGAAGAGGAAGGATTCTGGTTTGAGGGCATGGGGAGCTATTGACCCATATGCCCAGAGGAGAAAAACTAATGTGGACTATAGATTCTACACCAAGGAGTAGCACGATTTCTATGAGACTATTTTGCTTGACAAGAGTCCTATAGTAAGTTATATGAGATATGTTGACTGGAAGTATATCAAGGCAAATGAGAACTATTTCCCATGTGTGCAAGACAACTTCTACTGCATTGGACTTGATCAGTTTGTTGGCAGAGAGTTCACTTCTTGGAATGATGAGATGATTATGTAGTTCTACTCCACTGCTCACTTCTATGGAGATGGTAGGATAGTGTAGATGATTGAAAGAGCTAGATACGAATCTACAGTTGATGAGTGGGCTACCATCTTAGGATTCCCAGAGGTACAGGATGGTGACTTGGATGTCTACTCTAAATCCAAGGAGAGCCACAATGTTATGAGGGATAAGTACACTGCTATTCTAGTTGCTAACTTGCAATCACACAAGTTAGGATCCATTTACTTTCTCCAGGCTAGCCTTCGTACCATGAACACCATATTGAGGCATACCTTGATTCCCAAGTCTAGAGATGAGAATATGATTTGTGGATACACCATCAACATGCTTATCCAGCTTGACAGTCACACCAGGATTCGAGTGATGGACTTGATTGTTGAAGCAGTGAAGAGGGTTGCTCCTGACCAGAAGCGCTCATGCTGCTATGCACCCTACATTTAGATGCTTATCAACTCCAAACTCAAGAAGCACATATTTGCTCTGGATAGACCCCACTTTCCACTTCAGCCAGATTTTGAGGACAATGTTGTCATGATGGACCCAGACCATCCCACATCAGCTGCAGCTCAAGCTCAAGTTGATGGACAGTCACACCTACATTCAGATGCTAATTAACTCCAAACTTGAGAAGCACATCTTTGCCCTAGATAGACCCCACTTGCCACTTCAGCCAGATTTCGTGGACAACATAGTGGTTATGGACTGAGACCATCCCACATCAGTTGCAGCTCAGGCACAGGCAGGGGTGGAGGCAGCTCGAGCCACTAGTGCTCAGATCCCCAGATCCAGGAACGAGCAGATGGATCTCTTGATCTCTACTATCATGGACATGAAGAAGGACATCAAAACTCTTATGGGTAGACAAGAGAGCCTTGTGAACATTTTTGAGGATAGAGTGAAAACTCTCAATGACAAGGTAGATGGGCTGACTAAGACAGTCAATGAGCTTAAGAAGGAAGTAGATGAAGCTCCTATCCGTCGCGCCTCTTCAGAGTCTGAGTCTTCTGATGATGATGAGGACAGTGCACCTGTCACGACGACTGTCCCTTTCAAGACACAAGCCAAGACACCTACAGTGCCAGCTCCGGTGACGATACCTTCATCTTCTGCTCCAGCTACTCTGACTTTAGCTCCATCAGCCGCTTCAGTGCCTCCAGTGTCTACTCCAACTGCGTCTAGGACATCAACAAAAGTCTTTGCCGACGCAGTTCACTCAACTCTGACATTGACAACCGAAGGAGATCAGCCGCAGAAGAATGATTAGCTATATCTCTTCGAGCTTTTTGGTAACTTGTTGCCAAAGGGGGAGAAGTTGTATATAGATCTAGGCTTCTAGTGAGAGAGCGTCTATCTTTTTATAATTGTTTTTCAAAAGACCAAATGTTTCCAAATGTTCTTTTGGTTTGGATGTGAGATACTTTTGTGTGTGTTTGATCACACACTTTAATGTGTGTTTCTACTATTTCCTATCTTTTGATGGTTATGTGATGATCATTCACTTTGCTTGATGTGTTGTGCTATGTTATTAACTCTTATTACTCTCGCAGACCACCAAGTTCTATGTGACATGAAAGAAGTGCCCCATGTACCTAATCGATTGTGCAGCATTCAAAGGCAAATTTAAAAATAATGAACAAATTTAGGGGGAGTTCTTCCTTATCACATACTTCTCAAAGCGACGATTATATTCATTGATTATATCATATGTCGAAGCTTTGCTCCCTTGGTGGTTTTGGTAATTAATAACAACATATATGTCATTGAACTAATGTTTCCACTAAGCATGTTTCAGGAAAAGCTCAATGATGGGTTGGAAAAAGGATTGTGGAATACCCCAAGATGCAAGGAAATAGTTTGGTAAAGTTTCAAGCAAGAGGACTCTACATTTTACCCTTTGTGAGAAATCACTTTGAGTCCATAGGAAAGCCAATACTATTAAAAAGGGGGTAAGGTTTTGTTAGTGAACAAAATGCTCATACGTGCACAAGTGATAGTCACCATATACACCCACAAGCTCTTCCACAAAAGTTTGTCCTAAGCCAAATATCCAAAATCGGTGCAACCGGCACTTTCCACACGGTGCCACCGATACTCAACCTCAGACAGACTCAGCCAAACCCTAGCATTTCAGTCCAACCGATTCCATTTCGGTGCCACCGAGTTTGGGTTGCCAACTTCTTGTTATGCAAGTTCACAAAACCGATCGCATTGAGTTTTGTGAATCGGCGTCACCGAGTTTGGCAATCTGACCGTTGGTCACCTTAGCGATGCAACCGAGTTGTATGTATCGGTCTCACCGAGATTCAAAAGTTGCTACCTTTGAGGCAACTCGGTACCACCGAGATTTACACATCGGTGTCACCGAGTCTGACTTAGTAGGTGTAACGGTTGGATTTTTGGAGATGCCTATATATACCCCTCCAATACCACTCACTCTCAAGAGAAGGACTCACAACAGTTCCCCACTCATACCTACTGATTTTCTGAGAGAGAGCCACCTACTCATGTGTTCAGATCATGCCATTCCATTCCTACCATATGAATCTTGATCTCTAGCCTCCCCAAGCTGCTTTCCACCCAATCAATCTCTTCCACCAAGCCAAATCTGTGAGTGAGTGATTGTGTGTTGAGGAGTCTATCATCTTGAAGCACAAGAGCAAGGAGTTCATCGACACTATCGAGCCTATTACCTTTTGGAGGGTGGTGCCTCCTACATTGGTTAGGTATCGCTTGGGAGCCTCCTACTTCGTGTTGTGGAGTGAACCAAGAAGTTTGTAAGGGCAAGGAGATCGCCTACTTCATGAAGATCTACCTCGAGTTAGGCTAGTCCTCTGTGGATGTAGGCCATCATGGTATAGTCAAGGTTGCTTCTTCGTGGAACCCTCCGTGGGTAGAGCCCTTCGTGGACTCTTGTGACTGTTACCCTCCGTGGGTTGAAGAATCCATAAACGTGGATGTACGATAGCACCACCTATCGGAACCACGGGAAAAATCATCATGTCACTAATTGCGTTTGATCTTCCTACCCTTCCTTTACTTACATGCTTGTCTTTCCTTTCCGCTGCAATACTCATAGGCATGCAAGTGTAGGGTGTACTTGACATACTATGAATGCTAAAATCTGCCATGACTTAAAATTGGGAAAAGGTAGTTTTTTAATTGGTCAAGTAGTCTAATCACCCCCCCTCTAGCACTACTTTCGATCCTACAGCAATGCATGGTTCCGAAGAAGCTAGCAAAATATGAACATGTGTAAGCATTGTAAAGAGCAACTCATAAACCAAACATTTCACCAATACTTCATAGTCTACACCAGGTTAACCATGAGACGACTACTCCAAGGGGTGAGTTTCACGAACCGAAGTCCGCTAGGCTTCTCAAGCCATTCTACATGGTGGTTACTTACAATGTTCTTCAACTTAGACCATTCATAATCAGTTTCACTTAAGTGACCACAAGTATCTCAAGTCTGACCTTATGACACATTTCCACTACTTCATGCAAGTCCTTACGGTTACGCAAAAAATAAATAAAAAATAAATTCATGATTTCTTATCTTAAAATCATTGCAAGGCACCCAATTATCAAGTTCCATTGATCTACAAGTTCAAGCATGTTTTTATTATACTACTTATGCATACCTATTGTTTTTAGGACAACCATATAATTCATTTAATTTACCAATTACTATCCAACTCTATAAAAAGATATAAGTGAGGCAAGAGAGTTATGATTGTTTTTATATAAACATAATTATCAGTGTGATCTAACAACTATAAGTGAAGTACAAGAGCAGTGCCTCAAGTCAAATGGATATAAGTGAAGATCAATGAGCATTCTATAAATACCAGACTAATGTTTTTCATTCTAATAAGTGTGACCAGAACATAATCATTATAATGACCAGCAAAAAAGTAAAATAAAAGATAAAAATGCTCCAAGCAAAGTACATATCATGTGAATAAATAAAAACTTAGGTCCTACTGATACATATCGATAGTTGTTGATGACAAAGGAGGGTATGCCTACCGGGTCATCCCGAGCTTAGTCACTTGAGTCTCCTTGAATATTACCTTGGGGTACCTTGGGCATCCCCAAGCTTAGGCTCTTTCCGCTTCTTGTTCATATCATATTGATGTCTCCCCTCGATCTTAAGAACATTTTCCACACAAAACTAAACAAAACTCGTGAGATAGGTTAGTAGAAAAAAATGAATATCCCAATAATGTACCATGAAGATAATATGCACATTTATTTACACGCAATGTCTAGTGCATCTTATCATTTCCACAATTTATATCCCCCAATATAAGCCATGTAAACTCTAAAACAATCGGTAAAAAACATAATAACAATGTGTTAATAACAAAATAGTCTGTAAAGGGAGAACTATTACTAATAATTCTGTAATTCACAAAATTCTAAAACATTAGTATGTGACAGAAAATTTGTAATTCAGTACTGTATAAAAATTTCAAGAACCGATCATGTTCCCGTACAGAGAAAATTCAAGTATTGAGCACAAAAGTTTCTGTTTCTACACAGAACCTAACGAAAATGCATCTGCAACATCCCAAAGGCTCAACTTGGCACACAAATAAAATTAAAGATACACACGTAATACTATAGTAGGAATAATTATGTAGACCCACCAATCAGAACAAATTTGAGATTAATATTGGGTTAGCTCCCAACAAGCGTTATTGTTTAATGCCCTCTAGTTAGGCATAATGCAAATATATCAAATTGCATCATGAAGAGATAGATCATATGTAGCTCTCATAATAGATTAATAAGGAGGCTTAACTCTCTTTATAAGCAAGTGTTCCGTACCTTTCTTCAACGGGAATTGGAAACTTATCTTGCCTTCGTTCATATCAATTATTGCACCTACAACTCTCAAGAATATGTCTTCCAACTACGATAGTACATGCGAGATTACATTTAAGATCCATAAATAGGATGGGAACGTAATTTCTATTACCACTAATAAACACATCATTTATTATCCCATGGGCTTTTTAATAGTAGAATCCGCAAAGGTGCAAATTTCATTAACATTTAGCCATAGAATCAATGTAAGCATTGGGTGAATTTAATAAGGATTCCATTAAGGAAATACATTTATTAAGAGAACAATTATCATAATTAAAGTCCTTGTATTTCAAAATTTTGGGTGCAACACAACCTAAAGCCTAGACCTCTTCAAACCCAATTTTACCATTTTAAGCATCAAGATTTTCTCCCTACGGACAATTGGGACTCCTTCCAACTAAAGTGGACTCTTCTCCAATACGAGTATCATAATTGCTAAAATTCTTAATATTTATGAACAAATATTCAATGGGTGTCACACCTATAGTTTTAACATCCTCATCATTACTAGCAAGATAACGCATTTCAAAATCTCTTTCTTCTCGCTCTCTTATAGCTCTTAACATGGCAACCATTTTAGTATCATAATCAATAGAAGCTTGAACTACTTTCAAATATTCAGACATTTCATATTTATTAGGTGGAAAAAATTAATTTATAGCATATCCACCTCACGAACAAGCCTATCAACAGTTCTAGACATAACAGAAACATTACTCAATTTTTCCTCTTTCATATATTGAAAGCCTTTTGAGAATTAATAAAATCTTCAATTATTATTATGAGAATTCTCATAAGAATATTAATTATTACTGGGATATGATTTAGGATAGTTAGGGAAGTTTCCCCTATAAGCATTGTAGTTGAAATTGCTTCTTTAAATAAAACAACAACATTATCCTTATTTTGCTCAATGAAAGTACACAATGACATATCATTTGGATCAATTGTAGAACCCTTAGTAGCAATCATGGACATAATAGCATAAACTTTTTCATTGACAGGGGGAATTTCCTCAACATAATTTACCATCTTACCACTTGAAGCTGTCTTGGTTTTCCATTGGAAATAGTTTGCAGTCTTGTTGTCAAGAAGCTTAGTAGCCGCTCCAAGAGTTATCCCCATGAACATACCGCCTCATCAGAATCTAAAATAATTTTGGAAACAAAGTTTAGTCGTGTATAGATAATTTGTACTACCATCCAAAGACTTAATCCATGAGTAGGGATTTTTTAGCATGAGTTTCATTGTTTCCCAAGATTGGGAAACATGTTCTTGATTAAGTTATTTAAAATTCAGAATTTGGTTCCTCAAAGATATAATTTTATAGGAGGAAAATATTTGCCCAAAGGCATTTTAACACCAAGAATCAATACTATTTTTCGGTAAAGACAGAAGTCGCTCCTTAGCTCTATCTCTAAGGAAAAGGAAATAACTTATGTTTAATAATAATAGCATTGTCCACGTCTTTAGTTTTCTGCATATCACATAATTCAACAAAGGTATTAAGATGGGTAGCGACATCTTCATTACAATTTCTAGAAAATTGATCTTTAATAACTAGATTCAACAAAGCAGCTCTAATCTCATAAGACTCCGCACTAATGGCGGGAGGAACAATAGGAGTACTAATAAAATCATTGTTATTAGTACTATAAAAAAACACAACTTGGTATTCCCAACAATAGACATGATGGCAACAAGGGCAGAAATAGCAACAATGTATTTTTGGTATTTTGGAAAAGAAAACTCAAGCAAAATTAGAAGCAAAAGTAAATAGGCAAGAAATAAAACAAGTAAAATAAGGAGTTTGTGTGAAGACATATGATTTGGTAGAAGAAGACTCCCCGACAATGGCATTAGAAATTTCTTTGCTACTCCCGAGAGAGTCGTTGGGTTTCCCCAAAGAGGACGAGTAATGTAGATGTTAGCAAAGCTTTCCCTTAGTTAAGAACCAAGGTTTATCCAACCAGTAGGAGCTTCAAAAAACAAGATAAGTAGCACCTACACACAAACAAAATGAAATGCTTGCACCCAACGTGGCAAGAGGGTTGTCTAGCCCCTTGTCTTGCTAGTTACAAGGTTAAAGTCAAATAGATAGATAGTGGTATAGTGAAACAGAAAATGGTCAACTGCAATTGAAGAGGCAATTTTATAGCATAAACTATTAGGAATTTCTATTTTCATTCCCATGGTTCCTTAGTTCTCCTTAGTTTTACCCCGCCCATATCACTATGCTCACTTTCCCCCTCCTCCATATGACCGCGCCTCACAAGAGGACAAATGGTGCCTTGCCATCTTGTCAAAGCCTTTGACCGTCACTACGCCTATACTGATGCGTGGGACCAACTTGTAGGGCCGCATGCGTTTGCATCGCCGATGCTGATGCATGGGACCCACGAGACGGTGCTGACTCATGGGAGCAACGTGTAAGGTCGCATGCATTCGCATCGCCGGTGCTCACTCCTGGGACCGGCGTTTAAGGTTGCATGCATTCGCATCGCCAGTGCATACAGTCGTGTGTGACCGGCATTTGGCCACACACATTACCAATTTAGCATGGACAGCTGATCCTACGTGGTTTGTAGTTGACGTGTGGGACCCACAGGCATTCAAAACTGAATCAGCGTCGCGTGTTGTTTCCACATAGGCAATGCTCACATTTGCCAATCATATCATGCCAAGCAAGTTTTCACGTAAGATTATGCTAGTCTATTACGTAGATGTAGCAAAGCCCCGCGTTTTCACACACGGATATAAATTTAAGTAATATACCATCATGTTAATATAGATTCAAGTTCGATTAATATTTGGGAACAAGAACATTACGTACATAGATATTTTCCTGGATATTAATATATGCGCTTGTAGTAGCTCCCTTACAAATAACCTAGCCTGCGAACACCACCTGGCCACTCTAGGTGATCATTCACTCCTTGTCCTCTGTGTTGTAGGGGAGAGTGTGCATGACGTCGACACTTGGGAATATGTTATCGAAATTGGTGGACTAGTAACATATGCATGTTACTACTCTATGTTACTCCTCATTGTGGGTAGTCTTAAACTACAGGACCGGCAGAGGATGCTTAATTTCTTAGAGCATCTCCAGCCCCCCCCCCCCCAACAGGTCCCTCAAGGGCATTTTTTATCGCCAGCGGGCAAAAATCGGCCCAGTCGCGCCCCCAAGAGCCCAATTTTTGCCGGTTAGGGCCGAATTTGGCACCGGCGTACCCAGGCCGAACCCGGCGCACTGGGGGTGCGTAGGGACGCCAAGCGAAATGTTTTGGGCACGAAAACGGGTGGGTCTGCTGAGTAAGCGACTGCGCGGCTTCGTCGTCCTCATTAGCTCGGTTTCCCATGGGGAATCAATGCAAGGATGTCATCGTTCAGCCTTCCATCGATGCGGCGCGTGTTGGAAATATGCCCTAGAGGCAATAATAAATTAGTTATTATCATATTTTCTTGTTCATGATAATCGTTTATTATCCATGCTATAATTGTATTGATCGGAGACTTAGATGCATGTGTGGATACATAGACAAAACCATGTCCCTAGTATGCCTCTAATAGACTAGCTCGTTGATCAAAGATGGTTAAGGTTTCCTAGCCATGGACATGAGATGTCATTTGATAACGGGATCACATCATTAAGAGAATGGTGTGATGGACAAGATCCAAACTGCAAACGTAGCATCTAATCGTGTCAGTTTATTGCTACTGTTTTCTGCATGTCAAGTATATGTTCCTTTGACCATGAGATCATGCAACTCACGGACACCGAAGGAGTGCCTTGTGTGTATCAAACGTCGCAACGTAAATGGGTGACTATAAAGGTGCATTACAGGTATCTCCGAAGGTGTCTGTTGGGTTGGCATGGATCAAGACTGGGATTTGTTACTCCGTGTGACGGAGAGGTATCTCAGGGCCCACTCGGTAATACAACATCACAATAAGCCTTGCAAGCAATGTGACTAAGTGTTAGCCACGCGATCTTGTATTACGGAATGAGTAAAGAGACTTGCCGGTAACGAGGTTGAACTAGGTATACAGATACCGACGATCAAATCTCGGGCAAGTAACATACCGAAGAACAAAGGGAAACATCATACGGGATTAACTGAATCCTTGACATAGAGGTTCGGCCGATAAATATCTTCATAGAATAAGTAGGAACCAATATGGGCATCCAGGTCCCGCTATTGGTTTATTGACCGTAGAGGTGTCTCGGTCATGTCTACATAGTTCTCGAACCCGCAGGGTCTGCACACTTAAGGTTTGGTGACGTTTCGGTAGTATAGAGTTATGCATGGTGATGACCGAAGGTTGTTCGGAGTCTCGGATGAGATCCCAGACGTCACGGGGAGCTCCGGAATGGTCCGGAGGTAAATATAGATATATAGGAAGTCTTGTTTTGGTCGCCAGAAAAGTTTCGGGCTCATCGGTAGTGTACCGGGAGTGCCGGTAGTGTACCAGGGGACCATCGGGAGGGGTATTTCGACCCAAGAGGCTATATGGGCTGTGGGAGAGTAAATACCAGCCCTTTGTGGGCTGGTGGAATTCTCACACAAGGCCCATGCATCTAGGAAGAAAAGCCCAAAAGGAAAAAGGTGGAAAAAGGCAAAAAAAAGGGCAAAATAAGGAAGGAGTCCTAATCCTACTAGGAGTGGAGGAGGAGGACTCCTTCCTCCTTGGTTTGGCCGACCCAAGGGCTTCCTTTTTGGCAGACAAGCCTCCTCCTCCTCTCCTCCTATATATACTAGAGGATTTTAGGGTTTTGACACAAGATTTTTAGCCACGTGCTACCCGTTCCTCTAGTGCATAGTTTCTCCTCTAGATCGGATTTCTGCTGTGCTTAGGCGAAGCCCTGCGGGAATAGTTCCACCACCATCTCCGGAGCTCCGTCACGCTGCCGGAGAACTCTTCTACCTCTCCGCTCCCTCTTGCCGGATCAAGAAGGCGGAGATCGTCATCGAGCTGTACGTGTGCTGAACGCGAAGGTGCCGTCCGTTCGGCGTTAGATCGGAAGGACCGTGATCAAGATCGCGGCACGGATCGTGATGAGTTCGCGGGATGGATCGTGACGAGATCGTGGGACGGATCGTGATGAGTTCGCAAGAAGGATCGTGATTGGACCGCGGGACGGATCGTGATGAGATCGCGGGACGCTCAGCGATTTGGATCGCGAAGATGTTCGACTACACCAACCGCGTTTCTTAACGCTTCCTGCTTAGCGATCTACAAGGGTACGTAGATCCCCTCTCCCTCTCGTAGATGCTCATTACCATGGATAGATCTTGCGTGTGCGTAGGAAATTTTTTGTTTCCCATGCGACGTTCCCCAACAATGGCATCATGAGCTAGGTCTATGTGTAGATGAGATCTCGAGTAGAACACAAAGAGTTTGTGGGTGTTGATGCTTAGATTGCTTCCTCCCTTGGTCGTGTTTTGGTTTAGCGATATTGTGGGATCAAGCGGCCCGGACCAACATTACTCGTACGCTTACGAGAGACCAGTTCCATCGACTGACGTGTAACTTCGTTGCACAAAGATGGCTGGCGGGTGTCTGTTTCTCCTACTTTAGTTGGATCGGATTTGACTAAGGCGGTCCTTGAGAAGTTTGAAAAGCAACTTATGTGTCACCATTGTGGTTTATGCGTAGGTGAGAATTGTTCTTACTAGATACCCATAGCAGCCACGTAAAACATGCAATTACAATTAGAGGACCTCTAACTTGTTTTTGCAGGGTATGTTGTGATGTGATATGGCCAATTACATGGTGTGATATATGTGATGTATGAGATGATCATGTGTTGTATAGAATATCACGACTTGCACGTCGATGAGTACGGCAACCGGCAAGAGCCATAGGGTTGTCTTTAATTATTGTATGACCTACGTGTAATCATTAAGCACTATGTAATGCTTTACTTTATCGCTAAACGGTAGCAATAGTAGTAGAAGCATGGTGGGCGCGACAACCCCGATGGCGACACATTGATGGAGATCATGGTGTCGTGCCGGTGACAATGAAGATCATGCCGGTGCTTTCAAGATGGAGATCAAAAGCACAAGTTCACGGCCATGTCATGTCACTGATGATTTGCATTTGATGTTAATCCTTTTATGCACCTTGTTTTGCTTAGGACGACGGTAGCATTATAAGGTGATCCCTCACTTAAATTTCAAGATGAATTGTGTTCTTCCCGAGTGTGCACCGTTGCGAAAGTTCGTCGTGTTGAGACACCACGTGATGATCGAGTGTGATAGACTCTACATTCACATACAACGGGTGCAAGCCAGTGTTGCACATGCAGAACACTCGGGTAAAACTTGACGAGCCTAGCATGTACAGACATGGCCTCGGAACACAAGAGTCATATAGTAGATATGATCAACATGATGATGTTCACCATTGTAACCACCTCAACTCACGTGATGATCGGACTTGAGTTGGTGAATTTGGATCATGTATCACTCGAATGACTGGAGGGATGTCAATTTGAGTGGGAGTTCTGAAGTAATAGGATTAACTGAACTCATTATCATGAACATAGTCAGTAGTGACTTTGCAAAATTATGTTGTAGATTACTAGCTCACGCTGTAACTCCCTTGAATTTTTATATGTTCCTAGAGAAATAGAGTTGAAAGATGATGGTAGCAATATTGCGGACTGGGTCCGTGATCTGAGGATCATCCTCATTGCTACACAGAAGGCTTATGTCATTAATGCACCGCTCGGTGCGCCAACCCCTCTAGCGTCGTCTGTAGATGTTGTGAACATCTGACAGGCATGTTCTGATGACTACTTGATAGTTTAGTGCGTCATGCATTACGGCTTAGATTTGAGGCTCCAAAACGTTTTGAACGTCACGAAACATATGAGATGTTCTAAGAGCTGAAATTAGGATCTCAGGCTCGTGCCCGTGTTGCGGGATATGAGATCTCCAACAAGATTCTTTGCCTGCAAGATGAAAGAGAATAGCTCAATCATTGAGCATGTGCTCAGATTGTCTGGGTGCTACAATCGCTTGAATCGAGTGGGAGTTGATCTTCCAGATAAGATAGTGATTGATATAGTTCTCCAAGTCACTGTCACTAAAGCTACTAGAACTTGGTGATGAACTATAAAATGCCAGGGATAGAAATAATGATCCCTGAGCTATTCGCGGTGTTTGACACCACGAAAGTAGAAATCAAGAAGGAACGTCAAGTGTTGATGGTTAGTCAAACCACTACTTTCGAGAAGGGCAAGAGCAAGGAGGGAAACTTGATGGATAGCAAGTCAGTTGCTGCTCCAGTGAAGCAACCCAATGTTAAACCCAAACCCGAGACTAAGTGCTTCGATTATGAGGAGAGCGGTCGCTGAAGCGGAACAACCCTAGATACTTGGTAGATAAGAAGGCTGGCAACGTCAACAGAAGTATATTTGATATACGTGTTATTGATGTGTACCTTGCTAGTACTCCTAGTAGCACTTTGGGTATTGGATACCGGTTCGGTTGCTAAATGTTAGTAACTCGAAATAAAAGCTATGGAATAAACGGAGAACTAGCTAAGGGTGAGGTGACGATGTGTGTTGGAAATGTTTCCAAGGTTGATGTGATCAACATCGCACGCTCTCTCTACCTTCGTGGTTAGTGACGAACTGAAATAAATGTTATTTGGTGTTTTGCGTTGAGCATGAACGTGATTAGATCGTGTTTATTGCAACACGGTTATTCATTTAAGTTAAAGAATAATGGTTATTCTGTTTACATGAATAATACCTTCAGTGGTCATGCACCCAGTGAGAATGGTTTGTTGAATCTTGATCGTAGTAATACACATGTTCATAACATTGATACCAAAAGATACAAAGTTAATAATGATAGTACCACATACTTGTGCACTGCCGCTAAATGTCATATTGGTATAAAGCGCATGAAGAAACTCCATGCTGATGGATCTTTGGACTCATTCGATTTCGAATCGGTTGAGACATGCGAACCATGCCTCCTGGGCAAGATGACTAAGGACCCCGTTTTCTGGTTTGATGGAGCGGGGAAGTGATTTATTGGAAATGATACATGTTGATGTATGCAATCCAATGAATCTTGTAGCATGCGGTGGATATCGTTGTTTTCTTACCTTCACTGATGATTTGAGTAGATAATAGTGTATATTTACTTAATGAAACGCAAGTATGAATCGTTTGAAAAAGTTCAAGCAAATTCGGAGTGAAGTATAAGATCATCGTGACAAGAAGATAAAATGTCCGTGATATGATCGTGGAGGTGAATATCTGAGTTGCGAGTTTGGTATACAACTTAAGACAATGTGAAAGTTGTTTCACAACTCACGCCACCTGGAACACCATCGTGTGATGGTGTGTCCGAACGTCATAGTCGTGCTCTATTGGATATGGTGCGAATTATGATGTCTCTTATCCTTTTACCACTATCGTTTTGGGGTTATGCATTAGAGACAACTACATTCACTTTAGATCCGTTGAGATGACACCGTGTGAATTATGGTTTGATAGAAAACTAAGCTGTCATTTCTTAATGTTTGGGGCTACAACACTTATGTGAAAAAGGGTTTTTCACCTAATGAGCTCGAACCCAAAGTGGACAAATGCATCTTCATAGAATATCCTAAAGATAGTTGGGTAAACCTTCTATCTCAGATCCAAGCATAAAATGTTTGTTGCTAAAACTGGGTCCTTTCTTGAGAAAGAGTTTCTCTCGAAAGAATTGAGTGGGAGGAAGATAGAACTTGATGAGGTTGTTGAACCTTTGTTCAACCAGAGAGTAGCACATCGCAGGAAGATGTTTCTGTGAAGCCTACGTTAGTTGAAGAGGAAGTTAACGATGATGATCATGAAGCTTCGGATCAAGGTACTATCGAACCTCGTAGGTCGACAAGGACGTGTACTGCTCCTGAGCGGTACGACAACCCTGTCTTGGAGGTCATGTTGTTGGACAACGATGAACCTACAAGCTATGGAGAAGTGATGATGGGCCCGGATTCCGGCAAATGGTTAGAGGCCATGAAATCCAAGAAAGGATCCATGTATGAAAACCAAGTATAGACTTTGGTAGACTTGCTCGTTGGACGGTAGGTCTTTGAGTACAAATGGATGTTTAAAATGAAGACAAACGCTCATGGTAAATGTCACCATTTGTAAAGCTAGACTTGTTGCAAAGAAGTTTACGACAAGTTCAAGGAGTTGACTACGATGAGACTTTCTCACTCGTAGCGATGCTAAAGTCTGTTGGAATTATGTTAGCAGTTACTGCATTTTTCAATTATGAAATCTAGCAGATGGATGCCACGTGCTACTCGTTCCTCTAGTGCATAGTTTCTCCTCTAGATCGGATTTCTGCTGTGCTTAGGCGAAGCCCTGCCGGAATAGCTCCACCACCATCTTCGGAGCTCCATCACGCTGCCGGAGAACTCTTCTACCTCTCCGCTCCCTCTTGCTGGATCAAGAAGGCGGAGATCGTCATCGAGTTGTATGTGTGCTGAACGCAGAGGTGCCGTCCGTTCGGCGCTAGATCGGAAGGACCGTGATCAAGATCGCGGCAGGGATCGTGATGAATTCACAGGACGGATCATGATGAGTTTGCGGCACGGATCATGATGAGTTCGCGGGACGGATCATGACGAGATCGCGGGATGGATCGTGACGAGATCGCGGGACAGATCGTGATGAGTTCGCGGGGCAGATCGTGATTGGACCGCGGGACGGATCGTGATGAGATCGTGGGACGCTCGGCGATTTGGATCGCGAAGACGTTCGACTACACTAGCCGCGTTTCTTAATGCTTCCCGCTTAGCGATCTACAAGGGTACGTAGATCCACTCTTCCTCTCGTAGATGCTCATCACCATGGACAGATCCTGCGTGTGCATAGGAAATTTTTTGTTTCCCATGCGACGTTCCCCAACAGCGCGTTCACGAGCCGGCGCTCACGGGGCGACGCACGTCCACACCTCACCTCCCACGGGTCCACACGGTGCCTCCTGCTCGCACCCTATAAAATTTGACCCTCGCCGGTGTCCACTACACCTCACCACCATCGCCTACCCCCAAGTCCCGCCGCTGACGCCCCTCTCTCTCCCCGCGACGATCTTCTCTCCCCCAATGGCGGAGCGCTACCCAGGCGATGGTGCGGCCTGCAACGGCTTCGGCCGCTGGCACCTCCACGAGGACGAGGCCCGCCTGTTGTAAGAGGCGGAGTACTCGACGCCGCCTGACATGACGGCGCCAGGCGCATGGAGGCTCAGCGCCGGCGGGGTCCCTATGCAACCGGTGCCCACCGGATCCGAGAGGCGCGCCGAGATCGCCAGGATCTGGTCCTTCCGGTCTGAGGAGGTGCGCCGGCTGCCAAGGTATGCCCCGAGAACGTCAACCTGTGGACGACCTACTTCGAACGCCGCCGCGAGGAGCAGCTCGCTTCCACCAACGGCGGCCCAGCGCGGGGGTTCTTCAACAATGAGGGCCGTCGTGTGTGGTGGGGCTCCCCCGTACGCATGCTCGAGGGCGTCCTCAAGCACATCGAGCGCAGCAACGAGCCGCGCCTCGAGTACCCACAGGAGCCGACGTCCATCTCCTGCCGGAGGGGCTCCTCGTGGCAGCCATGACGCATGGATGCGCCGTCATCGTCCTCCCACTCCGCACGCTGCCAGTCGCCGTGAAGGCCAAGCCCGGCGCGACGCCGCTCCAGCGCAGCGGTGGCGGCGGCATCACCATCAACGAGGGCCACCGCCGCGAGCCCTCACCTCCCCGCGGCCACTTCTGCCTTCTCAAGCCGAAGACGGAGCCTGGCATGGCGGCGGTGATCAAACATGAGCACCTCGCCATGGATGCCGCCGACGAGACGACCATGAAGTGGGCGCGGGACGATTACGTCCGTGAGGAGATGGAGCAGCAGTGTCGGGCCCTCGAGGAGATTGAGGCTCGTCACCATGCCCGTCGCGAGGAGGAGCTCACCGGTCTCATCATCCTCGACGACGACAGCGACGGGGAGGCGCCCAGGCCCTCCAACCCCGACCTGCACCGTCTCGGCGACCCAGGGCAGGGCTGCAACAGGGACGGCGGCTGCGGCGCGCAAGACTGCGACGGTAGCGACAAGGACGGCGACGAGAACGAGGGCGGCGACTACTCCAATTTTTACAAGCTCCTCGGCATGTAGAATGTGGCGGCGGCGGCGACGGGACGGCGGTAGCGACGAGACAGCGACGTCGGGACGACATAGTTTTTTTGTTTCGTATTATATTTAATGAAAACACGAATTTGGTTTAATGGTTTGTCAAATATGAGTCATTTTTGGATTGAATCCATGCCATACGGGACGAAATTATCGGTTTGAGGGTGACCCCGAAAACGCGACTAGAAAGCAAGCCTTCAGACCGATTTTAGCGACGGTCGATCCAAACGGCGTTATTTCGGGTCCCCAGGACGAACGGGCTGGAGATGCTCTTATAGGTGATGAGAAGTCTGCGGAGCAACGCGGAATAGTTTAGATCGGACAGAGAAACACATCGGCGTTGAATATACCCAGCTGTCTTTTTCGAGACTCATAACAATGCCAATACTACATGAAGCCCTTAATTATTGATGAAACGGCAAATGTTTAGACCGCTTTAAAAATGTATTAATTCCAAGTTTCGAACATCCTAGAACAACAAATGGATCAAAACGGAGCAATACACAAGCAAGTGCAAGTTTATGTTCACTGTTTTATATTTGCCTCCATACTTCGTTGTCAGAGCACCTGCTCAACTAATGCGATCAAAATTTTGTTGCTACGAATTATACACATGCTAAATCTCTGAACCGACTTCCCGCAAAAGAAAGAACTCTGCACCGACGATATGACGTCTTCGTCTTCCGCGTCAAGCCAGCATCCTCCGTCCGATACGGATCTGACGGCCTTCGTCTTCCGCTTATGCCGTCCTGCCAGGCTGGCGACATCAATTCCCACCTTCCTTGTTCTGTTCCCGCTGGTTCCAGAATCGCCAGAGCTTCTCCAGAATCGAGATCGCCCCCAATTTTTGTTGTTGCCACGACTGATCGCTTGATCCACAAGCGCCATTCTCTTGGTTCACTCGTTCATCTCGCATTCAGGAATGGCGGTAAGATCCGGGGCGAACCTCGGCTGCATCCTCCCGGCGCTCTTTACGCGCGCCACCGGCCGCCTCTTCGCTACCAGCGCCGGCACGGTCTTGTAGGCAAGAGTCCCGTCCACCTCCGGCGGCGGGGCGAACACGAGCGGCGAAACAGAGCCGGCGCGTCTCCTCCGTCCGCCGCAGCCGGAGGCGTTGGTGTTGGCCTTGCGGACGAGCGCCGCGGACGCCTTGACGGCGAGAGCGGCCACGTCCTCGCGCCGGAGGCCGTTCCTCTTAACGTCGTCGGGGAGCACGAAGTAGATCTGGCCCGGGCGGAGTTCCTCGCCCCCGGCCACGGCAGCCACGGGCCCCTCGAACCCCATCGCGTCGGCGTCGCACAGGAACCACCCGGCGGAGCCGTCTCCTGCCTCCACGGAGTCCTCGAGGGCGCGCGCCGCCGTCGCCGGGCGCGGGTACTGGCGCAGCTCCCCTGTTGGCAGCAGCACCATCGCCGTCGACGCGGTGAACCCCTCGGAGCACACCGCCGCCGCCGCCCCGCCGCTAGACATGCAGAGCCCCATTTTCGCCACGTGTTGGTGTGGATTTGAGGGTCGAGCTGGTGCTGTTGTGAACTGTATGTGGTATGATATGATATGATATTGTTGTCGTTGCTGCAGGAGTATGTGAGAGGAGGAATGCTCAGCGTTGGACTCTCAGATTGTGATGGAGTTGGAGGAGTGGGAGGGCTGGTTTTATATAGGGGGGGGCGAGGAGGGAGAAGGGGGTGTTCCTTTGTCGCGCAGCTTGGGGAAGGAGGAGCGTGACAGGCTGGCGTTTGGCTGGGGCCAGCGTGCGTGCTACTGCTTGGACTCGGGATATTTTGTTTTTTCTCGGTAATTTCTTAAACTCATTTTGTTTTTACTGCTGCTATCTGGTGTGGTGTGGTGTGGGAGGAGTAGCGTGTACGTACGTACGTGGTGAATACTCCTACCTACGTACTGACCCGGCAGACGGCGGCAAGGAAACTAGTACTACCCCTACTTCTGCATATGTCGTGAAACCGCCGTAGTTACTGATAGCTCAATGCACAGCTCTTTGCTCAAAGTGCAGTAAAGCAAGTACTCCCAAGTCTCCTTCTCTAGTGGGCAAACTTACCATGCAAGCTCCTTCCTCACCAAGAAATCTTGCACACCAAGTCTCACCAAGCGAAGTAAGTATAAACGTATTTGTTTTTTGCTTGGTATATAAGAGTTGCAATGATTCATGGCCTTTAGTTGTTGATGTTTTCATTTTGCCATAAAGACTACATAGAATCCTCTAATTAAGGATGCTATTCCCCAAGGAAAGTCCGCTTGCACTCATGACATCTGTGAATGCGCGGGATGGCATTTTTAGAAGAAAAAACATGGCACTTGTTTATTTCTGATGCAATTTCTGTCAATAATTGCCATTTTCTGGATCTAGATCGTGCGGCTTTGGGGGCGTCGCTGGGCCGAGGCTCTTGGGAGTTCGCTGTGATCTCACTCGAAGCGAACGTTCACAAAATATAATTACCTCTGAATAATTCATAATGCCATAAAAAGGTAAATAGTAATGCAAATTATTATCTCTTTCCTAAACAGACAATTGAACATTTTATCCATGAAATCAAGAGGATCACATACATATTTGGGGTTGAAACATACAAACTTATAAGGAGCTTTGACATCCATATTATTTCACATGGCAAATGCAAGGATCTGACATATTTAAAAAACCGGCAACATTAGCAAAACAAATAAAATATGTTTGGATCAGTGGTTCAAACAAATTATATGTGTCCAGAAAGATATCTGGTAGGTGGAACAAACTATTGTCAAATGGATTCTGGAGCTTTGTTTGTAAACCAATTCAATTTGATTGGACCAAATGCAATAATTCAAAATTGTATGTGGCATTTCCAATTATTATTATTATTTTGAAATGTACGAGCCTTACATACTTATGGTGTGTATATACAAGTTTAAGTACCTACTTTTTCACTTAATGCTCGATATCTTAATAATTTATGGAAAAGATTCCATATTATTAATGGATGTCATTCCAAAAAAAGAAAGCTATTATTGTCTATTTAATAGCCGTATACCTCTCAAAAGGTAAGAGATCACTATGGCCCTTGGACGAAAACAATATGAATGTCTCAACTCTAGGAACCTTGTGAAGCAAGATTGGTTCTAGGGTAAGAAATTGATCGATATAGCCTTCCATAGGGGAGTTTTGGAATACATGGTGTTTATTTGTTAGTTGCTCACCACATGGGCATATGGTTTGAAATACATGGTGTTGTGGGAATAAATAATCATATTTGGGTGTATGTGATGAATAACATGCTTACCTATTTGCCAAATGGCACCAAGTAAAGATAATGAGCTTTAAACTAGTAGGCATAAGTCAGGTGACAAATTTGCTAAGATGTCCCTCTTTAATAAGTAATCAACAATCTGCAGCTCGTCGACATTCACTTGGAAGGAAAAAAATCGCTTGCTGTAATATGCAAAAAATTCCATCTCCTGGAAAAACTGGACTGGTTTTCTTACTCATCATACTTCAATTAACTACTCTAATGCAACGGCCTTCCAATTATTCATGACCACTTCTAATCATGTACCATGTCTCATTAATATTTTGACATATATCCCTAAAGAAAACATCTTTAGATTTGAAAATTCATGGTTGGAGCATGAGGATTTGCTTTTTCAACATGTGCAATCTGTTTGCCACAATTACATTTCTAAGCTACTAGTGCCAGGACAATCAAAATCCAATATTAAATATCTCATGGAAGCGCTCAAAGTGTGGGGAAAACAATTATCTGCGCTAAAAGAGGACATTGTTGATTCCTGTGTTGTAATTTGTCTTTGAGATGATAGCTGGTAATTACAACGAGGTTTCTTTGAGAGAGTTGGATCTCAGAGCTATATTGAAACAACACCACTTCTAGATGCTTGGAAAATAGAGACCTTTCTTGAAGCAAGGGGGTCAGATGGGTAACTATGAACAATATTCTTTAACTCTCTGGCTACTATCAAACAATGAAGAAACCAAATTCACTCTTTGTGGACATGGATGGATAATTTCTAACAAACATGAAGAAAAAGTTGACTTGCTATTGAATGCTTGAAATGAAAATTGGGGGCAATCTTCTAAAACCAGTGGCATTTCGACCTTCCCGAGTTAATTCATAGGCATCATGGCCTGCAAACTTTAAAAGCTCCTCCACTTACGATGAGATTGATGATTCCATAAAGGATCTTGCTTCCAATAAGTCTCATGTTCCCTTATGGCTTTAACGCATATATTATGAAGGACTTCTATGCTTTATGTTCTCAATGCCATGAAGGTTATCTCTATATTCAAAGCATCAACGCATCTCTCATCACTCTCATTCCTAAAGTCGACGGGCTACTAGTTTGAATGACTTTAGGCCTATCTCATTGTTGGGGAACGTCGCATGGGAAACAAAAAATTTCTTACGCACACGCAAACCTATCCATGTGATGAGCATCTACGAGAGGGAGAGTGAATCTACGTACCCTTGTAGATCGCTAAGTGGGAAGCGTTAAGAAACGCGGTTGGTGTAGTCGAACGTCTTCGCGATCCAAATCGCCGAGCGTCCCGCGATCTAATCACGAACAGTCCCGCGATCTCGTCACGATCCGTCCCGTGATCCAATCACGAACGTCCCGTGGCCTTGATCACGGTCCTTCCGATCTAGTACCAAACGGACGGCACCTCCGCGTTCAGCACACGTGCAGCTTGATGACGATCTCCACCGTCTTGATCCAGCAAGAGGAGGTGGAGAGGAGGAAGAGTTCACCGGCAGCATGATGGCGCTCCGACGATGGTGGTGGAGTGATTCCGGCAGAGCTTCGCCTAAGCACTGCAGAAAACCGATCTAGAGGATCACCGATGGAACGGGTAGCATGAGGCCGTAGAATCTGTGCAAAACCCTTCTATTCCACCAGTATATATAGGAGGAGAGGAGGAGGAGGGCTAGCACAGGGCTGAGCCCCTCTTGGAGTCGGCCGAAGCTAAGGGGGAGGAGTCCTACTCCTCCTCCACTCCTAGTAGGAGTAGGACGCTCCCTTTTTGCCTTTTTTCCACTCTTTTTCCCTTGGGACTCTTCTCCCAGCCGCATGGGCCTGTTGTGGCTATTCCACCAGCCCACTAAGGGCTGGTTAATACTCTCCCACAGCCCATGAAGCCTCTTGGGTCGAAATACCCCTCCCGGAGGTCTCCCGGTACACTACCGGCACTCCCGGTACACTACCGATGAGCCCGAAACTTTTCCGGTGACCAAACTGGGACTTCCTATATATGAATCTTTACCTCCGGACCATTCCGGAGCTCCTCATGACATCCGGGATCTCATCCGGGACACCGAACAAACTTCGGTGACCACCATACATAACTCTACACTACCGAAATGTCACCAAACCTTAAGTGTGCAGACCCTGCGGGTTCGAGAACTATGTAGACATGACCGAGACACCTCTACGGTCAATAACCAATGGCGGTACCTGAATGTCCACATTGGTTCCTACATATTCTACGAAGATCTTTATCGGTCGAACCTCTATGTCAAGGATTCAGTTAATCCTGTATGATGTTCCCTTTGTTCTTCGGTATGTTACTTGCCCGAGATTCGATCGTCGGTATCTTCATACCTAGTTCTATATCGTTACCGGCAAGTCTCTTTACTCGTTCCGTAATACAAGATCCCGCAACTAACAATTAGTCACATTGCTTGCAAGGCTCATTGTGATGTTGTATTACCGAGTGGGCCCTGAGATACCTCTCCGTCACACGGAGTAACAAATCCCGGTCTTGATCCATGCCAACTCAACAGACACCCTCGGAGACACCTATAGAGCACCTTTATAGTCACCCAGTTACGTTGTGACGTTTGATACACACAAGGTACTCCTCCGATATTTGTGAGTTGCATGATCTCATGGTCATAGGAACATATACTTGACATGCAGAAAACAGTAGCAATAAACTGACACGATCATAAGCTATGTTTGTAGTTTGGGTCTTGTCCATCACATCATTCTCCTAATGATGTGATCCCGTTATCAAACGACATCTCATGTCCATGGCTAGGAAACCTTAACCATCTTTCAATCAACGAGCTAGTTCACTAGAGGCATACTAGGGACATTGTGTTTGTCTATGTATCCACACATGTATCCATGTTTCCAATTAATACAATTATAGCATGGATAATAAAAGATTATCATGAACAAGGAAATGCAATAATAAACACTTTATTTATTGCCTCTAGGGCATATTTCCAACAGTCTTCCACTTGCACTAGAGTCAATAATCCAGTTCACATCACTATGTGATTTACATTGTAATGAATCGAACACCCATGCAGTTCTGGTGTTGATCATGTTTAGCCCTTGGAAGAGGTTTAGTCAATGGGTCTACAACATTCAGATCCGTGTGCACTTTGCAAATATTTATGTCTTTCTCCAAGATGTAATCGCGGATGGAGTTGAAGCGTCGCTTTATGTGTCTGGTCCTCTTGTGAAACCTTGGTTCCTTGGCCAGAGAAATGACACCAGTGTTGTCACAGAACAGGTTCATTGGATTCAGTGCACTAGGCACTACTCCAAGATCTGTCATGAACTGCTTCATCCAGACACCTTCCTTCGCCGCCTCCGAGGCTGCGATGTATTCCGCTTCACACGTAGAGTCAGCTACCACGCTTTACTTGGAACTGCACCACCTTACCGCTCCCCCGTTAAGAATAAATACGTATCCGGTTTGTGACTTAGAGTCGTCCGGATCAGTGTCAAAGCTTGCATCGACGTAACCCTTTACGACGAGGTCTTCATCACCTCCATAAATGAGAAACATTTCCTTAGTCCTTTTCAGGTACTTAAGGATATTCTTGACCGCTTGCGAGTGCTCCATTCCAGGATCACTTTGAAACCTTCCGGCCATACTTATGGCAAGGCTGACATCGGGTCTTGTGCACAGCATTGCATACATGATAGAGCCTATGGCTGAAGCATAGGGGATGACACTCATCTTTTCTCTATCTTCTGCAGTTAGTGGGCATTGAGTCTTACTCAACTTCACACCTTGTAATACAGGCAAGAATCCCTTCTTGGACTGTTCCATTTTGAACTTCTTCAAAACTTTATCAAGGTATGTACTCTGTGAAAGTGCTATTAAGCGTCTCGATCTATCTCTATAGATCTTAATGCCTAATATGAAAGCAGCTTCTCCTAGGTCCTTCATTGAAAAACTCTTGTTCAAATATTCCTTCACGCTTTCCAGCATTTCTATATTGTTTCCAATCAGCAATATGTCATCCACATATAATACTAGAAAGGCTATAGAGCTCCCACTCACTTTCTTGTAAATACAAGCTTCTCCGTAAACTTGTATAAACTCAAACGCTTTGATCACCTCATCAAAGCACTTATTCCAACTCCGAGATGCTTGCACCAGTCCATAAATGGATCGATGGAGTTTGCAAACTTTGTCAGCATTCTCTGGATCAGCAAAACCTTCGGGTTGCATCATATACAACTCTTCCTCAAGGAAACCGTTGAGGAACGCTGTTTTTACATCCATCTGCCAAATTTCATAGTCGAAATAGGCAGCTATTGCTAACATGATTCTAACAGACTTAAGTATCGCTACGGGTGAGAAAGTCTCATCGTAGTCAACTCCTTGAACTTGTGAAAAACCCTTTGCCACAAGTCGAGCTTTATAGACGGTGACATTACCGTCCGCGTTTGTCTTCTTCTTAAAGATCCATTTGTTCTGAATGGCCTTTCGCCCTTCAGGTAATACTTCCAAAGTCCATACTTTGTTTTCATACATGGATCCCATCTCAGATTTCATGGCCTCTAACCATTTCTCGGAATCCGGGCCCATCACTGCTCCTCCATAGCTCGTAGGTTCATTGTTGTCTAACAACATGACCTCCAAGACAGGGTTGCCGTACCACTCAGGGGTAGTACGCGGCCTTGTCGACCTACGAGGTTCAATAGCTGCTTGATCCGAAGCTTCATGATCATCATCATTAACTTCCTCTTCTACCGTCGTAGGTTCCACAGAAACATCTTTCTGCGCTGCGCTACTTTCTGGTTGAAGTAAAGGTTCAATAACCTCATCAAGCTCTATTTTCCTCCCACTCAATTCTTTTGAGAGAAACTCTTTCTCAAGAAATGTTTTGTTTTTAGCGACAAATACTTTGCCTTCGGATCTGAGATAGAAGGTATACCCGACTGTCTCTTTCGGGTATCCTATGAAGACGCATTTCTCCGCTTTGGGTTCTAGCTTTTTAGGCTGAAGCTTTTTGACATAAGCATCACATCCCCAAATTTTAAGAAACGACAACTTTGGCTTCTTGCCAAACCACAGTTCATATGGCGTCGTCTCAACGGATTTTGATGGTGCCCTATTTAAAGTGAATGCAGCTGTCTCTAATGCATAACACCAAAACGATAGTGGCAAATCAGCAAGAGACATCATAGAACGCACCATATCTAATAAGGTTCGATTACGACGTTCGGACACACCATTACGCTGTGGTGTTCCGGGCGGTGTCAACCGTGAAGCAATTCCACATTGTCTAAAGTGACTGCCAAACTCATAACTCAGATATTCACCTCCTCGATCAGATCGTAGGAACTTAATCTTCTTGTTACGATGATTCTCAACTTCACTCTGAAATTGCTTGAACTTTTCAAACGTTTCAGACTTGTGTTTCATTAAGTAAATATACCCATATCTACTTAAGTCATCAGTGAAGGTGAAAAAATAACGATATCCACCACGCGCTGTAACATTCATTGGACCGCACACATCAGTGTGTATGATTTCCAATAAGTCACTCGCCCGTTCCATTGTTCTAGAGAACGGCGTTTTAGTCATCTTACCCATGAGGCATGGTTCACATGTGTCAAGTGATTCAAAATCAAGTGACTCCAAAAGTCCATCAGCATGGAGCTTCCTCATGCGTTTTACACCAATATGACCTAAACGGCAGTGCCACAAGAAAGTGGTACTATCATTATCAATTCTACATCTTTTGGCATCAATGTTATGAACATGTGTGTCATTACTATCAAGATTCAATATGAATAAACCCCTAACATTGGGTGCATGACCATAAAAGATATTACTCATACAAATAGAACAACCTTTATTCTCTGATTTAAATGAGTAACCGTCTCGCAATAAACAAGATCTAGATATAATGTTCATGCTTAACGCAGGCACTAAATAACAATTATTCAGGTTCATCACTAATCCCGATAGTAATTGAAGAGAGAGCGTGCCGACGGAGATCACATCAACCTTGGAACCATTCCCCACGCACATCATCACTTCGTCCTTTGCCAGCCTTCGTTTATTCCGTAATTCCTTCTTTGAGTTGCAAATGTGAGCAACCGAACCAGTATCAAATACCCAGGCACTACTACGAGAGCCAGTAAGGTACACATCAATAACATGTATATCATATATACCTTGTTTGTCATTGGCCGCCTTCTTGTCAGCCAGGTACTTGGGGCAGTTCCGCTTCCAGTGACCAGTTCCTTTGCAATGAAAGCACTCAGTTTCTGGCTTGGGTCCATGCTTGGGCTTCTTTGTAGGAGTAGCAACTGCTTTGCCATCCTTCTTGGTTTTACCCTTCTTGCCCTTGCCCTTGACTTTGCCATTTTTCTTGAAACTAGTGGTTTCATTGACCATCAACACTTGATGTTCTTTCTGGATTTCAGACTCAACGACTTTTAGCATCGCAAACAGCTCGGCGACTGACTTGTTCATCCCGTGCATGTTATAGTTCATCACAAAGCTCTTGTAACTAGGTGGCAATGATTGAAGAACTCTGTCAGTGATCACCTCTGGCGGAAGGGCAATTCCCAACTCTGCTAGACGAGTTGAATACCCAGACATTCTGAGTATATGTTCACTGATAGACCCGTTCTCCTCCATCTTGCAAGCATAGAACTTATCGGAGGTTTCATACCTCTCGATCCGGGCGTTCTTCTGAAAGATAAACTTCAACTCCTGGAACATCTCATATGCTCCATGACGTTCAAAATGTCTTTGAAGTCCCGGTTCTAAGCCATACAATATTGCACACTGAACTATTGAGTAATCTCCAGTACGTGCCTCCCAAGCGTTCTTAACGTCTTCGGAGGTCATGTCTTCTGGTTGGTCACCAAGCGGTGCATCAAGGACATATGATTTCTGGGAAGTCGTGAAGATAATCTTCAGATTACGGGCCCAGTCTACAAAGTTACTTCCATCATCTTTCAGTTTAGCTTTCTCTAGGAACACATTAAAATTCAGGGGTGCTATTGCGCGAGCCATTGATCTACAACATAAATATGCAAAGTTCATTTAGACTATTATTCAAGATAATGAGTTTAGTTAATCAAATTACTAAAGCTCCCACTCAAATTGACATCCCTCAGGTCATCTGAGTGTCACATGATCCAAATCCACCAACTCAAGTCCGATCATCACGTGAGTTGAGGTGGCTTCAATGGTGAACATCATTATGTTGATCATATCTACTATATGACTCATGTTCGACCTTTCGATCTCTTGTGTTCCGAGGCCATGTCTGTACATGCTAGGCTCGTCAAGTTTAACCCGAGTGTTCTGTGCGTGCAAAACTGGCTTGCACCCATTGTATGTGAACGTAGAGTCTATCACACCCGATCATCACGTGGTGTCTCAACACGACGAACTTTCGCAACGGTGCACACTCAGGGAGAACACAATTTTATCTTGAAATTTAAGTGAGGGATTACCTTATAATGCTACCGCCGTACTAAGCATAAAAAGGTGCATAAAAGGATTAACATCACATGCAATTCATAAGTGACATGATATGGCCATGAACTTGTGCTTTAGATCTCCATCTTGAAAGCACCGGCATGATCTCCATCGTCACCGGCACAACACCATGATCTCCATCATCTTGATCTCCATCAACGTGTCGCCATCGAGGTTGACACGCCCTGCATGCTTCTACTACTATTGCTACCGTTTAGCGATAAAGTAAAGCATTACATAGCGCTTAATGATTGACACGCAGGTCATACAATAATTAAAGGCAACCCTATGGCTCCTGCCGGTTGCCGTACTCGTCGACATGCAAGTCGTGAAATTCTATACATCACATGATCATCTCATACATCACATATATCACATCATGTAATTGGCCATATCACATCACAACATACTCTGCAAAAACAAGTTAGACGTCCTCTAATTGTTGTTGCATGTTTTACGTGGCTGCTACGGGTTTCTAGCAAGAACGATTCTCACCTACGCATAAACCACAACGGTGATACATAATTTGCTTTTCAACCTTCTCAAGGACCGCCTTTGTCGAATCCGATCCAACTAAAGTGAGAGAAACTGCCACCCGCAAGCCATCTAGGCAACAAGTTGCATTGAGGGAACCGGTCTCTCGTAAGCGTACGAGTAATGTTGGTCCGGGCCGCGTCATCTCACAATACCGCTGAACCAAAATCCGACCAAGGAAGGAAGCAATCTAAGCATCAACGCCCACAAACCTTTTGTGTTCTACTCGAGATCTCATCGAACCATCAACCTAGCTCATGATGCCACTGCTGGGGAACGTCTCATGGGAAACAAAAAATTTCCTACGCACATGCAAACCTATCCATGTGATGAGCATCTACGAGAGGGAGAGTGAATCTACGTACCCTTGTAGATCGCTAAGCGGGAAGCGTTAAGAAACGCGGTTGGTGTAGTCGAACGTCTTCGCGATCCAAATCGCCGAGCGTCCCGCGATCTAATCACGAACAGTCCCGCGATCTCGTCACGATCCGTCCCGTGATCCAATCACGAACGTCTCGTGGCCTTGATCACGGTCCTTCCGATCTAGTACCAAACGGACGGCACCTCCGCGTTCAGCACACGTGCAGCTTGATGACGATCTCCACCGTCTTGATCCAGCAAGAGGAGGTGGAGAGGGGGAAGAGTTCACCGCCAGCGTGACGGCGCTCCAACGATGGTGGTGGAGTGATTCCGGCAGAGCTTCGCCTAAGCGCTGCGGAAAACCGATCTAGAGGATCACCGGTGGAACGGGTAGCACGAGGCCGTAAAATCTGTGCAAAACCCTTCTATTCCACCAGTATATATAGGAGGAGAGGAGGAGGAGGGCTGGCGCAGGGCTGAGCCCCTCTTGGAGTCGGCCGAAGCCAAGGGGGAGGAGTCCTTCTCCTCCTCCACTCCTAGTAGGAGTAGGACTCTCCCTTTTGCGTTTTTTCCACTCTTTTTCCTTTGGGACTCTTCTCCCAGCCACATGGGCCTGTTGTGGCGATTCCACCAGCCCACTAAGGGCTGGTTAATACTCTCCCACAGCCCATGAAGCCTCTTGGGTCGAAATACCCCTCCCGGAGGTCTCCCGGTACACTACCGGCACTCCCGGTACACTACCGATGAGCCCGAAACTTTTCCGGCGACCAAATGGGACTTCCTATATATGAATCTTTACCTCCGGACCATTCCGGAGCTCCTCATGATGTCCGGGATCTTATACGGGACACCGAACAAACTTCGGTCACCACCATACATAACTCTACACTACCGAAATGTCACCAAACCTTAAGTGTGCAGACCCTGCGGGTTTGAGAACTATGTAGACATGACCGAGACACCTCTACGGTCAACCAATGACAAGACCTGGATGTCCACATTGGTTCCTACATATTCTACGAAGATCTTTATCGGTCGAACCTCTATGTCAAGGATTCAGTTAATCCTGTATGATGTTCCCTTTGTTCTTCGGTATGTTACTTGCCCAAGATTCGATCGTCGGTATCTCCATACCTAGTTCTATCTCGTTACCGGCAAGTCTCTTTACTCGTGGCGTAATACAAGATCCCGCAACTAACAATTAGTCACATTGCTTGCAAGGTTCATTGTGATGTTGTATTACCGAGTGGGCCCTGAGATACTTCTCCGTCACACGGAGTAACAAATCCCAGTCTCGATCCATGCCAACTCAACAGGCACCCTCGGAGACACCTGTAGAGCACCTTTATAGTCACCCAGTTACGTTGCGATGTTTGATACACACAAGGTACTCCTCCGATATTTGTGAGTTGCATGATCTCATGGTCATAGGAACATATACTTGACATGTAGAAAACAGTAGCAATAAACTAACACGATAATAAGCTACGTTTGTAGTTTGGGTCTTGTCCATCACATCATTCTCCTAATGATGTGATCCCGTTATCAAACGACATCTCATGTCCATGGCTAGGAAACCTTAACCATCTTTCAATCAACGAGCTAGTTCACTAGAGGCATACTAGGGATATTGTGTTTGTCTATGTATCCACACATGTATCCATGTTTCCAATTAATACAATTATAGCATGGATAATAAACGATTATCATGAACAAGGAAATGCAATAATAAACACTTTATTTATTGCCTCTAGGGCATATTTCCAACACTCATTGCTAAGTTGTACCCTAAATCCCATTACCAAACCACTTGCAAATAGACTTTAGGCGGTTATTCTCTAGCTGGTACATGTTAATCAATATGGTTTTATCAAATATAGGGCCATCAAGAATTGTGTAGCTCATTTCCTCATGAGTTGTATCCGACTTACAAGGGAGTGATTAAGGATCTTGATAAGTACAAAATACATTATTTTTTGGTAAAAAGGATTTAAGGAAATCTATTCCGTCACTGGTTTCTTGGAAAAATATTTGCGAAGCCAAATTGGATGGTGGCTTAGATGTTCTAAATTTGGAACTGCATAATAATTCCATGATGCTAAAAAATGCCCACAAGTTCAAGAATCATCATGGTACTCCTTTGGGCTAAGCTTATTGGAGAAGTTCATTATTAGCAAGGCCTTACTCCTTCTCAGGTGGCCATAGTTCCTTTTGGTGGAAAGATCGTCGCATGTTTTTAGCCTGTTTACAGAGAGAATTACACTCCCACGATCATCACTAGTGATGCAACCTTTTTTGTCTGGTCATGGAGGGATATTCCTCGTGCCCACCCATGGACTCATTTATAATCTTTTGCGAATAATCAATAGATCTACGTCAAGCAGATCATGCATGCTTATGAACTGCAATATTTTTTTTCCTTTCGACACTTCTCAAAATTCTTTTGTCCAATACAAATAATTTGTATACTTGATGGGCAGCCTCTCTGTGGTTAAATAAAGTGATTCATGGCATTCTATGGGTCACCCACCTATATTTTGGGTTTCCAAGGCTTATCATGTCCTCATTGGACCTCGGCGGTCATTGGAGTCAATAAATTGGCTATGAAGGACTTACTGTCAAGCTGAACACAAACTCTTTTTCTGGCTTCTTAGAAACAACATATTAAACACAAGAGAACTTCATAGGAAACAAAATTATTTCACGAAAACTACACTTGTGTGCTTTCTGGGATTCGGGTGTTGGAAATCAGAGAATACCTTTTCTTTTAATGTGAGCTTGCAAAGCATTGTTGGTCCTACATATGCCTAATATGGAATTCTCCGCAAGGTGTGAGACAAAATTCAGAACATCATTAATCATTTTACGAGCCCACTCATGTCGCTTTTATTTGTGATAAATGGCATTTTGATTTTATGGGCAATTTGGACAACAAGAGATTACTACTTCATTAGTGGGATAGCTTACATGGATGTAGAAAGAAATTCAAAGAAGAGTCGGGCTGGCTTGTTCATAGAGCTGCCAGGAAGAGATGCTTCTTTTCTTTGTAAAGTTCTTCATTCTTTGTATTTCTTTTGATCCCCAGAATTTCTTTGCTCTAGCTAGACTTTTTTGGTACTATCTAATAAGAAAATATTATAAAGATACATGCAGTAGGAATTCCTACCTTTTTGTTATAATTTTTTTGCCCCATATATACATGTGTCGTGTAACTTCCATTGTCACCTGTATGGTTAGGAAAAGGAGAGAGTAGCCAGTAAAAATGTACTGATAGCTCCCATCCATCGTAAAACACATCTGTACAAATTCCGTGCTCTACAAAATTACAACGTTGTGGTTGATCGAGGCTTTTGGTTGCGCTCATGGACCCACCTGGCGATGTATAAGGGCTTTAGTTGATTTGAACTTCAGTCGTTTCAGACAGAGCAGTTAACGGTCGTTACCGGCGCGCCGTCACCATTGTTGGTCCGTGTGCGATCTACACATCAAAACGACATCAGAATTTAGTTCGGTGTTTTTTTCTGCTGTCAAATTTTCGATGTAGTATAAAATGTCACGTTTTAAAAAATGATGGTTTCTTAAAAGTTATGACGCTAAAGTGCATTTTACTCAAAACAAAAAACTAATAGAAAAAACGGCGCGGCAAAGTGTGCGTATACTTATAGTGCTGATCCATAGTTAGCGATGCGGAGCTCTTGCTCCAAGTGCAGTAAGAAAATACGGATACATGCATTCGGTGCCTTGATGTGTACACATGAAGTACAACCGACGAGTGGGAAAGTGTCCTTGCTCTCGAGCTCAAATGAGCTCGGTGAATAGTAAAATAAATAAAATAAAATAATAGTAATAAAAAATAATTAAGTAACATTAATAAAAGTTTTAAATGTGTGTAAAAATAGGCCTAAAATGATATTTCTAAAAGTGTGAAAAAACAAAATCAATGCTCTGAAAAATAAACAAAATCGATGCTTTGGAAATGCGTATTTTCAGAGCATCGATTTTTTTCACACCTTATAGGAACGTTATTTCAGACCGATTTTTTGCACGCACTCAGAAATTTTATCAATGCTACTCACAAAAAAAAATCAGATTTTTTTATATCTATTTCGAATTTTTTCTGATTTTACTGTTCATCAAGCTCAAGTGAGCCAGGGAACAGAAACTCTACGTCCCCGACGATTGGCTGATTTTACTCATATGTACAATTATAATTTATCGAGTGGTAGCATGTTAATATGACGCGACGTCAACATCTCCTGAATGGCTCGAAACAGTGGACACGGCATCAAACACCCGTAGTAGATGCTGGGTACACACTACTCACTGTAGTTGACCAAATGAACGTTTCTTATTAAACTGGCCACAACATCACACTAGCTTCCGGAAGATCGCTATATATTTTTTGGACTGTTACATTGTATGAACGCCGCCGATATAAAGGGAAAAAGTGGAAAAGGAGTGCGGGAGTCAAAAACGGTCGAAATCAAACTGTTTTTGCAGAAACTCGTGTGCGTTTTAGCTAGCGGCAGCCAGTGGGCGTGGCTACTCTAGCTCGGAGTAATTGCGTGCGGTTTGTTTCCTCGGGACGGAAACTCGCCAACAGAGAGACATCGCAAACGCATTCAACCGCAAGCGTTGCATCATACCCCTGGTCGTGCATCACGTGGTCAAAGGCGAAGTAGTACTAGGGGGAGCAGCACGGTGCAGGTCATGTGCTCTTGGACGGTCCGATATGTAATCGGCTCAACTGAAATTTACGCTTTTTTTAGATTACATTTTTTTTTTGCTTTAGGAGGAGTATGTCCTTTTTCTATCCATGCATACAAATGGACACCCACATGAAATGACCTACCAGATCGACTGTGCCATCAATCAATCCAACCCTGCACAGTATAGGGAGACGTGTCTCTGCCGAGATCATAAGATGGTGCACTCCGCGACGCTACTTGTAAACTTTGTCCAGAACTATCGGGCCAAGATCCAGAATGAAAAACATGCGCTGATAACAATAATGCGGCCAGCAGTGAAATCAGGAGGACCAAACAACTGTTGTGCTGGGGCAAGCCAGCGACGCAGCAACGGTGCATCATGAGTCCAGGTGAAGGAATAATCAGGTTCAGGCTCAGGGGAGGAAGGAACAGACAACAAGCACTGGGCTGAACTTTTGACTTGTTTAGATTAAGAAAAAAAAACGAGTGCACCTCATTTCATCTGCTAGCATTCGATGGGTGGTATGGTATGGGGCCCCTAGCTAGACGTAGTAGTACGTGGCAGCATGCATGCGCTCCAAGCTTGCAGACCTTCTCGGGCCCGCACACACGAGGGAGAGCAAACTTCTCGCCTGTGTTTAGCCACGTAGCGTTGGCGCGCGACTCCCAAGGCGTCGTCACATTGCTGCTTCTTCGCTACGCAGAGTGCGCGTGGGGTGGGGTGGGGATCATGGCCAGTTCTTTTGTTAGCTTCGCTGAACTTCTATCCAGTTTATTTTAAAAGCCCATTAATTGTTTTAAATCTATTAATTAAGACTTTATTAATAGGTTTCTAAAAATATATTTTTAGGTGGGCTTCTAGAATAAGTTAGATAGGGGATAGCTTATTCTATAAGGTCAAAAAAGCTATCAAAAGAACTGGCCTTGAATCGATTGGCGTCAGGTGAGGCTGGGTCCGATCCATGCCGCGCGTATACCAGACCAATAAGGACATGTAGAATGAAGGCAACATCTAGTGGTGGTCTTAAGTGCCACATCAGCTCAGGTTATAGCACACAAAAAAATTATTCAACGCATGTGATGTCATGTGGTAGCCTCTTGAGGTGAGGAAATATCCAAAAAAGAGTACGTAAAAGAAAATTGGGCAGTTGCACTCTCGTTTTCTATCTCATTAGCTTTTTACATGATCATACTTTTTTCATGAAGCGGTTGGCTTCTCTGCAAGCTGCACCTGGCACCTGCAAGCTACTGTCTTTTTGGCCAGTCTTGTCAACGATGGCTCGTCTCTGACGTGGAACGCGTGAAGCACCCGTCCAGGCTGGCGCATTGGCTATGCCCTAATGTTGCTACTATCACGATCCATTGGCTGTGGATCCAAAAGGTTTTCTTCACAGGTTGGACTTGGACAACAGTGGCAGATGACTTATGCAAGCGTTTTGTTTTTTACTCAGATATGCAAGCGTTTTTAGTGTTACTACGTGTTTCATCAATCATCATAAATAATGTGGATACAACGAAAGTGTTTTTCTGTTCCCGAGCTTAAATGAGCTTGGTGAACAGTATTAATAATAAAATCATAATTAAAAAAACAGTTTTTTTTGTGACAAACATTAACAAAAAAAAATCAGTGCGTGCAAATATTTCGTCATGAAATCATATTCCTGCAAGGCGTGTGTCAGGGATATACCCCGCGTGTATGATTCGCCCCAAGTATAACCCGATGTTAGGCTGCAACCCATAAGAAGGATGCACGCAGAAGACAAGAGGCCCAAGGCCCAGGAGACGCTTTGACTCAAGGCCGGCTCAACGACGTCGTTGCTATGGCCGGCTTAAGCGTGAAGACATAAGGAATCTCCCTTTCCTTGAGGAGCAAAGGGAGGAAGGGTTAGATTAGGTCACGAGTTGGTTACAACCCGGACTCTATTGTAAACTCCGGGCCTCCACCTATATATAAAGGGGAGCCTCAGAAGTAGAAAGGACAAGTAAGAAAGAAATTCATCCTCGAGAGTTAAGTCAGCGATCCGCACCCTTGTAATCGAAATCCCCATCAATATACACGGAAAGCACAACGTAGGATGTTACCTCCATCGGAGGGGCCGGACCTGGTAAACTCGTCTCTCGTTCCCGATCAACCCCTTCGAGTCGCCACATAGCGTCAATGGCCTCACACTTAAGTTCTCCCATGAGGACATCTGTCGTGACAAAACTAGACAGTTGGCGCCCACCGTGGGGCTGTCATGTGATGGAGTTGAGTTCTCGGAGGGAGCTCTTCCAGGGTTCAGGAACTACGCGGTTGGTGAGATTACCAAGAGTCGTTGAGGTAAGCTCTACATTAACAATTCAGATTTGGGCCCCGAGGCCAACTCAATTGAGTATGGGTACCGGGTCCCCTTCGACAAAATCCACGTCTCCATCGGCAAACCGGCATGTCAGTACCCGAGCCGGACATCTGCACCGACACCGTCGAGCTGGCTCAGCAAGCCAGACCCGGGCTACATCAAGCCGGTTAACGTCGCATCTTTGTTGGCTTCACCCAAGGAGTTAGCCTCCCGGACGAACCGGCAGGCATCAGGGACACCCTCATCAACTCTGACAACGAGTCATCCACGGGAGATACCGAATCGATCTGTCCCCATTATGATGGAAGACTTGGGGGTTCTTCGGTGGCCGAAACTGCTAAGGAGTCATGTGAGCCCCCCCGTCAGGTCACCATCTACATGACAGGAACCGCGGCTGCCCAAGACCCATCGTTGGTAGGAGCTGCGAACGGCGCCGGCGGGTCAGGCAAGACGCCGCTCAAGCCATGAGTGACTTGATGGTTGAGATGGCCAAACTTTTGGAGAATCTTGTTACAGCGAAAAATTAGGAGGAGCGTAATACGGTGTTGGTGAAACTTCAAGCGGGGATGACTTAAGTTCAGGGGGAAATCGACGCCGAGAATGCCCGGATGGCGGAATTACAGGCTCATATCCATAACGAGTCGGGGCGTTTGAAGGCCGAGGCTTGGCGGTTAGGACTTTGTCGGGATGCCTCTGAGGTGGTTTACTAGAGGAGACATCGGAGGTGGCTGCCGTTAAACCTTGAGCCTCCGCGATTGTTCACTACCCCGTAGCAGACATCAAGAGTCGGACAGCCCCGCGAGGATGCACCTCATCACGCAGGCCGACAAACACAACCGGCTCAACCTTCGTCGGCTCGATCGCCGTCTCGGCGTTTTCAAATGCCGCAAGGTCACTTCTCCAACCCTGTCGACAACATGCTAGCGGCAACCCGTAATCTGGAAGCACTTCCCATCCACAGGAACACCCTAGTGGAGATTGAGGCCAAAAAGGCCATAGAGATGCTGGAAACAGCAGTGGTGCAACAAGCCTAGTACTCTCACAGCCGGGATCAGATGCACTCCACGCCTTATGTCAGTCGCAGTAAGAGCCGCCACGTAGAGTCTCTGGTTGTTTCCAGCAGCGGGCACGGGCCACAACCTCAGATCTCTCCAGCCCGCCCTAAGTTACCAAATGCCCAGACGGTTGTTGATGTAGCAAGAGCAATGCAACAAGTGGAGGTGGAAGCAGCGGCGGCATGAGTGACTCAACAGCCTACGATAGATGCATAGTCAACACCTATGGGGGCTGGAGTCAACAATAGGATGTTTGGCATCCCCTGTATGTCCCCGGCTCTCCGTAGTGAGCGTATGCCTAAGGATTTCAAGGGCCCTCACAAGGTACCTAACTACTCAACGGATCTCGAGCCGGCAGCATGGATCAAATGTTACGAGTTAGCCATGGATATGCTTGATGTCCGCGACGTTGTGTGCGCAAAATACCTGAGCATGATACTGGAGGGGCCGGCTCAAACGTGGTTGAAGAATCTCTGACCTAACTCTATCAACACCTAGGCAGAGCTGAAGGAGCGGTTTATCAAGAACTTCTAGGGGACGTGCAAACGGCCAATGACGATTGTGGATCTTCAACATTACGTCCAGCGTGCGGACGAGTCATCCCATCATTGGACACGCCGCGTTGCCGAAATCATCCACTCATTGGACAACATCACGACCTCTCAAGCCGTCCTAATCCTGGAGAAAAAATGCCACTTTTAGCCACTGGTCCAAAAGCTTGGCCGCTTGAAACGGAAGGTGCAGGACATGGGCGGCTTGATGGACGTTCTTACCAGATATGCCGAGTTAGATAACACGAAGAATCAGCAAGAACAAGAAAGGCGACGGTGGCAACTATCATCAGCAAAACCATGGGCAGAGTGGGAACCAAGGGGGTCAAGGAAGTAACAGTATACGAAAGGAGCCTGAAGGCGGGTCAGACTTCGTTGCTAACACGAACACTGGTTTCAAAAACCAGCGTTGAAGCAATCGTCCTGGAGGAGCCCACAATGGGAATAAACCACACAACCACGAGGAAACACTCAACACGCCTTTTTTCCAATCATAGTACCCATGATAAGCTGGCTACCCACTCATGGGAAAACTGTTACATCATGTAGGAGTTTCATAACCAGGCTTTCCAGAATCATCAAGGAGGCATCCGGGTCAACTTGGTCCTGGTGGGTCACATGGCGACTTGTTTGGCGGATTTTCAAGATCAGGTTTTCATGGATAGGGCGGCTCAGGATCGGGATTTCAGCATCAAAGAAATAGTGGCAATGTCCAGCATTCTGGCTAGGGCAATCAATAGCATAATAATCAAACTAGGTTCCAAATTAATCCTAAGTAGCTGAATAGTGGTCAATACCATGTTTTCACCAACAGTACCTGTAGGCGAGACAACAAACTCAAGCAAAGAGCCATCAACATGGTTGAGCCGGCAGTTCCTAGACATCCCAATTGGTTTGAGCAACCGATCACCTGGAGCAGGGAAGATCACCCCCCCGGGGGTTGATAACCCAGGATTTTTGGCCTTGGAGGTGGCTATACCCTCACAAAGGTCCTCATGGCAGGAAGCAGCAGTATCAACATCTCGTATTACGACACTTTCTAGCGGATGAACCTCCCTGAGAGTAGATCACACACTTCAACCACACTTTCTCACGACATTGTTCCTGGGAAGTCAGCATACCCAATTTGATAGATTAAGCTTGACGCCGCTTTTGGCAATGAGTTTAACTACAGGTGCGAGTCTTTAACCTTTGAGGTGGTAAAGATAAAGAGCCCTTACCACACTCTCTTCGGAAGTGATAGGTGCAAACCCTTTGAACGAGTTCACGCCCGAGCGTGGCCCGATCTTCACGTCGTAGGATCGAATCGGGAGGGATAACTAGCTTTATACCTGCCAAGGTTGGATGCAACCCATACGTTGGGGATGGCTGACCGGAACTACAAGAACTCCAACCCACTGTCCGAACAATCGCAGAACCACAAATCGGGGCTAACCCACACAAAACGGCCGGAACCGTACAACACGAATTAGGGGGACCCAGAGGCTCCTTCTCGCGAATCCGGATGAACTCACAAGAGCAAAGGTAGCAAGGATCTCTCAGGTCTCTCTAGCAGTCTTGCTGCATAAGCTTATAGCTGAATGGTTTTGACAAAAGGTCCCTAAAAGGATGGGGGAGATGGGGTTTTATAGCAGGGACAACCCCCTTAACTAGGTGTGAAAAGGTTTCAAAACTAATCAGGTTTGCATGGCTTTCTTGGGAGAATAAGCAATCAACTTTGGGAGTTGTTGGAGAGCTCCTCGGAAATTCGCGAAGCTTTGACATCATGGACACCTTCCACGAGAATGACGAGAACTTTTAACTCACAACTTCAAATGATGTGAGATTTTTTGCATTGGAAAGTAAATTTGGTGTAGATTATGGTGATGTACCCCTATGTCCCCGTCTCTCATCCAAAAGGGATGTGGAGTAATGAAACATCATAGGTAAAAACTGACAGCATCAGCTTCACTTCAAACTTGTTTTCTTCAAACTTGTTTCTCCAATATGGTTGCTTCAAGAGCTCATAGGATGTTGGATTTTTTCCTTGTGATACATAAGTTCAACCAAAAACAATGGAGATGGAAGCATAGTTGTGTCATCAAAGTTACAAGGTAAACTTAAGTTAGCGTTCACCTGATCATGTGTTTGCTTGATTCGGCTTAGTAATTCTTTCCAACTAAAATGTGCACTTTTCTGAAATGTCGTGCATGATGTAGCCTTGTGCTCATCATCCTCTGTCCCTTGATGATGAGTCATCCTCGACTCTCGTTGATCTACAAAAGATAAGTAGAAGGGAAGTAGATGATATCCATGCGACGGAATAATGTAATCCTCATTTGTAGCTTTCACCTTAGAATTGTGTTGCATGTGATCATGTATTTGTTCATCACAACTTGGAGTTTGTCCAGGGGTGATTGGTGTTGTTTCAATGACTAAGATGTCCTCATCATCCCCCCTCTCTTGAAAACGAGTCGTCCTTGACTCTACCTGTTTATCACACAAAAGAAAGCAGGGCAATACCAAATCATAATGCAAACGTTTCGTGATTAGAGTATTTTAGTTTTCAACGTTGCCATCTTATGGATGATGCAAACATGGTGTTTTGATTGACTTAGGAGTTCCTTCCAACAAAAATTTCCATGAAGTACAAACTTGTAAAAAACCATGACCATGTCCATATCATCCTCCCTTTCTTGATGAAAAGTCATCCTGGACTTCAATTGGTATACAAAATTATAGTGCAAGGACAATACAAAATAACCAGGGGAAGGGAAAGATGAATAATCATGTGTAACATTCAATTTTAGTGGCTCTTTTATAGTCTGTTCCAGATTGACAAAATCATATTGTTGGATGGATGTTGTAACAAAAAATGTTTTTCTTAATCTTATCACGCCATTGCTTAAAAAACTCATAAGTGCATACCTCTAGATTCATCAAAATGGATGTTCTATTTTCTTTTACCTCACTGAGTACTTTCATTCCTTGGCGAAAATCAATCGGCAAACATGCACCTTGTGTAGTCGTGTTCCACGTGCACCACAATTGTTCCTGGATCTTGACCTCCCATCGTTGTAAGAGAGCTGGTAGGTATGTCTTCCGCACCTGTACATATTGCGAAGAACGAGAATTTTGTGAAAGGTTAGTTTAATGTCCCTCTATGTTTTCACTTGGTGGACTACTAATTTTCCATGGTGGTGGATCGCTCATCTCGCTATTCTCTTGTTGAAAAATCTCAATCTCGCATTTAATGGAATCACATAACTCACTTATCCTCTCATTGTCATTATGTGGTATATTGGGTAGTGGTTCACTTATCTCAATATTGTGGTGTGGAGTGATCTCAATCTCACATTTTGTGGACTCACTCACCTCACTTTTCTTATCACTCTCAATATATGGAATTGTGGAAAGTGGACACTCTTCCTCACTTTTGGTAGAGTCACTCAACTTACTTTTCTTTAAACTCTCAAGTTGTGGAATTTTGGATTGTGGACTCTCTTCTTCACATGGAATTTGTGGCACATGTTCTTGGATGTTGGGACAATAGTGGTGGTCAAGATGGCAACATTAGGAATGAGATTCTCATGTAAACATGGGCTATGAATCACCAGAGTTGGTTTATCAACCACATTCATGCTTTGCGGTAGGTCGTCGGTGTGCCGACGGGTGCCATAATTTTGTCGTTGGGCATGACACCCTTGCTGTGAATCATGAGCAGCAGCGACACGCCTAGGGGCAGCGGTAGCTTGCCCTCGAGCATGCCATTCTTGCCGCATTTCAGGAGCAGCAGCGACACGCCTAGGGGTAGCAGTAGCTTGCCCTCAAGCATGCCATCCTTGCCTCAATTCAGGAGCATCAGCGAGTGTAGGATCAAAATAGTGCTAGAGGGGGGGGGGGGTGATTAGACTACTTGACCAATGAAAATTCTACTTTTTCCCAATTTTATGTCTTGGCAGATTTTAGCATTCATTGCAAATCAAGTTCACCCTACGCATGCATATCTACGAGTATTGCAGCAGCAAATAAAGACAAGCATGTAAGTAAAGGAAGGGTAGGAAGATCAAACGCAATTGGTGACACGATGATTTTTCCCGTGGTTCCGATAGGTGGTGCTATCGTACATCTACGTTTATGGAGTCTTCAACCCACGGAGGGTAACGACCGCGAGAGTCCATGGAGGGCTCTACCCATGAAGGGTTCCACGAAGAAGCAACCTTGACTATACCATGATGGCCTACGTCCACGGCGGACTAGCCTAACTTGGGGTAGATCTTCACGAAATAGGCGATCTCCTTGCCCTTACAAACTTCTTGGTTCACTCCACAACACAAAGGGGGAGGCTCCCAAGCGACACCTAACCAATCTACGAGGCACCACCCTCCAAAAGGTAATAGGCTCGATAATGTCGATGAACTCCTTGCTCTTGTGCTTCAAGATGATAGAATCCTCAACACACAATCACTCTCTCATAGATTTGGCTATGGTGGAAGAGGTTGATTGGGTGGAAAGCAACTTGGGGAGGCTAGAGATCAAGATTCATATGGTAGGAATGGAATGGCATGATCTCAACACATGAGGAGGCGACTCTCTCTTAGAAAATCAGTAGGTATGAGTGGGGAACTGTTCTGAGTGCTTCTCTTTCGAGTGAGTGGTGGTGGAGGGGTATATATAGGCATCTCCCAAAATCCAACCGTTACACCTAATAACTCAGACCGTGTGAAACAAATGTGTTAATCTCGGTGGCACCGAGTTGCCTCAAAGGTATCAACTTTTGAATCTCGGTGAGACCGATACATAAAACTTAGTTGCACCGATAAGGTGACCAACGGTCAGATTGCCAAACTCGGTGACGCCGATTCAACAAACTTGGTCGGACCGATCTTGTGAATTTGTGTAACAGGAAGTTGGCAACCCAAATCGGTGGCACCAGAATGGAATCGGTTCCACCGAAGGGCTAGAGTTTTGGCTGAGTCTGTCTGAGGCTGAGAATCAGTGGCACCGAGTGGGGAGTGTTGGTTGCACCGATTTTGAATATTTGGCTTTGGACATACTTTTGTGGAAGAGCTTGTGGGTGTATGTGGTGACTATCACTTGTGCATGTATGAGCATTTTTTTCACCAACAAAACCTTACCACCTTTTAATAGTATTGGCTTTCCTATGGATTCAAAGTGATTTCTCTCAAAAGGTAAAATGTAGAGTCCTTTGCTTGAAGCTTTGCCAATCTATTTCCTTGCATCTTGGGGTATTCCACAATCCTTTTGCCAACCCATCATTGAACTTTTCCCGAAACATGCTTAGTGGAAGCATTAGTTCAATGACATATATGTTGTTATTAATTATCTAATCCACCAAAGGAGCTAATGTGCTTTCAATCTCCCCCTTTTTGGTAATTGATGACAACATATAGATCAAAGCTTTGACATATGACATAATCAATGAGTAAAATCGTCGCTTTGAGAAGTATGTGATAAGCAAGAGCTCCCCCTATATTTGTGCATTATTTTTAAATATGCATTTGAATGCAAATTCACAATCAATTAGGTGCATGGGGCACTTCTTCCATGTCACATACAACTTGGTGGTGTGCGAGAGTAATAAGAGTTAACAACATAGCACAACACATCAAGAAAAGTGAATGATCATCACATAACCATCAAAAGATAGGAAATAGTAGCAACACACATTAAAGCGTATGATCAAACACGAATAAAAGTGTATCACATCCAAACCAAAAGATCAAATGTTTTGTAAAACAGCAATAAAAACCAGACGCTCTCTCACATGAAGCCTAGATCTATATACAACTTCTCCCCCTTTGGCAACAAGTTATCAAAAATATCAAAGAGATATAGCTAATCATCCTTATGCGGCTGATCTCCTTCGGTAGTCGATGTCGGAGTCGAGATAACTGTGACGGCGAAGACCTTTGCTGATGTCTTGGACGGAGTTGGAGTAGTCACTCGAGGCACTAGAGTAGCTGACGGAGCTGATGTCACTGTAGCTGGAGCAGAAGATGAAGGTCTCGTCTCCGAAGTTGGCACTGTAGGTGTCCTGGCCTGTGTCCTGAACTGGGTAGTCGTCCTGACAGGTGCACTATCCTCATCATCATCAGAAGACTCAGACTCTAAAGAGGTGCAACGGATAGGAGCTTCATCTACTTCCTTCTTGAGCTCGTTGACAGTCTTCGTCAACCCATCTACCTTGTCATTAAGATGTTCACAAGGCTCTCCTGACTATCTATAATTGTTTTGATGTCCTTCTTCATGTCCATGATAGTAGAGATCAAGAGATCCATTTTCTCGTTCTTAGATCTGGGGACCTGAGCACTAGTGGCTCTAGCTGCCTCTACCTCAGCCTCAACTTGAGCTTGAGCTGCAGCTGATGTGGGATGGTCTGGGTCCATCACGACAACATTGTCCTCAAAATCTGGCTGAAGTGGAAAGTGGGGTCTATCCAGAGCAAATATGTGCTTCTTGAGTTTGGAGTTGATAAGCATCTAAATGTAGGGTGCATAGCAGCATGAGCGCTTCTGGTCAGCAGTAACCCTCTTCATAGTTTCAACTATCAAGTCCATCATTCGAATCCTGGTGTGACTATCAAGATGGATAAGCATGTTGATGGAGTAGCCACAAATCATCTTCTCATCTCCGGACTTAGGCATCAATGTATGCCTCAAGATGGTGTTCATGGTACGGAGGCCAGCCCAAAGGAAGTAAATAGATCCTAACTTGTGTGATTGCAAGTTAGCATCAAGGATATCATTGTATATATCCATCATAGCATTTTGGCTCTCCTTGGATTTAGAGTAGACATCCAAGTCACCATCCTGTACCTTAGGGACTCCTAAGATGGTAGCCCACTCATCAACTGTTGATTCGTATCTTGCTCCTTCAGTCATCCACACTATCCTATCATCTCCATAGAAGTGAGCAGTGGAGTAGAACTGCATAATCATCTCATCATTCCAAGCAGTAAACTCTCTCCCAACAAACTGATCAAGACCAATGCAGTGGAAGTTATCTTGCACACATGGGAAATAGTCCTCATTTGCCTTTATATACTTCCAGTCAACGAATCTCATATCCCTAACTGCTGCACTCTTGTCAAGCAAGATCGTCTCATAGAAATCTTGCTGCTCCTTGGTGTAGAACCTATAGTCCACAACAGTTTTTCTCCTTTGGGCATATGGATCAATAGCTCTCCATGCCCTCAAACCTGAATCCTTCCTCTTCTTCATATCCTCAGCAACTGGATGGTTGGCATTGTGTTCAGGAAGGTGAGGTCTAAGCTTCATCAAAGCTGTCATAGCATCATCATCATCAGCTTCTCTGAAAGTTGTTCCTTTGTTCTTCTCAGCAGCAGGAATATCTCTGGTAGTCCTCTTGGACTTCCCTATAGCAACCTTCTTAGGTGCATCCTTGGTGCTCTTCGGGGGACCTTGCTTTGGCATAGCATCTGCCAACAACTTCTTTTGATTCTTCTTGGGAGGGGCCTTGACCACTTGTTCCTCCTCCTCCTCCTCCTCCTCAGCAGCACCAGCAACCTCCTCTGGATCCTCAAACATTGAGGTAGGCCTGCCAACAACATGAATGATTCTCTTCCTGGCTGTCTTCTTCTCTCCTGCCTTCTTTCGCAAAGATTTCTTCGGGATCTCAACAGACATAGTAGCTCTAGCACTCTCATGTGCTCTAAAAGTCTCTGGAGGTGCATATATCTTGCTAACTACCCTCCTGGATGAGGTGGCCCCATTGGCAGACTTCTTGGTAGCCTTCTCTTGCTTCTTTGCAAGAACCTCCTCAGGCCCAAAATCAGAATCTTCCTCTTCAGAATTCTGTCTCTTCCTAGTCCTAGTAGCAGCTTTAGGAAGCCCATGAGAGCTAGGGGTGCCTGGACTGAGAAAGAGATGGACTCAGGGCTAGTGCCTGAACTCATATCAACATTCTGCTCCTGCAGATTCTGGCTATCCTCTGAACCTGACATGTCTGACCCTGTGAATAGAGTTGAGAAGAGTGGAATAGGATACGTCATCACAAAATGCAGATTTTTTAAAGTTTGAACTAAGAATTTCTCAAATTTTGCATTCTGCCAAATGTATTTCGGTACAGCCGACGCAAAGTTTTTGGTCACACCGAGACTAACAACCTGTTTTCCAGGAACTTGGCACCATTTTCGGTTGCACCAAAAATGGGCAATCGGTTCCACCGATGTGTTCTGAGTGTGGCAGAAAACCAAATCAGTGATACCAATTATTTCGCATCGGTTCTACCGAGATACATGAGGCAGACGGCAAAACCTAAAAATACATCGTTCGCTAATCTATTGAGTTTTTATGTGGATAGAAAGATGTCAAACGGTGCCTTATCGAGAAATTGAACTCCATTGTGCAAGTTTCGGACGGAGAGCGCAAGAAATATCGGATCCATACCCTAGCTTGGTGACGATTCCGCTACGGTGAAGACGGCGGCGAAGATGCCCGTCGACGGCGAATATCCCAGCGTCGGAGGAGCGCGGGAAGACAAGGGCAATGACCAAGGGGTCCTTTTGCGGCAGCTCAGGGTTTTGGATCGCGACGTTTGAAGATTGAATTTCAAAGCGTTGGGGTCCACAATTTATATACCCATCACTGTCAGTGATACTGATTCTAAATTCTCGGTGCCACCGAGTTTCTCAACTGTCAACTGATAGGGAAACTTAGTGTAACCGAGACTATGGAATCGGCAGTACCGAGATACAAAAACCAGATCAACCCTAGGCAATCGGTGAGACCGAGAATTTTGAGTTGGGAGGTTTTAATGGTCAGTCCTTTGTCGATACGGAACTCCGAGTGCTCCTCACACAAAGAGATCGAAAAGTACTTGTTCAAATTTTGTGATGCAACATGAATAGAATATGAGGTGTGAAAGCATAGATAGCTAGAGGAGTGGTCCTATGCATTCTGGTATATCCAATTGGAAAATGAAAGATCAAAAACCAAGTAGCAACAATTGGATATCCTCGAATGAGTAAATAAATGCAGACCAACATGCTCACACAATAAGATGTTAAATGAAATAATGGCAAACATGCACAAACATACTAGCATCTAACATGCACTTTGGCGATGGCGGAGTCATCTATATATGAGTATATTGACTTAGAAGCCAAGTAAGAATACTTGATCATAGGTCATACTCACCGTTTAAGCACAAGTGGGATTACCACTTTTACATAAAGCATTTAATGTTGTCACATACTATGAGATGCTTTGACTCAAGTCTTAGAGTAAAGCTCCCCCTTGATGTGACATCCCCCCATAGGAGGGACAAATTAACCTTTGTTTTTTCCGATGAAGACTTCATGTAGGAGAAGTAGTGGTGGATGCTCAAAGTTGATGAAGATCACCAAGAGTTGGGAGCATCCTCGTTGTTTCATTACTCTTCTCACCTACATGGGTTAGTCCCAACACACACGAGACATATACAAGGATATCTATGGACATGGAGTGCAAAGCATATATGATGATGTCCATTGATTTGTTGAATACCTCAAACCTTGCTTACCTTTGAGGGAATGTGTGACTCGTTGAACTATTGCATGATGTTGATGTTGATTGCAAGTAGTTCTCGCCAATAATGAATATGAGTGGATTTCATTGGCAGAGTCACTCCTCAAGAACTTCTCTAGTTTTTCTTCTTGGGGACCCACATCAAGTTGATGGGGATCCTTGGTGTTGAAGTAGCACTTGTAGAAGTTGAGCTTGTTGTAGCCTTGGGAGACCACATCGCCGAAGGTCGGGATTCATGTTCATATGAGTCAATGTCCTCTTGAAGCTTGTTCTTTCCCTTGAGCTTTGGGTCTTGTGGTGGAAGGTCATCCTGAGCTTTTGTTCCCTTGGGGAGAGTATTTTCATACTTCTCCTTTTGAGAAACAAACTTGGGATTTGGGTATTGACCTTCTTCCCATTCAACTCCATTAGCGTTGAAGTAGCCAACACCACGATTCTTCCGGTATCCTCCGTGCTTGCGTACAATCTCCTCAAATTGTTTGCACCCTTCAAGACTCTTATAGATTCCTTTCTCTATAATCTCTTTCAAAAGTTCATTTTCTTGCTCAAGTGTAACTTGGCTTAGAGAAGAGTTAGTGGGATCAAGAGAACTACTAGAAGCAATATCATTGGATTTATCATTTTTATTGCTACTAGTGGAAGAACATTTCTTTCCTTTATTACTAGCTTGCTTAGTCTTAACTTGTGGCATGAACGTAGACAAGAGAAGTTGCTTGTCTAGATAAGAGGAAGTCTTCTTTCGAAGATCATCATTGATAGCTTTAAGGAACTCGTGCTCTTGCTCTAAATTGAGCTTCTCGAAGCGGAGCTTCTCATGTGTCCTTTCAAGCTCTTTATGATCTCGTAGAGTAGACTCGTGAGCTAACATAAGAGTGTTTAGTTCTTGAGTTAGTCATTCTATTTCCAACTTATCATCATCGCATGACTTACCTAGAGTAGAATGATTACTAGCAAGTTCATCTTCACTAACATTACTAGATTTGTCAAATAGCAAGTCATCTTCATCACTATTGAAATCAAGATACTCGTGGTGTGATACCTTGGGGCCTTTAGCCATGAAGCAACATCCACTCCCTTCATTTGGTGAATCAAATAAGTCGTAGGAGTCGGTTGTCACTAGTGCAAGTCCGGCAACACCTTCATCCCGACTAAGTCGGAGTTGGAGTGATAGCTTCTCTCGGAGTGGTTATCGGATTCGGAGCTAGAAATCCATTCACCAACATGTGCTTGATGTCTTCTTCTTGTGTAGCTCTTGGTGTAATTGTCCTTCTTCTTCGAGTCCCTACTTCTCTTTGCGGGTCTTCGTTTCATAAAGATCATCCCTACTCCTTCTCTCTCTTCGAGGTGACTCGTCTCTTGAGCTTCGTCTTCTTGGTGACTCTTCTTTTCTTTTGTAAGGAGCCGTGCACTCATTGGAGTAGTGTCCGACTTCCCACAATTGTAGTAGTTTTGGTCACGACTTGACGAGCGCTTCTCTTCATAACTTGAGTTGGAGCTTCGATCTTTGCTTCTATTCTAGTAGAACTTGTTGAATTTGTTGACCATGAGGCTTATCTCTTCATTTGTGAAAAGGTTGTTGCTTGAGGTAGCGGGAGCATCACTTGTGGCTTTGTAAGCACCGCTAGACTTGTGGTGAAGCTCTTCCTTATCCTTGAGTGTCATCTCATGAGCAACAATCCTTCCAATCACTTCCGTTGGCTTGATCTTTGTAGTTGGGAATCATTTGGATTATTGTGCACACGGTGTCATATCGATCATCCAAAGCTCGAAGAATCTTCTCGATGATGAATTTGTCAGTCATTTGTTTGCTTACTAAGCTAGCAATCTCATTGGTGATGAGATCTAGCCTAGAGTACATCTCAGTGACTCCTTCATCATCCTTCATCTTGAACTTGTCAAGCTGACTTTGAAGAACATCCAACTTGGATTCTCTCACAAATTCAGTACCTTCATGCATATCAACCAAAGTGTCCCAAATCTCTTTTGCATTTTCAAGACGGATGATTTTGTTTAATTCATCGGGGCATAGGCAGTTGAAGAGAATGTCACATGCTTGAGCATTGAGTTGCAACATCTTCAATTCATCCACAGTCGCTTCGCGATCCGGTTCCCTTCCATCCGCAAAGAATTCACCTTGCAATCCAACACGAACAGCAACCCAAACGGCTGGGTTATGACCAAGTAAATGCATTTTCATTTTGTGCTTCCAACTAGCAAAATTTGTGCCATCAAAGTACGGACCTCTACGGTGATAATTTCCCTCACTAGACGCCATACTCTCCTATGTTGTGAAACCAATGCAATGGAGACCAAAGCTCTGACACCACTTGTAGGATCTAAAGTAGTGCTAGAGGGGGGTGATTAGACTACTTGACCAATTAAAAATCAACTTTTTCCCAATTTTAAGTATTGGCAGATTTTAGCATTCATTGCAAATCAAGTTCATCCTACACATGCATGTCTATGAGTATTGCAGCGGAAAATAAAGACAAGCATGTAAGTAAAGGAAGGGTAGGAAGATCAAATGCAATTGGTGACACGATGATTTTTCTCGTGGTTACGATAGGTGGTGCTATCGTACATCCACGTTTATTTAGTCTTCACCCACGGAGGGTAACAGTCGCGAGACTTCATGGAGGGCTCTACCCACGGAGGGTTCCACGAAGAAGCAACATTGATTATAGCATGATGGCCTACGTCCATGGAGGACTAGCCTAACTCGGGGTAGATCTTCACGAAGTAGGCAATCTCCTTGCCCTTACAAACTTCTTGGTTCACTCCACAACACAAAGGGGGAGGCTCCCAAGCGACACCTAACCAATCTAGGAGGCACCACCCTCTAAAATGTAATAGGCTCGATAATGTCGATGAACTCCTTGCTCTTGTGCTTCAAGATGATAGACTCCTCAACACACAATCACTCTCTCAAAGTTTTGGCTATGGTGGAAGAGGTTGATTCGGTGGAAAGCAACTTGGGGAGGCTAGAGATAAAGATTCATATGATAGGAATGGAATGACATGATCTCAACACATGAGTAGGTGGCTCTCTCTCAGAAAATCAGTAGGTATGAGTGGGGAACTGTTCTGAGTGCTTTTCTTTCGAGTGAGTGGTGGTGGAGGGGTATATATAGGCATGTCCAAAAACCCAACCATTACACCTAATAAGGCAGACTCGATGAAACCAATGTGTTAATCTCGATGGCACCGAGTTTCCTCAAAGGTAGCAACTTTTGAATCTCGGTGAGACCGATACATAAAACTCAGTTGCACAGATAAGGTGACCAATGGTCAGATTGCCAAACTCGGTGACGTCGATTCAACAAACTCGGTTGGACCGATTTTGTGAATTTGCATAACAGGAAGTTGGCAACCCAAACCCGGTGGCACCGGAATGGAATCCGTTGCACCGAAGGGCTAGGGTTTTGGCTGAGTCTGTCTGAGGCTGAGAATCAGTTGCTCCGAGTGGGGAGTGTTGGTTGCACCGATTTTGGATATTTTTCTTTGGATAGACTTTTGTGGAAGAGCTTGTGGGTGTATGTGGTGACTATCACTTGTGCACGCATGAGCATTTTGTTCATCAACAAAACCTTACCCCCATTTAATAGTATTGGCTTTCCTATGGACTCAAAGTGATTTCTCACAACAGGTAAAATGTAGAGTCCTTTGCTTGAAGCTTTGCCAATCTATTTCCTTGCATCTTGGGGTATTCCACAATCCTTTTGTCAACCCATCATTGAACTTTTCTTGAAACATGCTTAGTGGAAAATTAGTTCAATGACATATATGTTGTTATTAATTATCAAAACCACCAAGGGAGCAAATGTGCTTTCAACGAGACACCCACGAGCAGCAATAACACCATGCCCTCGAGCATGTCCGCCTTCTTGCACTTCTTGAGTAGTAGTGACATGCTCACGAGCAACAACATCATGCCCTCGAGCATGTTTTCTTTGTTGCACTTCATGAGCAATTGGGTATTGCTGGTGTCGAACCCCATCGCCACTTGCTTGAAGATGCTTGTTAAGCCTCCTTCGAAATTCTTGCACCATGTTTCGTAATTCCCAAAACTCAACACATGTGATCAGTACATCTTTTTCCCCCTTGATCTTCTCCATGAACACTCGATGCAGTTCCTGCCATGTTAGTGGGGCTAAAAAATGGAATAGGATATTTTTTTGTGGAATCACACAACCTCACCTCTTACTTACCAAAGTTCTTATGAGTTCATATCAGATTGTGCTTCTCCCGGATGTGTTAAAGTGATTGAAAGACATGGGTCAAAGAACTAGCTTTGGTTTTTGGTGGAGTTTCGTGGGGTAAACAAAAAGGGGCTTGTGCTGAAATCAAGTTGATGCAAACCGATAAAAAAATATGTGGATAGATCTGCTGCACCTTTGCACCAAGATTGAACAAACACACAACACACAACCCAAAAGCTTCTGATTTTTTCTACCAAGCTGAAACTTTGGATCTTACATAACACTTTCTTTTGCTCTCTTGATTTTCTTTCTGCCACTCTTTTCTTTCTTTCTTTGATTTTTTTCCACTCTATTTTTCTCTCTTTTTCCAAAGCACAACAACCAAATCTGAAAGCAACTACGAAGATGAACTTGGTGCAGATCTACAAGATGAAGAACATGCAAGGTATGCAACAACAAGATCTCAGCACCAACAAGGCTTGGATGTATTTTTGGTGGGGCTTTGGACTTCTAGGACAGAAAATATAACATGAAAAACACTCGATCTAAAGGGATGATAGTAAGATGAACTTGGATAATAGATCCTACCGTGTCAAGGAAAGCTCTGATGCTAGATGATAGGTGCAAACCCGTTGAACGAGTTCGTCGTAGGATCGAATCAGGAGGGATAACTAGCTTTATACCTACCAAGGTTGGATGCAACCCATACGTTGGGGATGGCTGACTGGAGCTACAAGAACTCCAACTAGCCGTCCGAACAATCGCAGAACCACAAACCGGGACTAACCCACACAAAATGGCCGAAACCATAGAGCACGAATTAGGGGGTACCAGAGGCCCCTTCTCGCGAATCCGGATGAACTCACAAGAGCATAGGTAGCAAGGATCTCTTGGATATCTCTAGCAGTCTTGCTGCATAAGCTTATAGCTGAATGGTTTTGACAAAAGGTCCCTAAAAGGATGGGGAAGATAGGGTTTTATAGCAGGGACAACCCCCCTTACCTAGGTGTGAAAAGGTTTCAAAAGTAATCAGGTTTGCATGGCTTTCTTGGGAGAATAAACATTCAACTTTGGGAGTTGTTGGAGAGCTCCTCGGAAATTCGCGAAGCTTTGACAGCCTGGACACCTTCCACGCGAATGACTAGAACTTTTGACTCACAACTCCAAATGATGTGAGGTTTTTTGAATTGGAAAGTAAATTTATGTAGATTCTGGTGGTGTACCCCTATGACCCCGTCTCTCATCCAAAAGGGGTGTGGAGTAATGAAATGTGATAGGTAAAAACTGACAACATCAACTTCACTTCAAACTTGTTTCTCCAAATTGGCTGCTTCAAAAGCTCATAGGATGTTGGGTTTCTTCCTTGTGATACCTAAGTTCAACCAACAACAATGGACATGAAAGCATAGTTGTGTCATAAAAGTTACAAGGTAAACTTAAGTTAGCGTTCACCTAGTCATGTGTTTGCTTGATTCGGCTTAGTAATTCTTTCCAACTAAAATGTGCACTTTTCTGAAATGTCGTGCATGATGTAACCTTGTGCTCGTCAGGAAGGCCGGCTTATGCTCATTTTATGGCTTGTACCTGCTATGTCTACCTCAAGCTCAAGATGTCGGGTCCCAATTGTACTATAACGATGGGAGATAGCAGGAAGATTGCTCAGGAGTGTGTGGAAGGGGATGCACCTATGCTAAGTCGGCCTGCGCCACCGAAGAGCTAAAATTCTATACGACCAATGCTCACCCGGTTGATATGAGTCCCCTTAAAAATCCAACCACTTAGTGTGAATTGCTGCTCAAATTCAAGCCGGCTGAAGATACCAAGCAAATCGACTTCACAGAAGTCGACTCATCCCAGTAGTTCACTATTGGGATTGGCTTGGATCCTAAATAGGAAAGCACGCTCATCAAGTTCATCCGTGAGAAACTGGACATCTTTGCATGGAAAGTTTCTGACATGCCTAGAGTACCGAGAGAACTTGCTGAGCACCACCTTAATGTGGATTCGAAAATGAAACCAGTACGACAATATCTCCCTCATTTTAATAAGGAGAGGCACAAGTCTATTGGAGAAGAGGTAGACTGTCTACTAGTTGCCGGGTTTATTGTTGAAGTTTTTCACCTGAGTGGTTGGCTAACTTGGTGCTCGTCCTGAAAAAGAACGGCACCAGGCGTATGTGTGTTGACTACATAGATCTCAACAAAGCTTGTCTCGAAGGTCCTTTTTCCCTCCTGTATCGATCAGATCATTGACTCTACGGCGGGTTGCGAGCGCTTGTGCTTCCTAGATGCATATTTTGGTTATCATCAGATCAAGATGGAGATTTGAGGATCAAGAGAAGACAACTTTCATTACTCCTTTCAGTGCTTTCTGCTATGTCTCTATGCCTTTTGGGATCAAGAGCGCGGGGGCGACTTACCAACGTTGTGTTCAGAAATGCCTTCACCCACAGATTGGGCGCAATGTTCATGCTTATTTTGACGACATTGTGGTGAAATCTCAGAAGAAGGAGATGATCTTGGATGACCTCAAGGAGACGTTTGATAATCTTCGAGTTACCAGATGAAGCTTAACCCGGCGAAGTGTGTTTTTGGTGTTCCTGCAGGCAAGCTACTAGGATTTCTGGTTTCCGAGCGTGGTATCAAAATTACTCCAGACAAAAGCAAGGCAGTAACTTTGCTTGGTAAGCTGGCTAATATAAATCAGGTCCAGTGTATGGCTGGCCACATCGCGGTGTTGAGCCAGTTTATAAGCCGCCTTAGAGAGAAAGCAATTCCTCTTTATAAGTTGTTGAGGAAGACGAACAATTTTGTCTGGACAGACGCAACTAACGAGGCTTTTGAAGTGCTTAAGAATCAACTGGCCGAGCTGCCTGTCTTAGCCGCCCCTATTGACAAAGAGCCTATGCTCCTATACATTGCTGCCAATTCAAAGGGAGTAAGTGTCACGGTTGTCGTTGTGCGCAAAGAGGCGGGAAAGGAGTATCCAGTACAACGGCCGGTCTATTTCGACAGCAAAGTCCTGTGACGTTGTCCAAGCAAAGGTATCCACATTGGAAGAAGTTGGTTTTTGGTGTCTTTATGGCAAGCCAGAAATTAAACACTAATTCCAAGAGCATTCAATCATTGCGGTGAGTTCAGCACTTGGCGATATTATACAAAACCGAGAAGCCACTGGTCGGATTGTTAAGTGGGCAACTGAGCTTAGTCCACACCATGTGAAGTGTATGCCCCGTACAACCATCAAATCTCAAGCACTGGTGGATTTCATGAATGATTGGACTGACTTGCAAATCCCAAAAGATAGGCTAGATAGTACGTATTGGACTATACACTTTGATGGATCCAGGCAATTGGAGGGCTCGGGGGCTGGAGTTATATTGTCTTCTACATGGGGTGACAAATTTTGTTATGTTTTACGGATCATGTTCCCTTGCACTAACAATGCAGCTGAGTATGAGGCCCTCCTATACAAGCTCGGAATGGCTAAGGAGACGAATCTTAGCCGGGTCAGATGTTTGGGCGACTCAGATTTGGTGGCTCAGCAAGTTTCGAGGACTTGGGATTCGAAGGACCCCTTGATGGTGGCTTATCGACGGGCAGTCACCGACGTGGTGGGTCATTTTCAAGCTTATCAAATTGATCATATTGATCGCCGGCTCAACGAGGAGACAGATGCTTTGTCATGATTCGGCTCTCAGCGAAAGCCGGTCCCTCCTTATGTATTTTAGCCGTCCTTCACAATCCTTCAATTAAGTGGCCGTTTAAAGAGACCATCTCTAGGACGAGAAGACGTTGGACTATGCGGCACCTCAATACGTGGTCTGCGAGACGGTGGAGCATGTGACATGCCAGGATCTAAGTCGCTCGAATTGCTTCGGGTCTTGCGTTGATTGATTGACATGCTGAGTTTTCTTCAAAATAAAATTGGGATCTAAGTAAGCATCTGTATGTAAAAACTTAACCTTTTGGGCGGCTTGCCTTGGTTTTCTTGGGATAAACGTTTCCGAGGAACTTGAGGAAATTGGAATTACCTCAACATCGCCGGCGTCACTAGACTCGGAGTCATCCTGAGAAGAAGGTGTGTCAGCAAGTTCAATAAATAAACAACCAAGTGAATCAAGTTCAACCTCAAACTCTGCTCTTGAAGATGAATCTTGAGCCGCCTCTCGAGCGGTTCCTTGAGACGTTTCTAGGGCGGTAGCTTTCGAAGAAGCCTTCTAGAAATCAGAGCCGGTCTATAGAGAAATGAGCCAGTTAATTAACAATTGAATACCAAACAAAAGTAACGGAGGAAATTAAAAGGTCAAGTTTGTACAAGTACATATTAGAGGAACAGGGTTCTGCAGGTTGAACGTGGCCAGCCCGGTCAGTTTACACTTTTCCTTAGAGTGGGAAAAGAACTTCTTTGTCTGCTTGTTGATAGTGGCATCCCTCGAGTTTTTTTGCGCTAAAGCGCTGCACATCCTTTGAATCGCCTGAGTAATTGCACATCAAATCGCCTCTTACACCGATGGGATGAATCCGCTAGGATATCCAGCATCAGATAAAGTCGATCCCAGTAAGGCCGTTGGCATTGAGGGCCTTTAATCTAAGCAACACAGGAGCCCGTACTTTCCTCTCTTCCTCACTTGTCCAACCTGGAAAGTCAGTAATGCCAAGCTGGTCTAATCTGAAACCATGCAATGGGGTTTGGCCTTCGGGGGTGGTATATTTACAAAAAAAACAAGTTTTATTCCATCCTTTGGATGACTCGCCAAATTGGTCTCACGGAAAGACTGTTCCTTCTCTTCTGCACAGAGACATCGCCAAGTTCTACGCTTGGGCCATCCTTGGTCTATGTTTGGCGGTTCAAGTAGAAGAGCTCTCTCAAGAGAGTCAAGGATGACTCAATCTGGAGTGCACCTCACATAACACTTGGAATTGACAGGGGCTGGTCATTGAGTTGGGGCCAATGTCTTGAGGTCGGAGCATGAAAAAAATCAAGGAAATCTCTATAGATATTGACCCGGGCGACCGGAAACCCCTTCGCACATGGTCTGCAAATTATACTACCTCCCTTACACCGAGTTGCAGGGCTGGTTCTTCCTCAGGCGCTCTCTGGCCTATTTCATCTTGAGCCGGTAACGTGCCCTGATTCACAAGGTTCTCTAGGGTAACTACCAATCCATGGGATCTAACCCAGCCACAGGCTTTGCTGGTCTTAGGAGGCATCGTAATATTTTTTAGTCTAGACTACAAAGTTAGAGAGGAAAAAATAATCTTAAGTTGGAACTTAAGATGACATATGATGCAATGAGATTGATTTAAAATAAGGATAAAAAACAAAGGGACACTCAATTAACCCGAGATTATTGATTTTTCTGAAGGACATTACAATTTTGACTAAATCTACATGCTAATGAGCAATGAAAGTTAAGCCGGCCTTAGCGCGTGGAAGAAAGGGGACAATAAAAGCGCTTGGAAGGACTTAGCTAAAAATTCTCATGGACAAACAACTTTCTGCAGAAGATGGGAATCATATGGATCTAATATATATGCAGAAAATATGCTAAATATGTTCTAAGTCTGCGGAGGAACTGAAACTAAAGCTCTATAAAGACCCTATACATAAGGTATTCTAGATCTATTTCATGAAAAATGAAGTGCGGTAATAAGGTTAAATCAACAGTCACTAAAGGGACTTGAAAATCTCGGATCTACGATGATCGTTTGAGGAAGAATGGATGATGAACATCCGTGAACACCAAAACCCAAATGGTGGGAAGAATAAATACCAAATCTCGTTGATGAAAGAGATGGAGATGACCGTGTCTTCTCCGGCAACAACAGGAAGAATCTGACGGCGCGAGCTACACATTTCGAAGGCTCGGGCGTCGTCCTTGAGCTCCGGCGATTTCGGCTGCAAAGAGGGAGCGCGAGGAAGAAGAAGACTAGAAAGGAGACAGGGAAGCCCGGTTGGCCTATTTATAAGGCAGGGCGAAACGCAAAGTGTTCCCCCGCAAAATGGAACGGGCATGTCAAATTCGTGTCTGAGATTGCGCCTGGATTTTCCCACTCCGGATTTGGTGATGTTTTCAAAAAGATTTGGCATGATGGCTTTGGATGACAACGGTCAGCAAGATGACGTCATGGAAGTATTGTTTGGAAAATACCAAGTCTAAACAAAATGATCCGGCATAGCTTTGACCCAGATAATGAGCTTGACAGACCGAGGGCACGGAATGGCCGACTCATGCATTGATCTTTCATTTAAGATTCCAACATTTTTAAGATGGAGTTTAGCATTGATGAATTCAAACTAAACTGGGGGCTAATGTCGGGGATATACCACGCGGGAATGACTTGCCCAAAGTATAAACTGTTGTTAGGCTGTAGCCCATAAGAAGGATTGATACGTCTCCAACGTATCCATAATTTTGGATTTTTCCATGCGATTATATTATCTGTTTTGGATGTTTTATATGCATAAATATGCTATTTTATATTATTTTTGGGACTAGCCTATTAACTTAGAGCCTAGTGCCAATTTTTGTTTTTTTCCTTGTTTTTGAGTATTGTAGATAAGAAATATTAAACGGAATCCAAACGGAATAAAATCTTCGCGATGATTTTTCTTGGACCGAAAGGCATCTACCAGACTTCGAGAGGAAGGCATGAGAGTTGCCAGGAGGTCACAAGCCTCCTTGGCATGGCCAGGGGTCCGCGCCCCCTAGCTTGTGGCCCCCCAGCAGGTCCTCTAACCCTAATCTTCGGCCTATAAATTCCCAAATATTCCCCCAATACCAAAAGAGCCACGAAAATACTTTTCCATCGCCAGAAGCCTCCGTTCCCGAGAGATCCAATCTTGGAGCATTTTCCGGTAATCTGCCGGAGGGGGATTCAATCACGGAGGGCATCTACATCAACTCCATTACCCCTTCGATGATGCGCGAGTAGTCCACCATAGAACTACGGGTCCATAGCTAGTAGCTAGTGTTGGAACTATGCCCTAGAGGCAATAAATAAAGTGTTTATTATTATATTTCCTTGTCCATGATAATCGTTTATTATCCATGCTATAATTGTATTGATTAGAAACACATTAATGTGTGGGTAAATAGACAACACATTGTCCCTAGTATGCCTCTAGTGAACTAGCTCGTTAATCAAAGATGGTCAAGGTTTCCTAGCCATTGATATGTGATGTCATTTGATAACGGGATCACATCATTAGGAGAATGATGTGATGGACAAGACCCAAACTACAAACGTAGCATGTGATCGTGTCAGTTTATTGCTACTATTTTCTGCATATCAAGTATATGTTCCTATGACCATGAGATCATGCAACTCACGGACATCGGAGGAGTGCCTTGTGTGTTTCAAATGTCACAACGTAACTGGGTGACTATAAAGGTGCTCTACAAGTATCTCCCAGGGTGTCTGTTGAGTTGGCATGGATCAAGACTGGGATTTGTTACTCCGTGTGACGGAGAGGTATCTCAGGGCCCACTCGGTAATACAACATCACAATAAGCCTTGCAAGAAATGTGACTAAGTGTTAGTCACGGGATCTTGTATTACAGAACGAGTAAAGAGATTTGTCGGTAACGAGGTTGAACTAAGTATGGAGATACCGACGATCGAATCTCGGGCAAGTAACATACCGAAGAAAAAGGGAACATCAGACGGGATTAACTAAATCCTTGACATAGAGGCTCGACAAATAAAGATCTTCGTAGAATATATAGGAACCAATATGGACATCCAGGTCCCGCTATTGGTTATTGACCGTAGAGGTGTCTCGGTCATGTCTACATAGTTCTCGAACCCGTAGGGTCTGCACACTTAAGGTTTGGTGACGTTTCGATAGTATAGAGTTATGCATGGTGGTGACCGAAGGTTGTTCGGAGTCCCGGATGAGATCCCGAACGTCACGAGGAGGTCCGGAATGGTTTGGAGGTAAAGATTCATATATAGGAAGTCCTGTTTTGGTCGCCGGGTGCCGGTAGTGTACCGGGAGGCCTCCGGGAGCGGTATTTCGACCCAAGAGGCTTCATGGGCTGTGGGAGAGTGAATAGCAGCCCTTTGTGGGCTGGTGGAAACTCCCACACAAGGCCCAGGTGGCTGGAGAAGAAAACCCAATAGGAAAAGGTGGAAAAAGGCAAAAAAAGGAGCAATCCTAGTCCTACTAGGATTGGAGGAGGAATCCTCCTCTCCTAGTGGCTTCGGCTGAATCCAAGGAGCCTTGGCCCTTGTGCCAAGGCTCTCCTCCTCTCCTCCTACATATACTGGTGGGTTTTAGGGTTTTGCACTAGTTTTTTCCAGCCACGTGCTACCCGTTCCTCAATTGCATAGTTTCTCCTCTAGATCGGATTTCTGCAGTGCTTAGGCGAAGCCCTGCTGGAATTGCTCCACCACCATCACCGGAGCGCCGTCGCGCTGCCGGAGAACTCTTCTTCCTCTCCACTCCTTCTTGCTGGATCAAGACGGTGGAGATCGTCATCAAGCTGTACGTGTGCTGAACGCGGAGGTGCCGTCCGTTCGGCGCTAGATCGGAAGGATCGTGATCAAGTTCGTGGGACGGATCATGATCAAGTTCGTGGGATGGATCGTGATGAAGTTCGTGGGATGGATCGCGATCAAGTTCGTGGGACGGATCGTGATAAAGTTCGTGGGATGGATCGTGATCAAGTTCGCTGGACGGATCGTGATTAGATCGCGGGACGGATCGTGATTGGATCGCGAGACGCTCGGAGATTTGGATTGCGAAGACGTTCGACTACACCAACCTCGTTTCTTAACGCTTCCCGCTTAGCGATCTACAAGGGTATGTAGATCTGCTCTTCCTCTCGTAGATGCTCATCACCATGGATAGATCTGCGTGTGTGTAGGAATATTTTTGTTTCCCATGCGTCGTTCCCTAACAATGGTATCAAAGCGAGGTTTATGTGTAGATGAGATCTCGAGTAGAACACAAAAGGTTTGTGGGCATTGATGTTTAGATTGCTTCCTCCCTTGGTCGGATTTTGGTTCAGCGGTATTGTGAGATGAAGCGGCCCGGACCAACATTAGTCGTACGCTTACGAGAGACCGGTTCCCTCGACCGCAACTTGTCGCATAGATGGCTTGCGGGCGCCAGTTTCTCTCACTTTAGTTGGATCGGATTGGACAAAGGCAGTCCTTGAGAAGGTTGAAAAGCAACTAGTGTATCACCGTTGTGGTTTTTGCGTAGATGAGAATTGTTCTTGTTAGATACCCGTAGCAGCCACGTAAAACATGCAACAACAATTAGAGGATGTCTAACTTGTTTTTGCAGGGTATGCTGTGATATGATATGGCCAATTACATGATGTGATATATGTGATGTATGAGATGATCTTGTGATGTATAGATTATCACGACTTGCATGTCGATGAGTACGGCAACCGGCAGGAGCCATAGGGTTGTCTTTAATTATTGTATGACCTGCGTGTCAATCATTAAGCCCTATGTAATGCTTTACTTTATCGCTAAACGGTAGCAATAGTAGTAGAAGCATGTTGGGCGCAACAACCCCGATGGCGACATGTTGATGGAGATCAAGTGGTGTCATGCCGGTGACGATGGAGATCTTGCCGGTGCTTTCAAGATGGAGATCAAAAGCACAAGTTCATGGCCATATCATGTCACTTATGATTTGCATGTGATGTTAATCCTTTTATGCACCTTGTTTTGCTTAGGACGACGGTAGCATTATAAGGTGATCCCTCGCTTAAATTTCAAGATGAATTGTGTTCTCCCCGAGTGTGCACCGTTGGGAAAGTTCGTCGTGTTGAGACACCACGTGATGATCAGGTGTGATAGACTCTACGTTCACATACAACGGGTGCAAGCCAGTGTTGCACATGAAGAACACTCGGGTTAAACTTGACGAGCCTAGCATGTACAAACATGGCCTCGAAACACAAGATGCCGAAAGGTCGAACATGTGTCATATAGTAGATATGATCAACATGATGATGTTCACCATTGAAGCCACCTCAACTCACGTGATGATCGGACTTGAGTTGGTGAATTTGGATCATGTGACACTCAGATGACCTGAGGGATGTCAATTTGAGTGGGAGCTTTAGTAAATTTGATTAGCTAAACTCATTATCTTGAACAATAGTCTAAGTGAACTTTGCATATTTATGTTGTAGATCAATGGCTTGCGCAGTAGCACCCCTGAATTTTAATGCGTTACTAGAGAAAGCTAAGTTGAAAGATGACGGAAGTAACTTTGTTGATTGGGCCCGTAATCTGAGGATTATCCTCACGGCTTCCCAGAAATCATATGTCCTTGATGCACCGCTTGGTGACCAACCAGAAGATATGACCTCCGAAGACGTTAAGAACGCTTGCGAGGCATGTTCTGGAGATTACTCAATAGTTCAGTGTGGAATACTGTATGGCTTAGAACCATGACTTCAAAAACATTTTGAACGTCATGGAGCATATGAGATGTTCTAGGAGTTGAAGTTTATCTTTCAGAAGAATGCCCGGATCGCGAGGTATGAGACCTCCGACAAGTTCTATGCTTGCATGATGGTGGAGAATGGGTCTGTCAGTGAACATATACTCAAAATGTCTGGGTATGCGACTCGTCTAGCGGAGTTGGGAATTGCCCTTCCACCAGAGGCGATCACTTACAAAGTTCTTCAATCACTGCCACATAGTTACAAGAGCTTTGTGATGAACTATAACATGCACGGGATGAACAATCAGTCGCCGAGCTGTTTGCGATGCTGAAAGTCGCTGAGTCTGAAATCCAGAAAGAACATCAAGTGTTGATGGTCAATAAAACCACTAGTTTCAAGAAAAATGGCAAGGTCAAGGGTAAGGGCAAGAAGGGTAAAACCAAGAAGGATGGCAAAGTAGTTGCTACTCCTATAAAGAAGCCCAAGCATGGACCTAAGCCAGAAACTGAGTGCTTTCATTGCAAGGGAACTGGTCACTGGAAGCAGAACTGCCCCAAGTACCTGGCTGACAAGAAGGCGGCCAACGACAAACAAGGTATATATGATATACATGTTATTGATGTGTACTTTACTAGCTCTCGTTGTAGTGCCTGGGTATTTGATACCGGTTCGGTTGCTCACATTTGCAACTCAAAACAGGACCTACGGAATAGACGAAGGCTGGCAAAGGATGAAGTGACGATGCACATGGGAAATGGTTCCAAGGTTGATGTGATCGCCGTCGGCACGCTCTCTCTTCGATTACCATCGGGATTAGTGATGAACCTGAATAATTATTATTTAGTGCTTGTGTTAAGCATGAACATTATATCTGGATCTTGTTTATTGTGAGACGGTTACTCATTTAAATCTGAGAATAAAGGTTGTTCTATTTATATGAGTAATATCTTTTATGGTCATTCACCCAATGTGAGGGGTTTATTCATATTGAATCTTGATAGTGATGACACACATGTTCATAACATTGATGCCAAAAGATGTAGAGTTGATAATGATAGTACCACTTTCTTGTGGCACTGCCGTTTAGGTCATATTGGTGTAAAACGCATGAGGAAGCTCCATGCTGATGGACTTCTAGAGTCACTTGATTTTGAATCACTTGACAGATGTGATCCGTGCCTCATGGGCAAGATGACTAAAATGCCATTCTCTGGAACAATGAAACGGGCAAGTGACTTATTGGAAATCATACATACTGATGTGTGCGGTCCGGTGAATGTTACAGCGCGTGGTGAATATCATTATTTTCTCACCTTTACTGACGACTTAAGTAGATATGGGTATATAAACTTAATGAAACACAAGTCTGAAATGTTTCAAAAGTTCAAGCAATTTCAGAGTGAAGTTGAGAATCATTATAACAAGATGATTAAATTCCCGCGATCTGATCGAGGAGGTGAATATTTGAGTTATGAGTTTGCCAGTCACTTAAGGCAACGTGGAATTGTTTCACAGTTGACGTCGCCCGGAACACGACATCGTAATCAGACCTTATTAGATATGGTGCGATCTATGATGTCTCTTGCTGATTTGCCACTATTGTTTTGGGGTTATGCATTAGAGATGGCTGCATTCACTTTAAATAGGGGACCATCAAAATCCGTTGAGAGGACACCATATGGACTATGGTTTGGTAAGAGGCCAAAGTTGTCTTTTCTTAAACTTTGGGGATGTGATGCTTATGTCAAAAAGCTTCAGCCTGAAAAGCTAGAACCCAAAGCGGAGAAATGCGTCTTCATAGGATACCCGAAAGACATAGTCGGGTATACCTTCTATCTCAGATCCAAAGGGAAAGTGTTTGTCACTAAGAACGGAACATTTCTTGAGAAAGAGTTTCTATCGAAAGAATTGAGTGGGAGGAAAATAGAGTTTGATGAGGTTATTGAACCTTTACTTCAACTAGAAAGTAGCGCAGCGCAGAAAGATGTTTCTATGGAACCTACAACGGTAGAAGACGAAGTTAATGATGATGATCATGAAGCTTCGGATCAAGCTACTATTGAACCTCGTAGGTCAACAAGGGTGCGTACTACTCCTGAGTGGTACGACAACCCTGTCTTGGAGGTCATGTTGTTGGACAACAATGAACCTACGAGCTATGGAGGAGCAGTGATGGACCCGGATTCCGAGAAATGGTTAGAGGCCATGAAATCCGAGATGGGATCCATGTATGAAAACAGAGTATGGACTTTGGAAGTATTACATGAAGGGCGAATGTCCATTCAGAACAAATGGATCTTTAAGAAGAAGAAAGACGCGGACGGTAATGTCATCGTCTATGAAGCTCGACTTGTGGCAAAGGGTTTTTCACAAGTTCAAGGAGTTGACTACGATGAGACCTTCTCACCCATAGCGATGCTTAAGTCTGTCAGAATCATGTTGGCAATAGCTGCTTATTTCGACTATGAAATTTGGCAGATGGATGTCACAACAGCATTCCTCAACGGTTTCCTTGAGGAAGAGTTGTATATGATGCAACCAGAAGGTTTTGTCGATCCAGAGAATGCTGACAAAGTTTGCAAACTCCAGCGATCCATTTATGGGTTGGTGCAAGCATCTCGGAGTTGGAATAAGCGTTTTGATGAGGTGATCAAAGCGTTTGAGTTTATACAAGTTTATGGAGAAGCTTGTATTTACAAGAAAGTGAGTGTGAGCTCTATAGCGTTTCTAGTGTTATATGTGGATGACATATTTCTAATTGGAAACAATATAGATATGCTATAAAGCGTGAAGGAATATTTGAACAAGAGTTTTTCAATGAAGGACCTAGGAGAAGCTACTTTCATATTAGGCATTAAGATCTATAGAGATAGATCGAGATGCTTGATAGCACATTCACAGAGCACATACCTTGATAAAGTTTTGAAGAAGTTCAAAATGGATCAGGCCAAGAAGGGGTTCTTGCCTGTGTTACAAGGTGTGAAGTTGAGTAAGACTCAATGCCCAGTGACGGCAGAAGATAGAGAAAAGATGAGTGTCATCCCCTATGCTTTAGCCATAGGCCCTATCATGTATGCAATGCTGTGCACAAGACCCGATGTCAGCCTTGCCATAAGTATGGCCACAAGGTTTCAAAGTGATCCTGGAATGGAGCACTGGGAAGCGGTCAAGAATATCCCCAAGTACCTAAACATGACTAAGGAAATGTTTCTCGTTTATGGAGGTGATGCAGAGCTCGTCGTAAAGGGTTATGTCAATGCAAGCTTTGACACTGATCCGGATGACTCGAAGTCACAAATCGGATACGTATTTATTCTCAACGGGGGAGAAGTAAGCTGTTGCAGTTCCAAGCAAAGCATGGTAGCTGATTCTACATGCGAAGCGGAGTACATCACAGCCTCGGAGGCGGCGAAGGAAGGTGTCTGGATGAAGCAGTTCATGACAGATCTTGGAGTAGTGCCTAGCGCACTGAATCCAATGAACCTGTTCTGTGATAACACTGGTGCCATTGCTCTGGCCAAGGAACCAAGGTTTCACAAGAGTACCAGACACATAAAGGGACGCTTCAACTCCATCTGCGATTACATCGAGGAGCAGGACAAAAATATTTGCAAAGTGCACACGGATCTAAATGTTGCATACCCGTTGACTAAACCTCTTCCAATGGCTAAACATGATCAACACCAGAACTGCATGGGTGTTCGATTCATTACAATGTAAATCACATAGTGATGTGAACTAGATTATTGACTCTTGTGCAAGTGTGAGACTGTTGGAAATATGCCCTAGAGGCAATAAATAAAGTGTTTATTATTATATTTCCTTGTTGATAATCGTTTATTATCCATGCTATAATTGTATTGATTGGAAACACATTACATGTGTGGATAAATAGACAACACACTGTCCCTAGTATGCCTCTAGTGAACTAGCTCATTAATCAAAGATGGTCAATGTTTCCTAGCCATTGACATGTGATGTCATTTGATAACGGGATCACATCATTAGGAGAATGATGTGATGGACAAGACCCAAACTACAAACATAGCATATGATCGTGTCAGCTTATTGCTACTGTTTTCTGCATGTTAAGTATATGTTCCTATGACCATGAGATCATGCAACTCACAGACATTGGAGGAGTGCCTTGTGTGTATCAAACGTCACAGCGTAACTGGGTGACTATAAAGGTGCTCTACAGTTATCTCCGAGGGTGTCTGTTGAGTTGGCATGGATCAAGACTGGGATTTGTTACTCCGTGTGACGGAGAGGTATCTCAGGGCCCATTCGGTAATACAACATCACAATAAGCCTTGCAAGCAATGTGACTAAGTGTTAGTCACGGGATTTTGTATTATGGAACAAGTAAAGAGACTTTCCGGTAACGAGGTTGAACTAGGTATGGAGATACCGACGATCGAATCTCGGGCAAGTAACATACCGAAGAAGAAAGGGAACAACATACGTGATTAACTGAATCCTTGACATAGAGGTTCGACCAATAAAGATCTTCATAGAATATGTAGCAACCAATATGGACATCCAGGTCCCGCTATTGGTTATTGACTATAGAGGTGTCTCGGTCATGTCTACATACTTCTCGAACCCGCAGGGTCTACACACTTAAGTTTTGGTGACGTTTTGGTAGTATATAGTTATGTATTGTGGTGACCGAAGGTTGTTCGGAGTCCCGGATGAGATCCCGGACGTCACGAGGAGCTCCGGAATGGTCCGGAGGTAAAGATTCATATATAGGAAGTCCTGGTTTGGCCGCCGGAAAAGTTTCGGGCTCATCTGTAGTGTACCGGGAGTGCCGGTAGTGTACCGGGAGGCCTCCGGGAGGGGTATTTCGACCCAAGAGGCTTCATGGGCTGTGGGAGAGTGAATATCAGCCCTTAGTGGGCTGTTGGAAACTCCCAAACAAGGCCCATGTGGCTGGAGAAGAAAACCCAATAGGAAAAGGTGGAAAAAGGCAAAAAAGGAGCAATTCTAATCCTACTAGGATTGGAGGAGGAATCCTCCTCTCCTAGTGGCTTCGGCCGAATGCAAGGACCCTTGGCCCTTGCGCCAAGGCTCTCCTCCTCTCCTCCTATATATACTGGTGGGTTTTAGGGTTTTGCACTAGTTTTGTCCAGCCACGTGCTAACCGTTCCTCCAGTGCATAGTTTCTCCTCTAGATCGGATTTCCATAGTGCTTAGGCGAAGCCCTTCCGGAATTGCTCCACCACCATCGCCGGAGTGCCGTCAGGCTGTCGAAGAACTCTTCTTCGTCTCTGCTCCTTCTTGCTGGATCAAGACGGCGGAGATCGTCATCAAGCTGTACGTGTGCTGAACGCGGAGGTGCCGTCCGTTCGGCACTAGATCGGAAGGATCGTGATCAAGTTCGTGGGACGAATCATGATCAAGTTCGTGGGACGGATCGTGATCAAGTTCGTGGGATGGATCGTGATCAAGTTCGTGGGATGGATCGTGATCAAGTTCGTGGGACGGATCGTGATTATATCGCGGGACGGATTGTGATTGGATCAAGGGACGTTCGGCGATTTGGATCGTGAAGACGTTCGACTACACCAACCGCGTTTCTTAACGCTTCCCGCTTAGCGATCTACAAGGGTACATAGATCCAATCTCCCTCTCGTAGATGCTCATTACCATGGATAGATCTGCGTGTGCGTAGGAATTTTTTTGTTTCCCATGCGACGTTCCCCAACAGCTAGATGGCTTCTTCTCTCTCTTTGTTCTTCAATACCATGTTCTCCATGATCTTCATGGGGATCTACCCGATGTAATACTCTTTTGCGGTGCGTTCTTCGAGATCACATGAATTGTGGGTTTATGATCATCTTATCTATGAATATTATTTGGTTCTTCTCTGAATTCTTATATGCATGATTTCATATCTTTTCTAGTCTCTTCGAGTTATTGGTTTGGTTTGGCCAACTAGATTGGTAATTCTAGCAATGGGAGAAGTGCTTAGTTTTCGGTTCAATCTTGTGGTGTCCTCACACAGTGACAAAGTAGGGGTAGTGAGGCACGTATTGTATTGTTGCCATCAACGGTAAAAAGATGATTTTTTTATCATATTGCTTGAGTTTATCCCTCTACATCATGGCATCTTACTTAATGCGTTACTCTATTCTTCATGAACTTAATACTCTAGATGCAGGCAGGAGTCGGTCGATGTGTGGACTGTGGAGTAATAGTAGTAGATGCAGAATCGTTTCGGTCTACTTGACACGGATGTGATGCGTATATGCACAATCATTGCCTTGTATATCTTCCTAACTATGCGCTTTGCTATAAATTGCTTGACAGTAATTTGTTCACCCACCGTGTTATTTTTCCTTCAAGAGAGAAGCCTCTAGTGAAACCCATGGCCCCCGGGTTTATTTTCCATATTATATTTTGATATCTATATTCCAAAAATACCAACAATACCTTGCTGATATTTATTTACCTTTTTTACTTCTCGAAATCTTTTACATCTATCTCTTTCAGATCTAATCCATGCAAGTAATCATGAAGGGATTGACAACCCCTTTATAGCGTTGGGTGCAAGTGTTTGATTGTTTGTGTAGGTGCATCTATTTGTGACTTGCTTGTTCCTCCTACTGGATGGATACCTTGGTTCCCAACAAGTGAGGGAAATACTTATCTACTTTGCTGCATCACCCTTTCCTCTTCAAGGGAAAACCAACGCAAGCTCAAGAGGTAGCAACAAGGATTTCTGGCGCCGTTGCTGGGGAGGATACACATCAAGCCTACCAAGTACTCATCACAAACTCATCTCTAGCATTTACATTATTTTCAATTTGCCTCTCATTTTGCTCTCCCCCACTTCAAAAACGATTTTCAGAAAAAAACAAAAAGATTTGCCTTTTTATTCGCCCTGTCTTTATTGTTTGCCTTTTTCTCGTCAAATCTCTTGTTTGCTTGTGTTGCCATGTGCATTCTATTTTCTTGCATCTTTGCATGCTAAAAATCTATTGATATGGATCCTAATCCACTTGCTAATCTTTTTAAAACACCAAATTATGATGAACCAATTGCTAGTGAGTTGAGTGCACTTGATTATCTCTATGAAGTTTTGTTTGAAAATCATGAATCTGAAAATTTTGATGAAGTGTTGAAAGAAGAAATTTATGAGGTGATTCATGATAGATCCTTGATCCAAAAGCATGATTGCAATGATGTTACTATAAATGCTATTAATGTCAATTATGTTAATGATATGCAAAACTACAAGCTTGGGGATGTTAATTTTGTCATGTCCAGATCTTATTGCAATGATCATGATTGGGGTGATAGTGCTTGTTATGATCTTGAAAATTTATTTAAGCCTCATGTTGAGAATGTTATTGATAATAATGTTTACCATAGTGTTGGAAGTGGGTTTGGAGAGGTCGCGACTTTAGTTAATGTTAATCCCACTACCTTGGAAGATTGTAAGAATTTTATGCATGTGGATCATGAAAAGAATGCTTTATCTGATAGTTATATTGTGGAATTTATTCATGACGCTACTGAAAATTACTATGAGAGAGGAACATATGCTTTTACATATTGCGATAATATCAAGTTTCCTCTCTATGTGTTCAATGTTTTGAAGTTATGCTTGTTTTGCCTTCCTATGATAGTTGATTTTTGTTCCCATAATCTGTTTGCTCACAAAATCCCTATGCATAGGAAATGGGTTAGAATTAAATATACTTGCCATGTGATTCATGATGCTCTCTTTATGTTTCAATTCTTTACCTTTACGCAAGTATCATAGATCTATTGCGTTATGCCTAGCTAGGGGCATTGAACAATAGCGCTTGTTGGGAGGCAACTCAATTTTAATTTTATGTTCTGTTTTTGCTTCTGTTTTTGAGTGTTTCACACATTATTACCTCTGTAGTAATTGCGTTTTCTTGTTTTAATTAGTGTTTGAGCCAAGTAAGACCTTTGGGATGGTGTATGGTGATAGTTGATATTATCTTGCTGAAAAATAGAAACTTTTGCGCCCAGTCAAGGAATTTTATAAATTTATCAGCGCGACGAATGAGTCTCAAATTATTACACAAGATGATATACAAATTTCCCAGGTTTTCCTAATTTTTTGAGTTACAGAAGTATATGAAGTTTCCAGATTGCTACAAACTATTCTGTTTTTGATAGATTCTGTTTTCTTTGTGTTGTTTACCTATTTTGATGTATCTATGCGTCGTATCGGGGGTTATGAACCATGGAGAAGTTGGAATATAGTAGATATTACACCAGTATAAATAAAGAATGAGTTCAAAATAATACCTAAGGCGGCGATTTATTTTCTTACACTAACGGATCTCACAAGTTTTCTGTTAAGTTTTGTGTTGTGAAGTTTTCAAGTTTTGGGTAAAGATTTGATGGACTATGGCATAAGGAGTGGCAAGAGGATAAGCTTGGGTATGCCCAAGGCACCCCAAGGAATCAAGGATGCCAAAAAGCCTAAGCTAGGGTGATGCAAAGCATCCCATGAACTCCACCATGGACCCTTCTCCAACACCGCAAGCCACGCGGAGACCCATGACGAGAGCCCGTGCACGCGCCATCGAAAACGAGATGACATCTCTCCTTAATCAACCTACATATGATCCACTCGAGACATGACCGCTACCTTAGACGAAAATGCTGTGTATACTCAGGTACGCGGGAGAGGGACGTCATGCTTGAAAGTACAAGGAAGGCCCCAAGGACCAACTCCAGCCTCCGTATGTCCGACCGTCCTCGGATGACCGACAGACCTCGGACGACCAACGCCTGGAGAAAAGCCCAGCACCGCGGACGTCTGGACTCCCTAGAGCTCGAATGACCGACGCCGCCCGGAGGACCGACAGGCCCAAGCGAACGGATGTCCGAGCCACCCCGGAAATCCTGCCAACAAACATCCGCTCCGAAATGACGGAAGTCCGGAGCCTCCGGACGACCGGGCACCGGGAGTCCGACCGCATCCGGAAATCCGTCTAGACCGCGCCCGTAGCAAAACCTCGGACATCCGCCCTCCTCCGGACGTCCGGACCGTCCTGAGCCATCGGGCGTTCGACCCCATCCGGACGTCCGGAACCTGTCTGTGCACAGACCCAAGGGTTTCGGCCCATGTACCCTCTACCTTCTCTTAGACTATATACACTTCACCCCCTCCTCTTCCTAGTATTAGCTAATGTTTGCTCTTGAGCTTAGCTCCATTACTTATATCTCTTGAGGAGTTTAACCTCCCGTGGGAGTAGATCCAAGTGATGCCAAGGCCCCTCTAGAGGGAAGATCCTCTGGGATATCAAGGCCCCTCCTTTGGAGTGGCAGATCGCGTACCACTACTTGTATCGTTGGTTGATTTGGGATCTTGTTCCTCTTGTGCTATTATGGATCTAGTGGATGTGTGATTGAGTTTGTTCTTGAGTGTCTCCTCTTGTTATTCCCCATGTTCTTTGTGTTTCCCCCTCCAATTCGTGAAATATTGACCAACATGGATCTTGCCCCGTATCATATGGTATCATGAGCCACGTTGATCACGAATTTGGAGTCACCCCCACCGTTTGCTAGCCTAATTTTGTTTTGATTCGTCCTAATTTCGAAAATTCCCACAAAAATAGCCCTACCGAAAATTTCTTGGATTTGTTGGATTAGATGATATTTTGTTGATTTGAATCCGTGGATTTCATAGAGGACAAGTGGATCTATCATTCCCCCATCATCCCCATCATTTCCATCCTCAAAATCGCATCAATTTTGCCCGAAATTTTTCTTTTGGTTTGAGTTCATCCGGTGAAATCCGCAGGCGTCAGATGATACATCTCCAATGTATCTATAATTTATGAAGTATTCATGCCATGTTTACAATAATTCTATACGATTTTGGTATGATTTTATTAGAACTAACCCGGACTGACGCTGTTTTCAACAGAACTACCATGTTGTCATTTTTTGTGTAGAAATAAAAGTTCTCGGAATGGGCTGAAAATCCAGTATGATTTTTTTGGACCAAAAGATACCCCCGAAGCATTGGAGTTGGGGCAAAAGAGCCACGAGGAGGTCACAAGCCTGCCAGGCGTGGCCACCCCCTGGCCGCGCCTAGCAGGCTTGCCACTGCCTCCTGCCCCCCTTGACGTGAGATCGACGCCAAAAATTCCTATAAATATGGAAACCTCCAAAAATTCCACCGAAGCAAAACTCTAGGTCCATGAAAAACCAATCGGGAGCCCGTTCCGGCACCCTGTCGGAGGGGAAACCATCACCGGGGGCCATTTTCACCATCCCGACGGTCTACATGACGAGGAGGGAGTAGTTCACCCTCTGGGCTGAGGGTATGTACCAGCAGTTATGTGTTTTATCTCTCTCTCTCTCATGTTCTTGAGATGGCACGATCTTGATGTACCGCGAGCTTTATTGATATAGATGAATCATATGGAGTTTTCCCCTCTCTATCTTGTTGTGATGAATTGAGTTTTCCCTTTGAAGTTTTCTTATCGGATTGAGTCTTTAAGGATTTGAGAACACTTGATGTATATCTTGCGATGGGATATCCATGGTGACAATGGGATGTTCTATTGATCCACTTGATGTATGTTTTGGTGATATACTTGCGGGTTCCGTGACCTTGGGAATCTATGCATAGGGGTTGGCACACGATTTTGTCTTGACTTTCTGGTAGAAACTTTGGGGCACTCTTTGAAGTTCTTTGTGTTGGATTGAACATGATTAATCTGAAATTGTGTGATGCATATCATATAATCAAGCCCATGGGTACTCATGGTGACATTGGAGTATCTAGGTGACATTAGGGTTTTGGTTGATGTGTGTCTTAAGGTGTTATTTTAGTGCGAACTCTAGAGCTGTTCGTGACACTTATAGGGATAGCTCATAAGATTGATTGGAAAAGATAACTTTGAGGTGGTTTCGTATCCTACAATAATTTCTTCGTTAGTTCTCCACTATTCGTGACTTTGGAGTGAACACTTTGTCGCACGAGAGGTGTTTACATATGATTAAACTATGTTAGTATTGTTGAGAGAACTTGCACTAGTGAAAGTATGAACCCCAGGCCTTGTTTTCAAGCATTGCAATACCGTTTTTGCTCACTTTTGTTACTTGCTACCTTGCTGTTTTTATATTTTCAGATTACAAAAACCTATATCTACCATCCATATTGCACTTCTATCACCATCTCTTTGCCAAACTAGTGCACCTATACAATTTGCCATTGTATTGGGTGTGTTGGGGACACAAGAGATTTCTTGTATTTGATTGCAGGGTTGTTTGAGAGAGACCATCTTCATCCTACACCTCCCATGGATTGATAAACCATAGGTCATCCACTTGAGGGAAAATTGCCACTGTCCTACAAAACTCCACGCTTGGAGGCCCAACACGAGTGTACAAGAAGAAGGTTCTATAGTAGACATCACCGGATGACTGAAAACCGCCGGACTACCGGACCCCGGACGACCGACAACTCCCGGACGTCCGAGCAAGTCTGTCGAAACTGAATTTTTGCCTGGAAACTTTGGATTTATTCTGCCATTCCTTCCGCAACCCCTTTTGTATTTGAGATTTTAAGTTGCGAGCACCGCCACTTCCCAAGGTGTTTTGTCTAATTAGGAGTTGTTATTCATCGACATCGCCGCTCATCAATGCCCCAGATCGTCGCCAACCAACTCTTCGTTGACACTACACCGTAAGCAAGGACGGTAACCGCGACGACACTCTTGAAATCCCTTGCCATTGTATTGTTGCCCCTAGCCTTTTTGCATTACTTGCCTATAGATACTAGCCATTGAGTATTGCCGGGCCACACTACTTGTGCACATTAGTGATACATACTCTGCATAGCTCCAATTGCATGCATATATATCTTCGTATCATCTCTTGTGTTACAATGTACCCACATACATAATTGCTATCTTGGTGTGCACGTCCCGCATAGTGACAATCCAAATATCATTGCTAAAGGAAAGAGAAGTGAAGCTTTTAAGCAAGGTCAAAGAACAATAACATCGCCAAATTTGCATATCATACTTGATCATCGTGGATTACTTGAGCGAGTGACTCGTGCTGCATACATAGCAAGTCGGGAAATGGAAGATGACACATTTTGTTTCTTATAGGTTGTGCACAAGTTCGTTTCACGCCCATTAGAGCAATCATGTTAGCGTGTCTCTAGAGTTATGCAACACGAGCGTTTTCCGTGGATTCCACATTTTGAGCTCACTTCTTGGTTGCACAATCCCATTTTTCGATTCGTGTGTGTGTTTTCGAGTTCACTCATTGCTATTGATTCACATTGTATTCCTTGTGAACTTGTGAATCTATCTCAACTTTATTGCATCATAATCTCGAATTTATTCCTTGTGAACTTTTGTGCCACCATCCTAAACAAGATACTCCATAAGCATTATTTTTGTAGGTGTGAGAAGGGCAAACTCGGTACCAATTCTACTATTTCTATGATTTCACATTGAGTGATTGATCCTCATTTCAACCTTCGGAACGGTATTTGCTATTGTGCTTTCCCATTCTTCCATTTATATCTACTTGAGTACCATGGATAGGAACACTATGATGAACCCGGCGTTCGAGCAGCAAGACGACGACGCGAACACCTACACCACCAAACTACAATTCTTCGCCACACAAAAGGGAATGAGCCAAGCACATGATGTCATTGCGGACCACATCGAGCACCTCACCACCAACATACGTGAATCCGACGAGCGTACGCGGGACTTCATGATAACTCAAATGGACGAGCTCCATGCCTTGATGGTGAACCGCACGTCATCCACTTCTACCTCAACTCGACGGCGCACCGCAAGTCGACACTCCTTCGAGGACTCCTCCGGCAAGAGTCCTCCTCCTCAAGCTCGACCACATCAACATGATGTGCGTCGCCTCTCTCAAGATTCAAGCAACCCTTTCCACGACAAAGGTCGACATTGCGAGCATGACCACCGTCACCAACAAGAGAAAGACGCCTATGAGCAAGATCGCATACGCCGCCGCCATGAGGAAGACCGGTGCCGTGAAGAGCAAGCACGAGAAGCACAACAGGCACTTCGCGAATCAACCCATGCCTGGCAAGAACGCAACCGACTAGCTCGTGAGGAACAAGAAGCTCAACATTGACAATGCCAAGAAGAAGATGCACGTCTAGAGGAGCACCAAGAACGCCAACAACGGATGTGTGACCGACGTCAACAACAACTAAGACAAGAGGAGCAACACATTGATGAGATCGCTCCAAGACAAGAGCAAGACCAACATGACAACAATGCCGCTCCACAACAAGATGCACGTCCTCAAGCAAACCCCGTTGACCACGTGGATGATCATGCTCCAAGGCAAGGCCAATGTCAATAAGACAACTATGCTCCTCCAAGACAAGGATACCGCAATCACAACAACAATGAGGAAAATCGCTTCGGCAAGCTCAAGTTCACCATGCCTAAGTTCTCCGGAAGCAACGATCCCAAAGACTACCTCTCTTGGGCACTCAAGGTCGACAAAATATTCCAGTTGCACAACTATGAAGAAGACAAGAAGATTGCCATGGCCTCCCTCGAGTTCCAAGATTATGTGCTCATTTGGTGGGAACAAGTGATTGAGCGAAGAAGAGAAAGAGGTGACCCTCCAATCACCACTTGGGAAGAAATGAAATAACTCATGAGAGCACGATTCGTCCCAACACACTTTAATCACGATCTCTTCAAGAAGCTCCAACTACTCAAACAAGGCACCAAGTCGGTGGAAGAGTACTCAAGAGATGGAGATGGACATAATAAGAGCAAATGTGAAGGAGGATGATGAGCAAACTATGCCCCGTACCTTGAATGGTCTCAATTACCAAGTCAAGAAAATTGCGGATTTCCAACCCTACTCCAACTTGCTCGAGCTAGTGCACCAAGCCACAAAGGCGGAACGTCAAGTTCAAGAGGACTACAAGTACTCCAAGACCTCCTACAAGACCTATGGTGCAAATACCCAAGCTACTCCAACTACGATTCCTTATACAAGAACCTCCATGGGAAAATATGACAAGTCAAGCTACAAGGGTAAGTCATCTTCATCAACCTGCAATGCCTCTACAAGCAAAACAAGAGCGTCATCCTCTACACCAACACTGGATGACGTGAAAACAAGCTCCATCAAGTGTTTCAGATGCCAAGGCCAAGGCCACAAGATGCATGAATGTCCCACAAGGCGAACCATGATACCCCAAGATGATGGCTCCTATGACTCCATGAGTGAAGATGAGATGGAAGCTTTGGAACATGTGGCAATGCACAGGCAAGTCAATGAAGATGAAGACTCTCAAATCTTGTGTGACAATGATCCGAGCCCTCCTCTCGTTGTCTCCAAGGTTTTGACACTTAAACAACAACAATTCGAGGACCAAAGTTGCCACATCTTCCACACCAAAGCTGGTATCCAAGGGAGATCCGTCAAGGTCATCATCGACGGAGGAAGTTGCCATAATTTGGCAAGTGAGGAACTTTGCTCCAAGTTGCACTTGACCAAGAAAAAGCATCCTCGCCCCTTCAAGGTCCAATGGCTAATTGACTCTGGCATAATACAAGTCGACCACACCGTGCAAGTCTCCTTCAAGACCGGAGCTTACGAAGACACCTTGGAGTGTGATGTGGTGCCAGTGTCTGTTTGCCACCTCCTCCTTGGGAGACCTTGGCAATTCAACCGTGGCACCATACACAACGGGCGCACCAATCAATATAGCTTCAAGTTGAAGGGTACCGAATATGTGCTTCGCCCTATGTATCCAAGTCAATTGATCGCTGACAAGCAAGCTTCGTCCCATCATGGAGAGAAAAGCGAGAGAGTGATCCATGTCAAAGCGAGTGAGTGCCACAAGCCAAATTTGAGTGACTCCACGATGAGGGACATGAGTGACCTAATACTGTTTGCCACCAAAAGAGATTTGAGGGATGTGAGTGAGAGCCCATTGACCGTCCTTCACTACGTGATAGTTTGCAAGGATGACGTTACCAAGCCTAACCCTCCACAACATCTTCCTCTTGTGCTCTGTCAATTGTTGTAGGAATTTCAAGATGTGTTTCCCGATGAGCTACCTCCAGGACTACCACCAAAACATGGGATCAAACACCGCATCGACCTCAACCCCGGCGCGCTACTTTCCAACAAGGCTCCCTACCGCGTCAACCCCGACGAAACAAAGGAGATACAAATGCAAGTCCAAAAACTCCTAGATAAAGGGCATGTTCACGAGAGTTTGACTCCTTGTGCAGTCTAGTGATCCTAGTGCCTAAACATGATGGTAGTATGCGCATGTGTTATGATTGCCATCCAATAAATTCTATCACCATTTGCTACCGCCATTCTATCTCATGCTTAGATGACATGCTAGATGAACTTAGTGGTGCCACTATCTTTTCCAAAATAGTCTTGAAAAGTGGTTACTACAAAATTCGCATACAAGAGGGTGATGAGTGGAAAACGAGTTTCAAAACTAAATTTGGTCTCTATGAATGGCTAGTGATGCCCATGGGCCTATCCGAAGCTCCGGGTATGTTCATGCGCATGATGCATCACGTGTTGAGCCCCTACATTGGGTATTGTGTTGTGGTCTACTTTGATGACATCCTTGTTTTTAGCAAATCTCTAGACCAACACGCCACACATGTTCGAAACATTTTGCAAACTCTTCGGAAATAAAAACTCTATGCTAACATGGACAAATGCATTTTTAGTGTGGAGAAAATTGTTTTCCTAGGATTTGTGGTTTCCTCAAAGGGTTTCCATGTCAATGAGTCTAATATTGAGGCAATTAAAAATTGTCCCACACCCACCAATTTGCAACAAGTGCGTAGTTTCTTAGGACTAGCCAGTTTCTACCGTCGGTTTGTGGAAGACTTTAGCACTATCGCTACTCCTCTACACACTTCGAGAAAGAAACATGCACTGTTTGTTTGGGGACCATCCCAAGACACCGCTTTGCATGAACTTAAGAATTTGCTCACTCATGCACATTTGCTTGCCTTGCCCAATTTTGACAAAACGTTTGAAGTTCATTGTGATGCTAGTGGTAATGGCATAGGAGGTGTGCTTATGTAAGAAAAGTGCCCAATTGCGCATTTTAGTGAGAAACTTTCTGGTACTCAACTCAATTATCCTATCTATGACAAAGAATTGTATGCTTTGGTGAGAGTCTTACAAGCTTGGGAACATTATTTGAGACCACATGAATTTGTAATTCATACCGATTATGAAACTCTCAAGTACCTAAAGGGCTAAACTAAGTTGAACAAACGACATGCTAAATGGAGTGAATTTATTGAGTCTTTTCCTTATGTTATCAAATACATTAAGGGCAAAGAAAATTTCGTGGCGGATGCTCTTTCCCGTAAATGCATGCTCGTTACTCAACTTTAATTGAATGTTGTTGGTTTTGAGCATATAAAAGACTTGTATGAGCATGATGATTCTTTTGCTATGCCTTATGCCAATTGCAAAGCGAAAACTTGTCTGGAACACTACTACATGAAAGATGGATATCTTATACATGCTAACAAACTTTGCCTTCCCGAGTTATCTCTTGTTTTGTTACTTTTGCAAGAGGTACGTGCTGGAGGACTAATGGGTTACTTCGGACATGACAAGACATATGCCACCGTCTGCAACAAGTTATATTGGCCAAAGATGCTTCGCGATGTAGCACGCTTCACCAATTGATGCTCTACATGCCACAAAGCTAAGTCAAAAGCTCAATCCCATGGTCTTTACATGCCTCTTCCTATTCCGTTCCAACCTTCGGAGGACATTAGCATGGATTTTATGCTTGGGTTGCCACGAACAAAAAACGGCCATGATTCCATTTTGTTGTTGTGGATCATTTTTCCAAAATGGCCCATTTCATTCCTTGCCACAAGATCGACGATGCTTCACATATTGCCAATCTATTTTGTAGGGACATCTTACGCCTCCATGGAGTACCAAAGACCATTGTCTCGGATCGTGACGTCAAGTTCTTGAGCTAATTTTGGAAGACCCTTTACGCCAAGCTCAGCATCAAGCTACTATTCTCTTCGGCGTACCATCAACAAACCGATGGTCAAACGGAGGTGACAAACCGGACGCTTGGATCTCTCCTACACGTGTTGATCAATAAGAACATCAAGGAGTTAGAAGATTGCCTACCTGTCGCCGAGTACGCCTACAATCAAGAACCACACTTCACCACCAAGAAGTCTCCTTTTGAGGTGGTCTACGTCTTCAATGCATTGTCCCCCTTGGACATCCTTCCTGTACCACTCCAAGAATGAGTCAACATGGACGCAAGTGCAAGGGCAAGCTACATCAGGAGGATCAAAAAGACACAAGAAACACCATCGAGCGCCAAGTGGAACGCATCACCGCCAAACGCAACACCAACAAACACCCCATGGTATTCAAGCCTGGGGATGTTATATGGGTGCACCTTCGCAAGGACCATTTCCCCGCCGAGTGCAAGTCCAAGCTGCTACCTCATGCCGATGGACCCTTCAAAGTGTTGGCATGTTACAACAACAACGCCTACGAGATAAACATCCCCCGTGACAAATACAATGTGAGCGACACGTTCAACATCATGGACCTATCCCCCTTTTATGGTGATGAAGATCTTGATCCGAGGACGGATCTTCCCCAAGGGGGGGAGATGATGTGGAGCATCCCGTGAACTCCACCATGGACCCTTCTCCAACACCGCAAGCCACATGGGGACCCATGACGAGAGCCCGTGCACGCGCAATCGAAAACGAGTTGACATCTCTCCTCACTCAACCTACGTATGATCCACTCGAGACATGGCCGCTACCTCAGACAGAAATGTTGTGTATACCCAGGTATGCAGGAGAGGGACATCAAGCTCTAAAGGACAAGGAATGCCCCAAGGACCAGCTCGAGCCTCCGGACGTCCGATCGTCTTCGGACGATCGACAGACCTCGGACGACCAATGCTTGGAGAACAACGCAGCACTACGACCGTCCGGACTCCCCAGCGCTTGGACAACTGACGCCACCCGAACGACCGACAGACCCAAGCGAACGGACGTCCGGGCCACCCCGGAAATCCGACCGCCAAGCACCCGCTCTGAAATGACGGAAGTCCGGAGCCTCCGGACGATCAGGCGCCGGACGTCCGACCGCGTCCGGAAATCCGGCCAGGCCGTGCCCGCTCCGAATCCTCAGACATCCAGCCTCCTCCGGACGTTCGAACCGTCCTGAGCCGTCGGACGTCCGACCCCGTCTGTATGTCTGGACCATGTGTGTGCACAGGCCCAAGGGTTTCGGCCCATGTACCCTCTACCTTCTCTTAGACTATATATACTTCACCCCTCCTCTTCCTAGGGTAAGCTAATGTTTGCTCTTGAGCTTAGCTCCATTACTTGTCTCTCTTGAGGAGTTTGACCTCCCGTGGGAGTAGATCCAAGTGATGCCAAGGCCCCTCTAGAGGGAAGATCCTCCGGGATATCAAGGCCCCTCCTTCGGAGTGGCAGATCGCATACCACTACTTGTATTGTTGGTTGATTCGGGAACTTGTTCCTCTTGTGCTATTATGGATCTAGTGGATGTGTGATTGAGTTTGTTCTTGAGTGTCTCCTCTCCTTATTCCTCGTGTTCTTCATGTTCTTCATCTTTCCCCCTCCAATTCGTGAAAGATCGACCACCATGGCTTTTGCCCCGTATCATTGGGGATGCCCCGGAAGGCATCCCCTCTTTCATCTTCAATCCATTGGTAAATTTACTTGAGGCCATATTTTTATTCACCACATGATTTGTGTTTTTCTAGGAGCGTCTTGTATTTTACGAGTCTTTGATTCTTAGTTGCCACTATCATCCTTACTGAACACATCTTTTGAGAGAGACACGCATGAATTGTGAGTTTATTAGAATACTCTATGTGCCTCGCTTATATCTTTTTATCTAGGCAATTTTGCTCTAGTGCTTCACTTATATCTTTATAGAGCACGGTGGTGTTTTGTTTTATAGAAATAATTGAACTCTCGTACCTCACTTATATTAGTTCGAGAGCCTTTTAAACAATATGGTAATTGGTTTAGGTTATGAATTTAGTCCTAATATAATAGGCATCAAAGAGGGATACAATAAAAACCTTCATATAAAGTGCATTGAATATTATGAGAAGTTTGATTCCTTGCATAAAGTTTTGAGATATAAAGATGGTAATATTAGAGTCATGTTAGGAAGTAATTGTGAATTGGTAAAAATACTTGTGTCATGGTTTTTGATTCCCATAGCATGCATGTATGGTGAACCTTTATGTAAGAAAGTTGGAGCATGATTTGTTTATTGATTGTCAACCTTTGTGTGAGGGTCGGGAGCGCGTGATGGTTTACTCCAACCAACCTCTCCCCTAGGAGCATGCGTCTAGTACTTTGCTTTGATGACTAATAGACTTTTGGTATGTGAGTTCTTTATGACTAATGTGAGTCCATGGATTATACACACTCTCACCCTTCCACTTTTGCTAGCCTCTCTAGTACCTCGCTATTTTCGCCGGTTATTTAAACCCACCATATATCATTCCTCAAAACAGTCATCATACCTACCTATTATGGCATTTCCATAGCCATTTCGAGATATATTGCCATGCAACTTCCATCGTTCCGTTTAAAATGATACACACCATCATTTTCATATTTCTTTGCATGATCGTAAGATAGCTAGCATTATGTTTTCATGGCTTGTCCATTTTTTGATGTCATTTGCTATGATAGATCATTGCACATCCCGGTACACCGTCGGAGGCATTCATATAGAGTCATATTTTGTTCTAGATATCAAGTTGTAATTCTTGAGTTGTAAGTAAATAAAAGTGTGATGACCATCATTATTAGAGCATTGTCCCATGTGAGGAAAGCATGATGGAAGGTATGATTCCCTCACAAGTTGGGATGAGACTCCGGACTTTTCGAAAAATAAAAGAGGCTAGAGAAGCCCAAATAAAAAAAAGAGGCCATTGATGCCCACCAAAAAAAGAGATAAAAGAGGGAAGGGTGATACGTCTCCAACGTATCAATAATTTTTGCTTGTTTCATGCTGCTATATCATCATTCTTGGATGTTTTACAATCATTTTACCACAACTTTATATTATTTTTGGGACTAACCTATTAACCTAGAGCCTAGTGCCAGTTCCTGTTTTTTCCATGTTTTTGGGTTTTACAGAAAAGGAATATCAAACGGAGTCCAAACGGAATAAAACTTTACGGTAATTTTTTTGGACCAGAAGAGACCCACGGAGCATCAGAGTTGGGCTAGAAGGTTCCCGAGGAGGCCACAAGCCTCAGGGGCACGACCACCCCCTGGCCACGGCCACCACGCTTGTGGGCCCCTCAGGAGTCCACCAAATTCCCTCTGAGCACTATAAATCGTCAAATATTCCAGAAACCCCAACGCAGAACCTAGATCGGGAGTTCCACCGCCGCAAACCTCCAGAGCCTCGAAAAACACATCGGGAGCCCGTTCCGCCACTCTGCCGGAGGGGGAAACCATCACCGGAGGCCATCTTCATCATCCCGACGCTCTCCATGATGAGGAGGGAGTAGTTCACCCTCGGGGCTGAGGGTATGCACCAGTAGCTATGTGTTTGATCTCTCTCTCTCTCTCTCTCGTGTTCTTGAGATGGCACTATCTTGATGTACCACGAGCTTTATTGATATAGATGAATCATATGGATTGTTTCCCCTCTCTATCTAGTTCTGATGAATAGAGTGTTCCCTTTGAAGTTTACTTATCGGATTGAGTCTTTAAGGATTTGAGAACACTTGATGCATGTCTTGCGATGGGATATCTGTGGTGACAATGGGATGTTCTGTTTATTCACTTGGTGTATGTTTTGGTGATCAACTTGCGGGTTCCATGACCTTGGGAATCTATGCATAGGGGTTGGCACACGTTCTTATCTTGACGTTCCGGTAGAAACTTCGGGGCACTCTTTGAAGTTCTTTGTGTTGGATTAATGAATCTGAAATTATTTGATGCATATCGTATAATCAAGCCCATGGGTACTTGTGGTGACATTGGAATATCTAGGCGACATTAGGGTTTTGGTTGATGTATATCTTAAGGTGTTATCTTAGTACGAACTCTAGGGCTGTTCATGACACTTATAGGGATAGCTCATAAGATTGATCAGAAAAGATAACTTTGAGGTGGTTTCGTGCCCTACAATAATTTCTACGTTTGTTCTCTGCTATTTGTAACTTTGGAGTGAACTCTTTGTCCCATGTGAGGGATTTACATATGATTAAACTATGTTAGTATTGGTGAGAGAACTTGCACTAGTGAAAGTATGAACCCTAGGCCTTGTTTCTAAGCATTGCAATACCATTTGTGCTCACTTTTGTTACTAGTTACCCTGCTGTTTTTATATTTTCAGATTACAAAAACCTATATCTACCATCCATATTACACTTGTATCACCATCTCTTTGCCGAACTAGTGCACCTATACAATTTACCATTGTATTGGGTGTGTTGGGACACAAGAGACTCTTTGTTATTTGGTTGCAGGGTTGCTTGAGAGAGACCGTCTTCATCCTACACCTCTCATGGATTGATAAACCTTAGGTCATCCACTTGAGGGAAAATTGCTATTGTCCTACAAAACTCTGCACTTGGAGGCCCAACACAAGTCTACAAGAAGAAGGTTGTGTAGTAGACATCAAGCTCTTTTCTGGCGCCGTTGCGGGGGAGGTGACTGGTTCAAGATATATCTTTAGATCTTGCAATTGAATATTTTAGTTTCTTGTTTTTCACTAGTTTGGTTTTATAAAATAAAACTTCAAAAAATGGAATTGAGGTTGCCTCATATGCTTCATCTTTATAATCTCTTTCATGAAAATGATAGAAAGGAAAATTGTGCTCAAGTGTTAGAAGAATAAGTTATTCAAATGTTTGGCACTAAATATTTGAGTGATGAGCATGATTGCAATGTTGTTAGTATGAATTCTTTGAATATCCATAGTACTAATGGTATGCAAAGCCACAAGCTTGGGGATGCTATGTTTGTTGAAGATGATATTTTTAGCCCCCCCAAGTTTTGATGAGCAAAACTATTATGATTATGACATGCCTCCTATCTATGATGATTATTGTGATGACATGTATGCTATAAACGGTAATGGTAACCAAGAAACTTTTCATCATGATTTTAATATTCAAAGTGGTTATGTCAATCAAGTATGTCATGATAGTTATTTTGTTGAGTTTGCTCCCACTATTTTGAATAAGAAGAAAATTACTTATGTGGAGAGTGAAAAAATTTCTATGCTTGTGCATCATCAAAATAATGATTTATGGGCTGGTTATATTGTGGAATTTCTTCATGATGCTACTAAAAAATAGTATGAGGGAGGAACATATGCTTATAGGAATTGCAATAATATCAAGTTTCCTCTCTATGAGTTCAAATTCTTGAAGATATGCTTGTTTTGCCTTCCTATGCTAGATGATTCTTGTTCCCGTAAATTGTTTGATCACAAAATCCCTATGAATAGGAAGTGAGTTAGACTTAAATGTGCTTGTCATGAGATTCATGATGCTCTTTTGCATGTTTCAATTACTCTTTCTATGTGAGCATCATTGAAATCATCATGCCTAGCTAAAAGGCATTAAAGAAAAGTGCTTGTTGGGAGACAACCCAAAACTTTTACGTTATGTTTTAGTGTGTTGGCATGATTAATCTACTGTATTAATCATGTTTTGTGTCTTTTATTTCAATAAAGTGCCAAGTAAAGCCTTTGGGATAGTAGGGAAACTTGTTTGTTTGATTCTGTGCAAAAGCAGAAAGTTTTGCGTCCAGTATATGAATTATATGATTTACTGGAGCGTCAAAAAATTCTGAAATTTCTACACAACATTTATATGCAAATTCCTTGAGCTTTCCTAATTTGTCAGTATTGTTAGAGTCATGGAAGTTTTGTGATCATTCTGATCTTTACAGACTGTTCTTTTTTTTGACAGATTCTGTTTTGCATGCATAGTTTGGTTGTTTCAAGTGTACCTATAGCTTATATTGAGTAATATAAATTGTGGGATTGATGTAATGCAGTAGGTATCATGTGGGAACAATTATGAATCTTGTCTTGACAGTACCTAAGTGAATGATCTATATTTACTACACTAACCCAACTCATGAAGTTCCATTAAGTTTTGTGTGATTGAAGTTTTCAAGTTTTGAGTGAGACACCGATATTAGAAGAATAAGGTGTGACAAGAACCTAAGCTTGGGGATTCCAAAGGCACCCCCAAGGTAATATCCAAGGAATACTCAAGCGCCTAAGCTCGGGGATGCCCTGGAAGGCATCCCCTCTTTCGTCTTCAGAACTATCGGTATATCTTACTTGGAGCTATATTTTTATTCGTCACACAATATGTGCTTTGCTTGGATAGTCATTATAATTAGTTAATTTGTGTTAGGTTTTACTTATAATATTTTTTTTACAATAAAAAGTTCCAAGAATTGCCTTTAGGATGCTTGCATTGCATGTTTTGATGAGTGATGTGTAAAAACAGAAACTTCTGATGTAGTGTTTGAATTTTCATATTTTACTGGAATGTGGAAAGTTTTTGACATTTTTACACAGTATGTTCATATAAATTTTATAGAATTTCATAAATTTACATAATCGTTTGAGTTACAAAAGTACACTGTTTTCATAAATTGCTTCAGACTGTTCTGTTTGGGCAGATTGCTGCCATAGTTTTGCTATCTACTTATCCTATAGTTTCCATAGCCTATATTGGTTGATCTAAATTGTGTAAATTATAGTATATAGTACCTAATGTTTGAAAATTATTATGCAACTTGTCTTGGTAGTACATAAAGAGTTTATTTATTATTATGTGTACTAACCTATCTCACGAGTTCTTTTTGAGTTTTGTGTGGATGAAGTTTTTGAGAATAGGTGAGACCGTGGTATGAGAGGATTGAAAGAGATACAAAAGCTCAAGCTTGGGGATGGCCAAGGCACCCCAAGTAAATATTTCAAGAACTCTCAAGCATCTAAGCTTGGGGATGCTACGCATCCCACCTCTCATCATCAACAATTATCGGTTAGCCTATGTTGAGCCTAAATTTTTATTCGTTCACATGATGCGTGCTATTGTTGGAGTGCTATTTTTCTTTTTCATGATATTTAAATAAAGTTCTTAAGATCTGAAAATATTTATTGAGGGAGAGATAGTCCTCACATAGCTACTTAATTGTTTGACTACTCATTAACCTTCACTCATATCTTTTGAGAGTAGCTTGCCATTTGCTCATGTGCTTTATTTAAAATTGTTTGAGCTTGTAGAAAAAACAATGGAAATTCATGAAACTAGTCCCAAAGTGATAGATATCCAAGGAGGATATAATAAAAACTTTCATGAAGATCATTGGACAAATGAAACTTGATTCTTTGTAATAGTTTTGAAACATGATGATGGTAATATGTGAGTCATGTTAGTGAATAATTATGCTTAGTAGGAATATCGGTGTTAAGGTTTGTGATTCCCTATGCATGCACGAAAGTTAATAGCTATGCAATGAAGTTACATCTTACTTGTGGTGCATTATTCGCTGTTACTTATGACTCAATGCTCACTTATGTGATTTTTCATTCCTCGGTTTGGTTGCTTCCCAATCTATTTGCTAGCCTTCATTTGTACTAAGTAGAAATACTACTTGTGCATCCAAAATCCTTAAACAAGGTTTTGCCTTATGAGTCCACCATACCTACCTATATGTAGTATTTCCATGCCGTTCCAAGCAAATTTGTATGTGCCATCTCTAAATCTTCAAAATAATTTTTCTCTTTTGTGTGCCCGTACCGCTCATGAAACGGTGGGGAGTACCCAATATTTTTCCATGCTAGGTGTGTTATTCTCACGATATGTGTTGATTCACTATCATTAACGAGAGAGTGGTTGGTATTCAGGATGCCCAGTCCCAAGCTAAAAAATCAAATCAAAATATAATTAAACAAAACTCCCCCAGGAATGTTGTTGGTATGGACGGTACCCTTGGATTTGGCTCGCCGTGGAGTGTGATTGATTGGTGGAGGGGTTGTAAAAACTTTACCATTCTGTTTGGGAACTGCCTATAATGTATCTAGCATGGAAATTATTGTGAGCTACTTCATCATTTTCGTTGATAGGAAAAGCATGCCACTCAAAATATTTTTCTCTCTCAATATAAACCTTGATCTCTGGCACCTCTACAAATCCCTACTTCCCTCTTCGAAGGGCCTATCTATTTACTTTATGCAATTTTTATTTTTTGCTTTGAGTTTCAATCCTCTCTTATAAGCACCAACTAGGGGGCACTATGATCGTACTTGAGCATTGGGCATAGCTAATATTTGAGTGTGTTTCACGAATGGATCAATGATCGAGCTTGATGGGCTAGGGATAACTTTCATTAGTGTTGATATTTGGAAAGACATGGTTGCTTGTTGACATGCTTGAGTATTGAAGTCATTATGTTAAAACTAGACTATTGCTTTGAATCATTTACAAGTCCTAGTGTCCATGCTATACAAAGAGAAAAGAATATGATGAACATGTTAGGCAGCATTCCACATCAAAAATTCTGTTTTTATCATTTACCTACTCGAGGACGAGCAGGAATTAAGCTAGGGGATGCTGATACGTCTCCATCATATCTATAATTTGTGCTTGTTTCATGCTGCTATATTATCATTCTTGGATGTTTTACAATCATTTTACCACAACTTTATATTATTTTTGGGACTAACCTATTAGCCTAGAGCCCAGTGCCAGTTCCTGTTTTTTCCGTGTTTTTGGGTTTTACAGAAAAGGAATATCAAACAGAGTCCAAACAGAATAAAACTTACGGTGATTTTTTTGGACCAGAAGAGACCCACGGAGCATCAGAGTTGGGCCAGAAGGTTCTCGAGGAGGCCACAACCCTTAGGGGCGCGACCACCCCTGGCCGCGGCCACCAGGATTATGGGCCCCTCGGGAGTCCACCGACCTCCCCCTGAGCTCTACAAATCATCAAATATTCCAGAAACCCCAACGCAGAACCTAGACCAGGAGTTCCGCCGCCGCAAACCTCTAGATCCACTAAAAACCAATCGAGAGCTCGTTCCGGAACCCTGCCGGAGGGGGAAACCATCACCAGAGGCCATCTTCATTATCCCGGCGCTCTCCATGATGAGGAGGGAGTAGTTCACCCTCGGGTCTGAGGGTATGTACCGCTAGTTATGTGTTTGATCTCTCTCTCTCTCTCGTGTTCTTGAGATGGCACTATCTTGATATACCGCGAGCTTTATTGATATAAATGAATCATATGGATTGTTTCCCCTCTCTATCTAGTTGTGATGAATAGAGTTTTCCCTTTGAAGTTTACTTATTGGATTGAGTCTTTAAGGATTTGAGAACACTTGATGTATGTCTTGCGATGGGATATCTGTGGTGATAATGGGATGTTCTATTGATTCACTTGATGTATGTTTTGGTGATCAACTTGTGGGTTCCGTGACCTTGGGAATCTATTCATAGGGGTTGTCACACGTTCTTATCTTGATGTTCCGGTAGAAACTTCGGGGCACTCTTTGAAGTTCTTTGTGTCGGATTAATGAATCTGAAATTATCTGATGCATATCATATAATCAAGCCCATGGGTACTTGTGGTGACATTGGAGTATCTAGGGGACATTAGGGTTTTGGTTGATGTGTATCTTAAGGTGTTATCTTAGTACGAACTCTTGGGCTTTTTGTGACACTTATAGGGATAGCTCATAAGATTGATCAGAAAAGATAACTTTGAGGTGGTTTCGCGCCCTACAATAATTTCTATGTTTGTTCTCTGCTATTCGTAACTTTGGACTGAACTCTTTGTCGCATGTGAGGTATTTACATATGATTCAACTATGTTAGTATTGGTGAGAGAACTTGCACTAGTGAAAGTATGAACCCTAGGCCCTGTTTCTAAGCATTGCAATACCGTTTGTGCTCACTTTTGTTACTACTTACCTTGCTTCTTTTATATTTTCAGATTACAAAAACTTATATCTACCATCCATATTACACTTGTATCACCATCTCTTCACCGTAGTAGTGCACCTACACAATTTACCAGTGTATTGGGTGTGTTGGGGACAGAAGAGACTCTTTGTTATTTGGTTGCAGGGTTGCTTGAGAGAGACCATCTTCATCCTACACCTCTCATGGATTGATAAACCTTAGATCATCCACTTGAGGGAAAATTGCTACTGTCCTCCAAAACGCTGCGCTTGGAGGCCCAGCACGAGTCTACAAGAAGAAGGTCGTGTAGTCGACATCAAAGGGACAATGCTATTATGTTTTTCCATACTTGTGCTACAAAGTAGCACCATGATCTTCATGATAGAGAGTCTCCTATTTTGTCACTTTCATATACTAGTGGGAATTTTTCATTATATAACTTGGCTTGTATATTCCAATAATGGGCTTCCTCAAATTTCCCTAGGTCTTCTTGAGCAAACAAGTTGGATGCACACCCACTTAGTTTCTTTTTGAGCTTTCATACACTTATAGCTCTAGTGCATCTGTTGCATGGAAATCCCTACTCACTCACATCAATATCTATTAATGGTCATCTCGATAGCACGTTGATACGACTAGTTGATGTGAGACTATCTTCTCCTTTTCTTCACAACCTCCACCATATTCTATTCCACCTATAGTGCTACATCCATGGCTCACGCCGATGTATTGCATGAGAGTTGAAAAATTTTGAGAACATAAAAGGTGTGAAACAATTGCTTGACTTGTCATCAGGGTTGTGCATGATATAAATACTTTGTGTGGGGTAGATGGAGCATAGCGAGACTAAAGGATTTTGTAGGGATAACTTTCTTTTGCCATTATATTTTTAAGAGATACAATTGCTTTGTTAGTATGCTTGTAATATTATTGTTTTTATGTCAACATTAAGATTTTGTTTTGAGTCTTATGGATTTGAACATTCATGCCACAATAAAGCATATTACATGGATAAATATGTTAGGTAGTATTGCACATCAAAAATTCTGTTTTATCATTTACCTACTCGAGGACGAGCAGGAATTAAGCTTAGGGATGTTGATACGTCTCCATGGTATCTATAATTTTTATTGTTCCATGCTATTATATTATCTCTTTTGGATGTTTTATATGCATTAATAAGCTATTTTATATTATTTTTGGGACTAACATATTAACTTAGAGCCCAGTGTTAGTTTCTGTTTTTTCCTTGTTTTCAGTATTGTAGATAAGGAATATTAAACGGATTCCAAATGGAAAAAAATTCCCGATAAATTTTCTTGGACCATAAGACATCTACAAGACTTGGAGAGGAAGGCAGGAGACCTGACAGTAGGTCACAAGCCACCCTGGCGCGACCAGAGTGGGGGGGGGCACCCACTGGCTTGTGGCCCCCCAACAGGTCCTCTAACCGTAATCTTCGGCCTATAAATTCCCAAATATTCCCCCAATACCAAAAAGATTCACGAAAATACTTTTCCGCCGCCAGAAGCCACCATTCCCGAGGGATACAAGCTTGGAGCCTTTTCCGGTAATCTGCCGGAGGGGGATTCGATCATGGAGGACATCTACATCAACTCCATTGCCCCTCCGATGATGCGTGAGTAGTCCACCACAGACCTATGGGTCCATAGCTAGTAGCTAGATGGCTTCTTCTATCTCTTTGTTCTTTAATACCATGTTCTCCATGATCTTCATGGGGATCTATCCGATGTAATACTCTTTTGTGGTGTGTTTATCGAGATCCGATGAATTGTAGGTTTATGATCAGCTTATCTATGAATGTTATTTGGTTCTTCTCTGAATTCTTATATGCATGATTTCATCTCTTTGCAAGTCTCTTCGAGTTATTGGTTTGGCCAACTAGATTGGTAATTCTCGCAATGGGAGAAGTGCTTAGTTTTGAGTTCAATCTTGCGGTGTCCTCACCCAGTGACAAAGTAGGAGTAGCGAGGCACGTATTGTATTGTTGCTATCAAGGGTAAAAAGATGGGGTTTTCGTCATATTTCTTGAGTTTATCCCTCTACCTCATGTCATCTTACTTAATGCGTTACTCTGTTCTTCATGAACTTAATACTCTAGATGCAGGCAGGAGTCGGTCGATGTGTGGAGTAATAGTAGTAGATGCAAAATCGTTTCGGTCTACTTGACATGGACATGATGCCTATACGCATAATCATTGCCTTGGATATCGTCATAACTATGCGCTTTTCCATCAATTGCTTGACAGTAATTTGTTCACCCACCGTGTTATTTTCCTTCAAGAGAGAAGCCTCTAGTGAAACCTATGCCCCCCCGGGTCTATTTTCCATATTATATTTTCATATCCATGTACCAAAAATACCAAAAATACCTTGCTGTGGTTTATTTACCTTTTTACTTCTCGCAATCTTTTACATCTATCTCTATTAGATCTAATCCTTGCAAGTAATCGTGAAGGGATTGACAACTCCTTTATAGCGTTGGGTGCAAGTGTTTGATTGTTTGTGTAGGTGCATCTATTGGTGACTTTCTTGTTCCTCGTACTGGATTGATACCTTGGTTCTCAACAACTGAGGGAAATACTTATCTATTTTGCTGCATCACCCTTTCCTCTTCAAGGGAAAACCAACACAAGCTCAAGAAGTAGCAAGGATGCACACAGAAGACAAGAGGCCCAAGGCCCAGGAGACGGATTGACTCAAGGCCGGCTCAATGACGTCGCCACTATGGACGGCTTAAGTGTGAAGACATAAGGAATCTTCCTTTCCTTGAGGAACAAGGGAACGAAGAGTTAGATTAGGTCACGGGTTGGTTACAACCCGGACTCTATTGTAAACTCTGGCCCTCCACCTATATATAAAGGGGAGACTCAGAGGTAGAAAGGACAAGTAAGAAATAAATCACCCTCGTGAGCTAGGTTAGAGATTCCACAACCTTGTAATCAATATCCCCATCAATATACATGAAAAGCAGGACGTAGGCTATTACCTCCATCGGAGGGGCCGAACCTGGGTAAACTCGTCTCTCGTTCCGGATCAACCCCTTCGAGTTGCCACATAGCGACGATGGCCTCACACTTAAGTTCTCACACTAGGACATGTGCCGTGACAAAACCATGACATCATGGTAAAAAAATCAATGCTCCAAAATGATTTTGAAAGTAGCATTTTCAGAGTATCGATTTTGTTCTTTTGCCACTTCTTCTAGCAATGTGGTTTCTTGATGATTTTTTGCAAACAATTAAAAAAATTCAATGTTTAAAAAAAATCAGTTTTTTATATATTTTTGAATTTTTGAATTTTATTGTTCACCAGATCTTTTGGGCTCGGTCTTAGAAACTCTGCATCCTAGATACAACGCACCCACGCAGAGCTGACCACAAAGGTAGATGGAAACACGTGTTCATAGAACTATTCAACAAAATCCCTTCAAAATGTAAAATTATATTGCAGACCTTTTAAATTCTCGCAACTATCATTTCCATCACTAGCCATCGCCAGATTAGGAGGAGAACCATTATCTGGAAGGGCATAGTGAGTCGAGGAGCAAGTCCATGGTCGGCCGACACCTTTATCATTGTGGCATGTCAAACCAAGATCATCTGCATGCTCCTCAAATTAGTGAGCCACCGCCAAACATTCACATCATCGAGGCCTAGCACAAGATCCGCCACCATCAAGATGCAAGACGAGATTCGGAACCACCATCCTATAACATTCTTCATTGGCACTATGAGGGACGACAACCGTCGGATAGACTTAAAATCGCCTTCCAGAAGGATCGACGGGAGACCGAGCCCACAAGCTCCGTGATGCCATCATGGCGGGGCTGGAGCTATGACATTATTCTTGGATGCACCACCGTCGCCACCATCAAAAACAAATAAAAAGAAACGTCCCCCACAATGTATGTTTGGACTGAGATGCAGAGGGTTTGGCATCCTCTACATGATAGTTAGTTAACTGGTAATGGTTGAGAGTAGTTGTTGAATTTGCTCATATAATGTACTACTAACACACGTGATAGAGTAACTATGTTACTTTGGTGCATTTTGCAGCTCCAAATGGATATGATTCATGGTGAGGAGGTGCCCCCCATTGATGTTATAGTGAACTATGTCGAGAGTTATACGAGGTCACATGCAGACGCTAAGAGATATAGTGTCGACAAAGTGATGAAAGGGAAGATGCATATAATTGAAGTTCGAGTATTGGCGAACAAAGCTATGGCCTCGTCGGACGCTCCATGGACACCCCTGTTGACAGATCATGTCGCCCTATCCATCGATGGCTATTTCATGATGTCTGATGTCTCAGTGGCGGTTGGGATGGTGTTGCGAAAACCTGAAGGCTCGTTCATATTATCAGCTTATTGCGTGTTACTCAACCGCAATGAGGCCTTGTAAGCTGAGTTACATGTGATCATGAAATGTTTGGTTCTTTCCATCCAACATAAAAAGCTTATAATCATTATTCAGCCTGATTCTTTGGAGGCCATGAATTCCCTTTCTTCAGGTGGCCTAGTGATGAGGACATGGTTACCTTGGATACGACAAAAATATTGAATACATGCATCATCGTGAGGTGATTTATTATAAGAATAATGAAATAATTTATTTATGTTATCCATAACAAAAATAATTCACCTAAAAATGTCATGCCTAAATGCAGAATTCTAGAACACTTGTACGAGCCACGTGTGAAGACAAAGGAAAAGCAAATGATTAGGTGTTCTTCAAGAAGCGTCAAAGGAAATGATTAGGTGATGTTCAGGAAGTCCTCTCGCATCACTTTTGGACTACACAAACATACCTGACTCAAAATGCTAACGACTTTTGCATATATACTCTACATTGGGTGATTCTTTTTTTGTTGAAAAGTTTATTTTGTGTACTTCCACTGCAAATGGATTCACCTTCAAATTCCTTCTGAGTGCGGATATAGGCTTGTATGACCTGGGGTTAGGTTTAGGCTGCCTTGGAACGTCCTCCCACCTCCTTGGCCATCACCCCTTGGTCCTATATAAGTAGATCAATGGCTATATTTTTTTCATAGGTTTTGTTTAGATTAAAGTTCGCCATAGGTGCAACTCACGTCATTCGTTTGTGTTTTAGGACTAGACCAAGACGTCATGTAACCCTAGTTTCATCAATAAAACTTTCAGCTTATATTCGTAATATCCCGATTGCAATTTGAGCTTCTTACTTGTTTTTCATTTGCATGCAGGAAACAGACCCTTGTGGTCAGGTTGATCATGCTTCACGTGGTCAATAACCTCTCGAAGTTGGTTTAGCGCTTGCACATGGCATCCTCGCAAGTTCGTAGGATCATCAAAGTCTACTCCACCAAAAATATTAATCACCATCTCATCAAAAAAGTAGACACCTTCGCGTCTATCAAGTGGTATCGGTTTTCAGTTTGCTTGGTGAGAATCTATAGTTATCCCTAGATTAGCTTTACTTCTTACCTATTGTCCAAGAAAAAGGCACACAAAAAAGTTAGATTTGTTCATTCTTTTGTCCAAGACAGTTCGAGCCTTGGCAATTTTGTTTATAGTGCTTGCGTAGTTGAATTATCGGTTGCATCATCATGTTGAGTTGTTGGTCTTAGTGTCAAGTTCCTTTAGAGTTTTGATTTTTGTTCACATTAGTCACGCCATCGCTGCATCATCACCCCTTCCATTGTCGACCATCATGATCCATCAATTTCCACCACGTGATTCCCATCGGTCATTGTCATAATCATACTTGAGATCCTTCGCATCTACGCTTGATCCTATCTGCATCTTATTCCGCTTGATGAGACAAGAGGAAAAAAGGAGAAAAAGGTAAAAAAAATAGACACAAAAAAGTTTAAAAAGAGAGAGAAAAATACAATTTTTTGGATCTAGCTAGACTCAATCTTTTCAGATTGGAATCTATTTTGCCAAGTGTTTACTAAAACACACATGCCTCCCTAATACAAAGTCCGTTTTGCCTCCACAAGTACTCACATTCAAACTATCGCAAGCTACATTGGAATAGTTCATGAAGCTACTTTGTTATTGTCATTTCAAAATCGGCATCCAAATAGGAATATTTGCCCTTCAAAGTTCACAAACACAGTTTGCCATTGTTTTTCAGTCCACTTCCCAAATTTTGACTCCTCATACGAACTCGAAATTAAGTGATTATTTTTGCATTTCAAATCTTGAGTCTGTGGCATTCTTGAGAAAAATATTCAAAACTCAGTATAATATTTGAAGATGAAAGTTGTAGAGAGAGTTTGGGTATGTCCTGCTTGGCGGTTATACCTCATCATTCTCTTTACTGTGATTGTGTTTTTCACTTATATCTTGCTATCCGAAGCTACTTCATATATTCCATTGGTGCTACTTGTGCTACACCGTGACTCCATTAGTGTTTTAGACTCACGTCTCTAGTGCGGTATAGTCTAGGACCACCACAATACCGTCATTGAGTGTTTGTTCAACATTGCATATCTGAATTGATTATTCTTATCTTTTGCTACCATATATTTAATACCACCAAGATCCACATATTTCTACATTGTGTATAGACATGTTTATCTGGTAATCGCTTTGCTCAATCGTTGGGGTTACTCAACACCATTGGTTGTCGGTCACTACCTGCTGCATGGTAAGAACTTGTAAGATATTGATATTTGCTTTATTATGAGCACTTGACAACCACATCGTAGTAGTTTATAGGAACATTATTAACGAATTCATTTATTCTAAAATCATGATAGGTTCTCGAGTTAAGAGTACTTGGAAGATGGGTACATCTTGACCAACACGAGAGGAAATAGAAAACACACAAGTATATTGTCAGGTTATCCCTCTTCCGCCATTTGAGGGTAGATTTAATCCCATGATGACCCAAAAGTATAGGGGATCTATCATAGTACTTTCGATAATTAAGAGTGTCGAACCCAACAAGGAGCAGAAGGAAATGACAAGCGGTTTGCAATAAGGTATTCTCTGCAAGCATTGAAATTATCGGTAACAGATAGTTTTGTGAGAAGGTAATTTGTAACGGGTAACAAGTAACATGTGTAGCAAAGGTGCAGCAAGATAGACCAATCCTTTTTGTAGCCAAGGATAGGCCTGACAAACTCTTATATAAAGTGAAGCACTCCTGAGGACACATGGGAATTTCTGTTAAGCTAGTTTTCATCATGCTCATTTGATTCACGTTCATTACTTTGATAATTTGATATGTGCGTGCTGAGCTTACTTGGACAAACCTACCACTTATGATTAAACTCTCTCGCAAGCATCCGCAACTACGAAATAAGAATTAAGATAAATCTAACCATAGCATGAAACATACGGATCGAAATCAGCCCCTTACGAAGCAACGCATAAACTAGGGTTTAAGCTTCTGTCACTCTAGCAACCCATCATCTACTTATTACATCCCAATGCCTTCCCCTAGGCCCAAATAATGGTGAAGTGTTATGTAGTCGACATTCACATAACACCACTAGAGGATATACAACATACATCTCATCAAAATATCGAACGAATACCAAATTCACATGATTACCTATAACAAGACTTATCCCATGTCCTCAAGAACAAATGTAACTACTCACAAAGCGTGTTCTTGTTCATAATCAGCAGAGTATTAATTATCATAAAGGATTTGAACATATGATATTCCACCAAGTAAACCAACTAGCATCAACTACAAGGAGTAATCAACACTACTAGCAACCCACAGGTACCAATCTGAGGTGTTTAGACAAAGATTGGATACAAGAGATGAACTAGGGTTTGGAGAGGAGATGGTGCTGGTGAAGATGTTGATGGAGATTTACCCCCTCTTGATGAGAGGATCATTGGTGATGACGATGGCTTCAATTTCCCCCTCTGGGAGGGAAGTTTCCCTGGCAGAACAGCTCCCCCGGAGCTCTAGATTGATTCTGCCCAAGTTCCGCCTCGAGACGGTGGCGCTTCGTCCAGAAAGCTCTCTTTTGATTCTTTTCCAGGTCAAAACCCTTCACATAGCAGAAAATGGGCAACAGAGGGCAGCCGGGGGGCCCACAAGCCACAAGGGCATGACCAGGGGGTAGGCCGCGCCCAGCAGGCTTGTGACCTCCTGGTGGGTCCCCTCTGGTATTTGTTTTGCCCAATATTTATATATATTCCAAAATAATTCTTCGTAACTTTTCAGGACTTTTGGAGTTGTGCAGAATAGGTCTCTCATATTTGCTCCTTTTCCAGCCCAGAATTCCAGCTGCTGGCATTCTCCCTCTTCATGTAAACCTTGTAAAATAAGAGAGAAAAGGCATAAGTATTGTACCATAATGTGTAATAACAGCCCATGCAATAAATATCAATATAAAAGCATGATAAAAAATGGACGTATCAACTCCCCCAAGCTTATACCTCGCTTGTCCTCAAGCGAAACCCGAGATCGATTAATATGTCCACAAGTTTAGAGATAGAGGTGTCGATAAAATAGAATACGGACATGAGGGCATCAATCATCTTTAGAACATCAATACTTATTGATATATAATTTCTTATACTAGAGTAACAATTCATTCACAGGATAATGTATGAACCAAGAACTCTATTGAGAACCAACAAATTATGCTCTCGGTCATTGAAGCAATTTATAATTTTTCATAACATTGGAAAGAGTCAATATACGATCATCTAAAGAAAATCCACATACTCAATCATCTTTTAGTCTTTCATAATTGCTAACACTCACGCGGTACTCATGAGGTCAAAGCTTCAATTGGACATGGAGAAATATAGGGGCTTAGAGTTTTACCTCCCAACTATTTACCTCAAGGGTAATGTCAACAGAAATAACTCATGATCACCCACATCCAAGTGGATATATGTGTCTAGATCATTCCCTAACAAAAGACGCTTGCCAAGAGAAAAAGGCGAAATAGAGGTAGTGGTGAAGATCAGCATGACTCTTGCATAAAGGTAAGTACTAGATAGTAGAAGTAATAGATAGGCCCTTCACGGAGGGAAGAAGAGGTTGTCATGCGCTTTTTGTTTTTGGATGTGCAAACCCTTAATGCAAAGGAACGCCGCGTTGTATTGCCCTTTGTGATAGCAACCTTTATTATGAGTCTGTTGCTTTTATTTCTTTACCATCACAAGTTCGTACAACGCTTATTTTTCCCTTACAATAAAAGATCATACATATTTAGGATCAATTATTCTTGTTTTTTGCACCGATGACAACTTACTTCAAGGATCTTACTCAATCCATAGGTAGGTATGGTGGACTCTCATGGCAAAACTGGGTTGAGGGTGTTTGGATGCACAAGTAGTATCTTTACTTGGTGCGGAAGTTTTGGGTAGTATGAGGTGGAATCAAGAACTACATGTTGGAGGATCTATAACCATATAACTTCTATTCAGAAATAAGCAAACATAACCCATTATGTTATCTTCCTTGTCCAACATCAACTTCTTAGCATATAATATTTTAATGAGTTCTCATAATCATAGAAGATGTCCAAGATGATATATTTATATGTGAACCTGTCTTTCTTTATTACCTCCTTTTAATTGCACCAGTGACCAATTGCTAGGTTTGTCAACTCTCAACAAATTTCAATCGACATACTTCTTATATGTGAAGTCATCACTCCCCATAAGATCATCGTATATACTCTTTGCTTTTATTCTATTCTTCTTTCTATGTATTTTTCTCAAGATCATAGCCGCAAGCAAAGCCCTCACATCAAAACTACTTTTTATTATATAACTCTCGGACTCGCTTACATAAGGGGAACATAAATCAAAACTCAAAGCTAGATCGTACTAAAACATTATTCTACTAGATCAAGATAAAAACCAAAAGGATCAAACTAGGGAAAACGAGAAAAGGTAAAAGATGTGATGGTGATATGATACCGGGGCACCTCCCCCAAGATCGGAACAAGCCAAGCGGAGTGCCCATACCCATGTGCTTAGATGTCCTTCTTCGGAGGTGGTGATGTTATATTCTTGGCGATGATGCCCCTCAGAATGCGATTCTCCTCCTCAAGCTTGTTATTTTTCTGTCTAAGATCCATTAACTCCTTGTGAAGCTTTCCGATGATGGTTAGGGCTCCTATCACCCATGGATGTTTCATTGTTGCGGGAGAAGAAGCAACACTCTTTTTCATATTTACATAAGTAAGAAATATAGCATTGGGAGGGATGACCGAATTCAGAATTGTTTAGCTCTGAAGTTGCTCTAACATGACTCCAGGATGTTGACGAGAGGTAACTTCTTGGTCTTCCTGCATAGCGTCCACCCTTTTCAAGTTGGCCTCCGTCTCTTCCTCCGTGGCCTTCCCAAAGTGATTGGCTTCGCTGTATGCTCTAGGCCCCGGTGTCGGGTGAGAGACACGGCTCTCCCCAATTGACTCTTGCGAAGACACCTTGCTCTAAATCTGCTGCAGAAACAACTCAAAACGAAAACATGAGGTATTGTCATGATAGGAAGATCCAAACCCCCAGGAGATTATATAATGAATTTTTAATGACCTGAATGATTATACCACAAGAATACGGAGTCCAGAGGGTGCACAGGGTGGCCACAAGCCACAAGGGCGCGACCAGGGGGTAGGCCGCGCCCTGTAGGCTTGTCGCCTCCACGTGCACTTTTAGTACTACTTTAAATTTTCCTAATTTAATAAATATTCCAAAACAGACAAAAAATTGCTATTGGAAAAGTTTTGGAGTCGGTTTGCTTAGCGTACCACATACCTATTCATTTTCGGAGTCTGAAACGTTCCAGTAGGTCTCCCTAATGTACTCCTCCGAAGTTATGGTATTGATAATATTGGTTTCAACATTTATGGGAGTACCTCAGATATAATGTTTGATTCTTTGCCCGTTTACCACCTTCGGGTTAGTGCCTTTGGCGTTGTTGATCTTGATGGCACCGGAACGGTATACTTACTCGACAATGTAAGGCCCTTTCCATTTAGAGAGAAGTTTTCCTACAAAAAATCTTAAACGGGAATTGTATAGAAAGACAAGGTCACCTATATCGAATTCATGCTTTTGTACCCTTTTATCATGCCATCTTTTAACCTTTTCTTTAAACAACTTGGCATTCTCATAGGCCTGGATTCTCCATTCATCAAGTGAGCTAATGTCAAATAACCTCTTCTCACTAGCAAGTTTGAAATCATAGTTGAACTCTTTAATTGCCCAATAATCTTGATGTTCTAGTTCAAGAGGTAAGTGACAAGCTTTACCATAAACCATTTTATACGCCGAGATACCCATAGGGTTATTGTAAGCAGTTCTATAAGCCCATAATGCATCATCAAGTTTCTTTGACCAATTATTTCTAGATCTATTAATAGTCTTTTGTAAGATCAATTTAATTTCTGTATTGCTTAATTCTACTTGACCACTAAACTGAGGATGATATGGAGATGCAATTCTATGATTAACATGATACTTAGCAAGCAATTTACGGAAAGCACCATGAATAAAATGTGAACCACCATCCGTCATTAAATATCTAGGCACTACTTGAATTTAGTTATTTTCGTCTGCCATCTCTTTGTCGTCGGCTCGCAGATGGCAAAGAGGGTCTTTGCCGTCAGTTGTTAGCTGGCAGATGGTAGAGAGTTGGCTGATGGCACAGAGATCCTTTGCCGCCAGTCAGCTGTGTGTCGTTGGTGAGCGGATGGCAAAGAGGCGCATAGCAGATGGCAAAGCCTCAGTTGGGCCCCACTTGACCATGTGGTTGCTAGGTTAAACTTGGCGACTTCTTTGACGTCTGCTAGCGGATGGCAAAGAGTCCTAAAGAAGATGGCAAAGTGGCTAGCGTCTTTGTCGTCCGCTAGCAGACAGGAATGCTCTAACGGGTCCTAACGGCCATCCCTGCCCCCACCCGACCCCTCTCTCTCACTCTCACCCACTCCCACTCCCCTCTCTCCCCGACGCCCACCACCGGCCGCCTCCATCGTCTTCCCACCGCCCCGGCTGCCTCCTCTCCTCATTGCCAGCCGCCTCCGCCCCCGCCCCCGCCATCGTACACCACTCTCCGCTGCCCACACCACCCCCGCCCCCGCCACCATACGCCACTCACCGCTGCCCACACCGCCCCCGCCCTCCCACCGTACGCCACTCACCGCTGCCCACACCGCCCCAGCCCCCGCCCCGCCACCCCCGCTGCACCTGTCGTCACCTCCGCCTCATCCGGCCACCTCCTCTTGTCGTCACCAGCCGCCTCCGCCCCCGCCACCGGACACCACGCCCCTGTCATCCCCCACGGCCCGGCCACCCTCGCCACCCTGTCCGCCCCGACGCAACGCCGCCCCGTCCGCCCCGTCCGCCCCTAACGCAACGCCGCCCCGTCCGGCCGCCTCCTCTTCTCGTCGTCGGCCGACCCGTTCCCCGGACGCCACACCCCAACGCCCCCGACGCCCTGACCGCCCCCGCCATCTCCGGTGAGCCCACATCCCTGGCCACCACCATTTTGTTTTTTTGTTTTTTCTTATGTTAAATTAGTTAATTAGGTTATTAGGTGGAAAAACTTAGATAGAAAAGAAAAAACTTTGAAGAAAGAGATGAAAATAAAAACCTAGAAGAAAAAAAGAAGAATGAAAAGAAGAAGGAAAAGAAGAAGAAGAAGACGAGAAGGAAAAGAAGAAGAAGAAGAAGAAAAAGCAGAAGAAGGAGATAAGAAGAAGAAGAAGAAGAAGAAGAAGAAGAAGAAGAAGAAAGAGGAGAGTAGGAGAAGAAAAACCTACTAGAGCTTAGATAGAAAATAAAAAACTTAGAAGAAAAATAAGAAAAGAAAAACCTAGAAGAAGAAAAATGTAAAAGAAGAAGAAGAAGAATTCTGCGGTGAGCCCCCTACACGACACGCCCGGCACGATACCCCCGGCGACGCCCCTCCGGTGAGCCCCCTTCTCGACACCCCGGTGACACCACAACACCACACCCCCCGCGCAACTGTTAATATGCCACCCCCGACACCACTAACCCGACCCTGGACCCCCGACACCTCTTCGGTCTTCGAGAGGCCGACAGGTTCATAGTTTTTTCAATTATGTGTTATGTCGTGGATTTATCACGGCAGATGTCCGGGAGAATGGACTTGGATTCGAGGCCATCGCTAACGTGATGGACCCGAAGGGGTTAGCAGGGACGGAGGACACGAGTTTACCCAGGTTCAGCTCCTCAAGGTGAGGTAATAGCCTACGTCCTACTTGTGTTTGTATTGCTCGTTGTATCAATTACAAGGGAGCTAAAGCTTGACCTAGCTCTCGATCACCCCTTCTCTAAGTCGCCCTGGGTCTTGCCTTTATACAGCAGGTCAAGACCACGGGTCATACAAGTTGTGGCCGATTCTCATTACATGTCCGAGTCTGCCTCTATCTTCTCTTGCCTATCCTGACCAAGTTGTCCCCGGGAGGCTTACACGCCCGGGTCTTCTCATCCGGGCCACCCCGCCGGCCCATCCTGTAAGCCGCTACGCTTTTTGGGCCCTCTAGTCTTCACGGCTCACTCTTGGGCTGGCTACGAGCCGTCCGGTTTAACCCGGAGCCCTCCAGGGTGGGTCTCACGGTGGGGTTATATCCCCAACATTAGGCCCTGGGTTGATTTGAGGTTGCTCATTTCATCCTTCTCTTCTGTTCCTCGGTGAGTCGCCCGGTAGTGACCCGCCATGACGTTGCATGGACTCTGCAAAAAAGATTTGCTGACGCACCGCCAAATCCTTCTATTAAATGGTTAGCCCGAAAATCGAGTCGTCCGCCTCGGTCGGATGATTTGTGATGCCTGGATTTTCGCGCCTGCCCCGTTTTCCTTTTAAATAGGACTACTGTGGGCGGCATTTCCTTTCTCCCGCTCGCGCTGTCATCTCCTTCCTCTCCGATACTTCCGCTCCTGCTTCTCTTGCTCCGGCGCCATCTCCATCTCGCCGTCGACTGGCCGCTGCATCAACCTGTTGCGAACGAGAGTTCATCTCGCGCTCCTAACGCCGTCGCTGGTAAGTCTTCTTCTCTTAGACCCATAACAGTCTTCGGTAGGGTTTCTATAGAACTTTGCCACTGTCGTCGTTTAGAACTCGAACTCCATTGCCGCCGGCCGTGCTTTAGCGTATGAACTCCGGACAGTCGCTCGACCTCGCGGCGTCGCTGTGTAACAGGCGGTGAGCAATAACACATAGATCGGCCCCTGCTCAGCCTGCCATTTTAGGTTTCGTCCGCCTCGCCCGTTCGTCCTTAGGCCTGAAAATAAAGGCATTTTCCTACTTTTGTAGATCCGTCATTTTAGCTGAACTTTATGAAATCTATTTCCTGGGACTTAGCCGATTTTTGCTCCTCCTCTTTTCTTTGTTGACTCGCCAGGCCTCTCCGGCTCTCATCAGCCTGACCATGGCATATCATTTGTAGAACCCTTAAAGTTGTAAGCCATCGTAGATATTTGTTTTGCTCTTGACTCTCCATACTTTTAATTTGCACAGTCTTTAAGTTGCCAGCATGTCTCGCGCCTCGAACTCATGCAACTGGGTCGGGTCTTGCATCACGGAGGAATTCTTCTTGGATTTTGTTGACGTGGGTACCCTTCCTTCCAAGGAGGTTCTTAATTGGCGGGTCCTGGGTGATGAAATGCGACTCACTCCTCAAGAAGGCGAAGTAGTGGTCTTCTCTGATCATCTTGAGCGAGGATTCGTGCCTCCCGGCTCGAAGTTCTTTCATGACGTCCTTCACTTTTACAAGCTTCACCCCCAAGACTTGGCCCCCAACTCCGTCTAAAATATATGCAATTTTCAAGTGCTCTTTGAAGTCTATCTACAAGACAAGCCGTCGGTGGGGTTATTTCGAGAGTTTTTCTACGCCAACCGGCAAACTGAGATGAAAGCCGGTGCGAGTCTAGAGCTTGGCGGGATCTCCATCCAACGGCGTAGGGATATTACTTTTCCGACCATGCGGATGCCGATTCATCCAAAGGACTGGAACAAGACTTGGTTCTACTGCAAGGATACCTCTCCTGAGAATGAGCGTACACCACCGGGTTATCGTCCCTCCTGGCTCAAGACAACTTCAGAGCTTCCTGGCCGGCTATCAGCTTCGGAACGTGCAAGGTACGAGCCGACTCATGCCAAGATCAAGACCCTCATGGCCAATGGTTTAACCGGGCTGGATTTGATCCGCTGCTAGATTTCTTGGCGGATTATGCCCTTAAGTCATAGAAGCCGGCTCATGTGTGAATACGAAGGCAAGTATGATAGTTCATTATGCTTCAGCCAATCAACACTGACGGAGGATGACATCACCACCGTCATCCGGAGCCTTGTCCGTGAAGCATCCGGATCATGCAGTGCCACTGGCCTGGCGCCTTTTAACGCCAAAAATCCGGCTCCAGATTTAAGACGACTCTTCACCCCTATTTCTCCTTGTCACTTATACTTTTCTGACTCATTACCATTTAACCGGTTTACCTTTCCAGGCCAACTTTGATTTTTGGAAGAAGGAGTATGTTCCTCCCTCGAAGAAGCCCAAGAAGAAAGTTTTGGCTAAGAAGTCCAAGAAGACCGCCCCACAAGAAGGATGGTTTGACCCGCCGCAATCGTCCGACTCAGAGGTAAACCTTGGCTACTTTCTGTCATTTTATTACCTTATTTTACTTGCACTTGTTTTACTCAGAGGATGATGTTGAAACAAGCCATGCCAACGCCCCTGAGGTAATCTATATTTCTTCCGGCCCAGAATATTTTGTCCCCCGGAAGCCGCGGCGGGTTATTGCAAAAGTTCCTCTTTCTCATCCTCTTGCTTATGTGGCTCCCGATTTTCTTTTGAAGAAGCAACAACAGGCTGAGCGTCGCCAGACCCGGAGCGTTGGTTCTACTGAACTTATGTCCGGCTTGCCAAACTCGCCAGCTCCGAAGAAAAGCCCCGCAGAGGTATGTATCTCTGTTTAATTAATTTCACTTTGCGACCTCAACACTGTCTCATCTTTCTTGAATTGTCTCTCAGAAATCACCCTCTTCCGGCGACTCTTCGGCGACTGCTCTGCCGCCTCCCAAGATCAACCCGCTGTAAGTATTTCCCACTATGACATCCGGCTCTTTATGCGGCAGTAGTATCCTTTGGATTCTGATCCTCCCATTTTACAGTGCTCAAGCCAAGCGTCGAAAAAGCAACAAGTCCTCCCCCGGCCCTACTTCCCAAGAGCCAGAGCATTCAAAATCAGATGACTCGCGCCGGTTGAAGATATCCCAGCCACTTCTGCGGAGCCGACCGCTGATGATGTTGTGCCAAATAATCCACCAACGAATTCTGCTAAGCCGTCGAGCCCTGCCCAGGCGGCTAAGGACACGACTGGCCCACAAGTTGAAATCACTGGCGCTGGTTTGCATTCTCCCCCGGCTCACGTGCTGACTAAGCAGGGTGAAATAGCTGAAGCTTCTAGGAAGCTTGAATTTGAGCCTTCTGCCTTGGAAAAGATGACAGTTGAGGAGCTTCATGCTGGCTATATGACCCGCCTATCCACCAGCCGGGACCTGGAGCTCCAACTGGTTAATCTCATGAAGAGGAAGTATGAGGTATTCTTTTCCTCCTTATATCCCTTCGTAGCCCCTAAGGTCCGGCTCAAACTTGTTTAAAGTTGAGTCGGGACTTCTTAGAAGATAACTTAAAAGAGCTAACAGTAGCCTCCAAGGGCCGGCTCAAACTTGTTCAAAGTTGAGTCGGGACCTCTTAGAAGATAATTTAAAAGAGGTAATAGTAGCCCCCAAGGGCCGACTCAAACTTGTTCAAAGTTGAGTCGGGACTCTTCACACTGAACTTCTGAAAAATAGACATTAGCCCCCAAGTGTCATGCCTATTGCTTGCAATCAGGTTGAGACTTGTCCGTTTTACTCTCTGCTTTGAAATGTTTGCAGGAATCCTTGACTGAAGCCGAGTCACAGTTGGCTGGCTTAAAGACCAACCTGGCTGATCAACAGGCTGCCCGGAGTGCCACCGATGAGAAATGACGGCTCTTGACCGAAGAGCTGGTTAAAGTCAAGGCGGAGTTCACTGCTTTCAGAGAGTCTGCCGTGTTTGAGAAGGCCACACTGACCAAATAGGCGGATGACGCTAATCAGTGGTTGATGATCGTCTCTAACGAGCTGCAATCCTTGAAACGCCATATCACAAATATGACAGCCGCCCTCTTCGGTGAGCTTTGACAACTTTTCCTTAATTCTTGTTATAACATTTGAACTGGCGACTTATCATTAAAACCTCTGGCTCATACAGGTCCTAGAAGCCGTCAACTGGCGTCCGGCAGCTTACTGCCTCTGAAGGTGAGCTACACCCTGGCGGAGCAGCTCTACTTCGGCTTGATGTTTACCATCAAGTCTGTGCAGTACAAGGACAAGATCCCTTCAACTCTCAAAGGGGTCTTGGAACTTTTCTCCACTATGCCAAAGCAGATTGCTGAATTGAAGAAATCAGTCGCCCGCGAGGGAGCAATCGCAGGTATAAGCCGGGCTCTGGCCTTCGCTCCGTTGCTTACTTCGGCTGATATGATGGAAGGCTCCCCCTCCAAGAAGGATGACGGCTCTGAGTTCAAAGAAGCTGACTACATCTGGTGCGTCAAGGACTCCAGGTTTCTAGCTTCCGTCTTAGCAGAAGAGGCTAACCTGGACACTTACCAAGCGGCTTATGATGCTGACCAGAAGAGAATTCGTGTTCCACTCTACGAATGGAAGGACTTGACGCCCACCCGCAGTAAGGACCTCTTCGCTTCTGATCTTGACCCGTCTCCCTTCTGTGAAGAAGGGACTTTTGCAGCTCTAGCTAACTGCAACTGGAACTTGGACAACCTTCAGATCCAAGCACCCGAAGAGCCGGAGCAGGATGAGCCGCCGGCCAGTTGATTAGCTCCACTTTGTAATAGCCGGCTCTCCTTTAACTCGTAGTAGAGGACTTGAAAAACTTGATCCACACTTTTGGGCTCTACATAGAGCGTTTGTAATATATGTCCTATGATATTTGCTGTGCTAATCTTTTTAAATGAGAAAAAATCCGGCTTTCAAAGTGCCATCTTCCTTGTATGCATTCTAGTTAATAATTTCCGTCGATTGTCTCTTCTTCTTGGGTCGAGAGTCGGCCGAAAGGACTTCTTGATTTCCGTCCGCGACTAATCATGTCAACCGGAGTTTTGGAGCATAAGGCCAGTTAACAAGCATTATAAGTTGTACCTGAAGGTAATAATACAGTGTAAATGCTGGCGGATAGGCGTTAGAAGCTGTACCCGAAGCTAAGAAGCCGCCCTCGCCGTGGCTAATTTTCCTTAGCCGGATTTTTGTGCCATAAGGCCAGCTAATAGGCATTATAAGCTATACTCGAAGGTAATAATACAACGTAAACGCTGGCGGATAGGCGTTAGAAGATATACCCGAAGGTAAGAAGCCGCCCTCGCCGCGGCTCATTTTCCTTAGCCGGTTTTACGTGGCATGAAGCCGGCTAATAGGCATTATAAGCTATACCCGAAGGTAAGAAGCCGCCGTTATGAGGTGTTAGCTACTCGTCGGTAAAAAACCCTCACAACCGCGGCTAAACGTGTTAGCCAGAAATTTGGCATAAAGCCGGCCGATAGGGTGTTAGAAGCGATACCCGTCGGTAAGAAGCCCCCTTCTGCAGTACGGCGTACGACGCCGGCGGATAGGCGTTAGAAGTTGTACGCAAAGGTAAGAAGCCGGCCTCGCCACGGCTCATTTTCCTGAGCAGTTTTTTTTGTGGTGTAACGCCTGGTGCCGCGACTCATTTTCCTGAGCCGGGATTTTGTGGTATAACGCCTAGCACCGCGACTCATTTTCCTGAGCCGGGCTTTTGTGGTATAACGCCTGGCGCCGCGACTCATTTTCCTGAACCGGGACTTCGCTTGTGCAGTGGTACTTCTTTATATAACTATGACATGCACAATGGTAGTGTACAATGAAGGGTCTCTACACCCTTAAGTGAAATAAGGCCGGAGATGCGCGATGTTCCACGGCCGGCGGGTCTCGTGACCCGCCATATCTGAGTCATCTCGGATATCGACGAGGTAATATGACCCATTGTTGAGATTTCTGCTCACTACAAAAGGTCCTTCCCATGGAGGATAGAGCTTATGCATATTGGTCTGGTCCTGAATCAGCCGGAGCACTAAGTCGCCCTCCTGGAACGTGCAGGTCTTGACCCTGCGGCTGTGATAGCGACGCAAGTCTTGTTGATAAATTGCCGACCAGGCCGCTGCTAGCTCTCGCGCCTCTTCCAGAGCATCCAATGCATCTTGACGTGTCGTCTCATTGTCCGCCTCAACGTAAGCCGCCACCCTTGGCGAGTCATGCCGGATGTCACGGGCAAAACTGCCTCGGCCCCGTATACCATAAAGAAAGGCGTGAAACCCGTTGATCTGTTCGGGGTGGTCCTGATGCTCCATAAGACGGAGGGTAATTCTTGTACCCAACACCCGGGCGTTCGCTGCAAAGGAACCATAAGCCGCGGTTAAATACCTCTGAGAATTTCCTGATTGGCACGCTCCGCCTGACCGTTGGATTGTGGATGCGCCACTACTGAAACATCAAGCCGGATATGCTCTTTGTCACATAATTTTTTCATAGCCCCCTTGGATAGATTTGTACCATTATCAGTGATGATGCTGTGTGGGTAACCAAAATGGTAGATCAACTTTTTGATAAATAAAACTGCCGTAGCCACGTCACATTTGCTGACCGGCTCTGCTTCTACCCACTTGGTAAACTTGTCCACCGCCACCAGGAGGTGTGTTTTCTTATCCTTGGATCTCTTGAAAGGTCCCACCATGTCAAGCCCCTAGACCGCAGATGGCTAAGTAATTGGTATCATCCTTAACTCTTGAGCTGGAACATGAGCCCGCCGGCCAAATTTCTGACAGCCGTCGCACTTACGGACTAGGTCCTCTGCATCTTTATGAGCCGTCAACCAGAAAAACCCGTGCCGGAAAGCTTTGGCCACCAAAGACTTCGAGCCGGCATGGTGTCCACAATCGCCAGCATGGATTTCATTCAAGATCTGCCGGCCCTCCTCTGGTGAAACACAACGTTGGAAAACTCCCGTCACGCTGCATTTATGCAACTCACCATTGACTATTGTCATGGACTTAGAACGCCGGGTGATCTTTCTGTCCAGGTCTTCATCCTCAGGTAACTCGCCCCGGGTCAAATAGGCCAAATAGGGAATAGTCCAATCTGGGATAGCATGCAGAGCTGCCACTAATTCTGCCTCCGGGTCAGGAACAACCCAATCTTCTTGTGAAGGTATCTTGACAGTCGGATGGTGTAAGACGTCCGGAAAGAGCTTGGGTGGCATCGGCTTTCATTGAGAGCATAATCGTGATAAGGTATCAGCCGCCTCATTCCTGCAACGATCAATGTGATCTACCTGATATCCTTTGAAGTGACCCGCAATAATATCAACCGCCTGACGATAAGCCGCCATCCGTGGGTCCTTGGAATCCCAAGTGCTAGAAACTTGTTGAGCCATCAGATCTGAGTCGTCGAAACACCTGACTCGGCTCAAATTCATCTCCTTGGCTAATCGAAGACCATGAAGCAAAGCTTCATATTCAGCCGCATTGTTAGTGAAGGGGAACATCAGCCGGAGCACATAACAAAACTTACCACCCTTGGGGGATGTCAGAATAACTCCTGCCCCTGATCCCTCTAATTGCTTGGATCCTTCGAAGTGTATAGTCCAGTATGTGTTATCTGGCTTTTCCTCGGGAGCTCGACACTCTGTCCAATCATTTATGAAATCCACAAGGGCTTGGGACTTGATAGCTGTGCGAGGCACATATTTTACATTGAGAGGTCCCAGCTCCAATGCCACTTAGCAATCCTTCCTGTGGCTTCTCTGTTCTGGATAATATCCCCTAGCGGAGTAGAACTGACCACAGTTATCTGGTGCCCTAAGAAATAGTGTTTTAACTTGCGGTTGGCCATGAAGACCCCATATACCAGCTTCTTCCAATGTGGATACCTTTGCTTAGACTATGTCAGGACCTCACTGATATAATAAACCGGTATTTGCACTGGATACTCCTTTCTGGCCTCCTTGCGCTCGACCATGATTGCATCACTCACTGCCCGGTTATTAGCCGCCACATAAAGGAGTAGCGGTTCTTTTTCAGCCGGAGCGGCCAGCACTGGCGTCTCAGTGAGCTGTTTTTTAAGTGCCTCAAGTGCTTCACCCGCCGCTTTACTCCAGACAAATTTTTCTGTCTTCTTCATCATTTGATATAAAGGAATAGCCTTCTCTCCAAGACGGCTTATGAACCGGCTCAATGCAGCAATCCGCCCTGCCAAGAACTGAACATCATTAATGCAAGCCGGCTCTCCTAGAGAGGTAATAGCCTTGATTTTATCCGGGTTAGCCTCGATACCACGCTCAGAGACCAGGAAACCCAAAAGCTTGCCCGCCGGAACACCAAAGACACACTTGGTCGGGTTAAGCATCATCTTGTAGACCCGGAGATTATCAAAAGTTTCCTTTAAATCTTCCATGAGAGTCTCCTTCTTTCTGGATTTGACCACGATGTCATCTACATAAGCATGAACAATACGGCTAATCTGACTATGAAGGCAGTTCTGGACGCATCGCTGGTAAGTCGCCTGGGCACTTTTGAGCCCGAAAGGCATAGAGACATAATAGAACGCCCCAAAGGGTGTAATAAAAGCCGTCTTCTCCTGGTCTTTAACGGCCATCTTGATTTGATGATAACCTGAGTACGCATCCAGGAAGCACACACTTTCACACCCCATTGTAGCATCAATGATCTGATCAATACGAGGGAGAGCAAATGGATCAACCGGACAAGCCTTGCTAAGGTCCGTGTAGTCCACACACATACGCCATGTGCCATTCTTTTTGACCACCTGCACCGGGTTAGCCAACCATTCCAGGTGAAAAACTTCAATGATAAAACCCGCTGCCAAAAGCTGGGCAACTTCTTCGCCAATAGCCTTGCGCCTCTCCTCATTGAACCGCTGCAAAAACTGTTTAATCGGCTTAAACTTTGGATCCACATTAAGGTTGTGCTCAGCGAACTCTCTTGATACACCTGGCATGTCAGAAGGTTTGCATGCGAAGATGTCCCGATTCTAACGGATGAATTCGATGAGCGCGCTTTCCTATTTGGGACCCATGTGAGCTCCAATGATGAACTGCTTAGATGAGTCGCCCGGAGTGAAATCTACTGTCTTGGTATCATCTGCTTAAAACTTGAGGGGCGCCTCAACCTCCGTGGTGGGATTTTTCAGCGGGGTCATATCCTCCAGATCAACATTCTCCATATAGAACTTAAGTTCCTCCTGGGCGCAACTGGACTCTGCGTAAGCCGCGTCTCCTTCTTCACACTCAATAGCCGTATTTCGGTTACCATGAACGGTAATGGTACCGTTTAAGCCGGGCATCTTGAGCTACAAGTAAACGTAGCAGGGCCTAGCCATGAACTTAGCATAAGCCAGCCATCCAAATAACGCATGATAAGGACTCTTGATCTTGACCACTTCGAACCACAAGGATTCCACCCTGTAATTGTACTCATCGCCAAAAGCCACTTCCAACGAAATCCTGCCCACCGGATCCGCTGACTTACCCAGAACCACACCATGAAAGACGGTGGATGAAGGTTTTAAATCCTTGTCAAGCAACTTCACCACCGGAAAGTTTCATAATAAAGGATGTTTATGCTGCTGCCGCCATCCATAAGCACCTTGTTCACCATATATCTGCCCACCTGGGGGGCTACAACCAAAGCCAGGCGCCACAGGTCATCGACACGCGGCGGGTGATCTTCTTGGCTCCAGGTTATGTCGTATTCAGGCCACTTTAAGTACTACGGAAGAGCCGGTGCAACCGCATTAACTGCCCGCTTTCGCAACTTCTAGTCTCGTTTGTTGAGACTGGTCGTGAAAACATGGTACTGCCCGGAGCTGAGCTTCTTCGGATTACTTTGAAAACCAGACTGATTACGCTGTTGTTGTTGATTATTGTTACCAGAATGCGGCTGGTGTCCCCCTGATTATCCTGACCCGGATGACTGGACCCTCAGCCGCCAGAACTAAACCCAGCTCCTGACCCGCCATGTCCTGAGCCGCCTGGCGGACCACCATCTCGATTGTTAGGTTGTGTGAAATACCGCTTGTACTTCTGCATGAAATTGCAATTCTCCCATGTGTGGTTTGTCAGCTTATCAGGCAGACTGTGATTTGGACAAGGTTGCTTAAGTAACTCCTCCATGTTCGAGGAAGAGCTATCCTTGCCAAAGGGCGGTCTGAACCTCCTATTGCCTTTGGGGTAATTCTGCTGGGTGTTTGTATTAGCCACCAGCTCTAACCCGGCCTCTGGATTTTTACGCTTGCTCTGGCTACTTACGCTTGCTCTGGCTACCATTGTTTGCTGCACCCTTGCCTTGATTGCCCTTCTTACCTTGGCCAGCTTTCTCATCATCAGAACCCGGATCTTTCGTGCTGTCAGAGTCGGCATATTTCATGAGAGCCGTCATGAGAGCTCCCATGTCCTGACATGTACGTTTGAGCCGTCCAAGTTTCTGCTTCAGAGGAACAAAGTGGTAGTTCTTCTCCAAGATCAGTACCGCTTGGGCCGCCGTGATCTACTCCGAGGAGTGGATGATTGTCGAGACCCGCCATACCCAATGATGGGCCGACTTGTTCTCCTGTTGGACACAATGATCAAGATCCACAATGGTCATAGGCTGCTTGCACGTCCCTTGAAAGTTTTTAATGAACCGGGCCTGGAGCTCCGCCCATGAATTGATGGTATTAGGTGGTAACCCCTTTAGACACGTGCGAGCCGGGCCTTCAAGCATCATGACGAAATACTTGGCATAAACCGCCTCACTGACATCCAGCATCTCCATGGCCAGTTCATAACTCTCCACCCAGGCCTCCGGGGGTAAATCAACGGTATAACTTGGGACCTTGCGGGGTCCTTTGAAGTCTTTCGGCAGCCGTTCGCTCCGCAGAGCCAGTGACAAACACGGCAGCCCTACCATCCTGGAGTTTACTCCTGCCCCTACCGAAACGGAAGGCACAGGCTCCTGGTAAGCCAGCCTCGGTGGCGCCTCTTGCAGGCTTCCCGGATGGTTTACAAATGCTGACGTGTCTCTACATGGCCGGTGACCCATCGGAATCTCTCTGTGCCGGTTGCTGCTGGAACCTGTTGGTGACTCGTAGCGCCGGCTAAAGTTGCGGCTGGGGAGAGGGGTTGAATGAACATGGCTCCGGCTGTGAGTATATTTCTCCTGCTGGGCCACAGCCGTCTGCAGGTACCCGATGGCGTTCCGCACATCCTTTACAAAGGGTGCTTCATCCGGGATAGGAATTGTCTCAAGCCGGGTGGCCGCTGCCACCATATTCTCGGCCGGGATAGAATAATGACCCGCCGGCGTTGGAAAGCCACCAGGTGAAGCTTGGTTACGTCGGGCCTCATGAGTCACTGGTCGCTCCGTCGGGCGGCTTTCGGGCGCGTCTGTTACTCTTCCCGCGCTAGGACTATTGAAGAGGTTCCTTGCTTCATAGCGCTCTGGTAGACGGGATTGATGCCTCCTCCGATGTACCGCTGCTGCTGATATTTGCTCCAGCCCTAGATGGAAAGCATCTGCCTTGATACGTTCTGCCTCTTCCTCCATCTGGATCTTTAGCTCAGCCATCCTTTGCCATTCCTCTGTCATCCGGCTCTTCATCCTTGCGATCTCTAAATTCCGAGCTGCTTGATTATCTGGTGTGACCTCAGTGGCCATTAAAGCCGTGAGCTCATCCATCAGCTCCACAAGAACTTGAGCCGGCGGCGACGGGTTATCACCCGAGGTGGCGGCTCCCGTGGCTGTACTACTCGTGCCTGGGGCTGACCCCGCCATGAACACGGCAGCATGAACCGGAAGCTCAAGATCATCCGACTCAGAGCGATCTGACTCAAGGCAGACGTCGCCATAGCCCCCAAGGCCACCGTTGCGGAGCTGGTACACCGACTCCGTTTCTCCACTTGAAGATTCGTCCTCTGAATAGACGAGAGTTTCCTGTGATCCGGAAGCTTCCAGATCCATACCTTGAGTGAAGCCTAGAAAGACATGCTTCTGACCTGGATTAGCACGGGCAGGATGCATGTTATGCATAGGTCACAGACGCCGAGCCGGCTCGATGATGTCAGTGCAGACGTCCGGCCCGGGTGTAGATCCATCAACCCTTCCAATGAAGACGTGGATCCCGCCGAATGGAACCCGGAATCCATAATCCACGGACTCATTATCAAGCCCCCATCCAGCATCGTCGATATATAGTCGGCCACGACAACTCTTGCTGATCCTTCTGACCACGTATCCTTCGAGCCCCGGGAGGGAGCCCTTCGAGAACTCAACACCACCAAGCGTTAGCCCCACGGTGGGCGCCAACTATCGTGGATTTATCACGGCAGATGTCCGGGTGAATGGACTTGGATTCGAGGCCATCGCTAACGTGATGGACTCAAAGGGGTTGGCGGGGACGGAGGACATGAGTTTACCCAGGTTCGGCCCCTCAAGGTGAGGTAACAGCCTACGTCCTGCTTGTGTTTGTATTGCTCTTTGTATCGATTACAAGGGAGCTAAAGCTTGACCTAGTTCTCGATCACCCCTTCTCTAAGTCGCCTCAGGTCTTGCCTTTATACAGGAGGTCAAGACCACGGGTCATACAAGTTGTGGCCGACTCTCATTACATGTCCGAGTTTGCCTCTATCTTCTCTTGCCTATCCTGACCAAGTTGTCCCCGGGCGGCTTACATGCCCATGTCTTCTCATCCGGGCCTCCCCGCCGGCCCATCCTGTGAGCCGCTACGCTTGTTGGGCCCTCCAGTCTTCACGGCTCACTCTTGGGCTGGCTACGAGCCGTCCGGTTTAACCCGGAGCCCTCCAGGGCGGGTCTCACCGTGGGGTTATATCCCCAACATGTTAGGTCATATATTTTCCGATTTTGTTATGAAAAACATCATATTTGTGTTGATCAAGTTTCATTTCAATGTGCAGTTGTTTCTCGCTGTGAGGGTCTGCTATTCGATGACCTCCCCGTGCGTTTGACGAGCCCCCCTGCTGCGTTCGTGGGTGAGCACAAATGTCATCTCCTCCCCCACCCCCCTTAATTTGCTCGGTTCCGGTCTTCGTGCCAATGAAACTTGCTATCTATAGGTGTCTTCAATCATCAGTATGCATGACCAGTATGCATCTCCCGTTCGAAAGGGCGTCATCCACAAATATGCATGTGTTTGCATCTTTATAACCGCCATCCTTTCAAATTGTCCAATGTTATCCATGGACAGCCCGAGTATGTGTAGATTGGGTTCGTTTTCCCGTATGCTCTGCTCCGGATCTGATGCAGAATTTCGTCAGTGCCTCCCTGCTTACTGCCGAGACGTGTACCAGGAGAATAGCGAGGAGGTGCTACCGAAATTCTGCTCCAGATCCGGAGCAGAGCATGGGAAAACGAACCCAATCTACACATACTCGGGTGGGATTAGGACCTATCTCTACCTATTAGCGTGTAGGTTGCATGGACGTAATAAAACTAACAAACTTGATTAATAGATGAATATAGATGATGAATTATATATATATATTTCTTGTATGTTTAGTAGGTAGGCAAGATGAGTGATCATGCTTGGATGTACACCAGCACCCTAGTTAGAAAGAAATTACCATTGAATGGTTAACAAAAAACCAAGGGGTTTCTGAGCGCCGCATTTGCAAATGGCGGGGAAATAACCTAGTGCCCCTATGTCCGGTGTGACAACCATAAAAAGTGGACACGGGATGAAATGGGTAAACACTTGCAGAAGTGGGGTTTACGCCTGATTATACGATGTGGAGATTTCATGGTGAGTCTGCCCAACGTGCCAGAGCTGGGGTTGTTTGTCGTCGCACCAACAAGCATGGTACCGGGATCGAAGACATGGTGCAAGACTTTGATGATGCTCTGGATTCGGACGATGAGATGGAGGAATCTGCAAAGGCCTTCTATGAAATGTTGCAGTCTTCAAAACGTCCTCTCCATGAGCACGCTGAGCTTTGTCAGCTAGATGCCATTGCACAAGTAATGGATCTGAAGGCTCATTTCAACCTAGGCAGAGAATGCTACGTGTAGGATCGAAAGTAGGTCTACAGGGGGGGTGATTAGACTACTTGACCAAATAAAAATCTACTTTTTCCCAATTTTAATTCTTGACAGATTTTAGCATTCATAGTATGTCAAGTACAACCTACACATGCATGTCTAAGAGTATAGCAGCAGAAAGTAAAGACATCGCACATGTATGTAAAGAGAGGGGAGGAAAAGCAAACGCAATTGGTGACACGATGATTTTTCCCGTGGTTCCGATAGGTGGCGCTATTGCACAGCCACTTTCATGGAGTCTTCAACCCTTAGAGGGTAACGATCGCGAGAGTCCATGGAGGGCTCTACCCACGGAGGGTTCCACGAAGAAGCAACCTTAACTATACCATGACGGCCTACGTCCATGGAGGAGTAGCCTTACTCGGGATAGATCTTCACGAAGTAGGTGATCTCCTTGCCCTTACAAAATTCTTGGTTCACTCCACAACACGAAGTAGGAGGCTCCCAAGCGACACCTAACCAATCTAGGAGGCACCAACCTCCAAAAGCTAATAGGCTCGGTAATGTCGATGAAATCCTTGCTCTTGTGCTTCAAGATGATAGACTCCTCAACACACAATCACTCTCTCATAGATATGGCTTGGTAGAAGAGATGGGTTGGTGGAAAGCAACTTGGGAGGCAAGGAATCAAGATCAAAATGGTTGGAGTGGAAGATCTTGACCTCAACATAAGGGTAGGTGGTTCTCTCACAGAAAACTGATAGGATAGGTATGGAATGGTTGTGGGTGATTCTCTTTCGAGTAGGTGGTGGTGGAGGGGTATGATAGGCATCCCAAAAAATTCAACCGTTACACACAATAAGTCAGACTCGGTGACACCAATGTGTCAATCTCGGTGGTACCGAAGTGACCAAAAGGTGGGAACTTTTGAATCTCGGTGAGACCGATATAGGAATCTAGGTTGCACTGATAAGGTGACCAATGGTCAGAATGCACAATCTCGGTGACGCCGATTTGACAATCTCTTAGGGACCGAAACTGTGAACTTGCGTAACAGAAAGTTGGCAACCCAACTTGGTGGCTCCGAAAGCAGTATCAGCTGTACCAAAAGGTTAGGGTTTGGCTGAGTCTATCTAGGGTTTGGCACCGAATGTAGAATGTTGGTTGCACCGACTTTGAGTGTTTGTCTTTGGACAGACTTTGGTGGGAGAGTTTGTGGGTGTCTTTGGTGACTGTCACTGGTGCACGCATGAGCATTTTGTTCACCAACAAAACCTTACCCCCTTTTAATAGTATTGGCTTTCCTATGGACTCAAAGTGATTTCTCACAAATATATAATGTAGAGTCCTCTTGCTTGAAGTTTGCCAACCTATTTCCTTGCATCTTGGGGTATTCCACAATCTCTTTGCCAACCCATCATTGAACTTTTCTGAAACATAGTTGATGGAAACATTAGTTCAATGACTTATATGTTGTTATGAATTACCAAAACCACCAAGGAAGCAAATGTGCTTTCAATCTCCCCCTTTTTGGTAATTGATGACAACATATAGATCAAAGCTTCGACATATGATATAATCAATGAATATAATTGTCACTTTGAGAAGCATGTGATAAGCAAGAGCTCCCCCTAAATTTGTGAATTATTTTGAATTTGCGTTTGAATGCAAATGCACAATCGATTAGGTACATGGGGCACTTCTTCCATGTCACATACATCTTTGTGGTATGCAAGAATAATTAGAATTAACAACATAGCACAACACAATTAAGCAATGTGAGTGATCATCACATAATCATCAAATGATAGCAAATAGTAGCAACACACATTAAGGCATATGATCACAAAAACACAAAAGTATCTCACATCAAACCAAAATAGCCAAATGTTTTGTAATACCAGCAAATAAAGACAGATACTCTCTCACTTGAAGCCTAATATCTATATACACTTCTCCCCCTTTGGCAACAAGTTACCAAAAAGTTCAAAGGCATATAGCTAATAGTTCTGCGGCTGATCTCCCCTGGTTGTTGATGTCGGAGTCGAGAGAACTACGTCGGCGAAGTCTTCCGCTGAAGTCCTGGATGGTGCTAGAGTAGATACTAGAGGCACTAGAGCTGAAGATACTATGGCTCGAGCAGAAGGTGAAGGCCTTGTCTGTGGAGCTAGTACGGTAGGAGTCCTGGCCTTAGTCATAAACTGGGCAGTCATCCTGAGAGGTGCACTATCTTCCTCATCATCATCAGAAGAATCAGATTCTGAGGAGTGGAGACAGATTGGGGCTTCATCAACTTTCTTCTTGAGCCCATTGACTATCTTAGTCAGCCCATCAACCTTGTCATTGAGGGTCTTCACTCTATCCTCAAAGATCCTCATAAGACTGTTTTGATCGTCTAGTATACCTTTGATATCCTTCTTCATCTCCATGACAATGGTTATCAAAAGATCCATATGTTTGTTCCTGGACCTGGGAACCTGAGCACTAGTGGCTCGAGCTACCTATGCTTCTGCCTTTGCCTCTGCCTGAGCTGCAGCTGATGTGGGATGATCTGGGTCCATCACCACAACGTTATCCTCAAAGTTCGGCTGAAGTGGCAAATGGGGACTGTCCAGAGCAATATGTGCTTCTCAAGCTGAGAATTGATGAGCATCTGGATATAGGGTGCTTAGCAGCATGAGCGCTTCTGATCAGCAACAACCCTCTTTACAGTCTCTATAACTAAGTCCATCACTCAAATCCTGATGTGATGATCAAGATGGATGAGCATGTTGATGGAGTATACATGAATCATCGTCTTATCTCCAGACATGGGCAGGGAGGCCTGGCTGGAGAAAATAGATGGAGCCAAGCTTGTGAGATTGCACTTTGTCTGCAGGGATAGGATTATACATGTCCTTCATGGCATTGTGCTCTCCTTGGATTATGTGTAGACATTGAAATCTCCATTCTAAACCTATGGGACTCCTAAGATGGTAGCCCACTAATCAAAAATAGATTCTTATGTTGCTCCTTCAATCATCTAGACAATCCTACCATCTCCAAAGAAATCTGCAATGGAGTAGAATTGCATGATCATCTCATCATTCCACCCAGTAAACTCTCTGCCAACAAACTCATCAAGACCAATGCAATGATAATTGTCTTGGACACATGGAAAGTAGTCCTCATTCTCCTCATGTCACTGACTAAAAGGCTCTTGGACACATGTACTTCCAATCAACATATCTCATGTCACTGACTAAAAGGCTCTTGTCAAGCAAAACTGTATCATAGAAGTCTTGCTGCTCTTTGGTGTAAAAAATTTAATCAACAGCAGTCTTTCTCCTCTGGGCATATGGATCAACAGCTCTCCATGCCCTCAATCCTGAATCCTTCCTCTTCTTCATATCCTCAGCAACGAGATGGCTGGCATCATGAATTGGAAGGTGAGGTCTGAGCTTCATCAGAACAGACATAGGATCATCATCATCTGCTTCTCTGAAAGTGGATCTCTTGTTCTTCTTAGAAGCAGGTATATCTCTAGTAGTCCTCTTGGACTTCTGTGCAGCAGTTTTCATTGAAGTTACCTTGGTGCCCTTGGAGGGGTCTGGCTTGGGCATAGCATCGGCCAAAAGTTTATTGGTTTTCTTCTTAGGAGGGGCCTGAGTAGCAGGTTCCTCCTCTTCCTCCTCCCCAGCAGCACCAGTAGCAGCAGCCTCCTCTGGATCCTCAAACATGGACGTAGGCCTACCCTGCACATGGATGATCCTCTTCCTGGCTGTCTTCTTTGGCACAGCCTTCCTGGGGACCTCAACAGACATTATTGCCCTATTACTCTAATGTGCTTTGAAGGTTTCTCTAGGTGTATAAATTTTGCTGATCACCTTCCTAGATGAGGTGGCCTCATTGGCATCCTTCCTAGCAGCCTTCACTTGCTTCTTGGCAAGAATCTCTGATGGGACAAAATCTGAATCATCTTCATCTGAGTTGAGCTTCTTCCTGGTCCTTGTTGCAGCCTTTGGCAACCCATGAGAACTGGGAGTGCCTGGATCTGAAGATGAACTGGACTCACGACTAGTGTCTGAACTAATCTCAACATTCTGCTCTGGCAAGTTCTGACTATCTGACCCTGACATGCTAACCTTGTGAATAGAGTATAGAAGAGTGGAATAGGATAAGTCATCACAAAATGTTCAGCTGGTTTTTGAAAGTTTGAATAGAAAAATTATAGATGTAGTTCACTTCAAAATTGGATTTCGGTGTCATCGAGTCAAACATTTCGGTGCTGCCGAGACTCACAAAACCCTTAACCGAAACTTGGCAACAGTTTTGGTTAGAACGAAAACTGTCGCTCGGTCTCACCGAGTTCTGTCCTTAGTAGCACACAAAGGCAATCAATGCATTCTATTTTTCTGACTCGGTATCACCGAGACGCAACTTCACGGGAAACTAAACCTAAATTGTTTTCGAGTCGCTAGACTATGGAGTGTATCTTGTGGATAGAACAATCTCAAACTATGGCGAGATAATAGTGAATCCCTAATGCGCAAGAATCGGAGGTTGGAGTGCAAGAGGGGGGCCGAATCCGTACCCTAGCTCGGTGATGGATCCGCTACGGCAGCGAAGATCCCGTCGACGATGCCGATTCCAGCGGCAGAGGAGCGCGGGAAGACGAGGGCGACGACCAGGGGGTCCTTTAGCAACAGCTTAGGGCTTGGGGCACGATGATTTGAAGAACGGAATTTCAAACCTTTGGGGCCGCTGAATATATACCCTTCACTATCGGTGACGCCGATTCTAAATTTTCGGTGTCACTGAGATTCTCAAATGTCAGTAGACAGGGAAACTCGGTGTAACCGATAATATGGAATCGGTAGTACCGAGGTAGAAAACCAGATTAACCCTAGGCATTCGGTGAGACTGAGAATTGTGGGTTGGTTCCACCGAGATGCATTTGGGAGGTTTTAATTGTCAGTCCTTGTCGATACAGAACTCTGAGTGCTCCTCACATAGAGAGATCGAAAAGTACGTGTTCAAATTTTGTGATGCAACATGAATAGAGTACGAGGTGGGAAAGCATAGATAGCTAGAGAAGTGGTCCTAGGCATTCTTGTATATCCAATTGGCAAATAGATATGAAAAGCTAAATCGCAACAATTGGATATCATTGAATGAGTAAATAAATGCAGACCAACATGCTCACACAATAAGATGTCAAATGAAATCATGGCAAACATGCACAAACATAATAGTATCTAACAAGCACTTTCGTGATGACGGAGTCATCTATATATGAGTATATTGACTTAGGAGCCAAGTAACAATACTTGATCATAGGTCATTCTCATTGTTTAAGCACAAGTGGGGTTAGCACTTTCACATAAAGCATTTAATGTTGTCACATTCTTATGAGATGCTTTGATTCAAGTCTTAGAGTAAAGGTCCCCCTTGATGTGACATCCCCCCATAATAGGGATAAATTGACCTCGGGTTTTGTCGAAGAAGACTTCATGTTGGTGAGGTAGTGGTGGATGCTCAAAGTTGATGAAGATTCCCAAGAGTTGGGAGCATCCTTGTTGTTTCATTACTCTTCTCACCTACATGGGTTAGTCCCAACACACAAGAGACAGATACAAGGATATCTATGGACATGGAATGCAAAGCATATGTGATGATGTCCATTGATTTGTTGATTACCTTGTCCCGTGATTACCTTTGAGGGAATGTGTGACTCCATGAACTATTGCATAATGTTGATGTTGTTTGCAACTAGTTCTTGCCAATAATGAATATGGGTGAATTTCATTGGCGGAGTCACCCCTCAAGAACTTCTCTAGTTTTTCTTCTTGGGAACGCACATCAAGTTTATGGGGATCCTTGGTGTTGAAGTAGCACTTGTATAAGTTGAGCTTGTAGTAGCCTTGGGAACCCACTTCACCAAAGCTTGGGATTCATCTTCATATGAGTCAATGTCCTCTTGAAGCTTGTTCTTCTCCTTGAGCTTGGTGTCTTGTGGTGGAAGGTCATCTTGAGATTTTGTTCCCTTGGGAAGAGTATTTTCATACTTCTCCTTTTGAGGAACAAACTTGGGATCGGGGTATTTCCCTTCTTCCCAATCAACTCCATTAGCGTTGAAGTAGCCAGCACCACGATTCTTCTGGTATCCTCCATGCTTGCGTACAATCTCCTCAAATTGTTTGAACCCTTCAAGACTCTTGTAGATACCTTTCTCTATAATCCTTTCAAGAGTTCATTTTCTTTCTCAAGTGTAACTTGGCTAAGAGAAGAGTTAGTGGGATCAAGAGAACTACTAGAAGCAATATCACTGGTTTTATGATTTTTATTGCTACTAGTTGAAGAACCTTTATTTCCATTGTTACTAGCTTTCTCAGACTTAACTTGAGGCATTAATGTTGGTAAGATAGGTCGTTTGGTTAGATAAGTGGAAGCCTTCTTTCGAAGATCGTCATTGATAACTTTAAGGAACTCATGCTCTTGCTCTAAGTTGAGCTTCTCGAAGTGTAGCTTCTCATGTGTCCTTACAAGCTCTCTCTGATCTTCTAGAGTTGACTCATGAGCTAACTTAAGAGTTTTTAATTCTTGAGTTCGTCGTTCTATTTCCAACTTATCATCATCGCCCGACTTATCTACACTAGAGTGAGTACTAGCAAGTTGATTTTCAATTAACAAGTCATCTTCATCACTATTGAAATCAAGATCCTCGGGGTGTGATACCTTGGGGCCTTTAGCCATGAAGCAACTTCCACTCCCATCGTTTGGTGAATCAAATAGATCATGGGAGTTGGTTGTCACTAGTGTCATTCTAGCAACACCTTCATCTTGACTGTAGTCGGAGTTGGAGTGATAGCTTCTCTCGGAGTTGCTGTCAAAGTCGGAGCCGGAAACCCATTCACCAACATGACCCTAATGTTTCCTTATTGAGTAGCTCATGGTGTACTTGTCCTTCTTCTCCGTGTCCCTACTTCTCCTTGAGGGTCTTCGTTCATAACGATCATCTCTACTCCTTCTCTCTCTTTGAGGTGACTCATCTCTTGAGCTTCGTATTCTTGGTGACTCTTCTCTTTGTTTGCAGAGAGTCGTTCACTCATTGGAGTAGTGTCCGGGCTTCCCATAATTGTAACAGTTTCAGTCACGACTTGACGAAGGCTTATCTTCATATCTTGAGTTGGAGCTTCGATCTTTGCTTCTGTTCTTGTAGAACTTGTTAAATTTCTTGACCATGATGCTTATCTCTTGATTTGTGACAAGGTTGTCGCTTGAGGTAGCGGGAGCATCACTTGTGGCTTTGTAAGCACTACAAGACTTGTGGTGAATCTCTTCCTTGTCTTTGAGTGTCATGTTATGAGCAACAATTCTACCAATCACTTCCGTTGGCTTGAGATCTTTGTAGTTGAGCATCATTTGGATCAATGTGCAAACAGTTTCATATCGATCGTCCAAAGCTCGAAGTATATTCTTGATGATGAATTTGTAAGTCATTTCTTCGCATCCTAAGTCGGTTATCTCATTGGTGATGAGAGCTAGCCTAGATTACATCTCAGCGACTCCTTCACCATCCTTCATCTTGAACTTGTCAAGCTGACCTTGAAGAACATCCAACTTGAATTCTCTCACGGACTTAGTTCCTTCGTGCATATCAACCAAAGTATCCCAAATCTCTTTTGCATGCTCAAGACGGCTGATCTTGTTGAATTCATCGGGGCATAGGCAGTTGAAGAGAATGTCACATGCTTGAGCATTGAGTTGCAACATCTTCAATTCATCTGCAGTCGATTCGCAATCGGGTTCCTTTCCATCCGTAAAGAATTCACCTTGCAAGCCAACATGAACAATAGCCCAAATGGCGGGGTTATGAACAAGCAAATGCATTTTTATTTTGTGCTTCCAACTTGCAAAATTTGTGCCATCAAAGTACATACCTCTACGGTGATAATTTCCCTCACTAGACGCCATACTTCTCCTAGGTTGTGAGACCAATGCAATGGAGACCAAAGCTCTGATACCACTTGTAGGATCGAAAGTAGGTCTAGAGGGGGCATGATTAAACTACTTGAATAAATAAAAATCTACTTTTTCCCAATTTTAATTCTTGGCAGATTTTAGCATTAATAGTATGTCAAGTACACCCTACACATGCATATCTAAGAGTATAGCAGTGGAAAGTAAAGACATTGCACATGTAAGTAAAGAGAGGGTAGGAAAAGCAAACACAATTGGTGACACGATGATTTTTCCCGTGGTTCCGATAGGTGGTGCTATCGTAGATCCACGTTTATGGAGTCTTCAACCCACTGAGGGTAACGGTCGCAAGAGTCCATGAAGGGCTCTACCCACGGAGGGTTGCACCCACGGATAATTCCACGAAGAAGCAACCTTGACTATACCATGACGGCCTACGTCCACGGAGGACAAGCCTTACTCGGGGTAGATCTTCAAGAAGTAGGCGATCTCCTTGCCCTTACAAACTTCTTGGTTCACTATGACATCCCAAGTGATGTCCCTACCTTTTATGGCATGTAACCCATTCAATGACCTTGTGACATGAGTTATGTTTGGAGTTGAACCTTATCATTCATGTGTTGGTGGCATTCATGCATCATTTCATCCATCATCATCATGCATCATTCTCATTTCATTCCTTGTGCATGTTGGCTCTTGTGCATGCTTGTGTATGTGGTGTATGGTAGTTAGTGCTTGTATGTGGTGGAGCCATGTGTGCAAAACATCTTCGTTCCCTCTCTCTTTTCCCTTTGCAAGTCTTCTCCCAAAATCCCCTTCTTCCTATTTAATTTTTTTATCATCAGTTTCAAGTTGTGTTTAAATCCTTTTTAAAATGTTCATGTGGTGGCCCCAATATTGCTATGAATTATGAGCATCGAGTTCTTGGTGTTTGGGTGATTTGGGTTTTCAAATTCCTTTTAAAACAGAGCTGCCCTTTATTTTAAATATCAATATAACTTTCTCTATAAATCAACTTCATATTTTATTTAATATGAGCTCTTTATTTCCCTCACAAAACTATTTTAGTTTTTTTCTCAAAACACCTTTTTCTTTTCTCTGGGCTTTTAGTTCTTGTCTCTGTTTTTTTAAAGAATAAAACCCCTAGTTGATTTAGTGTGTGAGAGAGAGGGCAGGTGGGCCGAGGCCCAGCCCATCGCCACAGTAGATGGCGACCTACCCCGTCTCCCCCTCCTCCGTCAGTTCGTCAAAGAGTGAGAGAGAGCACGCGAAGCGTCGACGTCCGGTCGCCGTTAGCCATTCGCGCACGTCGAGGCCGGCAGCTCTTTTAAGCGTGCGCGAAGCCCTTGGGTTTTCCTGTCTCCTCCGCCGCCGCCGCTCCCCTCTTTCCCCTTCACCTCTCCTCCTCCCTCGTTCTGCTCGCCAGAGCAGGTTCAGGTGGGTTCAGAGAGTTCGCCGGTGGCCTCGCCGCCCGCTCCGTCGAGCCCGCGTCGGCCATGTCGACCAGGAGCTCGGGCAAGGTCCCCGCGTTCGATCCCCGTCGCTAGGAGCCCGGGAGAAGGACGAATTCGTCGACCTCGTCGGCTTCTTCTTTGGCTCCGTCCGCCCCATCGTCGCCGAGCTCTGCTTTCCCTCCATCGTCGCAGCGTCTCCGAGTCTTCTTCCCCTCCGTCGAGCCATCCTCGTCGTCGCCTTTCCCTCGGTGAGTAGGCGCTCCTTGCTGCCCTCCCCTTCTCTCTCGTGTTGCTGTTGCATCGCCGCCGTCGCATGGTCGCCGCCGGTAGGTAGAGGAGGTCCTGCCGCTCGCCACTGTCCCCCTCTTCGCGAGAAGAGACGAGGGATGGAAAGGCCGTAGTGCCCCGCTTCGATTCCGCCTATCCGCGTCGCCGAGGACCCCGTGTGCTCGCCGGAATGCTCGACGTTGTTGCTCTGTCGCCGTTGCTCTGCGCGTTTCGTCAGTTTCATCAGTTAGGCATGCGTGCGTGTATTAGAGAAGGGCGACGCCCTTCCTGTTAAGAACCGAGTCGTTAGCCAAGTGGTAGAGTGCGTGTGTGTGGTGCAGGAGGTCTGGGGTTCGATCCCCTTCTTCCCCCCTTTTTTCTTTCCTGTTTTTTTCTTTTCTGTTTTTCTTTTTATTTTCTTTCTTTTGCAAAACAGAGAGTGTGTGTGTGCCATTATGTATGTATGTATGTATGTTTTGAGTGTGTGTGTGTAGGTGGAGCTGTGTGTGTATGCACCATATGCATACACACCCATACATGTGTGTGTTGTATGACACATGAGAGTGTGTTGTGTGTGTGTTTATGCACCCATGTGCATATACCCATATATTTGTTGTGTGTGTAGCTAGAGAGTGGTGTGAGTGTGCTTTGTTGCACATGCTCTTGTGGTGAGAGTGAGATGTGTGTGTGTGTATGCACTATGTGCATATACACCCATGTATGTGCTTGTATGTTATGCTTGTAGTGTGTGTGCTTGTAAGTGCATGAGTGTGTATGTGCCATGCACATACCCATATGTGAGTATTAGGGGGTGAGTCCAACATAGTGTGGTGCTATGTGGGTGTATGTGTGTGTTTCACACACACATACATGTGTAGGTGTGTTAGTGAGTTTGTGGTGTAGGGTGTGTGGGGCACCATGTAGAGTGTGCTTGGCACATGGGGTGTGCCATGTGTTATATGTGAGTGTGAGGGGTGTATGTATGTTCTATATACACTCACCCATGTGCATTGTAGCTCCATGTGTAGGTTTTAACCTATGTGGTCAAATGAGCATGGTTTCTTCTCTAGCTAGTTCCATTCTTGTTTTTGATGCTATGCCATGCTATCATGTCCCTAATATGCTAAATAACCACTTCCAACATGTATCTATGGAGCACATATCATTTTGGGGCATTTTCTTTGAGTTTCATAAGTGACATAAGTCACCCATGCCTAGTATGGGTCAAATTTCGACCCCCTTTGCTCCCTTTTGTTCCATGCAAGAATATAGGTATGGGTAATGATTTTGGGGTGTTTTCAACCCCTCTATGCACCTGTGAAGTCAGATTTGACTTTAGGGCAACTTGACAAAAGTGCATTTTTATGCTGTGATGCCCTTTTGTCTTTTTCATATGAAGTAATCCATGCATGATTTCTAGTTGTTATCTACATGAGATTGCTAGTCAAAGTTGCTGTGAACATCCATGTATTTTTGTTCTTTGTGCTAAGTATCCAGTGGGAACCATGCTGTTTATCTAGCTACTTTCTGTTTCTGCCAACCTGCTCTAGAAATGGCTGTCTGGGAGATCTGCTGTTATTGTTTTGCCTTGAAGATCAGGGTTTAGCTAGTGTTGTGTTGGGTTTTTGACCATGCTCAGTGTTAGGTATTTGTAGCAGATATTGGCATATACCATCATGTTAATTTTCATGTCATTTGGAGCTTCCTAGCATATTTAACCAGTGCTGTGTACTTGCTACTTTATTAACCCAGATTCCAGAAAACTGGAATTTTCACCAAGTCCCTTAAAATCTGTTTCATCATGCCTACTTGTCAGCTTCATGCATAGTGATGTGTTGCTCTTTTGCTGATTGTATAGTTGGATGAATTGATGCGGGTGTTGAGTAGAACCTGTTCATGTCTTGGTTGTGCCTGTAGAGTTCCTGTAGCAATAGTTATGAGCTTTTCAAATTGCTATGTTGCTATTTTGTGGCAGATTGAGTGCTATTTTATTTTGGGTGTTGGGGGAGCTATACCCCATGGAATTGAGTGATTCTTGAGTCTATTGTGATTTTTTTTTCATCACCTATACAGTGGTTACCTTGGAATGCCAAGAGTTATCCCAGGTATTCGATGGTGTTGAGTTTTGTCTCCGTACCTTGTCGTGAGCGTATTTCGAGAACCGTAGCTCCGTTTCTCGCGATCTTTATATGCATTTCCATCGATTTTTCATGATGCGTCCATATTTGCCATGTTCATGCATGTCTAAATAACTTAACATGTGATTCTGTTCAGATTCATTAATCCACCACCTTGCATGTGAAACTTGACTAGAATTGGATTGCCATGTTAAATTCTTCACCAAAAAGGATCATGCATCATCTTGATTGTGCATTGCACCTTGGTTGATTATTTATTTGATGTTTCTCTTGGGTAGACATGAGTATCGAATCTGAGTTCGAGGAACCTGGAGAGTACCACTACGAGGATCCCGCTACTTGTTCCGCTGAAGAACCAACAGGCAAGATGATTGTACCCGGATCCCAATACTATCTTTGCTTGCTAGTTTCTCGTTCTTATCGTTACAATTGCGCTACCTACCACATGATATCAGCCCCCATGTTGCCATGACAGCCTCTAACCTCCACCTCCCAGCAAATCGTTGATTGGCTATGTTACCGCTGCTCAGCCCCTCTTATAGCATTCTTAGTTGCAGGTTGTTCCATGTGATAACATGGATTGGATACCACCACAAGTTCTGTTATTTAATTTAATGCACATATATATCTGGTATTGCTGGAAGGCTTGGCGTTTTGCTAAGCGATTTGTTCCACTCGTGCCGCCGTTAGTTCCTTGTTACCGGTGTTATGTTTTCCATATTTTGCGCTTCTAACACGCTTGGGGTTGTTATGGGGACCCCCTTGTTCATTCAGTGGAGATTAAAACTTGTCTGGCAAGACCCAACATTGGTACTACATTTGCTTAACAACTTAATTAATTGCATAGGGTCTTGCAAACCCATGGATAATTTAATCAACCCTGGGCCAGTGCTCCTCATGAGTGTTGGTCCAACCTAGAGCACTGTGCGGGGCCAACCCAGGGCAACTTGGGAGATTTCTATCAGGCCTCCGTACACTAGCTTATCCGTCGTGTCCTGAGACTAAGATACGTGGCTCTTTTCGGGTTCGTCGACAGGTCGGGAGGTCTTGCTGGATTTGCTTTACCTTTATCGAATGTCTTGCGTGAGAAGTCTGATTTTTCTTCGGGTTTACTCGAGGTGTTGGCTTCCTTTGGAATTGTCTATGATGATCGCGAGAACCGCGTTCGAGACTGTTCCCGCAGAGTGTGGTTATTTGTGATGGACTAGTTGGAGCACCTCTGCAGGGTTAAATCTTTCAGAAAGCCGTGCCCGCAGTTATGTGGCATCTTGGATATTTGTTTAACACCCGGTTATAGAAAACTTGAAGTAAACTCTAATTAAAATACACCAACTGTGTGAGTAACCGTGATCGTCTCTGCTCGTGAACATGAACCGAGAGAGAACACGGTGGGGTTATGACTGACGTAAGCAGGTGTTCAGGGTCTCTTAGAGATCATGTAGAAATCGACCGATTGTCGTAGACCACTCACTTTACATTCTAGCTACGTAAGTTAGCCACCATAAATGCTTAGAGCTGTTGCAGACTTAAACATCACCATTCCATCCTAAAGCTTATATAGTGTTGGCACCCGGGTTACTTGATTGCTGAGTCCGCTATGGCTCACAGTTTACTACAACAATTCAGGTGCAGGTTCAAATGAGTTCGTGCAGGATGATCTTACTCAGCTCCAGTGGGAGTATGATGAGGAGAGAGGAAGGATGTACGTGACGTATCCGGGTGAGTAGAGGACCTGGTCGTCATCTTTGGGATAGATTGATAGTATCATTTACAACTTCTTCTGCCGTTTGATTTCGTGCGTAGTCGAACCCTGCGTTCAACTTGATGCTATGAATTGGGTGACATTGTGAGTTAGTATGTGGCGAGTGTAAGCCAACTTGTATATCTTCTCATTCAGTATTGTATGTTGTAACGATACTATTCTTGCTAACGGCAAGATGCGCCTCTATCCCTTGCGAGGCCCTCGTGCCTTAAACGAATAGGCGTGCATCTTGGGCGTGACATTCACTCCACAACATGAAGTAGGAGGCTCCCAAGCGACACCTAACCAATCTAGGAGGCACCACCCTCCAAAAGGTAATAGGCTCGGTAATGTCGATGAACTCCTTGCTCTTGTGCTTCAAGATGATAGACTCCTCAACACACAATCACTCTCTCACAGATATGGCTTGGTATAAGAGATGGGATTGGTGGAAAGCAACTTGGGGAGGCTAGAAATCAAGATCATATGGTTGGAGTGGAAGATCTTGACATCAACATAAGGGTAGGTGGTTCTCTCTCAGAAAACTGATAGGATAGGTATGGAATGGTTCTGAGTGCTTCTCTTTTGAGTAGGTGGTGGTGGAGGGGTATATATAGGCATCCCCAAAAATCCAACTGTTACACACAATAAGTCAGACTCAGTGACACCGACGTGTTAATCTCGGTGGTACCGAAGTGACCAAAAGGTGGCAACTTTTGAATCTCGGTGAGACCGATATAGGAATCTCGGTTGCACCAATAAGGTGACCAACGGTCATAATGCACAATCTCGGTGATGCCGATTCGACAATCTCGGAGGGACCGAAACTGTGAACTTGCATAATAGAAAGTTGGCATCCCAACTCGATGGCACCGAAAGCAGTATCAGCTGTACCGAAAGGTTAGGGTTTGGCTGAGTCTATCTAGGGTTTGGAATCGGTGGCACCGAATGTAGAATGTTGGTTGCACCGATTTTGAGTGTTTGGGTTTGGACAGACTTTGGTGGGAGAGTTTGTGGGTGTCTTTGGTTACTGTAACTTGTGCACGTATGAGCATTTTGTTCACCAACAAAACCTTACCCCCCTTTAATAGTATTGGCTTTCCTATGGACTCAAAGTGATTTCTCACAAATATAAAATGTAGAGTCCTCTTGCTTGAAGCTTTCCCAACCTATTTCCTTGCATCTTGGGGTATTCCACAATCTCTTTGCCAACCCATCATTGAACTTTTCTGAAACATACTTGATGGAAACATTAGTTCAATAACTTATATGTTGTATGAATTACCAAAACCACCAAGGGAGCAAATGTGCTTTCACTACGACGCGATGATGACGATATTTGGACACTTTCTACCTAAAGGCCATGTATTGCGAGCAAACCTATACTAGTCGGACAAAATCCTACGTGCGCTTAAGATGCCCTATGAGAAGATAGATGCCTGTCAGAATGGATATTCATTATTTAGGCTTGAGTATGCGGGCTTGAACTATTGTCCCATTTGCAAGTCTTCCAGGTATGTTGTGGTTGGCAACGGTTTGGGTGAGAAGAGTCGGACCAAAATCCCAGTTAATGTTCTTCGGTATATGCCGATCATACCAAGACTTTATCGTCTTTTCATGGTCGAAGAGAAGGCCAGACAGATGACGTGGAATAAATTGGGCAAAAGAACCGAACTAGATGTAGATGGGAATCTGATTTTGGGACACACTTCAAACGCTTTTGCTTGGAAGCACTTCGATGAATTACATAAGGATAAAGCGGCAGATCCAAGGCATCCTTGAGTCGACATCAACACAGATGGGTTCCAAGTGTTTGGTATGACGGCAACCCAATACAATTGCTGGCATGTATTTGTCATTTCACTCAATCTCCCCCACCCCCGGAGAGATTATGAAAAGAAAGAACATTTTCCTAGCGTTGAAAATTCCAGGGCCCAACTATTCAGGGAACAATAAGAATGTGTACATGCAGACACTTAAGGATGAATTGCACGAAGCTTGGGATAATGGGATCAAGACATATGACGCCGCTACAAAAAAAACTTCAAAATGCATGTGTCGTACATGTACTCCACGCATGACTTGTCGGCGTATGTGCTATTCATTGGCTAGTGTGTGCATGGAAGGTTCCCGTGCCCCACATGCAAGGCAGCTCTTGAGTTCCGTTGGCTGCATGCGGGTCGCAAGTATTCTTGCTTCGACTTCCATAGATAGTTCCTGGATCCTCGCCATAAGTTCAGAAAAGACAAGAAGAATTTCATGAAAGGTAGAGTTTTCAAAAACTTTGCACCACCTCCATTGACATGCCAACAGATCTTGGATCAGATAAATGCTCTTGAGCCGGATCCAAATCGTCCAGGGTATTTCAAAGGGTATATCTCGAAACACGCCTGGACTCACAAGATATGCTAGTGGGATCTGCCTTACTTTAAAGACCTCATTTGCCCACACAACATCGACGTGATGCACACTAAAAAGAATATTGCCAAGGCCCTTTTTGGTACATTGTTCGGCATAGAGGGAAAGACAAAAGATAATACAAAGGCTAGAGTCGATCAAGAGGCTCTATGTGATAGATCATTACAAAACATACAACAACCGAAAGGAAAGAAGAATTGGAGTAAGCCAAAGGCATGGTTCAATCTTGGAAGGCCAGCTATGAGGGAAATTCTCTTGTGGGTGAAAATGCAGTTGATGTTCCCCGATGGGTATGCAGCGAACCTAAAGAGGGGAGCGAGTCTTGAAAAATTGAAAATATTTGGTCTCAAGAGTCATGATTGGCACATATGGCTTGAGCGGGTAATGCTGGTGATGTTGTGTGGCTTTATCCCTAAGAATGAATGGCTAGTACTAGCAGAGCTGAGCTATTTTTTCCGCGCGCATTGTGTAAAAGAACTATCGCTTGACGTGCTAGATGAACTGGAAGAGTTGGCGCCAGAGTTGATCTGCAAGTTAGAAAAGATCTTTCCACCGGGCTTCTTTAATCCAATGCAACATTTGATTTTGCATCTCCTGACCTAGGCAAGATTGGGGGGACCCATGCAAACTCATTGGTGCTTTGCAACTGAGAGGATGCAGAAGACGTTTCGAGCAAAATGTAAAAATAAACGTAGAATTGAAGCATCGATGGCTGAGGCATTCATTATTGAGGAGGCGGCAAACTTCGTGACAACACACTACGAAGCCAAGAATCGTCATTTGCATAATCTGAAGCCTCGGTACAATGATGACGGCCATGAAAAAGTTCCATCCAACCTCATCCTATTCCAAGGGAAGCTCGCACCAGCCGGTGCTTCGAAAGGAATAACATTGGATGTCGAAGAATGCCGGACCATTTCGTTGTATATCTTCAATAACCTACATAAGTGTAGCCGTATATCGAGTAAGTTCTCGGTACATTGTTTCGCAACTTCTAATTCCTTTGAAGTGCTCTTATTCCCGGATATTTGATATAGTTGATACGTCGCCAAATTCTCGGATGGAACGGTGATCCAAAAGGATTCCATCAAAGATTATGAGCTTCTGGCAAAGCATGGAGGCGGCTATCCCGGTTTCATCTCTTGGTTCAAACAAACAGTAATTTCCATTAGACCATTTTATTTCTTCGTCTAATTTGTGGATAATGCGAGAATGCTTTCATATCAAACTTGTAGGCTAATTCAGAGTCTATGGACGCCGAATTGAGACAAGTCGCTAATGGTTTTGACTATAAGGTCTGTTCATTTGACAAAGATGACATCAACGGGTATCACTTTCGTACTTTTGTCAAAGAGCTGTCTATAGCCGACCGAAAGTCTACAAATTGTTGTGTCTCTGCTGTCGGCGATGGAGATGTTGAGTATTGAAGCAATTCATGAACTTATATTCTTTGGTGAAAACAGACCAAACGTCGTAATCTTCAAATGTTATTGGTTCCAGCCGAAGGAGACTAGAAGGACTCATGAACATATAGGGCTAGTTGAAATCAAACAAAGCACCCATTTAGATGTTCCCGATGTCTATATTACGGCTCAACAGGCAACCCAAGTTTTCTATCTACCGTGGGCCTGCCAAACTGATCCAAATCTGAATGGTTGGGATGTCGTTTATGATGTGCCGCCATATTTTAGACCACCTCCCCACAATGAAGATGATTATGAACCTCACATTTACCCAGACACATATGAAGGAAAATTCTTCCAAGAAACACGTCTTTCCAAAAAAAACGTTTCAAGAACCGCTCTACTTCACCCCAGAACATTGAGGTAGACAGCGACAGTGAATCTGACCTCACCCCTGAGCCGGAACAAGAAGAGACGGAAGAAGAGGTTACTGCTACGGATGACCTCTCAATGCTTGACCGATTACATAAAGGAGGCCTTCCACATGTTGCTCCCGATAGTGATGATGATGCATTTATTAATGATAGTGATGATGATGCATTTATTGATCCCGGAGCATATATAGACGATGAAGAATATTATTAGTTCATGTTAGGTATACATGATGATGATACACTCAAATTATATATATACATATTATTATTCACGTCGGTATTCAATTTTTTTATGTTGTACTAATTTCGTTTACTCTTTGTCATGGCAGGTGTTGAAATATGGTGGGCGTGGGTCAAGAGCGATCCGAGGCCCCTTCATTGGCGCGTGGTGGGAGGGGTACTTCCATTCTACCCCAAACTCTCTAGAGAGCATTGTACGACAATATTGGGTCACCTGAGGGCACTTCTTCGTCGTTGAAGTTGCCCACTGGGAGAGGAGGTCGGGGAAAGAAGAGATCTCCTCAAGCTACATGTGGTGGCCACAGGTGAGGTATGAAGGCTGCTATGCCTTCCTCTTTGCCAACCCCAGTTGATTCACCTGAGCACAGGGCTGCCACGATGGAATCGTCTCAGGTGGAGGCTACAAGGACTCCTGTCCACGAGCCTCGGGTCGATGAGACTCCTGTGCCAGACGCTTCATCCCGCGAGACTCCTGTGCCACACGCTTCGTCCTACAAGACTCCACAGGCTTCAACCGGATGGGATACCTAGCCGGATCTGCATCAGCCGGAGCCGAGCGGCCGTGCTGATTGTGGCAGGGATCGGCTTTTTGAAAGCAGGGAAGATGTGACAGCCCAATTGTTGTCCCTACCTTATTTGGCATGTAACCCCATGTATGAACCTTGTGTCATGAGCCTAATGTATGATTTTCAACTTGTCATCCATGTGTGGTTGTGCATTCATGCATCATTTCTTTCATCTTGCCATGTTGGGTTTGTCTTGTGTCCTTGTATGTTTGTGAGTGTGACTTGTGTTATGATGATGTTTGAGTGTGGGTGGATCCATGTGTGCTTCTCCTCTTCTTCTTCCCCTCTCTTTTCTCTTTCAACATCACCTCCCATCTTCCCCCTCTCTTAATTTAATTTTATGAGCAGAAGTAATGTCTTTTTAAAATGTTTTAAAATGTTCAAGACGTGGCCCCATATGTTTCATGAATTGTGGGTATGTTTGGTTGGGTGTTTGAGCCTTGTTGGCTTTTGTGATTTAAATAAAACAGGAGCTGCCATTTTATAATATTAAATAAATTACTTGCTCTTTTAATCACCTTAATATTTTTATTAAATAGGGATCTTTATTTCATTCACCAAAATATTTTGTTTTTCTCTTAAAAACCCTTTTCTTTTCTCAGGGGGTTTGTTTTGAGTGGCTGTGAGTTTTTATTTAAAACCCTGTTGTTTTTATCCTCTGTTTTGTTTGTGAGAGAGAGAGGGGTTAGTGGGCTCGCGGCCCAGCCCACGTGAACAGGACGGCTACCTGCCCCGTCTCCCACCTCCGTCAGGTAGCGCGTGCAGTGCAAGAGAGAGCAGAGCGCGCGAGAGAGAGCGATGTCACCGTTAGGGTCATCAACGTCGAGGGTCGCCCCCATTATAAGAGCACAAAGCCCTAGGGTTTCTCTCTTCCTCCCTGTCGCAACCGCTCCCCTCCTTATTCTTCCTCCCCCTCCGCTCTTCTTTCCCCTTCCGGTAAGGTTGCAGTACCAGGGGATTTCAGAGAGTGAGAGCTCGCTGTCGTGTTCACACCTCTGACGGGCCTCGTCAGCGACGGAGATGGCGTGGAGCAAGCCGCCATCGTCCGCGATCCATTCCCGATGCTAGGTGGCCCCAGGACGCCTTTTTCTTCCTCCTCGCCGTCGGAGCGTCGCCGGGTCTTCTTCCTCTTCGCGTGCAACGTCTCCGCCTCTCCTTCCCCTTCGTCGCCGTCGCTCGCGCCCCCGCGTCTTTGAGAAGCCCTCGATGAGCAGCCCGTCCCCGCTGTCCCCTCTCCTCGCCGTAGCTCGCAGCGCCATCGTCGTAGTGCTCGTCGCCGCCGTTAGAAAGGATCAATCTTGAGCTCGCACCCGTTCATGCCACCGGAGACCCCTTGTTGTGGACGGAATTGCTGTCGCCGTTCTCTGTCGCCGGCGCCCCGCCTTTCTTTAGTTTCATCAGAAACTGTGCTCGTGGTCTGTATAAACAGGCCGAGCCCCCTCCTCTGTTAACATTTCGAGCCGTAGCAGAGTGGTAGCACAACGGGAGCCGACCCTGGAGGTTGCGGGTTCAAGCCCGCAACCTCCCCCCCTTTTGTTTGTTTTTCTTTTTTTCTTTTCTTTTGTTTTTCTCTTGTTTAACCTGCTGTGTATATGTGTGTGTAATTACAACATGTGTGTGTATGTATTTACAGCATGTATGTGTGTGTAGTGCATTTGCACATGTATGTGTTTGTGTGTGTATGCACCTAATGGTATATATACACATGTATGCATATATATGTAGTGTTATGTGTGTGGTGGTGTATGTGTAGGTGTATGGTTGTTGAGTGTGTGTATGTGTACATACTTAAGAGTATGTATGCATGTGTTTACATGTGAATGTGGTAGTGTGTGTGTATGTGTCACATGGTGATGCATACACCTATTGGGAGATGTATGTATGTTTGTGTGTGTATGTGCCACCTAGGTGGTGCATACACATGCATGTGTGCTAGTGTATATATGGGCAAGTGGGTGAGGATGTGTGTGTGTGTGTCGTATGCATATGCCTATGCATATATGCCTTGTGCATATATGTGTGCATATGTGTGTATGAACACCCACACACACATGAGCTTGTGTGTATGTGAGTGTATGTGCCATGTGCACTTGTGCATGTGAGTGGTGTGAGTGACTTATGCATGGTGCATATTGGTGCTTGTCAGTAAGTGTGTGGATGACATCCCCTCTTGGGTGGTATGGTCATGAGTGAGCTTGTGCTCATATGCCCTTAGGCATATGAAGAATGTGTGTGTGCCTTGTTGAGTGTGTGTGTGTGTGTGTGGAGTGGATGTGTGTGTGGGTGACTAGTGGTTTTCCCACTTGACTCACCCATTGAAGATTATGTGCGTGAGGTTTTGTTAATCTCATTTCCATCTCTAGATAAGGTTCCATCTACTTGGATCATATTTGCTCATGTTCAAATTAGAGTATGATGCCCTTATGTGAATAGTTGGTAGTGTTGCTTTCTTCCTTGTGCCTTGTTGTTTCACATGAACATATGAGTGTGATAGATGATTTTGGGATAGGAAGAGCCAATGAATTCATTGGAACTCTCAGATTTCACTTTTGAGCAAGTTCTTAAACCTGTCATTTTAGCTGAGATGGCATTTTGTCATTTTTGCTTGATTTAATCCATGCTTGCTTTGGGACTTGTGTCAACTAGGAAGTGCTAGTGTTTTGTATCTATTATTCCATGGTATTTTTGTTTTAAATGTTAATCACCCATATATGTGGGAACCATGCTGTTAAATTGCCTACTTAATGTTTCTGCTTCATCATGCTAAAAACTGCCAAGTCTGAGAATCTGCTGTTATTGTTTTGCCATGTAGAGTGCATGGTATCTTGTAATGTGTTGGAAATTTGAGCATGCTCACTGTTAGTTATTTGTAGTAGATATTGCCTTCTACCATCCTGCTAATTTTCATGCCAATAGGAGCGCTCTAGCATATTTAACTACTACTGTCAAATTGCTACTTATGTTCTCAGATTCGAGAAAACTGGAATTTTCACGAAGTCCCAGAAAACTGTTTCATCATGTCAACTTGATTGCTTCTTGCTTATTGATGTGTGCCTCCTTTGCTGTTTTCATAGTTGGATGAGTTGATGTGTGTATTGAGTAGATTCTGTCATTGTCTTTCTTGTGGCTGTAGGGTTCCTGTAGCTCAAGTTGTCAGCTGTAGACGTAGCGATGTTGCTGTTTAGTGGCAGATTTGGTGTTTTATTATTTTGTGACTTGTGGGAGCGATGCTCCATGGAATTGATTGATTCTTGAGTCTATTGTGATTGATTTTACATCACCTACCCAGTGGCTGCCTTGTAATGCCAATAATTAGCCCATGTCTTGGTGGTCTTGTGTTTTTGCCTCCGTACCTTGTCGTGAGCATATCGTGAGAACCGTAACTCCGTTTCTTGCGATCTTTATATGCATTTCTATCGATTTTGCATGATGCATCCATATTTGACATATTCATGCATGACTAAATAACTTAACATGAGGTTCTGTCCAGATTAATTAATAAACAACTTTGCACAAGAAACATGACTAGTTTTGGGTTACCATGTTAGAAGTCTTCATAAATGAATCATGCATCATTTTGATTGTGCATTGAATCTTGGTTGGAGGTATATTGTTGATGCTTCTTTTGGGTAGATGCGAGTGTTGATACTGAGTACGAGGAACCAGGAGAGTACCACTACGAGGATCCCGCTACTTGTTTCGCTGAAGAACCAACAGGCAAGATGATCATACCCGGATCCTGATACTATTTTTGCTTGCTAGTTTCTCGCTATTATCGTTTCAATTGCGCTACCTACCACTTAATATTAGCCCCCATGTTGCCATGACAGCCTCTAACCTCCACATCCTAGCAAACCTTTGATTGGCTAAGTTACCGCTGCTCAGCCGCTCTTATAGCATTCTTAGTTGCAGGTGCAGGTTGTTCCATGTGATAACATGGATTTGGATATCATAATAAATTATGTTATTTAAGTTAATGCACATTTATATCTTGATATGGGTGGAAGGCTTGACCTTTTGCTAAGTGATTTGTTCCACTATTACCGCCATTAGTTCCTTGTTACCGATGTTATGTTTTCCATATTTTGCGCTCCTAACATGCTCGGGGTGTTATGGGGACCCCCTTGTTTATTCGATTGAGATTAAAACTTGTCTGGCAAGACCCAACATTGGTACTACATTTGCTTAACAACTTAATAAAATTGCATAGGGTCTTGCAAACCCATGGATAATTTAATCAACCCCCGGGACAGTGCTCCTCATGAGTGTTGGTCCAAACTAGAGCTGTGTGCGGGGCCAACCCGGGGCAACTCGGGAGATTTCTATCAGGCCACTGTATGCTGTGCTTATCCGTCGTGTTCTGAGAACGAGATACGTGGCTCTTATCGGGTTCGTCGACACGTCGGGTGGTCTTGCTGGATTTGTTTTAGCTTTATCGAATGTCTTGCGTGTGGAGTCTGACTTTCTTCGGGTTTACTCGAGGTGTTGGAATTCCTTTGGAATCACCTATGATGATCGCGAGGTCTTCGGTCGAGGTATTCCCAAGGAGTGTGGTTAATTTTGTAATGGATTAGTCGGAGCACCCCTCCAAGGTTAAATGTTTCGGAAAGCCATGCCCACGGTTATGTGGCAACTTGGATATTTGTTTAACACCCGGTTATAGCAAACTTGAAGTAAACTCTAATTAAAATACACCAACTGTGTGAGTAACCGTGATCGTCTCTGCTCATGAACATGATCCGAGAGAGAACACGGTGGGGTTATGATTGACGTAAGTAAGTGTTCAATATCTCACAGAGATCACCCTAGATTTGATCGTTCTTCGTAGGCCACTCATATTAATTCATGTTGCGTAAGCTATCCACCATATATGCTTAGTGCTGCTGCAAAGTAAACACTTACCCCATCCAACCTTTAAGCTTGAATAGTCTCGGTACCCGGGCACATGATAGCTGAGTCCTCTGTGGCTTACAGTTTACTACAACACTCCAGGTACAGGTTCAGATGAGTACGTGCAGGATGATCTTACCCAGCTCAAGTGGGAGTATGATGAGGAAAGAGGCAGGATGTACGTGACGTATCCGGATGAGTAGAGGACCTGGTAGTGATCTTTGGGCAGCGAGATAGTTTCATTTGCATCTGTTTTATCGTTTGATTTCATCCGTAGTCGGACCCTGTTTTTCATCTTGATGATTGAACTCTGAGTGGAATTGTAATTTAGCATGTGGCGAGTGTAAGCCAACTTGTATACTCATCTCTTCTATAATGTATGATGCAATGTTACTATACTTTCTAATAGCAAGATGCGCCTCTATCCCTTGCGAGGCCCTCGTGTCTTAAAATGGATAGGCATGCATCTTGGGTGTGACAAGTAGGTATTCAGAGCCATACGACCATAGGAGCCTTTGCTTGTTCAAACTTGGCCGAGTCGTGTCTAGTGAATACTATTTTGAGTCTAGTTATATCGGAGAGTAGGATTCTTTTTACTCCTCTTCTATGCTCTGGTGAGGTTTCCGACTTAGGAATTTGGTTTCTACTCCTCTTCTCGCTCAAATTTTTTTAGGACCACGCAGGTATTTTGGAGTCTATATGATGCCGATGTGAGAGGGTTCTGTCTTGGTGCCTCCTGTCTGACTTGATTTCTTCCGGGGAGTCGAGCTCCAGGGAATGTTGGCACATCGTTATCATTCAGCTTCCTTGATATCTCAGGATGGAGAATGTTCGGAATTACTTCTACACTTATCGTGGTGAGATAAGGTCGGAGTCACCCAGTACTGGGGAGGCGTCCGGGGTACCACCATGGTTTAGTAACGTTGTGAGTTCGAGGATTCGAGTTTAGATGAGTTTGCGAAAGCCTCTGGTTATGTGTTGAAGGATGGATACAGTTGGGGCGTAGGATTGCTAGTTATGTGAGATATTTCCTCCTTGTATCCCCCACACCGGATTGCATAACCAGAAAGTTTTTGGAAGTTCATAGGTGGGAAATCTTCTAGTCATCTAGGTTCATCTTCTTCAGATGTATGTGGGCATGTACATTTGTTCCGAGCGCTTAGCTCAATACTTTTGTGTTGTTGCAAGTGGCTTATAATTTCTGATGATGTTATCATAAACCAAAGAAGCATTCTTACTAATTTTTCAGTAGGAAGGTTGTGTTGTTATTTGTTCAATTTCTTTCAAGCCTGTGATTCAGCTTATGATTCATCTTATCAATGAGGTGCTGATGCGTTTTGTCCATCTTAAGGATGGCTCCACCAACTCGCAACAATCTGGGTCGTGGTGAGGAGCAGAATGATGTTCCACCACCACCCCCGCGACCGCCTCCTCTGCCTCCTCCTCCAGAAGCTTGGCAAGCTGTGATGGCCGCAACCAATGCGAACACTCAGATGTTGCTCAGACTGTTGCAAGAAAGGGAGCATGGTCAGCAAGGTTTTCAAGGGAATTTTCAGAATCAGCTTCAGTTTGCGACACTCAATCAGTTCCTTGCCAACCAGCCCAAGACTTTCAGCTATTGTGAGCAGCCTCTTGATGCTGATGATTGGCTTCGTGATATGAGTAAGCATTTTGAGTGCAGCAATGTCAGGCCAGAGGACTTTGTCAGCTTTGCATCGTTCCAGCTCAAGGGTCAAGCAGCTGATTGGTGGTAGGAGTACAAGGATTCCAGGGGCGATTGTGTTGTTACTTGGGACGATTTCCGTCGTGACTTCAGGGCTCATTACATTCCGACATGCTTTGTTGAGGAGATGCGTGAGAAATTCAGGCACCTGAAGCAGGGAAGCAAGTCTATCTATCAGTACAACATCGAGTTCCAGAATCTAGCTCGTTATGCCAAGCAAGACATTCCAGATGACGAAGCTATGGTCTATCAGTTCAGAGGTGGTCTCAAGGATGAGCTTTTGCCAGGCTTAGTTCTTCAAGAGCCTCGTGAGTTTGATCAGTTCTATAACATGGCTTTGAAGGTCGAGGCAACTCAACTCAAGTTGGAGAACTCTAAGAAGCGTTCAAAGGATTCATATTCTTCTTCTTCCGGCTCTCAGATGGTTCCTAAGCAGCAGAAGTATTGGGTGCCAAATCCTCCTCCGTTTCGTCCTCCTCAGCAGCAGAAGCAGTTCGGTGGTCGTGGTTCTTCCCACCCACCCAACCCAGGATTTCAGCAGAGAAACCGAGCGTCCAAGGGAGTTCTTGTTCCTCCTCCAATCAATGTCCGTCCGCTTTCTGAGGTGACTTGTCACAAGTGTGGTTGGAAGGGCCACTATGCAAACAAGTGCAACCAGTGGCGTCTTCCACCTCCTCCTCCTGTCAAGCCTCCAGGAAATGCTATGGTGAAGCATAACCCCAAGTCCGCAAGAGTGAATATGGTGAATGCACCAGAGGCAGAGGATTCTTCTCAAGTGATCATGGGTAATCTCTCAGTTAATTCCATTCCAACAAAAGTTTTGTTTGATACCGGTGCATCGCATTGTTTCATGCCCCGTTCATTCTTTGCAATGCATGAGTTTGCTTGTCAAGATCTCCTTAGACCTATGTCAGTGGTGTCCCCTGGGAAGTTAATGAATGCTAATTGCATGGTTTCGGATGTTTCTATCAAGATGGGTAATTATTCTTTTCTGGCTTCTCCAATTGTTCTTGGGAATTCTGATATTGATCTCATTCTGGGCATGGACTTCCTGGCTATGAATAAGGCTCATATTGATTGGAAAGCAAAAGAAGTCAAGCTGACTCATCCTTCAGAAGATGTGATTATTTTCGCGGCTCGCGATGACACAATCCGTCTCTTTGCTCTTAATGAGAAGGGTGAGATCTCAGCGATTTCTCAAATTCCGGTGGTGAATGAGTATGAAGATGTCTTTCCAGAAGAATTGCTAGGAATGCCTCCACACCGGCCAGTCGAGTTCGTGATTGATCTCGAGCCTGGAACTGAACCGGTCTGCAAGCGCTCGTATAAACTTGGCCTTGAAGAGCTGAAAGAGTTGAAGAAGCAGCTAGATGAGCAAGAACGTCTGGGTCTGATCAGACCAAGTTCATCTCCGTGGGGTTGTGGTGTTTTGTTTGTCAAGAAGAAAGATGGCACAGATTGTCTTTGTGTTGATTACCTGCCATTGAACAAGAAGACAATCAGAAACAAGTACTCACCTCCCAACATCAATGGGTTGTTTGAACAACTGAAAGGTGCCAAGGTTTTCTTGAAGCTTGATCTTCGCATGGGTTATCATCAGATTCGCATTCGCGAGAAGACATTCCTAAGACCGCTTTCAGGACGAGTTTTGGCTCTTATGAGTACATTGTCATGTCGTTTGGTCTTGCTAATGCTCCTCCAACCTTTTCAAGAATGATGAATTTCATTTTCTCTCCTTTCAAGAATGAGTTCGTCTTGGTCTATCTGGATGATATCCTTGTGTTCTCAGAGACAGAAGAAGATCATGCAGAGCATCTCCGCCTTGTGCTTGACAAGTTAAGAGAGCATCGGTTCTATGCCAAGTTTTCCAAATTTGAGTTTTGGCTCAATGAAGTGGTGTACCTTGAGCATGTCATCTCTGCCAAGGGAATTAAAGTGCACCCTGAGAAAGTTGAGGCAATCTTGAAGTGGGAATCTCCTCAGAATGTGAAGCAGCTTCGGAGTTTCCTCGGGCTTGCTAGTTATTGCAAAAGATTCGTGGAGAACTTCTCTCAAATTGCTAAGCCTCTGTCCAATCTCCTCCAGAAGAGTGTCAAGTATGTTTGGTCTCCTGAGTGTGATGTGGCGTTCAGTACGCTCAAGCAGAGACTGACTTCAACTCCAGCTCTTGTTCCTCCTGAGCAGTCCAAGCCTTTCCAAGTTTTTTGTGATGCTTCTCTCCAAGGTCTTGGTGGTGTTCTCATGCAAGACACGAAGATTGTTGCTTATACCTCACGTCAGTTGAAGCCTGTCGAGAAGAACTACCCCACTCATGATCTTGAGTTGGCGGTAGTTGTGCATGCTCTAATGACTTGGAGACATTTGTTGTTGGGTAGACCAGTTGAGGTGTACACCGATCACAAGAGTTTGAAGTACATTTTCACTCAACCCAATCTCAATCTTCGGCAATCTCGTTGGGTGGAAATGCTTGAAGACTTCAACCCAAGCATTGAATATACTCCTGGGAAAGCAAATGTCATTGCAGACATGCTCAGCCGTAAGGCGTACTGCAATAGTCTCATTCTGAAGCCTATTCAACCCGAGCTTTGTGAAGCATTCCGCAAGCTCAACCTTCAGATGATTCCGCAGGGATTTCTTGCCAATCTTCAAGACTCTCCGACTTTGGAAGATCAGGTTCGCCAAGCGCAGCTTCTTGACGCTATGGTGAAGAAAGTGAAGAAAGGTGTGGCCAAGAGCAATCCGAAGTATAAGTGCTTTCGTATTGATGACAAAGATACCTTGTTCTTCGAGGACTGTCTTGTGGTTCCAAAAGGTGATCTCAGAAAGGCTATCATGGATGAAGCACATAATTCTCTTCTATCCATTCATCCAGGCAGTTCAAAGATGTATCAGGATCTCAAGCAAACCTTCTGGTGGACTCGCATGAAACATGAAATTGCTTAGTTCATGAACAAGTGTGATGTTTGTCGCAGAGTGAAGGCGGAACATCAACGTCCAGTAGGTCTTATTCAGCCTTTGCCTATCCGAGAGTGGAAATTCAATCATGTTGAGAGGGACTTCGTCACTAGGTTTCCCAAGTCCAAGAGAGGCAATGATGCTATCTTCGTGGTTATCGACAAGCTATCAAAAGTTGCTCATTTCCTGCCAGTCAAAGAATCTATCTTGGCAGCTCAGCTTGCAGAGTTTTATATGTCAAGGATAGTGTCTTTGCATGGTATTCCTCAGCTCATCTCTTGTGACCGTGGAAGTCTCTTTACTTCCAAGTTTTGGGAATCTTTCCAGACTGCTATGGGTACCAAGATCCATTTCAGCACAACGTTCCATCGACAGACAAGTGGTCAAGTTGAGAGAGTCAGTCAGATCCTTGAAGATATGCTCAGAGCCTGTGTGATTTCATTTGGCATGAAGTGGGAAGACTTCCGTCCATACGCTGAATTCTCATACAACAATAGCTTCCAAGCTAGCTCAGGCAAGACCCCTTTTGAGATTCTCTACGGCAGAAAGTGTCGTACCCCGCTTAATTGGTCTGAAACCGGTGAGCGTCAGATATTGGGCAATGACATGATCACTAAAGAAGACGAAATGTGCCATATCATTCGCGAGAACCTCAAAGCCGCTCAGTCCCGACAGAAGAGTTATTACGATAACAAACATCGGGATGTTTCTTTCCAAGTGGGTGATCTAGTCTATCTCAGAGTCTCTCCCTTGAAGGGCACTCAGCGGTTTGGATTTAAAGGGAAGCTAGATCCTCGTTTTGTTGATTCTTTCAAAGTTGTTGGCAAGAGAGGTGGTCTTGCATATCAACTAGAGCTTCCTCCAAATTTTGCAAATGTGCATGATGTCTTCCATGTTTCTCAGCTCCAGAAATGTTTCAAGACTCCTGAGCGAACCATTGACCTCCAAGACATCGATCTCCAAGAAGATCTCTCTTATCGTGAGCATCCAGTTGCTATAATTGAAGAAACTGAGCGTAAGACTCGCAACAAGTCTATCAAGTTCCTCAAGGTGAAGTGGTCTCATAATTCTGACAAAGAAGCTACTTGGGAACGCGAGGAACTTCTCCATTCTGAATTCCCGGACTTCTTTCGTTCCTAGATCTCGGGTGGAGATCCTCTTGTAGTGTGGGAGAGTTGTGATAGCCCGCGTGTTGTCCCTACCTTATTTGGAATGTAACCCCATTTATGAACCTTGTGTCATGAGCCTAATGTATGATTTTCAACTTGTCATCCATGTGTGGTTGTGCATTCATGCATCATTTCTTTCATCTTGCCATGTTGGGTTTGTCTTGTGTCCTTGTATGTTTGTGAGTGTGACTTGTGTTATGATGATGTTTGAGTGTAGGTGGATCCATGTGTGCTTCTCCTCTTCTTCTTCCCCTCTCTTTTCTCTTTCAACATCACCTTCCGTCTTCCCCCTCTCTTCATATTAATTTTATGAGCAGAATTAATTGTCTTTTTAAAATGTTCAAGAGGTGGCCTCATATGTTTCATGAATTGCGGGTATGTTTGGTTGGGTGTTTGAGCCTTGTTGGCTTTTGTGATTTAAATAAAACAGGAGCTGCCATTTTATAATACTAAATAAATTACTTGCTGTTTTAATCAACTTAATATTTTTATTAAATAGGGCTCTTTATTTCATTCACCAAAATATTTTGTTTTTCTCTTAAAAACCCTTTTCTTTTCTCACGGGGTTTGTTTTGAGTGGTTGTGAGTTTTTATTTAAAACCCTGTTGTTTTTTTCCTCTGTTTTGTTTGTGTGAGAGAGAGAGAGAGGTTAGTGGGCTCGCGGCCCAGCCCAGGTGAATAGGACGGCTACCTGCCCCGTCTCCCACCTCCGTCAGGTAGCACGTGTAGTGCGAGAGAGAGCAGAGCGCGCGAGAGAGAGTCGTCGTCGTCAGGGTCACGGACGTCGAGGGCCGCCCCCTTTATAAGAGCACGAAGCCCTAGGGTTTCTCTCTTCCTCCCTATCGCCGCCGCTCCCCTCCTTCTTCTTCCTCCCCCTCCGCTCTTCTTTCCCCTTCCGGTAAGGTTGCAGTAGCAGGGGATTTCAGAGAGTGAGAGGTCGCCGTCGTCTTCGCGCCTCCGGCGTGCCTCGTCGGCGGCGGAGATGGCGTGGAGCAAGCCGCCATCGCCCGTGATCCATTCCCGATGCTAGGAGGCCCCAGGAGGCCTTCTTCTTCCTCCTCGCCGCCGAAGCGTCGCCAGGTGTTCTTCCTCTTCGCGTGCAACGTCTTCGCCTCTCCTTCCCCTTCGTCGCCGTCGCTCGCGTCTCCGAGAAGCCCTCGGTGAGCAGCCCGTCCCTGCTGTCCCCTCTCCTCGCCGTAGCTCGTAGCGCCGTTGTCATAGTGCTCGTCGCTGCCGTTAGAAAGGATCGAGCTTGAGCTCGCCTCTGATCCCCCTCCTCGCAAGATGAGATGAGGGATGGGTTCCTCGTAGATCCACCTTTCGATTCTGCCCGTTCGCGCCACCGGAGACCCCTTGTTTTGGCCAGAATTGCTGTCGCCATTCTCTATCGCCGGCGCCCTGCCTTTCTTCAGTTTCGTCAGAAATTGTGCTCGTGGTGTGTATAAACAGGCCGAGCCCCCTCCTCTGTTAACATTTCGAGTTGTAGCAGAGTGGTAGCGCAGTGGGAGCCGACCCTGGAGGTTGCGGGTTCAAGCCCAGCAACCCCCCCGCCTTTGTTTGTATTTACAGCATGTATGTGTGTGTAGTGCATTTGCACATGTATGTGTTTGTGTGTGTATGCACCTAATGGTATATATACACATGTATGCATATATATGTAGTGTTATGTGTGTGGTGGTGTATGTGTAGGTGTATGGTTGTTGAGTGTGTGTATGTGTACATACTTAAGAGTATGTATGCATGTGTTTACATGTGAATGTGGTAGTGTGTGTGTATGTGTCACATGGTGATGCATACACCTATTGGGAGATGTATGTATGTTTGTGTGTGTATATGCCACCTAGGTGGTGCATACACATGCATGTGTGCTAGTGTATATATGGGAAAGTGGGTGAGGATGTGTGTGTGTGTATCATATGCATATGACTATGCATATATGCCTTGTGCATATATGTGTGCATATGTGTGTATGAACACCCACACACACATGAGCTTGTGTGTATGTGAGTGTATGTGCCATGTGCACTTGTGCATGTGAGTGGTGTGAGTGCCTTATGCATGGTGCATATTGGTGCTTGTGAGTAAGTGTATGGATGACATCCCCTCTTGGGTGTTATGGTCATGAGTGAGATTGTGCTCATATGCCCTTAGGCATATGAAGCATGTGTGTGTGTCTTGTTGAGTGTGTGTGTGTGTGGAGTGGATGTGTGTGTGGGTGACTAGTGGTTTTCCCACTTGACTCACCCCTTGATGATTATGTGCATGAGGTTTTGTTAAGCTCATTTCCATCTCTAGATGAGGTTCCATCTACTTGGATCATATTTGCTCATGTTCAAATTAGAGTATGATACCCTTATGTGAATAGTTGGTAGTGTTGCTTTCTTGCTTGTGCCTTGTTGTTTCACATGAACATATGAGTGTGATAGATGATTTTGGGGTAGGAAGAGCCAATTAATTCACTGGAACACTCAGATTTCACTTTTGAGCAAGTTCTTAAACCTGTCATTTTAGCCGAGATGGCATTTTGTCATTTTTGCTTGATTTAATCCATGCTTGCTTTGGGACTTGTGTCAACTAGGAAGTGCTAGTGTTTTGTATCTATTATTCCATGGTATTTTTGTTTTAAATGTTAATCACCCATATATGTGGGAACCATGCTGTTAAATTGCCTACTTAATGTTTCTGCTTCATCATGCTAAAAACTGCCAAGTCTGAGAATCTGCTGTTATTGTTTTGCCATGTAGAGTGCATGGTATCTTGTAATGTGTTGGAAATTTGAGCATGCTCACTGTTAGTTATTTGTAGTAGATATTGCCTTCTACCATCCTATTAATTTTCATGCCAATAGGAGCTCTCTAGCATATTTAACTACTACTGTCAAATTGCTACTTATGTTCTCAGATTCGAGAAAACTGGAATTTTCACGAAGTCCCAGAAAACTGTTTCATCATGTCAACTTGATTGCTTCTTGCTTATTGATGTGTGCCTCCTTTGGTGTTTTCATAGTTGGATGAGTTGATGTGTGTATTGAGTAGATTCTGTCATTGTCTTTCTTGTGGCTGTAGGGTTCCTGTAGCTCAAGTTGTGAGTTGTAGACGTAGCGATGTTGCTGTTTAGTGGCAGATTTGGTGTTTTATTGTTTTGTGACTTGTGGGAGCGATGCTCCATGGAATTGATTGATTCTTGAGTCTATTGTGATTGATTTTACATCACCTACCCAGTGGCTGCCTTGTAATGCCAATAATTAGCCCATGTCTTGGTGGTCTTGTGTTTTTGCCTCCGTACCTTGTCGTGAGCGTATCGTGAGAACCGTAACTCCGTTTCTTGCGATCTTTATATGCATTTCTATCGATTTTGCATGATGCATCCATATTTTTCATATTCATGCATGTCTAAATAACTTAACATGAGGTTATGTCCAGATTCATTAATAAACAACTTTGCACAAGAAACATGACTAGTTTTGGGTTGCCATGTTAGAATTCTTCATAAATGAATCATGCATCATTTTGATTGTGCATTGAACCTTGGTTGGAGGTTTATTGTTGATGTTTATTTTGGGTAGATGCAAGTGTTGATACTGAGTACGAGGAACCAGGAGAGTACCACTACGAGGATCCCCCTACTTGTTTCGCTTAAGAACCAACAGGCAAGATGATCGTACCCGGATCCCGATACTATTTTTGCTTGCTACTTTCTCACTCTTATCGTTACAATTGCGCTACCTACCACTTAATATCAGCCCCCATGTTGCCATGACAGCCTCTAACCTCCACATCCTAACAAACCTTTGATTGGCTAAGTTACCGCTGCTCAACCCCTCTTATAGCATTCTTAGTTGCAGGTGGAGGTTGTTCCATGTGATAACATGGATTTGGATATCACAATAAATTCTGTTATTTAAGTTAATGCACATATATATCTTGGTATTTGTGGAAGGCTTGGCCTTTGGATAAGTGATTTGTTCTGCTGTTACCACCATTAGTTCCTTGTTACCAGTGTTATGTTTTCCATATTTTGCGCTCCTAACATGCTTGGGGTGTTATGGGGAGCCCCTTGTTTATTCAGTTGAGATTAAAACTTGTATGGCAAGACCCAACATTGGTACTACATTTTCTTAACAACTTAATAAAATTGCATAGGGTCTTGCAAACCCGTGGATAATTTAATCAACCCTCGGGCCAGTGCTCCTCATGAGTGTTGGTCCAAACTAGATCCGCGTGCGGGGCCAACCCGGGGCAACTCGGGAGATTTCTATCAGGCCACTGTACGCTCTGCTTATCCGTCGTGTCCTGGGAACGAGATACACGGCTCTTATCGGGTTCGTCGACATGTCAGGTGGTCTTGCTGGATTTGTTTTACCTTTATCGAATGTCTTGCGTGTGGAGTCTGACTTTCTTCGGGTTTACTTGAGGTGTTGGAATTCCTTTGGAATCACCTATGATGATCGCGAGGTCCGCAGTCGAGGTATTCCCACGGAGTGTGGTTAATTTTGTAATGGATTAGTTGGAGCACCCCTCTAGGGTTAAATCTTTCGGAAAGCCATGCCCGCGGTTATGTGGCAACTTGGATATTTGTTTAACACCCAGTTATAGGAAACTTGAAGTAAACTCTAATTAAAATACACCAACTGTGTGAGTAACCGTGATCGTCTCTGCTCGTGAACATGATCCGAGAGAGAACACAGTGGGGTTATGATTGACGTAAGTAAGTGTTCAGGATCTCATAAAGATCACCCTAGATTCGATCGTTCTTCGTAGGCCACTCATATTAATTCATGTTGCGTAAGCTAGCCACCATATATGCTTAGTGCTACTACAAACTAAACACTTACCCCATCCCAACCTTTAAGCTTGAATAGTCTCGGTACCCGGGCACATGATAGCTGAGTCCTCTGTGGCTCACAGTTTATTACAACACTCTAGGTACAGGTTCAGATGAGTAAGTGCAGTATGATCTTACCCAGCTCCAGTGGGAGTATGATGAGGAAAGAGGCAGGATGTACGTGACGTATCCGGATGAGTAGAGGACCTGGTCGTGATCTTTGGGCAGCGAGATAGTTTCATTTGCATCTGTTTTATCGTTTGATTTCGTCCGTAGTCGGACCCTGTTTTTCATCTTGATGATTGAACTCTGAGTGGAATTGTAATTTAGCATGTGGCGAGTGTAAGCCAAGTTGTATACTCATCTCTTCTGTAATGTATGATGCAATGTTAATATACTTGCTAACGGTAAGATGCGCCTCTATCCCTTGCGAGGCCCTCGTGTCTTAAAATGGATAGGCGTGCATCTTGGGCGTGACAGAAGAGGTGGTTGACGACAGCGTCTACTTGCGTGGGTGTACATGACTCCCTCCCATGCCGACGACCCGTGAGCAAAGGTTGTTGATTAAGCCTGAGTCGCCGAAGTAAGTGCATTTACTATTTTTAAACCTTTTGCCTTCATGTTTCTTCACATATCTAATGCGTTGGCTTTGTCATACTGTAGGGGTTGGATTCACGCCAAGGATGTCTGCAGGCCCAACTCCATCCTTGGTGTGATTTTACGGCATAACTTCTCGGGGTTTCTCATGTTGCCAGGCGAGGGTCAGCAAGAAGAGGTAGGATTGAAATGGGAGCACTACTTGGCTTCCCAGGCCCCGTCGGAGGAGATGATAGACGGCATGTTGTGCCACACGAGGGACGACATGGTCATCAGGAAGTTCTGGATAATTTCTCCTTTACACAATTAAAAAACAATAATAGCTAGTTATTTTACTAATCAATGTTGTCTCTTTTGATTGCAGACCTTCTACATGTGTGAGGAGGGATACGAGGAGGCCATGGCAAAGCTTATCGATTACGACTACAGACGCGTAGTACAGAACTTCCGGCACGAGGCTCGGGTATAAGGTGTTTGAGACTACTACCCTTGAAGCGTATTAAGAAGGCCAAGTCGTCGTCCCGCCGAAAGTTTCTGGACAAGGAGCTGTAAATGAAGGTAATTACCTATTCTTAAGGCCTTGTACTTTTTTTCCTTTGCTTTTATTCGTAGGCGTAGCTCTCAATTTTTTCTTTACTAACTTAGGTGCCCCCGAGATGGTGTGCGGATAAGATGGATTGTTGGGAGGCGTTGGTGAATGAATGGTGCTCTTACCAATGGCATGTCGTCCATGACGATGCCAAGACTATTGGAAATATGCCCTAGAGGCAATAAATAAAGTGTTTATTATTATATTTCCTTGTTAATGATAATCATTTATTATCCATCCTATAATTGTATTGATTGGAAACACATTACATGTGTGGGTAAATAGACAACACATTGTCCCTAGTATGCCTCTAGTGAAATAGCTCGTTAATGAAAGATGGTCAAGGTTTCCTAGCCATTGACATGTGATGTCATTTGATAACGTGATCACATCATTAGGAGAATGATGTGATGGACAAGACCCAAACTACAAACGTAGCATATGATCGTGTTAGTTTATTGCTACTGTTTTCTGGATGTCAAGTATATGTTCCTATGACCATGAGATCATGCAACTCACGGACATCAGAGGAGTGCCTTGTGTGTATCAAACATCGCAACGTAACTGGGTGACTATAAAGGTTCTCTACAGGTATCTCCGAGGGTGTCTATTCAGTTGGCATGGATCAAGACTGGGATTTGTTACTCCGTGTGACGGAGAGGTATCTTAGAGCCCACTCGGTAATACAACATCACAATAATCCTTGCAAGCAATGTGACTAAGTGTTAGTCACGGGATATTGCATTACGGAACGAGTAAATAAACTTGCCGGTAATAAGGTTGAACTAGGTATGGAGATACCGACGATCGAATCTCGGGCAAGTAACATACCGAAGAACAAAGGGAACATCATACGGGATTAACTGAATCCTTGACATAGAGGTTCGACCGATAAAGATCTTCGTAGAATATGTACCAACCAATATGGACATCTAGGTCCCACTATTCGTTATTGACCGTAGAGGTGTCTCGGTCATGTCTACATAGTTCTCGAACCCGCAGGATCTGCACACTTAAGGTTTGGTTACGTTTCGGTAGTATAGAGTTATGTATGGTGGTGACCGAAGGTTGTTCGGAGTCCCGGATGAGATCCCGAAAGTCATGAGGAGCTCCGGAATGGTCTGTAGGTAAAGATTCATATATAGGAAGTCCTGTTTTGGTCGCCTGAAAAGTTTCGGGCTCATCGGTAGTGTACCGGGAGTGCCGGTAGTGTACCGGGAGGCCTCCGAGAGGGGTATTTCGACCCAAGAGGCTTCATGGGCTGTGGGAGAGTGAATATCAGCCCTTATTGGGATGGTGGAAACTCACACACAAGGCCCATGTGGCTGGAGAAGAAAACCCAATAGGAAAAGGTGGAAAAAAGCAAAAAAAGGAGCAATCCTAGTCCTACTAGGATTGAAGGAGGAATCCTCCTCTCCTGGTGGCTTCGGCCGAATACTAGGAGACTTGGCCCTTGCGCCAAGGCTCTCCTCCTCTCCTCCTATATATAATGGTGGGTTTTAGGGTTTTGCACTAGTTTTTTCCATCCACGTGCTACCCGTTCCTCCAGTGCATAGTTTCTCCTCTAGATCGGATTTCTCAGTGCTTAGGCGAAGCCCTGCCGGAATTGCTCCACCACCATCGCCGGAGCACCGTCACGCTGCCGGAGAAATCTTATTCCTCTCCGCTCCTTCTTGCTAGATCAAGACAATGGAGATCGTCATCAAGCTGTACGTGTGCTGAACGCGGAGGTGCCGTCCGTTCAGCACTAGATCGGAAGGATCGTGATCAAGTTCGTGGGACTGATCGTGATCAAGTTCGTGGGACGGATCATGATCAAGTTTGTGGGACGGATCGTGATCAAGTTTGTGGGACGGATCGTGATCAAGTTCGTGGGACGGATCGTGATCAAGTTCGTGGGACGGATCGTGATTAGATCGCAGGACGGATCGTGATTGGATCGCGGGACGCTCGGCGATTTGGATCGCGAAGACGTTCGACTACACCAATCGTGTTTCTTAACGCTTCCCGCTTAGCGATCTACAAGGGTACGTAGATCCACTCTCCCTATCGTAGATGCTCATCACCATGAATAGATCTGCGTGGGCGTAGGAAATTTTTTGTTTCCCATGCAACGTTCCCCAACAGTGGCATCATGAGCTAGGTCTATGTGTAGATGAGATCTCGAGTAGAACACAAAAGGATTGTGGGCGTTGATGCTTAGATTGCTTCCTCCCTTGGTCGGATTTTGGTTCAGTGGTATTATGAGATGAAGCGGCCCGGACCAACATTACTCGTACGCTTACGAGAGACCAGTTCCCTCGACCGCAACTTGTTGCATAGATGGCTTGCGGGTGCCAGTTTCTCTCACTTTAGTTGGATCGGATTCGACAAAGGCGGACCTTGAGAACGTTGACAAGCAACTAGTGTATCACCGTTGTGGTTTTTATGTAGATGAGAATTGTTCTTGCTAGATACCCGTAGCAGCCACGTAAAACATGCAACAACAATTAGACGACATCTAACTTGTTTTTGCACGGTATGTTGTGATATGATATGGCCAATTACATGATGTGATATGTGTGATGTATGAGATGATCATGTGATGTATAGATTATCAGGACTTGCATGTCGATGAGTACGGCAACCGGCAGGAGCCATAGGGTTGTCTTTAATTATTGTATGACCTGCGTGTCAATCATTAAGCGCTATGTAATGCTTTACTTTATCGCTAAACGGTAGCAATAGTAGTATAAGCATGTTGGGCACGACAACCCCGATGGTGACACGTTGATGGAGATCAAGATGATGGAGATCATGGTGTCATGCTGGTGACGATGGAGATCATGCCGGTGCTTTCAAGATGGAGATCAAAAGCACAAGTTCATGGCCATATCATGTCACCTATGATTTGCATGTGATGTTAATCCTTTTATGCACCTTGTTTTGCGTAGGATGACGGTAGCATTATAAGGTGATCCCTCACTCAAATTTCAAGATGAATTGTGTTCTCCCCAAGTGTGCATCGTTGCGAAAGTTCGTCGTGTTGAGACACCACGTGATGATCGGGTGTGATAGACTCTACGTTCACATACAATGGGTGCAAGCCAGTGTTGCACATGCAGAACACTCAGGTTAAACTTAACGAGCCTAGCATGTACAGACATGGCCTCGGAACACAAGAGACCGAAAGGTCAAACATGAGTCATATACTAGATATGATCAACATGATGATGTTCACCATTGAAGCCACCTCAACTCACGTGATGATCGAACTTGAGTTGGTGAATTTGGATCATGTGACACTCAGATGACCTGAGGGATCTCAATTTGAGTGGGAGCTTTAGTAAATTTGATTATCTAAACTCATTATCTTGAACAATAGTCTAAGTGAACTTTGCATATTTATGTTGTAGATCAATGGCTCGCGCAGTAGCACCCCTAAATTTTAATGCGTTCCTAGAGAAAGCTAAGTTGAAAGATGATGGAAGTAACTTTGTTGACTGGGCCCGTAATATGAGGATTATCCTCACGGCTTCCCAGAAATCATATGTCCTTGATGCACCGCTTGGTGACTAACCAGAAGATATGACCTCCGAAGACGTTAAGAACGCTTGGGAGGCACGTTCTGTAGATTACTCAATAGTTCAGTGTGCAATACTGTATGGCTTAGAACCGGGACTTCAAAAACGTTTTGAACGTCATGGAGTATATGAGATGTTCCAGGAGTTGAAGTTTATCTTTAAGAAGAATGCCTGGATCGACAGGTATGAGACCTCCGACGAGTTCTATGCTTGCAAGATGGAGGAGAACGGGTCTGTCAGTGAACATATACTTAGAATGTCTGTGTATGCGACTCGTCTAGCGGAGTTGGGAATTGCCCTTCCACCAGAGGCGATCACTGACAGAGTTCTTTAATCACTGCCACCTAGTTACAAGAGCTTTGTGATGAACTATAACATGCATGGGATGAACAAGTCAGTCGTCGAGCTGTTTGCGATGCTGAAAGTCACTGAGTCTGAAATCCAGAAAGAACAACAAGTGTTGATGTTAAATAAAACCACTAGTTTCAAGAAAAATGGCAAGGTCAAGGACAAGGGCAAGAAGGGTAAAACCAAGAAGGATGGCAAAGCAATTGCTACTCCTGTAAAGAAGCCCAAGCATGGAACTAAGCGAGAAACTGAGTGCTTTCATTGCAAGGGAACTGGTCACTGGAAGCAGAACTGCCCCAAGTACCTAGCTGACAAGAATGCGGCCAAGGAAAAACAAGGTATATATGATATACATGTTATTGATGTGTACCTTACTAGCTCTTGTTGTAGTGCCTGGGTATTTCATACCGGTTCGGTTGCTCACATTTGCAACTCAAAACAGGACCTACGAAATAGACGAAGGCTGGCAAAGGATGAAGTAACAATGCGTGTGGGAAATGGTTCCAAGGTTGATGTGATCACCGTCGGCACGCTCTCTCTTCGATTACCATCAGGATTAGTGATGAACCTGAATAATTGTTATTTAGTGCCTGCGTTAAGCATGAACATTATATCTGGATCTTGTTTATTGCGAGACGGTTACTCATTTAAATCTGAGAATAAAGGTTGTTCTATATATATGAGTAATCTTTTATGGTCATGCACCCAATGTGAGGGGTTTATTCATATTGAATCTTGATAGTGATGACACACAGGTTCATAACATTGATGCCAAAAGATGTAGAGTTGATAATGATAGTACCACTTTCTTGTGGCACTACCGTTTAGGTCATATTGGTGTAAAACGCATGAGGAAGCTCCATGCTGATGGACTTCTAGAGTCACTTGGTTTTGAATCACTTGACACATGTGAACCATGCCTCATGGGCAAGATGACTAAAACGCCGTTCTCTGGAAAAATGGAACGGGCAAGTGACTTATTGGAAATCATACATACTGATGTGTGTGGTCCGATGAATGTTATAGCGCGTGGTATATATCGTTATTTTCTCACATTCATTGATGACTTAAGTAGATATGGGTATATTTACTTAATGAAACACAAGTCTGAAACGTTTGAAAGGTTCAAGCAATTTTAGAGTGAAGTTGAGAATCATCATAACAAGAAGATTAAATTCCTGCGATCTGATCGAGGAGGTGAATATCTGAGTTATGAGTTTGGCAGTCACTTAAGACAATGTGGAATTGTTCCACAGTTGACACCGCCCGGAACACCACAGCGTAATGGTGTGTCCGAACGTCATAATCCGACCTTATTAGATATGGTGCGATCTATGATGTCTCTTGCTGATTTGCCACTATCGTTTTGGGGTTATGCATTAGAGACGGTTGCATTTACTTTAAATAGGGCACCATCAAAATCTGTTGAGACGACGCCATATGAACTATGGTTTGGCAAGAGGCCAAAGTTGTCGTTTCTTAAAGTCTGGGGATGTGGTGCTTATGTCAAAAAGCTTCAGCCTGAAAAACTGGAACCCAAAGCAGAGAAATGCGTCTTCATAAGATACCCGAAAGAGACAGTCGGGTATACCTTCTATCTCAAATCCATAGGCAAAGTGTTTGTCGCTAAGAGCGGAACAATTCTTGAGAAATAGTTTCTCTCGAAAGAATTGAGTGGGAGGAAAATAGAGCTTGATGAGGTTATTGAACCTTTACTTCAACCAGAAAGTAGCGTAGCGCAGAAAGTTGTTTCTATGGAACCTACGATGGTAGAAGAGGAAGTTAATGATGATGATCATGAAGCTTCGGATCAAGCTACCATTGAACCTCGTAGGTCGACAAGGGCGTGTAATACTCCTGAGTGGTACGACAACCCTGTCTTGGAGGTCATGTTGTTGGACAACAATGAACCTACGAGCTATGGAGGAGCAGTGATGGGCCCGGATTCCGAGAAATGGTTAGAGTCTGTGAAATCCGAGATGGGATCCATGTATGAAAACAAAGTATGGACTTTGGAAGTATTACCTGAAGGGCGAAAGGCCATTCAGAACAAATGGATCTTTAAGAAGAAGACAGACGTGGACGGTAATGTCACCGTCTATAAAGCTTGACTTGTGGCAAAGGGTTTTTCACAAGTTCAAGGAGTTGACTACGATCATACCTTCTCACCCGTAGCGATGCTTAAGTCTGTCAGAATCATGTTGGCAATAGCTGCTTATTTCGACTATGAAATTTGGCAGATGGATGTCAAAACAGCGTTCCTCAATGGTTTCCTTGAGGAAGAGTTATATATGATGCAACCAGAAGGTTTTGTCGATCCAGAGATTGCTGACAAAGTTTTCAAACTCCAGCGATCCATTTATGGGCTGGTGCAAGCATCTCGAAGTTGGAATAAGCGTTTTGATGAGGTGATCAAAGCGTTTGAGTTTATACAAGTTTATGGAGAAGCTTGTATTTACAAGAAAGTGAGTGGGAGCTCTATAGCGTTTCTAGTATTATATGTGGATGACATATTGCTAATTGGAAACAATATAGAAATGCTGGAAAGCGTGAATGAATATTTGACCAAGAGTTTTTCAATGAAGGACCTAGGAGAAGATGCTTTCATATTAGGCATTAAGATCTGTAGAGATAGATCGAGACGCTTGATAGCACTTTCACAGAGCACATACCTTGATAAAGTTTTGAAGAAGTTCAAAATGGATCAAGCCCAGAAGGGGTTCTTGCCTGTGTTACAAGGTGTGAAGTTGAGTAAGACTCAATGCCCAATGACTGCAGAAGATAGAGAAAAGATGAGTGTCATCCCCTATGCTTCAGCCATAGGCTCTATCATGTATGCAATGCTGTGCACAAGACCCGATGTCAGCCTTGCCATAAGTATGGCCAGAAGGTTTCAAAGTGATCCTGGAATGGAGCACTGGGCAGTGGTCAAGAATATCGTCAAGTACCTGAACAGAACAAAGGAAATGTTTCTCGTTTATGGAGGTGATGAAGAGCTCATCATAAAGGGTTACGTCGATGCAAGCTTTGACACTGATCCGGATGACTCGAAGTCACAAACCGGATACGTATTTCTTCTCAACGGGGGAGCAGTAAGCTGGTGCAGCTCCAAGCAAAGCGTGGTAGCCGATTCTACATGCGAAGCAGAGTACATCGCAGCCTCGGAGGCGGCGAAGGAAGGTGTCTGGATGAAGCAGTTCATGACAGATCTTGGAGTAGTGCCTAGTGCACTGAATCCAATGAACCTATTCCGTGATAACACTGGTGCCATTGCTCTGTCCAAGGAACCAAGGTTTCACAAGAGGACCAGACACATAACGCGATGCTTCAACTCCATCCGCGATTACATCGAGGAGAAGGACATAAATATTTGCAAAGTGCACACAGATCTGAAGGTTGCAGACCTGTTGACTAAACCTCTTCCAAGGGCTAAACATGATCAACACCAGAATTGCATGGGTGTTCGATTCATTACAATGTAAATCACATAGTGATGTGAACTAGATTATTGACTCTAGTGCAAGTGGGAGACTGTTGGAAATATGCCCTAGAGGCAATAAATAAAGTGTTTATTATTATATTTCCTTGTTCATGATAATCGTTTATTATCCATGGTATAATTGTATTGATTGGAAACACATTACATGTGTGGGTAAATAGACAACACATTGTCCCTAGTATGTCGCTAGTGAACTAGCTCGTTAATCAAAGATGGTCAAGGTTTCCTATCCATTGACATGTGATGTCATTTGATAACGGGATCACATCATTAGGAGAATTATGTGATGGACAAGACCCAAACTACAAACGTAGCATATGATCGTGTCAGTTTATTGCTACTGTTTTCTACATGTCAAGTATATGTTCCTATGACCATGAGATCATGCAACTCACGGACATCGGAGGAGTGCCTTGTGTGTATCAAACGTCGCAACGTAATTGGGTGACTATAAAGGTGCTCTATAGGTATCTCTGACGGTGTCTGTTGAGTTAGCATGGATCAAGACTGGGATTTGTTACTCCGTGTGACGGAGAGGTATCTTAGGGCCCACTCGGTAATACAACATCATAATAAGCCTTGCAAGCAATGTGACTAAGTGTTAGTCATGGTATCTTGTATTACAGAATGAGTAAAGAGACTTGCTGGTAACGAGGTTGAACTAGGTATGGAGATACCGACGATCGAATCTCGGGCAAGTAACATACCAAAGAACAAAGGGAACATCATACGGGATTAACTGAATCCTTGACATAGAGGTTCGACCGATAAAGATCTTTGTAGAATATGTAGGAACCAATATGGACATCCAGGTCCCACTATTGTTTATTGACTGTAGAGGTGTCTCGGTCATGTCTACATAGTTCTCGAACCCGCAGGGTCTGCACACTTAAGGTTTGGTGGCGTTTCTGTAGTATAGAGTTATGTATGGTGGTGACCGAATGTTGTTCAGAGTCCCGGATGAGATCCCGGACGTCACGAGGAGCTCCGGAATGGTCCGGTGTTAAGGATTTATATATAGGAAGTCCTGTTTTGGTCACCGGAAAAGTTTTGGGATCATCGGTAGTGTACCGGGAGTGCCGGTAGTATACCGGGAGGCCTCCGGGAGGGGTATTTCGACCCAAGAGGCTTCATGGGTTGTGGGAGAGTGAATATCATCCCTTAGTGGGCTGGTGGAAACTCCCACACAAGGCCCATGTGGCTGGAGAAGAAAACGCAATAGGAAAAGGTAGAAAAGGCACACAAAAAAGGAGCAATCCTAGTCCTACTAGGATTGGAGGAGGAATCCTCCTCTCCTAGTGGCTTAGGCCGAATCCAAGGAGCCTTGGCCCTTGCGCCAAGGCTCTCCTCCTCTCCTCCTATATATACTGGTGGGTTTTAGGGTTTTGCACTAGTTTTTTCCAGCCACGTGCTACCCGTTCCTCCAGTGCATAGTTTCTCCTCTAGATCGGATTTCTTCAGTGCTTAGGCGAAGCCTTGCCGGAATTGCTCCACCACCATCGCCGGAGCGCCGTCACGCTGCCGGAGAACTCTTCTTCCTGTCCGCTCCTTCTTGCTGGATCAAGACGGCGGAAATCATCATCAAGCTGTACGTGTGCCGAACGTGGAGGTGTCGTTCGTTCGGCTCTAGATCGGAAGGATCGTGATCAAGTTCGTCGGACGGATCGTGATCAAGTTCGTGGGATGGATCGTGATCAAGTTCCTGGGACAGATCATGATCAAGTTCATGGGACGGATCGTGATCAAGTTCGTGGGACGGATCGTGATTAGATCGCGGGATGGGTCATGATTGGATCGTGGGATGCTCGGCGATTTTGATCGCGAAGACGTTCGACTACACCAACCACGTTTCTTAACGCTTCCCACTTAGCGATCTATAAGGGTACGTAGATCCACTCCCCCTCTCGTAGATGCTCATCACCATGGATAGATCTACGTGTGCATAGGAAATTTTTTGTTTCCCATGCAACGTTCCCCAACAGGTACGGCGTGCCCAAATGGAAGATGTGCCACACCATCAAGGCAGGGCCAACATTATCATTTCGGGTGGAACTGGGTATGTTGTTTGCTTCAGGATTCCTGCAATTCATTCTTCTAGTGCTAGGTTTACCCATTATTAATACTTTTTTTCTCTCTTGTAGGCTCATCATAATAAGACGGAGGTACCAGAGGTGTACGACCTATATGCCATGGCCCATACTGCCTCATACAAGAAGGTCAAGGTATTCTCTGAGTCTGACCTCGATAATCCTGAGAACATCACCAATATCTCCTCCCACCACAAGCTCGTGAGGTAGAAAAATGTGGGGAAGGCGGTGAATGGGGAGGACTTCAACCCGAGCCAGCAACCACTTGATCTAGACCCGGTGATGATAGATGGCCACGGGAGTCCCCATGGCTCGATAACCATTGGAAATGGACATATACAGTCTTCGAGCACTCTCCGACAGATCAAGGCGTGCCAAACGAGCTCCTGACCTGAGATAACGTCTCGTCCACGGCCAGTCCAGCTCACCATTGAGGTTAGTCATACGGACTCAGATAGCTTTCCTACATTACATTGCGTGTGCGAACAAAGATGATTACAATGCTAATGAGGAGTTGTGTTGGAGGCTACTCTGTAGAAAGAGAGAGACAACCCAATCGCTTCTGGTAGAACAGGCCCGGCAGGCAGCAAAGGAGAAGAGGATCTAGAGGAGAGTATGGCTAGGTTGTTGGAGGAGGAGAGGGCACGGAACGATGAGTCTAACCGGGCCATGTACGAGCTCATCGTGGTAAGTTTCTTCTTCATATTATCCAAATCATGCACTACATGTTCTTTTCATTAATAACCAATATGATTGACTTGGCAAAACCAAATGTGCAGACTTTGTGCGAGAAGAACGGCCAGGCCCCTCCGCCGATGCCAGTCATTACCACGGCTGGAACGGTGAGTTTCATTTCAATGTTCATTAGTTACTAGTCTTAACATTTCAGCGTCATCATGCTAACACAAATGATCTTTGGTACAACATAACTCTCGAGCCGCATCGCACGACCCGAGCAACCTCGGTGCTTCATCTTCGTGATGATGAGGATAGTAAGCCCTAATATGCCACTTACTTGCCTCATTTTCTCAAACAAATGCAAACATACCAATTAGACAAACATAGCACAATGACAAACTTAGCACATAGACAAATGTCATATTTTACCTAAGTTAGCTTTGCTTCCTCTAAAATGACATAGTAAGCTTACTTACCTCCAAAATGACATAATGTACCTAAGTTACCTCTAAAATGACCTATACTTACCATTGTTTCTTCCACACTGACATAATAAGGTTAGTTAACTCAAAAATGACATAATAGACTTGGTAACCTCATGGATGCCATAGACTCAGATCATTTTTTTTTGCAAATGATACAATAAGCTTAGTTAGGTAAAAAATGTGAAAATTACCTAGGTTATCTCTAAAATGACAGAAATAACAAATAAGAAGAAGAAAAACAAGAGGGGACAGAGAGGGAATCTTTCCACACTTTGGCTTGAGGTGCTCAAATAGTTAGCCATAATTTGGCTCACCACAATTTTACCATCCTTTGGCTTGCCACAATTTTACCACACTTGCCTTACTTGAGGTGCTCAAATAGTTAGCCACACTTTGGCTTGCCTAAGGGAATCTTGCCACACTTTTTCTATCTATGACATGTGGGTCTTAGTGCTAATAAAAAAAATTCTTGCCTTAGTTGTGACAAGAACCAAACACACACCTCACATGGTCAAACTTGCCTAAGTTGAGTTGTGGCAAAGTGTGGCTAGTTGTGTCTTGAAACCAAACAACCTCTTCATCTTCTTCATCTTCTTCTAACTCTGGATCTTCTTTTACTTCTTAATTCTAGTATTATTTTTCTAAATTTCTTATTTCCCATTTTGCACATTTGAGACGAGTTCACGGCAGCTTGCTTTGATGTAGTGCTAGGTTTACTTTCTGTTTTCATGTATTGAGTCATTTGTATCGATGAGACTATATGTATGTATGGATGAACCTATTCTAATATGGCGAACAATGTGGCATTTGATACTTTTAATTTGGTATAATTGTTGGTTGATCATTTATGGTTGTTGCACATTGTTTCTATGAAATATTTATGTACATATCATATATTGTTTGTTTGAAAATTGTTGAATGTAACAAAAACAAAAAAAGAGGCAATACAGCCTCTTTGCCATCTGCCCCGGACGGCAAAGCAGCCTTTGCCGTCTACCCCAGACGGGCAAAGACGCCACGTGGAGGCCACCTGTGAACCCTGGGAAAACTAGGCTGGGGCCATTTTGCCTCTTTGCTGTCCATAGCAGACGGCAAAGGGTGAGGCGGCAGACGGCAAAGGGGGGGCGGGCGGGCGGCATACGGCAAAGGGGGCGGGAGGCAGACGGCAAAGGGGGGTGAGCAGTAGACGGCAAAGGGTGAGGGTCCGTTATCCACCTAACGGTGGTGCCGTAGATAGTACGCTGTCCAGGGCCTTTTCCATTTTCAAGCTGACGGCAAAGAATCTTTCTCATCTGCTAGGCCGAAGCAGATGGCAAAGAACCCCTTTGCCGGAGTTTGTTGGGCCCAAAATTGTGCTATCCGCTAGGGGACGGCAAAGTGCCTGATTCCTATAGTGAGGGACTCCAAATCTAGGAAAAATAACTTCTTTAAGCATTTTAATAGAAGTGTTATGATTAGCACTACTAGTTGGAATATCTTCTACCCACTTAGTAACATAATCAACAGTAACTAGAATATGAGTATACCCGTTAGACTTTGGAAAAGGTCCCATATAATCAAAACCCCAAACATCAAATGGTTCAATAACAAGTGAATAATTCATAGGCATTTCCTCGCGTCTACTAATATTACCAATCCTTTGACATTCATCACAAGACAAGACAAACTTACGACTATCCTTGAAGAGAGTAGGCCAATAAAAACCAGATTGTAATACCTTGTGTGCAGTTCTATCTCCAGCATGGTGTCCTCAGTAGGCCTCGGAATCACACTTGTGTAGGATCTGTTCCTGTTCATGCTTAGGTACACAACGTATAGTAATACCATCTACCCCTTCTATATAAAGATGTGGATCATCCCAAAAGTAATGTCTTAAATCATGGAAGAACTTTTTCTTTTGTTGGTATGTGAAACTAGGCGGTATAAATTTAGCAACAATTTAATTAGCATAATCAGCATACCATGGAGCATTACGCGAAACATTTATGACAGCTAATTGTTCATCAGGAAATCTATCATCAATAGGTAGTGGGTCATCAATATCATTCTCTAACCTAGACAAGTTATCTGCTACGGGGTTCTCAACACCCTTTCTATCAATAATATGCAAATCAAATTCTTTTAGAAGAAGAACCCATTTAATAAGTCTTGGTTTAGCATATTTCTTTTCCATAAGATATTTAATAGCAGCGATTAGTGTCAACATTTACTTTGGAATCAACAATATATGGTCTAAACTTATCACAAGCAAACACAACTGCTAAAAATTCCTTTTCAGTGGTAGCATAGTTTCTTTGAGCACTGTCTAGTGTCTTACTAGAAAAATGGATAATATTTAATTTCTTATCAACTCTTTGTCCTAGAACAACACCAACGGCATAATCACTAGCATCACACATAATTTCAAAGGGTAGGTTCCAATTAGGTGGTTGAACAACGGGTGCATAAATCAAGGCATTATTAAGGATTTCAAATGCTTCTACACAATCATCATCGAAAACAAAAGGAACATCTTTTTGCAAGAGATTAGTGAGAGGCCGAGAAATTTTAGAGAAATCTTCAATAAATCTCCTATAGAAACTAGCATGGCCAAGCAAACTTCTTTTACCTCTGATATCGGTGGGACACGACATTTCTTCAATAGCATCTACTTTAGCTTTATCCACCTCAATACCTCTTTCAAAGATTTTGTGTCCCAAGACAATGCCCTCATTAACCATAAAGTGGCACTTCTCCCAATTCAAGACAAGATTAGTTTCTTCACATCTCTCCCAAACTCTATCAAGGTTGCTCAAGCAATCATCAAAAGAAGTTCCGTAAACGGAGAAGTCATCCATGAAAACCTCAACAATCTTTTCACAAAAGTCAGAGAATATAGCAGTCATACATCTTTGAAAGGTAGAAGGTGCATTGCATAAACCAAAAGGCATATGTCTATAAGCAAAGGTATCAAAACGGCAAGTAAAAGTTGTATTTTCTTGATCCTCTTTTGACACAGGTATTTGAGAGAAACCAGAGTAACCATCTACAAAGCAGAAGTGTGTGTGTTTAGATAGTCTTTCTAGCATTTGATCAATAAAAGGAAGAGGGTAATGATCTTTCTGTTGGGGAACGTTGCATGGGAAACAAAAAAATTCCTACGCACACACAAGATCTATCCATGGTGATGAGCATCTACAAGAGGGAGAGTGGATCTACATACCCTTCTAGATCGCTAAGCGGGAAGCGTTAAGAAACGCGGTTGGTGTAGTCGAACGTCTTCGCGATCCAAATCGCCGAGCATCCCGCGATCTCAGCACGATCCGTCCCGCGATCCAATCATGATCCATCCCGCGATCTCATCATGATCCGTCCCACGATTCAATCACGAATTGTCTCGCGATCTTGATCACGGTCCTTCTGATCTAGCGCCGAACGGACGGCACCTCCGCGTTCAGCACACGTACAGCTTGATGACGATCTCTGCCTTCTTGATCCAGCAAGAGGGAGCGGAGAGGTAGACGAGTTCTCCGGCAGCACGACAGTGTTGCGGCGATGGTGGTGGAGCTATTCCAGCAGGGCTTCGCCTAAGCACCGCTGAAACCAATCTAGAGGAGAAACTACGAACTAGAGGATAGGGCAGCACGTGGCAGAAATTCTAGTGCACAAACCCTAAAACCTATAGTATATATAGTAGGAGGGGAGGAGGAGGCTTGGCCCTCAAGGGGACAGCCCCTAGGCTTCGGCCTAACCAGGAGGGAGGAGTCCTCCTCATCCAATCCTAGTAGGATTAGGACTCCTTCCTTATCTAGCCTTTTTGCCCTTTTCCACCTTTTTCTCCTTGGGTTTTTCTTCCCAGACGCATGGGCCTTGTGTGGGAATTCCACAAGCCCACTAAGGGCTGGTATTCATCCTCCCACATCCCATGTAGCCTCTTGGGTCGAAATACCCCTCCCGATGGTGCCCCCGGTACACTACCGACACTCCCGGTACATTACCGATGAGCCCAAAACTTTTCCGGCGACCAAAACAGGACTTCCTATATATCAATCTTTACCTCCGGACCATTCCGGAGCTCCTCGTGACGTCCGGGATCTCATCCGGGACTCCGAACAACCTTCAGTCACCACCATACATAACTCTATACTACCGAAACGTCACCAAACCTTAAGTGTGCAGACCCTGCGGGTTCGAGAACTATGTAGACATGACCGAGACACCTCTACGGTCAATAACCAATAGCGGGACCTAGATGCCCATATTGATTCCCACATATTCTACGAAGATCTTTATCGGTCGAACCTTTGTGTCAAGGATTCAGTTAATCCCGTATGATGTTCCCTTTGTTCTTCGTTATGTTACTTGCCCGCGATTCGATCGTTGGTATCTCCATACCTAGTTCAATCTCGTTATCGGCAAGTCCCTTTACTTGTTTTGTAATACAAGATCTCGTGGCTAACACTTAGTCACATTTGCTTGCAAGTCTTATTGTGATGTTGTATTACCGAGTGGGCCCTGAGATACCTCTCCATCACACGGAGTAACAAATCCCAGTCTTGATCCATGCCAACCCAACAGACACCCTCGGAGATACCTGTCGAGTACCTTTATAGTCACCCAGTTACGTTGCGACGTTTGATACACACAAGTCACTCCTACGGTGCCAGTGAGTTGCATGATCTCATGGTCATAGGAACAGATACTTGACATGCAGAAAATAGTAGCAATAAACTAATACGATCATATGTTACATTTGTAGTTTGGGTCTTGTCCATCACATCATTCTCCTAATGATGTGAACCATTATCAAATGGCATCTCGTGTCCATGACTAGGAAACCATAGCCATCTTTGATCAACGAGCTGGTCTATTAGAGGCATACTAGGGACATGGTTTTGTCTATGTATCCACACATGCATCTCAGTCTCCGATCAATACAATTATAGCATGGATAATAAACGATTATCATGAACAAGGAAATATGATAATAACTAATTTATTATTGCCTCTATGTCAAACCGTAAACACTCGTACTACACTCCACTTGGAGCTATTCCAAATGGCTGCTCCACTATACGTATACGGATTGCTATTAAGAGTCATCCGGATTGGTGTTAAAGCTTGCATCGATGTTACTCTTTACGATGAACTCTTTATCACCTCCATAATCGAGAAACATTTCCTTAGTCTTTTAGTTACTAAGGATAATCTTGACCGTTGTCCAGTGATGCACTCCTGGATCACTCTTGTACCCCTTGACGGACTCATGCAAGGCACACACAGGTGCGGTACACAGCATGGCATACTATACAGAGCCTATGGCTAAGGCATAGGGGACGACATTTGTCCTTTCCCTTTCTTCTGCCGTGGTCGAGCTTTGAGTCTTATTCAACTTCACACCTTACAAAGCAGGCGAGAACACTTCTCTTTGACTTATCCATTTTGAACTCTTTCAAAATCTTGTCAATGTATATACTCATTGAAAGTCTCATCAAGCATGTTGATCTATCTCTATAGATCTTGATGCTCAACAATTAGCTAGCTTTATCCAGGTCTTTCTTTGAAAAACTCTTTTCAAACAACCCTTTATGCTTTCCAGAACTTCTACATCATTTCCGATAAATAATATGTCAAGCACATATGCTTACTAGAAACTCTATAGTGCTCCCACTCACTTTATTGTAAATACAAGTTTCTCATAAACTTTGTATAGACTCAAAACTTTGATCACCTCATCAAAGCGTATATTCCAACTCCGAGATGCTCGCTCGAGCCCATAGAAGGATTGCTGGAGCTCGCACACCTCTTAGCATCCTTAGGACTGACAAAACCTTCTGGTTGTATCACATACAACCTTTCCTCAAGTAAACCATTAAGGAAACGATGTTTTGATATCCATCTGCCATTTTTTATAATTGAAAAATGCAGCAACTGCTAACATAATTCCAACAGACTTTAGCATCGCTATGAGTGAGAAAGTCTCATTGCAGTCAACTCCTTGAACTTGTCGGAAACTTCTTTGCGACAAGTCGAGCTTTTATAAATGGTGACATTTACCATCAGCGTTTGTCTTCATCTCAAAGGTCCATTTGTACTCGACGACCTGCCGTCCAACGAGCAAGTCTACCAAAGTCTATACTTGGTTTTCATACATGGATCCTTTCTCGGATTTCATGGCCTCTAACCATTTGTCGGAATCCGGTCCCATCATCGCTTCTCCATAGCTCGTAGGTTCATCGTTTGTCCAACAACATGACCTCCAAGACAAGGTTGTCGTACCACTCAGGAGCAGTACGCATCCTTGTCGACCTACGAGGTTCGACAGTAACTTGATCCAAAGCTTCATGATCATCATCATTAAATTCCTCTTGAACTGATGTAGGCTCCACAGAAACATCTTTCTGTGCTGCGCTACTCTCTAGTTCAAGGTTCAACAACCTCATCAAGTTCTATCTTCCTCCCACTCAATTCCTTCGAGAGAAACTTTTTCTCGAGAAGGGACCTAGTTTTAGCGACAAACACTTTATGCTTGGATATGAGATAGAAGGTTCACCCAAATGTTCTTAGGGTATTCTATGAAGATGCATTTTTCCGCTTTGGGTTCGAGCTCATTAGGTGAAAAACCTTTTCACATGAGCATCGCAGCCCCAAACATTAAGAAATGACAACTTAGGTTTCTATCAAACCATAATTCACACGGTGTCATCTCAATGGATTTAGATGGTGCCCTATTTAAAGTGAATGTTGTTGTCTCTAATGCATAACCCCAAAATTATAGTGGCAAATCGATAAGAGACATCATAGTTCGCACCATATCCAATAGAGCATGACTATGACGTTCGGACACACCATCATACTATGGTGTTCCAGGTGGCGTGAGTTGTGAAACAACTTTCCACATTGTCTTAAGTTGTATACCAAACTCGTAACTTAGATATTCACCGCCACGATCATATCGTAGACATTTTATCTTCACGTCACGATGATCTCAAACTTCACTCTGATTCTGCTTGAACCTTTTCAAACGATTCAGACTTGTGTTTCATTAAGTAAATATACACTATATCTACTCAAATCATCAGTGAAGATAAGAGAATAACGATATCCACCGCATGCTACAAGACTCATTGGATTGCATACATCAACATGTATCATTTCCAATAAATCACTTGCCCGCTCCATCAAACCGGAAAACGGGGTCCTTAGTCATCTTGCCCAAGAGGCATGGTTCGCATATCTCAACTGATTCGAAATCAAATGAGTCCAAAGATCCATGGAGTTTCTTCATGCGATTTATACCAACATGACATTTAGCGGCAGTGTCACAAGTATGTGGTATTATCATTACTAACTTTGTATCTTTTGGCATCAATGTTATGAACATGTGTATTACTACGATCAAGATTCAACAAACCATTCTCATTGGGTGCTTGACCATTGAAGGTATTATTCATGTAAACAGAATAACCATTATTCTCTAACTTAAATGAATAACCGTGTTGCAATAAACACGATCTAATCACGTTCGTGCTCAACGCAAAACACCAAATAACATTTATTTAGGTTCGTCACTAATCCCGAAGGTAGAGTGAGCATGCGATGTTGATCACATCAACCTTGGAAATATTTCCAACACATATCGTCACCTCACCCTTAGCTAGTTCTCCGATTATTTCATAGCTTTTATTTCGAGTTACTAACATTTAGCAACCGAACTGGTATCCTATACCCAGGTGCTACTAGGAGTATTAGTAAGGTACACATCAATAACACGTATATCAAATATACTTATGTTGACATTGCCAGCCTTCTTATCTACCAAGTATCTAGGGTTGTTCCACTTCAACGACCGTTCTCCTCATAATAGAAGCACTTAGTCTCGGGTTTGGGTTCAACGTTGGGTTTCTTCATTGGAGCAGCAAATGTCTTGCCATCCATGAAGTTTCCCTCTTAGCCCTTGCCCTTCTCGAAACTAGTGGTTTTACTAACCATCAACACTTGGTGCTCCTTCTTGATTTCTACCTTCACGGTGTCAAACATCGCGAACAGCTCAGGGATCATTATTTCTATCTCTGGCATTTTCTAGTTCATCACCAAGTTCTAGTAGCTTAGTGACAGTGACTTGGAGAACTATATCAATCACTATCTTATCTGGAAGATCAACTCCCACTCGATTCAAGCGATTGTAGCACCCAGACAACCTGAGCACATGCTCAATGCTTGAGCTATTCTCTTTCATCTTGCAGGCAAAGAATCCAGTTGGAGATCTCGTATCTCACAACATGGGCACGAGCCTGATATCCCAATTTCAGCTCTTAGAACATCTCATATGTTCCGTGATGTTCAAAACGTTTCGGAGCCTTAATTCTAAGCCGCACTGAACTATCAAGTAGTCATCGGAACGTGCTCATCAAATGTTCACAAAATCTATAGACGACACAAGATGGGTTGGCGCACTGAGCGGTGCATTAAGGACATAAGCCTTCTGTGTAGCAATGAGGACAATCCTCAGATCACGGACCCAGTCCGCAATATTTCTACCATCACCTTTCAACTCTATTTCTCCAGGAACATATAAAAAATACAAGGGAGCTACAGTGTGAGCTAGTAATCTACAACATAATTTGCAAAGACACTACTGACTATGTTCATGATAATGAGTTCAATTAATCATATTACTTAAGAACTCCCACTCAAATTGACATCCCTCCGGTCATTCGAGTGATACATAATCCAAATTCACCAACTCAAGTCCGATCATCACGTGAGTTGAGGTGGTTTCAATGGTGAACATCATCATGTTGATCATATCTACTATATGACTCATGTTCGACCTTTCGGTCTCTTGTGTTCTGAGGCCATGTCTGTACATGCTAGGCTCTTCAAGTTTAACCCAATTGTTCTGCATGTGCAACACTGGCTTGCACCCGTTGTATGTGAATGTAGAGTCTATCACACCCGATCATCACGTGGTGTCTCTACACGACGAACTTTTGCAACGATGCACACTCGGGGAGAACACAATTCATCTTGAAATTTTAAGTGAGGGATCAGCTTATAAGGCTACCGTCGTCCTAAGCAAAACAAGGTGCAACAAAAGGATTAACATCACATGCAAATCATAAGTGACATGATATGGCCATGAACTTGTGCTTTTGATCTCCATCTTGAAAGCACCGGCATGATCTCCATCGTCACCGGCATGACACCATGATCTCCATCAACATGTTGCCATCAGGGTTGTCGCGCCCACCATGCTTCTACTACTATTGCTACCATGATGTAATTGGCCAGATCACATCACAACATACCCTGCAAAAACAAGTTAGACGTCCTCTAATTGTAGTTGCATGTTTTACGTGACTGCTACGTGTATCTATTAAGAACAATTCTCACCTACGCTGAAACCACAACGGTGATACATAAGTTGCTTTTCAACCTTCTCAAGGACCGCCTTTGTTGAATCCGATCCAACTAAAGTAAGAGAAACAGACACCCGCCAGCCATCTTTGTGCAATGAAGTTACACGTCAGTCGATGGAACCAGTCTCTCGTAAGCGTACAAGTAAGGTTGGTCTGGGCTGCTTCATCCCACAATACCTCTGAACCAAAACACGACCAAGGGAGGAAGCAATCTAAGCATCAACGCCCACAAACTCTTTGTGTTCTACTTGAGATCTCATCTACACATAAACCTAGCTCTGATACCACTGTTGGGGAACGTTGCATGGGAAACAAAAAAATTCCTATGCACACGCAAGATCTATCCATGGTGAGGAGCATCTACGAGAGGGAGAGTGGATCTACATACCCTTATAGATCACTAAGCGGGAAGCGTTAAGAAACGCGGTTGGTGTAGTCAAACGTCTTCGCGATCCAAATTGCCGAGCATCCCACGATCTCATCACGATCTGTCCTGCGATCCAATCACGATCCGTCCCGTGATCTCATCACGATCCGTCCCACGATCCAATCACGAATCGTCTCGCGATCTTGATCACGGTCCTTCCGATCTAGCGTCGAACGGACGGCACCTCCGCGTCCAGCACACGTACAGCTTGATGACGATCTCCGCCTTCTTGATCCAGCAAGAGGGAGTGGAGAGGTAGACGATTTCTCTGGAAGCACGACGGCATTGCGGCGATGGTGGTGGAGCTATTCCTGCAGGGCTTCGCCTAAGCACCGCTGAAACCAATCTAGAGGAGAAACTACGAACTAGAGGAGAGGGCAGCACGTGCCAGAAATTCTAGTGCAAAAACCCTAAAACCTCTAGTATATATAGGAGGAGGGGAGTTGGAGGCTTGGCTCTCAAGGGGCCAGCCCCTAGGCTTCGGCCGAACCAGGAGGGAGGAGTCCTCCTCCTCCACTCCTAGTAGGATTAGGACTCCTTCCTTATCTAGCCTTTTTGCCTTTTTCCACCTTTTTCCCCTTGGGCTTTTCTTCCCAGTCGCATGGGCCTTGTGTGGGACTTCCACCAGCCCACTAAGGGCTGGTATTCATCCTCCCACAGCCCATTTAGCCTCTTGGGTCGAAATACCCCTCCCGATGGTCCCGCGGTACACTACCGGCACTCCCGGTACATTACCGATGTGCTCGAAACTTTTCTGGCGACCAAAACAGGACTTCCTATATATCAATCTTTACCTCCGGACCATTCCGGAGCTCCTCTTGACATCCGGGATCTCATACGGGACTACTAACAACCTTCGGTCACCATCATACATAACTCTATACTACCGAAACGTCACCAAACCTTAAGTGTGCAGACCCTGCGGGTTCGAGAACTATGTAAACATGACCGAGACACCTCTACGGTCAATAATCAATAGCGGGACCTAGATGCACATATCGATTCCCACATATTCTATGAAGATCTTTATCGGTCTAACCTCTATGTCAAGGATTCAGTTAATCCCGTATGATGTTCCCTTTGTTCTTCGGTATGTTACTTGCCCGAGATTCGATCGTCGGTATCTCCATACCTAGTTCAATCTCGTTATTGGAAAGTCTCTTTACTCGTTCCGTAATACAAGATCCCGTGGCTAACACTTAGTCACATTTGCTTGCAAGGTTTATTGTGATGTTGTCTTACCGAGTGGGCCCTGAGATACCTCTCCGTCACACGGAGTAACAAATCCCAGTCTTGATCCATGCCAACCCAACAGACACCCTCGAAGATACCTGTAGAGTACCTTTATAGTCACCCAATTACGTTGCGATGTTTGATACACAAAAGGCACTCCTCCGGTGCTAGTGAGGTGCATGATCTCATGGTCATAGGAACAGATACTTGACATGGAGAAAATAGTAGCAATAAACTGACACGATCATATGCTACGTTTCTAGTTTGGGTCTTGTCCATCACATCATTCTCCTAATGATGTGATCCCGTTATCAAATGACATCTCATGTCCATGACTAGGAAACCATATCCATCTTTGATCAACGAGCTAGTCTATTAGAGGCATACTAGGGACATGGTTTTGTCTATGTATCCACACATGCATCTGAGTCTCCCATCAATACAATTATAGCATGGATAATAAACGATTATCATGAACAAGGAAATATGATAATAACTAATTTATTATTGCCTCTAGGGCATATTTCCAACACTTTCCTAGTAGCATTATTTAATTTCCTAAAATCAATTACCATTCCATATCATGTAACAATTCTTTGCGAGATCAATTCATTTTTATCATGAGGAACAACAGTAATACCTCCCTTCTTATAGACACAATGAACAAGACTAACCCATCTACTATCAACAATAGAATAAATTATACCTACCTCCAGAAGCTTTAATATTTAATTTCTTATCATTTCTTTCATTTTAGGATTTAACCATCATTGGTGATCGACAACTGGTTTGGCATCAGGTTCCATATTAATTTTATGCTGACATAGAGTGGGACTAATGCCTTTAAGATCATCAAGAGTATACCCAATAGCAGCACGGTGCTTCTTTAGAGTTTTTAATAATCTCATTTCTTCATGCTCTGAAAGGTTAGCACTAACAATAACAGGATATATCTTCTTTTCATCAAGATAAGCATATTTCAGAGTATCCGATAATTGTTTAAGCTCAAACACGGGATCACCCTCTGGTGGAGGAGGATCCCCAAGTATTTCAACAGGAAAGTTGTGTTCCAAAATAGGATGTTGCTCAAAGAAAATTCTATCTATTTCATTCCTTTCATTCATATGCATATTGTTTTCATGCTCTAGCAAATATTGTTCTAAAGGATCAGTATGAGGCACAGCAATAGATGCAAGACCAATAATTTCATCCTTACTAGGCAATTCTTTATCGTGGGGTTGTCTACGAAATTTAGAGAAATTAAACTCATGGGACACATCCCCAAAACTCACAGTAACAGTTTCTTTCTCACAATCTATCTTGGCATTAACATTATTCAAGAAATGCCTACCAAATATAATCGGACAAAAATCATCTTGTGGGGAACCAAGAACAAGAAAATCAGTAGGATATTTTATTTTCCCACACAAGACTTCAACATCTCTAATAATCCCAACTGGTGCTATAGTATCTCTATTAGCAAGCTTAATGGTAACATCAATTTCTTCCAATTCAATGGGTGCAATATCATTCATAATTTCTTTATATAAGTTAAAGAGAATTGCATTCACGCTAGCACCCACATCACATAGGCCATCATAACAATGATCTCCTATTTTAACATAAACAACAGGCATGCCAACAATAGGTCTATGTTTGTCTTTAGCATCAGGTCTAGCAATTTTAGAAGCTTCATCACAGAAATGAATAACATGTCCATCAATATTATCAACTAAGAGATATTTAACCATAGCACTACTAGGTTCAACTTTAATTTTCTCATGGGGTGTAGGTGTTCTAGCATAGCTCTTACGAACCACAGTTGAAGCTTTAGTGTGTTCCTTTATTCTAACAGGGAAAGGTGGTTTCTCAATATAAGCAGCAGGAATAACATGATCAACATTATAAGCAGTAGTTTCTTCTTCAACTTTAATAGGTTCTACTACTTTCACTTCAATGGGAGGGTGATATTTCAACCACTTATCTTTAGGGAGATCAACATGATCAGCAAATGATTCACAGAAAGAAGCTACTATCTCAGAGTCAAGTCCATATTTAGTGCCAAATTCAAGAAAAGCATCAGTGTCCTTTCGATAAGTAAGACTGTCGAACCCAACGAGGAGCAAAATGAAATGACAAGCGGTTTGCAGTAAGGTATTCTCTGCAAGCACTGAAATTATCGGTAACAGATAGTTTTGTGATAAGGTAATTTGTAACGGGTAACAAGTAACAAGTGTAGCAAAGGTTCAGCAAGGTAGCCCAATCCTTTTTGTAGCAACGGACATGCGTGGAAAAACTCTTATAGAAAGTGAAGCGCTCCCGAGGACACATAGATATTTCTGGCAAGCTAGTTTTAATCATGCTCGTTTGATTCGCGTTCGTTACTTTGGTAATTTTATATGTGGGTGAACCGTTGTTTGGGTGTTGACCTTACTTGGACAAACCTCCCACTTATGATTAATCTCTCTCGCAAGCATCTGCAACTACGAAATAAGAATTAATATAAATCTAACCATAGCATGAAACATGTGGATCCAAATCAGCCCCTTACAAAGCAACGCATAAACTAGGGTTTAAGCTTCTGTCACTCTAGCAACCCATCATCTACTTATTACTTCCCAATGCCTTTCCCTAGGCCCAAATAATGGTGAAGCGTTATGTATTCGATGTTCACATAACACCACTAGATGAGAGACAACATACATCTCGTCAAAATATCGAACGAATACCAAATTCACATGATTACTTATAACAAGACTTATCCCATGTCCTCAGGAACAAACGTAACTACTCACAAAGCATGTTCATGTTCATAATCATAGGAGTATTAATTATCATAAAGGATCAAAACATATGATCTTCCACCAAGTAAACCAACTAGCATTAACTACAAAGAGTAACCAACACTACTAGCAACCCACGGGTACCAATCTGAGGTGTTGAGACAAAGATCGGATACAAGAGTTGAACTAGAGTTTGAAGAGGAGATGGTGCCGGTGAAGATATTGATGGAGATTGACCCCCTCTCGATGAGAGGATCATTGGTGATGATGATGGATTTGATTTCCCCCTCCGGGAGGGAAGTTTCCCCGGCAGAACAGCTCCACTGGAGCTCTAGATTGGTCCTGCCCAAGTTCCGCCTCGAGAGAGTGGCGCTTCGTCCCGAAAGCTCTCTTATGATTTTTTCCAGGTCAAAACCCTTCATATAGCAGAAGATGGGCACCGGAGGGCTGCCCACAAGCCACAAGGGCACGACCAGGGTGGTAGGCCACTCCTAGCAGGCTTGTGACCTCCTGGTGGGTCCCCTCTGCTATTTGTTTCGCCCAATATTTTTTATATATTCCAAAAAAATTCTCCGTAACTTTTCAGGACTTTTGGAGTTGTGCAGAATAGATCTCTCATATTTGCTCCTTTTCCAGCCCAGAATTCAAGCTGCCGGCATTCTCCCTCTTCATGTAAACCTTGTAAAATAAGAGAGAAAAGGTATACGTATTGTACCATAACATGTAATAACAACCCATAATGCAATAAATATGAATATAAAAGCATGATGCAAAATGGATGTATCATCCCGCTATTTATATTTCTTGGGGGCTTTAGGTATAACACATTTTTACTAGCAATGATTTTCCTGAACTTGAGAAACTATGAGCTACCACTCGAGAATTTACTTCTTTTGCTTTTGCTTGGTGAATTATGTATCGTTAGATAAACATTGATAATCAACCCACAACTTAGAAAGATTTGAAAGATATTAAAGTTCCTACTTACTATCATTGTGAATTGCTTTGAAAATTAGAACAATTAAATTAAGGCAGTAACACTGTTAGTGCTTACTACCAAAAGTTCAAATCTTATATGCATCATTGTGACATAGATGAATCTGAGAATGATGCAAAGAATAGATTTTTTCTTGGTTTGAACCATGACATTCGCGCAAGATTTCATTATATTTCACATTGCATTACTAGTATGTACGTTCATGCTTGTACCTTTGAGATAAAAATGCATGAAGATGCGTTGGGAGAGCACTAAAATTACTATTCCACTTTATGCTCGCCTCTACTAGTTGTATCCTCCATTGATGCACCTGCTAGAGTGGACACACCTCATATTGTGAGCGCGACATCGTTTCATGTCTATGGTACATTACCATCGTCCATACCTGCATCGCCCGTGTCATTGCGACAACGTAAACTAAAGGTATTGATGAAACAACTTCACCTGAGGATGATGAGTGCCTAATTGAGTTGAATACAACATGTGTTGAGTTACCTATTGATTTGAGCACAACACCTATTTTAGGGAATTGTGTTACCGTTATGAATGTGACATGTGATGAAACAAGTGAAATACTAACAATTTCGAGAGCACCCATTAAATTAATTTTCGATGAGAAAGAATCATGTGACTCGGTGAGTAAATCTGATTTGGATCAAGTACAATTGATTAGTCATGAGGACATATTATCTACAATGTTGCATGTTAATTATTTGTATTATGTGATTTTGACTTCACCAATGCCTTTGTCACATGCAAAAATCAAAATAATTGAAATCACATGTTTGAAATCATTCCAAATTGTTTACTCCTCTAATTTTACTTTTCAATTGATTGGAGAGTATGGCGTAGACAATGATTTTTTTGTGCACAAGTTTTGCAACACAGGTGATGATCATGCTAACTTGAAAGAAATGAAACTAATTTTGCCAATTTTTAATCATTTTGATATGACCTCTAATCTTGGTGATGATTCTATGTCGAATGACTTGTTGCATGTTTCCTTATTTAAGCATGTTGTAGCATGCAATTATGAACCTTTTAAATTTTATTCATCAATGTTGGGATGGTTTAATGATGAGCATTTCCAATTTCTTTATATGATTAAGAGCTTCACTTGTATGCGCAAACTGGGTTGCAATTTTTTCATGCCTACTACTTGTGGTAATATTTTGACTTTATATTTCACGACATATAAAATTTACTCACGTCTAAATGTATCACATGTGCAAAAACCGAGTGAAGTAGAAAATGGATGACATGTACATATACAACATGTGCACCTTGCCTCTTTTCTTAGCCACGTTTCAGATTAAGCAATGCCGAGGACGATTTCGTTTTTAAGAAGGGGAGGACGATGAGCACATGGCTACCTTGGATACGACCAAAAATATTGAATAAATTCATATTTGTGAGGTGATTTCTTATAAGAGTTATGCAAAAAACTATTTATGTAATCCAGAACAAAAAATACTTCACCTATTTTAATTTCATGCCTAAATGCAGAATTACACAACACTTGTATGAACCACCCGTGAAGACAAAGAAAAATAAAATGATTATGTGTTGTTCAAAATGTTCTCTTGCGTCAAAGAAAATGATTAGTTGTTTTTCAAGAAGTCCTCTTGTGTCACTTTTGGCCCAAGATAAGATAGATACCAAGTCTCCCATGTTTTCGACTCAGATTAGGACTGCACAGACATAACTGACTCAAAATGCTAATACCTTTTGCATACAAATTATGAATTGGGTTATTCTTTGTTTTGATGGAAAGTCTATTTTGTGAAGTTTCCAACACAATTGGACTCACCTTCAAATTCCTTTTGAGTGTGGTGATAGATCCAAATCAGTACGACGGTGCTACAGAATCTGAGTCAAAATCTAAATAAAAAGGTGTTGCATCACCTCCACTTGGGCCCATAGGACTTGTATGACCAGGGTTAGGTTTAGGATGCCTTGTGACGTCCTCCCACCTCCTTGGACGCAACCCCTTGGTCTTGTATAAGTATATCAACCACTAACTTTTTCCTTGGGTTTTGTTTAGATTAAAGTTTATCATAGCTGCAACTCACATCCTTCGTTCGTGTTCTATGACCAGAACAAGACGTCATAGAACCCCACTTTCATCCATAAAGTTTTTTTTTGCATTTGCAATATCCAAATTGCAATTTTATTTTCTTGCTTGTTCTTTGTTTGCGTGTAGGAAATAGACCCCTATGGACAGGTAGATCGTGCTCCAGCATGGTCAATAACTTCTCAGAGTTGGTTTAACGATAGCTAAGGCGCGACATCCTCGCACATTCGTAGTCAAGTCATCAAAGTTTACTCCATAAAAAATGATAGTCACCATCTTATCGAAAGACAGCTCCTTCACCTCTATCATCTACTCCCTCCGTTTCTAAATATAAGTCTTTTTAGATATTTCACTACGGACTACATACGAAGTAAAAAAGAATTAATATACATTCTAAATATGTCGATATACATTCGTATGTAGTCCGTAGTAAAATCTCTAAAAGAACATATTTAGGAACGGAGGAAGTAGCTCGCTTGAGTTATGGGCATCTGGTAGCAGAGATTAATAGCTCGCTGGCTCTTGGAAAGTTTATTCCAAAAAAGATTAGGAGAGACAAAAATAGAGTAGCACATCATTTATTATACTGTACTTGCACCGAGAATACTACGATGGTGTGGCTTCACCATATCCCACATTATATTGAGGATCTCATGCCTCTTGATTGTAAATTTATAAACTACCCCTTCCCCCCTACGCACGAAAAAGATACCTCTCAATGGGCAAGCAGGGGCGAAATTGGGCCTAGGGAAACTGGGGCTATAGCCCCATGCATGGCCCAACTAGTGCGATTATTTTCAGTAGATATTTTTTCATATTTTCAGAATTAAAGAGCCCAGCCCCAGGCGTGAATACCCAACTCAAGGCCTCAGCAGCAGCCCAACTAACTAGCTCAGCAGCAAGCCATGCCAACGTTTGGTCGTTGGTCGGTTGCGATTCCAAAGGTATCGGTCGCCCCATGTTCTGATGGATCAGAAAAAATCCATTCACCCTCGTTGACTCATTGCCTTCTTTCATGCGCCGTCGCAACCCCTCGACGGCTTGATAGACGGAATGATACGGAGCTGCGCTTGGCTCTCGTCGCAGCAAGCCCCATCTCCACATCCGGCGGTCACTTGTTCTGCTCTATCTCAACAACCGGCTAGAGGACTAGAGGTAATTTCAAGTTTGTTGTGTCATCTATTTTTTTGCTATGGGTGATTTGATCCAGGGTTCTAAGTCTAGATATTAAATTGTACTACTTTAGTCAATTTTATTTCAGTTATTTGGTAACAGGAGAAATGGTAGAAAACCAAGATAAAGAGGAGACACACACGATCAAATTTCTTTTGAAGCAACTCCCGGCAAGCCTACATGCAACAATACCTAGGATCTACAGCAGGAACTAGTAAAAAAAATGAACCATGTGTGGAGCCTAATCCAAAGGACATTAATCCTGACCCCGGTCTTCAGAAAACAAATGACGAAACGAAATGGGCTATTACCTTGTGCACCTCGTGATAATGGTATATTAAGTTTCTTTTTTTTTGGCAAAATTCATATGAACAATTGACTTGCTCCATGTCCATTGTCTTGATTTTAAATACAAGATTTTGTGTTTGCAACTCCACTCTTCTACTATTGCTAGTGAAGAGGCGATGGCCTCAAATTAAGCAAGTCTTCATTCATTTGGTACCAATGTTTGCAATTATGCACTTTGTTAAACTATTTATTTTATGAATTTCTCTCTCGTGGTAATAATGAATTCATATATTATCTCTAATGTGAATTTGTGGCATACTTATAAGACAGTGGTATGCTTGGTATTTGACGTTATTTTTAGCCACTTAGTTCTAGCCCCAGGCTTTGAGAAATCCTAGCTCCGCCTCTGTGGGCAAGCGATTCATTTGCGCACTAGTATGACATGCACGACATAGCGGCAATGGATGGACAAGAATGTGACAACCACCCGATGGGAGAGCACCGTCGCGGTGTCTAGACGGCTTGCGAGCGGCAGCATCCGGATGGTGTGGCTGGGAAGGAAGGTCACGGGGCCGTTGAAGAGGCTGCAACAGAGCAATGCTCGAGGTAGATGAGGGATAATAGGGGGTTGATGGGACGGAGGTATAGGATGGCGGCAATGAGGGTATGGAATGGAAATGAGAGTGGTTGATGATTAAAACAAGCCACTGATCCATGGAAAAAAGAAAAAGGTCAAATTTAAGTCAACTATACAAATCGAACATATAAAGCAACCCGTCAGATTTGATCATTGATGGAAATGATCGTCCCGTGGACTGTCAAACCGAGACTAGCAAACTCTATTCATCACCCAGGGTGCAGAATAACTTATTTTTCACCCGAGATAATCTTACGATCAATTTATAAATAAATTATGTTCGGAATACAAAAAGTTACATTTATATTTAATCACGATGTAAAATTTGACATAAGAAAAAAATATAGGTCACAAGACCAAAAAATTTGAATTTATTGTATATTTTCCACTATTTTTGTATGTTTGTAACTTTACCTGACATAAAATATTTTTTACGCTGATTATAAATTTTCTTACAGTCTTTTTTTACATCTGAAATGAGACAAAAATTACAGACCGTAAAATTACGGTGCATTGATACTAAAATTAAGAGGGGGTGAAAAATAACTATTCCTCACTCAGGGTGACAAATAGCACGACCCTATATATATATATATATATATATATATATATATATAGACACACACACACACAATTTTATCTCTATATATAACGTGCCACGGGTGGCCGGTCAAAGATAATGCTAATCACTGACATGGTCAAAGGCCAATCAGTAATGAGGGATCGATGTTGTTCGATATAAAAATGGGGAAAGAGAAAAAAAAATACTAAACAAAGATAAAACATTGCCGCGATGGGCCAAATCCTATGTGGCGCACTGTCCGGACACATCACCAATTTCTAAGTTATCCCTATTGATGAAGATAAACTTTGTCCTCATCAAACCCTTCCAAAAGAAGAGTTATTCATATGTGCATGAATTTGGAACAAAGTCTTAGAATGGAAGGTCATGTTTTGCACCCGAGCTCATTTGATCTCGGGATGAACAAAAAATTCAAAAATAAATGAAAAACATTTCAAAAAATTCTAAATTTTTTTGGACGGAATGATTGATAAAACTTTTCAATGCTTCCAAAATTTCATCAAAAAATAACATTCCTAAAAGTCGCGGGAAAGAAAAACAAAATCAGTACTTCAAAATGTTATCGAAAATAACACTTTTGGAGCATCAGTTTTGTTTTTTTGCTACGACTTCTAGAAATATTATTTTTTTGACGAAATTTTATGAGCACTGAGAAATTTTGTCAATGTTTGCACTAAAAAAAATCAGATTTTTTGAATATATTTGGAGGTACTGTTCACCTGAGCTCATTTGAGCTCGGTCTCAAAAACATCACGTCCTCTTAGAATATACTTCTTTCGTCGCACAATATAAGAGTGTAGTGTCAAAAACGCTATTATCTTATGGAGCAAAGTGAGTAGATACTTATTATGCAATAAATGTATCTACACCCGATTATCTTTCAAAGTCGGCCGATAAAGTCATTTAATTAGCAAACATTTATCCTAATCTCAAGTTCCTTGGTGTCTTGATCCCCTTGGTTCTGAGACTAGACTGGCACAAAATATCCCACCTAGTGAGGCGATACTGTTATACGTATCGCGGTGGTATCCATTATCTTCGGATATCAGTTTCTCTAATTATCGGGATAACAAAAATAAGTCTCCAAAACATTCTTCCTCCCTGAACATTGATGATGATTTGGTATAACTGTTTATGTTTTGGAATCAAATAGGTAGCACGTAGCAGTAGTGATCCAACAAGAAATGCTGGTGGAGCAGCATAGCCACAGGCAAAGCTGTTGGCTGGTCTTTCAATGGAGCAGTACAATTGCAGATATTTCGCATGAAGATATCAATAGATATTTTGCAACCATTGTCGTATCCGCATGCCAAGGGTGAGCAGCTCACGGCATGGACGTGCACAAAAGGAAATGGAGATCTAGTCATATTTAATCAAAACTGCCGGTTTATAAACTTTGTAAAATACTGGATAAGAACCATCCACTAGACGCCTCCCGAGTCGCCCCCGTGCGGCGGCTGGGAGGTCCCCAGATCCCGTCGCCCCTGACTCCCCCTCTCATCCTCCTCCTCCCTCGCCGCCGCCCAAGGGCGCGGCCAAGCAAGGCTTTGCCGTCGCCACCGGCGGCGGGGACTAGGTGCCCTCCCGCTCGTTAGGAGCTGGCGCGGGCCGGCGCCCCCGGGCCGGAGCGTGACGTGCGGCCGGACGTCATGACGGGGGCTGGCGGCGCTCCAGCGATTCCATCCCCCATGGCAAGCGGCTTCAAGATCTAGGGCGCCACGGTCGCCAGGGACGACGGCGGCGTGACCAGATCGGCGGCGGCGCGGCCGGATCTAGGCTCAGACGTGAGCTTGGTCTCCGGGTCATGGTCGACGTGATGGCGAGTGCAACACGTCGGCATCTGGATGGATCTGCAGGATTCCATCTTTGTCTGGTCCTGGACAACCCGGGAAACTCCGGGGGAAACCCTAGATCTCCATGGGATCGAGCGATGGCGGTGCTCTTGCGCCGCAGTCCCTCTTCGGGGCATCGTTTTGGAGTTTGCTACGGTCGAAGGAACCAGCGAGGCCGGCGGCGTACGCCCGGTGGCGCAACTGCCGATGAAAATCGCATCGACTATGGTCATGGCAAACGATGGCGGCGTCTTTTGACGTCGTTTCCTTGTCGAGGCATCGTTGTTGCAGTTGGCGGCATCAGGTTTGGGATGCTCCGGGGGAAACCCTAGATCTGGGTCTCCCGGATCGGACGATGATGGCATTCTTAATAGCGCTTTCCCTCATGGGGGCATCGTTTTGGAGCTAGTGATGGCTGGAGGTGACAAGAGGAGGAGCAGTGCTTCATCACACACATTGATGGTGTCGGATCTCGATGGCTTGGCGCTCTGGAGATTAGGTGTCTGATGTGCGATGATGGACTCGTGTAGGAGGTCGACGTTGTCTGGAGTCGTGGTGGCATCGGCGGCAGCTAGACCGGGCAACGTTCATGCAGCAATACAACTCTGAAGATGGATTGGTGGCAGGTGGCTGTGGCGGCCTCATACCCGGCAGGCGTCTTGGTTGAGGAGCATGCCGGACTGGTGGGTGCCCATACCCGGCAGGCGTCCTGGTTGGGACCTCAGGTCTTAGATGTTAGGTTTGGCTGCGAGGTCTGTTTGGTACTAGGCCCAGACTATGAGCATCCCTTCATCAATTGGATAGGAGTAGCGACGCTTTTATTGCCTAAACGGTGGCTTCAGTCTTAATGTTGTATGACTTTATAAAGGTCTTGTGTGATTAATTAATAAAATGGCTGCATGCATCGTTAGATGCAGAGACCGGGGTCCTCCTCCATTTCTAAAAAAAATAAACTTTGTAAAATAAATCGAGATTTGAATCACATGTCTTCCTCTCAACATCCAACGAACGACCATATAAAACTTCAGAGAAACGCAGGAGCATCTCCAATGTCGTCGAAGGACATCGACACATCGTTGTGCCAAGAACACACATGTAGGCATGTATTCCAACACGTCGACCAAAACACGTCGTCCAAGCAACAAAGGGCATTCACAACCGAAACGGCCAAAAGCACTTTGGCCCTGTCTAGATACGCTAACTCAGTTAGAGGTTAGAGTTAAATTCTAACCCTAAACTAACTCTAATCAAAGAGGTGTTTGGATGACAGAGTTAGATTGACAATAAATGCTCTTTTTCAATCATTTGGTTACTTTAAACCCTATTTCCTGTCGGATTTGGTGCAGCCGGTCCTTGTGTGGCCTCTTCTCGCTCACAATTGGCATAAACGAACATTCTTTACAAATCAAGCATACAAAACATGATAAAATTTATTTTGTCCATACAAATGAGATGTCCCACTTAAACATACAAGTCGTCAATCGAAGCTTCAAAAAATATTACACTCCATGAAACAAAGCATGAGCTAACTCATCCTAGAAGGCATTCATGTTGACATCTTCAACAAGAGGTTCGTCTTCTGGCCATGCGGATGCAGAAGAACTAGGCATTGGGTTATAATTTCCATCCGCATCACAAGCATCAAATTCTCTATGACCAATATGCTCTCATGAATGAAATTATGAAGAGCCATACAAACAACAATAATTCTAGCCTGCCTGTCCTTGGGGCTGGTGTCGGCGGCCGCTGGTTGGAGCCGGCAGAATGGAGCGGCTGGGGACGGAGGAATGGGCGGGGCTAGTGCCCCGGCGGCAACCTTGCTTGGGGCCTTGCTGGGGGCGGCTCGGGCGGCGAGATGCGTGTGGCCGGGCGGATGGGGAGGCTGGCCGTGCGGCAGAGTAGGCCGACGAAAGGGGGTGGCTGTGGCAGCGCGAGGGGGAGCGGGATGGATGTGGGCGATGGGAGCGGGATGGGTGGGGGCGACGGGAGCGAGATGGGTGGGGTGGCGAGGGGATCTGGTGCGGCTGGGGCAGTGGGAATTTTTTCGGGGCCCCACCTAACTCTAACCCAAATAAGCACCTTTTGGGTGGGTTAGTTCTTTTGGGTGGGTTAGATGCATCTAACCAACTCTAACCCTCATGTTTGAATGTTTTGAGTTAGTTCAATCCAATCTAACCAACTCTAACTCTAACCCATGGATCCAAACAAGGCCTTTGCATGACAAGGAGTGTTGTCGTAGCCATGAGAGGGCATCGTTCCACGCAGACAATGTTGCAACAACACCCACCCTCACCATCAATCAGCGGCCAACACAACTTTAACTTGACAGCCATCCGTAAATTAGGGTAATTGAGTGAACTAGTGGCTATTCCATCCATTCAACTTAATAAGGAGTGCGGTTATTTTAAAATTATACTTCGATCATTAATTAGATCGACTAAATTTTAAAGTTACATTTTGATCCTAAATTAGATCAACTAAATGTGTGCTATACAACGTGATAAACTTATACCCTTGTATTCATATTGAAAATAAGTTTACAATGGTTCAATTTTGAAGTCATAATATATATGTTTGTTGTGTATTTTGTGGTCAAACTAGGGGTTTTAAATATATGTGCAGCTTATTCATTGAATGAAGTGAGTAGACTGCTAAAGTGAATACAACAAATTTAGTCTTTACCAATTCATTAGAGGTTTCTAGAATAAAGTCATACTTTTGGAGTGAAGCCAGGGCACGGCTATGTGTCGGCCGCCACGAGTCCTACCATGGCTTGCCATCATCGAGCGGGTATTGGGCCAACCCAGGAACCATGTCCCATCATCATGTTGATGTCATGTTATTTTTTGGGTTTTTCCTTTCGTTTTGTTCACATTTTTTTCCATTTTTAATATTCCATAATAAGATATATGTTATGAAAAAAATTCACATATTTACAAAAAATGTTAATTTTGCATTTAAAATTTGCTATATGTGGACATTGTTCCTGATATAGATAAAAAATGTAAAATGTGAATCACAAAAAATGTAGAAAAATGTAATCATGTGTATGAAAAAGGTTAATCATTTGTACCAAAAATGTTTTTGACATTTTTAAATAGTCACAAGATTAGAAAATGTAATTCAAACAAAAATGATTCGTCCATTAAAAAATGTTCACAAGTTGTACAAATGCAACCTTACATTGTAGAAATATGTTTGTCTGATTTGGAAAAAAGTTGGATAATTCAGAAAAATATTTTTATTACTGATTTTTTTGCAACATGTATTTAAAAAATAATTACCGTGTATTTGAAAAAACATGTATTTAAAAATATGAAGCATTTATGGAAAAATATATTTTATATGTATAAGAAAAATGTGGACTATGTATGAAAAAGGTAGACAACAATACATATATTGGAAATCATATAATCACGTGTTGAAAAAATGTTACATGTATGTAAAAATATATTATATTATTAATATTTATGCAAAATGTACAATGCATATGAAAAAAATAGGCATGTGTTGAAAAAGAGGAAATAAAAAACCCAAAATAAATCAGGGAAAATTGGTCCAGAGAAAGAAACAAAAAAGTATCAAAGAAAACCGAGGAAGAAACAAAAATAAGGAAAAATAAGGAAACCAAAGAAAAGACGAAAACGATTGAAAGAAAAAAGAACAACAGAAAACAAAAAACAAAAAACAATAGAAAACCTCATGAAAACTCGGCTACAAACAATGAAAAAGAACCCGAAATAAAACATAACGAAACTTGCGTGGTGCTACAGTGGTTGGCCGACACGCTAGTGCCCGCTTGTAGGCGAGTCTATTAGGAATCAGTTCGTGTTTTTATTTAAGTCTTGTAGGCCAAACCTTCCCATATCGTCTTTTTTGGTGTTCATTTTATTACATGTTGTCGGTGTCAAAACCGACGGATCTCGGGTAGGGGGTCCCGAGGTGTGAGACTAGAGTCAATGGTAACAGGGGCACAGGAGACGATGTTTACCTATGTTCTGGCCCTCCTATGGAGGTAAAACCCTACGTCATGCTTGATTATATTGATGGTATGAAGGTTACAGAGTTGGTCTACCTCGAGATCGAATAGCGTAACCCTAGACGAGTTTCCCTGCCCTATGATCTAAAACCCTCCCGGTTTATATAGACACCGGGGGTACTAGGGTTTACACATGGTAGGTCTCCTGTCGAGGATGGAGATGTCGATTTCCTCATCTTGACTTGGAGTGTGTAGGACCTAAAGTAGGTCTAGAGGGGGGTGATTAGACTACTTGACCAAATAAAACTATATTTTTTTCCCAATTTTAATTCGTGGCAGGTTTTAGCATTCATAGCATATCAAGTACACCCTACACATGCATGTCTAAGAGTATAGCAGCGAAAAGTAAAGACATTGCACATGTAAGTAAGGAGAAGGTAAGGAAATCAAACACAAGTGACGACACGAAGATTTTTCCCGTGGTTTCGATAGGTGGTGCTATCGTACATCCACGTTCATGGAGTCTTCAACCCATGGAGGGTAACGGTTGCGAGAGTCCATGGAGGGCTCTACCCACGGAGGGTTCCACGAAGAAGCAACCTTGACTATTCCATGACGGCTTCTGTCCACGAAGGACTAGCCACACTATGGGTAGATCTTTACGAAGTAGGCGATCTCCTTGCCCTTACAAACTTCTTGGTCCACTCCACAGCACGAAGTAGGAGGCTCCCAAGAGACACCTAACCAATCTAGGAGGCACCACCCTCCAAAAGGTAATAGGCTCGGTAATGACAATGAACTCCTTGCTCTTGTGCTTCAAGATGATAGACTCCTCAACACACAATCACTCTCTCACAGATATGGCTTGGTAGAAGAGATGGGATTGGTGGAAAGCAACTTGGGGAGGCTAGAAATCAAGATCCATATGGTTGGAGTGGAAGATCTTGACCTCAACACAAGGATAGGTTGTTCTCTCTTAGAAGACTGAGTAGGATAGGTATGGAATAGTTCTGAGTGCTTTTCTTTCGAGTGGGTGGTGATGAAGCGGTATATATAGGCATCCCCAAAAATCCAACCATTACACACAAAATGACCAACTCGGTGACACCGATGTGTTAATCTCGGTGGTACCGAAGTGACCAAAAGGTGGCAACTTTTGAATCTCGGTGAGACCGATATAGGAATCTCGGTTGCATCGACATGGTGACCAACGGTCAGAATTGCCAAACTCGGTGACGCCGATTCAACATTCTCGGATGGATCGAAAGTGAGAACTTGCGTAACAGAAAGTTGGCAACCTAACTCGGTGGCACCGATAGCAGTGTCGGCTATACCGAAGTGGCTAGGGTTTGGTTGAGTCAATCTAGGGTTCGGAATCGGTGGCACCGGGATAGGAATGTTGGTTGCACCGATTTTGAATGTTTGGCTATAGATAGACTTTGGTGAGAGAGCTTGTGGATATTTTTGGTGACTATTACTTGTGCACGTATGAGCATTTTGTTCACTATCAAAACTTCACGCCCTTTTAATAGTATTGGCTTTCCTATGGACTCAAAGTGATATCTCGCAAATGTAAAATGTAGAGTCCTCTTGCTTGAAGCTTGACCAACCTATTTCCTTGCATCTTGGGGTATTTCCACAATCTCTACAATCCTTTTGCCATCCCTATAATTGAACTTTCCTGAAATATACTTGGTGGAAACATTAGTTCGGTGACTTATATGTTGTTATTAATTACCAAAACCACCAAGGGAGCAAATGTGCTTTCAGAGTGCACGACGCATCTTCGGGACTTCCTTTTGGAATATGGGCTCTCAATGTATCTGGCCCTTCCTACGACAATCAGAGAATGGCCCACCAAGCCGTCCTACTAAGATATAGGCCGATGGCCTGAGGACCCCTTAGTCTAGGACTCCCTCAGTAGCCCCCGAACTATCTACCAACGCCAAGGGTCTTAGCTTCGGCTTCTGCACGTGACTAGATTCTTAGGCTTGCGGGGTGAGTTCTTCTTCCCATTTAATGATGGCCGAGATTAGTTTGGCCTCCGATGACGCGTAACGTTTCGATCATATGATCGTCCGAACACTTTGAGTCGCTTAGTCCCAAAGGCCAAACGTCAAAGTGTAAACAGTGTATACTGACAACCTTTCAGACGAAGGGTCATGGCCCACTACGACCACTGGACCAGTTAAGAAAACTTGATTCGCGGTTCAAGGCCGTTTTTACCTTAGCATGATTCATCAATGCATAAATTGTGCCCCGTTTCACACAGGCTATGATTAATCATATCAAGTTTATTTATGTGTGTATAACGGCACGCACCTCTTGGGAAGCGGAGGGATTTGCGGCGCAGTAAAGGGAGGTTAATCGTCATCATGCCTCATAAAAGGGAAAAAAACCTCAAGGCCTATTCACGCTCCCCATTCGCATCCTCTGCTTCCTCAATCTCCCTAAGCTCCGAGAGCCTAGATCCAGTCCTTCCTCAACTTCTTGTTCGAGCTTTAGCCATGGCAGGTTCGAGCTCCAATGGCAAGTGAGAGGCCTCCACGGTTACTGACCAAGACATCCGGGACCTGAAGGAAGCCGGTTACCTCCCGCCAATGTATTCCACCGTGCCCCAGAGAAGAACCACGTGGTTCCCACCCCAAGCTAGGCGAGAGGGTGGTATACGTCCCCCACTTCATCCGGGGACTAAGCTTTCCACTCCATCCCTTTGTCTGGGGGCTCATGTTCTTCTATGGACTAGACTTCCACGACCTCCCCCCGAACTCCTTTATGCACATATCGGCATTTATCATCGTCTGCGAGGCCTTTCTACGGGTCGAACCACACTTAGGCCTCTAGCTCAAGGTCTTCAATGTCAAGCCGAAGACCGTGACGAGCGAGCATGCGGACTGCGGAGGGGCAGTCCTTAGCAAGCTCCCCGCGCAGGATGGCTGACTGGCACCTTCATTAACACCATCAAGATCTGGCAAAAGGAGAGGTTTTATATCACCAAGCCAAGAGAAGAAGGTCGGTTGCTCCGGCCAAGTTCAGATCCGGACCCCCCACAAGATTGACCTCATTGCTCAGAAAGGGCCTCAACTAGGGGTCGTATGCGGAGGTGGACAAGCTATAGAAGTGCATCACCTCGATGATCAAGGCCAAGATTGAGCTAGTTAACGTGGTCCAGATCATGCTTCGACGCCGCATCCTTCCCTGCCAGCATCGGGACTCCCCCATGTGGGCTTATCAACTTGACGATGAGCCTACCGTTTGTCAGCTCTTCCGCACCACTCCGGAGAAACTGTGGAAGGCGCTATTCAAGGCTTAGAAGAGCTGGCCAGCCAAGGAGGAGGATTGGGGCCTACATGCCGATAACCCTCCTACCCAGGTATAACATAATTTAAATTGATCGGCTCTATTTTTTGACAGAAAAATCTAAACACCTTTCCCATCATCTTTGTAGAAACGGTTGAGCAAAGCCACAAGCATCAATTGCCCGGCACCACAGCCCGAAGACCCTAGGTCAAAGCTGTTGTCGGAGATGCTCGTCGTGGCACCTTACCAGGCGCCAGAAAAGAAAGAGAGGAAGAAGGGCCGAGGAGGTCTCCGCATAAAGGACCAGCCGGACACTGCGTCTGAGGAAACCCATGCCTCCTCTAACCATGAGGAAGAGCATGAGGACGAGGAGGAGGGGGATTCCCCCTCACAAGAAAGAGGGTGGTGTCATCAAACACCGTGGAGGAGGTACCTCCTCCTGCTCCAAAAAGGGCACATCGGGTGATGTTGGTCCTGCCCGACGACAGTTCGGACTCGGATACCGAGTCCGAGGACTTCAAAAAGGTTCCTCAATGGAACCTAAGGGTCAAGCTCGCCAGCTCGAAGGTAAGAATCCGAAGACTCCCTGAGCTATTTATGCCAACTTTTTAATGTTATTAATGTGTGAGCACCTTTTGATCTGTAGCCCACCACATGTTCTCCCCACTGACTAAGTTTCAGATGGGGAGACTCCACCCGCCGAGCTGGAGGAGAGTGGACCGCGTCGCATGCCACACCTCCAGGGACCGCGAAGGATGCCACGGAGGTGTCATCCCACCAGGCTCTCTTGGAGCCGAACATAGGAGGTGCGGGCGACGATGTCATGATCGAGGTTAATGCCTTGGCCGCTGAAGACCGGGAGGAGGAGCCCCTCCCTGCCACTGAGGAGACCGGACAAAAGGATGTCCAGTCCCCTCCGAGGTCATCATGGGAGCGCACTACGCCTCCAGAGCCACCGGTTCAATCCCCGGTTAGAGATCGGGCTAACCAATCACCACCGGCACCACCAATGACTGAGTGGCCGGTCATGAAGGAGGCTCTATCAAGCGCATCCATCTCCGAGGATCACCGCACCCTTATGGTTGCAGTTTTGCAAAGCATTCAGTCCATTGATAGCGGACTGAAGGAGGCCTTCAACGGTCTCCTAACAGGCTTCTAGGTGAGCCACATAATGTTATTTTCTTGAAATATAAATTTATTAAGTTTGTGCTATCGTTATATATAGCAGCCCCCGAGTCCTGGGTGAGTTTAGAAAAACTCACCTAGGGGTCAAGTACAAAGAAATGACCAAACAATGTATGAGACATTATTCATCCTATAATGTTCTAACAGTCCTTAAGAGGACCGAACATAGGGTCATGGTCTTGACAGTTCGGGTGTTTGAACTCATATAAACTGATAAATATGTGCTATTTACATGCTTCGTCATCAGCGGCGTCCGTTAATGCCGTAGAGCTTGACAAGCTAAATTGGAAGCTCGAGAGTTCCAACGAAGAGCTTGACTCTCTGAACAAGAGGTTCGATGAGGCGCAAGGTAAGCCGAGTTGTGATATCCGAATTTTTCATCATTAGCGATTCATACTGTTGACTTAGTATAATTATATGGTTATTTCTTACACAACCTCGGCGAAGGAGGTCGAGAAGCTCAAGGTCGAGCTGTAGCAGATAAAGCAAGAGGCCGCAGACGAGAAGGCAACAGCCGAACAGGTGGTACCCGCGCTTTCCGCCTTAAAAACCGCGAGCAAAAAACATGAGGCTCGGGTGGGGGAGGTTCAGCAGGAGCTCATGGATGCCACCAAAAATGTGAGGCCCTTGAGTAGAAGGGAAAGGAACAAACCATCGCGCTATCTGCACTGAAAGCCGACCTCCAGAAGGAGCGGGTGGACAGGCAATTGTTTGAAGAACAAATTCGCCAAGTCAAGGCTATCACGGATGGTAAGACGTATTTACTACAGTGTGCCTTCGATGATAGCAAGTTCGCATTGCTCACCCAGGTGTGGTGTTCCTCAGGCGCCGGCTTGGACCTCCTGAAGAGTGTAGCGGACACAAACCAGTTCTACGCTTCGCGAGAAGAGGGAGATGAGGCTCGGCTCTTTTGGGTGCAATTTGAAGCCTCCAAGTGCTCTCCTCTCTTCATCGAGCAAATGAAGTAGCTGATGGATCTACACCGGATGGCGGAGCCAGCCATGAAGGATCTCTGCATCCCAATATGGCCCGACGAGCCATTGTTGGGCAGTTACTTCGGCCCGGTGCGGAAGTTGAGCGATGCTTCGCCTCGGATCAGCGTGCTAAGGCATTCTTCCTGCATTGAGGGATCTCGAAGGTGATCGGGTACGCCGACCATGGGTTGTACTTCGGGGCTACAGGCTCTACAGCATAGACCTATCGAAGGGCACGCTTCCTCTCCTTTTTGGGTATATGAGTGGCATATATCATATTCACGGTTTTTATCTCTAGAGGGAGCTGCTTCTGTCCGCCACCAATCGGACCTTGGGGCTCATCCTCATCCTTGCTACATGGGCCCTTGCCTTGATCCTTGGCTGCGAGTTTGCCGGCCTGTTTGAACACCCAACCGTTACGGTTGGTGTGGTTGGCGGGCTTCTCTTGAGTGCCATGGATCTGGCAAGGCCTCTCCATGATTTTGTCCAGCGGGGTAGGTCCGTCGCGATTGCCTTTGGGAGGCTTCTTCCGTTGCCCGGGCCGGGAATTACGAAAGCCGGTGTTAACGGCCATGTCATTGGCATCACTATTGTTGTGCCAGCGCTTATTCTTGTTGCATTTTGGTTTCCCGTTTCCGTCACGAACTTCGGAGGTTCCGGTGTCTTCGGGGTTGTGGCTCTGTCTTGCTAGCTAGTTATCCTCGCCCATGCAAAAGAGAGTCATGAGTGATGTAAGGGCGGACATTGTCCTAGGTTTATCCTGGCTGAGCTCGCAAGCGAGCTGTTCATCCCGAATATTGTGCGTGGAGGAAGTTATTGCCTCGGTGTCCGGGCAATCAACGATCTAGTTTTTCTTGGTCAAGAACCGATTCCAGAACCGATTCTAGCACTGTTGAGATGTCGCACTAGTGAAAGTACGAACCCTAGGCCTTGTTTACAACCATTGATATAAACTTTTGCTCGCTATTTACTATTTGTTACCTTGCTGTTTTTATATTTTTAGATTACAAAAACCTATATCTACTATCCATACTACACTTGTATCACCATATCCTCACCGAACTAGTGCACCCATACAATTTTCATTGTATTGGGTGTGTTGGGGACACAAGAGATTTCTTGTATTTGATTGCAGGGTTGTTTGAGAGTGACCATCTTCACCCTAAACCTTCCATGGATCAATAAATCTTAGGTCATCCACTTGAGGGAAATTTGTTGCCGTTCTACAAAACTATGCACTTGGAGTCCCAACAACGTCTACAAGAATAAAGTTGTGTAGTAGACATCAACCACCTCGGAGAAGGATGGATGCGTCTACGAGAAGGATTGTTAGTTGTAGAGTGCATGTGCTTGATGGAGAGTGTTAATGGGCTTGGAAAGATGAAATGCTTGTTATATTTGATGATTGGAACTTGAGTGAGTATATTCATAGTCCCAAGATTAATTAAACATGCTTCATACTTTACAAGTCGTCAATCTCATTGTTAAAGGTATTCCTAATAGTTTCCTCTGATGCATGGAAAACTTTGAATGTGCTTACACCTTGTGTAGTGACTTAGAAAAATGATACCCGAATTACTCTCTTAGCAATCTTGATGAGATTCTACGTAAGGCTATCATGTTTCAGAAAGTCAAGTCCGATAATCTTAACTTTGATGAGTACTTATTTGAGCTTAGATATCTTCTGTGTGCTAAAGGAGATATTGTAACAATTACTATGACCATAATTGTGGCTATTAGAATTCATACTATTGAACAAGCTCATTTACATGTTACTAATGAACTTGTTGCCCTAGGTTATGATGACAATGGTGAACATGACTATTATGACACGGGTGAAGAATTTGATGAAGAATATGAGAAGACAATGAGAAATCTCACTCTCATGGCGAACTTCGAAAGAGCTTAACTTTCCGGTGGAAAAGAGTGCATTCTTGATAGTGGATGCACCGATCACATGACCGGACATACATACATATTTCGTGAGCTTGCTAAAAATGATGGTCCATGCAAGTATGTGACTTTTGGAGATAACTCCAAGGATAAGGTACTTGGCCTTGGTAAGGTGATCATACCATATGATATCTCTATTAACAATGTCATGCTTGTCAAATCTCTTTGTTACATGTTTCCGTATCTAGAGTTTCCAACTTTGGCTTCAACGTTCTATTTACCAAAGTGGATTGTCAACTCTTTTGTAGAGATAATCATGACATGGTCTTTACCGGCATTCGTAGAGGTGATCTATACATTGTTGATCTAAAAGATCCCAACCTCGTACATGTCTTATTGCAAAATCTTCTAAAGGTTGGTTATGGAATAGATATCTCATTCATCTATAGGTGAAATCTTGATACGCTAATCAAAGGCAATCATATCCTTGGTGTTAAAGTTGTTATCTTTGACAAAAAATAGACTTTGTACTACTTTTCAGGCAGGAAAACAAGTGGGAGGAAGTCATCGCGTAAAGAACATCATGACTACAAGAATGCCACTTGAGCTAATTCACATGGTTCTTTATGATCCTAATGCTTACAAGAGCCTCGGTGGAAAATCTTACGGTTTAGTCCTAGTTGATGATTTTTCTAGATTTACGTGGGTGTTCTTTCTTGATTATAAATCACAGATTCAAAGAATCTTTAGGACCTTTGCTAGGAAATCCTGAAATCAATTTAAGATGAAGATCAAGAAGGTCCATAGCGATAACGAATCGAAGTTCAAGAACAAGAACATGTATACGTTTCTTCATGAAGAAGGCATCTCGCACGAGTTCTTGGCTACATACACACCTCAACAAAATGGATTTATTGATAGGAATAAATGAACACTTATAGATATGGGAAGAACGATGCTTGAGGAATAGAAGACACCAAAATACTTTTGGGCATAAATGGTGGAAATGGCTTGACATGCTAAAAATAGGCTTTATCTTCACAAGCTTCTCGGTAAAAAAGCACACAAGGTACTCATCGGTAACAGACCCCAAGTTGGATATTTTCTAGTATTTGGCTCTAAGTGTTACATTGTTCATAAGCATCATCATTCAAAATTTGCTCCTAAGTCCGACGAAGGTTTTCTACTTGGTTACGGATTGAACTCTTATACCTACCGTGTCTACAACAACTTCACTCGAAAGGTTTAAGAGACGGTAGGTGTGAAGTTTGATGAGACTAATGGTTTGCAAGTCAAACAATTGCCAGTTGATGTAGGAGAGAAAGAACCTTCATAATCAATCCAAGACTTGTTTATTGGCAAGATTTGCCCCGTTAAGGTGAAGTAGAGTACTTCATGTCTATGTGAACAACAAAACGACATGCATGCAAAAACAAGGAACACATCAATATGAAGGAAATGAGGAATTGCAACAAGCAGATCGACCTCAACCCCCTCCCCACCACCTCAAGGGAACGACATCAACAACAATGAAGAAGAAGAAGATGAGGAGGAATATCCACCACCACCCAAGCAAAAGCTCTCACAAGTTAGAGCAAGAGTCGACAAGAATCATCCCGTTAATCAAATCCTAGATGACATCAACTCCGGGGGAATCGCTCACTCTAAATCTTGTTTAGCTAATTTATGTGAGCATTACTCATTCATCTACAGTATTGATCCTAGAAGGTAGAAGAAGCTCTGGAGGACTCGGATTGGGTGAATGATATGCATGAAGAGCTACCCAACATAGAGAGGAAACAAATTTGGACATTGGTTGATAATCTCAAAGATGAGGAAAAAATCAATGGAACCAAATGGGTGTTTCGCCACAAGTAGGATGAATATATACAAGTATTATGCAAGAAGGCTTGCGTAGTGGCACGAGGCTACACTCAAGTTGAAGGTATGGACCAGGGTGAGACTTATGCCCTCGTTGCTAGACTTGAGTCCATTCACATTCTTCTTGCCTATGCCAATCATCATGGTATCAATATTTGCCAAATGGATATTTAAAGTGCTTTAATGAATGGTGAAATTGAGGAGGAAGTCTTTCTCAAACAACCTATAGACCTTGTTAATCCTAAGAAACCAAACCATGTCTATAAACTTTGCAAAGCTCTTTATGGCCTTAAACAAGCCCCTAGAGCTTGGTCAAATGATTAACGAAGTTTATTATTGAAAATTGTTTCAAATTGGTAAAATAGTTGCAACCTTATTCACTAAGAGAGTTAATGGTAAATTATTTGAATTCCAAATATATGTGGATGATATCATATTTGGACCTAATAGCCCTCATTTTAGTGAAAAGTTTGGAAGGTTGATGTCGGAAACTAGATGTCTATGATGTGTGAACTCAAATTCTTCCATCGTTTGCAAATCAAGCAAACAAGATACAGTACCTTTGTCTCTCAAACAATATACACCAAGGACATGTTCAATAAGTTCAACATGCAAGAGTGCAAAGGTATGAAAACTCCAATGCCGACTAGTGAACATGTTGATCTCACAAAGGAGGACAAACTGGTTGATCAAAAGATTTATTGATCAATGATTGGTTCATTACTATATATTTGTGCATCCCGCCCCGTATGTGTGCATGTGTGCATGGTACTGATCGATGTCTAAGGATTGTTACTTAAAAGCGGTTAAAAGGATTGTGATATTCTTTGTTCATACACCAAACTTTGGCATTTGGTATCCCAAAGGTTCTTCTTTTGATCTTGTTGGCTACTCCGATTCGGACTATACCGAAGACAAGATTGATAGAAAATGCACTTAGGGTACTTGTCAATTTCTTGGGAGATCTCTTGTATCTTGTTCATCCCAGAAACAAAAGTTGATATCTCCGTGTACGCCAAACAAGAATACATTGCCGACGGATCATGTTGTACTTAATTGCCATGGATGATGCGGAATCTAAAAATTTATGGGATACATGTGAAACATGTTACATTGCTTTGTTACAACAAGAGTGCTATTAATATTGCACACAATCCCATTCAAAATTCTTGTACAAACCATATTGATGTTTCTCACCATTTCATTTGTGATCATGTTTCTATAGCAGACATTAACCTTAAATGTCGTGGATTTGTCACCATCACTAAAAATTCAATAGTTACACGCCTTTAATGATTAATTGCATTTGGAATGCAAATGCACTATTGGGTAGGAATACTTAAAATGTCATATGCATCCTAGCCATATGCATCAAAGTAGAAGATATGAGCGAAGTTGTTCATGTGTCCATGATGATTTCTCACAGAAAGTAATGTGCAATAAGAAAGTCATCATCATGCACATGAGTATGATGCATATATTTACCTTAAGGTGCTTGAGAATTATACATCAAGAAACAAACTTGAGAAGGCAAGGTTAGATAACACAAGAGTTTCTCTTCAAGTAAATGCAAGAACTTCAAGGTTACCAGGATTGACATGACATGTAAAAGGCTTAATATCACTACGTGAATACTTCCATAAAAGCTGACATGTCCCTAAAAAGTTCTAGAGATTTGCAATAGATAGTCAAGGATTTTTCTCCCCTAAACTTAGAACTTCCTCTCCCCCTGAATCAAAAATAGTAGATATTGGGAGTAGGTAGGTGAGACAAAATTAGATTAAAAATAATCATTTAGAATGATTCAAGCAAATAAAACTATAAATCAATTATACGTTTCTCCCCACTTGGAAACACATAGATCTCACTCCTCTTATAAATGTGCATTTATCCATAGGCTTTGATGTGTATATCTCTTCAAATGAATCTTTACGTAAGTTTTGATGTGATATCTCTCTCCCCCTTTGACATCAATTTCCAAGAAGGGTTTAGCCCTTGGTCGTTGGTTAAGATAGGGTCCTCGAGAAACATATCTAGCTGAGAGGATACTAAATGCAGTAGAGGGGGAAGAATCATTGATTGGAGATAGAAATAAATGGCATTTTTTGGCAAAAGGTTCCTTTTAAATTGACATTCGGTAGCTCCAAGTAGGATCAACCGATGAGTCTAAGGTTAGCGAGAGTCGTAGATTGATCACATCGGTGGTTCCGAGACGTTTTGTTTCGGTTGAATCGAAGAATATGTGCAGCCTTAGTGACACTGAATGATTTTGAATTGGAGATACTGGCTCCACGTGAGAAAGAAAATGTTGTCAAAACTCAGCTCACTTTGCAATAAGATCTCACAAGGATTTCCAAGGAATTTAGATAAGATTTGCAATTATTTGACCTGGATAGAAATCGACTAAAAAAGAAAGAAAGAAAGAACAAGGAACAACCAGATGATTTTTTTATTAAAGATAGAATAAACAAATCAACTTTGTTCACAATACAAAACAACACAAAAGAGAATAAAAATGCAAGAGAACTAAGTCACTTATGTTAGAGTATATTGACTTAGGAGTCTAGTGAGAACACTAGATACTAGGTCATACTCATCGTTAAGATGAAAATGGGGTTGCCATGTATCATTTAAGCATTTCAATGTATTCACATCTCTGAAGGTGCTTTGGCTCTTGACTTGGAGTAAATCTTCTCTAAGATGTGTGGATTTACATTAGGTTGTGTTGCTGACTCGTCATGTAGTTAAATTTATTATGGATGCTCAAGTATTTGAGTTGGGAGCTATCCATCTTCCTTTGAAGTGTATATTCCTACATGGGTTAGTCACTCAAGGAACAACATTTATATCCAAATTGAAAAGATTTTGAATCAAGTAATGGCAAGGATAAGTCTAGTGTTGTCTTCTTCCTTGATCACAACAACTAGTGTTGATACTTGGTTCATGTGAAATTGTTGAAGATATGAGTTTGTGAAAATCTCGTGATATGAGTCTTGTCCAAGTAACTACATTAGGTTAGATGCAATATATGGGAGCAATGTGTCCAAGATATAAGATAGTCATCATAAGAGAGATATCAAGGAACAATCAAGTGAGCTCATGCCCTTGCATGCATCCAATTGAGTTTCTAGTACATATTGGAAGCATCAATAATGTTCAACTCACTCTTGAACCGACAAAATATTTTCTCATCAATATGTTTAGTGAAGATATCTGCCACTTGTTGTCGGTACGAACATGCTCAATGTCGTGGATTTGTCATGGCAAGATGTCCGGGTTAACGGACTTAGGTGTGAGGCCATCGCAACTATGTGGCGGCTTGAGAGGGGTTGGTCTGAATCGAAAGATGCGAGTTTACCCAGGTTCGGCACCTCCGATGGAGGTAAAAGCCTACGTCCTGCTTTGTGTTGTATTGATGATGAGGAAGACCTCTTGGTTACAAGGGTGTTGTCTTGCTATCTCTAATCTCGATAGCCTCTAATTTGTCTATCTCTAATGACTTGAACTTGTCAACATGTCCCTCTAGGGGTGCTCTACCCCTCCTTATATAAGTGGAAAGGGTAGGTTTATATGTAGAGTCCTACTAGGAGTAGGCTTAGGACTAGTATCTCTTGAATCCTAATCTGGGTCTCGTTTCCTTTGTGAGGGAATCCTTTATCTCCTTGAGCCTTCTCTTTTGAGCCGCCCCTCCAGGCCCATCCACGAGCCGCCCTATGCAGGCTTGCTCGCTGGACCTTGGGCCTTGTTGCTCGTCTGACCCGCCTGTCGGGTCATCAATGAACCGCCAAGTCTCAATCGGGTCATACTTCCGGCCGGGTTATACCACGGGGTAATATCCCTGACATTAGCCCCCAGGTTAGCTTGAATTTATTCATGCTAAGCTCATAAAATAAGAATAATAAATATGTTAAGTGGCTGGCTCGCTCCACTGGCCGGTTTTAATGAAGTAGCTCCTTGAAAATCCGGGTTTCTTCTTTATATGAACGAGCCGTCTTCTCAATCGTCTTGCTAGTCAGTGTCCTTTGAAGTAAAATATTGGGAATAAAACACCCATATGTCGTTGAGTCGGTCTCCAATCCTCTTCAACTTGTGAAGCTCGGTTGCTTATATAAACTCTACCAGGTTATGATCTTTTGATAATGTCGGGTCATGAGTGTTGGTGACGCCGGTTCAAACAACTAGACTCCAGCTGACTTGATAAAAATATTGGGATGAAAAATCCATCTGATGTAGAGCCAGTCTTTTAATGCTTCAGCTAAATAAAAATCTGTTGAGCCGGTCTCACTCACAATTGACATCTTGAAAACTCTCTTCAATTTTCTGATGTATCCATATTACCTGTAGGCCCCAAGCTCCAAGTTCATCCATGATGACTTGGTGTTTTGCAATAATATCTTTGATTGTGTAGCCCCCAAGTGTCGGGTTGTCTTGCCTGCAGCAACCTGGGACTTTAACTGTCCTATACCTTATAAAGGTTCAGCTGGTGTAGCCCCTAAGGGCCGGCTCATCAGTATGTGATGGGCCGGGTCTTCAATTTGAACCTCATAATCTGTTAAACAGCTGAATACTGTAGCCCCCAAGTGCTGGGTCAATAAGAAGTACTCGGCTGGGACTTAGAAAAATATAAAAAGGTTGGCTCATCTCCTTGAGACAACATGATCTGTTGACTATGTAATGATTAGAAAAGCAACTTGCATTAGCCCCCAAGTGCCATGATGCATGCTTGCAGCGACATGTGACTTGCATACTTGATATAAACTGGACTTTAATAATGTAGCCCCCAAGTGTCGGGTCGTCTGCCTGCAGCGACTCGAGACTGTATGAGAATAATATGACTCATCATAATTTGTTGAATGAATCCTTGACCATGGTTGTAACCCGATATTTTGTCGAATATCCTGGAATAATGCGTTTACCCTTGAAAATGAAAATCCCTGCTCATGGTTGCGGTGCAACCCGACAAATATATGTGTGAGAAATCCAGGAGTGTTGTAGTATACTACAAAGCACAGGTTGAAGAAATCCAATAGCCGGTCAATTAAATGACACGACATTATATCTAATAGGGCGCCTCTTCAAAAATAATTAATTCTCCAAGCTGGCTAGAAAAACCCCAATCATCTAATACTGGTTATGATAAACCATGATGAAGTTCCAGCCATATTGGCTATTAAAGATCTTTTTTTCCTGCAGAGGTTATGATGTAACCCAGTTTGGTGACCGGCTTTCCGCAGCATAAACAAATATGGATATGCATGTATGATGATGCATGATATGATGATGCAATGCAAGATGATGTAATGCAAGATGCAATGTATGACTCAAACTTTTTCTTTTTTGTTTTCGAAAACTCATATGCCGGCTCTCCGGTCATGAACTCATTGTTTGAACTCTTAACAGTATAGGGTATCTAGTGAGAATGACCGTCAACTCCTTTGAGCGGCTCAGGGTCTCTAATCGAGATTAACTGGTAAGAGCAGAATGAACCATAGAGAGGCGCAGCAGGGCATGAATACCCCTAGGGCCCATAAGGTACTTCTCACGTGACATAAATCCGTCATTTGAACCTTAAACAATGCAGGGTCTTTAGAAGAGTAACTGTTTAAGAGTACGAAGGGGATACATAGCGGAGAGTCTACAGTAGATGGGTGAGTTTATCCTTGCTTTTCATAAGCCAGCCCTCACGTGGCAAGAGCCGCCAGTTTAACCTTGACCAGTACAGGGTCTCTGGTGAGAGTGACTGTCAAATACTTTGAACAGCTCAGGGTCTCTAGTTGAGATTAATTGGTAAGAGTTCGGCGGGTCACCTAGCGGAGCAGCAGCAGTAGCAGCATACAGGCAGGTTTCACTCGAACTTGTGGTGGCTGAAGAGCCGATCAAGAGGGTGTGCAAGCTAAACCCGGTGGGTTGGATGCCCCCAAATGACCTTGTTGCGGAATCAACTTTTGGGTATACAACCCGGCCTTACGGTGGCTAAAGTGCTGATCAAGAGAGTGTGAAGCTAAACCCGGTGGGTTGGAAGCCCCCAAATGACCTTTGTTGAAGTATCCATCTTTGCACCATTTTGTATGAAGAAACGGCGTAAACTCCAAGTGTCTTTATGATGATCCAATAACTCGGGGCACCCATGTTTGAACGGTGCATCATGGCAGCTTGTCCTCTTGGGCAACTTTTAATTCTTCCGCCAATAATATTGTTGCCCTCGGGATTGGGTTAACTTCCTTGCAATGATCCTGGGTTCTCGTTGAAAAACGACCAAATGTGTCAAGCCATGTCTATAGCCCCCGAGTCTTAAGTTGACTCGAAGAGTTGGCTTGAGATTCTCCATACTTGTGTTGGGGAACGTTGCATGGGAAATAAAAAAATTCCTATGCACACGCAGGATCTATCCATGGTGATGAGCATCTATGAGAGGGAGAGTGGATCTACATACCCTTGTAGATCGCTAAGCGGGAAGCGTTAAGAAACGCGGTTGGTGTAGTCGAACGTCTTTGCGATCCAAATCGCCGAGCGTCCCGCGATCTCAGCACGAACGGCCTGTGATACAATCACGATCCATCCCGCGAACTCATCATGATCCGTCTCTCGATCTCATCACGATCTGTCTCGCGATCTTGATCACGGTCCTTCCGATCTAGCGCTGAACGGACGACACCTTCGCGTTCAGCACACATACAGCTCGATGACGATCTCCGCCTTCTTGATCCAGCAAGAGGGAGCGGAGAGGTAGAACAGTTCTTCGGTAGCGCGACTGCATTGCGGCGATGGTGGTGGAGCTATTCCGGCAGGGCTTCGCCTAAGCACTGCAGAAAACCGATCTAGAGGAGAAACTATGCACTAGAGGAGAGGGTAGCACGTGGCTGAAAATCTTGTGCAAAAAACCTAAAACCTCTAGTATATATAAGAGGAAGAGAGGAGGAGGAGGATGGTGCACAAGGGTCCAGCCCTTTGATCTTGGCGCACAAGGAGGAGAGGAGGAATCCTCCTCCAATCCTAGTAGGACTAGGACTCCTTCCTTATTTAGCCTTTTTAGCCTTTTTCCACCTTTTTCTCTTTGGGCTTTTCTTCCTAGCCGCATGGGCCCTTTGTGGGACTTCCACCAGCCCAATAAGGGCTGGTATTCATCCTCCCACAGCCCATGTAGCCTCTTGGGTCGAAATACCCCTCCCGATGGTCCCCCGGTACACTACCGGCACTCCCGGTACACTACCGATGAGCCCGAAACTTTTCCGGTGACCAAAATAGGACTTCCTATACATAAATATTTACCTTTGGACCATTCTGGAGCTCCTCGTGACGTCCGGGATCTCATCCGGGACTCCGAACAACCTTCGATCACCACCATACATAACTCTATACTACCGAAACGTCACCGAACCTTAAGTGTGCAGACCCTGTGGGTTCGAGAACTATGTAGACATGACCGAGACACCTCTACGGTTAATAACCAATAGAGGGACCTAGATGCCCATATTGATTCCCACATATTCTATGAAGATCTTTATCGGTCGAACCTCTATGTCAAGGATTCAGTTAATCCTGTATGATGTTCCCTTTGTTCTTCGGTATGTTACTTACCCGAGATTCGATCGTCGGTATCTCCATACCTAGTTGAACCTCGTTATCGGAAAGTCTCTTTACTCATTCCGTAATACAAGATCCCGTGGCTAACACTTAGTCACATTGCTTGCAAGGCTTATTGTGATGTTGTATTACCGAGTGGGCCCTGAGATACCTCTCCGTCACACGGAGTAACAAATCCCAGTCTTGATCCATGCCAACCCATAAGACACCCTCGGAGATACCTGTAGAGCACCTTTATAGTCATCGAGTTACGTTGCGACGTTTGATACACACAAGGTACTCCTCCGATGTCAGTGAGTTGCATGATCTCATGGTCATAGGAACAGATACTTGACGTGTAGAAAACAGTAGCAATAAACTGACACGATCATATGCTACGTTTTGTAGTTTGGGTCTTGTCCATCACATCATTCTCCTAATGATGTGATCTCGTTATCAAATGACATCTCATGTCCATGGCTAGGAAACCTTAACCATCTTTGATCAATGAGCCAGTCTACTAGAGGCATACTAGGGACATGGTGTTGTCTATGTATCCACACATGTATCTAAGTTTCCGATCAATACAATTCTAGAATGGATAATAAACAATTATCATGAACAAGGAAATATGATAATAACTAACTTATTATTGCCTCTAGGGCATATTTCCAATAGTCTCCCACTTGCACTAGAGTCAATAATCTAGTTCACATCACCATGTGATTCGCATTGTTATGAATTTAACACCCAATGAGTTCTGGGGATCGATCATGCTTTGCATGTGAGAGAGGTCTTTTAGTCAATGGGTCCACGATATTCAGATCCGTGTGTACTTTACAAATCTCTATGTCAAACCGTAAACACTGCTACTACACTCCACTTGGAGCTATTCCAAATGGCTGTTCCACTATACATATACGGATTGCTACTAAGAGTCATCCGGATTGGTGTTAAAGCTTGCATCGACGTAACTCTTTACGACAAACTCTTTATCACCTCCATAATCGAGAAACATTTCCTTAGTCTTTTAGTTACTAAGGATAATCTTGACCGCAGTCCGGTGATCCACTCCTAGATCACTCTTGTACCCCTTGACGGACTCAAGGCAAGGCACACACAGGTGCGGTACACAACATGGCATACTATACAGAGCCTATGACTAAGGTATAGGGGACGATGTTCGTCCTTTCTCTTTCTTCTGCTGTGGTCGAGCTTTGAGTCTCACTCAACTTCACACCTTACAAAGCAGGCGAGAACACTTCTCTCTGACTGATCCATTTTGAATTCTTTCAAAATCTCTTCAAGGTATGTACTCATTGAAATTCTCATCAAGCATCTTGATCTATCTCTATAGATCTTGATGCTCAACAATTAGGTAGCTTTATCTAGGTCTTCCTTTGAAAAACTCTTTTCAAACAACCCTTTATGCTTTCTAGAAATTCTACATCATTTCCGATCAACAATATGTCAACCACATATGCTTATCAGAAACTCTATAGTGCCCCCACTCACTTTATTGTATATACAAGTTTCTCATAAACTTTGTATAGACTCAAAAACTTTGATCACCTCATCAAAGTATATATTCCAACTCCGAGATGCTTGCTTCAGTCCATAGAAGGATCACTGAAGCTTGCTCACCTTTTAGCATCCTTAGGACATACAAAACCTTCTGATTGTATCACATACAACCTTTCCTCAAGTAAACCTTTAAGGAAACGATGTTTTGACATCCATCTGCAAGATTTCATAATTGAAAAATGCAGCAATTGCTAACATAATTCCAACAGACTTTAGCATCGCTACGAGTGAGAAAGTCTCACCGTAGTCAACTCCTTGAACTTGCCGGAAACTTCTTTGCGACAAGTCGAGCTTTATAAATGGTGACATTCACCATCAGCGTTTGTTTTCATTTTAAAGATCCATTTGTACTCAACGACCTGCTGTCCAACGAGCAAGTCCACCAGAGTCTATACTTGGTTTTCATACATGGATCCTTTCTCGGATTTCATGGCCTCTAACCATTTGTTGGATTCCGGGCCCATCATCGCTTCTCCATAGCTCGTAGGTTCATCGTTTTCCAACAACATGACCTCTAAGACAGGGTTGTTGTACCACTCAGGAGCAGTACACGTCCTTGTTGACCTACGAGGTTCAATAGTAACTTGATATGAAGCTTCATGTTCATCATCATTAACTTCCTCTTCAACTAACGTATGCTTCACAGAAACATCTTCCTGCATTGCGCTACTCTCTCGTTGAAACAAAGGTTCAATAACCTCATCAATTTCTATCTTCCTCCCACTCAATTCTTTCGAGATAAACTTTTTCTCGAGAAAGGACCCAGTTTTAGCAACAAACATTTATTCTTGGATCTAAGATAGAAGGTTCACCCAACTGTTCTTAGGGTATTTTATGTAGATGCATTTGTCCACTTTGGGTTCGAGCTCATTAGGTGAAAACATTTTTCACACAAGCATCGCAGCCCCAAACATTAAGAAATGACAGCTTAGGTTTCTATAAAACCATAATTCACACGGTGTCATCTCAACGGATTTAGATGGTGCCCTATTTAAAGTGAATGTAGTTGTCTCTAATGCATAACCCCAAAATTATAGTAACAAAATGATAAGAGACATCATAGCATGCACCATATCCCATAGAGCACGACTATGAAGTTCGGACACACCATCACACTATGGTGTTCCAGGTGGCGTGAGTTGTGAAACAACTTTCACATTGTCTAAAGTTGTATGCCAAACTCGTAACTCAGATATTCACCTCCACGATCATATCGCGGACATTTTTATCTTCTTGTCACGATGATCTTAAACTTCACTCTGAATTTGCTTGAACCTTTCAAACGATTTAGACTTGTGTTTCATTAAGTAAATATACACTATATCTACTCAAATCATCAGTGAAGGTAAGAAAATAACTATATCCACCGCACGCTACAAGACTCATTGGATTGCATACATCAACATGTATCATTTCCAATAAATCACTTGCCCGCTCCATCAATCCGGAAAACGGGGTCCTTAGTCATCTTGCCCAAGAGGCATGGTTCGCATGTCTCAACTGATTCGAAATCGAATGAGTCCAAAGATCCATCAGCATGGAGTTTCTTCATGCGCTTTATACCAATATGACATTTAGCGGCAGTGCCACAAGTATGTGGTACTATCATTATTAACTTTGTATCTTTTGGAATCAATATTATGAACATGTGTATTACTACGATCAAGATTCAACAAACCATTCTCACTGGGTGCATGACCATTGAAGGTATTATTCATGTAAACAGAATAACCATTATTCTCTAACTTAAATGAATAACGATGTTGCAATAAACAAGATCTAATCACGTTCATGCTCAATGCAAAACACCAGATAACATTTATTTAGGTTCATCACTAATCCCGAAGGTAGAGAGAGCATGCGATGTTGATCACATCAACCTAGAAAACATTTCCAACACACATTGTCACCTCACCCTTAGCTAGTCTCCATTTATTCCGTAGCTTTTACTTCGAGTTACTAGCATTTAGCAACTGAACCGGTATCCAATACCCAGGTGCTACTAGGAGTACTAGCAAGGTACACATCAATAACACATATATCAAATATACTTCTGTCAATGTTGCCAGCCTTCTTATCTACCAAGTATCTAGGGTTGTTCCACTTCAGCGACCGCTCTCCTCATAATAGAAGCACTTAGTCTCGGGTTTGGGTTCAACTTTGGGTTGCTTCACTGGAGCAGCAACTGACTTGCCATCCATGAAGTTTCCCTCCTTGCCCTTGCCCTTCTCGAAACTAGTGGTTTTACTAACCATCAACACTTGATGCTCCTTCTTGATTTCTACCTTCGCGGTGTCAAACATTGCGAACAGCTCAGGGATCATCATTTCCATCCCTGGCATAATTACATTTCATCACGAAGTTCTAGTAACTTAGTGATAGTGACTCAGAGAACTATATCAATCACTATCTTATCTGGAAGATCAACTCCCACTCGATTCAAGCGATTGTAGCACCCAGACAATCTGAGCACATGCTCAATGATTGAGCTATTCTCCTTCATCTTGCAGGCAAATAATCTTGTTGGAGATCTCATATCTCACAACACGGGCACGAGCATGAGATCTCAATTTCAGCTCTTAGAACATCTCATATGTTCCGTGATGTTCAAAACGTTTTGGAGCCTCAGTTCTAAGCCGTAATGCATGATGCACATAACTATCAAATAGTCATCGGAACGTGCCTGTCAGATGTTCACAACATCTACAGATGAAACTAGAGGGGTTGGCGCACCGAGCGATGCATTAAGGGCATAAGCCTTCTATGCAGCAATGAGGACAATCCTCAGATCACGGACCCAATCCGCAATATTACTACCATCATCTTTCAACTCTATTTCTCTAGGAACATATAAAAAATACAAGGGAGCTACAACGTGAGCTAGTAATCTACAACATAATTTGCAAAGACACTACTGACTATGTTCATGATAATGAGTTCAATTAATCATATTACTTAAGAACTCCTAGACAAATTGACATCCCTCAGGTCATCTGAGTGATACATGATCCAAATTCACCAACTCAAGTCCGATGATCACGTGAGTTGAGGTGGTTTCAATGGTGAACATCATCATGTTGATCATATCTACTATATGACTCATGTTTGACCTTTTGGTCTCTTGTGTTCCGAGGCCATGTCTGTACATGCTAGGCTCCTCAAGTTTAACCGAGTGTTCTACATGTGCAACACTGGCTTGCACCCGTTGTATGTGAACGTAGAGTCTATCATACCCGATCATCATGTGGTGTCTCGACACGACGAACTTTCGCAATGGTGCACGCTCAGGGATAATACAATTTATCTTGAAATTAAGTGAGGGATCACCTTATAATGCTACCGTCATCCTAAGCCAAACAAGGTGCATAAAAGGATTAACATCACATGCAAATCATAAGTGACATGATATGGCCATGAACTTGTGATTTTGATCTCCATCTTGAAAGCACCGGCATGATCTCCATCATCACCAGCATGACACCATGATCTCCATCATCTTGATCTCCATCAATGTGTCGCCATCGGGGTTGTCGCGCCCATCATGCTTATACTACTATTGCTACCGTTTAGCGATAAAGTAAAGCATTACATAGCGCTTAAAGATTGACATGTAGGTCATACAATAATTAAAGACAACACTATGGCTCCTGCGGTTTCCGTACTCATCGACATGCAAGTCGTGATATTATATACAACACATGATCATATCATACATCACATATATCTCATCATGTAATTGGCCATATCACATCACAACATACCCTAGAAAAACAAGTTAGACGTCCTCTAATTGTTGTTGCATGTTTTACGTGGCTGCTACGAGTATCTAGCAAGAAAAATTCTCACCTACGCATAAACCACAACGTTGATACATAAGTTGCTTTTCAACCTTCTCAAGGACCACCTTTGTCGAATCCGATCCAACTAAAGTAGGAGAAACAGACACCCGCCAGCCATCTTTGTGCAACGAAGTTACACATCAGTCGATGGAACCGGTCTCTCGTAAGCACACAAGTAATGTTGGTCCGGGCCGCTTCATCCAACAATACCGCTGAACCAAAACATGACCAAGGGAGGAAGCAATCTAAGCATCAACGCCCACAAACTCTTTGTGTTCTACTCGAGATCTCATCTACACATAGACCTAGCTCATGATGCCACTATTGGGGAACGTTGCATGGGAAACAAAAAAATTCCTACGCACATGCAAGATCTATCCATGGTGATGAGCATCTACGAGAGGGAGAGTGGATCTACATACCCTTGTAGATCGCTAAGCGGGAAGCGTTAAGAAACGCGGTTGGTGTAGTCGAACATCTTCGCGATCCAAATCGCCGAGCATCCTGCGATCTCATCATGATCCGTCCCATGATCCAATCACGATCCGTCCCACGAACTCATCACGATCTGTCCCACGACCTCACCATGATCTGTCTCGCGATCTTGATGACGGTCCTTCCGATCTAGCGGCGAACGGATGACACCTCCGCGTTCAGCACACGTACAGCTCGATGACGATCTCCGCCTTCTTGATCCAGCAAGAGGGAGCGGAGAGATAGAAGAGTTCTCTGGCAGCGCAACGCGTTGCAGCGATGGTGGTGGAGCTATTCCAGCAGGGCTTCGCCTAAGCACTGCAGAAAACCGATCTAGAGGAGAAACTATGCACTAGAGGAGAGGGTAGCACGTGGCTGAAAACCTTGTGAAAAACCCTAAAACCTCTAGTATATATAAGTGGAAGAGAGGAGGAGGAGGCTGGCGCACAAGGGGCCAGCCCTTTGATCTTGGCGCACAAGGAGGAGAGGAGGAATCCTCCTCCAATCCTAGTAGGACTAGGACTCCTTCCTTATTTAGCCTTTTTTTGCCTTTTTCCACCTTTTTCTCTTTGGGCTTTTCTTCCCAGCCGCATGGGACCTTTGTGGGACTTCCACCAGCCCACTAAGGGCTGGTATTCATACTCCCATGGCCCATGTAGCCTCTTGGGTCGAAATACCCCTCCCGATGGTCCCCCGGTACACTACCGGCACTCCCGGTACACTACCGATGAGCCCGAAACTTTTCCGGTGACCAAAATAGGACTTCCTATACATAAATATTTACCTTTGGACCACTCTGGAGCTCCTCGTGACGTCCGGGATCTCATCCGGGACTCCAAACAACCTTCGATCACCACCATACATAACTCTATACTACCGAAACGTCACCGAACCTTAAGTGTGCAGACCCTGTGGGTTCGATAACTATGTAGACATGACCGAGACACCTCTACGGTTAATAACCAATAGAGGGACCTAGATGCCCATATTGATTCCCACATATTCTATGAAGATCTTTATCGGTCGAACCTCTATGTCAAGGATTCAGTTAATCCTGTATGATGTTCCCTTTGTTCTTCGGTATGTTACTTACCCGAGATTCGATCGTCGGTATCTCCATACCTAGTTGAACCTCGTTACCGGAAAGTCTCTTTACTCATTCCGTAATACAAGATCCCGTGGCTAACACTTAGTCACATTGCTTGCAAGGCTTATTGTGATGTTGTATTACCGAGTGGGCCCTGAGATACCTCTCCGTCACATGGAGTAACAAATCCCAGTCTTGATCCATGCCAACCCAAAAGACACCCTCGGAGATACCTGTAGAGCACCTTTATAGTCACCTAGTTACGTTGTGACGTTTGATACACACAAGCTACTCCTTCGATGTCAGTGAGTTGCATGATCTCATGGTCATAGGAACATATACTTGACATGTAGAAAACAATAGCAATAAACTGACATGATCATATGCTATGTTTTGTAGTTTGGGTCTTGTCCATCACATCATTCTCCTAATGATGTGATCCCGTTATCAAATGACATCTTATGTCCATGGCTTGGAAACCTTAACCATCTTTGATCAACGAGCTAGTCTATCAGAGGCATACTAGGGACATGGTGTTGTCTATGTATCCACACATGTATCTGAGTTTCCGATCAATAAAATTCTAGCATGGATAATAAATGATTATCATGAACAAGGAAATATGGTAATAACTAATTTATTATTGCCTCTAGGGCATATTTCCAACAACTTGACCGTGACGGGTTATAGGCGATCCCTTATGAATTGTTTGATTAATCCGGTCGATGGTTCGTCCTGGTTGGTTGTTGAAGTTAACCAAACCACAGTGGCAGCGACTTGTGCGCCTGTCCGTCGGGTGGCTCGTACAGGCGAACACCGCACTGATATGTCAATGTAGATTGGACCACAGGGCGGTGATTCAGAACCGTCCGTTAGGCGGCTCGTACTGGTGTATGCGGCCCCTGGCGTGTTGACGTAGACGTAGAAGTCAGCCACGGCGTTTGAAGCTGGCACGGCCGCGAGAGACGGCCACAGCGTTGTAAGCCGGTGCAGTCGCAGGAGACGACCGCGGCGTTGTAGGATGGCACAAATGGTGATTTGCCCGTGACGTTCGAAACCTGCATGGACGGCGAGTCACCGTGGCGTTGTTAAGCCAGCGCGGTCGGTGAGTCGCCCGTGGTATTTATAAACCGGCTATTTATGGCATGTTGATGTAGCCTGGACCGCGGGGCGGCGGCTCATGAATGTCCATCAGAAAATATGGCGTGGACGGCTGCAGGCATGTGATAACATTGGCTCAAGCTCTATATCCACAATAGTATATCACCTTTGTAGTGAATACTTTGTCCTGCGCAGAAAAATATTGCAGACAAAGTAATTGTTCTCAAAATAAAAATTATGCTGATAAATAAATGAGGTGGATAGCCCATGGTATGACCCGGCCTGGCGACTCACAGGAGACCCGGCCGAAGACATGACATCTTATTAATGACCCGACCAGACAACTCATAGGAGACCCGTTAAAGACATGACATCTTATTTATGACCCGGCAAGCGGGTCACAGGATGACCAAGCCCAAGACCCGGCGGGTGAGCCGGCGCCAGGCGGCTCACAAGAGAAGGCCCACAGGAGAAGGCCCACAAGAGAGAAGGGTTCTCTTAAAGGAAATAAAACCCGGAGTAGGATTCGTGAGAGACTAGTCCTAATCCTACTCCTAGTAGGACTCTATTTGTAAACCTACCCTCTCCACTTATATAAGGAGGGATAGAGCACCCATAGAGGGACAAGTTCTCAAGAGACACAAGTCTACAAGTTTAGACAACACAAGAGATTAGAGGCACAAGAGATTAGAGGTAGCAATTAGCACCCTTATAACCGAGAGATCTTCATCATCATCAATACCAGACAAGCAGGACGTAGGCTTTTACCTCCATCGGAGGGTCCGAACCTGGGTAAAACTCCGTGTCTTCTCGATTCCGATCAACCCCTTCAAGTCGCCACGTCGTTGCGTCTCGCCCCGAACCTAAGTCCGTTCACCCGGACATCTGTCGTGACAAATCCACGACAGTTGGCACCCATCGTGGGGCCAGCGCATGGTGGTGTTGTGTTCTTGAAGGGATCTATTAAGAGATCGAAAAGCTCGTGATTCATCACATGAAGAAGAGTCGGCACGGAACAATTGCGCGGGATAATCGGCGTGAAAAAAAAACAGTGAGGCCCCATGCGCATAGATCAAACATGTTCAGATGGATTTTTTTTCCCGTCAGGATCAACACCGCTGCCGCGATGGGTCTCCAAAGGAAAAAATTTGCGACCCCGTCCGCATGTCACACAGTCAGATTGATCCAGTCCAAAACAAAATTTAGGTGATGCGGTGTCCCTATCAACCTACATCGACCTATGCCTCGAGCTACACACGCGAAGGGACAAATAGCATCAGGGCTACAGCTGGCCAGAATATACATTGGTGCAAACAATACAACAGCATTAGGATCGGAAGAAACCAGGACTCTCACACGCGACTCAGAAAAAATAACAAGAGGAAACATATATAGGCAAAATCAGCTCCAAGGCTCGGTGAAGGTCTCAGCCCGTGTGTACTTAGGAGATCAAATCAGTTGAAATAGCAAGCGGGCTTGGATACGGCGTTTGACAAAAAAAAGAGAGTCAAGCCGCCAAGGATTCAGTCTCCGCCTCGAGTCGGCCTTGCCTATTCGCATCCGCCATGGCTCTACCGCCGCACCTGCCTGTCCTACCGCGGCTCGCCCTGCCGCGGCCTCGCCTCCAGTGCCTTACCGTGTGCTTCCACCTCCGAGCCAGCCTCACCCCACCGCATTGGCCTCGATTCGCGTGCCTCCGCTGTGCCATGCGTGTGCCTTGCCCGCACCACACCGGTCCGTGTGGGTCGCTGACTCCGCCCCGCCTCTGCCACTGTGGCTCGCGCCCCCATGGCTGCACTGCGCGCCGGGCTTGCCGCTGCCCTGTGCGCGCCTCGCCCGCAGCACTCCGGCCGACTTCGCCTCTGCGCGCCACTGCCTCCGCTGCACTTGCCTCGCCTTTCCTTGCCGCGAGCCGCCTCCACCTGCTGCTACTCCGGGCGGCTTTGCCTCCGTGCACTTCCGGCTCCGCCATCCCTCGCCTCGACTATCCGCCTCTGCGGTGGCTCACCTAATCTCTGTCGCCTTGGACCGGCCCCGCTGCAGATCCATCCGCGCTGATATGGGTCGCCGGTGTCGTCCCGACCACCGCGCACACCGGGCGCTCCAGCCGAGCTTCCTCTGTTTCGGCCTTCCCCGTCGCCCTGCTTGCTTCTCTGTTTTTTCTTCCTTGTTTTTGCTCTGAAACAATACATGTCCCAAGTAATTCTACAGCGGCAGCACC